>OU611977.1:5000-1419544 GCA_914767545.1 Sesia apiformis | reverse complement strand
TTATTATTAACTTATATTGTGATTAATTGAATTTTAATTGTATTTGTGGTATAATTATAATTTAAAGGTAATTATGATTAATTCAATGTTAATTATATTTATGATTTGAATATAATTAAAGGTTGAGTACAATTCTGATTAAAAATTAATTATTGATCAAATATGTTTATACTAATTATATGTATTTATGGTGTGAATATTATAAAAATGGTAATTAATTATTAATTTAATTATATTTTGAGTACAATTATGATTAAATGAATTATTAATTAAGTTGTAATTATATTCGTACCAATTGATTTTATTAACCAGTGTAATTAACAATTTGCCTAAGCATCCTTAATAATGTTCTCTTTAACTATTTATATTGGTTAGAAACATTTGAGCTTTTGCATTTTTCATACAAATTTATCCATTTAAACGTGTCTTGACGCGAATGCCACCAGCCGTCGTCACGAGCTGACCGGAGTTAAACATTCGCGTTGAGAACCGTTTAAATGGATACATATTCAAATTAGTTACTTACAATTAGTGAGTTTGAAGCTTTCCAATTGTTATTTATAATATAAGAATTAGTCTTAATAGTGGAGTGTAGGCTTTCTCGGCCGGTGTCCATATTAATTGAATCTTCCGGGCTACTTGGCCGAGGTCTTCTGGAATCTCTTCTCTTTCTTCCAAACGTTTCGTCAATAACTGCGGTTGACATCTTCAGTGGCGATGTTATCTCTTCGGCTTCGGAGTTGCGCTCGAGAAGCCGAAGAGATAACATCTCTCTGGATAACGTTTAATCGTAGAACCGAAGAGAGATAACGTTTGGAAGAAAGAGAAGAGATTCCAGAAGACCTCGGCCAAGTAGCCCGGAGGATTCAATTAATAATTAGTCTTAATACCTATGCATTTATTTTATGGCAGCTAATTTCTAGATTATTAATTTTTAATTATGCAATTGAGTTTGTTTTCTATGCTGAATATGCAATTAATATTTATTATTGGACCTAATTTAAGTTTTGTATCTTTCAATATGTCAATTTATTTTTTTAATATAACAATCCCTTTCATAAATTTCTAGTGTTTCATTATTGGCCTTACTCATTAAATTTATATATAGGTTTAATGAAATCAATTTAAGTCTGTATATAGAGGGATACATGACGCCAGCTGTCCGTCGCTGCGTACCTGAAGTTGGCGATAAGCTCCTACTTCTCGCACCGCTCGTTCAGTCGTTCAGTTCAAACACAAAAATGCGTCCTATCCAGTGTATCTGGATAGGACAGACTTTACTAATGTAGGTTTAGTATCTTTTCTGCAGTTTTATTTTTTTAATAATGCAATATAAATTATGGAGTGGTATTTTTTTATTGTTTCATTATACATCTATGAATAAGTTAAATCAGACAAAGAGTAACTATTAAATGTTTTTAGTTAAAGATGTAACAACATAGCAGTTTAAATAGTTGAATTTAAAGAACACAATATTAAAAAACGTTAGGGTGTTTATCGTGCGTACAATGACACTAAAGAGCGAACATAAATTAAGAACGTAAGCTTTAAATGATCAATCGGCAATAGGCATGA
The DNA here is from genome assembly GCA_914767545.1 of Sesia apiformis. Classification (NCBI taxonomy): domain Eukaryota; kingdom Metazoa; phylum Arthropoda; class Insecta; order Lepidoptera; family Sesiidae; genus Sesia; species Sesia apiformis. The sequence continues at coordinate 1,417,969 of OU611977.1, read as the reverse complement.
TGACAGTATCAAAGAATTAAAGAATAAATGATTTTAGAGAAAAAAATATGTTGAAAGAATTCTAATAAATTAACCAGTTTTAATGTAAACATTGAGATTGATAATATTTTCAATAAAATAAAAGTATAAAATACTGCATTCGGCCATGTTAACTAAAACGCCAATCAGAGCGAATGACGTCACGCCTCAGTGAACATCACCGTGTCGCTTGAACTTCGATTGATTTACCTACCTACGTTTACCTAGGTGTGACGTCACAAGCGACGCCATGACACCTGCGAGTGTTTTCGCGCATAATTCAAAGTAGATAGAAAAAAAATGCATAATTTGCGTTAAAACTTATTTTATTGCTGAAACAATGTTATTTTCGGAAACAGTAGACGTGAATCTACATTATAGAAGCGGATTTCAAAATCCGTCATCATGCCTATTGGCCTCTTTTCGCATAACATACAATAGTACCTATCAACTGGATTAATAAGCACATATGGTCATTTATTACATTTAAACTTATCACATCAAAATTTAACATAATATTAACATTTTAATCTAATTCGTCTTAACCTTCCTTCTAAATAGTCTATTTATCAAAAATCTCAATAATTTATAAACAATTAGTATCAATACTAAAAACGCAATGAAAACATCGAGGTAAACATATTGGAAGAAGTATAAATTTTTCCTCGGTCCTTTTAAGAAATCTGCTCCATTATGTCTCGCGCAGTATTCTATCCAATATACAGCTGTTTGTACAGGAGTCATCGGTCGATCTTTAAATCTTTTTGATAGTTTTAGGACATTGTTCTTGTAACTGTTATCTGATAGTACCCTTTCGATAGATCCGCGTAAAACGTCAGTTGTTAAAGTTTTTAGATCGAGCTGCACCCCGTATCCCAATTTGACGCTTCGCTGGCAGTTTAACGGTTGATCGCCCAACAAAGGAATACATATGTTAGGAACGCCATGGAAAACGCTTTCTTGAGAGCTGAGAAGTCCTCCATGGGTAATGAAGAGGGCCATGTTTGGGTGCGCTGTAAAGTTGTTAAAATATGAAATTATACAACTATATTAGCCATCAAGTTCTCTGGGACCATTGACATAGACAGGGTAGAGCAATATTGATCGGGTCCGCCTGTTCGAGTCATCTCATGGTCGTCATCCCAGAAGACATACCAACGTAGTACGAGTTGCTACGGCTCGTTTTCCCCCCGCTCACTTGCTAACTCGTCTAGTCCCGTCCTATCTCATCTAATTTTCTTCATCAACTTCATTTAATATGTATTTGACGTGTACAAGTGGCTGCTTTAATACCTTATGGTATTGTTTCATTCAACCACCAGATCAAACAGAAAGCAAATTTACAAGAAGGCAAAAATATTATAGGTTAAAAAATAAAAAGACTATTAGAACTGTCAATCAGTAATACGATAGTAGGTTTACTGAGGACAGAAGAGGACTCCTTGGAAGCACACGAAAAACGCAGTCGTATGCTTTTATTTGATTAGCACAACGCACTACGCTTAGCAACGATTAGCATTACGCACAAAAATACCTTGAAGTTTTTTTTTATAGACTAGTTACCGCCGCCCGTGGACACCTGCAACACCGGGGGGTATGCGGGCGCGCCGGCGACCTTGCAAAATAAACTATCGATCGCTATTAAACCACAAAACGCACAAATATACAATTTATATAATAAATTAACCAAAAACCCTACTTCAATTCTCGAGTTTCGCCAAACCTGTTGAAATAATTTTAAATAATAATCATTAACCTGTCAAGCGAGGACCTTTGACCTTTTCATTGTTTGTCTGTTATTTGCTGAGATGCAGGAATCCTATTGCCATAGTACAACTTAAATAACTTAGAACCTGTTTTTTTTCTTAGGATATTATAACTGTACACTCAGTTATTTATTTAACAAATATTATTGCACTTAATCGTACAAAAGGCAAGCTTAATACCCTGGAGGTATTCCCTACCAGCCAACCTTGAGGTTGAACAGGGCGGCACGTTGAGAGCTGCGATGAAAGTATAAAATAACTATATGGTATTACTAAGGATTAAATGGACTTTTTAATTCATTTTACCTAATACATCATTCTGAGGCAGCCATTCAAACGGATATACATTATCATAATGAACGGGCAACTTTTTCTTCGAATTCCACTTGATCAATACCCGCTGCTTCAAGTTTCCTACTGCATTCAGTACTCTGATCGCTATTTCATCTGGCTGAAGTGATAAGTCCATAATGGAGCCGAAACTTAGCAGAATGGCTCCGTCCGTTGCTGTGTCTAGTAGAGTTTGGAGATTCTGCAAAGTTGAAGTCTATTAGAATCTGAACAACGATATCTGCACAAAAGTTTATGCGGTGGAGAGTGCACGCTGCAATCCAACAGCCGCTGGGCGCACTCGACTGGCCACGTTACCCCTCTCTCACAGAAGACTACCTTGAAATGTACCGCATTTCCAACTTAATCTTATTTCCATAATGAACGTACGTGTTTCGGTAGTGAGTGAGATGTGTCAGAGCCCATTCCCATCCTATCCCTCCCAATTTCCCCAACCCTTTCTCCAAATCCAGTCCTATATCCAAAGGTAGGCAGTGCATCCGGGGGCGTGCCAACGTTTGTCATTTTGAACTAATGTTGGCATGTATCACGAATGTCTATGGGCTACTGTATCCACTTACCATCAGGTGGACTGTATGCTCGTCTGCCACCTTCAGCCATAAAAAAAAAAAAAATCTAGTGCACAACAAACATCGTAATACTCTCAATTTACTTGTTAGTAGGTACTTTTAAGTCGGGGAGAAAGTCTTTTCGTATTTTGTATGTATGAAGTTGTGATCCAATATCTTTGATTGAACTGTTTGTACACCTGGCGTGGTATGATACCATTAAAAAGGTAACATTAAAAAAAAAAAATAAAAATATAAAAAACTGTTTCCCGTCATTTTCAATTGTTTTTTTGTCCAAGAAAATGAGTGAAACTAACGAAGAAATTCGATATATGTTAAAGTTTTATTACAAAAAAGGGAAAAATGCGACTCAAATCGCGAAATAAATTTGTGCCGTTCATAGACCTAATGCAGTGTAAGGACAACACCAAGAGAGGACTGTCAAAATGACTTGTCGCAATTTATTGACCAAAAATCCCAAAATTTCTATAGCAACGGGATCATGTCACTACTTACAAGATGGCAGCAAGTTATAGAACAAAACGGCATTGTATATATTATAATTAAATGTAATTAAACTTTTTAAAAAAAATGTCTTGTATTTGTATATAAAATACGAAGAAACTTTTTCCCCGACCTTATATATCTATTTATTGTGTTTCCACGAACCGCATAATACATTTTGAAATTGTTGGAAATATAACACTGAAATAGAAAGTTATTAGTTTTGGAAATTGGAAAAATATATGAACTTGATTGTGTACTGACTACAGTTAGTTTGAACTGTAGAAGCCAACAAGCTTCGGATTGGCGCTTTGATAGCGAACCGAAACCGAGAAAAAACACGTGATAGCCACTCACCATCTCAATCCGCTTATTCCCCACTGTTCAACTGAAATGCTCAATTTTAAATAGTTGAGCAGTGGGCAATCGCGTTGAAGTTCTAATGCTCGACTGGTTGATCACTTCAGTTGAGCAGTGGGTAATAAGCGTTTTTATTAGTGTTTTCAAAAAACTCATGAATATCAAATTTTCGAAACATAAAACCTGTTTGTCGAATCACAACAACGATTAAACCTATTTTAAGTTGTAGGAAACAGACCCTCATTAAAAACGGTTTTTAATGAAAACACCATATACTTAGAAAATACATTACACGGGTACTATATATTTTGAGGTTGCTTATATCGAGGTTGTCCAGCTCTTTTAACAATAATTAACGGATATTATCTGTGGTGTAATTAATGATATTAATTAAACCATGTCTAAACAATAGTTATTTTAGAATTTATTGGTTGCATTTGGATACATTTATCGAGATTTCCTCCATTATTCTTTATTATTATTATAACATTATACTCAGATATAACGTTATTATTATAAGCTGAAACCACGCAATAATTCTGTCAATATTTTCGATATCTTATGAATTATCTACAATATTATAGGTAGCCAGTGTCAGTTGAGCAGTGGGGAACAACAAGTTCGAACATACAATGCAATGACCCACTGCTCAACTAGTTGAGCACTTCAGTTGAGCAGTGGGGAACAAAAAGTTCGAACATACAATGCAATGACCCACTGCTCAACTAGTTGAGAACTTCAGTTGAGTAGTGAGGAACAAAAAGTTCGAACATACAATGCAATGACCCACTGCTCAACTAGTTGAGCACTTCAGTTGAGCAGTGGGGAACAAAAAGTTCGAACATACAATGCAATGACCCATTGCTCAACTAGTTGAGAACTTCAGTTGAGTAGTGAGGAACAAAAAGTTCGAACATACAATGCAATGACCCACTGCTCAACTAGTTGAGCAGTGGGGAACAAAAAGTTCGAACATACAATGCAATGACCCACTGCTCAATTAGTTGAGCACTTCAGTTGAGCAGTGGGGAACAAAAAGTTCGAACATACAATGCAATGACCCACTGCTCAACTAGTTGAGCACTTCAGTTGAGCAGTGGGGAACAACAAGTTCGAACCTTCAATGCAATGACCCACTGCTCAACTAGATGAGCACTTCAGTTGAGTAGTGGGGAATAAGCGCCTCAATCATCGTACGGGAATTTTTAGTCAAAAATTCAACAAATTTCATCGACCAAGCACCATATTCGCCAGATATGACCCCGTGTCACTGTTTCTTATTCCCCAGACTCAAATTACCACTTCGTGGCAGAGGTTTTGAGTCTGTTGACGTAATAAAACAAAATTTGCTAAAAGAGCTAAAGGCCATACCGGAAAGTGTATATAAGAAGTGTTTCGACGAATGAATTATTCGCTGGCGAAAGTGTATTGCGTCAAATGGAGCCTATTTCGAGGGCGACAAAATAAATTTAGACGATTGAAGCAATATTATTTTGTTTTATTAAAAAAAAATCCCGAAACTTATTTGACAGAGTAGTACCTACATATATCTTAAACATCGTACCTGATTCAAAGGCTTGACTGCCTCAATATGGCTCCCACCAACTTCAATAATATTCGGCAAGTATGGTCTAACCACTGCCATACTGACATGAGAATTTAGTAGCACCAGAGAAACATTCCTCTCCAACTCATACAGACTTGGCACATCTCCCTTAAAGATTTCTTTCGCTATTTCATTTTGCACATCTAACGAGTACCATTTTCTGGCCAACAAGTCTACTATTGTCAGGAATCCATTACGGATTCTCTCATAAAAGTTCATATCCCCAAAATAATTTAACATTTCATGAGGAACATAGGATAGTTCCAAAGGATTGCCCATGATGTTGCTGATGCCGTGCGCAGAACCAAAAGAGCTAAAGATAATTAAAGGAGCTTTGTATTTATGAGCAAAAACATAGTACGCCTGTTGGAAGAACTCTTCAATTAAAACCACGTCGAAGTGGGTGTTGTCATTTTCAATAAAATCTTGAAATTTTGGTAACTTCGTTACGTATTTCGTGTATTTGTTCATGGCTCCCCACATTTGTTTATGAGTCTCAAGAAATGATTGTTCCTTGAGCATTTCCTTGACATCCGGCACTGAAAGAAAGAATCCATGTATTAGTTACAATTAAAATACGCTAATACCATTGTGGCGTCGACACCCGACCTCTGTGGTCGAGCCGCTAATTTAATACATTTAAGTCTTGTTTAAGAACGCTCCCTTTATAAGTTTTGACATTGTCATAGTGAAAATAAGATGGCGACAATAATGATCATGAGGTCGATCGCCCCCTTTGTGTTAAGAAAGAATTTTTTGTTCAGTAATCTAGGCAGTACTTATTTTAAGGTCATAGACGCAAAAATGTTAATATACGAACGTTGTGTTGTGCATGTCAAATAAAGAATGTTTCGAAGAATCCTAGTTTCTCCTCATTGTTGCTCGAGTGGGATGCGTTTCTCCAAACCATTAATACGCTTATTTTTTTTTATAGAAAGAACCGACAGATGAGTAGATATTCCGCCTGGTGGCAAGTGGATACTGTCGCCCTGCACATTCGCCATGACAAACAGTTAACAGAATGACAAACAGTTAACAGAATGACAAACGTCGACACGCTCCCGGATATCTACCTATCTTTAAATACACAGTAATGGATTTATGGAACGAGCTGGGAAAATTAACTTTTATTATAATTAACAAACGTATAACTAGTGGTGATGGCCAAAAACACACAACAGTATATAATATATGTTAATAACTTACTAGCCTCAAACAACGACGACGGTGTTTCAATTTGTATCCAAGTGAAATTTTTGCTCACATTTTTCTCTTCAAATGGACTTATTGAAACTACTTCATGACCCAACCTATCCAGCTCTGTTAATATTCTTCTACCAGAGGTGTAATGGGATGAAGCAGGGGTCGGTATTACGGAGAGAATTCGCAAACCGTTCACAGAGTACAAAGTGAGGAGTGGTAGAAATATTTGCAGGTTCATCTTTGTGTTGCCAGTAGAATCTGAAAATTATACCGTTATCACTTGATGGACATTGACAAATGAATCAATGGTTTCAATTATTGTACCCTGTAATGCTTACAATTCGACACGACACCTTACTTTTAATGTTATTGAAACTGATAACCATCAACGTATGTAGTTATACGTTATATTCCCTCTATACCTATAGAGTTAGGTACCTACCTACCTACAAACCGTGAGTAGGTACCTACCTACAAACCTACCAACCTACAAACTGTGAGTAGGTACCTACCTACTCACACTTTGCCGCATTTTTATCGATAAGAGACACAAATCATGTAACATCACGAACTAACCAATATGATTCATAGTTTTTATGAAATACTTTTTATTATCATTAACCCCATTGTACCAAAAATCTCAAATCAAATAATTTATTTGCAATGTGAGCAGTAACAGATTTATGCTAGCATATGAGATTCACAAAGAAGATAACCCTGCTACCGTCTGAATATACGAGGCATATCCAGAAAGTAAGTGTACTGAATTTTTGTAGGTTTTAAAAATTTTTATTTAAACAAAAAAATTATGTGATACTTTAGTACATAATGTAAGCTATTTTTCGACATAGTCGCCATTCCTCTCTATGCACGTGGTGAAGCGGGGTATCAATTTTTTGATGCCTCTCTCGAAGTAGTTTCCCGCCAACCCCTTCGTCCACTTCCCCACCTCCTCCTTTACCTCCTCGTCGGTTGAAACCCTTTTTCCACCCATGTGCAGCTTCAGGGAGGTAAAGAGATAGTAATCTGAAGGTGCTAGATCAGGGGAATGGTCGCGTATTTCGCACTTGGCGGGAGACTGGATTGACATTGTTCACGAAACGTGTTGTCGCGTCGACAGTTCTCAACGTACTGACCTCGAACCGGTCTCGTTGCAAAGGGGGGAAGTCAGGCTACGCTTCCGTGTAGCCAACATGACGAAAATAAAATCCCTCCGGCCGTGAGAGCCTCAGTACACTTACTTTCTGGATATGCCTCGTACCTCCAGTTTAATACGCCATATTTTTCTAGCGTTTGTGACTTCGGCGCCGAGCTTGATCCTAAACTTAACTTCCTAAAACACATGGATGCAAACAGCGCTAAGGCAAATCAAATGGCTGGGTATATTAAACGTACTTGCAGAAATTTTAAATCGATTCGTGCAATACTATGGCTGTTTAACTCCTCCCGTGTTAGGAGTAACGTTGAATCTCAATATGGAATCCACATTATCTATGTCACGTTGATCACTTGGAAAGGATTCAGCGCAACTTAGTAAATTTCTGGCATTTAAACATTCTGAATGTCAGTAACATGGTCAGAGTGGTCGCTTAAAACACTTCAAGCCAAGTGAACATGAAACTAAGTGAAACATTTAGTTTGTTCCCCTCGCGTAGGTACTAAATTAGGCAAATAGTCCCCGTGAATAGGCTCATAAGCACAATTATCTTCCACGGTTCGTTTTCAGTGTTTAAATATAAAGTGTCCAAGTTGCTGGAAATAGATTAATTCACTCTTTCTTTTTTTGTATTTATTGTTTTTTTTATATTTTATTGTATTTTTATTTAACACTACCTGGCCCGGCGAACATCGTACCGCATGAGACCAATAGATTTGACAGTTGTTGTCATTTGTTCTCTATATTTTTGTTTAAATTTCGATTCAAGTATTTTCTATTTATTTCAATATATTTCTAGATTTATTTTATTTTATTTTTTTTCCGTGATTTTTTCCAGATATTTTAATAGTTATTCTGCTATTCGGGGCGGAAACGAATCCAACAAATCAGAGATCATTAAAATCGGTCCAGCCGTTCTTGAGTTATAAATGGTGTAACTACAGTAGAGTCAATATAATAGGCCACTTTTGACATTTCATTGACTTTGTGACGATATAATTTTGCATCGGTCCCATAAATCAATTTAAGTTTATAAATTACCTAATTACTGAACACTAAAAATATGTAAATTTTTTAATAAAAACATATAACTTTTTATATCAAGTTTATATCTTTTATATCTTTTTATATCAAATTTAATAAGTTCGACGGTTAATTTAGTTGCTAAACATTATTATCAATTTATATTTCAAGAAATTTGAGCCCCACTACAAGGTTACGCCTGTCCACATTTTTTCATTTTTAATAATAGGGATGTGATCTTTATAATCGAAGTAACTTGTAGAGAGAAAGGAATATCGAAGAAAGTTACCGTTACGATAAATACTTAAACAAATTAAGAACAATGAAATTATTAAATAATTAACATAATTTAAATAAATACCAGTATTAATTAGTAAGTACATTAAAAAGATATATGTAATTAAATGAATATATCTATACCTCATTTAATATATTAAAACTATATCTGAAATTAAAAAAGAAAGTACGACCTATCTGGCCTATTTTACATACGGCGAAGAAAATGAAAAGAAGTAAGCCAGTTGTCGATGTCGATAGTATTAATGCCGATGCAATTCCCAACCACATTTATGGTTATTTATTATATGAGAAAAGAGTATCCCATCCAGAAAAAAACATTTATGTTCATTAAAAGAAGCAGGTTTATTTTCTGGTGGACTATCATCTTTAATAAAAACTGCGTGTACAAATGTTTCCGAAGATGATTGGAAGAAAGTGGTAGAAAAAACAAAAAAATATAATGGAAGATTTTTAACGTGATTTAAGAATTGATAATAATAGCAACGATAGCAGTTTCAACGAATCTGAGAGTTCCAACTACCATATAAATAATAATTTATTACGTATGTAAACTGGTTTCATTATATTTCCCTTAATTACGCTTAACGTGTGTATGTAGAAGGTTTCTAATGCTGTGTATGCTCTAAAAATATTATTGGAAATTATTTTTTTATGAACACTAAAATTGATTCACTAATATATAACTTATATATCGATTTTTGTCTTTAATCAATAAATAATTGTTGTTAGATTACCTCACTATGACAACCAGTTTGACACTTGTCAAAAGTGGCCTATTACATTGACTCTACTTTAACCCAACTTTGTTTTATATCTATAGATTTACAAATGAAGTGTACGTACACAACGATTTCTTAGTGCCATAAAACTGTGTGAGTTTATCACGCCACTGTACATTCGTTAGAGGGTAGTTATGGAAAATTAATATTCGTTTGACCGGTTTAATTTTGCAAACGTTAGTTTATACAGAATATTCAGAAGTTATTTTTGTATATAGTACTTTTTAAATTGGTCTTTAATATCTTTGTTCTTTTATCTCCAATGGAATTGTATTCATAATGCTCGGAATTGTATATTCCTTCCATTGAAATTATCAATATAATCAGTAATAAAATCACACATCACCGTTATTTTATCAATGTAACACAGGTATCTGTAATACCCAGGTGTTATACATTGTCTATTAGTTTAATTCGATATATCTAATCTTATAATATATAAAAAATGATATTTGTTTGTTTGTTCATCCTCTATGCGTTCCTAAACCGTTCGTCCGATTTCGATGAAACTTTTGTGAGCCCGCGATGGTTTCTGACAAAAAAAGCATTGCAACTCATACCGGGTACAGCTAGTGCTGTATAATGATAATATGTTTAAATAAGTAAATAATAAAAAAATCTATCGGCAGCTGCCATAGCGGTCGTCACTGATTGGCCTTTGTATAACGACATAAAAAATATAATTTTTAGCATTTTCGATGATACGTCGATTCAGCTCAACATGCCTTCAACATGTAACAGTATGACGCTGCAGCAAACAATGAAGCGCTGATTTTTTTATCAGAACCCTTATCACGGGCAGACATCAGTATAGCGGTACAGATAAAAATGTAGGTACATTACAAAAGTAATACACAAATATAGCCACTTATCGAAATGACAATGCCAGATTTATATATTTCGATCTCTATATATTATGTATATCTATATATGTTTGTGTTCTCGATTTAAATATTATAATGTAATAATATGCAAATATTTATCACAGTCCCTTTCCTAATTATAATTTACCTTATATTTATCTACACACAGAATTGTGTCCATGGGAGCACATCGTTGATACTTCCGTTCACGCGTATTGAATCCTTCTGAAAATCAGCGCTGCCGTTTTTACGGTATACAACTTGTGTTCAGGGTGATGCCCTTTCGACACACATGGCATATTTTTTGTTTGCTTGTTAAAGTTGAATGACTTACCAGACTATGATAATTGTCATGTTATTTTGATCACTTGCGTGTATGAAATAAAAATATCTATCTATCTATTTGTATGGAGCTATCTATGTATATATACTCCATCAATAAAAACGCGTATACATTAATCATATTTATTTATCAATTAATTACTTCTATCACTACAGATTACAGAATGCCTATTTATAATACTGTACAAGATGCGGTATTGTTCTAATGTAACAAATAACTTTATGCGCCTGATATTACCCTCATTATAGTGGTTTGTTGAAAGATTGCCGTAGATAGAATATCAGGCGCTAAAACTTATCTACTTTGACTTCAAGTAATTGATTAGTGTTATTGTTATTATTTACCTCATAATCCAATAATTATAAAACAAGAAAATTGTTTCAAATAAATACAATAATATTTTTATAATAAAATATCTAATACGGAACATCTATACTTTACTATATATCATATATAATATAATAAAGAGGTAAAATTGTGTGTTTGTTTGTGGGTATGTTGGGGGGTACTCTCTGGAACTACTGAACCGATTTCAAAAATTCTTTCACAAATAGGAAGCTACATTATTCGTGTCTAATATAGGCTATATTTTATTTAGAAATTTTGAAAAAAAAATCTTATAAACCTAAGCGAAGCGAGGGCTGGTCGCTAGTGTTTAATATTTTTGTTAGAATTAATTTGACTCGAAATAACGGAACACAAAGGTTTTATCGTATTTTGTATCTTTATCGTTCGTATTTCCTAGTTTATGGTACTTCCCTAATGTACTTGTACGTACGTGTTTCGGTAGCGAATGAGATTTTTCCCATTTCCCAATCCATTCCTTAATCAGCAAAGGTAGGCAGCGCATCCGGGGGCGAGCCAGCATTTGTCATTCTGGACTGATGTTGGCATATGTCCACTTACCATCAGGTGGACTGTATTCTGCCGCCTACGTAGGTACATATAAGGAAAACAAGTGACTGCCGAAGGATGGAGTAGCCTCGTGGTTCATATAATAAAAGAAGATTATGAGATCTACACGGCCGTACACAAATAAATTAGGTCACGGTAAGATGGCATGGATAGGTACATAACTCACCATGATGCTGCAGTTCCTATACAGTGAAATGATAATACGTTCCGTATCACGTTCAGACATCAATGTAGTAGTAGAGATAAAATATAGAGATAGTAACACTTATCTCATAGTGTAATTTAGCAATTCACGATGAAAAATTTTTTTCTACTTCATATATGTGAATGGTGCAATTAGCTTTCTTCGTAATAAAGAATTTCAAAGTCTAAAACGTATTCTTTGTCTATGACGTGGGAACGCAGCGTGCACTCTCTCCCGACCAATTCAATGAAACTTAGCATGGTTAGTTATACATAGGTCACACTGAAAATTTCTGGAACTGACCACTTACATAAACAATATTTAAAAAGTAATTACAATATTTGAAAATGGAACTCTGGCTGTAGAATAAAGTTTGTTTCAGCTAACAGTCATTTGTTTTTTCATTGTGGCGTCATTTTAAAATTTGCGTGTCTGCATTACGATGGATTTAACACGTGAAAATTTTCGCTGTTTTATTTTTTACGATTTTAAGTGTAATTCGACAGCTCAGTAGAGCCTCGCTCGGCTTCAAACTGCTTTTGGCGATGAAACACCAATCGAGACGACAATTTATAGCTGGTATGCAATATTCAAGCGCGGTCGTGTCAATCTTAGTGACGAATTTCGTTAAGGTCGCCCGTCCACCGCTGTCAACAACAAAAACATCGATGCTGTGCGCCGATCGAAACAGACCTACCATAAGATTCGGGCATCCTTACGCATAGGCACGAGTCAGATACAATCCATCGATTTGGCTGTGCCAAAGCTGTGATCGCCGTTGATCCCACTCAATTTGACTGAGGCTCAAAAATCGGATTCAAATTCAGTTTCAGAAGGAGCGTCAAATTTGGTGCGGCACATAGTAGTAACAGGTGACGAAACGTGGATTAACAGCTACGACCCCGAAACAAAGCAGCAATTGACCATATGGATCTTTCAAGTCGAGTCGAACCCCATCAACGTGGCGTGTGTGCAAAGTGCCGCGAGGCAGATGTTCGCTTCGTATTTAGAAATACTGGACACGTGGCTACTGTTGCTTTGGAGAATCGTCGTACCGTGAATGCTGATTGGTAAACGACCATTTGCTTGCCGGAAGTTATTGACGAACTCCGTAAAAACAACCGTAAACGCAGCGTAATCTTGCACCATGACAATGCCAGCTCTCACACGGCCAACCAAACAAACGATTTTTTGAAGGCGAAAAATGTAGAACTCATGAGCCATCCTACATACGGTTCTGTAAGTCCGTAATCTCCGTACTGTAAGTCCATCTTGCAGTATGGACTTATGGATCGAGTCAATTTAGTAACATTAGATACCTAATATGTATTAGATGGAAAACTTTCGTCTTAAAGAACTAGGGAGATTGTAATAATAATATGTATTAGGTTATTTGAAATACCTACGTAATTTATTTCATTTAAACACACACCGATGTACCTAAATAATAAACACTAAAATCACTACTTTTCACACAAACATAACAGCTTTATATATATTTATGTATATATTCAAGTTACAAACACACGCATGTAATGTTACTTTTCAACTGAGACGAGTTTTGGTTGATGCTTAGCGTAGTAAGAGATGAAACAATACGGATTGAAATATCAACTTGTACTGCCGCGTTTTTACGGCGGAGAATGATGTACTATGAATGAATAAGAAGAACGATGACCCTAAAGCCCCTAATATTTACCAATTATTCATTCGATTCTGTGTGGTTCGGCCGCCATTTTGACATAGGTACATCATGTGTTTCATATATGCCCCTCCAGTTATGCGTAACGGCAAGTGAAGCACCCTCCGGCCAGGTGAACCGACTACTTAAAGAAGTTTGCTGGTGGTGGCTGGATGTGAAGAACCGAAGATCGTATGTGGTGGCCCCAGGAGAAACCGGGGCCTTATTACTAGTACTAGTTATTACTAGTTATATTTTTTGTGTATCATTTCGTTTCTGGCCTTATTCCGCAAAGAAACTCCTAGCGTAGCTCTCTCCACAGCTTGCTGAACGACTTTAAACTTATGGATGAAGTCTACTGTCAGAGGGCCTTAAGACGCCACGTCACGGTTGGCGAGTCCACTCAATTAGAGGTGCTTTAGTTCGTAATGGCGGTTTCTTAATCTGGCCAACACTACACGACCATATTCGTATATGTATGTTTTCCATTAGACATATAACTTTATATTCATACTACCAGAGTCCGTTATATGTTATCCTACTCTCATCCCATTTTACAAACCTTTTCCCAATTCCATTCCTAAATCTCCAAAAGTAGGTAGCGTATTTAAGGGAGCGTCAACGTTGGTCATTCTAAATTGATGTTTGCATGTATCTGATCAGCATGGGCATCGCCAAGGGGCATCGGCATGGGGGGCATCCTCCCTCCTCTAGAGACTGGAATTAGATTGGAACCTATTTGTACCTACAATTAATATTTCTCCCATCCACTCTCTCATCTTGCCCCCCCCTGGCCCATTGGCTGGCGATCTCCTTCCTGATCAGTGATGTCGCAGGGCGATAGTGTCCAGTTACCAGCAGGTTATCTGTCTGGCACCTATAAAACAATAAAATAAATCTAGAACACTACTAGAAGAGATAGAAAACAATATCTTTCTATAATTATTTGGTAAACTTGTTTATACCATCCCTTAATTTCCTGCAAAGCAACGTTGACCGGGAGATAATGTTGCAAAGCATTTCATCCACTCATTCACTGTATTGTAAAGGTCAGTGCTGCCACATGTGACACCGGTATACCCGTGTTACCAATTCGAAAAATCTGTCAAAAATCTGTATCATAGAAATTCTACTATTTTGTGGAATACGGTAGTGAATTTGTATGTAATGTAATCTGAGCATGTGATATGATAAGGTCGTTTCTAATCTAGTCTTTTAGTCTAGCTAAAAATTAAGAACAGTGGGAAAATTAAATTATCAATTAAATTATTACTTAAATGTGTGATAACAATAAAAAATACTAAAATAGAAAAAAAACTAGTCGGATTTTTTATTCGAGTCAGGGATATGACAGGTAGAACTGTCAAACAGCGTGAAATTTGTATGGAGATGACACTTTATTGACAATTCTACATGTCATATCCGTGATTCGAATAAAAAATCCGACTTTAGTCAATAGTCATTAATTTGCTAGCTCAGTCCAATGAGCACTCGCTGGAAAACGGGGAACCCCCTGCGGCGGGCCTCTAGTGTTCTTAGTGATAATGGTTGTTATTGAGCACACTGGTTGAAAATTGCAATTTATATTTGTCATTAAAGAAAAAGTGTAAAATGTATATGTATGTATTGCATTGTGTAAGTATGACAAAGTGTACCGAGTTCATAAATCTGTATAAAATAATGTCAAATTTGTTATCTGTAACATAGTCGAAAAATCTGTATGAATACAGATAAATCTGTTAATATGGCAGCATTGGTAAAGGCGTGTTAAAATTTTATAATTCCTTTGCTAACCGCAAACTGTTTATTGCGGTCACGTTCAAAATTCTGTTCCGTATGTTTTAAAATATGATTATCATACGATATGATTCTTTTGCTTCCGCTTAAATTGTTCACATTTAACCAACGGTCGATCGTAGAGAATGCCTTATGGCATCTACTCTGCCTCTGCAAAAAGATAAAGTAGTATCTGCAAATAGTAATCTTATAATGTGTAAATATAGAGCAAAAAGAGTAAATAAATAATAAACGTTTGGAAACCTTTGACCTTGTAACGACGCTGGAGTGTAATCATGATTCAGCGATCGCCCAGTATCTTACTTCTTGGCAGTGAGTGACATGGCAACATACATACTCCAGACTGGTATGAAAAAAATGTACCAGTAATGTGTTAAATTGTACTATCAGCCAAAATAAATGTACTAAAATAGGAATCTTATCCTATCCCTTCCCATTTTACCAACCCTTTCTTTAATTCCATTCCTACATTAACAAATGGAGGTATCGCATCCAAGGGCGTGCCAAAGTTCGTCATTCTGGATGAAACTGTCAAAAAGGTTTGAAGATCGACCGATGTCTCCTGTACAAACAGCTGTATATTGGATAGAATAGAAGGACCGAGGAAAAATTTGTACTTCTTCCAATATGTTTACCTCCATGTTTTCATTACGTTTTTAGTGTTGATATTAATTGTTTATAAATTATTAAAATTTTTGATGAGTAGACTGTTCAGAAGGAAGATTAAGACTAATAAAGTTTTAATGTTATCTTAATATTTAATTTGCATTTTATTAAGTTTTTGTATATTCCTAATAACTGACCTTAAGTGGCTTATTAACCCAGTTGATACTAATGTCTGTTAGCAAACAAGATTAATTGCCGATTGATTATTTAAAATAGTTTGTGTTTGTTCTTTATGTGTACCCTTGGACCCACGATAGGAATCTTAACGTTTATTCACTGCTTAAGAATGTAAGTACACATTATGGGTCTCTTATCCTTACACATTCTCTCTGTGTGTTCTACCGCCTGTACAATGGGGAATGCTCTGAAGAATTGTTCAATATAATTCCCACCTCGGGTTTCTACAACCGCACCTCCCGTCACAGAAGTGCGGTCCATCCGCATTTCCTAGATACGGAGGTGTCGCGTACTGTTCGGTCCAAAAAATATTTTATATCGCGAACCCGTAGGCTGTGGAACGAACTGCCTCAAGAGGTCTTCCCATTAAACTACGACATGGGGTTCTTCAAGAGAGCTGTGAATAGGATTTTGCAAGGTCGGTGGCGCACCCGCATACCCCCTGGTGTTGCAGGTGTCCATGGGCGGCGGTAACATTTACCAACGGGATGGAGTGGATGGGAGAAATATTAATTGTAGGTACAAATAGGTTCCAATCTAATTGGGACCTGCTGATGCCCCTTGGCAATGCCCATGCTCATCAGATACATGGAAACATCAATTTAGAATGACCAACGTTGACGCGCCCTTAAATACGCTATTAGACAGTAGACTTCATCCATAAGTTTAAAGTCGCTCAGCAAGCTGTGGAGAGAGCTACGCTGGGAGTTTCTTTGCGGGATAAGGCCAGAAACGAAATGATACACAAAAAATATAACTAGTAATAACTAGTACTAGTAATAAGGCCCCGGTTTTTCCTGGGGCCACCACATACGATCTTCGGTTCTTCACATCCAGCCACCACCAGCAAACTTCTTTAAGTAGTCGGTTCACCTGGCCGGAGGGTGCTTCACTTGCCGTTACGCATAACTGGAGGGGCATATATGAAACACATGATGTACCTATGTCAAAATGGCGGCCGAACCACACAGAATCGAATGAATAATTGGTAAATATTAGGGGCTTTAGGGTCATCGTTCTTCTTATTCATTCATAGTACATCATTCTCCGCCGTAAAAACGCGGCAGTACAAGTTGATATTTCAATCCGTATTGTTTCATCTCTTACTACGCTAAGCATCAACCAAAACTCGTCTCAGTTGAAAAGTAACATTACATGCGTGTGTTTGTAACTTGAATATATACATAAATAAATATATATAAAGCTGTTATGTTTGTGTGAAAAGTAGTGATTTTAGTGTTTATTATTTAGGTACATCGGTGTGTGTTTAAATGAAATAAATTACGTAGGTATTTCAAATAACCTAATACATATTATTATTACAATCTCCCTAGTTCTTTAAGACGAAAGTTTTCCATCTAATACATATTAGGTATCTAATGTTACTAAATTGACTCGATCCATAAGTCCATACTGCAAGATGGACTTACAGTACGGAGATTACGGACTTACAGAACTGTATGGAGGATGGCTCATGAGTTCTACATTTTTCGCCTTCAGAAAGTCGTTTGTTTGGTTGGTCGTGTGAGAGCTGGCATTGTCATGGTGCAAGATTATGCTGCGTTTACACGGTTGTTTTTACGGAGTTGGTCAATAACTTCCGGCAAGCAAATGGTCATTTACCAATTTACTTAAGTAAGTCTCAAGTCCAAAGAGACTCGGTCGACCTGATGATCAAATTTCCAAATGAGTTTTTACAGTTTTTTAAAACAGAATTAAAATATAATGCTTAAAATACAAAAATATAATGTTTACTATGCATGTATAATGTATCCATGTTGACGTCCTATTTAGTAAAAATTAAAAAAGAAATTTTTAGTATCCAATTAACAAATGAATTATTTATGACAATTATTAAAAAATTGTTTGTTTTGTTGATTATTATTTGTTGGCCGTGTACTATTTTTCGCTGTTTGAATACAAGCCATACAACAATGATTTCAACACTCACACGTGTTTTTTATTGCGTTATATGCGACAATAAAATTGAGATCAGGGTCGTTCAGTTGCTTTCAATTGTTGTGTCTGTATTAGGGATGTCCTGAATAGCAAAAAAATCACTATTCACTAATAATAGTACCCAGGGCCGTCTTTACCAGGGGGTGCAAGGGGTGCGGTGCACCCCGGGCGCTCACCTTTTAAAGGTAATGAAAAAATATAACGCTATAGTAAACAATTACACAATAGGATATTTGACTGTCATAGGATACACAATAGGATATTTGACTGTCATAGGATACACAATAGGATGTTTGACTGTCTTAGGATACACTCCCGCACCCCGGCGCAGAATAGACTTAAGACGGCCCTGATAGTACCTAACGTATTACGCACTTACTTGTAAAATTTGTAAGTATTTTTAGTCCATTTTAAAGTACTTCAAGATATTTTTTTGGTTTGATTAATGAGTTTAATTTATTCTACAGATACTCCTAGGTACCTTGATTTTTTTTTATGGGCGAAGGCGGCAGACGAGCATACATTCCACCTGATGGTAAGTGGATACTGTAGTCCATAGACATCCATTGCGTTATATGGCAACATTAGAATGACTAAAATGACAAACGTTGGCACGACCCCAGATGCGCTGCCTACCTATATCCATGGAGATATAGAAATGGATTTGGAGAAAGGGTTGGGAAAAAGGGAAAGGGATAGGATGGGAATGGGCTCTGGCACATCTCACTCACTACCGAAACACGTACGTACATTAGGGAAATAAGATAAAGTGGGAATTGCTGTACATTTCAAGGTACATTTCATTTTAATTTTTGCAAGGTCGGCGTCGCTCCCGCATGCCCCCTGGTGTTGCAGGTGTCCACGGGCGGCGGTAACACTTACCATCACGTGGGACCGCTTGCTCGTCCGCGCACTAGTCTGTAAAAATAAGTAGTATTTTGTGAGAGAGGGGTAACGTGGTCAGTCGAGCGCGCCCAGCGGCTGTTGGATTGCAACGTGCACTCCCCCCTGACAATTTATTTTTTATTTATTTACACTTCATTGCACAATATCGTACAAAAAGGCGAGCGCAATGCCTTATTAAGGCAACCAGCCAACCCCTGGGTTGATCAGAGAAGTTAAATTGTGCATGAAAGACACAAATTAGATGGTTTGATAAAATAAATATACAATATACCAATTTACACGCTTTATTTTAATTCTTGTAGATTACGCTAAATTGAGTTAATGACGCTTAATTGACACGCCATAATTGAGTATGTCCAAAAAGACAATGTTACTTACATTGTCTTAATGTTACTTAAATTGGTAAATAAGACTCATCCCCAATCATCCCCAATGTACGTACAAGTGTTTCGGTAGTGAGTGAGATATGTCAGAACCCATTTCCATCAAATCCCTATAGACTCCTTAAATTTCAAATTTAGTCAAAGTGCATGCAAAGTCATGCTTTGGCATGTATCGCGGATGTCTATGGTCGACAGTAGGTATCCACTTACCTTCAGGTGGACTGTGGGTTTTTTATAATACCTACTACACATAATGGAATTTGGTACTTTCTTTTTATAGACTAGTGGGCGGACGAGCAAGCGGTCCCACGTGATGGTAAGTGTTACCGCCGCTCATGGACACGTGCAACACCAGGGGGTATGCGGGTGCGCCGCCGACATTGCAAAATCCTATTGACAGCTCTCTTGAAGAACCCCATATCGTAGCTTAATGGAAAGACCTCTTGAGGCAGTTAAATTGTCAAAGCTCACATAAGGACTTCGTTTCGTCTACTACTTCGCTATCTCTCTGAGCTATTTTGTCAGCTGACTTCTCTTCACCACACAAATGTTGTATGGAAGAAATCGCTTTGGCGATAAGATAAGGCGCCGGTTGTGCTTCTAATAACTTGTACTTTGTATGTTTTTGGTGTACAATAAAGTGTATCTATCTATCAAAGGACCAAACATTATTCATCTACACAATTTTTAATAGCAAATAAAACCAAAAAGTTACATTAAAATAGCATTTTTATTCTCGTATTTGCTTCTCCTAAAAAGTAGCCGTTCGACTTTTACGCCAATTGAATCGTAAGGTGTCGATATGTGTTTGTGTGTGCGTGCGTGCGTGTTTTTTTTTTTTGTGTGTGTGTGATTTCAGCGAGTTTGGATGATTAACATAATAAACGATTATCGTGCAAATGTGTTCTAATTTTTCTCCCAAAAACCAAACCAAAATTACAAAAATTACATTAAAATTACCAAAATTACAAGTCATTGTAAGTTTTCATCATTCTCGTTAATGAGCTAATTAATGATAGTGATATAATTTTCAGATTCTACTGGCAACACAAAGATGAATCTGCAAATATTTCTATCACTTCTCACTTTGTACTCTGTGGACGGTTTGCGAATTCTCTCCGTGATACCAACCGCTACTAAATCACATTACATCTCTGGCAGAAGAATCTTAACAGAACTGGATAGGTTGGGTCATGAAGTGGTTTCCATAAGTCCCTTTGAAGAGAAGAATGTGAGCAAAAACTTCACTTGGATTCAAATTGAGGTTTCATCTTTTTTTGATGCTGGTAAGTTATAATTTTTTTATATAGAAAAAGGACCAGGGTGACAGTATCCACTTAGCATCAGGTGTACTGTATACTCGTCTGTCGCCTTTTTTCCATAAAACTCCCGATTTTATTTTGTAACTTACCTAATACCCTTGTTCTCCCAGTTCCCACCACCAGAGTGAGAAACTTTGAATGAGAAAGTGAACCCTCGGGGTCGGTGAGCACCAGAAAAATCCGACTTCTTCGAGTTGTCCAAACCTGATGAAAAATTCAAACGGCCCGACCTGCGCGGGGGGTGCTCGACCGAATGTCATAGGGAACCACCGGCAGATGCCAGAGCGCGTCGCGAAAATTTGAATTTCGAACGTTCAGCGTCGCTTCCATACAAAATGAAATCGGTCGTAGCTCGGAAACGATGAGAGGTAGGCGGGAGGTGCTCGACCAAATGTCATTCAGGAAGGCGTCGGCTTTCTTGTGGTAAAAAAATTTTTTCAAAATGGCGGATTCAAGATGGCGGCCGATTTTCAAGTTTGTCCGAGGGGGGTGGAAATCGGCATCCGGGGGGTCGTGGGGGCCCAGATTGCGAATTTCGGGTCGGTTTTTCGATTCCGCTGTTTCTAAGATGGCGGCAGTCAATTGAAATTTCAAATTTCGATCACCCATAACTCCCGCGAGGCCGGAGGCCGAGCGGCGCGGGCGAGGCCGCAGGCCGAGCTCGCCCGGGAGCTACACCGGGAGCGGGCCCGTCCGCATCCGGTGGACCTTCAGCTCGACGGTCGACGGCCTGCCTAAACGGTGAGACATAGTCACATGGTGCTCGACCGAATGTCATAGAGAACCGCAGGCAGTCTGACGAGAGCGCGATAAAAATTCAAAGTGGCGGATTCAAGATGGCCGCCATACAAATTTATTTTGACCGTGTCTCCCGAACGGTTGGAGATATCGGATCGGTGCTCAAACTAATATGGTGGGGCAAGTCGATGTTCTTCCACTGGACCAATTTTTTTTGCCAAGATGGCGGATCCAAGATGGCGGCCATTTTTCAAGTTCCTCCCATCGGGATGAAAATTAATACCTGTGGGGTTCAGGGGACTCTGATTCGGGATTTTGGAACATTTTTTTAATTCCGCCATTTTTCAAGATGGCTGCCATACAAAGTGGAAATTTCGATTTTGGGGTCCGAGGGCATTTGAGAGGTGGTAGACCGAATTAGAAGGGGGGTGCGGGGTGAAATTCCCCCTCGTTAGAAACTCTGGTGTATGGGGAAATTAGGCGAAAAAAAAAAAACAAGATGGCGGACACAAAATGGCTGAAATTTAAAAAAAACTGGGAAATTTAAAAATTTCTGAGCGAATGTGTTTCAAGGTGGAAAATCGAGGAGGAAATTGGCTTCCGGAGGGTTCCGATTGAGGATTTAGGGTAGGTGCCGAAATTTTCCAAGATGGCCGCCATACGAAATTCTTTGAGCGACAGCTCCGAAACGGTTTGAGATATCGGATTGGTGCTCAAACTAATATCATTTATCATGACGATTTATTTCTACTGAGGGGAAAATTTTTTTCAAGATGGCGAATCCAAGATGGCGGCCTTTTTCCAAATTCATCCGATTTAGATAAAAATTGATATCTGGGGGGTTTAGGAGATCCTGACTAAGAATTTGGAATTATTATTTATATTCCACCCTTTTTGAAGATCGCGTTCGTACATCGAGGCCGCAGGCCGAGCTCCGCGTAGGGCGAAGCCCGGAGTGTCCGAAATTGATCACTGTGTAACTTACGCGAGGCCGAAGGCCGAGCTGCGTCTAACGAGGCCGCAGGCCGAGATCCGCGTAGGGCGAAGCCCGGAGCGTCCGAATTTGATCACTGTGTAACTTACGCGAGGCCGAAGGCCGAGCAGCGTCTAACGAGGCCGCAGGCCGAGATCCGCGTAGGGCGAAGCCCGGAGCGACCGGACTACGGCACCACCAGCCGCGCACGCTGTGTAACTTACGCAAGGCCGAAGGCCGAGCAGCGTCTAATGAGGCCGCAGGCCGACATCCGCGTAGGGCGAAGCCCGGAGCGACCGGCCTACCGGATCACCAAAATTTCAAGTTGTTCGATCTGGATGAAAATTGATATCTGGGGGGTTCAGGGGATCCTGATTAAGGATTTATGATTATTTCCAAGATGGCCGTCACACAAAATTCTTCGGAAGACATCTCCGAAATGGTTAGACATATCCGATTGGTGCTCAAACTAATATTGTTTATCATGACAATGTCTTTATGACATAAAACTTTTTTTCAAGATGGCGAATCCAAGATGGCGGCCATTTTTCGAATTCATTCGATCCGGATGAAAATTGATATCTGGGGGGTTCGGGGGAGGCTGATTAGGGATTTGGAATTCTTATTTCGATTCCGCCATTTTTGAAGATGGCTGCCACGCAGGACCCGCACAACAACAACTACAACAACATCCTCTCCCCCTTGTTATCTATGCGAGGCCGAAGGCCGAGCTTCATGTTGCGAGGCCGCAGGCCGAGCTCCGCGCAGGGCGAAGCCCGGAGCGTCCCCCCTCCATAGGGGGAGGCCGGCGCCCAGGGGGCGCCGCCGAAACCTAGTTTTTATATAAAAATCAAAGAATAATTTCAAGGAAATCAATGAGAATTATTTTTAAAGTATTTCAGATAATTATTTTTGCAGAAAAACACTTCTTTTGTAGAAAACCTTTGACATTGGGCCCTTACTGTTCGATTAGAATCCAAATATTCGTTTAGAATATGGCGCATACGAGTGCTAATACAAATACTTGAAAAGTTGGGAGTATTCCCCAAAACAAATACGAAAATTCTGAACATCTCTAGTAGATACCTAAGTGAACGAGTGTGGACAGTGTTATGCACACACAAGCGAATTAATTACCAATTATTTATTTTTAACGTAATAAAAAAATCATGAAATAGGCACGTGTTAATAATAGGTTCCGTTTACTGATTGACTTATTAAAATATATTACATCGTTTTTGTAAGACCTTATATAGCAACTGCAATGTTTGACAGCAGATAACACAATCTATCGAATTATTTCTTCCAGTACCAGAAATCATGGAAGAAATGCATAAGGAACTATCGTTTCTAGAGTCGCAAAAACGTGTATGGCGGGTCCGGAACAAATATACGAAATACATAACAAAATTGCACAAACTCAAACATTTCATTGAAAATGACAACTCTCACTTCGATGTGGTTTTAACCGAGGAGTTCTACCAACCAGTATTTTATGTCTTTGCTCACAAGTACAAAGCGCCCATGATTCTCTTTAGCTCTTTTGGTTCTGCGCACTACATCAGCGATTTAATGGGCAATCCTTTGGAATTATCCTATGTACCTAACGAGTTCCTGGATTATTTTGGAGATATGAACTTTTATGAAAGAATCCGTAGTGGGTTCCAGACAATAGTGGACTTGTTGGCCAGGAAATGGTACTCGTTAGATGTCCAAAATGAAATAGCGAAAGAAGTCTTTAAAGGAGATGTACCAAGTCTGTATGAGTTGGAGAAGAATGTTTCTCTGGTGCTACTAAATTCTCATTTCAGTATGGCAGTGGTTAGGCCATACTTGCCGAATATTATTGAAGTTGGTGGAACACATATTGAGGCAGTCAAGCCTTTGAGTCAGGTAAGATTTTGGTATAATCTGGCCATCGAAAAGTGGCTCACAATAAGAAACAGCAAATTAAAAAATATTTTCTTGTTACAATTAGCACAGCGAGAATTGACTGACGGTGAATCTGTATACGCTCGTGATGGTAAAGTAATCGAAAAACACTCCCCGTCTCACGTACCATAATTATATTGATTTGTATTTAAACAAGAAACAAAGAAATACTAAATGAGCAGTAAATCTCGATAAATAAAACCTATGTTTGAACAACTTAAGTAAATAATTTTAAACTACTGAGAATGCTATAATGAAATCGGTAGAGTCACCAATAAACCTAGGCCTAACCTTGTGGCGAGCCAGGCTAGCTCAGATGAAATTTTAGTAGGTAGGTATTATTAAACAATAAAATAATAATACATAATTAATACACTTTTAACAAGACTGCAATAAGTACCAGTCGCCGAAAGTTCTAAACGTTCATATTGTGAAAAGCATTGTGAAAAAAGTGCTGCCAACATCTTTGGCCAACTTAGAGAAAACGCGAGGACAGACGTTTAATGGGCTGTGTGTGTAGCGCTGATGGCATTCACTAGCGCTGTTTTAGGTGCGGTGGCGCTAGAAGCTACGGTACGTGCTTCATATTGCCACGTTCTATTATATATAGCTTTATATTTGCCGCCATTAATTTGTTGCCCATTCAGTGTTTTTTTGCTAATCGCTTAGTTATTTCGCAATTATATTTATTCAAAGCGTGACAACAAAAGATTAGGTACATTGCATTAGATTTTGTACGTATGTTTTTTTTTTTCAATTTCCATAGTACGATCTATTGGTGTGGAGTGGGAGCGTATGTTGAATGTTACATTTTTCATTCATTTGCATGGCTAATATATTTAACTTGCTATTCGTATTTGGAATAAACATTTTACCTACCTACATATATTATTTTTTTATAGAAACAAGGCGGCAGACGAACATACAGTCCACCCGATGGTAAGTGGATACTGTAGCCCATGGACATCCACGATACATGCCAACATCAATTCAGAATGGCAAATATTGTCACGCTCCCGGATGCGCTGCCTACCTTTGCAGATTAAGGAATGGATGTGGAGAAAGGGTTGGGAAAATGGGGAGGGATAGGATAGGATAGGACTGGGGTCTGGCATATCTCACTCACTACATGAGGGAAATACGATAAATTAGGAAATGCAGTGCATTTTATGGTAGTGAAAGTTCTGTGAGAGAGGGGTAACGTGGCCAGTCGAGTGCGCTCGGAAGCTGTGGGAATGCAGCATGCACTCTCCCCCTACGATACAAAATACAAATAAATAAAAATATAAAATAATAATTAATTTCCAAGGCCAGAATCGAACAAACATCAACTTTACAGAATCTCCAAACTCTACTAGACGAGGCAACAGACGGAGCTATCCTGTTGAGCTTCGGCTCCGTTATGGACTTATCAATGCAGCCAGATGATATAGTGATCAAAATACTGAATGCAGTAGGAACCTTGAAACAGCGGATACTCCTGAAGTGGAATTCAAAGAAAAAGTTGCCCGTTCCGTATGGTAATTTATATCCATTTGAATGGCTCCCTCAGAATGATGTATTAGGTAAGATGAATTAAAAATTCTTTGAATGCCCATCATCATCGTGTAATTAAATGTGCCGTTTTTATCCTAAGAAAAAAAAGCCCGTCACAAGTACTTTTTCATCCACTGTTGGAATCGGGCCTCATTATGTCTCGTGTATGAGAAACTAGCTGTGCCCGGCCACGCGTTGCTATGGCTGCCCAATAGATGGCGCTTTTTTTCCGTGAATTTTTCATATATTTTAATAGTTATTCTGCTATTCAGGGCGTAGACGAATCCAACAAATCAGAGATCATTAAAATCGGTCCCGCCGTTCTTGAGTTATAAATGGTGTAACTAACCCGACTTTGTTTTATATTTATAGATGTATGGCCTTAAAATGGCACGCTGATCGAGCAGCTTGGCGAGTTCAGTCTTTTAGAGATGGTGTAGTTCCTCAGGGCTCGTGGTAGCAGCTTTGTTTATCCGTTAGTCGCGACACGACACCCACGAAAAGAGATGAGGTAGTGCTATTCTAAAGACTAAATTATTTTAATAAAAAATAAAAAAGAAAGAAAAAAACGCAGTGAACCACTCTTGCGATTTATATTCAGTACAGACTTAATTATTTGTTAGACATGTGTTTAGTGTGGTGACTACGAGTTGACTGCAGTGGTTTTTTTTTTTTTTTTTTATGTTAGGAGAGACAATCAGGAAAACCCTGCATGGTCACCTGGTACCATCTAGTCAAGCCTTTATAAAGGCTAGCCTAGGTGGTACCAGGTGGTGCCGGACTCCTACCGGCTAAAAAACCTGATTGCCTCAACATCGTGTATGTCTAAGTTCTTGTGGCCCTAGTGGCCTTTCAAGAGTCACAGGTCGCTTTGATGTAGGGCGAGCGCAGAAGGCGCTCAGCCAGGAGAAAAGTGTGTGTTGCAACAGCCTAAGGGCTCCCCCGCCGGTAAACCGGCGGAAGGAACGGACCTCGGCTTAGGGCGTTGCATTGGGGGGATACCGCGGGATCGCGTGTCGGCGAGAAGCGCCCAGGCACGTGTCGATGCCTAGTGAAAGTGTTGACTGAGGGCCGGTGTGTGTTATCGGTGTAACGAGGGGGACGTCCATGTCTCGGCCGGCGGGGACGGTGTCTGTGTGCTGTGTTTGGGTGCAGAGTGAGAACCGCATTGGCAGCGGTGATCGGGTCGTCGGGATCGTCCAGGATGTGCCGCGGGCGACGATAGCGCGGAGGGGCACTCCTGTCCGGTATGTAGGTGAGGGAAGAGACAATCAGGGGGTTGGGATGGCTTGGGATAGCGTCATAGTAGCGTCGGGCAGTGTCTGTTATGTATTTGACGATGGAGGGAAGCTCTAAGTCCTTGTGGAGGTCAACGTTGCGCAAGTACCATGGTGCAGCCACGGCCTTGCGCATGAATCTATTTTGCAGTCTTTGGAGGATTGCAATGGTGGAGGGAGCTGCGTGTGCGAACACGACGCTAGCATAGGTCATAATGGGACGGACGAGAGTTTTGTATAATGTCAACTTATTTCTAAGCGACATTTTACTTCTCTCGCCTATGAGGGGGTTGAGGCGACCGAGCACAAAGGCGGCTCGGTTGCGGACGGTTTTGATGTGTTCTCGGAAGGTCAGTCTATGGTCTAGAGTGACTCCGAGATACTTGGTCTTCCTGACGAGAGGAATTATTTGACCGAATAGGGTTATCGGGAGAGGGACTGCAGTGGGGTGGGATTCGCCCCTATTTATATTGATACAACGAGAGATGCTGGAGTTGGGCGTTTCTATTGTTACGACGACCAATAGTGCGCTGTTTCGGTCTATGTGCCCGTTACGGTGCACATGTGCAAGCCGTTTGTCTGGGGTGCAATTTCTGTTCCTTTGTCTTTTCAATGTCAATAGTGAAGATGTGTAAACCGTTAGGTCGGAACGCGCTTTCTTGTCCTTTGTCTCATTCAATCTTTATAGCGGAAGCGTGAACCGTTAGTTTGTGATACAATTTATCGTCCTTTGTCCAACTCCAACATCCCTTTACAATGAATGAAATAACTGTCTGTATGGAACGAACTAACAAAGGTAATTTAACTTTAGTATCCTACCTTAACCTATTGTTATATTATTATACATTATACACTTATAAACTTATGTGCTATGTACAAATTATGAGTCGGTCGGTGCGAACAGCTTTCATGTATAATTAGACGAAATAAGATTATATGAGACAGGACAAGATCGAATGAGATAGCAAATGAAAGAGAAAAAACGAGAAAATTGACAATCGTTGTTGTATTTTTAAAAAATAAGCACTTTTTCGCACAAACCACTCCCTCATCGCACCGCGTAGAGAGGTTTGATTAGCAGCTGGTTACGAATTCATTGTGCGTTGTGCTGCGAGTGTAAGCGTTTAGTGACTAGCGCAGAGTAACAAAGTCAGAGACTTAATTTAAAAATATACTTTTCCCCAGAAATATAAAGATCTAAAAAGTCACAGAACAAAAGTTGTTAGTTTTAAGAATAATAGAAATAAAGTGTGTAGGTATATTTGATCTAACCCTGACGTTATAATTTTATTTTTAAAAATATTACAGCGCATCCAAATATCGCCCTCTTCATTACCCATGGGGGTCTCCTCAGCTCTCAAGAAAGCGTTTTCCATGGCGTTCCTAATATATGTATTCCTTTCTTCGGCGATCAACCACTAAACTGCCAGCGAAGCGTCAAATTGGGATACGGAATAAAACTCGATCTAAAAACTTTAACAACTGATTATTTACGTAGATCTATCGAAATGATACTATCAGATAACACTTACAAAAACACTGTCATGAAACTGTCAAAAAGGTTTAAAGATCGACCGATGTCTCCTGTACAAACAGCTGTATATTGGATAGAATACTGCGCGAGACATAATGGCGCAGATTTCTTGAAAGGACCGAGGAAAAATTTGTACTTCTTCCAATATGTTTACCTCGATGTTTTCATTACGTTTTTAGTATTGATATTAATTGTTTATAAATTATTAAAATTTTTGGTGAGTAGACTGTTCACAAGGAAGATTAAGACTAATTAGGTTTTAATGTTATCTTAATAAGCATTATTTAATTTGCATTTTATTAAGTTTTTGTATATTCCTAATAACTGACCTTAAGTGGCTTATTAACCCAGTTGATACTAATGTCTGTTAGAAAAACAAGGATTAATTGCCGATTGATTATTTAAAGTAGTTTGTGTTTGTTCATTATGTGTACCCTTGGACCCACGATAGGAATCTTAACGTTTATTCACTGCTTAAGAATGTAAGTACATATTATGGGTCTTATCCTTAGTTATACAGTCTTACACATTCTACCAGATGGCTGGAGTGAAATCACTATATTATATAAATAAACATACACTTTAAAGCTAAATGTCGAAATATGTAGTATCAAAAAAGTTAATAATACGATCGTCATTTAAATAATCTCAATAATATAGTAATCGGTATTAGATATATGTTAATCAGTAATTTCAATAGCCTCTTTGTAAATATAGGTCAGGTAATTTAACTATATAAAGCTTTTATTATATGTCATTGTGTTAATTATCAAACAATATGCACTGTTACCTACTATTGTACTTACACACATACCCACACACAGTGTGTGTGTACACACTTAATCAATTATATCATTATCCTTTGTAATTGAACATAAAATTTGTTTTCATTGTTTTATATGTTGCTTGTTATTAAACCTATGTTTCAAAATTTATAAAGTAAACTATTTTGCATTTGGTTTGTGGTTACTTCTTAATAGAAAAATACGTAATTAAGTGAGCAGCAAAAAATACTGAATAAACAACAAATCAATGGCAGCAAATTTATAGATGGATTTGGGTTAGGTTCTCTAGTAGCAATAAATAAATTCTAATATTTTCTTAGGTTTTCGCCATTACTATACCTACATAGCAATTAAACAACTTTGAACGGTTGAAATCGCGTATATTTAACATTATTTATATCCCGACGTTTCGAACACTTTGCAGTGGACGTGGTCAATTAGTTACCCCGTGGTTAATGTTAAATATACGCGATTTAAACCGTTCAAAGTTGTTTAATTGCTAAATAAATTCTACCTCTATCGTTCTTAGTCCGTCGACTACGTGGTGACAGTTCTCAGTTATTCAAAAATTGTTTCTTTTGTTGATCGTGTTTTGTTACTTATTTAGTATACCTATTTGTACTTTTAATAAAAACTGTATTGATTAATTACTCTGTGTTTTATTTTACTTAAAAATAATAATAAAAAAAACTACTTGATATGTTTTTTTTATGGAAAAAGACGACAGACTAGCCGTACAGTCCACCCGGTGGTAACTGGACACACTTTTTCTTTAATGACAAATATAAATTGCAATTTTCAACCAGTGTGCTCAATAACAACCATTATCACTAAGAACACTAGCGGCCCGCCGCAGGGGGTTCCCCGTTTTCCAGCGAGTGCTCATTGGACTGAGCTAGCAAATTAATGACTATTGACTAAAGTCGGATTTTTTATTCGAATCAGGGATATGACATGTAGAACTGTCAATAAAGTGTCATCTCCATACAAATTTCACTCTGTTTGACAATTCTACATGTCATATAGCTGACACGAATAAAAAAACCGACTAGTTTTTTTTTCTATTTTAGTATTTTTTATTGTTATCACACATTTAGGTAATAATTTAATTGATAATTTAATTTTCCCACTGTTCTTCATTTTTAGCTAGACGACCTTATCATATCACATGCTCAGATTACATTACATACAAATTCACTACCGTATTGCACAAAATAGTAGAATTTCTATGATACAGATTTTTGACAGATTTTTCGAATTGGTAACACAGGTATACCGGTGTCACATGTGGCAGCACTGACCTTTACAATACAATGAATGAGTGGATGAAATGCTTTGCAACCTTATCTCCCGATCAACGTTGCTTTGCAGGAAATTAAGGGATGGAAAGTATAAACAAGTTTACCAAATAATTATAGAAAGATATTGTTTTCTATCTCTTCTAGTAGTGTTCTCGATTTATTTTATTGTTTTATAGGTGCCAGACAGATAACCTGCTGGTAACTGGACACTATCGCCCTGCGACATCACTGATCAGGAAGGAGGTCGCCAGCCAATGGGCCAGGGGGGGGCAGGATGAGACAGTGGATGGGAGAAATATTAATTGTAGGTACAAATAGGTTCCAATCTAATTGGGACCTGCTGATGCCCCTTGGCAAAGCCCATGCTCATCAGATACATGCAAACATCAATTTAGAATGACCAACGTTGATGCGCCCTTAAATACGCTACCTACTTTTGGAGATTTAGGAATGGAATGGGAAAAAGGTTGATAAAATGGGATGAGGGTAGGATAACATATAACGGACTCTGGTAGTATGAATATAAAGTTATATGTCTAATGGAAAACATACATATACGAATATGGTCGTGTAGTGTTGGCCAGATTAAGAAACCGCCATTACGAACTAAAGCACCTCTAAATGAGTGGACTCGCCAACCGTGACGTGGCGTCTTAAGGCCCTCTGACAGTTACCTCTGACAGTAGACTTCATCCACAAGTTTAAAGTCGCTCAGCAAGCTGTGGAGAGAGCTACGCTGGGAGTTTCTTTGCGGGATAAGGCCAGAAACGAAATGATACACAAAAAATATAACTAGTAATAACTAGTACTAGTAATAAGGCCCCGGTTTCTCCTGGGGCCACCACATACGATCTTCGGTTCTTCACATCCAGCCACCACCAGCAAACTTCTTTAAGTAGTCGGTTCACCTGGCCGGAGGGTGCTTCACTTGCCGTTACGCATAACTGGAGGGGCATATATGAAACACATGATGTACCTATGTCAAAATGGCGGCCGAACCACACAGAATCGAATGAATAATTGGTAAATATTAGGGGCTTTAGGGTCATCGTTCTTCTTATTCATTCATAGTACATCATTCTCCGCCGTAAAAACGCGGCAGTACAAGTTGATATTTCAATCCGTATTGTTTCATCTCTTACTACGCTAAGCATCAACCAAAACTCGTCTCAGTTGAAAAGTAACATTACATGCGTGTGTTTGTAACTTGAATATATACATAAATATATATAAAGCTGTTATGTTTGTGTGAAAAGTAGTGATTTTAGTGTTTATTATTTAGGTACATCGGTGTGTGTTTAAATGAAATAAATTACGTAGGTATTTCAAATAACCTAATACATATTATTATTACAATCTCCCTAGTTCTTTAAGACGAAAGTTTTCCATCTAGTACATATTAGGTATCTAATGTTACTAAATTGACTCGATCCATAAATCCATACTGCAAGATGGACTTACAGTACGGAGATTACGGACTTACAGAACTGTATGGAGGATGGCTCATGAGTTCTACATTTTTCGCCTTCAAAAAATCGTTTGTTTGGTTGGCCGTGTGAGAGTTGGCATTGTCATGGTGCAAGATTACGCTGCGTTTACGGAGTTCGTCAATAACTTCCGGCAAGCAAATGGTCATTTACCAATTTACTTAAGTAAGTCTCAAGTCCAAAGAGACTCCGTCGACCTGATGATCAAATTTCCAAATGAGTTTTACAGTTTTTTAAAATCAAAATTAAAATATAATGCTTAAAATACAAAAATATAATGTTTACTATGCATGTATAATGTATCCATGTTGACGTCCTATTTAGTAAAAATTAAAAAAGAAATTTTTAGTATCCAATTAACAAATGAATTATTTATGACAATTATTAAAAAATTGTTTGTTTAGTTGATTATTATTTGTTGGCCGTGTACTATTTTTCGCTGTTTGTAATACAAGCCATACATACAACAATGATTTCAACACTCACACGTGTTTTTTATTGCGTTATATGCGACAATAAAATTGAGATCAGGGTCGTTCAGTTGCTTTCAATTGTTGTGTCTGTATTAGGGATGTCCTGAATAGCAAAAAAATCACTATTCACTAATAATAGTACCTAACGTACTACGCACTCACTTGTAAAATTTGTAAGTATTTTTAGTCCATTTTAAAGTACTTCAAGGTATTTTTTTGGTTTGATTAATGAGTTTAATTTATTCTACAGATACTCCTAGGTACCTTGATTTTTTTTTATGGGCGAAGGAGGCAGACGAGCATACATTCCACCTGATGGTAAGTGGATACTGTAGTCCATAGACATCCATTGCGTTATATGGCAACATTAGAATGACTAAAATGACAAACGTTGGCAGGACCCCAGATGCGCTGCCTACCTATATCCTTGGAGATATAGAAATGGATTTGGAGAAAGGGTTGGGAAAAAGGGAAAGGGATGGGATGGGATTGGGCTCTGGCACATCTCACTCACTACCGAAACACGTACGTACATTAGGGAAATAAGATAAAGTGGGAATTGCTGTACATTTCAAGGTACATTTCATTTCAATTTTTGCAAGGTCGGCGGCGCGCCCGCATACCCCCTGGTGTTGCAGGTGTCCATGGGCGGCGGTAACACTTACCATCACGTGGGACCGCTTGCTCGTCCGCCCACTAGTCTATAAAAAAAAGTAGTGTTTTGTGAGAGAGGGGTAATGTGGTCAGTCGAGCGCGCCCAGCGGCTGTTGTATTGCACGTGCACCCTCGGTTTCTTAATCTGGCCAACATTACACGACCATATTCGTATATGTATGTTTTCCATTAGACATATAACTTTATATTCATACTACCAGAGTCCGTTATATGTTATCCTACCCTCATCCCATTTTACCAACCTTTTTCCCAATTCCATTCCTAAATCTCCAAAAGTAGGTAGCGTAGTTAAGGGAGCGTCAATGTTGGTCATTCTAAATTGATGTTTGCACGTATCTGATCAGCATGGGCATCGCCAAGGGGCATCAGCATGGGGGGCATCCTCTCTCCTCTAGAGATTGGAATTAGATTGGAACCTATTTGTACCTACAATTAATATTTCTCCCATCCACTCTCTCATCTTGCCCCCCCCTGGCCCATTGGCTGGCGACCTCCTTCCTGATCAGTGATGTCGCAGGG
Organism: Sesia apiformis; assembly: GCA_914767545.1. NCBI lineage: Eukaryota > Metazoa > Arthropoda > Insecta > Lepidoptera > Sesiidae > Sesia > Sesia apiformis. Next base: position 1,383,929 of record OU611977.1, on the reverse strand, counting down.
CGATAGTGTCCAGTTACCAGCAGGTTATCTGTCTGGCACCTATAAAACAATAAAATAAATCTAGAACACTACTAGAAGAGATTGAAAACAATATCTTTCTATAATTATTTGGTAAACTTGTTTATACTTTCCATCCCTTAATTTCCTGCAAAGCAACGTTGATCGGGAGATAAGGTTGCAAAGCATTTCATCCACTCATTCATTGTATTGTAAAGGTCAGTGCTGCCACATGTGACACCGGTATACCTGTGTTACCAATTCGAAAAATCTGTCAAAAATCTGTATCATAGAAATTCTACTATTTTGTTCAATACGGTAGTGAATTTGTATGTAATGTAATCTGAGCATGTGATATGATAAGGTCGTTTCTAATCTAGTCTTTTAGTCCAGCTAAAAATGAAGAACAGTGGGAAAATTAAATTGTCAATTAAATTATTACCTAAATGTGTGATAACAATAAAAAATACTAAAATAGAAAAAAACTAGTCGGATTTTTTATTCGAGTCAGGGATATGACATGTAGAACTGTCAAACAGAGTGAAATTTGTATGGAGATGACACTTTATTGACAGTTCTACATGTCATATCCCTGATTCAAATAGAAAATCCGACTTTAGTCAATAGTCATTAATTTGCTATCTCAGTCCAATGAGCACTCGCTGGAAAACGGGGAACCCCCTGCGGCGGGCCGCTAGTGTTCTTAGTGATAATGGTTGTTATTGAGCACACTGGTTGAAAATTGCAATTTATATTTGAGAAAAAGTGTAAAATGTATATGTATGTATGTATTGCAGTGTGTAAGTATGACAAAGTGTACCGAGTTCATAAATCTGTATAAAATAATGTCAAATTTGTTATCGGTAACATAGTCGGAAAATCTGTATGAATACAGATAAATCTGTCAAGCATTGGCAAAGGCGTGTTAAAATTTTATAATTCCTTTGCTAACCGCAAACTGTTTATTGCGGTCACGTTCAAAATTCTGTTCCGTATGTTTTAAAATATGATTATCATATGATATGATTATTCTGCTTCCGCTTAAATTGTTCACATTTAACCAACGGTCGATCGTAGAGAATGCCTTATGGCATTTACTCTGCCTCTGCAAAAAGATAAAGTAGTATCTGCAAATAGTAATCTTATAATGTGTAAATATAGAGCAAAAAGAGTAAATAAATAATAAACGTTTGGAAACCTTTGACCTTGTAACGACGCTGGAGTGTAATCATGATTCAGCGATCGTCCAGTATCTTACTTCTTGGCAGTGAGTGACATGGCAACATACAGACTTCAGACTGGTATGAAAAAAATGTACTAGTAATGTGTTAAATTGTACCATCAGCCAAAATAAATGTACTAAAATAGGAATCTTATCCTATTCATTCCCATTTTATCAACCCTTTCTCTAATTCCATTCCTACATTAACAAAGGTAGGTATCGCATCCAAGGGCGTGCCAAAGTTTGTCATTCTGGATTGATGTTGTTTTTTGTCGGAATGGCTAAATTATAGTGGCCCTAATGGCCTTTAAAGAGTCACCGGATGGTTTAGGGCGAGCGCAGAAGGCGCTCAGCCAGGAGCACAAAGTGTGTACCCTGAACGGACCGAGGTTCGTTCAGGGTGAGGGCGTTGCTTTGGCAGGGTACCGCGGGATCGTTAGTCGGTGAGAAGCGTCCAGGCACGTGTCGAGTATAGTGTAAGTATCGCATTGGCAGCAGTAATTTGGTCGTCGGGGTCGTCTAATTCGCGCCGAGGGTACTGAAGTTGTCATATATCGCGGATCTGCATGGACGACAGTGTCCAGTTACCACCAGGTGGACTGTATGGCTAGTCTGTAGTCTTTTGCCATAAGAAAACATATAGAAGTTAACAACAACATATAAAAACATATAAAAAAACAAGTAGTTTTTTTTTTATTCTTTTTAAGTAACATAAAACACAGAGTAATTAATCAATACAGTTTTTATTAAAAGTACAAATAGGTATACTAAATAAGTAACAAAACACGATCAACAAAAGAAACAATATTTTTGAATAACTGAGAACTGTCACCACGTAGTCGACGGACTAAGAACGATAGAGGTAGAATTTATTTAGCAATTAAACAACTTTGAACGGTTTAAATCGCGTATATTTAACATTAACCACGGGGTGACTAATTGACCACGTCCACTGCAAAGTGTTCGAAACGTCGGGATATAAATAATGTTAAATATACGCGATTTAAACCGTTCAAAGTTGTTTAATTACTATGTAGGTATAGTAATCGCGAAAACCTAAGAAAATATTTATTGCTACCAGAGAACCTAACCCAAATCCATCTATAAATTTGCTGCCATTGATTTGTTGTTTATTCAGTATTTTTTGCTGCTCACTTAATTACGTATTTTTCTATTAAGAAGTAACCACAAACCAAATGCAAAATAGTTTACTTTATAAATTTTGAAACATAGGTTTAAAAACAAGCAACATATAAAACATATAAAAAAATGAACACAAATTTTATGTTCAATTACAAAGGATAATGATACAATTGATTAAGTGTGTACACACACACTGTGTGTGTGTAAGTACATTGTCTTACGTGTAAGTACAATAGTAGGTAACAGTGCATATTGTTTGGTAATTAACACATAGGTAATAAATTACCTGACGTCCTCAATGGAATTATATTTACAAAGAGGCTATTGAAATTACTGATTAACATACGAGTATATCTAATACCGATTACTATATTATTGAGATTATTTAAATGACGATCGTATTATTAACTTTTTTGATACTACACATTTCGACATTTAGCTTTAAATTGTATGTTTATTTACCATATGTAATATAGTTTTTTTTTTTATAGAGAAGAGGTCGGACGAGCAAGCGGTCTCACGTGATGGTAAGTGTTACCGCCGCCCATGGACACCTGCAACATCAGGGGGTATGCGGGTGCGCCGCCGACCTTGCAAAATCCTATTCACAGCTTTCTTGAAGAACCCCATGTCGTAGTTTAATGGGAAGACCTCTTGAGGCAGTTCGTTCCACAGCCTACGGGTTCGCGATATAAAATATTTTTTGGACCGAACAGTACGCGACACCTCCGTATCTAGGAAATGCGAATGGACCGCACTTCTGTGACGGGAGGTGCGGTTGTAGAAACCCGAGGTGGGAATTATATTGAACAATTCTTCAGAGCATTCCCCATTGTACAGGCGGTAGAACACACAGAGAAAATGTGTAAGACTGTATAACTAAGGATAAGACCCATAATATGTACTTACATTCTTAAGCAGTGAATAAACGTTAAGATTCCTATCGCGAGTCCAAGGGTACACATAAAGAACAAACACAAACTATTTTAAATAATCAATCGGCAATTAATCCTTGTTTGCTAACAGACATTAGTATCAACTGGGTTAATAAGCCACTTAAGGTCAGTTATTAGGAATATACAAAAACTTAATAAAATGCAAATTAAATAATGCTTATTAACATAACATTAAAACCTAATTAGTCTTAATCTTCCTTCTGAACAGTCTACTCACCAAAAATTTTAATAATTTATAAATAATTAATATCAATACTAAAAACGCAATGAAAACATCGAGGTAAACATATTGGAAGAAGTACAAATTTTTCCTTGGTCCTTTCAAGAAATCTGCGCCATTATGTCTCGCGCAGTATTCTATCCAATATACAGCTGTTTGTACAGGAGTCATCGGTCGATCTTTAAACCTTTTTGACAGTTTCATGACAGTGTTTCTGTAAGTGTTATCTGATAGTATCATTTCGATAGATCTACGTAAATAATCAGTTGTTAAAGTTTTTAGATCGAGTTGTATTCCGTATCCCAATTTGACGCTTCGCTGGCAGTTTAGTGGTTGATCGCCGAAGAAAGGAATACATATATTAGGAACGCCATGGAAAACGCTTTCTTGAGAGCTGAGGAGACCCCCATGGGTAATGAAGAGGGCGATATTTGGATGCGCTGTAATATTTTTAAAGATAAAATTATAACGTCAGGGTTAGATCAAATATACCTACACACTTTATTTCTATTATTAAAACTAACAACTTTTGTTCTGTGACTTTTTAGATCTTTATATTTCTGCGGAAAAGTAAATTTCTAAATTAAGTCTCTGACTTTGTTACTCTGCACTAGTCACTAAACGCTTACACTCGCAGCACAACGCACAATGCATTCGTAACCAGCTGCTAATTAAACCTCGCTACGCGGTGCGATGAGGGAGTGGTTTGTGCGAAAATGTGCTTATTTTTTAAAAATACAACAACCATTGTCAATTTTCTCGTTTTTTCTCTTTCATTTGCTATCTCATTCGATCTTGTCCTGTCTCATATAATCTTATTTCATCTAATTTTATATGAAAGCTGCTCGCACCGATCGGCTCATAATTTGTACATAGCACATAAGTTTATAAGTGTATAATGTATAATATAACAATAGGTTAAGGTAGGATACTAAAGTTAAATTACCTTTGTTAGTTCGTTCTATACAGACAGTTATTTCATTCATTGTAAAGGGATGTTGGAGTTGGACAAAGGACGAGAAATTGTATCACAAACTAACGGTTCACGCTTCCGCCATAAAGATTGAATGAGACAAAGACATTGTATAACAAACGGACGGTTTACGCTTCCGCTATAAACATTGAATGAGACAAAGGACAAGAAAGCGCGTTCCGATCTAACGGTTTACACATCTTGAAAAGACATGAAAAGACACATCGGTTTACACATTGAAAAGACAAAGGAACAGAAATTGCATCCCAGACAAACGGCTTGCACATGTGCACCGTAACGGGCACATAGACCGAAACAGCGCACTATTGGTCATCGTAACAATAGAAACGTCCAATTCCAGCATCTCTCGTTGTATCAATATAAATAGGGGCGAATCCCAGCCCACTGCAGTCAACTCGTAGTCACCACACTAAACACATGTCTAACAAATAATTAAGTCTGTACTGAATATAAATCGCAAGAGTGGTTCACTGCGTTTTTTTCTTTCTTTTTTATTTTTTATTAAAATAATTTAGTTTTTAGAATAGCACTATCTCATCTCTTTTCGTGGGTGTCGTGTCGCGACTAAGGGATAAACAAAGCTGCTACCACGAGCCCTAAGGAACTACACCATCTCTAAAAAGGTGAACTCGCCAAGCTGCTCGATCAGCGTGCCATTTTAAGGCCATATATCTATATATATAAAACAAAGTCGGGTTAGTTACACCATTTATAACTCAAGAACGGCTGGACCGATTTTAATGATCTCTGATTTGTTGGATTCGTCTACGCCCCGAATAGCAGAATAACTATTAAAATATCTGAAAAATTCATGGGAAAAAAAGCGCCATCTATTGGGCAGCCATAGCACCGCGAGGCCGGGCACTAGGCCGATTCCAACAGTGGATGAAAAGAGTACTTGTGACGGGCTTTTTTTTCTAAGGATAAAAACGGCACATTTAATTACATGATGATAATGGGCATTCAAAGAATTTTTAATTCATCTTACCTAATACATCATTCTGAGGGAGCCATTCAAATGGATATAAATTACCATACGGTACGGGCAACTTTTTCTTTGAATTCCACTTCAGGAGTATCCGCTGTTTCAAGTTTCCCACTGCATTCAGTATTTTGATCACTATATCATCTGGCTGCATTGATAAGTCCATAACGGAGCCGAAGCTTAAAAGGATAGCTCCGTCTGTTGCCTCGTCTAGTAGAGTTTGGAGATTCTGTAAAGTTGATGTTTGTTCGATTCTGGTCTTGGAAATTAATTATTTATTATTTTATATTTTTATTTCTTTGTATTTTGTATCGTAGGGGGATAGTGCATGCTGCATTCCCACAGCTTCCGAGCGCACTCGACTGGCCACGTTACCCCTCTCTCACAGAACTTTCACTACCATAAAATGCACTGCATTTCCTAATTTATCGTATTTCCCTAATGTAGTGAGTGAGATATGCCAGACCCCATTCCTATCCTATCCCTCCCCATTTTCCCAACCCTTTCTCCACATCCATTCCTTAATCTGTAAAGGTAGGCAGCGCATCCGGGAGCGTGACAATATTTGCCATTCTGAATTGATGTTGGCATGTATCGCGAATGTCCATGGGCTACAGTATCCACTTACCATCAGGTGGACTGTATGTTCGTCTGCCGCTCTTTTTCTATAAAAAAATAATATATGTAGGTAGGTAAAATGTTTATTCCAAATACGAATAGCAAGTTAAATAGCCACGCAAATGAATGAAAAATGTAACATTCAACATACGCTCCCACTCCACAGCAATAGATCGTACTGTGGAAATTGAAAAAAAAAACATACGTACAAAATCTAATGCAATGTACCCAATCTTTTGTTGTCACACTTTGTAAAGAAAATATATTTCTTTCGTCTGAGTTTTGCGGCGCTCCGCGCTGTCGGTAAAACTACTCGTATTATGGTGTCGGTAAAACAGTGTGGGCGTCAAGTGAAGAGAATTGTTCTGTAGGTAGACAAAATTGTAAAGTTGTAGGTAGACATAAAATAATAGATTTTAAAAAAGGATTGAAGTTTAAACATTATATGTCGTTTCTTTGAATATCAAAGCAACACCAAATAAGTTTGTTTCACTACACAATCCTTTATAAAACCCTTTATAAAACGACATATTTGGTTACAAAAGTCAATTGAAAATGGAGAAACTTCGTTTCGAATTTGCATTATTGCCTGCAAGTGATCCAAAAACAAACATTTATAGTATAACCTCAATAACCACAAGTGATAATAAAGTGTATGCAATACCAGAAGCCCTACAATCAGTGAGTCTTCATAAAGAAATAATAAAAACAAATGCTTACAGCAAAGTAAAAAACAGTATAGTGAAAAGATACCAGAAAAGAAAGGTATGGATAACAATAACAGATGAACTAAAAAAAACTTACATAGATGAGGATGGTAATTTACAGTTTGGGGGTCAATTTCTAGAAGAATTGAATCCAGAACAAGTTGCTGCAGCACAACAACAAGAAACAGGTACATTGGGAAAACTTTTTGAGAAATTCATGGAAAATATACAGGAAAATAGACCACAGAATTTAAAATACATCGCAGAGAGGTTTGTGCTTGAGAAATTTACAACCAAGAATACGAATGCAAACCAGTGGATTGATATTTTTGAAAAAGAATGCATACGCTTTGATGTAACGAAGGATGAAAATAAAATTGAAATACTCAGATTGTTTATGGATAAAAGTTGCGCAGATTGGTATAGTTCCATGATTATAAAATTGACAATGAACTCAGAATGGTCAATGTGGAAAACCAAATTCTGTGAATCATTTACAAACAAGGGATGGAACCCAGTGACTTATGCTCTATTATTTAAATATAGAGAAGGTTCATTGTTGAATTACGCTATAAGGAAAGAAAAACTTATACTGGAAATGAGAAAATCGATTGATACAGGTACTTTGGTGGATCTTATTGCAGTTGGGTTACCAGAATACATACTCAATAAGATTAATAGAGAAGCATTAACAGACACAGTGGATTTGTTTAATGAGGTGAGCAAATATGAACACATGGTAAATAGAAAAAGTTTTTTACCTACGAGAATATATGGAAATTCAAAAATTTATAGTAAAAATGAAAAACAAACCCCATGTAAAATATGTGAAAAGTTAAATAAAGGAACTCGTTATCACTCGGAAGCTATATGCTGGTTTAGAACAAGAGAAAATGATAAGGAAAAGAAAAATATCATTAAACATGTAAATAACACCGTGATAGAAGCTGAGTTAAATGAAACTAATCAAAAAAACGAATAGTGACACCATTAATAAATGTCAAGCTACTATTAAATGATACAGTAGAAGTAAATGGAATTTATGATTCAGGTTCAAACGTTTCTCTGATAAATTCTAAATTATTAAAACTAAAAGGAGAAGGAAACAATTTGAATGAAACAGATTTAGTAACAATTAATGGTGTTAAAAAAACAAGTGGTTTGACTAATTTAAAAGTAAAAATATTTGAAATTGAAAAAAGTGTTTGTGTACATTATTAATGAACAAAATTTCAAATATGATTTTTTGATAGGATTAGATTTGATAAAAATATTCAAACTAATCCAAAATGAAGACTTGAAAATAACTCAGAAACAGTCCCAGAATATTGAAAATACAAAAAAGGTGGAAGAAATTTCTACAAATAACAGAACAAATACGGAATTAAAAAGTAAAGAGAAAAAAAATAACACTACAAAAGAATATGAAATAAATTTTAATGAACATGTGAAAGAAGAAGATTTTGAAATAAAAATAAATCATTTAAATGAGTATGAAAAATCAGAAATAAATAAACTCATTAACAAATACAGATCAGTTTTTGCAAAAAATAAATACGACGTCGGAACTGTTAATGGATATGAAGCAAGAATCGACTTATTAATAGACAAATATTGCAGCAAAAGGCCTTACAAATGTACTGTAGAAGATAAAAAAGAAATAGAGGAACAAATAGCAAAATTACTAGATAATAAACTGATAGAAGAATCCTACAGTCCATTTGGTGCACCTGTTACTTTAGCATTTAAAAAAGAAGAAAATAAAAAATCAAGATTATGTATAGACTTCAGGGACTTGAATAAAATTGTAGTACCTCAAGCCCAACCATTTCCGTTAACTGAAGACCTGATGATAAAGACCAGGAATTGCAATTTTTTTACAACTCTGGACATAAACTCTGCTTTTTGGTCTATTCCATTACGAATTGAAGATAGGAAAAAGACGGGATTTGTAACACAGGAAGGACATTTTCAATGGACCTGCCTACCATTTGGACTAAAGACCTCACCGGCAATTTTCCAGAGGATATTAAGTAATATTTTGAGAAAATATAAACTTACCCACTTTACCGTTAATTATATAGACGATATTTTAATATTTTCTAAAACTTTTGCTGAACACATAAAACATCTGGCATTATTGCTGGAAGCAATCACAACAGAAGGTTTCAGATTAAAATTTACAAAGTGTACATTTGCATCAGACTCAGTAAAATACCTGGGTCATATAATACAAAATAATTCTATTAAACCAGTGAAAGATAACCTGATTTCAATAAGGAATTTTCCTGTTCCAAAAACGCAGAAGAATGTAAGACAATTTCTAGGGAAAATTAATTTTTACCATGAGTACATACCAAAGAGTGCAATAATACTGGATCCATTGCATAATTTACTCAGGAAAAATCAAAAAATGGTTTGGTCAGATGAATGCCAAAAAGCATTTGAGAAAATAAAAAGCCTCCTCTGCTCTCAACCAATACTGGAAATTTTTGATCAAGATTTACCAATTAATATTTACACAGATGCTTCTTTAGAAGGCGTTGGAGCCATTTTGAAACAGACACAGCCTGATGGAAAAGAAAAACCAGTGGCTTACTTTTCAAAAAAACTAAATTTAGCCCAAAAGAAAAAAAAAGCTATATATTTAGAATGTTTAGCAATCAAAGAAGCGGTGAGATACTGGCAATACTGGTTGATAGGTAAACCATTTACAGTTTATTCAGACCACAAACCACTAGAAAACATGAATTTGAAATCTAGAACTGATGAAGAACTGGGTGATCTGACATATTATTTGTCGCAATATGAATTTAAAATAAAATATGCTCCAGGAAAACAAAATCTGGAAGCAGACTGCCTGAGCAGGAATCCAGTATTGGAATCGGATGAAAATACGGATGAACAATTAAAAGTTGTGAACTTTGTAAAACTGGAAGATATTCTAACAGATCAGGATAAGAATAAAGAAATACAAAATAAAAAAAGCAAATTGATTGAAAAAAACAAATTATACTTAAAAAAGGTCAGAAGAAAAGAAAAAATAATACTAACAGAAGAATTTAGCATCAAGCTTTTAAGAAACATACATGAAAACCTGTGCCATATTGGAATTGGACAAATGCAGAAAACGATTAGTCCGCTCTACACAGCCAAAAATTTGACAAAAAATATTAAAAAAGTTTGTAGAAGCTGTGAAATTTGTATAAAAAATAAAACAAGAGGACACGACAAATATGGGTTTATGTCTCATCTAGGCCCGGCCACAAAGCCTTTCGAAATAATTTCAATTGACACAATTGGAGGTTTTGGAGGTACAAGATCAACAAAAAAATATCTACATCTGTTGGTAGATCATTTTACTAGATACGCATTTATTCTAACATCAAAAACTCAGAGTGCAAATGATTTTGAAAAACTAGTCAAGAATATAACAGAATCGGAGGATATTGGTATGCTTCTAACAGACCAATACCCGGGAATTAATTCTAAAGAGTTCAAGAAATTCTTAAATGACAAGCAGATACCAATTGTATTTACAGCAGTAAATGCACCACTCTCGAATGGCCTAAATGAAAGACTAAATCAAACACTAGTAAACAAAATAAGATGCAAAATAAATGAAAGAGTGAAAAAGAAAGCTTGGACAACAATAGCTCAAGAATGCGTAAATAAATACAATGAAATTAACCACACAGTTACTGGCTTTTCACCAAGTTATCTTTTATATGGTACGGATGTTACGATTTTACCGAAAGAATTAAAACAAGAAAAATCACGTAGTGACTGGATCAGAGACAGAAGAACAGCACTTGAGAATACAGTAAAATCACACAATTACAACAAAACACTATACGACAAAAAACTAAAATATTGGGAATTTAATGTAGGAGACATGGTGTACGTGGAAAATGGAAACAAGTTAAACAGGAGGAAATTAGATGAACTGAGAATTGGACCATATGAGATTATTGAAAAAATATCTAACACAATATATAGGATAGATACTGGACACAAAAAAACGGAATCAAATCTTTTTCATATTACAAAACTTCTTCCAGTCCCTATAAAATTATATGAAGATAGAGAAACAAAAGAAACAGAAGAAGATGGGTGATTATGGCGAAAGTTTTCTTTCCTAGGGGGGGAGATGTAAAGAAAATATATTTCTTTCGTCTGAGTTTTGCGGCGCTCCGCGCTGTCGGTAAAACTACTCGTATTATGGTGTCGGTAAAACAGTGTGGGCGTCAAGTGAAGAGAATTGTTCTGTAGGTAGACAAAATTGTAAACTTGTAGGTAGACATAAAATAATAGATTTTAAAAAAGGATTGAAGTTTAAATATTATATGTCGTTTCTTTGAATATCAAAGCAACACCAAATAAGTTTGTTTCACTACACAATCCTTTATAAAACCCTTTATATAAATATAATTGAGAAATAACTAAGCGATTAGCAAGAAAACACTGAATGGGCAACAAATTAATGGCGGCAAATATAAAGGTATAATAGAACGCGGCAATATGAAGCACATACCGTAGCTTCTAGCGCCACCGCACCTAAAACAGCGCTAGTGAATGCCATCAGCGCTACACACACACAGCCTATTAAACGTAAGTCCTCGCGTTTTCTCTAAGTTGGCCAAAGATGTTGGCAGTACTTTTTTCACAATGCTTTTCACAATATGAACGTTTAGAACTTTCGACAACTGATACCTATTGTAGTCTTGTTAAAAGTGTATTAATTATGTATTATTATTTTTTTGTTTAATAATACCTACCTACTAAAATTTCATCTGAGCTAGCCTGGCTCGCCACAAGGTTAGGCCTAGGTTCATTGGCGACTCTGCCGATTTCATTATAGCATTCTCAGTAGTTTAAAATTATTTACTTAAGTTGTTGAAACATAGGTTTTATTTATCGAGATTTACTGCTCATTTAGTATTTTTTGTTTCTTGTTTAAATACAAATCAATATAATTATGGTACGCGAGACGGGGAGTGTTTCTCGATTACCTTACCATCACGAGCGTATACAGATTCACCGTCAGTCAACTCTCGCTGTGCTAATTGTAACAAGAAAAGATTTTTTAATTTGCTGTTTCTTATTGTGAGCCACTTTTTGATGGCCAGATTATACCAAAATCTTACCTGACTCAAAGGCTTGACTGCCTCAATATGTGTTCCACCAACTTCAATAATATTCGGCAAGTATGGCCTAACCACTGCCATACTGAAATGAGAATTTAGCAGCACCAGAGACACATTCCTCTCCAACTCATACAGACTTGGCACATCTCCTTTAAAGACTTCTTTCGCTATTTCATTTTGCACATCTAACGAGTACCATTTTCTGGCCAACAAGTCTACTATTGTCAGGAAGGCATTACGGATTCTCTCATAAAAGTTCATATCTCCAAAATAATCCAGGAACTCATTAGGTACATAGGATAATTCCAAAGGATTGCCCATTAACTCGCTGATGTAGTGCGCAGAACCAAAAGAGCTAAAGATAATCATGGGCGCTTTGTACTTATGAGCAAAGACATAAAATACTGGTTGGTAGAACTCCTCGATGAAAACCACATCGAAGTGAGAGTTGTCATTTTCAATAAAATGTTTGAGTTTTTGCAATTTTGTTATGTATTTCGTATATTTGTTCAGGGCCCGCCATACACGTTTTTGCGACTCTAGAAACGATACTTCCTTATGCATTTCTTCCATGATTTCTGGTACTGGAAGAAATAATTCGATAGATTGTGTTATCTGCTGTCAAACATTGCGGTTGCTATATAAGGTCGTACAAAAACGGTGTAAAATATTTTAATAAGTCAATCAGTAAACGGAACCTATTATTAACACGTGCCTATTTCATGATTTTTTATTACGTTAAAAATAAATAATTGGTAATTAATTCGCTTGTATGTGCATAACACTATCCACACTCGTTCACTTAGGTATCTACTAGAGATGTTCAGAATTTTCGTATTTGTTTTGGCGAATACTCCCAAATTTTCAAGTTTTTTTTTTGTATTAGCACTCGTATGCGCCATATTCTAAACGAATATTTGGATCCTAATCGAATAGTAAGGGCCCAATGTCAAAGGTTTTCTACAAAAGAAGTGTTTTTCTGCAAAAATAATTATCTGAAATACTTTAAAAATAATTCTCATTGATTTCATTGAAATCATTCTTTGATTTTCATATAAAAATTAGTTACGTAGCTGATTTTTAGTTTAATTAAGTAAGCGATTTTATAGTTTAGTTTAAAGTTATATAGGTACCTAACTTTAGAAACCAAAAAGATACTTACAGAGTGGACTATAAAAAACTTTAAATTAGACTAAAAGAAACTAAAAACTTAATCTATTTATAAGGGGTCTTAACGCAAACTTTATTTATTTTACTCAAATGTTATATATGGGAAACATAATATTTTCTTAGGTTTTCGCGATTACTATACATAGCAATTAAACAATTTTGAACGGTTTAAATCGTGTATATTTGACATTATTAATTATATCCCGACGTTTCGAACACTTTGCAGTGGACGTGGTCACGTGGTCACGGGGTGACTAATTGATTTTATTTGTCACTTGAGTTATTAAGAAATTATTTGGACTACCGTCTGAAATTTTTTGAACTACCTGATTTGAACGTCTGATTTTTTTTTTGAAATAATGTCAAATATACGCGATTTAAACCGTTTGTTTACGATGCGCACACTAGGCGCGCACCTGCCTCGCGTTACGCGAAAGCAGCCCGAGGAATGTGCACTCGGGCCCAAATGTAGTAAACTTACTCAATATATCCACCAAAATGGTGGGTAAGCACAATGAACAACAAAAGGCCTCACTTACCCCAAGGTGGCTTTGCCCACGCACAAATCTGGAAAGTGTTCCTACGCTAGTCCCTACTAGACGTGACCTATCTTAGTGTGATTGAATATATACATACATTCCCAATAAATATTTGTGTAGTAATCCAAGTCTCGTCCTGTGGTGAGCCGGTGGCCGCTATCGTTCGGCAACTCACACCCGGCAGCAAATCACCTCGAGATATCACTTCCAATAAGCACAATCACAGCAAATCCAACCAAAACACTCGCGTGGCACAGGATATCAGCGAACAAGACCTATTACTAGGCGCTAATAACAAATAACAACTGTCCGAAGCCGCGGTGTGAATTTATCTCAATTTAACTCCGCTCGCCGCCGAGCGCGTGTTACTACTCAAAAATATCAAATTCTCAAACCGCCTTCAATATGGCGGGGACAAAAAAAATGTTGCTTCAAATAATGAATGTATGCGGGTATGCAAAGATGCTCGCGCCAATTCCAAACACCGTTCAAAGTTGTTTAATTGCTATGTATAGGAAACATATCTAGTAACTACTGCCCACTTGCTTCGATTTGGGCTGCGAACCGTTGCTCGCATGGATGTGTTATGCTGTATGCTTTGAATTAAAATTTATAAGATAACTTAAAGTGTCGGCCGACTCAAGCACCGTGTCATCTCTCCACGTGGGAGTCGTGAAAGGCTATTAAGGTATAACAAAGCGGTTGCCGCAAGCCCTGAGACACTGCACTGCCTTTAAAAGAGTGGATTTGCCAATCCGCTTGGCCAGCGCGGAGTTTTAAGGCCGTACATTCCTCATGAGCATGAGGAGGGCCATATCCAGCAGTGAAGATTTTTTTTATAGAAAATAGACGGCAGACGAGCATACAGTCCACCTAATGGTAAGTGCGTCCATCGACATCCGAGATACGTGCCAACATCGGTCCAGAATGGCAAACGTTGGCACGCCCCCGGATGCGCTGTCTACATTTGCAGATTAAGGAATGGATTGGGAAAATGGGGAAAATCACCACCGAAACACTCACGTACATTGGGGAAGTACGATAAAGTAGGAAATACAGTTCATTTCAAGGTAGTCTTCTGTGAGAGAGGGATAACGAGGTCAGTCGAGTGCGCCCAGAGTCTGTGGGAATACAGCATGCACTCTCCCCCCACCGATGAGCTGTTGAAGAATACTGAACCAAAGGGCTGTTGAGGCTGCTGTAGATTTAGGTTGAGGCTGTTGTATGTTTATAAATATTATATATAACTACGAGTATAACCCATTTGATGATATATTTTACACAATTTTTGTAGGACCTTATATGTTACTGGTGGTCTAATAGAAGAAGAGATAAGTGAAGGACAATCGGGTGTTCTACTGCATGAGGAACTCAGAGTTTTGCGAAAAAGAAAAAAAAATATCCTACGCGTGCCGATTTTTTATTACATTTTCTTAAAGTTCCGTCCACTTGCATTTAGGCAAAGTGTTTCACGCGTACGAACCAGTTTTGACGACATTTTATTCCACTGTTCCTCAGGTGGTTACAGTCTTTCAGAGCCTCTTCGAACGTAGCCAGCGCGTCTTCTGGTGACAAACACTGCTTCCCATTTAGATGGGACTTAATTTTGGGAAATAAAAAAAAGTCACAAGGTGCCATGTCGGCACTGTAAGGAGGATGGCTTAAAACTTTAACCGGGATGCTGACCAAAAGTATTTTGTTTTAAGCGCTGAGTAAGTGCGTTGTCCTAGTGCAGCAGCTGTACGCAGAGACCTGTGCTGGGACGGTTGTTACTCACAGCAGTAAAAACGTTTGGCAAGCATGTGGCTACGTACCATTCTGTGTTAATGCTGTTTTGTGTACATGCTGTAAGTGAAAAAACTTACGAAAACAAATATTTCCAGCGCTTCTTGCTCTTTTCACTTTGGTCGGCGCTGGCTCACTTTGATACAGCCAAACAGTAGATTGACGCATAGTTTCTGGATCATACTGATACGAGGGCGGAGTGATAAGTCTGGTAAAAATCAATTTTGGAATAAAATTATCGCAAATTGCATGAAATCTCCTTGTTCACAACTCTTTTGAAGGACTAAATTAAAATTTTTAGCCAGTACCGCCAGTTAGTTTTTTTTTTGACAGCCATTAAATAAAAACAATTAAACGCATTTTCGCAAAGATGGAGAAAAGTGAATTTCGTGTGTTGATTAAACATTATTTTTTGCGCAAAAAAACTATTACGGAAACGAAACAAAGACTTGATAAATATTATGGGGACTCTGCTCCGTCGATTAAAATGATTCATAAATGGTTTACGGATTTTCGGTGTGGTCGTACAAGCACAAGTTATGCTGAACGCCCAGGACGCCCAGTTGAGGTCACTACTCCAGAGATGATCGCTAAAATCCATGACATAGTGTTGAACAACCGAAGAGTAAAAGTGAGCGAGATAGTCGAGATAGTAGGCACCTCAGACGAACGTGTGCGCAATATCTTACACCAACATTTAGATATGAAGAAGCTCTCTGCGCGATGGGTGCCGCGTTTACTGACTGTTGATCAAAAACGCATGCGAGTTACCACTTCGGAGGCAGGTTTGGCGTTGTTTCAACGGGATAAAACTGAATTTTTGCGTCGTTTTATAACGGTAGACGAAACATGGATCCACCACCATACATCAGAAACCAAACAACAATCGAAACAGTGGATTGCTACGGGCCAACCAGCTCCGAAGAAGGCCAAAGCAGTTTTATCGGCCAATAAAGTGATGGCTACAGTATTTTGGGATGCACGTGGGGTAATCCATATTGACTACCTAGAGAAGGATAAAACGATTAATGGTGAATATTATGCCAATTTATTGGACCAATTTAACAAAATTTTACCTGACAAACGACCGCATTTGGCTAAGAAGAAATCCTCTTCCACCAAGACAACGCACGAGTGCACACCTGCGCGATTGCCATGGCCAAAATCCATGAGTTGCGATATGAGTTGCTATCTCACCCACCATATTCGCCAGATTTAGCCCCTTGCGACTATTTTCTGTTTCCGAATTTAAAAAAATGGCTCTGTGGGAAAAGATTTAGCTCCAACGAGGAGATCATGCACGAATCCAATGCCTATTTCGAAGGGTTGCCTAAGTCGTATTTTATGGAAGGGATCAAAAAGCTAGAGAAACGCTGGATGAAGTGCATTGAGTTAGATGGAAACTACGTTGAAAAATAAATCATAATTTTTAAATAAAGTTGACTCCTTGTTTCATTTTTACCAGACTTATCACTCCGCCCTCGTAGATCCAAGATTCGTCATCTGTGACAATGTCGTAAACGCGCCGATACGACCCAGCTTCAAATTTTGTTATCATATCACGGCACCATTCGACACGAACTTGTTTTTGAGCTTCGATGAGGTTGTGCGGCACCCAGCGCGATACTATCCTCCTGACTCGTAGGTGCCCTTAAAATATTTCATACACGCTCCCCAACCCAATCTGCAAATCTCTCTTGAACCCCACCGTAAGTAATTCACCTTTTTTTACAAATTATTTTTTTCACTGACCCCATATTTTCTACCGTAACAGCCGTTAAAGGGCGACCGCTTCTTTTTTTGTCAGTCAAACTCAGTGGACCACGTTTAAATTTCCTCTGCCATCCACAATTGCTTTAAAAGGGAACTTCTCTGTAAACGCCATTTGAAGTATATTAAAATAATCTTCAAGTTTTAAAAACATTTAAAATCATACAAAATCATAGCGCGCAAATTTTCCCGTCGAATATCAATTTTTAAATGAGACGCGATATTTTGATTCAGTTCGTAAAAAAATATAGAAGGGAATTTGAATTTGGAATGTTTTGTTTTTATGTTATAGATAGTCATAATTTCAATTGACATCAAAACCAGCCAGTATTCTACAGATAAGAATTCTTTGTCGCAAAATTTTCTGAGTAGCCTGCAAAAGGTAAGGAAAAAAATTGAAAATTAAACATTTTTTTGGAGTTTCTTGTACATGTATCAGCCTATAACGTCCCACTGAAGGGCACATGTCGTCTCTAGCAATCACTGCGGCGTTTCAGATGGGTGGATCAGATATTCCATTTTGTAAATATTTGGAGCAATGGGGGTTTCCTCACGATGTTTTCCATCACCGGGGAGGTAGTAGCAATTTAAAATTTAAATTTTAAAAGTCAACACTTAAGTAGAAGCTCAGTGATACGGGCTAAGGTTTTGAACTTATCAATTATCGCTAATTGAGAGGCTATCGCCGCTCAATTTAGTACCAACTTCCTAAACAAAAATAATTAAACTTGTCTTAGTATTTTGAGGAAGATGACTCGTTTTTCTACGGATCTCGTCGTTCCAGATTTTGTTACGTATAATAAATAGGTATTAGTTAAGTTACAAAATAAAATTGGGAGTTTTATGGAAAAAAGGCGACAGACGAGTATACAGTACACCTGATGCTAAGTGGATACTGTCACCCTGGTCCTTTTTCTATATAAAAAAATAATAACTTACCAGCATCAGAAAAAGACGAAACCTCAATTTGAATCCAAGTGAAGTTTTTGCTCACATTCTTCTCTTCAAAGGGACTTATGGAAACCACTTCATGACCCAACCTATCCAGTTCTGTTAAGATTCTTCTGCCAGAGGTGTAATGTGATTTAGTAGCGGTTGGTATCACGGAGAGAATTCGCAAACCGTCCACAGAGTACAAAGTGAGAAGTGGTAGAAATATTTGCAGATTCATCTTTGTGTTGCCAGTAGAATCTGAAAATTATATCACTATCATTAATTAGCTCATTAACGAGAATGATGAAAACTTACAATGACTTGTAATTTTGGTAATTTTTGTAATTTGGGTTTGGTTTTTGGGAGAAAAATTAGAACACATTTGCACGATAATCGTTTATTATGTTAATCATCCAAACTCGCTGAAATCACACACACACAAAGACACGCACGCACGCACACACAAACACATATCGACAACAATTACGAAACAACTGACATCTTTCGACACATATCGACAACAATTGAATCGTAAACAAATTACGATTCAATTGGCGTAAAAGTCGAACGGCTACTTTTCAGGAGAAGCAAATACGAGAATAAAAATGCTATTTTAATGTAACTTTTTGGTTTTGTTTGCTATTAAAAATTGTGTAGATGAATAATGTTTGGTCCTTTGATAGATAGATACACTTTATTGTACACCAAAAACATACAAAGTGCAAGTTATTAGAAGCACAACCGGCGCCTTATCTTATCGCCAAAGCGATTTCTTCCATACAACATTTGTGTGGTGAAGAGAAGTCAGCTGACAAAATAGCTCAGAGAGATAGCGAAGTAGTAGACGAAACGAAGTCCTTATGTGAGCTTTGACAATTTAACTGCCTCAAGAGGTCTTTCCATTGAGCTATGATATGGGGTTCTTCAAGAGAGCTGTCAATAGGATTTTGCAATGTCGGCGGCGCGTCCGCATACCCCCTGGTGTTGCAGGTGTCCATGGGCGGCGGTACACTTACCATCACGTGGGACCGCTTGCTCGTCCGCCCACTAGTCTATAAAAAAAAAAGGTACCAAATTCCATTATGTGTAGTAGGTATTATAAAAACCCCACAGTCCACCTGAAGGTAAGTGGATACCTGCTGTCGAGTGTCGACCATAAACATCCGCGATACAAGACTTTGCAAAAGCATGACTTTGCATGCACTTTTCCTAACTTTGAAAGTTAAGGAGTCTATAGGGATTTGATGGAAATGGGTTCTGGCATATCTCACTCACTACCGAAACACTTGTACGTACATTGGGGATGAGTGGGGATGAGTCTTATTTACCAATTTAAGTAACATTAAGACAATGTAAGTAACATTGTCTTTTTGGACATACTCAATTATGGCGTGTCAATTAAGCGTCATTAACTCAATTTAGCGTAATCTACAAGAATTAAAATAAAGCGTGTAAATTTGTATATTGTATATTTATTTTATCAAACCATCTAAATTGTGTCCTTCATGCACAATTGAACTTCTCTGATCAACCCAGGGGTTGGCTGGTTGCCTTAATAAGGCATTGCGCTCGCCTTTTTGTACGATATTGTGCAATGAAGTGTAAATAAATAAAAAATAAATTGTCAGGGGGGGAGTGCACGTTGCAATCCAACAGCCGCTGGGCGCGCTCGACTGACCACGTTACCCCTCTCTCACAAAATACTACTTTTTTTTAAAGACTAGTGGGCGGACGAGCAAGCGGTCCCACGTGATGGTAAGTGTTACCGCCGCCCATGGACACCTGCAACACCGGGGGGCATGCGGGCGCGCCGCCGACCTTGCAAAAATTGAAATGAAATATACCTTGAAATGTACAGCAATTCCCACTTTATCTTATTTCCCTAATGTACGTACGTGTTTCGGTAGTGAGTGAGATGGGTCAGAGCCCATTCCCATCCTATCGCTTTCCCTTTTTCCCAACCCTTTCTCCAAATCCATTTCTATATCTCCAAGGATATAGGTAGGCAGCGCATCTGGGGTCGTGCCAACGTTTGTCATTTTAGTCATTCTAATGTTGGCATATAACGCAATGGATGTCTATGGACTACACCATCAGGTGGACTGTATGCTCGTCTGCCGCCTTCGCCCATAAACAAAAACTCAAAGTTTGACAGGTACCTAGGAGTATCTGTAGATTAAATGAAACTCATTAATCAAACCAAAAAAATATCTTGAAGTACTTTAAAATGGACTAAAAAATACTTACAAATTTTACAAGTGAGTGCGTAGTACGTTAGGTACTATTATTAGTGAATAGTGATTTTTTTGCTATTCAGGACATCCCTAATACAGACACAACAATTGAAAACAACTGAACGACCCTGATCTCAATTTTATTGTCGCATGCAACGCAATAAAAAACACGTGTGAGTGTTGAAATCATTGTTGTATGGCTTGTATTCAAACAGCGAAAAATAGTACACGGCCAACAAATAATAATCAACAAAACAAACAACTTTTTAATATTTGTCATAAATAATTCATTTGTTAATTGGATACTAAAAATTTCGTTTTTAATTTTTACTAAATAGGACGTCAACATGGATATATTATACATGCATAGTAAACATTATATTTTTGTATTTTAAGCATTATATTTTAATTTTGTTTTTTAAAACTGTAAAAACTCATTTGGAAATTTGATCATCAGGTCGACGAAGTCTCTTTAGACTCGAGACTTACTCAAGTAATAAGCGCTATTGGTATATTTTATCATAAATTACCAAACAGTTGGATCTGGACGGTCCAACTACCTGGATTCCCTCTGGCCAGATGGAGCACAAAGAAATTCGTCGGTGATGGTTGGATTAGAAGAGCCGAGGATTGTAAGTGGTGACGAGCTTTAGGAGAGCTCTATATTCAGCATTGGAGAGACATCCAGAGTGGACTCTGATGGTATGGTACTTTGTATATGGTATGGTACATTTGAAGATGTAGGAATGAGTTTGGAGAAACTGTTGGGAAAATAGGGAAGTATAGGATGGGATGGGAAGGTGCTGTGGCATCACTGACTACCGAAACACGTACGTACATTGGGGGAAAGATGATAAAGTGGGAGATGCAGTACATTTCAAAGTAGTCCTCTGTGAGGGAGGGGTCAAGTCGAGCGCGCCCAGCGGCTGCGGGAATACAGCGTGCACTCTCCCCCTCCGAAATGTATGTATTAGTTGTTCTGTGCTTTCTGTTTTGTAACGCAAAACTGCGCCTGCGATCTTTTTTCCGTATAATCTGGAGGTTCACCGGTAGAGAAAGCGTTTATGGCATTAATTCCACTCTTTCTGCATATCATTGTGTAATGAAGTTTAAGTAAATTAAATAAAAAGCAAATATTTCGTCACTATAATAAGAAATGCGACTCGGCATGATGCTGCAGTATATACCTACAGTAAAACGCTGATAGCTTGTCAGCCAGTCGCCAATCACGGCTAGACATCAGTCCAGTGGAGATAAAAATACAGATTATGATAAACATACATACACATGTCAAAACCACTCCGTCGAACAAGAACATTTTGAACTTTAATAAATTATCACCATGAAACCACAGAACCCACAATACACATTTTTAAACATACAATCGACTTCACTTTTCGAGTTCCCGTGAAAAAAGGCCTGCAATAAACTTAAAATTGTTAGAATCCATGGATCCTCCCTTCTTTTGGGAAAATTTTAAGTACACTCTAAAATTGTATGATAGATTTTTTTTTTTATAATCAAAAAGTATTTAAATCAATTATTAATTTTGTGGCATAATAATTAGATGTGTGTTATCGCTATGAAAATAGATCCAATATTCATCATCATCATCATCATTTCAGCCCTTGGACGTCCACTGATGGACATAGGCCTCCCCCATTGTCCGCCATTTAGACCTATCGGCAGCGACCTGCATCCAGCGGGTGCCCGCAACCTTTATATTAACCTCTGCGAACTACGAAAATTATAATTTACATTTGTATTTGGAACACCAATTAATTTATTTCATAATACCATCAATGCCGCGTGGCGTTGGCGGGTTATAGAACAGCGCCACTCCATCTCCTCCCGTGGGCGTGGTAAAAGGCGACTAAGGGTCAATGAAACGGCTACCACAAGCCCTGCGGAACTACACCATCGCTAAAAGAGTCGACTCGCCAATCCGCTTGATCAGCGTGGCGTTTACAAGCAGTCAATGTGCGCACCATCAGGCTATGTCTCTCCATCACTGGATATAGACTCGCCACCAGACACGATCTTCGGCTCTACTCATCGAACCACCATCGGAGAACTTCCTCAAGGCCGACGGACATCCCACACCGCGCTTCCCTGTTCGTGGTAAAGCAAACTAATTTTGACAACAACAGACGTATTTTATCGCTTTAAAAATAGTACATTCTCTGGAAGAACTATCGACATTGTATTTATTGAAAAGAATATTTGAAATACCAACGTTACTTATTGTACACCAGCACACACTAAAAATAAACATTAAAATGACTATTTTCCAAAAAATAACTTCATTTCCCGCGTAAATAATTAACTCACAATCAACAGTATGTATGTAATGTTACTTTTAAACTGAGATGACACGAGAGTGAATGAATAACGTAGTGAGAGAAATGAAATAATACGGGATTAAATAACAGCTTGTGTCGCCGCGTGTCGCCTCTGATATATAATAATAATAATAATAAATACTCTTTATTGCACACAAATTGTTATTACATATGCACAAAAATAAGTGTCAGAATACAATGAGCGACCTTATCGCTATAGAGAACCTTGGGATAGGTGGTGCAAAACGATTAAATTGACAGAATGAATTATGTTTTCAATATTTTCAAACAGGTACAACGATATCGGTTTAGCGGTTTCGATGTGATTGAATAACAAACATCCAAACTGTCGCGTTTATAATGTTAGTGGGATATTAAGAGTACATTACAAAATATTACAAAATTTTAGAATTATTTTGCTAAACGCAAACTGTTTCTCACTGTATTTAGTTCATGGACTAAGTACTTTTTATCTAAATCAAAATAATAAAAAAAAATGACCGGTCACGTCCAAAATATCGTCCCGTATATTTAGACAGATAATTTATTTATAATTGAACCATCGTGACGGGACATTGCTACATGTTCAGAGATATTGACCTTGTGATGATACCGGAGTATAATATTCATCGTGATGAGTCTTTTAACAATACTAGGGACGGCACACGGCTTCGCTTGATTAAATTTAAATATTGCCCGAGAAAATATTTTCAATACCTCCTCTTTTCCTTCCTTTTTTTTATGGTAGGGTACAGATTTGCCCACGGAATAGCCTCCATTCACATCACATGTATCCTCAGTCAGGCTCCACGTGTGGAGGTCACGGTGGACTTTATATTGTAGATCGGGACTGAACGCGTATAATTAAAGGTATTGTTACCTTTGTCTATAGGATAGATTGCAGCTGTGGTAGTTCTTATATAGGCCATACTAAGCGAACAGTTATTGAAAGGCTCATGGTACACATCGCAGCTGTAAGTAAATCCAGTCGAACGAGTATATCAGCAATAGCCGAACACATAATTAACGCTAGAATTAATCACTGGATAGAACTCTGCACTCTAAAAATCCTCTCCACCGAACGTCACCATTATCCCAGGATTGTACGTGAAGCGACTGAAATTAAGAAATATAAAAATATATTGATTCTTTAACAAATGTTAGTATTATGTCATATATGCTATGATATACGATTTACAGAAAATAAGTAAAAGATTTGTAAATGGACATCAATAGACAATAGTCAATATACCATTTATATTATGTGTGTAATAAGGGGGGTGGATCATATGAAGCATGGGGGACCTCAATACCTATCGATGTAGTAATGTTCTGCAATATTCATTGGTTCAAAATTTTGATTATAATCAGATTTTATTCTAAAACTGCGCAACTGCAGCGTAAACTATTAGGTCTACAATCATGATTTTTTGCCTGAGAGTAGTTCAATGTGAATATCGCTTTGAATAGTGACCCCATACATTTCCAAATACAAAACGAATAAATAAATTTGCAAGTTTAATTTTTCCACTAAATTTCAAGGGTTCAAATTTTAAATTCCCAACAAGCCTAATTCACAGATATTGAATAAAAAACGAATTAGATGAACGTAAAAGAGGTAAGCGCAGATGATAAACGACTACTTTTGAGCAAAACAATGGTCATAAAAATACCACATTACCAAATTGGCCAATTACATCGGTGTAAGAGCGATACGGAGATATATTTTGGCTATCTTATTTAACGTAAACCAGCCGCTGCTCACTAATAAGTAGCGCAGACACAATTAAGAGTAGTACAATACAACAACATTTTTCACCAATGAAAGTCTAGAGAAATATAGATTTTTGGCACTTGTACCATTTTAGTAGATTTTTCTACATGATACTCTGTCCCTGGCCGACTGAAATTTACAGAGTTAATTCTCCATGAACGTAAGTAGTTTTGAAGATAAGCTCTGTAGAAGAAATACTTCCGTGAATTTTTTTTGCCCAGAACCCTTGAAAGTTAGTGGAAAAGTGGATTTTATTTTAAGATTTTTTTTATTTGAAAATTTACGGGGTAACGATTCAAAACGATATTGTGATACGTAAGGCCGACTATTGAATTACTCTCAGAATAAAAATCACGATTGTAGACCCAATATGTAGTTCTGCAGTTACGTTGTTCGGTGTAAAATCTGATTTTAACCAAAATTTGACAAATTTTGAAATAACTTTTAAACCAATGAATATTGAGGAACATACATGGGGGTTAAATCGATAAGTAGGTTCCCCATCGCCCACCCTGCTTCGAACGACATTTAGGACCGGGGGTGAATCATCGGACCACCCCCCCCTCGTTACACCGTGTAAATTAAAAACTGATTTGTGGTTTTGTACTTTCCAAAATTCGAAAGTCGTGACCTACACAATAAAAGAATGAAAGAAGAATTATAGTACCTACGAGGACAATAAATAAAACACTATAATTTTATTTTTTTATTTGCATCATATTATTCTTACTTGCTATGTCATATGTATGTTTTAATATTTAGCTTATATACTAAAGGTAGGTACAGAGTATATCTTTTATACCTACGTATATTTTCATCTGTTAAAATTAAAAACAGTAAAAAATCAACAGCACTTAACAGGAGCAGATTTTTTGGAAAAATACACATTTTATACCATACATTGTCGTGTCAATTTATACTTCAAAAAGAAATAATACAATTAGTACTGTACGTTTTAACCATTTTTATAAAAGTGACATTCTTATTAAAATAACCTACTTTTATGGCTCAAAAGAACTTGAATCCAGTCGTAAGACTTTTAAAAAAACACTCACTGATAGAAAACATAGAGACTTAAAAAATGCTTATTTTTTCAAAAGGTCTGCCATAACGGTTATAGATTAACAAAAAAAATAGTTTCTTTTTATGAAAACTTAATTGAAAATCAACATGTTAACAGTCAAACGTAACAAGCGAAAAGAGCTTATATTTATACTTAACTATTTCACTTTTAAAACTACCTCCTTTTACTAAAATTACGCGAGATAAAAAAATAAAAATAAAAACTAAGAGAACGGGGGTATAACTAATTTATTTTATGTGTATAAGGCTGAGAAATCGCATCCTAAATTTCAATTTTTATGTTCTATATCAAGAATTATATAATTAGAATACTATCTAACATTAGGTAGGCATTTGAGAAGAGTTCATTTTAGGTTGTAGCTCATTAGTGTTGAATCTAAAAAGGAACAAGTGTGAGAATAATATCTTTAAAAGTGGCTCTAGTGGTTGGACTAGTCCCCCCCCCCCCTCCCCTCGGTCCCCCCTTTCTGTTTTGTAAGTAGTATACTGCTCGCTCGCGCTCCAGTTTTTAAGCGGGAAAGTTTAACCGAGAGGCAACGAATAATAAACACCTAAAAATGGCGAATAAATGTATGCCCTTGATTTGACAGCCAAAAGTAAAATCGGTACCCAGCGAGTTAGGTCACTACAAGTTTTTGCTGTCGCGTCAAATTGACACTATATTAAAATTACTTATTAATACGGGTAACACAGGTTCGAGGGACATAAATCTACAGCGGGGTGGAATGATTCAATATAAAACAACACAGCGCAATTTTTCCATTGAAATGCAAATTGCAATGCAAATGTATTTTTTTTTTGTAAAGCCATAATTGTATTTAAAAACTTTGGTTTACCTCTCATCTACAGATATTAAAATATAACAATTTTCTCTTTTTTTTTAGTATGACAATTCTGGCAAATGTGACGATTTCTGTATCCGTATTTCATGTGTCATTATTCACATTGATTGAATTGATTTGTTAATCAATGAAGTGATTTGATTTGATTCTATTAAATCGCTATTGAATATTTAGGATGCGAATTCAGGGTAATGTATACAATTACATATCTTAAATAGATCACAATACTATGATATAAATATTTTACAAAGTTGTATTAATTTAATGAAATATAATAGTGGGGGTTTGTAGCGGTAAATCACTAACATTTTCATGGTCACTTGGGTAAGTTCGAACAATCACATTGTTTTTCTCAGCGTGTACTAGTATTCACTGACAGGTTCCATTGGCTGATTCAAGTGGACTTGGCACAATCAGATCCATTAATGGATTTTAATAAACGCATGTCCACCGAAATCCATTGAGCGATTTGAGAGGACTTTTGGTGCACTCGTAGGTATTCATTTCTGGATTGTAATAACTCTCCACCGAAATCCAACTACATACTTCAATAATTGAATTGATCAATTGAACCAGTGCCAGCTTAGCTACAGAAAAATCGTTAAATTGAAACACTGAAACTGTGGATCTACGTGAACCAAAAGATCACTTGAATCCTTTCATTGATCCTGTCAACGGATCGTAGTGCACAGAGAGATTTTTTTTAAACTAAAGCTCGGATTTTTTAAAATTTTCGGTTTCTCACCATGTTTCGTGTGCGTTGAAGATAGAAAAAAGAAATCTAAGAACTTACCTTAGTCTAGACAACACCCATGGACGGTAGAAAATAGGAGGGGAAACTTATTGAAGAAAAAAATATTTTCCGATAGGCTACTTGCAGACGAGCATTCGCAGCGTTTTCAAACTTTCAACCTGATGGCGTACCGCTGAATCCCTCCTCGAGCACCATGCCTTGTGCATGAGGGGTATACGGCCTTAAAACGGTACGTTGACCAATCTGGTTGGCAGGTTACACTCTATTATAGGTGGTGTAATTCTTCAACGCTACCTTTTTTTCTTTTTTTGTGAGATTGGCCAAATACTTGTATTGGACTTGTATGATTTAGAACGATAACAGAAGGCGTTCAGCCAGGAGCAAAAAGTGTGTGCAGCTACGAGCCTAAGGGCCTCCCGCCGGTAGACCGGCGGAAGGAGCGGACCTCGGCTTAGGGCGTTGCTTTGGGAAGGTACCGCGGGATCGCGAGGCGATGAGAAGCGCCCAGGCACGTGCCGATACCTGGTAAAAGTGTTGGCTGAAGGCCGGTGTGTGTTCACGGTGTAGCGAGGGGGACGTCCTCGTCTCCGCCGTGGGGGACGATGTATATGTGTAGCCTGTGAGTATAGCGTAAGAACTGCATTGGCAGCAGTAATTTGGTCGTCTTGGAAGTGCTGAGGACGACGAAGATAACGACAACAGGGAGGGTCATTCCTATCGGGGGTATAGGTTAGGCTGGTAATTACTAGGGGGTCGGGATGGTGAGGGACTGTTTCGTAGCAGCGTCGGGCGGAAGCGCTTGTGGTAGCGGCTTTGTTATCCCTTAACCTTTCACTACACTCACGGAAAGATACGGGACGGTAGGCGGTAGTGATGACGTAGTAAGTAACCTTAACCTGATTGAAAGACGTATCTAATTGCGTATTCAATTTGTAGCAGTATATGAGGAAAAGAGAACTGTTGTAAATTAAGTTCTTAGCATCGTATAATACAGAGGGACGAAGCCAGCTACCTACTTCATTTTAAAATATTGAGCTTTGAGGATAATATCAAATTCAGGGAAAAGAACAAGGGTTGCGCTCGAGAAGCCGAAGAGATAACATCTCCCCGAAAGTGAACGCAGTCGCCACTGAGGATGTCAACCGCAGTTGTTGACGAAACGTTTGGAAGAAGGGGAAGAGATTCCAGAAGACCTCGGCCAAGTTTCAATTAATATAAAAAGAACAAAAGTTATTAATTGCAATAGTAGATATTCAGTGTTAAGAGGGTCCAAGTATTTTTATTTGACCTTGTATACGAAATTAAAAATGTTTTGTTCTTTTTTTTTCAAACTGTCTTCTTGGCCAGAATTGTGACAATTTTAGGGATTGTTGTTCAGAAAATCCAATAGGCCTTTTTCTGTGTTTCTCTGTCATGTCTAACGTTTCCTAGGATTTTCTTCGCATGATCAGTTGGAGAAAATAGCAGTACTTATTGTGTGTAACACGATACAATTTCTAAATTAGATTTAGAAACATTTAGCGCAAAATATTTATTTAATAGACTTTTCTAACCTTCAAAGTTTGACCGTATTTTCAAGTCGAGTGAAAAATATTCATTAAATATTACGTAATACATGATTACATAAAACGCTGCGTATTATGAATGCTCATATGTAAGTAGCTTTAGTTATTACTTGTCATTTCATTTAAACGTTTTCTTTTGTACACGTAAGATATAACACATTCAAGAACACACAGACCTTATGGAATATTCTAGAATATTGTGACGAAATATCTTTGGTAATACATAACGAGCTACGAAGAAAATAGTAAAATCGTTTGTGGTAGCGGGCCTTAGAAGAGACCTCTACCAGAAGTGGAAAATGGCTAATGATAGGGTATTACGAGCAAAGTCAATAATAATAAATCTTGGGTAGAGTTGACATTGTCTGGACAATGTATGACACTGTCCAGACCATTTAAGCCAACAATGTGTGAGTCTAGACTAACTCGAATTTTCACTGTGTTAAACAGCGATAATCGCACGTTGTAGAATAAAGAACAATCTAAATTACGTTCTGTCTCTTTCCATTTTATGAAGATTGTAAGTTTATAATATTTAACATGTCAAAGAGCGACAAATCAGACACTTCGCAAAACATTCCTAGCAGATGTTCGCAGAAATTGATTGATTGTTTAAACTTGTCCGGATTTAATTAAAATTGACGCTTTCCGATCAACGATGAACAACCATTAGAACAATGGCAGTGTAATAAATCAATTGTAATTGTTAATTAATTAAATTTTACACTCTCCGGTCAATGATAGGAAACCGTTGACAACAATGACAGTTTAATAAATCAATTATGAACTTCGTCCAAGTTAAAGGTAGCATTGTTGAAAATGCTAAGTCTAGATGTGCACAATTGTGATAAGTTGGTCTTGTCTTATGATAGGGAAATTCATTTTGAAAAAAACATTATTAACTGGCAGGTAAGAAAATAAATGAACTCACTCGATGGATGTAGTCTAGAAGTTCCCATTTCAGTCTGTGCTGTTCTTTTTAAAGGTCTACTCTAACCGCAGTAATATTTTGGTGGCTGTATCTATTTCTAATGAAGTTATGACACATAAACTCCCTTACACATAAACGTTATTTAAAAACCCTCGTTTATAATTTTATAGTTATAAATAAATAAAGTGTATAAATGAAAATAAATAGTTTGTGTATTGGTTGTGTAAATAAAATGGGGCACCGTTAAATGACACGGCACGAAAGCCAGAATTCTTTATAGAAAGGAAATATTCGATTTTCTTTTGCTGATATTTTCTTGTGCCACATCTCGTTTCAGATTTAAAATTTGAGGTGCCGCCAGTAAAGGACAAATGATTTTAAACAATGATTGAATTTAAATGTTTTATGTGCAAGGTTGTTAGATTGCTGGTTACATGAACGCATTAAAAAGCATTATAATTTTATGTTGTAAATACGGCAAAATTAATGGCTTTGGTTTAGGTACCTTTTATTTCTATCACGTTTGGTGTAATCGAAACGTCGAAATAAAAGATAAACAAAAGACTCTTAATTTTACATGTTTAGATCCGATTTACAATATAAAATGTGTGCGAAAGGCGAAAGTTTAAAATGTTATAAAAGCATTATAAGCCCGTTCCGCACTCACTAGAAATAGTATGTGCACTGCACTATACAGGGGATATTAGAAAAATATTGACGTTTCTTACTGTCGTTTTCTAATAATCCTGTATATGTACTACTTTTGGCTGACTCAGTCACGATCTTCGGTAGACAAAAGGCTTTTATCGTTAAAATTGGGGAGAGTCCGCTAAATGAAAGTTGAGTCAGGAAAATCGCAGCAAATTAAAAACAATATTATCACTAAAATTGTTAAAATTACTATTTTTGATACATGTATTAAATGCTAGGCTAATTTTATTATTGAATTCATTGTTTTTCCAACTATCAAAGTTGTTTTTCCTATGAATAGCGATTTAGCAATAATCTTTTTTTTTTAATTAGACTTTTCTAGTCTCAATTTTCATTTGCAAGATTCTAGATGTAATGGGATAAAACCGTATCAAGGCAAAGACATACCGGGCTTATGTTATGTTTGTGAAATATCAAATTTGCCCCCTTATGTACAAAGGTTTACTGTAGTAGTTTAGTTATTGGGTTGGGTTGTGTTTACTGTAGTAAAGCGGAAAAGTCGCTGAGCAATCATTACACAAGCAGATCGTTACTTTTTTATGCAGGGCTGGTGATAAGTACAGCTATACCGGGTTTTGGACTTTAGACGACCCTATGTAATATGATATAGGTAATATCTCTACAATCAGTCCGTAAAAATTGCATTGGTTATAAGACTACGGAGCTAATTACTAATAACTCAGAGTAACGGGCTCCAACATTTCTGTTCCTGGGTCTGTTTATATGTTTCTCTCGGGGCCGGGAATATATGTGCGGGCTTGGTACTATAATGCCCGTGCAAAGTCGCCATTGCACATCGCTACTAAGCAAACGTCGCAAATAGTGATAACCTGCGAGGTTTGGCCGTTTTTATTAGGGCAATGTTGATACTGTCGAATCAGTAATGGACGATGTCGATAACAATCCTATATCTTCGAACTTTGCCCAACTTTAAGTGGGCACTGTTAAATTACTGTCAACCGTTAAATTACTGCTAACCGTGCGTACTTTACGTACGCTGTGCAGATATTAGGAGTTAAATGCCGATTTTTGTATAATGCCGAACATTGTGACTTTTCATACAACTGATAGCAACATGACGACTAATTCGACTTTACGTACTTTGTCCAGACAATGTACCACATTGTACATCGGGCAATGTTGATAAAAATTGAGCTCGTCTGACACAGCAAGATATTCGCAGAGGCAAGGTGGCATTGTGAAACTGTGATAAATCCATTGTAACCCTCCATGTTCAGTGACTTTTTTGCGAACCGTACCGTACTGCGGTACTAAAGACCTAAAACACAAAAGACACGACCTAGCCGTACGAATAACTAAAAATTCTAACACACATCTATTGCATTATTTATTGCTGTTTTATTGGAATGATCGAAGAATAAAAATCGATTTTAATATGATCATAACAATCACACACACATCCGTACAAAGGTTTATTCTCATTGGTTATATTAATCGGTGGTAGAGAAAAAACGTTTGTGAAAACGAATTATTACTAGATAATTTGTTCTACGGTAAAACTGATTAGTAGAGCTAATGAGAACAAACCCATACTACATACTAACGGTATACCTTGTTCAAATTGAAAAACAAGTGACGAATCCCGTCATTTTAGTAAGAGAGTTTGATTGACCAATGAAAGTGGACTTACAATATTTTCCATTCAATGCTTTCTATGGCGATGTAGGTATTCATTTAAGGTTATGTCATACAATAATAGGAAATGAATGGGACGGCGAAATGATGCAAAATAAGTAATAAGCTTAAAGGGTTCAATATATACATCAATCAATGATCAGAGGAGCCGTTGCCTTCCGAGATAGAGCTCTAAATACTCGCGCACATTACGGCGGGCCGCACAGTAGCGCGTAACTTCGAAAATCATGTTTAATGAACATGTTACTCGGGGACCTATAAACGTCAGAATCATGTTTAATAAATGTGTTGCAGGTGTCCATGGGCGGCGGTAACACTTACCATCACTTGCTCGTCCGCCCACTAGTATATACAAAAAAAAAACCTCCGAATAAATTCTATGAATTTTTACGGCAATGGTTAATTGACGAATGTTTTATAATTATAGACGAGAGTTGTAAAATATTATGATTGTAGGTAATTGCAACATTTTTGATAATAACATTTAGATAATTTAATATTTTTCACACTATGTAATTTAAATTTGCACAACGTATTCCGGTTATAATATGAGCTCACTGATTTAATTCTGTTTAACTTCTTGTATACTATTGCACCTATAGTTTATGCAGCTAGCACAGCTGCATAAACATTTCGTAAACTACTTCAGCATTTCCCATCACCTATTGAAGACCTTCGTGTTCAAGCATTGTGGTAATGCTTGAACACGAAAGTCTTCAATCAGTGCATCCTGCCAGTTATAATGCACGGAGTGACAATCGAATAGGGAGACGATTCCTTGAATGAAGACGTATTGGGATTGGGAAGCGTATCGCGGGACGTGCTCGGGTCAGATGTACGGACGACTTGAAGAATTATGCCAATAGTGACTGGATGCGGACAACTGTGTATGGTGGATAGCGTTGGAAGAGGCATATATTGAGCAATGAAGAGACATGGGCTGATGTTTAGGTATCGTATACCCCAACATCAATTGGATTTAAACACTGGATTTGTTTATGTGATTGAGTGTAGTAGTGTGATTTGAGAGGAAGAGTGCACGCTGCAATCCAACAGCCGCTGGGCGCGCTCGACTGGCCACGTTACCCCTCTCTCACAGAAGACTACCTTGAAATGTACTGCATTTTCCACTTTATCTTATTTCCCTAATGTACGTACGTGTTTCGGTAGTGAGATGTGCCAGAGCCCATTCCCACCCTATCCCTCCCCATTTCCCCAACCCTTTCTCCAAATCCATTCCTATATCCAAAGGTAGGCAACGCATCCGGGGGCGTGCCAACGTTTGCCATTTTGGACTAATGTTGGCATGTATCACGGATGTCTATGGGCTACAGTATCCACTTACAATCAGGTGGACTGTATGCTCGTCTGCCACCTTCGTCCATAAAAAAGTAGCATTGTAATTATTGTAAACACATATTGGCCCACACGATTCCCTGTGCCGTGGGTCCAGAGACGCACACATAGATAATCACAAACCAACCCGGATCTGAACAGACATGTGTCTTGAAACATACGAGTATCCTTCGCAAAATAGGCAGAGGTATTACCAATTGGGCTAATCGGGAGTCGTTTATGGAAACCAATATTTCTTCACATTATCATTCTCACTCATACATACATTAAAAAAATCGATTTTTATTTCGCTCATCATTTAGTATTAAGATACTGCTAATTAAAATGAACAAAACACGAGACAATACTAATTCACATCAAAATTGGCATTCCCATACTTTTAAGGGCCAGTTTGGGTTTCACTTTCCACGTCCAATTTCAAGTATTTCGTATAGCTTAAGCAGGTATATGCTTCTTGAAGCAAGCAACTTCTGCCCTAAAGGTTTAAACTAAGGTTGAACTTTAAAAGCGATCGTTGCATTTGTTACTCGTACATTTATTGCTTAGTACAATATTTAGAGATTTAAAGCATTGAATATACGAAGCAATGAAACGTGTACAATTTAAAACAAATCAACCATGGTTGGAATTAAAGATATATTTCCTTTGTAAATTAGATATTTCTATGAAGGCAATAAATAGTTCACCGAAAAACAGTCACAGCTATTTTCCAAACCGACCCATTAAAAATAAAATAAAAAAAAAATAAAGTCAAGGTAAATGGATATAAAAACATCCATTTTTACACTTTTCAAAAAATATTTTACATTTTTCTTGTAAACCATGTTCTCTCAAGCGACGCTTCATGCTGGGACCATTTCTACGAGACACCAAAAATTCTAGCTTCTTTCTAAAACAAAAAGTCTACGAGAATCCTTCAAAAGAATAACACTCAGTAAAATCTATTC
Organism: Sesia apiformis; assembly: GCA_914767545.1. Taxonomy (NCBI): domain Eukaryota; kingdom Metazoa; phylum Arthropoda; class Insecta; order Lepidoptera; family Sesiidae; genus Sesia; species Sesia apiformis. The sequence goes on along the minus strand of OU611977.1, from coordinate 1,349,548 downwards.
ACGTTCACTAGTCCTAGGGTTTTGTAGCCTCGAATTAAAATTTAACGATATTTTCATTGCAAAAAAATATTGATGTTTTATTTAGTGTTAATAAAATGCACATGAAAAATAACAACTTCCGCTCTACGACATGAAATTCTGCACTTTTTCTTGCCATTTACCATTCACTCATTATCACCGGTTTACATACGTTTAGATATCTAATAGTAACGGTTCGATTGGCAGCCGAATGTAGTGTGCGGCGTTGCCGTTCGTCGTAGTTCGTTCACAGTGGGTAGTACAGAGTAACAAAAGCAGAGATATTTTTTTTGGGCAAAATATCAATTTAATAAAAAAGTCGTCGCATAAATTGATAGGTTTATGCAATATGTAGGTACCTATATTGTGTGTTAAGAGGAAGCAGATATTTCAACCTGTATTCACATTGACACCATTTATTCATAAACTTAAATATTAAACACTTTCATCACCGTCATATTGCTTTTATTTTGAATACTGAAGAATCTAGAGCAGTGATTCCCAAAGTTATATGAACCGCAACTCACGTAAAAAAATGACAAAGTCACCCCGTGACCACGTCCACTGCAAAGTGTTCGAAACGTCGGGATATAAATAATGTCAAATATACGCGATTTAAACCGTTCAAAGTTGTTTAATTGCTATGTATAGTAATCGCGAAAACCTAAGAAAATAAAAATGACAAAGTTTGGGATCCACCCTACGCCTTACATGAAAATAGCATTGTGTCTCCACTGCAGCATGTTCTTGTTCACGTGGCGTAGTTATGTGAAGAGTTGTACAAATAAGAAAATAAGAAAAAATCCAGTATCCAGTGATGATCGAAATTTTTAACAAGTAAAAATAAGATAAATCAGAACACTCTTCTTAAAATTAGATAAAATTTTTTTTTTTTTGGTGCCCACTCAATATTCGCTCGCGACCCACCAGTGGGAAACACTGATCTAGACTAGTGTTGTAGTATTTTTTTTTATATGATCCCATGATCTCATTTATTAGCCCCATTTATTATGACACTGGCTGTAAATTTAGCATTTTTTCTTGTATTATAATAGTGCAATTAGCACTCTTTTTCTTCGTATCGATTTTTCTTCGTAATTAACAGTTTCAAAATCAAAATGATGTCGCAGCCAGTTGGGAGTCGCCCAGTAAAGTGAGGACCGAAGGTTGGACTCCTTGGAAGCACAGGAAAACCGCAGTCTCATGCTTTTATTTGATTATCAAAAAACATTAGAGACTTTGAAGTTTAATAAACTATTAAACCACACAAAAACACGTAACACAAATTTTATAAAAATCAAATAAAAACTTGCACTTCACTTGTCGTGTTCCCCGTCAACAAGTCCCACAAGTCGAATGTGTATTCGAGGCTACAAAACTTAATTTTGAATCGCTCTAAGAGGATTATCTTTGCTTAAGTCTGATATTGGTGTTATATTTTATGGATAAGACGGATATTAAAATACGAAAAGATGAAATATAAACACAATAGCGAAAGATTTTTGGCACTTTATGTGCAAATGTGCAGTGTCCGAAGTTATAATAATATTGTAAGTATAGGTAATCGTCAACTTAAATATAATTATAATTAATAATTGTATTATAAATGTAATCATATTTATAATATAAATATAAAGAATATTATTTTAAATACGATTTATATGATAAATATGATTTTCACATTTATATTCAATATATTTAAATAAATATAATCATACTATAAATCATTATTATAGTACAATTATAGTTGAAGTAATATTTTTTATAATGTTTAGTAATAAATCGACCTATTGTAACGCGTTAAAGAAAATAATTCAATAATTGAAACGAAATAGATACAATAACAAACAATAAATATAATTACCAGTGAAATGACTCAAGTAAATTTAATAAAAATAATACTGTTTTATAATAATTATTATAGTGAATAATAAATAAATAAATCTCTATTTGCCTTTGAATAGAGTATTACGTTTTAAAATAAAAATTCAACTGATTAAGCTATTTAAGACAGCATATATCAAAACAAACAATATTCTTATTAAGCGTATTGTATTGAGTAAACATTTTTAATATAAGGTCTTACAAAAATTGTATAAAATATTTTAATGTCACTCAGTACGCTAAAACTATTGCATTTAACTAAAATCTAGATTTATTTCAGGATTTTTTATAATAATTTGCAATTAATTTACTCGTATGTGCATAACACTATCCACACTCGATCGCGTACCTACCTATTACGTAATTGTTTAGATACGGGGCGCGAATCGTTGCGCGTGGATGTGTTATGCTGTATGTTTTGAACTAAACTCGATGAGATAATTTTGACCACCGGATGTTTTTTCCAGTTATACACTGTTATTTTATTCAATGACAAGAATATTTTGCAATATCACTGTAGAACCTTCTATAATGGGATGATACTAAAATTGTAACAATATCAACTTCGGACATTCCACTTAACACAATGCAACATACAAGACAGATCAAAAAATTAAGGTGAAAAGTTTTTAAGGCATTTTAGAGACTTCTTATTTGAAAAATGATCGCCCGGATTATACTAGTTTAGAAACATTTTTAAACATACAATATCGCCAATTCTACACTTTAGGATTATAAAATATTTGGTGTTTTTGGGACTTAAAATTATATACGTACATACATTTATACGGAATGGATAAACATAAATAAAACAAAGAGAACAATTAATGTAAAAAAAAAATCAATACACTTAAAATTTCAATAGCCTATCTATATGTTTATATTTATGTTAATTTTTGCACAATAATTTTGTATATATAATATACCTCAATATTTATCTTGTAATTTCGCCTAGCTAACCATTTTACAATGTATCATTCATTATTAATATTATGTATTATAAATAAGTCGTTCTTAACTAATGGAGACAGCAAAGCCTTCATTTTCCTTACTATATGTTAACTATATGTATATTTGAAGGAAGTATATAGCAACAAGAGAAAGGCAACGACGCGTCTTCGAAATCCCGGACGTAAAATACATCCGTACAATGTACAGGTTGATTTTTCATTACGTGGCAAAAAATTCAGAAATAACTCCATATCAGTAATATAATAAAATAAAATGTTTTTTGGTTTGAAGAAATTCGATCTGTCCGCCACAAAGTAACATAATGTGTGGACACTGAAATGAAGCTTATAGACAATTCGCAGTACATGCATCGCGAGGCGACGTTGAACTCACGCGTCGGGACACGTAAACTGCGCGAGCGATGAGCGAGTAGGGTAACCATAAAGTCCATACTGATTTAAGAATCAAATCAATGTCTCTAAAATTATTATTTTGTATTAAAATAAAAACAAGAAAACATGTTATTATATTTAAATTTTGCCAGATAAAGAAAAATAACTCTGTACAATATAAGTATATGTGACGGTCCGCAATATCTATAAGTACTTATATCTATTCGGATATATATGTAACGCTTTCTAACACTACGTCAAGCGATTATAGGCATAAATGAATTCATTTTACTATTATCTAGCCAATATATATTATAATCTATAACTAAATTTGTCTATCTAATGCTTTGTCATGCATTTTGTGATATAACTTTTGAGGTCGCACCTCTTTGGACTGCGTTTTAAGTAACATTCCCCGGCGTCAAAACGGTTATGTTTAATAACAGATTCTCGTTATTTAAAGTTTCATATCAACGAAGTACTGATCTTAGAACGCGTACAGTTTTATCAAAAAAATACTGTTCGCGATATACATTAGAGCAATACTACGTTTAGTATAATATAGTATGCGTTAAGACAATTTGTATAAACACATAAGGTATGTATTTTATATCAAATTGATCTACTTTTACATCTATTTCAATATTGAATTTTAAAAGGATGATTTTTAATGTACTCCCATTAATATTTTCTTGTTTATAGCTTAGTCAAGTCGCTTTTTTTATTATTTATAAAATGTTACTTAAAACTCAGTATATATACGTTTATAATCCTCTTTTGATTGACTCAGTGACGAAATTGACGCCACAATTCGATTCAATTCTTAATCCTACGACATATTATATTATCATATATCATATAATATCATTCTAGCGATATGTCTCTCACATTTGACTACATGCTTCGTAATAAAGAAAAATGCTAATCAAACAGAACGACTATGACAGACAAACGATATATATTTCAATATAATATATAAAATACATCTTTTACAAAATATTAATATCGATTTCCCATGTGTATAGTACACGCTATCGTTCAAAAAGTTCTCAAAAAAGACTTCAGTAGTATAAACTACATTTATATATATATATATGTATATATATTTAATAACACTAACTTCCCTTTTGGGGAGAGTCCGCGAAAACAACTACTTAGTCACTCTGAATAAATGAAAAACTGAAATCTGTAAAAGTATTAAAAGTCGATAGCCGAATTTTCCTAAAAAAAAAGTTTCGCGATTTAGATGAAATAATTGAGAAAAAGAATCTCGCTTCATCACTCCATTTTGCCTAAAGTAAACGATTACGTACATTTTAACCTCTATATAATAAATATCTCTTCTTTCCTTAACAACCTATCTTTTTAATAAATAAATCTAATATTTTCACTACATTTTCGGTATTTTTCATCGAATGTTAAATGTGTATCCGTTTAATAAATTTAGACACAACCATGTTTTATAACAGTAGTTTTTTTTTTTTATTATTTATGATTTTTCATTACGGTTCAGAATTTGGCATTGTCGTGGCGATCGAAAAAGAAAAAGAAAGATATAGATATATATATATATACACGACTAGAAACTCTTTGGTATGGCGTTATATTTCGTATCTTTCATTAAGACCTAGCTCACTCCTTTCCACTCTGGAGAATATAAAATTTTCTTAAAAAATTTCTCACTCACTGATGTGAACCGATCCTACTCCACTACGTTCTAAACATTTTTCCAAAAATCTACATTATTTTTTCTACGCTTAGTATATACTTGTGCTATGCGATGATTGGTGCTTCGCCTTATACTTGTTTTTTGAAAATGAAAATTCGCAACCCCTTTTGGCCCGCGTGTCGACTGTCCTAAACTAACTTACATTTACTTACGGGGTTAAATTAAAAATGCTTGCACCCTATTAACATTGAATTGATCAAAGCTACGACTTTTTAAAATTCAGTTTTTTTTTCTTACAGTACACTCACTCACTAGCGCCGTGTTGTTTACGAATGCGTGTCGTGAGTAGTACAGAGTAACAAAGTCAGAGAGATTTCATTTTGAAAACGTAACTTTCTTATGGAATCTATCAAGTTCAGAAGAAAGTCAAAGAACAAATGTTGTTAGTTATTAATGATATCAATTCCGTGTTAAGAGGACGCAGGTAGTTTTTATTTCATCCTGTAGATATAGCTTATTCATATATCTATATTCTTTAAAATTATCTCTTTATACATTCCTCGCAATCATAAGCAGAAGTAGAAACCTAAATCTTTCGATAAAATGTGACTCACATTACATATTAATTTCCTCACCGCCTCACGAGGTGCAATTAGCTTACCTTTACCTAAAATTATGGCTCAAAGCCATTTATTTATATATATAATTTCGATTTGACTCACCGCACTCGTATGCCTGCCGCTCAAATTTATTATTTCATTAATTAATTATTTATATAATTATATTAAATTCACTAATTATATAATAAATATACTTATTAAGTGGTATGAAACAGTAAAGACAATAATAGACAAAATAATGGTGGTCGAGACGAAAATACATGTTTTTTTTTAATTGTCTATGTCCAGCTGTTAGGCATACAAATACAAAAATGTGACATTATCAAAGAAAATAGACCCTATTGTTGGCTGTAGTTTTTCAAAATATTTAGATGTGATATTAAAAAATAACACATGTTTAATGCTTTATCTTGAAAATCAAATGTTAGAGCATGTTTGACATGTTAGAGCATGTTACACATGTTAAATCCTGTTTCATGTGTTAGAGCACGTTTCACACGTTAGAGCATTTTACACATGTTAGAGCATGTTTCACATGTTACAGCATGTTTCACATGTTAGCGCATGTTACACGTGTTAAAGCATGTTTCACATGTTAGAGCATGTTACACGTGTTAGAGCATGTTTCACATGTTAGAGCATGTTACACGTGTTAGAGCATGTTTCACATGTAAGAGCATGTTTCACATGTTAGAACATGTTTCAATTTAAATGAAATTTTAAGTTATAAAATCTCAATCAAAGCCAATAAGTCGGTACCGACAATAGGTCCCTTTGGTTGATTTAAATCACATTTAAGTACTTCTCCGATCAACACTATACGTTATAATTAATATTAGTCTCACTTTTCTTTGTTTCATATTTGAAACATATATTTGTTATTCTTGTATATTTTTCCCGTTGGTCTGAGATCGAACATACATTGAAAAAGGTAATTTAAAAAGCACGACATCAACCACCATTTTGACAAAAAAAACCATCAAAATTAGCATCATATACTCAAATTCATATCATTCACAGAAGTAACAACAGTTTTTTTTACAGCAAAAAAATCAAGGAAAACATGGAACGTCTGTGAATTTCAAAATAGAATTGCAAAAGTTTATTAATGTTTATATTTTGTAGTTGATATTTAAATTTTTTGTGTGTCAGTCAAGTTACCATTATCTGTGATTGGAATAGGTGATGCCATTAAAGGGGATTTTTTATAGTTATTACTAATATGGATATACCAAAAAATCCCGGGATTGTTGATGGGTAATTAAAAACCGGCATTATCATAACTTACAATAAAAGCGTTTGTTATCCAATTATATCAAACCATTGGGAAAGTAACATATTTAGGAGGAGGAGGGTGCACGCTGCAATCCAACAGCCGCTGGGTACACTTGACTGGCCTCGTTAGTCCTCTCTCACTTCTCTCACTACTTTGAAAAGCATTTCGCACTTTAACCTATTCCCCAACGTAGGTACACATGTCGGTAGTGAGTGAGATATGCCAGATCCCATTCTCATTCCTTCCTATCCCATCCCTCCCAACCCTTTCTGCAACACCATTGCTACATTTTCAAAGGTAGGCGCGCACCCGGGGGCATGCCGTTTGTCATTCTGGACTGATGTTGGCATGTATCGCGGATGTTTATGAAGACAGTATCCACTTACCATCAGGTAGACTGTATGCTCGTTTGCCGCCTCTTTTCTATATAAAAATCAACTATTTTCAGTTTCTGCGTTACAGTGATACGTTGTACACGTCTCGGCCGAAAGTATTACACATCGGCCTTTAGAAAGAGACTATCGGCTAGCTTCGGTTTTGTAGAGCGTCATCTCTGTCGTGTGTCGTTACGACAGAGACGACGTTCTACAAAAATGAAAGCTAGCCGATCATAGTAGATGTGTATTACTTTCGGTCGGAATGTATACGTCTATGTCAACCATAGACAAGATAAAACAAATATCTATAATAGGCAGCGCACCCGGTTGAGCAACGTTTGTCATTCCGATGTTGGCATGTGTCGCGGATGTCTATAGACGACAACACTTACCAACAGGTTGACTGTATGCTCGTCTGTCGCCTACTTTCTAGAAGAAATATATCTAAATTCTCGGGACCCTGAGGACATTTCATTTGAGTTCGTTGATTGGAAATGGCACTAACTATTCCGCTCACTAGTCATTACGCTCACTAGAAGGAAAGTTTCAAAGTGTGATATTATTGCAAGACTATTTTCCAAATGTGCATTCCGAAATTAGCGATTATCACTTAGAAAAATAACATGTTATGGAATGCACTTTTATTGGTAGGCTTTAAGGTGTTCATTGATATATATTAAACTCTATCTGACTAATAACAAAAAGAGATGAAGCATGATTTGGATTGGCAAAAAATATGGACAACGAATTTCATTTCATTGATTTATCTAAAAAATCAGATGTTAGAGCATGTTCGTATGTAAACATAATCTTGAAACAATTCAATCGTCTTTATGCTCACAAAACGTTGAATACCTATTAAATTGAATATCAAGAATTTAATCACTTAAACGAAATATAGAGAATTTAATCCAGATCACTTGATTCATTGTGACAAAGTTACCCTTATATTGTTTGAGTTAAGGGTTAGTTCACATCCATTCTTTACGGCAAGTGCAGCAGGCATCGGGCGGTGCTGTGTGCTGCCCTCACACCAGCAGACTGGGGGCCAACCATTCGTCTTCCCCGATCTGAAGACAATGTTTTTTTTTATTAAATCTCTTGTGTAACATCTATCAACAAAATACGGAGATGTAGTACTACGACTCTAAAAATTCTCTACCACCTATTTTTTCAGTGTTATAATCAGTGATCGAAATAGGTAGGGCTAATTTAACTAAAGATGGCAAGAAGATATAACATAGAGTCGTTAAAACCACAAACAATATATTTAATATAACAATGTGAGTAACAATGTGGTTTTATCAATCTTACAGATATTTTATGTAGAACATTATCAACTTTAAATTCTGATATTTTTTTTTCTTATCATTCTTACTTATTATATCTATTATATTCTTACTTACCTATATATCTATATATATTTATACATGTATATTTTTTTCATTATATTCTTTTATTTAACGTTGAAAAATTACATTAACTTTTGTTTGTCAGCTCGCCCTTTGGACGAAGGCCAACTCCATTTTTTTCCATTCATTCCTATTCTTAGCAATCCTACTCCAGGTACCACCAGCAGCTGGTGGTACCTGGAGTAGGAGTAGCAGTAGCTGGTCGCTCCATCTTTTCCATCTTACTCAGTGTAATAATGCGTGGGGTCAAGAGTTGCTTCGAGAAAAGGGTGCGGCGAGAAAATTAAATAGTAAACTGGCCCACTATTTGAATTGCTTTCGGACCAGTTATTTTTAAACCACTACTCTTAAACTTGGAATATTTGTTACTGCACATTATTATTCCAATCAGTTATTACTTAGTAATTTCAAAAAGTGGTAAATCCACCCGCAGACCAGTATTCGAACTGACCAGTTGCCAGTCCATGGCCCGGTGCAGCTAAACCCTTAGACCCCCTGAATAAGTTTACTTACAGGCTGAACCTGGAAGTGCTGCACAGGATAGTGCAGCACTTGCGGCGGTTGGGACATCGCGGCGACGCTGCCGACGCTGCCGACGCCGCCGACGCCGACGCCGCCGACGCCGCCGCCGACGCCGCCGCCCAGTGTCCAGGGGAGCTGCATACCGCCCATGCTGGATAGGTGGTTTCTATTTTCGAGGAGATTTACAAATATAATCTATAATATACATTGAAATATGAACGTTAAAGATTCGAGGGTGTGATGGTCTGAAATTCTCGAGGTATAAAGCGTGTTGAAGACCACACTAGAGGGCACCTCTCTGTCAAGGAAGTTGAGAAGGTCTGTCAAGGAAATTGGGGGAGAACCGTGCTTCGCAGACGAGAGATGTCGGTGACTTTGTTTACTTCCAGAAGTTACATGTTTTCATTCAATGTGGCGGTTCCACATTGAACTAATGTGTCATTATTTTTCATCTTTTGAATTTCTTTCCTTTCGCCAATACTGGCTATTTATAAAAATATGTGTAGATACACTTGATTGTTCATTTGCTTACACTAATTGTAAGAAATATATAAATGAACCGCATACTAATGTCCGAGACACATAAGTGAAATATTTCGTGCATTTTATAGGGGACTGAGTGCATGCTGCATTCCCACAGCCGTTGTGCGCACTCGACTGGCCCGCGTTACATCTCACTCACAGAAGACTACCTTGAAATGTACTGTATTTTCTATTCAATCAGCGAGTGAGATATGCCAAAGCCCATTCCCATCTTATCTCTCCCTAATTTCCCAATCCTTAATTCCATTCCCATTCCTTAATCTGCAAAGGTGGGCAGCGCAATCGGGGGCGTGCCAACGCTTATCATTCTGGACTGATGTTGGCATGTATCGCGGATGTCCATGGACAACAGTATCCACTTACCATCAGGTGGTCTGTATGCTCGTCTGCCTCCTATTTCTATAAAAAAGATCTCATTGTAAGCTTTAACTAATGTGATTATGAAACATATAGAATTAATGATATCTATTTTAACTCTCTAAAGTTTTGCGTTTTGTACACATTTTATAATCTAAACTGCTCGCAGCTCCCATCCTGGCCTAGCCGCCTCTATAGTGAACTCGTGACCACGGCCGGTGTAACCCGGCGAGTAAACGTCAAGTAGAAATAAAAAGTAAACAGACCCGATTTGGAATATACAATATCTATTTCAGTTTCATCGCGGAATTTCGGGGATTTTTTAACAGTCAATAGTTCCATATATAGAACAAGTGGGTCCCAGTAGCACCCACGTGGAAATGTACACGGAACTTTTGGGAGAAAAGACAAACATACATACACACAAATAACAAATACATTCCTAGTGGGCTCGAGACAATAACAAAAAGAAAACAGGATGTAACAACATGTGACAAGTTAATAACATATAAAATAACAATAAGAAAATAAAATGTAATAAAAGAAGTAGCAATAAGAATACTTAACAGTATACTTAATAACAGTATACTTAATAAGCCAATAAAATAATAACGAAAAGAAAAAAAAAAAAGAACTAGTAAAAATAGCAAATAGCACAATTAATATAAAAAGCCAATAACATAACGATAACAAAAAAAAAAAAACAAAAAAAAACCATATATATATATATATAAGAATATCATAAAACAATGTATTATGCATATGTATATATTGAATAGTGTGATTAAGCAGGAGTAAGAAAATAAGTAGATACAATATTAATAAAAAAAAATGAGTTAAAAAAGGACACGGACAGAAAAGTCTGTGGAAAGTAGTGTCTTAAAAAAAAAAAATACAGACACTTATATACATACTCACATATAGATTGATTTCAAGGCGTATTGATTCAGGTACTACGCCCATGTTTAATTAGGGTCTGGAGCCCGCGACACACAGAGTCCCAGGCACTCGATAAATTGTGTCATGTATTAACAATGTAAAAAGTAATAATAAAAAATAAATCTAGAAAAATGAAAAAAGGGCATGTCTCCTCGGAACATTGCTTGTTAAACAAAATATTATTATTAATAATAAAGGTAATAAAAATATCTTACCCCATATATTGTTGCTGGTATCCGGCGAACTGTCCCGCGTACGAGTATCCCTGTACGCCCTGTACACCCTGCAGGAACCCTCCGAGCTGCTGCGGATAGGTATTGTACCAGTAGGAAGCGGGGGGCACACCGCCGGCCGTGTACGCCGCGCCGAATGGACTGTACGCTGTACCGCTCAGCTGTAAAGGAAAACAGTTTTCTGAAGTCTGCTTTCATCTTTTTGAATATTTTTCCATTTACGGTATAATTAATATCTTGATTTAATCTTCCGGGCTACTTGGCCGTGGTCTTCTGGAATCTCCTCTCTTTCTTCCAAACGTTTCGTCAACGACTGCGGTTGACATCTTCAGTGGCGACTGCGTTCACTTTCGGCGAGATGTTGTCTCTTCGGCTTCTCGAGCGCAACTGAGAACTTAGTCGCCACTGAAGATGTCAACCGCAGTCGTTGACGAAACGTTTGGAAGAAAGAGAGGAGATTCCAGAAGACCTCGGCCAAGTAGCCTGGAAGATTAAATTAATGTGGACACCGGCCGAGAAAGCCTACACTCCACTATAATTAATATCTGCCTTCATTTCTGTCATAATTTTATCACGTTACCTCCTATTGTAATGATTAGGGTTTTGCTTATGAAATTGCCGTTTATTCACAGTGGCCAGTTTGAACTTAGTTATCTTGCGTTTAGCTTGGAATAATTTCAATTTTAAGCTCTGGAATTCTTTTTCAAAATCAGCTATTCCTTTGTTTTCCATCAAACGACTTTTTGCTTAGAGATATCGTTGTGTTTGCGACCATGGAAAAGTTAAAAATTTTACGTTTCGAATATGAATTCCTTCGTGGCAGCAACGCATCACAGACGGCACGCAAACGAACGCACGGTGCGTTTTCGGTTTGATTATTTACGTTCTGGAAATTTCTAACCTTAAGAACAAGCCCCGTGGACGCCCGAAGAATAAGTTGATAATGACGAATTGAAAGCAATAGCGGAAGTGGATTCATCTCAAACCGCGTCTGAGTTACCATTAGCCTTCGGTGTGACGAAACGATATTAATTAATTTGCGTCAAATCGGAAAGAGAACAAGCTCGGAAAGTGGATACCGTATGAGCTTAATGAAGGTCAGCTACAAGCGCGCTTCAAGGTAGCCTTACTTTGTTGAACCGGCACAAAAATGAACGGATTCTGAATTGTATTGCCACTTGTGATGAGAATTTTGCAAGGTCGGCGGCGCGCCCGCATACCCCCTGGTGTTGCAGGTGTCCACGGGCGGCGGTAACACTTACCATCAAGTGGGACCGCTTGCTCGTCCGCCCTCTGCTCTACAAAAAAAAAAAGTGGATCCTCTATGATAATCGTAGACGTTCGTCACAATGGTTGAACCCAGGAGACACAGCTAAGCAATATTCCAATCGTAAACTGACTCAAAAGAAGCTCATGGTGACTGTATAGTGATCCTGTGCCGATATTATCCACTACAGCTTCTTCAGATCTCGCCCAACAATTAATGCAGACGTGAACTGTGAAGAACCGCAAACGATGATGGACAGGCTCGCTATGAAACAACTGACTCTGGTCAGTCCACTGTTTCTCCATGACAGACAGGCTCAAAGTTATAGGAGCCTCGACTGATCTCCGTCACCCACCGTATTCGCTAGACCTTGCCCCTACTTTCGGCATTACTTACAGGAAAAAAATTTTTTTTTTTTCCATTGGATCTTTGAATCTTTCCATCTTTGAAAGTTGTATCGTGAGACCTACTCGTACCCTCTAAATATAAAACGACTTATAATAATGATTGAGATCCAGCGCCTTCTTAAACGTATAGATTTAAACTAATTAAATATGTATATATATCGTTTATGTTAAATACATACACAGTACTGTTATAGACAAACATACGTTGTTCTTAATGTATTCTAAATAGACGTAGTTATAAGCATACAGCAATACTGTTAAAAGACAGAAGATAATTTTACACTTTATGTTTTATTAAAATTATTTGAGCTTATTCAAACGACGTCAATTTCGAAATTTGCATTTTAAATGTTATTCAGTAATTGGTAGAGAAGTTCATTTGCATTCATTATCAAGTACGTTCTATTTTACAAATGAGATCGCCATTTTGTTTCATTAAATTCTATTAGGCTCTATTGGATACAATCCTTTTCCTTGTCCCGACACCACATACGGTCTTAAGCTCTCCTTGCACACACAACACACAATACTTTAAACCACCAATTTATAACTTAAATGTGTGTCTCTACTGCTGGATACAATACTTCCCCTCCCCTCATACATACACACTTCCCCTCCCCTCATACATACACACTTCCCCTCCCCTCATACATAAACATGATCATATATGAGGGGGAAAGTACACGCTGCAATCCAACAGCTGCTGGGCGCGTTCGACTGGCCACGTTACCCCTCTCTCACAGAAGACTACCTTGAAATATACTGCATTTCCCACTTTATCTTATTTCCCTAATGTACGTACGTGTTTTGGTAGTGAGTGAGATGTGCCAGAGCCCATTCCCATCCTATCCCTCCCCATTTTTCTAACCCTTTCTCCAAATCCATTGCTATATCTTCAAAAGAAGGTAGCGCTTTCGGCGGCATGGCGACGTTTGTCATTCTGAACAGATGTTGGCATGTATCGTGGATGTCTGTAGACGACAGTATCCACTTACCATCAGATGGACTGTGTGCTTGTCTGCCGCTTTATTTCTACAAAAAAATCCAGCAGTTGACAATAAAAAACTGACTACGGTAGTGACATCTGTAATTCGGTTTGTATCAAATTATTTTGCACAATGTATTCATTATAATTACCTGTCCCTGAGCCTGCGCGTTGTTCGGGTCACCAGATTCCTTCCCCCAGGAGCATTTGACTGGCTGACCATTGACATCGGCGTTGTGTACAGCCACGATGGCGTGTGTCGCGCTTTCTTTCGTAGAGAACCTGTGAATTGAATAGTAAGCTAAAGAATTATTTGTTTTTAAAACTAATGTTTTATTGAGATTCCAGAGAAATCTAACCATTTATTAATTTAACTTACGAATTTTCAAGAAATCTTTCTAATTATTCATTTAATTATCGATTCCAAATTCCCTTTCAATCCCTTAATTTTCAAGAAATCTTTCTAATTATTTAATTATCGATTCCAAATTCCCTTTCAATCCCTTAATTTTCAAAACATCCTTCTAATTATTTAATTGTCGATTCCAAATTCCCTTACAATCCCTTAATTTACGGTAATCCTGATAACCTTATCTATTTATCTCATATCTATATTTTACAAGTACATTTATGAACATAAAACGAACGAGATAGACAGAGGAGGGTAGATAGGATCACGTTTGAAAAGATTTTAATTTCACGCTAGCTCCCAAACTAAACGTAGTAAAACATTGTTCGTGTTTTCAATCAGTTTCAATTTTTAACAAGTTCCCAACCAAGGGCGTCGCCAAGGGGGTGTGGGGGGGGGGGGGGTAAGGCAGTTGCCCCCCTCTAGAGAATCGAAATTAAATATCTTTAATTTTTTAATTATCTACTTATAATTTTTTCTTGTATTAAAAAGGTTTTAATAAAAAATATTTCTACAAAAATACATAAATTTATACCTAAAAAAAGATATATACCTAAATTGATTGACTAAATATTTTACCCATTTTTTACATTACGGTGACCTTTTAACGGAAACTCGAATGCAATTTTGCTATTGTTACAATGAATAAATAAAAAAATAATAACCTGATGAAAGCGTAACCCTTGTCCTTGAACACCCTTATCTCCTGAATGGCTCCGAAGGGCTGGAAGGTCTTCTGCACCAGCTCCTCGGTGAGCCCCGTGGCTAGCCCTCCGCAGTACACAGTGCAGTTGGTCGGCGAGCTTTGATTGTAGACCTCGTCGAAGGTTAGCGGTTTGGAGTTCACTGGAAAAAGGGATAGATGACAAAATGAATAACCGCTTTCTCCGTTTTCATTCTTTTAGAGAAAGAGTCCAGTCCATCTGGTGGTAAGTGGATACTGTCGCCCATATAGACATCCGCGATACAAGCCAACGTCAATCCAAAATGACAAAGCATTGGGAAAATGGGCAGGGATAGGACAGAATGGGATGGGAATGAGCTCTGGCATATTTCATTCATTACCGAAACACGTACCACGTGATGGTAAGCGGTCACCGCAGCCGATGTTATGTTATTGCGTCGGTAAAGAGAATATGCTGCGAGGTAAACTTCAAAAAAATATTGAAAAATCAGTCGCTTTAACTGAGGAGAGAGGTCCTGATTTTTGGAACGCTAACATCAGAAAAGTATTTATAATTATACGCTGTTACTGGCGCCGCGCACTCGTTTTATAAACGACTGCTATTGGAACCGCTACCTTCTTAATACCTGTAATACCCGGGCCTTCCCATGCACATTATCTCGTGCATGAGGGATGTATGGTGTCAAAACTCCACTGTACATGTACAACCATGATGTGTATTGTTGTTGAACGGTCATAGAAGGCTCGCCATGTCCACGCATAATGATTGACAATTCAATATGTAAAATTTATAGTTTACCTATTCGATACTAGATGTCGCTCTTCACTCCTAAGTCAAATCCTGTAACACGCTATTGAGATTTTTCTTTCTCTACTTAAGACCATGCCAGTATAAGTTTTTAATGAACAATAAAAGACAAGAAAACATGTATTGTTTCGTTCGTACATCCACGCTGGCAAAGCGGGTGGGCGAGTCGACTCTTTTAGAGTGGGCGAGTCCACTCTTTTAGAGTGGTGTAGTTTCACAGCGCTTGTGGTAGCGGCTTTGTTATTCCTTAGTAGCTTTAGTACATCCCGGAAATAAATGGGGTGATGCCTATACTGCACGGCAACATATATACCTTTATAATCAGGCAATCAGTGACAGTGTATTTCCGCGGTGCCAGTAAATGTGGAAAAAAAGTGTTGAATTTAAAAAAAAAGTCAATGAACAAAACAATTTCAGTGTTACGTATTTTATTATCAATAATGAAAGGATTTTTTAGAATAGATGATACACAAGCGGATTAACCCCATGATGGTAGGTGGTCACCGCCGCCCATGAAACGCCATGGGGCTCGCGGGTGCGCGCTTCCATTTATAACTCAATTTCGAGACCAGTGGCGCTTTGGTAATTATTTCTACCGACAATAATTGTTTTTCCTGGCCAATTCGTCGATATCGGGATTCCTGCAGACGATCAAACGATAGACAAACATTAAGAGATCAAAGGTGAATCGCTTGATTGAAGTGAATGTAACAGCCTAACATTTTTTCTATTGGCTGTTATTTGTATCTATTGTTGTTGTTTATATGTATTGTTACAATAAGAAGTTACAATAATACCGTGGACACACTATACAGTATTGTTTGATGTTAACTTATAAAAAAATAAACAAATGTTTAACTTGTATTAAAATATGACATTTATTTTAGAGAGGTACTGGCTTTCAAGATACAGATTTTCTTCTAGTTTGAGAGTCAGAGCTCATTACAATTTGTATCATATATGTTTTTTCTTTCTTTCCATATATGGCAATGGTGTACTTAGCACACTCTGCCAGTATCACATTCTGCCAGTATCATGTTTTTTTTTTGTAATTTACAATTTCGAAGGGTAAAACGTATCCTGTCAATGTCCAGTCCCATCGAAGTCAGAAGCCGCCCAGTTCAGCGACAGTAGGTTTACTGAGGACAGGACAGAAAAACTTGGAAGCACACGAAATACGCAGTCGCACGCTTTTATTTGATTATCACAAACATTACGCAGAAAATACTTTAAAGTTTAATAAATTATCACAGTTAAACCACAAAATGTACAATACAATACACGTTTTTTTATAATAATCAAACAAAAATTCAACTTCACTTCTCGAGTTCCCGCCAAAAAACCCCGTGTATGTTTAATAAAAATAATAAAAAAAGTAGTAAATTAGTAATTTTTTTTATAGAAATAAGGCGGTGCACGAGCGTACAGTCCACCTGGTGGTAAGTGGATACTGTGGATCGTGGACATCAGCGATAACAATATCAGTCCCTAAAGACAAATGTTTGCCAGTATTGATGTAAAAACGTCAAAATTGGTACGTCCATGTTTGCCAGACTATGTCACTCGGCACAAAGCGAGTTTCTCGTCATTTTTTTTTTTATAGAAATAGGGCGGACGAGCAAGCGGTCCCACGTGATGGTAAGTGTTACCGCCGCCCATGGACACCTGCAACACCAGGGGGCATGCGGGCGCGCCGTCGACCTTGTAAAATCCTATTCACAGCTCTCTTGAAGAACCCCATATCGTAGCTCAATGGAAAGACCTCTTGAGGCAGTTCGTTCCACAGCCTACGGGTTCGTCTGTGTACATTTAACAAAAAAGGACATTAAAATATGTTTGAAACTAGAGCTCTAACTGTGGTATATTCAACCTTGCCTTGTTATTTCAGTCCCACGCGGAACTTCATTCCGTTGCTACAAAAAAAAAAACTCGTCATATTGCGGAAAATCTACGAAAACCCTCAAAAAAATATTGTCACATCCGTCAACTCGATGTGAATGTCGCGGCTCCACAGGCATTGTTTCCTTCGCTTCGCTTTTGAAAAGAAAAAAGATAACTGTCAATTGTTTTGCGCGGGAAAAGGACTAAAAAGACCAACTTCCGCCAAAAGTGTAAAATTTTCTTTTATACAAGTTCGCAGTTTCCTTTTTGATATAAATGTTATGATCAAAGTTCGTAGTGAAATTCAATTAAAATCATGTCGACACAGATATAAATATGTCATGTCAGATTACGTCATTGAAAATTCGAATGTGAAGAATTAATTGAAAAATTAAATCAATTGAACTGTAAAAATAGTAGTAATCACGATTAGCTTACAGTAGCCATTAGTAAGAACTTAGTTTTAGTCGAGTAACTCAGTATTTTGACGGTTTTTTTGCAATTGATTGTAGCTCAATTATTCTCCGTCCACTATGTTATTTTCTTGATGACAGATCGGTTTAGTGATGTACGAATTGCTTCATATCGATACAATTCTAGTACAATTTGCTTGTACACGAGGGGTATATGGCTTTAAAACACTGCGCTGGCGAGTTGACGAGTCCAGAGATGGTGTAGTTCCTCGGGGTTTGTGGTGTCCCCTTTTGCAACAGCCTCGGGAAGAGATGAAGTAGTACTATTTTATAGGCTGCCGACACAACACGGCTCAAGTCTAATGTAGCTCTAAATTTATCAATATAAAATTGTCATTTGTCAACCGCGTGTGTGGTGTGACCTTTTAAAGTTGAATAGATCTTTGTCCACCCACAGGTAGTGACATCCCATTATGACGCCTATAACAAAGTCTATATTTCATTCATTTAATAGAATGGCTTGTATAAATCGAGGGGCAAATAATAAATGAACTGCAAATCATTTCAAATTCAAATTTGCAATGCAGGTTACAAAAAAGTGCATAGATTCAGATCGTCACAAAGATTACATAACACACAGCAGATACAAAGCAAATGCTCACAAAATACACTTAAAAGCTACACTTAATTCAAAATATTAAAAACATATGTTTTTTTTTATAGAAAGAAGGTGGCAGACGAGCATACAGTCCACCTGGTGGTAAGTGGATACTGTCGCCCATAGACATCCGTGATGCATGCCAACATTAGTCCATAATGATAAACGCTGGCACGACCCCGGATGCGCTGCCTACCTTTGCAGATTAAGGAACGGATTGGGAAGATGGGGAGGGAGAGGATGGGATGGGAATGGGCTCTGGCATACCTCACTCACTACCGAAACACGTACGTACATTGGAGTAATACGATAAAGTGGGAAATGCAGTACATTTCAGGGTAGTATTCCGTGAGCGAGGGGTAACGTGGCTTTAGATCACACTGAGCAAGCAACTTTAGTTAAAATCTTTGACAAATCAATATGTGTAGATCGTTGACTTACTAATTGTGATGTTTTGAAATTATACATTTATTATTGAAGTATTGACATGACGTACAATTAATTGATTCTAAATATGACATGGAGGGGAAAAGTGCATGCTGCATGCCCACAGCCGCTGGGCGCACTCGACTGGCCACGTTACCACTCTCTCACAGAATACTACCTTGAAATGTACTGCCACTTTATCGTATTACTCCAATGTACGTACGTGTTTCGGTAGTGAGTGAGGTATGCCAGAGCCCATTCCCATCCCATCCTCTCCCTCCCTATCTTCCCAATCCGTTCCTTAATCTGCAAAGGTAGGCAGCGCATCCGGGGGCGTGCCAACGTTTGTTAATCTGGACTAATGTTGGCATGTATCGCGGATGTCTATGGGCGACAGTATCCACTTACCATCAGGTGGACTGTATGCTTGTCTGCCGCCTTTTTTTCTATAAAAAAGAAAAAAATAACTTAATTATATATTTTATCTTATTCTTGTATTACTTTTTGTCGTCTTGTCATAAATTGAATATATCGTCAATATACGAGTATGAGTCAATATATAAATTCATTTCACCCCCGAAGAATTGAACTTACGACGATATACTCGGCACGTGTGTTTGGTGAATTAACAAATTTAAATTTTAACAATCTAAGAACTTACTTATCTATTAATTTCGTTTTATTAAGGAAATAGAAAATAAATTAATTGGTTCCATAAAATGAAAATTCGTAATAGTGTGACAGAACCATTAAAAAAACATAAGTCATATAAATATAAAGTCATTGACCGACCGCTTGGCGCAGTTGGTAGTGACCCTGGTGGCTGTGCGAAAGGTCCCGGGTTCGATCCCCGGTCGCACATACATTTGTTTTTAAAAAAAATAAATTAAAAGACAAATGAATGTCGGGGCCGGGTGTGTGTTTCTCTTTGTATGTGTCTCTGGACCCACAACAGAGGGAATCCTAGTGTGACGTGTGAATTGAGTGTGATGTAGCGGTCCCACGTGATGGTAAGTGTTACCGCAGCCCATGGACACCTGCAACACCAGGGGGTATGCGGACGCGTCGCCGACCTTGCAACATCCTATTCACAGCTCTCTTGAAGAACCCCATATCGTAGCTCAATGGAAAGACCTCTCGAGGCAGTTCGTTCCACAGCCTACGGGTTCGCGGCGCGGCGGTTCGTATATTTATTTATATTAAAAAAAAAATACGAATATCACCAGTCCATCTCCTCCCGCTGAAGTGGTAAAGGGAGATTGACCGATTACAAAGCGGCTACCGCATGCCCCGAGGAACAACATCAGCTCTAAAAGACTAAACTTGCCAAGCCGCTCGACCAGCGCAGCGTGACATTTCAAAGCCATACATACCTCATGCACAAGACAATATGTACGAGGTGACCTATGTCTATTGCTGGACACTGAAAGGGCTGCATTGCAGTCTTTAAAGGTAAACATAATTAAAAAATAAATCTACACTAGCGGATTTAAAGATCACCTCGCTTATCGCTTACACTGCGACCATACCCTGTACTTATTTTTATAAAACGAGGTTTGCAAGGCTCAGCCCCCGGAGAGCGGATTCAATTTGGCCCATAATGGTAGCTCTGCATTTGTACAGGGGAATTAAGGTAGGCAGGTTTGGGGTTTGTGTAAGAATTTGAAGTTACTTTTTAGAATTATGTACCTGAGGGCGTTCGCTTTCCTACCCCGACTGCGGCGAAAGGAAAGATACATAGGTACAAGGTCGCTCAGCGAGCTATGGAGAGAGCTATGCTCGGAGTATCTTTGGTACGAAACGAAGAAATTCACCGACATAACTCTTAGAATCAGCATGCTGACAATGGCCAGGTCATATCTTTTTTATGTACGATGGCGGCAGACGAGCATACAGTCCACCTGATGGTAAGTGGACACGGTCGCCCATAGACATCCGCGATACATGCCAACATTATCGCGGATACATGTCCAGAATAACAAACGTTGGCACGACCTCGGATGCGCTGCCCACCCCTTTGGAGATATAGGAATGGATTTGGAGGAAGGGCTGGGAAAATGGTGAGGGATAGGATGGGAATGGGCTCTGGCACATCTCACTCACTATAGGTCTACCGGAATCTCATGGCATAAAAAAAAAATAAAAAATTGTAATTTTCATATGGCAATGTCAATTGTCACCTGTCAAATCAAAGTACGAGATTTGTCAACCGCTGCTGAGATATTGTGATATCTTCTTGACAATTTGTTGTTTTTGTGAAAATGTCGAAAAAGCCACTTCGATCTCAAGCGAGAAATATTGTTTTCAATGTGTATCGTAAAATAAGGGAAGAAGAAGGTGTAAATCAAACTCAATCTTTGATTTTAAAGCGCGTCGTAGAGTTGACCGGTAAGTTGGACTGAGTTGTTTTGATACTTTTAGTTTATTTTATATTTTTCTTACTTAATTGTAGCTTCTTTATAGGGGTTTCCAGTACTACTATACGGCGAATCGTAGGTGAGGTCACATCGAATGATGGTGTATTTTCCACGCCTGGTAAAAAGAGGAGAGGGGGGAAGAAGAAAATCAACTTGGACAGTTTCGATTTAGAGTTGATTAGGAATAAAGTAAATGAATTCTATACAGTTCGGAAGGAAATTCCAACAGTAATGAAACTGTTACAAATTCTTCGACAAGATATTGATTTCAACGGAGGGAGAGAATCTTTGAGGTAAGAAAAATATTAAGTAATAATCCCTCTCACTCTCACTCGTAAGAGGAGGCCTGTGCCCTGCAGTGGGACGTATATAGACGGATGATGATGATGATGATGAATGACTAAGCTATCGTTTGAGTAACATGATAAATTTTATTATTTTTTACAGACTTATACTTAAGGAGATTGGTTTTGAATATGTTAAATGCCAATCAAAAAGGACCATTTTAATGGAGAGAGATGACATAAAACTACAAAGATACAAGTTTTTGAAGCGTATAAAGGAAAACCGCGAAGCTGAAGAGCATAATAAATTGGATGTGATTTATTTAGATGAGAGTTACATTCACGGTTCATGTTCTGTGAACAAGTGCTGGCAAAGCAAAGATATTGCAGGTCCATCTAAAAGTATTTCACTTGGAGCGAGGTGGATCATTGTAAACGCTGGTGGAGAAAATGGCTTTGTACCAAATTGTTGTCTGGCGTACAGGTCAACAAGTGTATCTGCTGACTATCACCACGATATGAATACGGACAATTTTACAAAATGGGTGACAGAGAAGCTAATTCCAAATCTGACAAGACCTTCACTAATTGTTATGGATAATGCTAGTTATCATTCCGTACGGATGAACAAACCGCCCACACAAGCCAATCGTATCGCTGATATAAAAGAATGGCTTCGTGCAAATGATGTACATTATGATGATCTTTGGCGTAAATGTCAACTACTTGAAGTAGTGAAACAAAACATGTCTGCGCCCTTATATGAGATAGATGAAGTATTAAAATCGCACGGTCACGAAGTTTTAAGGTGGGAGCCTTATCATTGCACATCGAATCCCATAGAAATGATTTGGGGTATAATGAAGCAAAAAGTTGCTGATAAAAATGTAAATAGGCCTGCAAGTGACATTAAATTATTAACAGAAGAAGCTTTCTCACAAATTGGTGCAGAGGAATGGCGAAAATGTTGTGAACATGTAAAGAAAATTGAAAACGATTTCATCGAGCAAGATAGAATAATTGAAATGCTGGAAGAGCGATTTATAAAAAATACCTCTTTATCTTCATCATCTGATGAAGAAATGCAAGTGGAGTTCTTGGAGTCGTTTTCTAGTTCTGAATGAGGTGTTAAGTTATTAGTATGATTTAAATGATATATAATAAATTAGTACATAAAGTAATATACGCTTGATTTATTTTTCATGACATATTTTCCTATGTTAAGAACCCGATGTATAACAACATTCTTCATACACATACCTAATATACTTCATGTTCATTAATACCAAAGAAATAAATAAAAATTAAACAGTATCAAGATCGTTTAATCCAATTTCCCCAGTAGTGCACACAACAAATTTTTATTTTCCCATTTGCCATGAGATTCCGGTAGACCTATACCGAAACACGTAGGTGCGTACATTAGGGAAATATAGTAAAGTGGGAAATGCAGTACATTTCAAAGTAGTCTTCTGTGAGAGAGGGGTAACGTGGCCAGTCGAGCGCGCCCAGCGGCTGTTGTGTTGCAGCGTGCACTCTCCCCCTCCCAAATGCCCCGGGACTGATAACCGGTGGACGGTGGATAGTGGTGAACGAGCAATCGAATGGAGGACACGTACCGTACACGCAGTGTGGGACCGTCCTGCCAGGTTGACTGAAGACTTGAAAATTTTCACCGACGGTAGTTGAATGCTGTGGCGAGCTTTGGGAGAGGCCTATATTTAGCAATGGAGAGCAATGGTTGGACTCAGGACTCTTCATGCATATATGTACAGCCTTAAAACCGCACGCTGGGTAAGCGCGTTGGTAACTTCACTCTGTTAGAGGCGATGTAGCTCCTCGTGGCTTGTAGTAGCTGGTATGTAACTAGTCGCCTTTCATGACACCCCCGAGAAGATATAAGGTGGTGCTCTTGTAAAGACGACACCACACGGTCAAAGTACCGATCGTGTCAAATAAATTTGCCTCCCCCAATTCGTTACGAAAAAAATACTGTTCCTATTTAAAGTTTTAAACAGATTTAACTTTTAATAATAAGCGGCGTGCTTTGATGTTACGGCGGAATCAATTACGTAGATCAAACGAGCCGCGAAAAAGGTACCTACTACATAGAGATGGTGATATCTTAAAATGTATTCTACAATACTAACCGGGTAATATAGGGTTGAATAAAATATACCTTTTTTTTATGGACTTTTTTAGTCCACCTGATGGTAAGTGGATACTGTAGCCCATAGACATCCGTGATACATGCCAACATTAGTCTAAAATGACAACGTTGGCACGCCTCCGGATGCGCTGTCTACCTTTGGATATAGGAATGGGTTTGGAGAAAGGGTTGGGGAAATGGGGAGGGATAGGATGGGAATGGGCTCTGGCACATCTCACTCACTACCGAAACACGTACGTACATTAGGGAAATAAGATAAAGTGGTAAATGCAGTACATTTCAAGGTAGTCTTCTGTGAGAGAGGGGTAACGTGGCCAGTCGAGCGCGCCCAGCGGCTGTTGGATTGCAGCGTGCACTCTCCCCCTCATAAAACCTATGTTCTAAATTCATTATTTGACTTGGATGTATATTGATTCATATACATGAACTGTGATAAATTTAACAGTATCTTTGTATATGACATGGATGAAATAATCTGAATTTTTTATAAATAATTCTGGACACCGGTAGAATGAATTCGAATTAGAATGATGGTAATCACATTACCATCTGTATAAAATCATTCGTTCAGCTGATAAATAAATTGAATTTGAATTTATGACCTTTTAAAATACAGTAGTGTTTTTTTCTTATAAGCCATCATGGCATGGCTTATGTTAAAATGTATTTAACATTCGCATCGACTTATATAGATCTATGTTTCTAATTGTAGCGGCATCTGTTTGATATTTTACCCCAAAAAAAAAACATTTTTTAAATTAAGATAATCGCGCCGCTTCGTTGCTGTGGTCACGTTTTTGAACGCGGCCTTTTTAATCAATGACAGGTCTTATTGGCGGGAACCCAAAAAGTAAAGTTGAGATTTTGTTTGATTATTGTAAAAAATGTTTATTGTGCGATGATTTGTGGTTTAGTAGTGATAGTTTTTCAAACGTCAAAGTGCCCAGTGTTACTGCATAATGTTTGTGATAATTGTATAAAAGCGTGAGACTGCATTTTTCGTGTTCCTGCGAGGAGTCTAACTCTGTCCTCAGTACACCTACCATCACTTTACTGAGCGACTACTAATTCGACGGGACTGGACAATGATTTAATAAAAACAATTCTGTTTTATTATTTGCTGTGTGTGGACTAATGGTTACGCTAGTGTCCAAATAAATTATATTAAAAAATATAGTCCATGACAGATGACGACTGACGCTCTGTGATCATCATTCGCCCATCATTATAATTTCTCTTGGTTGACATTGTCAGCATCACGCAAAACCCCAGTGTATGTATAATAAAGAGGTAAAATCGTGTGTTTGTGGGTATGTTGGGGGTAATCTCTGGAACTACTGAACCGATTTCAAAAATTATTTCACATATAGGAAGTCACATTATCCGTGTCTAATATAGGCTATATTTTATTTTGAAATTTTGAAAAAAACCTCTTATAAACCGAAACGAAGCGAGGGCGGGTCGCTAGTCTATACTAATATAATAAAGAGGTAAAATTATGTGTTTGTGGGTATGTTGGGGGTAATCTCTGGAACTACTGAACCGATTTCAAAATTTTTTTCACAAGTAGGATGCTACATTATCTATGTCTAATATAGGCTATATTTTTTTGGAAATTTTGAAAAAAAAAACTAATAAATCGAAGCGAAGCGAGGGCGGGTCGCTAGTCTATACTAATATAATAAAGAGGTAAAATTGTGTGTTTGTGGGTATGTTGGGGGTAATCTCTGGAGCTACTGAACCGATTTCAAAAATTCTTTCACAAGTAGGAATCTACATTATCCGTGTCTAATATAGGCTATATTTTATTTTGAAATTTTGAAATAGAAACTTATAAACCGAAGCGAAGCGAGGGCGGGTCGCTAGTCTTCTATACTAATATAATAAAGAGGTAAAATTGTGTATTTGTAGGTATGTTGGGGGTAATCTCTGGAACTACTGAACCGATTTCAAAAAATCTTTCACATATAGGAAGATACATTATCCGTGTCTAATATAGTCTAATAAAGTGTCTAATATTTTATTTTGAAATTTTGAGAAAAAACCTCTTATAAACCGAAGCGAAGCGAGGGCGGGTCGCTAGTCTATACTAATATAATAAAGAGGTAAAATTGTGTGTTTGTGGGTATGTTGGGGGTAATCTCTGGAACTACTGAACCGATTGCAAAAATTCTTTCATATATAGGAAGATACATTACCTGTGTCTAATATAGGCTATAATTTTTTTTTTAAATTTAAAAAAAAAAACTTATAAATCGAAGCGAAGCGAGGGCGGGTCGCTAGTCATTTATAAAGACAATTAAGAGGTTCGCGACCCCAGTGAAGTGATTATAAAGCAAGTGACCACGTCTTCGCCGGCTGCCAGATGTGTTGCACCTGGGTACTTTTGTATTTTGTAACTTTGTATTATTCTCCAATCATTTATGTGTTCTCGCAAGGCGCCCACATTTAGTAGTTATTTTATTATTGCATCCCGCAAGTCCTTCGCTGGTCCGCTGGCAAATGCTCCACCAGAAATCTTTGAGTCTGTTACTCTACACTACTGGGAATCGCAACGTCTCACACTCTAATCATAAACAGCTGCTAATGGAACCGCTACTGTTAGATACCTCCATCTACGTAACTCGTTGCGAGTGTACGTACACTACTGGGAATCGCAACGTCTCACACTCTAATCATAAACAGCTGCTAATGGAACCGCTACTGTTAGATACCTCCATCTACGTAACTCGTTGCGAGTGTACGTACACTACTATGAATCGCAACGTCTCACACTCTAATCATAAACAGCTGCTAATGGAACCGCTACTGTTAGATACCTCCATCTACGTAACTCGTTGCGAGTGTACGTACACTACTGGGAATCGCAACGTCTCACACTCTAATCATAAACAGCTGCTAATGGAACCGCTACTGTTAGATACCTCCATCTACGTAACTCGTTGCGAGTGTACGTACACTACTATGAATCGCAACGTCTCACACTCTAATCATAAACAGCTGCTAATGGAACCGCTACTGTTAGATACCTCCATCTACGTAACTCGTTGCGAGTGTACGTACACTACTGGGAATCGCAACGTCTCACACTCTAATCATAAACAGCTGCTAATGGAACCGCTACTGTTAGATACCTCCATCTACGTAACTCGTTGCGAGTGTACGTACACTACTATGAATCGCAACGTCTCACACTCTAATCATAAACAGCTGCTAATGGAACCGCTACTGTTAGATACCACCATCTACGTAACTCGTTGCGAGTGTACGTACACTACTATGAATCGCAACGTCTCACACTCTAATCATAAACAGCTGCTAATGGAACCGCTACTGTTAGATACCTCCATCTACGTAACTCGTTGCGAGTGTACGTACACTACTATGAATCGCAACGTCTCACACTCTAATCATAAACAGCTGCTAATGGAACCGCTACTGTTAGATACCACCATCTACGTAACTCGTTGCGAGTGTACGTACACTACTATGAATCGCAACGTCTCACACTCTAATCATAAACAGCTGCTAATGGAACCGCTACTGTTAGATACCACCATCTACGTAACTCGTTGCGAGTGTACGTACACTACTATGAATCGCAACGTCTCACACTCTAATCATAAACAGCTGCTAATGGAACCGCTACTGTTAGATACCTCCATCTACGTAACTCGTTGCGAGTGTACGTACACTACTATGAATCGCAACGTCTCACACTCTAATCATAAACAGCTGCTAATGGAACCGCTACTGTTAGATACCACCATCTACGTAACTCGTTGCGAGTGTACGTACACTACTATGAATCGCAACGTCTCACACTCTAATCATAAACAGCTGCTAATGGAACCGCTACTGTTAGATACCACCATCTACGTAACTCGTTGCGAGTGTACGTACACTACTATGAATCGCAACGTCTCACACTCTAATCATAAACAGCTGCTAATGGAACCGCTACTGTTAGATACCTCCATCTACGTAACTCGTTGCGAGTGTACGTACACTACTATGAATCGCAACGTCTCACACTCTAATCATAAACAGCTGCTAATGGAACCGCTACTGTTAGATACCACCATCTACGTAACTCGTTGCGAGTGTACGTACGCGGCGCGAGTCGGTGACTGGTTTTTGTGAATAAAGTGCTAAATTTTAAAAAGCTGTAAAAAAAAATCGTTAGTTTTCACAAAAGAAAATCAACGTGAAGGGGGTGTAAGTATTTTTGATTTCACTATATATAAAAATTATACATGTGTATATCAATTAACTCAAAGTAATGAGTGGTATCCATTTCAGGCGTGGCGATGATTTTGACACACCCTGTATATACAACGTGACACTAAAATAACGCACAAGCTCGTAAATATGTAGGTTATTCAGTGTCGAGAATTGAATTGATTTTATCAGTTTAGATTGCTTTTTCAAATTCAAATTCGTTTACTTGTGAATCGTAGGTATAACAAGCTGTCAAACGTATATATACGATCTCTACATCCTGCCAAATTAGCATACAAATCACATGGTCAATATATAATGTACATGATCAATTGTTTATATATAAAAAAAAAATTGTTCATTTCTAGTATATCTTACATTCTATGCGCGTCGCCAGCTCGTCAGCGCCACGCCACGCGCCGCCTAGCCACCCGGTCATTACCTTTTACTCAGTAATGAGCGCTACGTACGTTTTAGATAGAACAACAAAACATAGCAATTAAACAACTTTGAACGGTTTAAATCGCGTATATTTAACATTATTTATATCCCGACGTTTCGAACACTTCAGACTTCGAAAATTTCAGACGGTAGTTCAAATAATTTCTTAATAACTCAAGTGACAAATAAAATCAATTAGTCACCCCGTGACCACGTGACCACGTCCACTGCAAAGTGTTCGAAACGTCGGGATATAAATAATGTCAAATATACGCGATTTAAACCGTTTAAAGTTGTTTAATTGCTATGTATAGTAATCGCGAAAACCTAAGAAAATAACAACAAAACATGTTTATAATTTTGATTAATTCCCTATAACAATTTTATTTTACGCTGGAACGGTTATATACTCGTACATTTTAAATTTGTTGATCTGTTTCACGTTTTGCGTGAATTAAGCTGACACCTATTCCGAAGATTACTAATAATACCATGAAATATATAACGAAATTTACAGAGCCATAAATGTTCAATATTACATAGAATCGAGGGGTGTGTAACGTCTTTATATAAATCCGCCTATACTCCAATTTCCGGTAGAGGTCGTAATATTTTCCCGCGTTTCCGGCGCCGTAGACGACAACTTCCGGTGCCTCCACCGCTTGGTACTACTTGTGGCTACATTGTCGAATTCGCATCAATAATTGATCAGCTTTTAATGATATTATTAAAATATTTTATTGGGGTCGCGAGGATAATAATATTATGTACATACTTTAAATCCAAGTGACAATGCAAGAAACATTGCGTTTAACAGGCATACAGAAGCGCTTTTCAATAGAAACCTTTCAATATACCTACTCAAGATAATTCTTAACAAAGATGATGATTAATACATCCGTGTATAGCTTTATATATACTCATGAAGATTTCACTAAGTGTTCTTAATCAGTTAGCGCGGCTGGGCAGCATTCGAAGAGCATTGTTCGAAGATCCATGCATCCTGCCCCTAATGGCGTATGATCCTGAAACGTGATCTCTGACGGTAGGCCCGATTTACAAGTACAAGGTCGCTCAGCGAGCGATGGAAAGAGATAATGCTCGGAGTTTATTTGCTGGACAAGATTCATAGGTAATGAAGAAATTTGACGAAGAGCTAATGTTGCCGATATAGCTCAAAGGGCATTGAAGTGGTAGTGAGCAGCGAGACCGGGGAACGTAGAGTGGAACTTGTAAAAAAAGAATGAGAGGAGGTGTTTTTTTTTTTTATGGACATGGACGAAGGCGGCAGACGAGCATACAGTCCGCCTGATGGTAAGTGGACACTGTCGCCCATAGACATCCGCGATACATGCCAACATCAGTCCACAATGACAAACGTTGGCACGACCCTGGATTAGAGATTAGACCTACCTTACTACCTTTAGAGATACAGGAATTTAGGAATGCTTTAGGAATGGATTTGGAGAACGGGTTGGGAAAATGGGAAGGGATAGGATGGGAATGGGCTCCGGCACATCTCACTCACTACCGAAACACGAACGTACATTAGGGAAATATGATAAAGTGGGAAATGCAGCACATTTCAAGGTAGTCTTCTGTGAGAGAGGGGTAATGTGGCCAGTCGAGTGCGCCCAGCGGCTGTTGGAATGCAGCGTGCACTCTCCCCCTCCCACGTGAAATTCCCACTTTCACGGGTTCGTGAAAGTGTGTGACTTGTTTCTATGTAAATTTCTATGTCTTTGACGTATTCTAAATTAATCTATTTTTTTTGAGGGGGAGAGTGCACGCTGCAATCCAACAGCCGCTGGGCGCGCTTAACTGGCCACGTTACCCCTCTCTCACAGACTACCTTGAAATGTAATGCATTAGTACACGTACGTGTTTCAGTAGTGAGTGAGATGTGCCAGAGCCCATTCCCATCCCATCCTATTCTAGCCCTCCCCATTTTCCCCACCCTTTCTCCAAATCCATTCCTATATCCATAGGTAGGCAGCGTATACGGGGGTGTGCCAACGCTTGTCATTTTGGACTGACGTATCGCGGATGTCTATGGGCTCCAGTACTTACCATCAGGTGGACTGTATTGCCGCTTTCATCCATAAAAAAAAAATCTGGAATGAATCTGAGACACAGAAGAAACATTTATGTACCCGTATCTCCACCTAACGGTTTAAAAATACCTCTGCCCAGTACACAGAAACTTTAAGGGAATTTAATATAAAATGTACAGTTCACTTTAATCTTTCAGTTTATGAATGTTATATCGCAATTCTCTTTTGTTCCTTGCGGGGGCTATTCGCCGCAAAGGAAATTATTTGCAGAATAATTTATAGAATTAGGCTTTGTTTCCAGTGATATCCATATAGAGAGAGTGAAGAAATTCAAGTGATTTGTGTGAAGAATGTTTGTCACACGATGACGAGTCACTGATCAATTCAATCGATTTGTAATTGACGTGACCGGTCAATTTCACAGGAATGAAACCATGGAAGCTCATGCTTTTGAGCATTGATATATATATATATATATATATATAATTTAAATCTTGTAATAATATCAATTTATTGGCCTTGACAAATATTGTACTTTTTAGAGTATGTATTCTTTTCTATCGACTTGCTACTAAATCTCTAAGAATTGACCGCTAAAGCAAACCTAAATATCTAATTCACTCCACCTCGGGTTTCTACAAGCGCACCTCCGTCACGGAAGTGCGGTCCATCCGCATTTCCTCGATACGGATGTGTCGCGCACTGTTCAGTCCAAAAATTATTTTATACCAACCCGTAGGCTGTGGAACGAACTGCCTCAAGAGATCTTCCCATTAAGCTAGGGCATAGGGTTCTTCAAGAAAGTTGTGAATAGGATTTTGCAAGGTCGGCGGCGCGCCCGCATGCCCTGGTGTTGCAGGTGTCCATGGGCGGCGGTAACACTTACCATCACGTGGGACCGCTTGCTCGTCCGCCCTCTTGTCTATAAAAAAACATGTCAAATGCCCGAGGCCTGAGCGGCCGCAGAAATATATAATATATATATATATTCTTTTCTTTTCGTATATGGCAATGGTGCAATTAGTACATTCTGCCAGTGTCAAGTTATCTTCTCAATAAACAATTTCAGAGTCTAAAACGTATCGTGTCAATGTCCAGACCCGTAGATGTAAGTCAGGAGTCGCGCAGTAAAGTGTGCTGACGACAGTAGGTTTACTGACGACAGAAGAGGACTCCTTGGAAACACACGAAAAACGCAGTCCTATGCTTTTATTTGATTATCACAAACATGAAAAACACTTTGAAATCTAATAAATTTTCATTATTAAACAACAAAACGACTCATACAATTTTATTACTATAATACTCATACATAAACTCAACTTCATCTCTCGAGTTGCCTCCGAAAAGGCCCACAGAAATATTAAGATCAATATCGATAATCAGTATCTACTAATCAGGCCGACAGGCCTGACTAATTCATATTGATCCTAAGGATCATATCCTTAAGAGGTCCCAGTACCGCAGTACTCCACTAAAGCCTTCAATGCTTGTACTGCTTGTTTTTGTGAATATCTTATACATCGCTTGTTTGCGCATTTTTTCTCAACTATCCAACCGGGCTTCATTGATAAGAACGTCATCTAGACGTGTAAAAAAAAAAACTTTATAACGCTCGTAGATTACTCTCGAGACTGTAGATTAAGTCGAATGTGCATAATTGTATCCAACTTACATTCGTTCTTAGGTGCTGGCGGTTTCCTCGTCGCCCAGTTGGTGCGGATGGAGCGGGAACCCAGCCACTGTCCATTCATGGCTGTTATCGCTGATTCTGCTTCCTGTAGAAGAAAAGTTTCTATAGAAGTGTCTTATACGTGGATGTTTTAAAATGCGACAGGATAACAAATAACCAAAAGACTGGACTCGCCGATCCACTTGACCAGCGTGACGTTTTAAATCCATACATTCCTCATGTACGAGACAATTTGCCAATATCCAGCTGTAGACGATACGAGGGCCGGTTACGTTTATAGGGCAACAGCGTGATCTTATATGTCATTGAAACTTCCCAATGCTAAACCTCAATTAAATTGAAATTGCCTTTATTTTTTGCCTCAATTTTTTGCCGAACTCAAATGTCGGTAGTTGATAACACTGCTCGCAGCTCCTGGACTATCCGCCACTTCAGTCAACTCGTGACCACGGCTCGTGTAACCCGTGCCGAAACGTCGATTAGAAATAAAAGGTAAACAAATACCGCCGCCCGTGGACACCTGCAACACCGACCGGTATACGGGTGCGCCGCCGACTTTGTAATAATAGTTGTCATATACATAATTCATATACATGTATATGGATACATAAACATAGTTGTTTTCTTATATTTTATTATTGTCATCTTATATTATCGGTTTTCTTTCAGTTATTAAGAAACTACGTCCTTAATAAATTATTAATAAAATTATCGATTAAAGTCATATGCGCTTATTCACATGCGTTTGAAAGTTAGTTGTTTCTCAGCGGGTGCTCGGCACGGGGAGGGTGCACGCTGCGATCCCACAGCCGTTAGGCGCATCCGACTGTCACCCAGTCTCTCGCAAACGAACATCGTAGAATGTACTATATTTCCCAATTTGTCCTATTCCCTGATGTAGGTACATGTTTCGATAGTGAGTGAGATATGTCAGAGCACATTTTCCCAACCCTTTCTCCAAATAAATCTGAAATTTTAAACTTGAAGTTTCCAATTTTCTGTTCTGTATTTATTGAATTTTTATTTCTTGATTTTTTGTATTTAATTAATGATTTAATTTTTTAATTTGTTCAATTTATAATTTTGACTTTTAATGTTTAATTAATTTTGTGATTGCAGAATTGACAATATATATATATATTTATTATCTTAATTAGTAATTTGTATGTGTGTATGTACGAGTATATGTGTCTGAAATAAATTCATTTATTTTTATTATTATTAAATCTCCAATGGTAGGCTGCTCATCTGGGGGTGTGCCCCTGTTGGTCATTCTGGACTGATGTTGGCATGTATTGATGTCTATAGACGACAGTATCCACTCACCATCAGGTAGACTGTATGCTCTTTTGTCACCTTCTTTTAATAAAAAAAGCTTGTAACTACAATAAATGAGTAGCAAAACAACCTATTTTTAAATTTCGAAAGAATTTAAATTACTGAAGAATTTAAATTGCTAAAGTATTTAAAGTGCTAAAGTATTTAAATTGTTAAAGTATTTAAATTGCTAAAATATTTAAATTGTTAAAGTATTTAAATTACTACAATATATAAATTACTAAAGTATTTAAATTGCTAAAGTATTTAAATTACTACAATATATAAATTACTACGGCATTTAAATTACTAAAGTATTTAAATTACTACAATATAGAAATTACAAAAGTGTTTAAATTACTACAATATATAAATTACTAAAGTATTTAAATTACTACAGTATATAAATTACAAAAGTGTTTAAATTACTACAATATATAAATTACTAAAGTATTTAAATTACTACAATATATAAATTACAAAAGTGTTTAAATTACTACAATATATAAATTACGAAAGTGTTTAAATTACCAAAGCATTTAAATTACTAAAGTACTTAAATTACTAAGAACATCATGATGCATCGACGAGACAATGTGCATCCAGTAGTAGATACTGAATGAGCTGATTGCATGGCATCATCACACCACCAGAAATCTACGCCTTTAAATTTGGTAGCTTCGCTTGGCTGCTTATGCAGTATTTTCTGGTGCTCATTAAATAATTTCTCTAAAATGAAAATCAGCTTCGCAGAGTTCACGCTGTATTCACATATATTATGCCGAGTTGATGCCGCGAGTGGCACAACAAACCATATTCATATTGTTTTTTTTAATTTCCATTTCATTTCTGTTGTCAATAAAGTAAATTTTGCGGGCTTTATGTCCAATTCTTTCGCAGCTCAGGCTATCAAACTCTGCAACACTCCTCCCACTGACATTAGGAAAGGCTCTCTAAATTTTCATTTAAAAAGTTGCTTCGGCGATAGTATCTGTGTATGCAATAGGAGTTGATAAATATACTCGCAGCTATATAGATTTTTTTTCTTTCTTTGAGACAACTCCTCCCTGTCAATGACTTATAATATGTTATATTTTAAGTAATTCAATATACACTGATTGCTGTATATATTTAAATGGTATGTATATAAGTATGTAAAGAAAATATATTTCATTCATTTGAATTTGGCAGCGCTCCGCGCTGTCGGTAACACTATCATAGTGTCGATAAAACAGTGTAGGCGTCAAGTAAAGAGAATCGTGCTGACTGACAAATTGTAGGTAAAGATAATAAGAGTATTGTAAGGATAAATAATAGATGTTAAAAAGGATTGAAGAATTAACTTTATATGTTGTTTCTTTGTATATCGAAGCAACACCACATAAGTTTGTTTCATTTGACAATCCTTTTAAAAAGAAAATAATCGTCCTTATAAGTATATGTTTTTATCAATGTATCAGCTTATCTAGGGTATTATATGTACTGTTAATAGTCATTTTTACTGATTGCACGATGCACCGCCCTTTACATTTCTGTTTAGTCCAAGGTTGACTGGCAGAGAATGCCACTAGGCATTGAGTCCGGCTTTATTATATGTTTATTTACGCACGAAAGTTTACCTACGAAAATTAAAAAAAAAAAAAAACATTTCTTTCCTTGAAACTGATACTTACTGATTTCTTGAGGAACGACACGAATCCATATCCCTTAGACTTGAGTGTCTGGGGATCTCTGACCACCCGGCAATCCCTGAGAACAATATGGAAAATGCTTAAAATTTAGATGGTAGACGACCGGGTGGGCTACGTGACGGTGAGTGGTCACCGCCGCCCGTGTTAAGAAAGGAAGTGACGAAGAAACGAAAATCCTGGATATGGACCTAGTGTCATCATTATTACATTTAGCTATAAGGGTCACTTTTAGGCAGACGAGCACACAGTCCACTTGAGGGTAAGTGGATACTGTCGTCCATAGACATCCGCGATACATGCCAACATCACTCCAGAATGACAAACGTTGGCACGCCCCCGGATGCGCTGCCTAGTTTGGACATATAGGAATGGATTTGGAGAAAGGGTTACAAGAATGGGGAGGGATAGGATGGGAATGGGCTCTGGCACATCTCACTCACTACCGAAACACGTACGTGCATTAGGGAAATAATCTTCTGTGATTTTTAGTTTTTTATAGATTTATTATTTTTACAGAACACTATTCGAAGCACTCTGACAGCTGTCATTCTAGTCAAGCTAAATTGTATAAGAACCCTAGACTATTAACGCTCTTTACATAAAAATGAGTAGGTAAAAATTATTTAAATTATCGTTTTGTACATTACCCATTCTTATAATAACATAGCGACAGACAGTCATGGAAGACACACCTTTAATGTTTTATTATTTAAAACTGTGTTACCGTCACGTGAGGGAGTGACCGTCAACATGGCTTAACATGTAAATTATACTTTCACATGTAATAATCAGTACCAACAGTATCAGCCAATAGCACATATACGAGTACAAAATTCCCTTGCAGTTCGATATCAACATATTCAATATGCGGCTAGGTGGCGCCAACTGCAAATATAACGTTGTAGAACAAAAATATTAATTCTGTTAGACTCAGAGCAACGAAAATGAACGTAATAACTATTTTTTTTATAGTAAAAAGGCAGCGATACATGCCGACATCAGTCCAAAATGACAAACGTTGGCACGCCTCCGGATGCGCTGCCTACCTTTGCAGATTTAGGAATGGAATGGGAAAATGGAAAGGGTTGGGTTGAGATGGGAATGGTTTCAGGCATATCTCACTCACTACCGAAACACGTACGTGCATTGGAGGAGAATCAAATGAGACTCGTAGTACATTTTATGGTTATATTCTGTGAGCGAGGGATAACTTGACCAGGGAAGTGAGTCCAGCGGTTGTGGGATTGTCGCGTGCACCCTCCCGCTCCTCACGCAGCTCAACTAATTCCGATTATTTATTCTATACATAACAATATCGTAACAAATCTGTCTGCACCATACATACAGAGCACAAAACATTTATTTTTTATTTTTTTGTCTGTGTGTCTGTCTATACGCATATCACGCAAAATCCACTTAACAGAATCTATTGAAACTTGGCATAGTTATAACTTATAAATTGGGTTCACATTTAGGGTACATTTTATCCCGATCCGTTACAGAGTTCCCACGGGAATCACTCTAAAATTTACGCGAACGAAGTCACTGACACCACAAGTTGACAATGAAACTAAATACTATAGGTACTATTTCATTTCAAATCGCACAAAAAAAATTGTACTCCCTTAAAAATTGTTAAAAAATATATAGGCAAATGCGGAACACATAAAAAACTCAGCGGCATCGTGTCATAAACATTTTTATGTCTCGTTAAATAGCCGACAGTCTCTTCAGGTACGAGCGGGATAGATGCACAGCTAACGATCGAGTGCGAAAGAGATGGTGCTAACGTACTTGATTTTACTGTTTGATGACGTTTTACCTTTTTCTTAATTTAATGGCGGTTCGCGAAACATTTTGCGTAGCTGGTGTACAATTTACTATATTTGTGACGTTATCAATAAGAAATCTTATTGTCAGTGACGGTTTTGTTAAGGTTTTCTAACTTACAATTTAATTGTTTCATGATTATGTTTAAATATGCTCTAACTTGTGATTTTTACATAGGATTTTAAACATAATAATTGTTAGGCAAACGATTTGTTTGAAAAAAAAAATAAGTCACACAAGTCAGCAATAGCAGAGCATTTATTAGAGGCAGGAACTAATCGTTGGATTCTGCATTTCCCACTTTATCTTATTTCCCTAATGAACGTACGTGTTTCGATAGTGAGTGAGATGTGCCAGAGCCCATTTCCATCCTGTCCCTCCCCATTTTCCCAACCCTTGCTCCAAATCCATTCCTATATCTCCAAACTAAGCAACGTATCCGGGGGCGTGCCAACGTTTGTCATTTTGGACTAATGTTGGCATATATCGCGGATGTTTATGGGCGATAGTATCCACTTACTATAAGGACTGTATGCTCGTCTGCCGCCTTCGTCCATAAAAGAAAAAAAAATACGCAATACAAAAATAAAAATATATTAAACAACAATTAATAAGCGCTTTTTTGATCAGATTTGTTTGAAAATTTTAAGTCTTAATTTTATATGCTTTAGGCTTAAATGAAATAAAAATGCCCTTGTAATCGAAAATTAAATGTAATCAAATAAAATTTGGTCGTCTAATAAACATACATACATTCATGCTACAAATGATTTGCCATTAAGTAATCTTATTAAATTTCATTGTCACACTTAGTTCATTAAATCACAATTGTAATTGCTCTATATAAATCAACGCAAATTCATGTCTAGTTTGAATTTAGAGGAATCAAATAATGTTCTATGAACTTCTAAAACGATAGCAAGTGACACATGTGACATAACAATTCTGAACTTTATTGTTGTTGGCATAAAGTATTAATTCAATAATTTAAATGAACTTTTTAAGATCTTCCATTCATTTAGTTATACGTTCGTGAATTAACGAAAAGACCGATGTCTCGTCTCATTAGACGATGTTCTCAAACAGAGTCATATTTTTGAAGTCTTTTTTGTTGTTTTTTGTTTTTGTTGTCAAGTACAACGTTCAAAACTAGTTGTCTCATATATATTTCACGTCTGCATTTTCGTAATAATTCTGAAAGTTTTATTCGCCGAGCGAATGCGTCCGCCCCAGTTCGACGGTGTACTAGTTCTGAAGTAACTAATAGGAAGTGTGTGGCGCAAGTGACGGCGGAAAACGCTAAACCTACGCTGTCGCTGACGCAGTCCAACAGGCGGTTTGGAAACGCTCCGCATTCGAAGATATATAACCTCGCTCTGCGCTTTCTACCGCCTTTATTATGCTCTGAAGAGATGTCCGATCTGACGGCAACTTTGGATTTTTAGAAAGATAGAAAATAAATTTATTTGTCATCACAGATAGCACACAGATTTATCAAAGTAACGATTAAAATAGTAATGTGGTACAAAAAGTGTGTACACGGTGCGGAAACAAATAGGTCCCCGACTCAATATATTGCTTCCCCAATCGAGGAAAAACGCTGATATTCTGTTGGGGCTCTCTACTGAAATTGATGTCCGCCGAGTCAGCTTCATTCAGTCGATAATTATTTGTATTGTGTACATATTAGTTATACTTATATAACGTTTTTTCTTACATCGCACCTGACGTCACGGAAGGCCGGTTCATCCCCACTCTCTTGAAAAAGAGTTACTGCGTACAATCTTCTAGACACTTTATGCCGGGAGTGCGAAAGTTGTGAGTCGAACTGCCAACTGAGGTTTTACGATGTTACGACATGGGGTT
This sequence comes from Sesia apiformis, assembly GCA_914767545.1. Taxonomy (NCBI): domain Eukaryota; kingdom Metazoa; phylum Arthropoda; class Insecta; order Lepidoptera; family Sesiidae; genus Sesia; species Sesia apiformis. The sequence continues at coordinate 1,310,432 of OU611977.1, read as the reverse complement.
CTGCAAAGGGACTGTGAATAGGATTCTGTAAGGTCGGCAGCGCACCCATATCTCCGTCGGTGTTGCAAGTGTCCATGGGTGGCGGTGACCACTTACACCCTTGTGGGCCGCCCGCCAGTCTGCCACCTATGCCAAAACGATATGAAAGGGTGCATCCTGAAATACCAGTCACACAGAGGTCTACCGTCAAAGATACTACATTTCCTAATTATCTTAATCACCCAATATACTTAGTCGGTATATGATAACGTTGAACACTTCAAAGTTGAGCTTGAATTTGACATAAAGGCGATTTTTGCTTGCAAATGTAACTTGTCAATTTAAAAATTGAACTTTATCGCTGTCTGTTCTTTGAAACGGATTCAATGCGAAATTGTTCAACATTTTCACGGGCCCATCGTAAGGGTTTCGATAGTGAGTGAGATATACCAGAATCCATTGCCATTATATCATTTGATTCGCCATTTAATCAACCCTTCCTGCAGTCCAATCCTAAATCTTCAAAGATAGGCAATCAGACCGTTTGGGGACGTGCCAACGTTTGTCAACTGGACTGATGTTGGCATGTATCACGGACGTCAATGGTCTGCCAATTTTTTCTATACAAAAAGACAAAACCTTAGGCGACTGCGCAGAATCGATTGTTACTGACATTTTTCATTCATTGGAATGGATTTGTAGAAAAAGTTAGGAAAATGGAGAGGGATAAACACTACACCTTGACTAAGGGTCACCAGATGTATCGAAAACATCATTCAGTTTCGAAGTTTTTTATCTATATGTTAACGCTAATGTTCGAAATTCTGTTAATGTCAGCATTATCTAGGTACATATTGTTAACATTACCTAGACACATATTGTCAACATTACCTAATTAACTTTCGTTGAAGTCCGTAATCACCAAACAAAGAAAGGTATAGGTTCTAACTATAGGGGCCGGGAATCGTAAAGCCCATATCTTGAGCTAGTGTGAATATGGATTATTTATCCAGAAACGATCGGGCTTGTTTAGGCTAGAAGTGCAAGGCTCACACTTCGTGGTTTTTTATTGAACAATGCGAGAATTTTCCCTACCTAGAATAATTATAATAATCCAGAATAATCTGTTTATTTAATCAGAATCATTCGGACTTACGAGAAGTTATATATGAATTATACGAATATGAATATGTTATGTATACCATTAAGAACGTCGACTCATATATGCTGACTAAATGTAGTATAATTATAGACTAAATGTAGTTTGCTGACTCAACGGTCATCAGTTTCAGTAGAGGTTACGTTACATTACATACATCAATACATCACAGAATATCAGCGCATCTCCTCGAAGCAATATGCTGAGCTGGGAACTTTTTTTTTTTCCGCAGAATGTATTTACACACTTTTTTGTATCACATCACTATTTTAATCGTCACGTTGGTAAATCTGTGTTGTCTGTGGTGACAAATTAATTTATTCTTTTTTCTTTCTTGACGTTTGGATTTAGCTATTGTTGGCCATACCTGGGTAATGTCAACAGTAACGGCTTACGGACTTATGTCTCTTATCCATGACTTATGGATATAAGCTTACGGCTTATATCCAATATTTCCAATAGTTCCGAAATTATGACATTATGGTATTTACATTATTAAAAAAAATATAATAATAGAGAGTTCCCACATCATATATACTATGTATAGTTTATATATGTCATGGGATAGACCTCGTAAATTTCAACAACTTTTGCCTATACACTTCTTTAATAAACGTACGCAAAATAATGAAATCCACTGTTCCGACTGGCGCTGCCATTGGATTTTTTTATTTAATAACTTCTTATCCAGTTTCAAGTCCAGTTTAAAGAGCATTTTTCAATGACCTAAAAATGTCGAAGTCGGCTATAAATCTCGTCGTATCCGCTGTCACCGGCGCCACACCCCATCTGGCGTTTCTCCAGCGAGGAGATTTGACATCGTGCTTTGTGCAGTATATTTTATGTACCAATAATTCAATAATGAATTTTCTAGTGAAATATTGGAATACGCAGCCAACACTATTGCAGGTTTCTATTGCAAAAAGTCACTTTGCGGTTGTTATAACAAACACCTACGAGGTGAGGTCCAAGAGTCTCCGATATGACAAAGAAAAAAAAAGGTTCACTCAAGTTCAAGAAACAATTTTTATTTCTCAACTTTCTGTGTATTTGAATACAATTTTTCGATCGTTTAATTAGCATTTCTATTCAAATCAATTTCTATATCTCCAAACGCATCCGGAGCCGTGCCAACCTTTGTTATTTTGATCTAATGTTTGGCATGTATCGCGATGTCTACGTATCCACTTACCATCAGGTGGACTGTATGCTCATCTGCTCCTTTCCTCCATAAAAACAAAAATAGATACCTAATATGAAGTGTGTCCAAGAATTATCTTCTTTATAAATAAAAATTAAATGCTGTCCGTTGGTAAGCGCATCACTTGAGAACGCCGAGACCGATTTGGCTATTTTTTTTTTTAAATGTTTGTAATAGTCCGAATAAGGTTTTTAGGGAAAGAAAAATTGGATAAGTTGCCCGGAAAATTGGAAAATTCGGGAAAAACTGAAAGTACTTTTTCCATGGGATTTTTGTATGAATTTGGACAGAATAACGTCTGTCGGCTCAGCTAGTTAGGAATACATATAAAATGAATTATACTTACGATATTTCTCCAAATGGCGCGAACGCTTCCTTCAAGCTCTGCGTTTCGATCTCTGGACTCAGATCGCCGACGAAGATGTGATAATGTTCTGTAACAATAATTACTTAAATGAAAAAAAAAAAAAAAACGTTTTAAGAGTGGTGATATCTATACTAGATTCGTATGATGAACGTGAATTCAAATCCTCGGACTGTAGCATTGAGATTATACTTAAGTACCGATTTTTAAAAATTATCACTCTAGGCGGTGAACAGTAAGGAAACTCAAATGCTTTAAAATAAGAAAAAATCTGGAGCAAGTATCCACCAACGCACACCGGGCCCGCATAGTGGATTACTGCCCTCGGTGATTTACTAGGGAAGGCTTGTGTCCTGGGAATGGAACATTAAGGCTAGTACAAGTACATTAAATGTGTTATCGAAGTAGTCATTAAATTTGGGCGGCGCGCAACCCTCCGCGCAACACTGCCGTTAAATATACAGCATTTATAATTTTATCCGATTCCATCAATGCAATGTATGCCGTTTGTTCACAGTGGCCAATTTGAACTTATTTATCTTGCGTTCGGCTTGGAATTCCAAATTCAAACTAGTTTCAATTTAAAGCTGTAACATTCTTTGTTAATTAACATTAACATTGTTCTTTTTTTTTATTTTAAGATTGTTCAAACAGACTAGAATTTAAGAGAGGGCAGGGGGTGGACTTGCTCTAAAAATGATTTTCAGGTTTTTGTTGACGCCTCAGATAGGAACCTACGCATGGTCTCTCTACGCCTCCAACGCGCATTTGCTATATCGTTGTGTTTGCGACTATGGCAAAGTTATAAATTGGCGTTACTTTCGATTATGAGTTCCGTCATGGCACCAGCGCAGCGCAGACGACGGCACGCAATGTAACGATGTCTACGGACCAAACATGGCGGACGGACGCACGCTGCGTTTTTGGTTTCATCGACCTCAAGAACAAGCCCTGTGGACGACCGGAGACTGAAGCCGATAATGACGAATTGAAAGCAATAGTGGAAGCGGATTCATCTCAAATTACGTCCGAGTTAGCGGCAGCCTTCGACGTAAGTGACAAAACAATATTGATTCATTTGCATCAAATCGGATAAGTGAAGAAGCTCGGAGAGTGGGTACCGTATGAGCTTAATGAAAGTCGAGGCACGCGTCGAAGATTCCCATTTGCTGAACCGTCACAAAAATTACGGGTATTTGTCTAGTGAGTATTTGTGGGTCTTTGTAATATTTTTTGCACGCTGCGTTAAAGTAGAATATGTAGCATCTGATTAAAATTATCATCTTTTCCGTACTCAATTTTTTTTCAAATAAACTTTTTTTTTTTTTTTTGGACGAAGGTGGCAGACGAGCATACAGTCCACCTGATGGTAAGTGGGTACTGTAGCCCATAGACATCCGTGATACATGCCAACATTAATCCAAAATGACAAACGTTGGCACGCCCCCGGATGCGCTGCCTACCTTTGGATATAGGACTGGATTTGGAGAAAGGACTGGGGAAATGGAGAGGGATAGGATGGGAATGGGCTCTGGCACATCTCACTCACTACCGAAACACGTACGTACATTAGGGAAATAAGTTTAAGTGGAAAATGCAGTACATTTCAAGGTAGTCTTCTGTGAGCGAGGGGTAACGTGGCCAGTCGAGTGCGCCCAGCGGCTGTTGGATTGCAGCGTGCACTCTCCCCCTACAACTGTTATTATTATTAATATCCTATACGTAAACTGAGTCAAAAGAAGCTCATGGTGACTCCAGGACTCATGGTGGTCCTGTGCCGACATTATCCACGAGAGCTTCTTGAGATCTAGCACAACAATTAACGCAGATGTGTGCTGTGAAAAACCGCAAACGATGATTGACAAGCTCGCTATCAAACCACCGAGTCTGGTCAATCGCTCTAGTCCACTGCTTCTCCGTGATAACGCTCGCCGGCATACTGCACAACAGACGGTCTCAAGATTACAGGAGCATCGACTGAAAACTATCCACCACCCACCGTAATGGTCAGCCCTCGCCCCTACTGATCTCTACAACCTTCGGGTTCGCGGTATAAAGCATCTTTTTGAGGGCACTGTACGCAGCGACTCCATTTCAAGGAAGTACGGATGAATCGCGCGAGGGTTACGAGCGGTGCGATGGTAAACACCCGAAGTTGGCATCAAATTGAACAGCTCTTAAGAACATTCCGCTTTATACAGGCGGTAGAAACAGTGCTTTTCAGTGCAATGACTTTTAAAAATATAAAATGTACAGACACGGATCTGTTACGATTTAATTATATATGTAAAGAAACTATATTTCTTTAATTTGTACAGCGCTCTTCTATCTGTAAACAGTGACCATGTACTGTACTCCATAGATGGCGCTGTGAGTAATGGCGGCCCTCACGGTTGGAAGAGCAGCTGATGTTTAGTTTTGACAGAAGTCACCATCATTCATTATATTGTTAGATTCAAGTATAAAAAGTGTATAAAAAGGAATTGGCAATTTAAATAATAAACTTTAAATGTCGTTTCTTTGTTTTCAGGTAGGATTTAAGTTAATTAGTGTAATTTTTATTGTATGTACCTATGTAAATACTAAAATAAAAAAACTTTGTTTTCAGAGCAACACAATTGTTTATTAGTTTCCAATTCCTAATAAGATTAGAGGTATTGCACTATATACTCGTATGTATAAAAATCATATTAGTACTGCGAATAAGTCTTTAAATCATAACATCGATACGGCAACATCCTGTAGATCAGGGGTCGGCAATTAATTTTAGGTGGGGTCTAGATGATTAAAATGTTTCAATCGAGTTCAGAAAAAATAAATTAAAAGCAACTTTGTATACCAAAAGAGGACCGTGTTCAATAAAAACTATCTACAATAATTGTTTTCATAGTGGAGTGTAGGCTTTCTCGGCCGGTGTCCATATTAATTGAATCTTCCGGGCTACTTGGCCGAGGTCTTCTGGAATCTCTTCTCTTTCTTCCAAACGTTTCGTCAACAACTGCGGTTGACATCTTCAGTGGCGACTGCGTTCACTTTCCGAGAGATGTTATCTCTCCGGCTTTTTTTTTTTTATTTTTTTTATTTATAGATTAGTGGGCGGACGAGCAATCGGTCCCACGTGATGGTAAGTGTTACCGCCGCCCATGGACACCTGCAACACCAGGGGGTATGCGGGCGCGCCGCCGACCTTCCAAAATCCGCCGCCGACCGACCGGCTTCTCGAGCGCAACAGTTTCGCTAGCCAAGTAGCCCGGAAGATTCAATTAATAATTATTTTCATGTTTATTAAAGAAACCATAATAGAGCGTGGTCGTTATCTAGCTGGAAACTGGTAGTCGTTCGCTCGCCGCTTGCATGGCAACTGATCGCTCTCGCGCTAACACTTGTAACGTTGCAGTTTTGTAGAAACTATTTTATTTTATGAAGTTTAAAAACATCAAGGACATCTATTAAAAAGTTTTGGCATTAGTGGTCATCAGGGCCGTCTTTACCAGGGGGTGCAAGGGGTGCGGTGCACCCCGGGCGCTCACCTTTTAAAGGTAATGAAAAAATATAACGCTATAGTAAACAATTACACAATAGGATATTTGACTGTCATAGGATACACAATAGGATATTTGACTGTCATAGGATACACATTAGGATATTTGACTGTCATAGGATACACAATAGGATGTTTGACTGTCTTAGGATACACTCCCGCACCCCGGCGCAGAATAGACTTAAGACGGCCCTGGTGGTCATTAGTACCACTAACGCCACCTATTGGTTGCTTAGGTTGAACTGATTGGTGTTGTATCGATGCGAGTTCAATTCAGAAACTAAAATGGATCGATTTAGGGAAAAGTTGGGATTTCGTTTATATTTAAATAACAAATAATATCCTTCAGGGATTATTCCTCTTGTGTAAACAAGTGTTTAAAAAAATATTTGAAAGGTGTCCTTTTGGTTAAATCGTCGCAGACTCGATTTCGGGTTTCAGAACGGAACAGAGAAATGTAAAGGTTGGCCGGAAGGACGGCACTTTCGTTTTTGGCAGTCACCAAGATGGGTGGAAGATAAATATGTTAAATTGGAGTGGTTAAATCCAGCGATGCCGAAGGAGTCCTAGCGGGATTCCACATGATAGACGTGAGGTAAGAGATTTAGTCGACGTTGTTCGGATTTTCTAAATTGATTTTCAACGCGTCACAAACGAACGTTGTTTTCATGATGCATTCTCTTATTTCAGCAAACACCCTAAGTTGAGGCCCCTGCCTCAAGGATGCCTCGGGATGCAGGTGACGAGGGCCCAGAATGAATGAGCTACACGTCACTGTAAGATAATTTTCCTTTTCGTTAGAATTTTGTCATAGGGATCGTTTCCTACCCTCTTCGATAGATAGAATTCTAAAGATATCGTATTCTTTTCAGATGCGGGAATTTATGAACATTTATAGACAATTTAAAATCTTCAACAATTTATGAACATTTATAGACAATTTAAAATCTTCAACAATTTGTGAACATTTATAGACAATTTAAAATCTTCAAATTTGTGAACATTTAGGAATTTATAAAATTTATCAACATTTATACACATTTATAGATTTCTTCACATTGATAGATTTCTCTATAAACTTTTATGGATATTTGATTTACATGAAGATTTCAAGATCCATGCTGGGATTTAAATAATTGGATTTAAAGGAGATCAGAGATTTCCCTCTGATTGAGCGAGACTCCTCAGCACAGTGTCAGGAGGCGGGTAACGACGGGTTGGACCCGGGAAGGAACCGTTGGTGGACCACCCTCGGTAACGTCGGATCACAGGTACCCTTTCACCTTACTAATGCTGTAGGCGTTTCCTCGTATTGAAGATTTGACCACGAGAACCGTGATAGAAATTCTTGAAGTCGGTTTTTTATGTTTGAGTTTACCGTTTTAAATGAGAGTTATATTTTCACCACCGAACCGAACAAACACCCCTGATCTTTACCGTTGAGATTGATATTTCTTTAAGGATGCCTAAGGGTGGGCAAATGTTGTAAAAAAAAAGTAAAGATTTCTTTTAGTTTTAGTACTAACCTATAGGTACCTATTATAAATTTACTGTAAGAGGTTTATCTTAGTTCTAGAATTACCCTTAAGAAAACTATTGTAAATTTAATTAACATAATGGAACAGTACAACTAATAACAGCCAAGATAATAAATATTTCAATCTTAACAGGGTCTCTCTTTTCTTTTATTCATAAGAAATCAAATAACTACAGGTTCTTTTTTATATAAATTTCTGTAACCATCTCAGTTCTAAAGCAAGAATCCTAAGTTACAGTAATATATAAAAAATAGATTCGAATTACCAAATACTATATAACCATGATGAAGTTCATACAGCAAGAACTTCTCGTTACAAAGATAACTTATTATAAATATCTACCTACAGTAAGAACATTAAGTTACTGGGAATTACAATAAAATAAATAACTATAATATAATGTTACTGAAAGAACACGTCACACGCTTCAAAAATGGCGCGAAAGTAACATTGTAAATGCATCACATTATGCAGATTGTACAATAGAAATAAATTGATAGAAAGGTAGAAGGTCCAGTTTCATACCATCCGCGGTCCGCTAACAGCCAAACCCTGCTGTAGATATTAATCGTATCAAAAACGAGAAATCATGTACCTATTGTTGTTCACACAAAGGGGTTACATTTCTGCGATTGATTTTGTATTTGTGTGTATTTTCTTGTGATGGTTGCGTTTAATTTACTAAATTACTTGAAAGGTAGTTACTTACATAATGGCATTCAATGTCGTGTTGCTAGCTTATAAGGGCGGGTAATAGTTTTTTTTTTTTTACTAAAAGAACCGTTATAAAAAATATAGGAGGGGGGGGGATGCACGCTGCAATCCAACAGCCGCTCGAAGAACTCGACTGGCCTCGTTACTCGAATCTAACCCGGGACCTGTTGCACAGGAATTAGGAGCACAACCTAATCTGGCCAATCTGGCGTCAATTTGTCGCTCTTTGTGGTACTAAGTTACAAAAGACTCACACAGGGACATACTTACGAAATATATACTCTTATGTATGTACCTACTGTCTGTATTTACTATTTTATATTTCTATATAATTTTACTATGGATGTATATTTATTTAAACTAAAACTGCACCCTGGTTCTGTTGTAATATTCCTAAGATATTACAATCTGTTTGTCTTTGTTATATTGCCTTTGTTCCTTCGTTCTGTACAGATTCCTATTGCTTTTTATTTGTAAGTTAGTTTAAGGGACGTTCGAGTTGATAAGGAAAAGAAAGGGCGATCCCTAACAAAAGAGGGCTTGTACATGTGCACCTTTGAAATGAACCGACAAAGCAATAGAAATCGCATCGCAGATAACTGGCATGTACTTGTACTCCAGCGCTTCTTATTGTTTAAGCTAGTTAAGATATTAGTAGAGCCGAGCCGGCACGGGTAGTCCTCTCGCAGCCACCACAGTAAAAACCCGTCATGTCCTCGATCCTCATAGTTCGTTCCGTATTATTGCTATTGTATCATTAAGTAGAAATAGTGCTAGTGTCAAGCCACATTGTAACGTTAGTAAATAAAGCTAACTCTTACTTCGTAACTCCGCTGTACTCATTCCAAAAACCACCCCCTGACCACCCGAACATTACACTGTTTTCTGTTTGATATCGAGGTTGACTGATAGAGAATGCCGTCAGACATTACCTAAGTTTGACTTTTGTACACGTCAAATACTTGTGCAATGAAGTTTATATAAATAGATAGGTGCTGCAGCCAATGCATCTGCTTTGGCGAAAAGGCCGCCTGTTGTACTTCTTTTTTAGTGCACAAACAAACATTGTACAAAAGGCGGACTTAATACCTAGTGGCATTCTCTGTCAGTCAACCTTGAGCTATAGAGAAATATGAAGGGCGGTACATCGTGCAATCATTAAAAATAATACTAACAGTACATATAATACAATAAACATATAATACCTAGGTACAATAACACATTATATATATATATTGATAAAAATATATACTTACGAGTATATACCCATATAAATACATATAACAATAAATTATACTATGCATTGAAAATATAATATATTATACTTAAGACTTTGACAAGGGGAGGCTGTTTTAGAGAAAGAAATGAAAACAACTACATATTGATACGTTTCGTGTTACTTAAATTGTATTTCTTGCAACATGTATTGGGTATACAATAAAGGCGGACCACGTCGCAGCGCATAAAATTGTAAAAATCCTTTCGAAACATTTTCGTATATTTTGTATAAAACATCACTTGAGGCGGGCCGCATCGCGCCGCAGCGCATCGCACTGCTGGATCGCTCGCTAGCCGTATTTATGCGTGCGTGTGTGTGTTGTGTGTGTGTTCGACGTGCGACGTGCGCGACGACGAGACGAATTAAATGTCAACAGCTAACTTAAATTATTGCGCTGCGGAAAGATGTGGCTGCAATGTACACGCGCCTTAAAGAGTTTATCTATATATCTATCTACAAGTATATCCAATTGAAGCCTTGACGGATCAATGGATTGATTAGGCTACGTCATATCTCCAGTACGGTTGCTTATTTCCGCTTCGGCAATTATATTGGCATTTTTCTGTTGATTTAAACATATATTTTAGAATACTCATGTTGTCCATGTCGTGTTGGCTGGCTTTAGATAGCACCTTCACATTTCTTCCCATAGTAATCGTAAAATGCGATTAAGGGATAATAAAACTGCTATCAACAAGTCCTCAGGAACTTCACTACCTCTAAAAGAGCGGACTCGCTAACCCGCTTGACCAGCATGATAGACTGTAGAAGAGCTGGTAATATAATGATACTAATCTTCCTTATGGCCACCACCACCCATGGTCCTACCAACCTTTTGGTTATACGGACCAAATCGTCGGGAGGTACGCGCCGTTCGCCTGCTAGGGCTATGTTGCGGCGCGTATCTGCTCTGCCTCCCTACAAGTATTCTCTTTCGCCTGTGTCCCATAAGCACTCTCCCCTTTCTGGGGCTGTTCTACTCCTCTAGACGATGTACTTCAGTGCCGAGCAGCTCTTTCGGGCTCCTTTTCCTGTGCCATCGGTGTGCAAACTCTCTGAGCCCGCGAAAGTTCGCTTCGGAGGAGACGAGGTCGCAGTAGTACGTCGGTCCCTCCTCCCGCCGTACAATCCTCTCTAGCATGCTCCGTCGATCTTCCTCGTATAGAGGACAGGACCATAGAACATGGTGCAAGTGACATGTGACTACTCTCACACAGCTTCATATCACGCAGTCGCTTTCGAAAGCAGCCATGCCCAGTGAGTATCTGGGAAGTTTCATAGTCCGGTTCGACCCAACGCGACTTGAGTCGAACCGCCACGTCCGGGAAGAACCTGAACAGCTCTCTGCCCTTGCTCTCGCCAACCCACCTTTCCTGCCAGCTAGCCACTGTCTCGTTCCAAATGGCCTGTTTCCCAGCACGCCTGTTCCCCTGTTTATATTTGGGGGATAGTGCATGCTACAATCCAACAGCCGCTGGGCGCACTCGACTACCTTGAAATGTACTGCATTTTACACTTAATCTTATTTCCCTAATGTACATACGTGTTTCGGTAGTGAGTGAGATGTGTCAGAGCCCATTCCCATCCTATCCCTCCCCATTTCCCCAACCCTTTCTCCAAATCCATTCCTATATCCAAAGGTAGGCAGCGCATCCGAGGGCGTGCCAACGTTTGTCATTTTGGACTAATGTTGGCATGTATCACGGATGTCTATGGGCTACAGTATCCACTTACTATCAGGTGGACTGTATGCTCGTCTGCCACCTTCGTCCATAAAAAAAAAGACGCACCTCCTCCCTGGTCGCAAGTAAACGCGCCAGATCCATCCTGCCAGCGCGGATCACCTCAAGGTCCGCTGGAAGCACGCCCGCCAGTACCGGTAAGGCGAGCGTGCTGACCGATCTATATGCCTTCGATCTATACGAAGGCCGCTTCCTTATGGCCAGTCAACTCTCAATTTATCTCTGTGCGTGCAATAAAATTAGTCAAATTAACCCATAGACCTCATTTAATCAGATTTATGCAAGTAGGCCAGCGTGATGATACATATGCATGGACACATTTCCATAACAATACTGTCACATGTGGCCGTTTTAAGGCATTTTATTTATTTATTTACTCTTTCTGCACTATATTGTCTAGAGGCTATATTGTCTCTACCGGTTAGATAAATGTGAACATTTTTTTTTATGGACTAAGGCGGCAGACGAGCATACAGTCCATCTGGTGGTAAGTGGATACTGTCGCCCATAGACATCCGTGATGCATGCCAACATTAGTCTAGAACAGTGGTTCTCAAACTTTTTAAATGACGGAACCCTTTTGGGAAGCAAAATACTTGATGGAACCCTACAATAAAACAATTATTTTTATAAGTGTATTCTATATTAATCAGCATAATAAAAGTACAATGTATCAGTTACTAATTATTATTTACTTCACCACTTGGTAAGGACAATAATAGAAAACATTAAAAAAGAAAAAATCTAACTAGTGGGAGGTATGAAACTGTTTTTTATTTTTCATCAATTGCTTGATATCAGGTTTGATGGAAGAAAGTTGGAGTCTCATATCAGCTTCGGCGTCCAGTCTATTGCGATATTTTGTTTTCGTGGCTGCGTAGGTAGAGAATCCTGTTTCGCACAAATATGTAGTTGGGAACGGGAGAAGAATATCCAGAGCCATTTGGCCAAGCATTGCATATTCATCTTGGATTCTGCACCAAAAATCATTAAGAGGCGTCGTTTTGAACAATGACTCCATACTTGTGTCTGATGACATTTCTAAAAGAGATTCATATATCTCATTTGACATGTTTTCAGGCTTTTCCAAGTTGGGTAAAAAAGGATTATGAATCCAGGAGTTCACTTTAATTTTTGTATTGTGTTCTTCGGGAAAATACTTTTCAAAAGATGCGCGCATCGAACTGAGATATTGGACCAATTCTTCAAACACATTATCTTCAAACATTTCTGAGTCGTTTTCGCTAACAAACTCACTGAGTAACGTAAAACTTTCTATTTCTTTCTTACCAATGCAAATGATCCAAAAATCTAATTTTCTTTTAAAAGCAGTTATTTTATTATAGGCCTGAAACACTGTTGTCTGTTTACCTTGCAACGATAAATTTAATTCGTTAAGTTTTTGAAAGATATCCGCCATAAAAGACAATCGGAACAACCAAGTTTTATCATACAAACGGTCCTTCAAATTAAAAGAAGTATCTGCTGAAAGAAACATTTGTAACTCGGCTCTAAGTTCAAATAGCCTTGTTAAAGTTTTTCCCCGAGACAGCCATCGCACTTCTGTATGGAGCAGCAGTGTTTTATGTTTGCTGCCATAATCTTCACACAATAATGAGAACAATCGGGATTGTAGTGGTCGTGATTTGATAAAATTAATTATTTTTACCGCTTCATCCATAACTAATTTTAGATTAGACGGCATTTGCTTCATCGCAAGTGCTTGTCTATGCAGAATACAATGACTGGAACTACAATTAGGCGCTTTATTTTTCATTCGTGACACTGCTCCTGCTGTTTTACCTGTCATCGCCTTGGCCCCATCTGTACAAATGTCAATGCAATTGTTCCAACTGAGATTATGTTCTTCAAAAAATATATTTATTTTATTAAAAATTTCTTCCCCGGTAGTGTTTGTAAGCAGCGATGAACACATAAGCATGTCTTCTTCAAAAGAACTTTTATATGGATATCTCACAATAACCAGCAGGATAGCCAAACCAGCGACATCAGTCGACTCGTCCATTTGCAAAGCGAATCGTGTATTTTGTAGACGTGTAACTAGTTCTTGTTTGACGTAGCTTGCCAGATCATGGATTCGTCGTGAAACAGTATCGTTTGATAGCGGAACAGTAGAAAGATGCTTTGCAGATTTTTCATCAAGCATACATTTTGTTATGTCTAATACACATGGTTTTATTAATTTCTCAGCGATAGTGTGCGCTTCACCTGCTTGTGCAATGCGATAGCTAACTAAGTATGATGCCTCCGTGGCCTTTTCGTTGGTAGTTTGTGTTACATGCATCATATTTTTTTGACTTTCTAATAACTGATCTTTTTTGCGAACAAAAAATTCTTTATTCTTGTCTTTAGTCTCGGGGTGTACGGTTTCTAAATGTCGACGCAATTTGGCAGGTGCCATGGAACTATTAGGAAGCAGTTTACTACAGAGCATGCAGAGAGGTGAGCCGTTGGAATCAACAAATCCGAAACTGATATAAGATTCATCATACTTCCTTTTTTTCGTCTTTGAAACCGTCGAGCTTGACGTCGTGGCACTCGTGGCATCATCTTCTGGATCGGTGATTGCTAAATTCTCCGCGCGCATTGCTTTTGAACATTCAGCGTCATTAGAAGATGTTGTTGGAACACGTTTAACACCTTTAAGCCAACGTTCCATTCTTCTTTATTTATAATGTTACAAGTCAGGATAGTGGGGTTTAAATAATGCACAATCGTTACTGCGTATAAGAGACTAAATTTAGAACCTACAGGGAAGAAATGTATAAAACTGAGACAACAGAATACAGCAGGCAGTAAAACAATGAACACTAGTTTCTCGCTAGCGAGCTTGTAAGTAGGTAGTAACTTATCGCTCCGAACGCTAATCATCAACTGACGACGCCAACGCGCGATCGCCGCTTTTATACTTAGTCCTAGACTCGATCTCAAATATTCTCGAAAATACTCGAGTCGGCACCTTTGATAAACAAAAAGCAAAAATAAAAACAGAAATTTAAAAATAGCGTTGTAAACAATATCGACTTTATCCTTTGAAGTTAGAGACGAAAGTCGCTAGTTGACAACTATAGCGTCTAATTCAGAGGCGGCTTTTATCAAAGAGACTGAGCGCTTACAAGTATACTACCCGCTCGTTTTAAGTTTGCCGCTGGCGATAGGTATGAGTGTATGACGTTCGAAATTTTTTATTTAATTGTAACAATAAAAATTGTGTACGTTAGATATTTGGGTAAAACTATGACACATTATAAGTTTTGTTGTCACGTGGGGGAGGGTACGCGCATTCCACAGACCGGCAAACTTAGAGCGAACGCGTTGTACAAGTATAAAATTGTTGAGACCAAACTTATGAGATATTGTACCAGCTAATGTAACACAAGCTTATACAAATACAAATAAATAAATAAATAACATTCATAGCGTTTTGTCTCCGCGCGGCCGCGGAGTCCGCACAGGCGCGGAGCGACCAGAGAGAGGTGTTTTGATTTTTTTATTTCTAAATTCTTGCGGAACCCCGACAGAGGTATCACGGAACCCTAGGGTTCCGCGGAACACACTTAGAGTATAGCTGGTCTAGAAGATAAACGTAGGCATGACCGCGGTATCGCTGCCTACCTTTGGAGATATAGGAATGGATTTGGAGAAAGGGTTGGGAAAATGGGAAGGGACAGGATGGGAATGGGCGCTGGCACATCTCACTCACTACCGAAACACGTACGTGCATTAGGGAAATAAGATAAAGTGGGAAATGCAGTACATTTAAAGGTGGTCTTCTGTGAGAGACGGGTAACGTGGCCAGTCGAGCGCGCTCAGCGGCTGTTGGATTGCAGCGTGCACTCTCCGCCTCCCAAATACTTATACGATAAAATATATAAATATACGCATTAAATATATAGACCATACATATGAATAAGATAATATAAATATAATATTTATAATAAAATACATATAAATATTTAGACAAAAACGAGACAAAAACCATTAGCTCTGTGAATTACGGAGGTAGTGGTCCCAAATCCTCCTTGGGGCTGTTTTCATTAGTAGCCTTCCTTATTTATTTATTTCAGACCTTCGCCGAGGCCCCACAGTGTGGCCGTTGAGTCTATCTACAGTTTGGGCCGAGAGTTCCAGAGTCTATCTACAGTTTTATCTACATGTAAAATGTCCGCGGGTTCGCTCAGACCTTCAGAGCCAGTACGAAAAGGAGTGTGTGTTTAGGTTCCTCATGCAACGGCCACACTGTCGGGCTTCGGCGAAGGTTAGCGCTGTCCAAAACGTTTGTTACATATCCCGAAGAAATGCGAATACTTCGTAATCACGCCACGAATGTTCGTCCGATAGTGTGACCGTAGCATAAAAAGAACTTTTTTTTTTTAATTCACACCGGCGACTTTATTTTCGTTGAAACTATTAACATATCACAGCATATTGTAACATAGCGATTAACATAGCGATTTACGTACGTGTTTCTTGTTAACTGCACATGTTAGTGAATGAAATATGCCAGAGACATCAATTTGAGAATACATACGTAGATATGTTATACGAGCACTCTTGCGCAGGCACGTTACAATCTAATTGTGTTCTATGTTCACTAGCTCTCGAATTCTTTAATTCCTAAGCGTTTTGAAAATGGAACATTCTTTTTATGTAGTACTTAAGTTTCAAATTTATTATTTTATTTGAACCCTTCTTTAACTGATTTTAAAAAAAGAAGTTACCAACCAGGTCTAGTCTATTCTCATATCCATGTCTAGAGCCCACTCCCATCTCAAATAGAGTATACTATATTCTGGTTTCGGTTGCCTATGACACCTACATACGCGACTTTTTATTTATTATTGGATTTACGTTTAATGTGCGCTACTAAAATATGTATGTTTGTAAATCATTTCACTCCAATCGCGTGATAGGCGACCATTTTTTTAAATTATTGTAGGTCATACGAGGTCAAATTACAGTAGCAAACGCACATGTTAAATAAGTAGATTGCGTACTTACTTTAGTTAAATTGGAGAATATTAACGATTGTTTAATATTATCAAAGAATAGAAAACAAAGATTTTGAAAGTTGAAATCGTGCAGTGCTGGCTTTAACTATGGTGCAGGGTGTGCGTCGCTCGCGGCGCTCTCAAAGATCCTGCACCCGTGTTATGGCCGACGCCGGCGAATAGCTTATTATTTGAATAGCAGTTTTCTTTGCGGTGGCTCTTAGCTATATTTGGTGTAGGTAGGTAAATTAATTCAGAGGTTCCCAAGATATTTAGCTTTTTCCATGGTGGTTGAAGGGATCTTGGCCATTATTAAAAGTAGAAATTTCAGGTTAGAAAATGAGTGTTTAGTTAAGTGATAAGATCCTACACCTACAGTACAGTACACCCACGATTTTGAAGGTCCGATGATGACCAGGGTAGACTAGAGTGTAGATTAGAGGGCGCCAGGGTATTGATTGCACCCGGGCGCTACATGGGTTAGAGCCGGCGCTGAAATCATGAGTCGAAAATCAATACATTTCGAGAGACTGCTCGAGAACTTATTGTTACCGAACTTGTTGTAGTAAAACACGAAAATGTCCACGAGAAATGTCCCTGGTGGTCCCACTAGTAGGACAACTTAGTAGGACAATTTAGTAGGACAACTTAGTAGGACTACAGTAAAAATGAACAAAGCCGACTCGCACTTGCCCATTTTTTTAAAATATACCTTTGACAAAAACTGAAGAACACACTTTCATGTTTTCGCTAACATGAAAACTGCATTTCTGAAATGAATTCGGGATTTTCGTTTTAATGAATTTTTATGAACGTCAAAAGGTATAAAGGTCTATTCAGCATTTATCACAGACGTTGAAATACATTCTGTTGTAGCTCAAAATAATACTATTTAACGAAGTTAGCGATCCCGCCCTAACTTTGTTTATTGTCGAATTGCTTATTGTTTATTGTTTGCTTATTTTTATTCGAGTCAGAAATATGACATGTAGAACTGTCAATAAAGTGTCATCTCCGTACCAATTTCCTATTTGTACCTATTTGACAGTTCTATTTGACATGTCATATCCCTGTCTCGAATAAAAAATCCGACTTTAGGTGTCCTATTTACTAGGGTACTCCATCATACTCATCGTACTGAGGAACACATAAAATTCAACCGAGGAACCGAATAAGCTAGAACAACGCACAACTAGAACTAATTATGGTAAAATAAACTTAGCTTATGTACACTTATACAACAATTTGCCTAACAATATTAAAGAAATAATCACTTAACATTTTTAAAAACAGTTTATAAAAGGTTTGCAAGGTCGGCGGCGCACCCGCATACCCCCTGGTGTTGCAGGTGCCCATGGGCGGCGGTAACACTTACCATCACGTGATACCGCTTGCTCGTCCGCCCACTAGTCTATAAAAAAATAAACATTTATGATATTACTAGCTTCTGCTCGCGGCTTTGCCCGCGTGGAATTCGGTTATCGCGGTAATACCCTAAGTCCATCCCTGGAAAGTACCCAATGTCCGTCCCTGGGTTTTGATCTATCTCTGTACCAAATTTCATTAAAATCTATCATTAAAATTAAAGTGGTTTAGCCGTGAAAAGGCAACAGACAGAGTTACTTTTTCGCATTTATAATATTAGTACCTATAGATAATATAACTACGCACATTTTTAAAATAGGCTAATGTATAGTATTAAAGTGTGTTTGTTTTGTATAGTGTTTGAGTATTAGTAAACTTATGTTAATTAACCTAAGTTAACTTAAGTAATCATAAGTTTTCTCTTTAAGTGAACTATTTAATGTTCTATGAGAAATACATTTTCTAAACCGACTTATCATAAATAGATGGAGATTTCGAAGAAACCTTACTACGGAAGAAAATCACTGCATCTCGATTAAGCCTCACCAGATGAATACAAAACGGTTATAAAAATGACGTCTGTTTGCACCGCTTTATTGTTAAAAAGCGGTCTTTTATGACAGATGACGACTGACGCTGTCACCGGGAGAAAATACGCATATCGTTATAACCTCCGTTCGTCGCTCAAATGTAAATCGTTTATGAAGACATCATAATAGGGTCGCAACCCTAGTGAAGTGGTTACAGAATGGAGTGACCACGTCTCCGAAGGCTGCTGGATGAGCTGCGCCTAGAATCTCCCGGAGGAGTACTTTCCTGACAATTTACAATAACTCACCACTTCCCATTTAATAATCACTTCTTTTATTTTTGTATCCCCTCATTGGCATCCCTCATACATTAGTCCAAAATGACAAACGTTGGCACGACCCCGGATGCCCTGCCTACCTTTGGAGATATAGGAATGGATTTGGAGAAAGGCTTGGGAAAATGGGGAGGGTTAGGATGGGCTCTGACACATCTCATTCACTACCGATATACGTACGTACATTAGGGAAATAAGATAAAGTGGGAAATGCAGTACATTTCAAGGTAGTCTTCTGTGAGAGAGGGGTAACGTGGCCAGTCGAGTGAGCCCAGCGGCTGTTGGATTTCAGCGTGCACTCTCCCTCTTTTCTGCCCTAATTTTCATCACTTTAAGTTTTCTGCTCTGTGTATTATAATATTATATATACCTACATGTGTATTGTATGTTTGTATATATATATGTATAATGATGTATAAGTTAAACCAAAATTGCATCCGCATTCCTATTTCTGTTCGATCTGGTGGTTGACTAATAATGCCATTTGTACATTTGCTGGAGCAATGAAGTTTAAATAAAATAAAATAAAAATGTCATTTGTCTTTGTTACTTCACACTTTTATATTCATCAAAAATGTTCGCAGATGTTCCAACTGAAATAACAACACAGCGCTCCACAGTTTTAGTGTCATGGTAACGAATGCTTATACTAACAAGTTCTACTATCTCGAGGAGTTTAATCCTTAGCAGAAAACAGCTTCCATTGAACTAATGGAAAAAAAAACAGTTTCGCTAGTTCAATGATCGAACTGATCAATTGAAATAGTGGAAATGTAGGTAATTAAACGTAACGTTACTTTTGTTGGAGTATTCCCACCCTGGTCCGAATTCTTGTCCCTTATTAACGAAAAACCCTTAAGAAAATACATAGGGTGACTAGGTAAATGTTTAGATATTCAAATTTCAGAAAGAATACTCATTTGAGCTGTACCATTTTTAAAACATCGTTTATTTGAAATTCGAATTCTGAAAGCCATTTACTCAAAATAAAAACAATAAAAATGTTGTATTCACTTTTTTGTTGCATTTCGCGCGCTTTTCTTTGCAACAATGGAATTCGAACGAGAACATTTTCGTGCAATGTGTTATACGATTTTGTAGTTGGTTCAAATGAAAGCGAGTGTAAAGATAGATTAGTATCGGCTTTTGGGGACCTCGCACCGTCCTGCGCAATAATTTTTAGATGGATTTCTCAATTTAAACAAGGAAAATATTTTAAGAAGGAAAAAGCAAGGTGCCGACTTTTGTCATTCTGCCATGATGTTGGCATGTATCGCGGATGTCTATGGACGACAATATCCACTCACCACCGGGTGTACTGTGCGCTCGTCTATCGCATTCTTACTATAAAAAAGGTGGTAACTATTTTTTACAGTCGGTACACGTGGCCACTATTTTAAATAAATATGTATTAAAAATGGGCTAGGTTCAAGGAACAGGATGGGAATAATTCCTTTTGTTTGGTCGGCACTTTCAGTTTTTGCTATGAAAACTGAATGATGACCTTTGGCGCTCTTTTATCAGAATCTATTAATAAATCGCTTCGCATCGCTCCGTCTACTGTGTGGGCACAGCTTTATCAAGTCCCCAAACGACTGACTTTATCGAATCTAGTTCAAATATTGGACCAATAGAAAACCGAACTTTGAAATCGTTTTCCGAACGAACCAATCACGGAATTTGACATCTGGGGAAATTTCACGGTGGACTTGTCAATTTAATACAAAAACCGCGGATCGGACGTTTTGGCGGGAACTAGGGAAATTGAGATTTTGTTTGATTAATTGTAAAAATTGTGTATTGTACGTTTTGTGGTCTAATAGCGATAGTTTATTAAACTTCAAAGTATTTTTATGTGCGTAAGGTTTGTGATAATCAAAACGAAAGCATAGGACTGCGTGTCTCATGTGTTTGGAAAGTGTTTTTCGTGTGTGATGTTTGTGATAATAATCGTATTGTCGACGATCCCACTCTCACGGGCGGTTTAGAATCCCTCAGCATTCGGAGAGACGTTGCGTCTCTCTGTGTGTTCTACCGCCTGTACAATGGGGAATGCTCTGAAGAATTGTTTAATATAATTCCCACCTCGGGTTTCTACTACCGCACCTCCCGTCACAGAAGTGCGGTCCTCGATATGGAGGTGTTGCGCACAGTTCGGTCCAAAAATTATTTTATATCGCGAACCCGTAGGCTGTGGAACGAACTGCCTCAAGAGGTCTTTCCATTAAGCTACGATATGGGGTTCTTCAAGAGAGCTGTGAATAGGATTTTGCAAGATCGGCGGCGCGCCCGCGTACTCCCTGGTGTTGCAGGTGTCCATGGGCGGCGGTAACACTTACCATCACGTGGGACCACTTTCTCGTCCGCCCACTAGTCTATAAAAAAAAATCAAATAAAAGCGTGGGAATGTGTTTTTCTTGTGCTTCCAAGGAGTCCTCTTCTGTTTTCAGTGAACCTACTATCGCTTTAATGAGGGGATATTATTTATTATTGAATTATTTATTATACACATTGAAATTATTTATTACGAAGAAAACTTGATTATAGCAGAATGTGCTTACTGCACCATTGCCATATAAAAAGAAAGAAAATGTTTTTGATCAATGAACTAGGCTGACGTGGAAGTTAAAGGAAAGTAATCGTTATGGCGTAGGGAATAGTGATTTTATTTGATTGTCTCAGTTTTGATACATTAAGTTGTTTGCGTTTTTAGTGTTGGGCATGAATCGGCTCAAAAAGAGTTATTCGAGGAGTTGAAAAGTTATTAATAATTTTGTATAGATAAATAAATATGTCGCCATGTAGACTCGACGCGACATCGAATATTCAGATACACATATGTATACTCCTTATTGTATACACAATATTCACATTAATTAATTTTGTTAACGTTCACACACACACACACCCACGCACACACAGACATATACACACACATACATTTATCTGAGTCTTGCGCGATAGTTTATGTATAAGCCCATCGCCCAAATTATTTGTTTTGCATTGTATATATCGTTAAATCCGTTTTTGACAATAAGCTTTATACCCATATATATATATATATATATATATATATATATGTGTGTATATGTATATATAATAAGTTCATCTATTGTTTTGCTGTGGATTTGTTGTTCATTCATAAAGTAAAAGAAAGTAGATTTACTTAATATATCCTATCAGATTAATCGTTTGATTTTTTTAAAAGTTTTACCCTTTATATGTATGTATGTATTTATATGTCTCGAATTTAAAAGAGTTAATAATTAATTATAAATTAATTTTTAAATGTCCAGAATGCATTGTAAATTTCAGGCAATACGTGTAAGAAAAGTAACAAAATTTGTATGTAGAAATTCAATAACACTTAGACCAAGTTCATATGTAACTTACATGCACAAATTTAAAAAATGGCGTCTTAGGGGCTACTAGTTAAACAAAAGACTTAACTATTAACCATTGACAATCAAACCGAACAGAAGTCGATCAGTTGTCTGAATGTCATAATACGATAATACATAAAACAAGAGAAACTATAAGCAGAGTTTTTGCGATGACTCTTTAAAAGTTCACAATTTATTTTTTAAAGTGCATATAAATCTACTGTTCAATCTTCAAACGTAGGAGGCGAATCCGGACGCGTGCCAATGTTTGTCACTTTTAACTGATGTCGACGTATGCCCTGCATTAGGACCACATGATAAATGATAATACGGTCACGTGATCTAAAGCTCTCCTCATACACACTGCGGTCTAGTTATTCTTTCAGTTCAATGTGTGATCTGACTCCGAAAACTCCCCTCGTGAACTTCATGAATAATCCATATTATAAATAAATAACTCATTGCCACCAATGAACTCCCAACACTATTCACTTCACTATTTTATTGGAATATCGAAACAAAAGAAGCAGTTCCCAAGCGAAACTAGTTCTAATACAATTAATTATAAAGTCAGTTCTTCTTTGAGCCTCTGTTGGTTTTACGTCGTTTCATTCGTACAAAGCACACAATGGAATGTTGCTTTAAAAATGGACGTTAATTCTTTGTAATAAAGTTCGGAATCGTTTGTTTCATATATTCTTTGTCGGTAAAAAAGATATTTTTCGAGAACAAAAGGCGATGTTTTATGAAAATGTTTTTTTTATTTTTAAATTTACACAAAGCGTGCAGTCGGTCAAATGGTTTTGTTGAATTTTCTCAGTTTCACTTGTACTATATATGTTTTTTTTGTAAACGGCTACATCACCTTTAAAATAGTGGACCCCTTTGGCCAGCGGGACGTTTTAAGGCCTTAAAACTATGGCTATGGCTATTAAGCTATTTAAGGCTATGGCTATGGCCTTTTCGGGAATGTATGCATTCCTCATGCACAAGCAATGTGCGTGAGGCCAACGTCCACTAGTAGTCCATAAAAGAGCTCTTAACGGTATTCATTATCTTCATTCGATTAGTACACCTTGTCAACAAGACTGGTTTGAGGTTTTATTTTACCGTTTTTATTTTGTAGGGGGAGAGTGCATGCTGCATTTCCACAACTGCGGGCTGTACTCGACTGGCCACGTTACCCCTCTCTCACAGAAGACTAATGTACGTACGTGTTTTGGTAGCGAGTGAGATATGTCAGAACTCATTTCCATCCCATCCTGTCCTATCCCTGCCTATTTTCCCAACCCTTTATCGCAAATCAGTCCTTAATCTGCAAAGGTAGGCAGGACATCCGGGGGCGTGCTAACATATGTCATTTTCATGTTGGCATGCATCGCGTATGGACGACAGTATCTATCCTCTCACCATCAGGTGGACTGTTATGCTCGTCGGCCGCCTTTTAACTTTTTATTTTTTTTTAAAATATACTCATTTCACTCAATCGGTTTCCGTTAGGAACTTTCAAGTAAGGAAGGAACCATTATTATATGTGGAATAGCAGAGATCTACAACGGGAAATTTACATTGATTAATTACTACCTGTATCCGCGACTTTGTACGCGCAGAATTTTAGTTTTTTTTGTTATGGACGAAGGTGGCAGCCGAGCATACAGTCTACCTGATGGTAAGTGGATACTGTAGCCCATAGACATCCGCGATACATGCCAACATTAGTCCAAAATGACAAACGTTGGCACGCCCCCGGATGCGCTGCCTACCTTTGGATATAGGAATGGGTAGTTTAATATAGTTTAATTGTAAATTGAGATATATTTTCTTCCCGTCAGCCGATTTCGATGAAACAAAGCCTATACGATGCACCAAGCTAAGCTTATTTGACCCGTGGAAACCCCATGAAAAAAACAGACTCGGTATACACACAATCACAACTACCCTCGCCCACTATAAATATCGGTGCGTCGGTATACACACAATCACAACTACCCTCGCCCACTATAAATACCGGTGCGCCACAGTCGTCGAGTCAGTTGTGACTCTTGAAAGGCCACCAGGGCCACAAGAACTTAGACTTACACGATGTTAAGGCAATCAAGGTTTTTTAGCCGGTAGGAGTCCGGCACTACCTGGTACCACCTAGACTAGCTGGTACCAGGTGACCATGCAAGATATTGTCTTTCCTACCATAAAAAAAAAACGTCGAGTCAGTTGCGCTCGAGAAGCCGAAGAAATAAATACATCTCTCTGAAAGTGAACGCAGTCGCCACTGAAGATGTCAACCGCAGTTGTTGGCGAAACGTTTGGAAGAAAGAGAAGAGATTCCAGAAGACCTCGGCCAAGTAGCCCGGAAGATTCAATTAATATGGACACCGGCCGAGAAAGCCTACACTCCACTATAATCTGAAATTATTAAAAAAACAAAATGTGAGACGTATAAAAGTTACACTGGTTTGGCTTCTATCTCACACATATACTTTTCCTCATTTTTCCAGAAATCTAATGAGACAGTCAACACGCTCACAGGATT
Organism: Sesia apiformis; assembly: GCA_914767545.1. Taxonomy (NCBI): domain Eukaryota; kingdom Metazoa; phylum Arthropoda; class Insecta; order Lepidoptera; family Sesiidae; genus Sesia; species Sesia apiformis. The sequence goes on along the minus strand of OU611977.1, from coordinate 1,285,760 downwards.
AACTTAAAATCAAAGTAAGTGTAATCCTCCCCGGGAAGACCGATTTTTAACATTTAACATTCCTTTTATTGTATACTAGCGATCCGCCCTCGCTTCGCATCGGTTTATAAGTTTTTTCTTTCAAAATAAAATATAGCCTATGTGTTATTCTGATGTATGAGCTATATTATTGTAAAGTTTAATTAAAATCCATTGAGTAGTTTTTGCGTGAAAGAGCAACAAACATCCATACATACATCCTCGCAAACTTTCACGCTTATAATATTATAATAGGATTAAGATTAAGACTTTATTAATTTAGTATTAAGACGTTTTAAGAAGTAAATAAAGAACTGTCCCTTTTCAGTTAACTGCAGGAAGTAGCCTTCTCATGCATATCGTCATGTGCATGAGGGATGTGTGGCGTTAAAATGGCTCGCTGGCCAAGCGAATTGGAAAATCCACTCTATTACAGATGACGTAGTTCCTTAGGGCTTATGGTAGCGGCTTTGTTATCCTTTGGTTGCCTTTTATAACATTCACAGGAAGAGCTAGGATTGTGCTACTCTAAAGCCGACCAACACCACATGAGAAAGTGATAGTAATAACTTGTCACAACTCACAATTTCTTCACTTAACGACACTTGTATTCAACTATTTCATCCAACTACCTCATTTGATGTAAATCGAAGTCCCATCACTAGTAATTCTACAATTCCATTCCGGAATTCGAATGTGGAATGCGTTTGAATCCGCGTCTGGGAAACAATCAGCTGATTGGCCGGATTACGCCGCCGGGATTGGTTGAATTTAAAAATGGAAGACGTTCTAATTTATTGTTTCTACCCTCTCATTGTTTGGGGCTGTATTGTTCTTTATTTTTTGTTTTTGTTTCTCACTGTAGTTATAAGTTACGTTTTTTACATAAGAACCGTTCTAGATTCCCTTGGGATACCGTAACCAGCTCTTTTATGGTCCACCGCTGGACACGACCCTATTTATGCACATCTTCTCGTGTACGAGAGATGTACGAGTATGGCTTCAAAACGGCATGCTGGCCAAACGAATTGGAGAGTCCACTTTTTCAGGGCTCGTGGTAGCGACTTATCCGACCCCCCACGGGAACAGATGGGGTGGTGCTATTCTAAAGCCGACCGACACCATAAGGCCCACGTGATGGTCATCAGGAGAGATCTGTATCCAGCAATGGAGAGACAAAGGTTGATAGTATAGTATCGTATACACAAAGAAATAAAACACTTATCTTTTGTCTGTAATCAGTTTCAATCTTTCTCTAAGTAGGCAAATGACATAGGGTATAAAAGAATTCTGGCAAAGCTTTAAAAACAAAACAGTTGTAAAGCAAAGAAGGTCTGTACGCTTCGTTGCTTCCGCGGTGTAAGTTACAAGCGGGCGAGTGAGGCGGAGCGATAGATTTCAGGAAGTAGTTAAGCTACACAACGTATTTTGTACTGCTACGTCTAATACCGTTATGTCCGTCATCGATCTAATAACGCATAAACACAGTTATAAATCTATGGTCGATTCGAATCCTGTTTGCTGAAACATACCAAATCAATTAACTCTCTCAACATTTTAGCTTTGAATCTAGGACAAACTTGCACTCTCGAAGACTACCTTGAAATGTACTGCATTTCCCACTTTATCTTATTTCCCTAATGTACGTACGTGTTTCGGTAGTGAGTGAGATGTGCCAGAGCCCATTCCCATCCTATCCCTCCCCATTTCCCCGACCCTTTCTCCAAATCCATTCCTATATCCAAAGGTAGGCAGCGCATCCGGGGGCGTGCCAAAGTTTGTCATTTTAGACTAATGTTGGCATGTATCACGGATATCTATGGGCTAAAGTATCCACTTACCATCAGGTGGACTGTATGACCGTCTGCCACCTCCGTTCATAAAAAAAAAAAAATCAAATTATGATTATGTAAACAATTATCACTTCACTATTTAATTTATGGCCGTGTTAGTTACACCAGGCCGCCGTGACTACATTTTGGACAAATTGAACCAGAAGGGAATTTAGCTGATTATGAAGGATTTATTTACGTAGGTAATGAAATTTTTGCATTCTTCATTATTGCATTAATTCGAATTGCGTAGAGACCTTTCATTTCGCTCCTCACGCTCCTCAACACTACCACCATACAAACAAGATATCACTGTTATTATTAAGAAAAAAAACGACATTGGTTTGTTTCGCAAAATGTTTAGGGCGCTTAGATGCTTAGATGTTTGCATATTTCATTTTACTGGACGTTTCGGCTGAAGTCAGCTCGAGTCCAACTATTGTCTCGAGCTGGCTGAAGAGCAGTAATTCAATTGATTTGATTTAGTAATAAATTTTGATTAATGGTTAGATTAGAAAAATGGTGAAAGATAGGATGGGATGGGATACGTCACTCACTACCGAAACACGTACGTACATTAGAAAATTAGGATAAAATAGGAAATGTAGTACGTTTTACGGTAGTCTTCTGTGAGAGAGGGCTAAAATGGGCAGTCGAGTGTGCTCAGCAGCTATGGAATGGAAGCCTGCATCCTCCGCTTCCAAAAACGGAACTTAAAATGGCGTATTTTATAATAATCTGAAAAATCATAAAAGCATATCCCTCATCACTTGGGCCATACAGTAATAAGGGCCCAACTCAAATTCCTGCGCCCTCGGACAAAAACAAATTGAAACATCTCAACTCGTAAGAGCCAAACTTTTTCAAAGTAACTCTCTTAACTGTATGTCTCTAAAGTTAAAAGGGTAGATTATATTTTGCTTCAAGATAATTGGATGAAGTTTTAACTAGTTTTTCGCCCTTGGATTCACTTGAAAATCTTTAGATTCATGTAGGTGCTACATCAGTGCGTATTACAGTAACATAGGAGAGTTTTATTGGCACCAGTGCTATGTCTCTTCGGTGCTGGATATAGGCCTCACCTGCAGCTCGCTACCACACACGGTCTTCGGCTCTGATTATCCAACCACCACCAGCGAACTTCTTCAAGTTGCTGGTTCAAATGCATGGAGGGAATCACACACCGCGCTTCCCGGTACGTGCCCTTCATTGGAGGACGTGTTCCATCGGTTGTAGGTCCTGCGGCAAATATGACCTGCCCATTGCCATTTCAGCATGTTGATTTTGTGAGATATGCTGGTGAATTGGCGAATCTCTTGGTTCGCTTCTTATCCCGCAAAGTAACTCCGAGCATAACTCTCCCAGTAGCTCGTTAAGCGACTTATTTACAGTTATATATGGAGGAATAACGTTTGATGTTAAACTTCGGAGGAAGGATTAACTGGTATTCTTTGCTGAGAATCCTCTGCCCTTTGAGATAACATTTCTAGGAGTAATTTAATGGCATGCTGCATAAAAAGATCATTATCACAAAACTTATCTTGTAGGAAAAGTTTCCGTAGAAATAAAAAGAGAATCGGATTGCCTTAGAAAAACATATGTGAGCAAAGGAAAAAAAGGAGGGAAAAATAACACTTCCCTTTCCGCTTGAAGCGTTCCTTTTTCGAATTAGCCAATGAGGGCGCGAGAACATTGACAAAATGGCCGGCGATTTAGTAAATTGCAGGACCCCTTTTAACGTGTGGATTTTTTCAGTAAATTTAACGGAGTTTGTGTGTGCTGGTTTCAGATTTAGTATTTTTTTTGGGGGGGGGGGGGGGGGGGTTAACTTTTTTATAGGTACATAGTGTTACGGAAATAACGCATAAACCAGAAAGATGACAACTAATTTAAAGTACTTACCTATATTAAACCGTTCTAGTGAAAACTAAAATAATTTTACGGAACAAATTAAAAGTTACAGACATGTAAGTTTTTGCTGTTCTGTCTAAACGTTCGTCAGTCAGACCAGTGCAGTCGCGTCGAGGTTCGAGCGACGCCCGTAGAATAAAAGAGATAGGTACTAGAAATGAGCTACAAATTATGAAAAAAATAAACTATTGATAAAACTGGTGGAATTGATTCTACTTTAGATACAGAACAATATATTTACTTCAGTGACACATTGTATACAGAAACAAGGCAGTAGATGAGCATACAATTCATCTGATGGTTCACTTCCCGGCCGAAAGTAATACACATCGGCCTTTAGAAAGAGACTATCGGCTACTTTCAAATTTGTAGAGCGTCGTCTCTATCATGTGCCGTTACGACAGAGACGACGCTCTAAAAAACCGAAGCTAGCCGATTATAATCGATGTGTATTACTTTCGGCTGGGATGCATACGTGTATACGGTTGCTGATGTACATTCGCGGTACGCGGTGACATTGGCCGGCGGGTACACTGCCCACTTTTGGAGATTTAAGAATGAATTTGGAGAAGGGGTTGGGAAAATGGGATAGTACACTTAGGATGAGATGGGAATGAGCTCTAGCATATTTCACTCGCTATCGAAACACGTACGTACGTACATTGGAGGAACAGGATACAGTGGGAAGTGCAGTGCATTTCATGAGAGGGCTATCGTGGTCAGTCGAGTGCGCCTAGCGGCTGTGGGATTGTAGCGTGGACCCTCCCACTCCCAAGTAATGCAAAATTGGCTTCGCCAGACTTATGGAATCTATGACATGCAGTGTGAAAATTTTAAGGCTACAAGTAACCTCTTTCCGAGTTAGGTATTAAGAACTAAAATGATTTGCATAACCTCTTTACACCATACAACACTATTCATACAAATATATCTCTTATATATGCAACTTAAAGCTGAAATTCCTTCGCATTCAAACATTAGAAAATTGACTGTATGCTCAAATGAATATGGATCATTTTTGAATGCGGTACTTTCGGAACAAATTTTGGGACATTGAATGTACAGGATGTGGTGAATATTTAATTTTATTGCTGTTGCTTTGTTGTTTTGCGCAGTATTGATGTATGGAGTTTCAATTGGGGTTTTATGTTTTTTTTTAGAGTTGTGAAGAAGGTAATTGGTACATTTGTAATTTTGTTCCTTTATATTTGACAAGGGATGTATGTGGTATCGCCCCGCTTAAAATGCGTATAAAAAAGGCGACTCTGAGATAACAAAGCCGTTACTAAAAGTCCTGAGATACTACACCATCTCTAGAAGAGTGGACTCGCCAATCCGCTTGGCCAGCGTGGGCGTAAGGCCATACATCCCTCATGCACACGACAATCTGTATGAGGGCGCCCGCTTCCCACAGTGAACGATAAAATGACTGGTACGTGTACGTACAGTCAGCAACACGCCAATGTACCCAAAACCATTCAAAACGGACTTTTATTAGTATAGCGCATTCCCATCCCATCCTATCCCTCCCTATTTTCCCAATCCTTTCTCCGGATCCGTAGCGTAACGTAGGCAGCGCATCCGGGGACGTGCCAACGTTTGACACTCTGGACTGATGTTGTCATGTATCGTGGATGTCTATGAACGACAGTATCCACTTTCCAACAGGTGGACTGTATGCTCGTCTGCAGACTTTTTTCTATAACCATTAAGGTGCCTATTGGTATAGGTTAACCTGTTGCTGACTGTACGTAAACGGGTTACTCACGATTTATTTCATAACTATCTTTGAATTTTAGTTTGATTTATAAAGCTTTTCTTCCCGTTAGCCGATTTCGATGAAACAAAGCCCATTCGAAGCGCCAAGCCAAGCTTAATTAACCCGTGGAAGTTCCATGAAAGTCCGTTCCGTAGTTTTGGAGATTAGCGTGTTCGAATAGATTAGCGTGGACAGACAAAAATTTTCAAAATCGTCTTTTTGTATTGCGATACTCTTCCTTCATCGCCCCCGATCAGTTTTTGGTAAATACATTCAATGTACAGACACGCTGCTTCTACAGTTTTATCTTGTGTATAGATTTTGCTTAGCCAAGATTTCGGTCCAGTTACATGAACCGTAGTCACGGCTAGCGGTGGCGCGTGTAGGTGTTGTTGCTATTCACAATTGTATAAACACTTTTCTCTACAACGTATGGAAAATAACGTGACCTTCCGACTGACTGACCATCGACGTTTTTTCGTTGGCCAGACTGATCGATTTGAGAATACATACTAGATAAAAGCATTGTAAGACAGCCACGTCACAATCTAACAGTGTTATATATATGTTCAGTAGCTCTAGAATTATTTAATTCATGTGTGTTTTGAAAATGGAACATTCTTATTACGTAGTATTTAAGTTTCAAACTTAAGTTTTTAATGTATCCTTCCTCATCTGCTTAACCCCCCACCCCACCCCTTAGAAGTAGCCAACCAAGTTTCTTTGATAAAAACGTATCACGTCATCTAGTCTATACCTATATCGATGTCCAAGACATACATAAGAGAAAGACAAAAATACAAGTAGAAATACAAATGGCGGCCTTAACGCTAAAGCGATTTCTCCCAGGTAACTTTTGGCTGGTAAGGAGAATGACCACATCCTAATGATTTACTGAGCATAAACAATGTTGACAATGTGTATCCACAATGTGTACAATCCCAAGAATGTAGATTCGGTTGCTATATGTATAATTATACGTACAATACTTAGTAAACAGTATACAGGATGTATATAAACTCGTAAACAACGCCGAAACTTCATCGAGCCAGCAAAATTAATATTTCAGTGAATCTAGAGCGTCCTGTATATGTAAATTATGGCATCAGCCGCCTCTCGGTTCGTTAAGCGATCCTTTTACATTTGGAAATGGTGAAAGATAAAAGTGGGAGCGGAAGCGATAGCGGATTGAGACTTTTTTGAATAACTTAACGGGCAAAGTCGGCAATTTTTTTAATTCTTTTAGAGTTCAGTGACTGTAACGGTAATCGGCCCTTTTATAGTTCTCGTGTACCTTTTATTGCATGTATGACCTTGAAACGTCACGCTGGCCAAGCGGGTTGACGAGTCCATTCTTTTCGAAGTGGTGTAGTATCTCAACGCTCATGGTCGCGGATTTGTTATCCTTTAGTCGCCTTTTACGAGATCCACGGGTGGAGGTGGAGTGCATGAAACCTTCCTCATCGGAAATATTCGAGGCCACTATGAATTCCGAACGCGTTAATGAATTTTACTTCTTAACTGGGTTTCGACTGGTGTTCTTGATATGGCTATTAATACTATCTATTACCAGTCATTAATATAATATAATACAATAATCTATTGACGCGTGAAACCACCGTGGGCATGAAAATTTCCGATGAGTAAGGTTTTCAATTTTTTTTATTCATTTATTACAACAATATACAAGTTATAAGGTTACACATTTAAAAAGTCATTAAACCTTTTCGGTTTTTATTGACATCTACATCTGTAACTCTCTGTATGTATGTATTTATCTGTATTTATGAAGCTATATGCAACTCTTTTGATTCGAAAAGGCGCATCTTTAAATAAAAAAAGCTTAGTTGTCGGATTAAGGTAGGAAGGCTGTATTAGGAGTTTTCGTTATCAATAATAATTCGGGGTATCAATAATGCTTATTATAAGCGGTAATGAATCGCTGGCTCTTATAACTTGTACCAACCATATTACTAAGGCAGTTTCATACGGGTGGTTAAACCAACCCCGGTTACTATTCGCGCGTTTTTCTATTCGCTCCTTTGTGGACTGGGTCTTATATGTATATGTATGGGGTTTGACACAGAGATAAATTAAGATAGAATGTACGTAACAATAGTGACTAAAACCTAGGAGTATAATAGATATGTAAAATACAGGATTGCGTGAAGAACACCGCAGCTTCTTCCCATTCAGCTAGCAGTCAGAGCCCATTCCCATCCCATCCCTACCCATTTTTCCAACCGTTAGTGCAAATATATTCCAGTATCTCCAAAGGTAGACAGCGTATCCCGGAGGCGTGCCAACGTTTGTCATTCTGGACTAATGATGGTATTTATTGCAGATGTCCATGGACGACAGTATCCTCTTACCATCAGATGGACTGTATGCTCAACTGGCGAGTTCTTCCATAAAAAAAAATGTATTTTTTTCAAATTCAACACTTTTTTCACACAAAAATAAAAACATTTTTATGTTACCTAAAAATGTACTAAGTTTAGTTAAAAATACGTGCTGTCAAACTGTCAACAAACCGAAATTGCAAGCGGACGATGTGTTAGACAAGGAACACAAAAGAAAAGAAAAAATCTATTGAAACGGGTCTCAACGCGTACATATCATGCACCAATCATGATACAGCGGGTAGTTGATGAAACTGCTCGCACGTGAACTACCCACGTCTTCAGTCAGTTCAGTCAGCTCGTGACCATGGCTGATGCAACCCAACCCAAAACGTCGAAGCAATTAAATAAGGTATAAATATACGCGTTGAAGCCCATTTAATGCTTGTACATAAATATATGTGAAAAAACACGAAAATCTCAAATGTTAACTTAACTTTTATTTTTTTGGAAAACATCAAGTTCAGATAAATGCCATAGAGCAAGAATTGTTCGTTTTTTTTATTATTATTGACAATTAAATATAGGTATATATGTAATACATTATATATATTGCATAAATCGTCAAGATTTAAATGTGATGTCGAGTGGCTGTAATGTAGTTACTTAACTATTATTACCATACCATACCATCAGCCCGTGTCTCTTCACTGCTGGATACAGGCTTCACTCAAGAACCGCTACCACCCAACGGTCTTCAGTTCTTCCCGTCGAGCCACTACCGGCGATTTTCTTCAAGTCGTCAGACCACCCGGCTGGAGGGTATCGCCGGTGCGTGGTCTCCATTCGAGGATTCGCCACCCCAATCGGTTATCGGCCCTGCGGCATATACGGCCTGCCTAGTGTCACTTCGGCTTGCTAATCCTTTGAGTTATGTCAGAAACCTTAGTTTTTCATCGAATTTCTTACCTACATACTCGTAATATTTATTACTATATTGTTACTATGAATGAATGTTTATAAATGTGAATGTATATATGTGTGTGTGTGTTATGTGTATGTGTGTATATAAAAACATAAAAAAATATTAACAAAATAATGTACAGTCTGCAATAGGTCAATGTATATCAGTTGGTACCTTACAAAGCAAATTAAAAGAGCTATAATCCAATGCTTTTCTGTAAATTAAACGTATTCTGGAGATTGCTTTGGAGATTTCTTCTTACAAACCCGGCGAAAGTGTTCAGATGTTTTTTTTTGATAGAAATCAGAAATACGCGAAGCTTTTTTTTAAATTTTTTATTCTATATATATACGAGTAAGTAAGTAAGTAAGTCAAGGAGTATAACGACTCACTAGTTTCCGCATATCCTATTTCTCTTTCAGTACTTGTATATACAAGTATTGTATATATATATACGACTTAGTTCTTTACTTTGTTTAAATACAATTTTTTGTTCCTTCCATTTCCCATATTATATATGTATGTATTGTATTCATCTTAAGTATATTTATAAATTATTATTATGTTGATTTGATATTATGTAAAATTGCACTATCTACATATTTTTGTTATTGTTATCTGTATTCTCGTTACCACCGAAAGTTTGTCTGGAAGAGATCGCTTTGGCGATAAGGCCGCCTCTTGTAATTTTCGTGTGTTACTTAAATTGTCTTTTTTCGATATGTATTGGTGGAAAATAATGTGTTTATCTAACTATACCTAATTGGACATCATAGAATACAGTTAAAGTGATAAAAAAGTTTAAACAACTGGATATATAAAAGGTAGGCCTTATCGCTAAAGCGATCTCTTCCAGACAACCTTTGAACGGCGGGAGTTGTACGCGAAGACAAGCATAATAATATGGTGTAATATTGATGACGGATTGGTGCGACAGTCATTCGTTTGTCCTTGCATGTGTCTCTGAGCTTACGACATAGGGAATCCTAGTGTGGGTCATCGAGTGTGGCGAGCATTATAATTACTAGGCGCTCGCGCGGTTGGCGGTTCTTATGTTCACCATGCGATTTACCCGAGGACTGCGGGTGGGCTATATATAGCCCATTGACTACGGAGTTGGAAAACACGTCTATCTCTCTTTATTAAACGCTCTATCCATACGAAACGTTGTTTATTTCATTCTAAGACGTACAAGTTAAACAAGCCCCCTCTATTCGCTTTATATCAGTGTTGTCGGCCGCTTTTGTAGCAGTTTCGTTCCGGATGGAAAGATTTCGATGTTGACCGGAGTGAAAAATGGCCGCGGCTTGCGGAAACAACATGTGGGGTGTATTTGGATAAAAAAACTTTTCAGTATAGAACGGATTACGTTTTAGTAAACGTTATAGTTTAAGCCGGCTTTAGAATTGCACCTCATCTCTTCCGTGAGTATCGAAAAGGTGTGCTGAGGACAATTCCTCAGCGCACCTAGTGGTACCTAGCGGCTCTGTATGATGCAGTCACCACCTCTAAAAGAGCGGACAAGCCAAGCCGCTCGGTGACAATAGGCACGACAAGGCCCATATCCAGCAATGGATACATAAAGGGCTGATTGCATTGCATTGTGTATATGATCTCGCTAAATTTCCATCATAATAGAAACTGCAACCATAAACATGGTCTCTTCCCCGGATAATGTAACAAATAAACCTATACACTATGATTATCACACGTCCACGCATGTCTCCCATCTCTCCCATCCTCTCCCCTTTGCCCCCGCCCCCCACCCCTCCCCCAGGGAGCGTCCACGTCATAAATTTAACTAATTATAACCGGGACGCCCCGACCTACATACAAAACACCTATATGGGGGCATTCTGCAAAAACTTCTCTATTAATTAATGTGAGTGTTAACGGAATACCATATTTAGTCGTTGAACCCGGTCGGTATCGATTTAGTTTAATGTTCACAACGTCTTAGGTTCGATTCCATTGCCTTTCAACAAGTGATAAATGGCGCGTTCCTTTACAACCTGTGTTACAACGCTACATTTAAGCGTCAGCGTGCAATATTACGAACCCAGTCTTGTTCGTCCAGATATGGTGCTTGCAATATATTTTAACTTGCCACGATCGATGGAGCGAAATTCGGCCGCAAATTTTTCGCTAGATTTGTCCCTGGCTCGCGATCGACCGGTCGATCGCAATCGATCATTTGAGCACCTCTGCTCTGGACTACGACTACCAACGATTTAATTTGCTAAATACTATATAAATCGCGTAAAATTTAATACAGACGATCTGATTATGGTTAATTTTCTTGAGCGAAATACTCGTATGATGTACTATACAATACATGTAAATTATATCTATAGAATGGTTGATAAGTTATTATAATGATAATATGGGAAGAGGAGAGTGCACGCTGTAATCCAACAATAGCAGCAGGGCGCACTGAATTGGCCTCGTTGCCCCAGTAATGTACCGCATTTCCCTCTTTAACCTATTCTTCAATGCAGGTACGTGTTTCAGTATCGAGTGAGATATGCCAGAGGCCATTCTCGGTCCTATCTATCCTAGCCCTCCCAATTTTCCCAATCCTTTCTCTAAATCCATAAAGACAGCGAGCGCGTCCGGGGGCATGCCCACGTTTGTCGTTTTGCACTGATGTTGGCATGTATCGCGGATGTCTATGGACGACAGTATCCACTTACCATCAGGTGGACTGTATGCTGTAAAAAAATTAGTAGTAGCAGAATGGCCCACGTCGGAGAGTTAAAATTAAAAATGACTGAAACGAGGAGTGGCTGCGTGTAAGTCACGTATAATCGTAAAAATGTATAATATACAGACGTACAACGTAAGCGCTAATCATTTTATTGCGCACTAGTGTTCCACCTGTGGCTTCGCCTCCCTTAACACAACGCGAAAGTAGATGTCTTACTTTCTATTAGAAAGAAAACAAAAAACTGAATTATCACCAAGGATGCTCTGATCCAGGTTCGACGACTAGGAATCAGTGACACAGTGGAATTTTTAAATTATGGATTTAACACCAAAGCTTTATAAACACAAAAAACCAAACGACAGATGAAGCCCTAACTACAGTACCATCTAGTGCATACCACGCGTAACTAATACAAATCAATAAGTTCGAAAACAAGTTTTTTTTTTTCATCTTTATTTTATTTAGGGGCTTTTACACTATTGTGTATGTGAGCCCCATCGTGCCATAAAAGTTACATTTTCACTATCTATCTATATACTATAATAACGTCTATCTGTGTATCTTACTTATCTATCTTAATTTATCTATGACTCTGATAGCGACTTGCAAATTCGCACAGAATGCAGCTTTCGATGTTGGATCGGACAGAATTCTATGGAAGATCCCTACAAAAACAAAAGTTAAAATTAATACTATATAGTGTGCGATGTTATAATTCCTATTTAATGTCCTTAGCTATGTGGTGTCGTGAATATTTAGTATTGTAGAGCTCATTACATCCTATCTATTCTAGATTAAGGAGATAACAATACCGCTAGGTACTACAAGCTTTGAGGAACTACATCCATCACCTCTAAAACAGTGGACTAGCCAACCCGCCTGGCCAGCGCGCCGTTTTAACACCATACATACCTCATGGACGAGACAATGCGCGCGAAAAGGCCCGTGTCCCGAAGACGACGATAATAAGGTCTTTTCGATCAGACAATGTCATGTTTATTTCATTGTATCACTAATATATCAACAAAGTTAATTCGATGCCAATCAATTTTGATATTAATTAACATTAATTAATTGTAATTTAAGTCAGCCGTGGTGTTAATTATCGTGGGTAATTAAGTAATGTTTGAACTGAATGTAAATATTACGATATTGGCCAAAAACAAAGTGTATTTTATTTCAAAGCTTAAAAACCGTCTTAAAACCTTTTTTTTCGGAATGGCTAAATTCTTGTGGCCCTAGTGGCCTTTCAAGAGTCACCGGTCGTGAACTTTAAAACCGATACCTTTTTTTTGTTAAACACGATTTTTTAAGACTCCGAAGTAATTTTCCTACCTGGGTGGGTAGGCAGATTACTTCGGAATCCGTTGTATCTGTTGATCGAACTAGTTCGAAGCATTGGCATTCGAATTCATTTAGTATTAAAATATTCATTTTATAAATATATCAAAACTAATTTCTGATTACTTATGCCGTTTGCCATTAACAAGCACTATCCATTTCTTCATGTAGTACAAATTAATATTAACTGTAGTAAGAGCTACAAAATATTTTTTTTAGAGAAGGACGGTGGCTAACAAACGTAGAATCCACCTGGTAGGAAGTAGATACTGTCGCCCATAGATACATGCCAACATTAGTCCAGAATAACAAACGTTGGCACGCCCCCGGATGCGCTGCCTACATTTGCAGATTAAGGGATGAATTGCGAAATGGGGAGGGATAGGATGGGAATGTACTCTGGGATATCTTATTAACTACCGAAATACGTACGTTCACTGGAGAATTTGATAAAAAGGGAAATGCGATACATTTCAAGGTAGTCTTCTGTGAGAGAGGGGCAACGAGACCAGTCGAGTACGCCCAGCGGCTGTTGGATTCCAGCGTACACCCTCCCCCTAGAAGATATAAACATTCTGTCGACATCCATAGTCACAAACAATTTCGTTCCCAGCAGTTCTGTTGACTGAAGCCGGGGGTAGAGCTAGTTTGAAATGTATTGAAATTGTCCATCGGCGACAGTATCCACTTACCACAAGTAAACGGCCTACGGGTCTGACATCTTCCGTACAATAATACCATCAGATTTCTAATAAAATATTTGTGTAAGAAAATTTAATCGTAAGGAAACTAATTAAACCGCCGCTCATAATTTTTTACGACATCATAATCATACGCTGTAAAATATTCTTCTTGTTAATTATATGTTATATTATTTAATAATAAATATAGCGATATCGATCCGAAATACATTATTATTGTATTCGGTGTCGTGACCTTTGACCCATAATCATTATGACCTCTCAAAGCGCCTCATCAACAGCACTGGCGACCCTAGGGCTAGCATACAGCAGTGGAGAGACACAGCAGATGGTATAACCGACGATTTAAAGTCTTGTGTAGTGTGTGTATGAGGAGAGCGTTAGATCGTGTACGGTGCGGATACAGAGGACCGGTGGGCTGCCGATGTGTTCTGTATAATAAAGTCTTTATAAAGTAGCCAAACCCGCGGGCATGTGCTAGTGCAAAACATAAATCAGTGACATTATCGAGTTGCACATGACAAGCGAGGCATGCTTGCAAGGCTCGTTAGCTGCAGGTGTTGGTAGCGTCAGCTAAGAAATCAACGAATATTTTTCAGAAATATCAAATATTTTTTACAATTCGCACGTGGGTGGAGTAATAACTTCACAATGGCAAAAATATATGAAAAATATGGGCTATTTACACTGAAAATGTTTTACTGTCAGTGGAGTATTTTTTTCATACAGTTTAGTTTCAAAAATACAATTTTAGAAAGAGAAAGTGACGTAAAATATAGAAGCTTTCGAATCTAATATGTGCGATTAATAATTAATTATTACGCCTGCGATTAATCTACCTGTACATAGCAACAAGTTAAGCGCGTATCGGGCCAATAGGGCCACTAAAAATTGAACAATTGAAGGGCAGACTACCTTCAATCTATGGAGTTTGATGATCAAACTATAATGATGTATTCATTTGATGGATCAATATAATATATTTATTTATGTGTTATATTGATAATAGTGATATATAGGTATGTGTAATTGTTCTCAAACTTCATAACATAATAATTATGTGATATATTTGTACGCCTTACAATAACGAATACCTTCACAAAACAAAGGAATTGATTTTTGAACTATAAGGTTAAAATTTGTTTTTATTCCAACGGATATAGCTTCAAGAAGTAATATGCTGAAAGGGCTAGGACACATGTACCTGTGGCAGGTCCGACACGCGACTAGGTAGTCGATCTTCGATTGGAGACTAAATTCCTGGACGTTACATAGATACCTTGTTGAAGAACTATAGGCCCATCTCGCTTCTGAGCCATGTTTATAAGCTGTTTTCGAGGGTTATCACGAATCGTCTCGAGTGCAGGTTTGATGACTTCCAGCCTCCCGAACAAGCCGGTTTCCGAAAAGACTATAGTACCATAGACCACATCCATACGCTGCGGCAAGTTATACAGAAGACCGAGGAGTATAACTTGCCATTATGCTTAGCGTTTGTGGACTATGAGAAAGCCTTTGATTCGATCGAGACTTGGGCAGTGCTACAGTCCCTCCAGCGGTGCCATATTGACTATCGGTATATCGAAGTGTTGAAGTGTTTGTATAACAACGCCACCATGTCAGTCCGAGTACAGGAAGGGAGCACGGAGCCGATTCCATTGCAGAGGGGTGTGAGACAAGGAGATGTTATCTCTCCGAAGCTCTTCACCAATGCGATGGAAGACGCTCTCAAGCTCCTGGAATGGAAAGGACTCGGCATCAACGTTGATGGCGAATGCATCACTCACCTTCGATTTGCCGACGATATCGTGGTCATGGCAGAATCGCTGGAGGATCTTAGCACAATGCTCGGAGACCTCAATCGAGTTTCCCAACAGGTGGGCCTTAAAATGAACATGGACAAGACGAAAATCATGTCGAATGTCCATGTCGTGCCCACCCCAGTTTCAGTTGGGAGCTCGATTCTCGAAGTTGTTGACGAGTACGTCTACCTAGGCCAAACGGTCCAACTAGGTAGGTCCAACTTCGAAAAAGAGGTCAATCGACGAATCCAACTCGGCTGGGCAGCGTTTGGGAAGCTACGCAGCGTCTTCTCGTCCAAAATACCTCAGTGCTTGAAGACGAAGGTCTTCGACCAGTGTGTGTTGCCAGTGATGACCTACGGCACCGAGACGTGGTCTCTGACTATGGGCCTCATAAATAAGCTCACTGTCGCACAGCGAGCTATGGAGAGGGCTATGCTCGGGGTTTCCCTACGTGATCGAATCAGGAATGAGGAGATCCGTATACGAACTAAAGTCACCGACATAGCCTCTCGGGTTAGCAAGCTGAAGTGGCAGTGGGCAGGGCACATAGCTCGAAGAACCGATGGCCGATGGGGCAGAAGGGTTCTCGAATGGAGACCACGTACCGGCGGACGAAGCCGAGGACGTCCATCTGCTAGATGGACAGACGACCTCATAAAAGTGGCGGGCACCCGCTGGATGCAGTTCGCTGCCGATAGGTCTAAATGGCGGACAATGGGGGAGGCCTATGTCCAGCAGTGGACGTCTAAGGGCTGAAAAAGAAGAAGAAGAAGACATAGATATAAAGGAAAAAATACAGATGTGGTATGCAAAAAATATAATCATATCGGTCTTGCTACAGATATGATCTACCCACTGCCACATCAGCTTGTTTATTATTTGGGCTATCTGGATAGCGTTAGTTCTTCGTCGAATTTCTTCGGTAGTGTTGTCCAGCAGAGAGATTCCGTGACGAGTCTTCGAATGGAGATCATGTACCGAGAAATCTAGTGTGATACATTTGGTCAGGACCAACGACTGGAGGAAAGTCGCCTGTAGTGGATCGATGAGAAGAACAGGAAACCGTGTGTGGTGTCCTATATCTTGCAGTGATGGTATGTATGGTATGATATATTCGTGTTATAAAAATACATGAACAGTTGTAAAAATACCATAAATTTTATTGTTTTTTTTTTCTAACCATACCTATACAGAGTGACATTTCAGAAGACACGAGATTCAATACTGGATCCTGGTTTAACCCACATGTGGAAGAGAATGTGAAATGGGCTTATCCAATGCTATTGCTACTAGAATCTCACCCTGGATTCGCTCAGATGATAAACTAAACATTAGTTAAATTTGCTTCAGTTTTACTTTCGAAATGTGAGAGGATTATCAATATTGATTCAGCAGTCTTTTAGTTTATTTTATACATATATCAAATCAAATAATTTATTTTGCATTAACATAGGTATAGGTAAACATAGGTTTTGCATATGCTGTTGATTGCAAACATGACCCATTGTGTTCAGTCCCAAAAGGCGTGCAAAAATGAATTGTCAATATCTAAACTGAACTCACACATTTGACATAATCAATTTCAAAAAATGTCAAGTCAATCGATAAATATGTCAATATAACTTGTCAAAATACAATGAAAATGTCAAAATAATAATAAAAAGTGAAATAAAATATAGATGGTAAACAGATATAAAAAATCTGATAGTGTTGTAATGTCATAGAAGGCGATATAGGGTCGCCATTTCATGGATGACCAATGCGTGTGATGGTAAGTAATCTTCACGGTTGCTTGGATAACTGGATATGTCATGGATACATTTAGAGTAGGTAGAGATGTATGATGTAGATCAGTGGTTCTCAAACTTTTTAAATGACGGAACCCTTTTGGGAAGCAAAATACTTGATGGAACCCTACAATAAAACAATTATTTTTATAAGTGTATTCTATATTAATCAGCATAATAAAAGTACAATGTATCAGTTACTAATTATTATTTACTTCACCACTTGGTAAGGACAATAATAGAAAACATTAAAAAAGAAAAAATCTAACTAGTGGGAGGTATGAAACTGTTTTTTATTTTTCATCAATTGCTTGATATCAGGTTTGATGGAAGAAAGTTGGAGTCTCATATCAGCTTCGGCGTCCAGTCTATTGCGATATTTTGTTTTCGTGGCTGCGTAGGTAGAGAATCCTGTTTCGCACAAATATGTAGTTGGGAACGGGAGAAGAATATCCAGAGCCATTTGGCCAAGCATTGCATATTCATCTTGGATTCTGCACCAAAAATCATTAAGAGGCGTCGTTTTGAACAATGACTCCATACTTGTGTCTGATGACATTTCTAAAAGAGATTCATATATCTCATTTGACATGTTTTCAGGCTTTTCCAAGTTGGGTAAAAAAGGATTATGAATCCAGGAGTTCACTTTAATTTTTGTATTGTGTTCTTCGGGAAAATACTTTTCAAAAGATGCGCGCATCGAACTGAGATATTGGACCAATTCTTCAAACACATTATCTTCAAACATTTCTGAGTCGTTTTCGCTAACAAACTCACTGAGTAACGTAAAACTTTCTATTTCTTTCTTACCAATGCAAATGATCCAAAAATCTAATTTTCTTTTAAAAGCAGTTATTTTATTATAGGCCTGAAACACTGTTGTCTGTTTACCTTGCAACGATAAATTTAATTCGTTAAGTTTTTGAAAGATATCCGCCATAAAAGACAATCGGAACAACCAAGTTTTATCATACAAACGGTCCTTCAAATTAAAAGAAGTATCTGCTGAAAGAAACATTTGTAACTCGGCTCTAAGTTCAAATAGCCTTGTTAAAGTTTTTCCCCGAGACAGCCATCGCACTTCTGTATGGAGCAGCAGTGTTTTATGTTTGCTGCCATAATCTTCACACAATAATGAGAACAATCGGGATTGTAGTGGTCGTGATTTGATAAAATTAATTATTTTTACCGCTTCATCCATAACTAATTTTAGATTAGACGGCATTTGCTTCATCGCAAGTGCTTGTCTATGCAGAATACAATGACTGGAACTACAATTAGGCGCTTTATTTTTCATTCGTGACACTGCTCCTGCTGTTTTACCTGTCATCGCCTTGGCCCCATCTGTACAAATGTCAATGCAATTGTTCCAACTGAGATTATGTTCTTCAAAAAATATATTTATTTTATTAAAAATTTCTTCCCCGGTAGTGTTTGTAAGCAGCGATGAACACATAAGCATGTCTTCTTCAAAAGAACTTTTATATGGATATCTCACAATAACCAGCAGGATAGCCAAACCAGCGACATCAGTCGACTCGTCCATTTGCAAAGCGAATCGTGTATTTTGTAGACGTGTAACTAGTTCTTGTTTGACGTAGCTTGCCAGATCATGGATTCGTCGTGAAACAGTATCGTTTGATAGCGGAACAGTAGAAAGATGCTTTGCAGATTTTTCATCAAGCATACATTTTGTTATGTCTAATACACATGGTTTTATTAATTTCTCAGCGATAGTGTGCGCTTCACCTGCTTGTGCAATGCGATAGCTAACTAAGTATGATGCCTCCGTGGCCTTTTCGTTGGTAGTTTGTGTTACATGCATCATATTTTTTTGACTTTCTAATAACTGATCTTTTTTGCGAACAAAAAATTCTTTATTCTTGTCTTTAGTCTCGGGGTGTACGGTTTCTAAATGTCGACGCAATTTGGCAGGTGCCATGGAACTATTAGGAAGCAGTTTACTACAGAGCATGCAGAGAGGTGAGCCGTTGGAATCAACAAATCCGAAACTGATATAAGATTCATCATACTTCCTTTTTTTCGTCTTTGAAACCGTCGAGCTTGACGTCGTGGCACTCGTGGCATCATCTTCTGGATCGGTGATTGCTAAATTCTCCGCGCGCATTGCTTTTGAACATTCAGCGTCATTAGAAGATGTTGTTGGAACACGTTTAACACCTTTAAGCCAACGTTCCATTCTTCTTTATTTATAATGTTACAAGTCAGGATAGTGGGGTTTAAATAATGCACAATCGTTACTGCGTATAAGAGACTAAATTTAGAACCTACAGGGAAGAAATGTATAAAACTGAGACAACAGAATACAGCAGGCAGTAAAACAATGAACACTAGTTTCTCGCTAGCGAGCTTGTAAGTAGGTAGTAACTTATCGCTCCGAACGCTAATCATCAACTGACGACGCCAACGCGCGATCGCCGCTTTTATACTTAGTCCTAGACTCGATCTCAAATATTCTCGAAAATACTCGAGTCGGCACCTTTGATAAACAAAAAGCAAAAATAAAAACAGAAATTTAAAAATAGCGTTGTAAACAATATCGACTTTATCCTTTGAAGTTAGAGACGAAAGTCGCTAGTTGACAACTATAGCGTCTAATTCAGAGGCGGCTTTTATCAAAGAGACTGAGCGCTTACAAGTATACTACCCGCTCGTTTTAAGTTTGCCGCTGGCGATAGGTATGAGTGTATGACGTTCGAAATTTTTTATTTAATTGTAACAATAAAAATTGTGTACGTTAGATATTTGGGTAAAACTATGACACATTATAAGTTTTGTTGTCACGTGGGGGAGGGTACGCGCATTCCACAGACCGGCAAACTTAGAGCGAACGCGTTGTACAAGTATAAAATTGTTGAGACCAAACTTATGAGATATTGTACCAGCTAATGTAACACAAGCTTATACAAATACAAATAAATAAATAAATAACATTCATAGCGTTTTGTCTCCGCGCGGCCGCGGAGTCCGCACAGCCGCGGAGCGACCAGAGAGAGGTGTTTTGATTTTTTTATTTCTAAATTCTTGCGGAACCCCGACAGAGGTATCACGGAACCCTAGGGTTCCGCGGAACACACTTAGAGTATAGCTGATGTAGATAAACCATGATTTTTTTTATTAAATTTATTTAAGACATTTACATATTTTCTATACAGTAATTGTCACTTATAATATAATGTAGTTTACAAAACATCAATTTTACAAGTAGGTATACATAAAGTCAATGTGAGCTGACATCTGTACAAGAATAATCTGTTTTACAGCTGACGAAGTCCTTCCCTTCGATCTATTCTTAATACTACGTTACAGCTATTTAAACAGTTTAATCAGGTGGTAATTATTGTGTATAAAATGTGCGTTGTGTGTGTTTTATGTAAGCATATCTATATGTGAATGTGTGTGTAGAGTGCGGTTTTAAATACCCGTTTTAGAAAATTTTGTATAGAGTGAATAACGTCTATAATTGAGTGTGTTGTATGGGTGTGTGTGTGTGTGTGTGAATAAAACAGGTTGTTAAGAGCTATTTCACGTTTTAAGCGAAAAATACAAGTTTTTGAGCTCTTCTATAAGTGAAATGAAAATTGCTTTACATTTCTGAGTAAATATTTTAAATAGCTCGTTTCTTTGTACTGACATTTAGTAGGATACATTTCGAAATATTTCTTTATTTATCCTGTAGTACTCGACCATGTTTTAGCAAAAACGCGCGTAGTAAGAACTTCAGAGCCCTGCTTCTTCCACTAAAATTCTTTAATTCAACAAGATAAGGTACAATTATACGTTAGTATATAATTGTACTGACACATAGTGTACTATTTCCGCAAATTAACACAAATTATCACATGAATGTGAGTCGAGTATAGATAAATAGGCTAATACCGCTGGTGGACTCGCTCGGTGGATTACGGTCTGAAGCCCCCAGTGATTTACTAGTCATTTATTACCAGAATAACAAGTATTGGCACACCCGCGGATGGAGTGCCTACGTTTATAGATTTAGAACCAGATTTGGAGACAGGGTTAGGAAAATGGGATAGGGTGTAACATTGGGGAAATAGGATAAAGTGGGAAATGCAGTACATTTAACGGTGGTCTCCCGTGAGTGCGAGATAACTTGACCTATAGAGTGCGCCGACCGACGAGACAGTGATTTTTTTTTAAATAAATTTGAATTCAAGGTCTCGCGAATCCCTGCCTTAGCTATCAATCACCTTTTTAGCTCTAAATTATAAATTAAAGGTAACAACGCCATTTAATCACCAGACACATAAACAAGGCTTGTTACGACACGGTGAATGTTTGATGAGATAGCGCTCGCCAAATTATTTTCAGCGTATTAATTACGCTGGCTCCACACGGTCAATTGAAGGTCATTGATAATATCGTAAAGGTGACAAAGCAGCTACCACAAGCTCTGAGGAATTACACTATCTAAACGAGTGGACTCGCCAACCCATTTGACCAGCGTGCCGTATGTATCAGGAAGCGTGTGTCCAGCACAGGGCGATGAAAGGTCGGATTTAGGTAGGGGGTCGGTATTCGGTAGCTATTAGTTAATAAATAAATGTGTACAGGCAGATAAATATCTAAAAAATATATATCACGATAAATGTTCTATAAATAATGAAATAAAGCAATTACGCTGATTCAACATTAGATAAGTATTGTAATTGGAAACCACATATGGACACTGTGTGCAAAAGAAAAAAAAACGCTCTATTTATATGTCCTAATCAGATTAAGACAAGTCGTAAATAACGAATCTGCGTTGTTGGCATATCGCGGTTATGTGTCTTCATTACTAAGATACAGCATAATTTTATGGGGAAATTCTCTCCATACAGAAAAAGTGTGTACAAACATGTAAACCATACTTTCTGCAATTACGCATATTCTACAATTGCCGTGTCTTTATCGTGAAATGTGTGTTTTCGTTACAAAATATGTTACCTTTTCAAAATGAATCAGGAAATGTATACAAATGTAAAAAAGTAGAAGTGCCGCCAATAAAACTAAAATACAAATTATGTGTTCCATCACAAAAGATTAAATTGTATATCATCAATTCATATTGAATGACTATGAAAATATATATATAATGTGCTCTATCAAACACTAGAGACAATGTAGGAATCTCGAAATTAAAACCAAATTGCGTTGCTCTGAAAAGAGAAACAACATTTAAGAGCTATTGATTCTCTATTTAAATCTCACTATCTCTCTATGAAGTTTATTTCAACATAAGTAAAGAATTCAAGTCACTAGATTCAATTATAAACTTCGATTATTATTAGATATAGAAAAGACAAGCCCTTCTGTCAAAACCTCCATTGTCTCAACCATAGATTAACCATAGACTGGCACAAACTCCATAGAGCCACCACCATAGTGAATTCGGAATGAAGTGCGAAGATCTTCATTTACATATATTAAAGGAATTAATAACAATTTATTAAAAAAAGACTGTCTAAATATTTGATAGACAAATGTTGTTATACTTTTTTTTTAATGGACGTTGTCGGCAGACGTGCTCGTCTGCCGACAACGTCCATTGACGCGCATTGTCATTGACGTGGTGATTGAGTGGTCGCTTTTTATAATAACAAAATACTTTTGATTTGGGAGTGCATACGAGTATATTCCATATTTGAAAATTAAAGAAGATAGGTACATATAAATACGTCAAAAACATTTTTTTTTATGTACGAATGCGGCAGTCTAGCATACAGTCCACCTGATGGTAAGTGGATACTGTCGCCCATAGACATCCGCGATACATGCCAACATCAGTCCACAATGACAAACTTTGGCACGCCTCCGGATGCGCTGCCTACCCTTGGAGATATAGGAATTGATTTGGAGAAAGGGTTGGGATATGGGGAGGGATAGGATGGGAATGGGTTCTGGCACATCTCACTCACTACCGAAACACGTGCGTACATTAGGGAAATAAGAGATAAAGTGGGAATTGAAGATTATTTAAATGACAGTCAAATAATAATACAATGACACTCATCAATTTTTCTTTGATACTAGTTATAATTTGACATTTAAATTTGAATCACTTGTTTACTTATTTCAATTAAAATGTAATCTTGTTGATATAGTTTTTAATGTAAACTTAATCTAACATTTGCACGTCTGTTATCTGGCAGAATGTGTAATGGCTTTAATGACTTATCATAAGACCTGTATGTGCCCGCATTATTATTATTATTGTTTAATCTATGTCAACATTCACTGACGAATGTCGACTTTCGATACATTTCGGAGATTCACAGTAACATCCAAGCACAGAAACACCTGTTTCTTTACCATTATCATACACCGTGAAACAATAAAAAGCGAGAAAACACCCCATCCCACATCCCCCAAAGTAATATTACCCCATCACTCATGTTTACTTGTGTAATAATGTGCATTATCAAAAAATATTTCATATTTTATTGACGTACTAAACTTTCCGTGAGGCTTTATTCGCGCCCTCGTACACACAACACAATACATGGCTAAGTCATCGGTTATAACATCAGCGTATCTCTCTAGAGATACAGTCCTCTCTCTCCCTCGTGCCCACACTACACATAATCTAACGCTCTCATCATACACAGACTACACAAGAATTTAAAGGCACGCGCACACTACAGCCGCGTCGCGTCGCAGCGCGTCGCACTGCAAAACTGCGACAACGCACATTGCAGACGCGGTAGGCCGCACGTCAACGCAATAATTTAAGCCAGTTAACTGTTGACATTTCAATTCTTCACGTCATCTCACAGGGAGTAACTCGCGAATTACGTCCGTTAAGAATTAAAGGCTGGCACATGTTAGCGCGGGTCGCACCGCATCTTTCTAAATCATTTTCATACATTTTGTATAAACAATCGCAAACACCAGGCCGGCCGCATCGCGTCACAGCGCAGTGTACTGTCTGATCGCTTGCCAGCTCACCTCGATGTGTGTGCAATTAGGAAGACCAAATATCTCGGAGTCACTCTAGACCATCGACTGACCTTCCGAGAACACATAAAAACCGTCCTAAACCAAGCCGCGGGAGAAGTAAAACGTCGCTTAGAAATAAGCTGATATTGTACAAAACCTGCATACGTCCCATAATGACCTTCGCTCGCGTTGTGTTTGCACACGTAGCTCCAACATTGAAATATTCCAAACCCTCCAAAATATATTCGTGAGTAAGGGCGTGGCTGCCCCACGGTACTATCGCAATGTCGAACTCTACAAGGACTTGGAACTTCCCTCCATCGTCAAACACGTGAAAGACTCCGTCCGACGCTACTATGACAGAGTCCCTCACCATCCCAACTCTCTAATAGTTGACAGCCTCACTTATTTCCCCCACAGGAATGCTCCGCCCCGTTACCGTCGTTCTCGATCCATCCTAGACGACCCCGACGACCCAATTACCGCTGCCAATGGGGTTCTTACACTATACTCTACACGGCTACACCGTCACGACTGGCGAAGGCAAGGACGTGCCTCTCGCTACACCATCAATACACACCGGCCTTCAGCCAAACCTTTAACCAGATATCGGCACGTGTCTGGGCGCTTCTCACCGACTTGCGATCCCGCAGTGCCCTCCCAAAGCAGCGCCCTAAGCCGAAGTCCGTTCTTTCCGCCGGTCTACCGGCGAGGGGGGAGCACTTAGGCTCGTTGCTGCACACACTTCTTGCTCCTGGCTGAACGCCTGCTGCGCTCGCCCTAAGCTATAACGTCCGGTCAGGGCCGTCTTAAGTCTATTCTGCGCCGGGGTGCGGGAGTGTATCCTAAGACAGTCAAACATCCTATTGTGTATCCTATGACAGTCAAATATCCTATTGTGTATCCTATGACAGTCAAATATCCTATTGTGTATCCTATGACAGTCAAATATCCTATTGTGTAATTGTTTACTATAGCGTTATATTTTTTCATTACCTTTAAAAGGTGAGCGCCCGGGGTGCACCGCACCCCTTGCACCCCCTGGTAAAGACGGCCCTGCGTCCGGTGACTCTTGAAAGGCCAGTAGGGCCACAAGAATTTAGAAATTCCGAAACAAAAAAAAAACTGACTTATTGCCTGAACTGACTGACTGAATGTGCGTTGTTGTAGTTTTCCAGTGCGACGCGCTGCGGCGCGAAGCGGCCGTAAGATGCGCGAGCCTCATCGATAATGCCATCACAGCCGACATCTCTTCACTGCTATATACCGGCCGGTTCCTTGTTCCAACACCACATTACGTTATTTACCCGTGAAAAGTCAGAAATGGTAGCTAGTCTTACAAGATTTTAAAACACCATCCGGGCACCGAGCACCGCCATTTTAAGCTACCGTTCAGATATAAAAGATAAACAATAACTACACAAAGAACACAATGAAGCTCATTTCAGGGCACATTATCTTTTACGTGGCAATTTTCACCTGAATTTATACATAAAATATGGAATTCCAACATGTTACTAACATTATACAAGTTGAAGATATAGCTTCGCGAATTGTAATTTCTTCGTATTAACAAAGTGAATCCCAAGTTCTGATATTGTTAAACTAGCACCGCCCGCGAATTATTGTGCTGATGTTAGAGTATGTTTGATTAATTTATGTCCCGTGGATACTCTATAATTCATGTGGATACAAAGTGAAAGTACAATAAAAATAGTTTACTGGATAACTTAGCATCGTCATTTGGATACAACTTAACTGTTACTACCGATAAATAGAGGCAAAAAAGCAGAAATACCTATTAGTCCCTCGACAAGATAATAATATATTTTTTGATGTACGAAGGCGGCAGACGAGCATGCAGTCCACCTGATGGTAAGTGGATACTGTCACCCATAGACATCCAGGATACATGCCAACATTAGTCCAAAATGATAAACGTTGGCACGCCCCCAGATGCGCTTCCTACCTTTAGAGATATAGGAATGGATTTGGAGAAAGGGTTGGGAAAATGGGGAGGGATAAGATGGGAATGGGTTCTGGCAAATCTCACTCACTACCGAAACACGTACGTACATTGAGGAAATACGATAAAGTGGGAAATGCAGTACATGTCAAGATAGTCTTCTGTGAGAGGGGGGTAACGTGGCCAGTCGAGCGCGCCCAGCGGCTATTGGATTGCAGCGTGCACTCTCCCCCTCAAAAATATTAATAATAATTAATACATAATAAACATATACTGCTTCTGCAACAGTCAGTAACGCTCTAAAGGTATAATCGTGATTCAATCCCAACTATAATCTTCAAAGATATTATATTAATATTTACTAAAACCAGCTTATTTAACTAAACAATACAGCTATAGACCGAGGATAGCTCCTTACATAGCTCGCTATGTGACTTTGAATTTATGGATAAGGCCTACCGTTAGATTCCACGTTCAAACGCAGCTCTTTTTTTTTAAATAACACGATGGCCCACACTAGGATTCCCTGTGTCGTCTGGGTCCAGAGACACACACTAAGACCAACAAAATCCGTGCAAAACCCAGACCCGAATAAACACCTGTCTTTAAACAAATTATTGTCCGACCGGGAATCGAAGTGGGCACAGCGAGTGGGGACAATACCAATTTTCTGACCATTCTTCTTTCTGAATTATAATTTAATAAAAATAGATTATAATATGGCTATAAAAGAAAAAGATAGGAAAATAAACATTAATTACATTTAGCTGTCAAAAGTAGTTCTTTTTTCTTCATATATATATATGGCAATGGTGCAATTAGCACATTCTGCCAGTGTCAAGGTTTCTTCGTAATTAATAAATAATTTAGGTCTAAAACGTATCCTGTCAACGTCCAGTCCCGTTGAAGTAAGTCAGGAGTCGCTCAGTAAAGCGATAATAGGTTTACTGAGGAACCAGAAAACAGCTAATACACAATTTTTAGAATAATCAAAGAGAACCTTCAAATTCGCTTCTTGAGTTGCCGCCAAAAAGTCCAAAAGTTGTTTTGTAAGTGTACTATTAGACGTACGAGTACTTAGATTCCATTTGACATTGTTGTAGTTTCTGTCACAAGTTGGATTTTACTAAGTAAATAAAAGTATAATTCAAAACCACTCTATATTACGAAGTATGGGACGTATTCTGATTGATATTGATTGTTTTTGACTATTTTTTATTCTGATTGACAAATTTCGTTTATTTTGTTATTTTCTCATTAATTACTGCATGTTATATTTAAATGTTGCATGTCATTTTCACGACAAACATGTGGGACTACCAAAAAATTTCATCTTTTTACCATGTTTAGGCAAATAGACTAATTAAAATTATTAAAGGATTTCTTAATGCTCAACATAACGGCCACGCCCCTCAAGAGATTTACGATGTTAACCCGTTGTCCGGACAAGCATCCTTCTACACTCACAGACTACATACATACACCGTCCCCGCCGGCGGAGACGAGGACGTCACCCTCGCTACACCGTGAACACACACCGGCCTTCAGTCGACACTTTTACTAGGTATGGACACGTGCCTGGGCGCTGTCCACCGGCTCGCGATCCCGCGGTGCCCTACCAAAGCAACGCCCTAAGCCGAGCTCCGTTCCTACCGGTCTACCGGCGGGAGAGCGCTTAGGCTCGATGCTGCACACACTCTTTGCTCCTGGCTGAGCACCTTCTGCGCTTGCCCTAAACTATACACGACTCTTGAAAGGCCATTAGGGCTAAAAACACAAGCATCCTTCAAACCCGAACACACCGCATGGAATCCGGAGCAACGGCAGCCCTATTAGTAATTCATTACAAATCACTGTAGTACAGACCGGCTATTGTAAAGATCAAAACGTCACTTAGAATATGATTATACAAATGACTTACCAAGCTTGTTGTTGTTGTGTTGATGCTGATGATGATGTGGCTGTTGCTGCTGCTGCTGAGGGATCTGCTGCATCAGAGCTGGATGTGGAAGCTGCAGTAGCTTTGCAGGTTCTAGTTTAGTTGCTGCCGCAACAGGTATGGGTCCTGCGTTCGTCATCGTCGTCATGGTTGCTGCTGGCATCATTAATGTAGACATGGCAAGCATTTTGATCCCACACTTTTTGGCAACCCTATTCACATTTCCATTTTTGCGCGGTATCACTTTTTTCAAACTGAGGTACGATTTTTACGACTGCGCTAACACTTTTAACGACCACAGTACGATTTTCCCGACTGCAGTGTCACTTTTTATGACTGCGGTTTGATTTTCGCGACTGCGTTATCACTTTTCACGATTTCTTTTGTAATTATGTGCACTTCAGTCACTATTATTGCTATTTTGTCACTTAATTATTTGTATAATTATTTTATAACTACTTTTAAGCTAGAGTTTGGTGTTTATAATCTCACCTTTTATAAATCACATACATTTCGCGATGTGTCGTAACAGCTCGTGGTTATTAACATTTTTTTTTTCTAAATTATATGAATGAAATGATACTATTCTATGGGTAATAATATCTAGTAATACTAGTCTGTAATAATATCGAACATATTTTTTATATTATTTTTGTTATTAATGTTTATAATATGCGACGTCACAAATATTGCGCTGAATCGTGGCCATATTTTTAAAAATGGTTTGTTTAAAAAAAAAACATTATTTTGTTTTTATTACTGTCAGATGTTTATTAACTTAGTACAATGACAATATAATAGTTATTTTGGTAGCAAACGCTGTTATAAGTTAAAATTGAAAATACTAACAGAGTAACGTAATTACTATTAGTGTATTAACACGCCTATGGATTAATATGGATGCGTTTCCTACCTGTAGGGATTTAGGAACGGATTTGGAGAAAGGCTTGCGAAAATGGGGGGGATAGGATAAGATGGGATAGACAGGACCGGAATGGAATGAACACTGACATATGTCACTCGTACATTGGAGGAATAAAACAGGGTCAAAAATGCAGCAGGTACATTTGGTGGTACAGTGCGACCAGCGGCTGTGGGCCAACCACGCGGCCCCAGTGCGGATTGATGGTTCACATACCTACACCAGATTTTTTTTAATTATTCCTAGAGCATGTGGGTTTTTCGTTACGACGTTTTCCTTCATCGTCGAGTTAGTCATAATTAAAAAAAAAATGTTCTTAGGCAGAGGTGAGTGGTGAGTGGAATCGGGCGAGGATTTGAACTCATGATCACAAGAATGTAAGTCCAGTATATATACCCCTAGGCTATCATAGCTCTACTATGTAATTACTAATTATAAATATTCTGCTTATAAATAAATTGGACCCACCATTGAAAACTACATTAAATGAAATACATATTCATTCTAAATCATAAACATATTGTTTAGATTTTAACTTTAATGGTGGGGTATTTATTCATAATAACAAAATAATAACGTACTGTTTTTTTTTATAGACAAGAGGGCGGTCGAGCAAGCGGTTCCACGTGATGGTAAGTGTTACCACCGCCCATGGACACCTGCAACACCAGAGGGTATGCGGGCGCGCCGCCGACCTTGTAAAATCCTATTCACAGCTCTATTGAAGAACCCCATATCGTAGCTTAATGGAAAGACCTCTTGAGGCAGTTCGTTCCACAGCCTACGGGTTCGCGGTATAAAATGATTTTTGGACCGAACAGTGCGCGACACCTCCGTATCCGACCGACCGCACTTCTGTGGCGGGAGGTGCGCTTGTAGAAACCCGAGGTTGGGAAACACCTTGTATACTCCTAGGCTAAAACAAGGAGGAAAATTGAAGAGTAAAATATCGTTCAGATTATTATTTATTTATTATGTTTTCTCGATGAAAATAAAACAGTTCTTAATGCGTCTCCATTAGGGTATGCCCTAGACTCGGAAAAGCTCTTTGCTGGATAAGCCCCCGCTGAGCTTTGAGTCGCCGTCGCTAAGGCGATAGGATTTTACTTTGCATTTAGGTTACTTATTTTAGGGAAATTACTTAGTAACATAGATACACTTTATTTTACATCAAGACCATGGATTTGAGAAAACATACTTGATATGTTACACAAGCACTCCAGGGCATGGACGGTAGAGTCTAATAGTATTATATAAGGTCGGGGAAAAAGTTTCTTCGTATTTTATATACAAATTCAAGACATTTTTTTTAAAAGATTAATTACATTTAATTATAATATATATGTGTCGTTTTGTTCTATAAATTGTTGCCATCTTGTAGGTAGTGACATGATCCCGTTGCTGTAGAAATATTGGGATTTTTGGTCAAAAAATTGCGACAATTAGTTTTGACAGTCCTCTCTTGATGTTAACCTTACACTACCTAAAGAATTCTGAAGAGATCGAAACAAGTGGAAATCTGAGGACGCAAGGTCAGGGCTATATGGTGACATATAAATGTATACACATGACATAAATATATACAATTGAAAGACTACACTAATATCTGTTGATCAATTATTTAATTTATGTGTGTTTTGAAAATGGAACATTCTTATTACGCAGTACTCAAGTTTCAAATTTGAATTTTTAACGAACCTCTAATCATCTGCTTCAAAAAGAGAAGTAGCCAACCAAGTTTCTTTGATAAGAACGTATGATGTGTCATCTAGTCTATTCCTATATCGATGTCCAAGACATACATAAGAGAAACATAAAAATACAAGTAGAAGTCCAATCGGCGGCCTTATCGCTAAAGCTATTTCTCTCAGGCAACTTTTAAATGGTAAGGAGAAGTCTGAAGACGAATATACGTAAATCGTGCAATACAGAAATAATGTCTCTCTACAAATACAGAGATAAGTTACATTTGTATACTTCTTTCTCATCTCGTCTTCCAATAGATCTCTTTATTTAACCCAAATGTTAGCTGGTAGTAATTATTTAATCCAAACATTAGCCGGTAGAGATTATTTAACCCAAATGTTAGCTGGTAGT
Source organism: Sesia apiformis (assembly GCA_914767545.1). Classification (NCBI taxonomy): domain Eukaryota; kingdom Metazoa; phylum Arthropoda; class Insecta; order Lepidoptera; family Sesiidae; genus Sesia; species Sesia apiformis. Next base: position 1,254,706 of record OU611977.1, on the reverse strand, counting down.
AATTATTTAATCCAAACATTAGCCGGTAGAGATTATTTAACCCAAATGTTAGCTGGCAGAGATTATTTAACCCAAATGTTAGCTGGTAGAGATTATTTAACCCAAACATTAGCCGGTAGACATTATTTAACCCAAATGTTAGCTGGTACAGATTATTTAACCCAAACATTAGCCGGTAGAGATTATTTAACCCAAATGCTAGCTGGTAGAGGTAATTTAATCCAAACATTAGCCGGTAGAGATAATTTAATCCAAATGTTAGCTGGTAGAGATTATTTAACCCAAACATTAGCCGGTAGACATTATTTAACCCAAATGTTAGCTGGTAGAGGTAATTTAATCCAAACATTAGCTGGTAGAGATAATTTAATCCAAATGTTAACTGGTAGAGATAATTTAATCCAAATGTTAACTGGTAGAGATTTTTTTATAAAATAGGCGGCAGACACGAGTACAGTTATATATCAGTACACCAGTCCACCTGATGGTAAGGCGATACTGTCGTCCATACACATCTGCGATACGTGCCAACATCAGTCCAGAATGGCAAACGTTGGCACTCCCTCGGATGCGCTGCCCACCTTTGCAGATTAAGTAATGGATTGGGAGAAAGGGCCAACCCATTTTCCCAAGAAAATGGGTAGAGATAGGATGGGATGGGAATGGTTTCTGGCATATCTCACTCACTACCAAAACACGTACGTATATTGGGGAAATAGGATAAATTGGGAAATGCAGTACATTTCAAGGTAGTCTTCTGTGAGAGGAGAGTAACGTAGCCGATCGAGTGCATTGTCTCCCTACAAATGCCTTAAGTTTGTCATATATATATATATATATATATACTTGTACTTGTATCAGCCTATAATATCCCAGTAAATACCTGCAGGGCACAGCCCTCCCATAGTAAATCGCTGGAGGTTTCGGACCGTAATCCACTACGTTTCCTCACGTTTCCTCACGATGTTTTACCTCACCGCTGAGCTAGTGACAATTTTTAAAAATCCCTACTTTAGTATAAACGCACACTTTAGTATAACATTAGCATAAACGTATAAACGAACACAAACGATTTTTTTTTTAAATAATAAACCAAATTTAATTGAAAAACTTAATTTGACTTTATTACAAAAAAGCGACCATTGACATGGCTTAAAGTTTAAGTGTCTCTACAAGATTAATTAATTAATTAATGGGAATTTGGAATATGGCTATTTCAGTTTGGAATTAATTAATTAATCAATTAATTCTACAAGATTAATTAATTAATTAACGGGAATTTGGAATATGGCTATTTCAGTTTGGAATTAATTAATTGATCAATTAATTCAACAAGATTAATTAATTAATTAATGGGAATTTGAAATATGGCTACTTCAGTTTGGAATTAATTAATTAATTAATCAATTAATTCCACAAGATTAGTTAATTAAGTAATAATAATAATAAATACTCTTTATTGCATACAATAGTTATTACATGTGCACAAATAATAAATGACAGAATACAATAGGCGACCTTATCGCTAAGGCGATCTCTTCCAGGCAACCTTAGGATAGAGAAAAATAAAAGGGATATAGGTAGTGCAAAAGAACCGAAATCCAGAGATGGATCATGTTAAATATATACTCATCGACAATAAATATAGTATAATAAATACATATAATAATAAAAAACTTAATAATATATAAATACATATAATAATAAATAACTTAATAATAATTACTTAATAAGTAATGGGAATTTGGAATATGGCCATTTCAGTTTGGAATTATTTTGTACATTCAGTGAATTTTTGGGACACATGATACGGAAAGAAAAAAAAAACTGATTCTTATTTGATGTTTTGTATCAAGTATGGCGTAGGGCGTTGTGTTACCTTGTGTTATTTGTAAGCATGTGTGTGTTTATTATTATGTTGAATACCTATATATAATTTGGCACTCCATCACTGGCAAATGTGGCGATCTGACTATGTATCTACCACCTTTTTTAACGCACATTGCAGAATAAACAAATTGAGGATTTGAACTCGCGATCACAGGAATGTGAGTCGAATATATGTACCTCTAGACCAGGGGTGAGCAACCTTTTTTCGTTCCCGTACCCCTTAATAAAACTTTTCATTTATGAGTACCCCTCCCCTGATAACTCCATACCTACTCCTAAAAATGTCAAGGAATTACAAAGAATCCTTTGCGTACAGTAGCCGCTTAGACAGGCGGTATACAAACGAATGTACTGTATTTTACCAACCCAACGCTCATAGTCTAGCACCTTAGTAGGTTATTAGTTATAAGGTTCATTTTAAACTACATATTGTAGACATAATACATTATAATAATGTTTATATAAGTTAACCGTTTTAACTTCTCAGTATTTCCGCCATTACCAATATAATTTTCACGTACCCCCAATGGGACCCCGCGTACCCCCAGGGGTACGCGTACCACAGGTTGGGAATCGCTGCTCTAGACTATAACCGCTCTTAGACAAAACATACGCGTTAGAAATACACATACACATACTTAAAGAAAGAAATAAGAAACTAGATAAGATAAAGGAAAAGATACTGACCGTTAGTTTGCAAGATAAAATGAAGTTAGCGAGCGTGACACAAAGATATCCCGCTTTAAGCGTTATTCCTAACCAGTCTCCATACCAGTCTCGAAACTCTCAACATACATACATCCACATACATACTCTTACAAAAAAAAACATCTTACTAAACACATTGCGGGATAGACCGCTCAAAGGTGTGAGGGGCAGAGTGCACGCTGCAATCCTACAGCCGCGGAGCGCCACGCTACCCCTCCCTCACAGAAGACTACCTCATTTCCCACTTTATCATATTACCCCAAAGCAAGAACGTGTTTCGGTAGTGAGTGAGATATGCCAGAGCACATTCCCATCCCATCCTATCCCCGCCTATTTTCCCAACCCTTTCTATCGCATTTCAAACCGGCAAGCCCTCCAGCTAGGTGAAGCGACGACTTGAAAAAATTCGTCAGTGGTGGGTTGGATTAGATGCCAAGCCAAGGATCGTGTGTGCGAGATCTTGGCTGCTGCGAGCTGCGGGAGAGACCTATATCCAGCAGTGGTGAGATATAGGCTGATGCTATGGTGATAATAATGCTTCAGCGTGTGTCACACACGTGTGTGAATCGCACATGTGACACACATCTTTCGACAATGATTGAGCACCAAACATGTCAAAAATTCATATACCCGCAAATTGAGTTTAATTATTTAACGTTAATCTCGTCGTGTTTAACTTGAAAACGCTCTCGCTGTTTAATGAGGACGACAACGGTATATGTGTACGGTTAGCAAATAAAGGCAAAGGAGATAATTAAGAAATAGAATTGAATGACCCAATACCCATTTTTTTACAATTAAACGATCTAATTCCCGCCGAAAAGTCAACAAACGTTGTTAGTTATAATGATAGGAACTCAGTGGAGGTATGGTGCATTTAACCCTGCATATGTATTTGTTTACTAGCGGTGCCAGCGCCTTCGTTCGCGTGAACTTCTGATTCCCGTGGGAACTCCATAATTGATCTGGATAAAAAGTACCATAAACGTTAACGCGGCATATGAGTTGTAACTGTGTGAAATTTCATTAAAATCCGTGCAGCAGTTTATGCGTGATGCGCGTTCAAACAGACAGATAGACAGAAGAAAATTCTAAAAAATGTTGTTTTGGGCTCTGTATCACAGGTAGTTTACACTGCAATAACTTTTTTAAATATTTCATGTACACACACGGCCCTGTTACGATGTTATTTTATGCAATAGATTCTTTATTCCACAAAGCGGCATTGTGGTTAACAACATACAGAGATGATACGATAGGCGCAATACCAGTTAAGATTAAGTAAAACTGTAGTGAGTATTTGCACTAGCCTTTAATGTGCCACTGCAGGGCACAGGCCTCGCCTACGTAACCAGTAGGGGGTTTCGGGCCATAATCCACCAGATGTACATGTCACAAAACTAACGCAAAACCTGCAACTAATTTAAAATGTGTATATAAAACCGTTCTAACGAACAATAAAATTATTTTAAGGAACCAATCAAAAGTTACAAACATGTAAGGTTTTATTGTTCTGTCTAAACGTTCGTAGTGTTTATTATACAAACCGAACGCCTCTAAAGGCGGTGAGTGCTGTGCGGCGTGTAACATAAAAGAGATTAAGGTACTAGAAATGTATTATAAATATAGCAATTAAACAACTTTGAACGGTTTAAATCGCATATATTTAACATTATTTATATCCCGACGTTTCGAACACTTTGCAGTGGACGTGGTCACAGGGTGACTCCACGTTTAATCGCTATGTATAGTAATCGCGAAAACCTAAGAAAATGTATTACAAGTATTTAAAAAAAAAACAAATAATATCAGTACATACTCGTACATAGATACACACGTATGTTTATATAGTTTTAGATTCAGCTGGTAACCGTCGAGATGTAGTGAAATTCTGATTTTCTCATTTCGGTAAAATAAGCACATTTCCCTTCATACTTTTTTCTAAATTTACATTTTTTTTGCAAACCGTACCACGACACGGGCATCTTGTCCTAATCCAATACAAACATTTATTTTTTATGTGTTTACCCTTGAAGCCTTTTTTGGGGACCGTACGCTCGTGTCGCACAAAAGGGGGGTATCCAGGAACCACATTAAGGTTTATTTGCTAAAAGGAGGCCTTTTGCATATTAAGGGTTTTATGAAACCTTGAAGGGTAACGTGCAGCGACATGGCTATAGCATATACATATATAGATGTTGGTATATCTGATGTTAATAGACTTCGACACCATATGACTGATCACTATGAAAGTTGGCACATATGTGTACTTTTTCATGGAGAAGGTTTTTATGCTATATAATTTGTTGTAACTCGCCACTAGATGGCGCTGCAGCACATCAACTTCTATACCGTTCAATCGATCGCAAAAATCATATCGACGGCAAAACATAACAATTTGTGATTTTATATACAGAGGTAAATAAATATACACAGGTAGGACAATGTCTGCCGGGTACAGCTAGTATAATATTATCCTGTATATTGGGATATTTACATAATGAGAACACGGGATATATGTTACACGTTTAATTCTCGGCCACAGACTGCTCTCGTACGCAACCCACATATCGGATAGTGACCATATGCGTCTACCTACATTACAAATATAGAGGCAAAATTGTCTGCTTGTGGGTATGTTGGGGGTAATCTCTGGAACTACTGAACCGATTTCAAAAAATCTTTCACAAATAGGAAGCTACATTATCCTAATATAGGCTATATTTTATTTTGAAATTTTGAAAAAACAACTCTTACATACCGAAGCGAAGCGAGGGCGGGTCGCTAGTTATAGATAGAGAGATAAGACGCTTACTTAGAACACAGTTATAGGACACATTACAAGGAAAATTACAAGCACATACATCTCGTATTTGAACTCGATAATTCAATACATTTCGCCAACCATACGACGGAATGTTCCCCTTAAAAGAGCCAGAGTAACTTCACTCTTTTGTCTCTCATTTGAATCCACCAATTGCTACTGTTAGAACGCACCGTTAACAAGAATGATGAAAACTTACACTGAATCATATGAATCATGACTTTTAGAGGAGAACAATTAGAGCGTTTTTGCTTAATAAATAATTGGTCGATCTGTATCTAACTATATTCATTTATTATGTTAATCATCCATATTCACTGAATTCACACACACTTACGCACCCTCTCTCACACACACACTCACAAACACGCACATATAAAAAAGCACTATCACCTTTACATAAAGTTATAATTAGTAACCCGTCTTCATTATTTTAGAAACATGAAAGAAAGTATAGTTAGTATTTACTTACCTATCATTTGTTGAAACAATGAGCATGTGTTTAGAGATCTTTATACTGTTATTTTTACATCGTTTTTGTGCTCTTGTTTCATATAAAATAAAATAATTAATAAAAATAAATAGAGAACTTATCCATCATTTTTTTTAAATAAGATTGTTTATTTGGATATAAATAAAATTGACTACATATAGATTATTGAATACTTTAGATCAAATCAAAAGGAGGAAGATACGTTACTCATTTACCACACGTGGTCCTACAAAATCAAGTCCAATGGACCCGCTTAGTTTAGTCACCGATAGAACAGAGACTTGCTTGCACGTGATAAGCTCACACGGTGAAAACAGTTTTGTAGTGGAAAATATATATAAAAATGCCTTCCAGTGCATTTATTCAGTGCACAAATCACTCAAGGAGTAAAAACAAGACACATGGAATCACATTCACCCGTAAGTACACCAAAAAGTTATAATTTGTAGATTTTTTTATAATTATTAGTTTTTATTCGGCCATTAATGAGTGAGCGAGATAAAACCATACGAAACACGTGCTAACGACACGTTTAGCTTGTCTCACTCTTGCTACTGTCCAAGCTCATTGCTCTATCTCTGTCTTTAGGTGTCGTACAACGTGACTTCAATTATAGCTCTGCGAGTTTGTGTATATGTAGTTGTTGTGCATTCGAGACTATTTTTAGTTGCCGCAATGTAAAAACGTACCGTATTTTCTCCCTTTTGTTTTGATCTAAAATAAAAACGCAGTTTGTAACATTTAAGTGTGTAACCGTAAACGTTTACCAGCCTTTTACCGTCTGCTGCTGGCCACGGGCCTCCTTATACACGAGGAATGTGTGGCCTTGAAACGGTACGCTGGCCAAGTGGGCTGGTGCGTCCTGTCTTTTAGAGATGGTGTAGTTCCTCGGGGCCACGCGAGTCGGAAACATTGTAACGTCGGTGTAGGAGTACCTTTAAAAACACTTTCTTATCAGTTATTATCTTTTACCAATACAGTGTAATATCGCAGCTCCACGCCAGTTGTTTGCATTTCATTATGAGATGAAATGGGTTTGTTTTTTGTCTTTGTGTTCCCTCCCATCGAGAAGTTCCACCAGGGCTTGATTAACAAATCCGGTTTTTACATGTACATGTACGAGGACAACCATTACAAAGCGTAACCGGCGTTCGTGAAATGAAATAACTATACTTATATAAGGTCATACAAAAATAGTGTCAATTATATTAATATGTCAATCTATTGATTTTATAGATTTTATAGTTTTACTGTAACACTAAAACTATAATATCTAACTAAAAATAAACTAAAAACAAACATATAATTAATTATTTTTTAATTAGATTAAAAATAAATAATTGATCATTAATTTATTCGTATATGCATAACACTTTCCGCAGTTCATACTTAGTAATTAGGCGTGACATGGCTCGCGTTCAATGATCAAAGACCTACGAGAGTGACTGTGGATAGTGTTATGCATATAAGAGTAAACTAATCACCAATTATTTATTTTTAACGCAATAATAAAATTATAAAACGCATCTTTAGTTTAGTTACTCTGTTCTAATAATTGTTATTTTTTTTTTAACGGAACAGAATTTCGACGTGTTTACATACAAAGTATATGTCATTGTCAAGAGCTCGTAAAGCTCGACAATTTTTGTTTAAACATTTAAATACGCCGTCCCCTTCTGTTAAAGCCATTCATACATATTCAATTTAAGACATTTAATCCTCACACATTCTTCAAAAACACGTCATATATATCTATCCCATTTATTTTCTATTTTTTTTTTTTATATAAAAAAGTGGGCATGCGATCCCACGTGATGGTAAGTGTTACCGCCGCCCATGGACACCTGCAACACCAGGGAGTATGCGGGCGCGCCGCCGATCTTGCAAAATCCTATTCACAGCTCTCTTGAAGAACCCCATATCGTAGCTTAATGGAAAGACCTCTTGAGGCAGTTCGTTCCACAGCCTACGGGTTCGCGGTATAAAATAATTTTTGGACCGAACAGTGCGCGACACCTCCGTATCGAGGAAATGCGGATGGACCGCACTTCTGTGACGGGAGGTGCAGTTGTAGAAACCCGAAATTAAACCCGAATATTAAACAATTCTTCAGAGCATTCCCCATTGTACAGGCGGTAGAACACACAGAGAGACGCAACGTCTCTCCGAATGCTGAGGGGTTCTAAACCGCCCGTGAGAGTGGGCTCTCGTTGGAGTTCGAGACGGGCAGCACGTCGTTGGATGAAGTCAAATGGGTCCAATTGGTATTTCGGTGCGCCGGCCCAGAGATGAGAGCAATACTCCATATGGGGTCTCACCTGAGCTTTGTAAAGCATAGGGAGTTGCCCAGGGGTGTTGTACCGCTTCGCTCTGTTCAGCACACCGAGCTTTTTGGAGGCCATTTTGGCCTTATTTTCCCGATGACCTCTAAATTCGACTTTCGCTTCGAAATTTCGCTGGAGATGTCGACACCAAGGATCCCAATACTCTCCGAGATCTTAAGAGCTATGCTCTGAAAGCGAGGTACTACGACAAAGGGGTTTTTTTTAGCGGTGAATGCACAGACTTGCGTCTTACTGGGGTTGAAATCCACTAGGTTCAGGGAACCCAAAATCGAGACTAAGAGTCTAAAGGGTCTTCGATTTCAGACACAAGCCTGGCGCGACTCTCTTCCACTCCGACTCGAGGGATGTTGGCGCGGCCCTTGTACAAGGCATCACCAGTGCTATCGTCTGCATAGCAACGTATGTCACCAATTTGCAACAGATCGTTGATATGCAGAAGGAACAGAGTTGGAGACAGCACGGAGCCTTGCGGGACGCCAGCGTTAATAGATATGGTGTCGGAGCAGCTACCATCGATAACGACTCTGATGCTCAGATTAATCCCGAAAGATGGTAACTTGGAGAGCAGCGATTTGTGCCATACCCGGTCAAAAGCTTTCGCAATGTCTAGGCCTACAGCCAGAGCCTCGCCTCTACTCTCAATGGCGTAAGCCCAGCGGTGTGTTAAATACGCTAAAAGATCACCAGCCGAGCGATTATGGCCAATTCCATATTGACGGTCGCTAATCAGCTGGCGATCCTCTAGGTACCCAAGGAGCTGTGTGTTTACGACACGCTCCATCACCTTGGAGAGGAGGGAGGTGATCGCTAATATCTATTTATTTATTTATTTATTCCTACTGATGTTATAATTATTTTAGCTACTGATTTATTTCTATTACCTAAGACAATGCATAGAAAGAGACGGACGACAATCCATTCCTTCATTCGTCACTCGCTCAACCAGTCGCTTCAACGATCTCTCCGCGCTCGCTGTTAACGCTTACATTTTCGAAATCTGCTAAATAATTTCGCTTACGCTTCCAAAACCGCGAGTTTTAACAACTCTTATCACCAATTGATAATTTCTACTCGAACGCAAAGTGGATTTTGTGATGTTTCCAAATAAATCACGAGCTATTCTTCTTATTAGCAAATCAAAGACGTGTGTCCAGTACAATCGTTTATTAGAGACTAGCGCACAGCTGCAAGTGCACCCACACATACGTAATACATAACACTTATATCTCTAATTAAATGTCTTGCCTATCAGCAGAATATAAACACCGACATCCGTGCAACACATTCTGCCAGTGTCAAGTTTTCTTCGTAAAAATCTATTTCAAAGTCTGAAACGTATCCTGTCAATGTCCAGTCCCGTCGAAGTCAGTCAGGAGTCGCTCAGTGAAGCGATAGTAGGTTCACTGAGGACAGAAGAGGACTCCTGATCACACTATTGATCACTAGTTGATCACAAACATTACACACAAAAACACTATGAAGTTTAATAAACTATCACTATTAAACCACAGAACACATTTTTTTAAATAATAATCAAACGAAATCTCAACTTCACTATTAGATTTCCCGCCAAAAAGACTCTACCCTTCCAGTCCCCGTCCTTGTTAAAAAAGCAGGTCATTCCGGTGATAGTAATGACACAAAACTCAGTATCTAGACAAAAACAAGCCTGCACGTATGATTTATTCAATACAAAAACTTGGCAAGTTATAACATATTCAAAAAGGCGCCCTTTTACATACGAAATAAAGGTTTATTCACATGCCTGGGGTGGGTTTGTTAGATAATATGGAGATGGCTTTATATTGGGAATAATGTTTCTTTTTTTATAGAAAGACTTCGTTCGCGTTTAAACGATTTGTAGGTGTGATTCCCGTTGGAACTCAATGAAGGATCGAGATGAAAAGTATTTTAAACGTTAAACCGGTACATAAGCTAAAACTGTGCTGAGTTACATTCAAATCTTAAGATATCGAGGAGTCTGCTTTAAAAAAGTACAGGAAAAATAAGGATTATAAATTTTAACGATTTATGAAGTTTCCCCATATCATTTTACACTTCCTTGCATCCCATTCATCCCATTTTCATTCCCAATCCCATTCTATCTCCTATCGCTGCGAGTACCTATATATCTATCTATATATATAGGTAATACAATCGTAACAGACCCGTGTCTGTATGTGAAAATATAAATAAAAAATCATTGCAGTCTAAAGTACGTGTCATTGTGATACAGAGTCCAAAACAAACATTTTTGGATTTTCTGTCTGTATGTCTGTCTGAATGGCTCACGCCAAAACCGCTGGACGGATTTTAATGAAACTTGGCATAGTCATAACTTATATACTGGGTTAACATTTAGGTTACTCTCTATCCAGATTAATTGTAGGGTTCCCACGGGAATCAAGCTGCCAAATATACTCTAATGTCAACGACCACGAATTCGCAAGCACTGTTAGGTATAGATTAAAGGGTTTAGTTTGGTATGTGGTAGAAAATGAAATTTCTGGAAGAACTGGTTATTGATGATGCTCGCCCCATCTTACCTCCACGGTACCTGAAGGCAAGCGCAGCGGCAGAAGAGGCAGAGAAGCACAGGGCTTTCAAATACAGGGACATCGACTCCGAATACATTTTAACTGCATTAAGGTCCTAGGCCCAGGACCCAGGATCTTGGGATCCTAGGGCGCATTTATTTTTAAGGATATTTCAAAGCGCTTGGTCGACAGTACCGGCGACCCTGATGCTGGCCATTACCTCGCACAACGAATCAGCATCGAAATCCAGCGAGATAATGCCGCTAGCATGTGGCAAGCGCTATCTTGCCACAGGGACCAAATTTATACAACATGTTTAATGTATAGGCATATATTGAAAACTTTGTATAATATTTAGGGGGAGAGTGTATGCTGCATTCCCACAGCCACTGGGCGCACTCGACTGGCCACGTTACCCCTCTCTCACAGAAGACTACCTTGAAATGTACTGCATTTCCTACCTTATCATATTTCCCCAATATACGTACGTGTTTCGGTAGTGAGTGAGATATGCCAGAGCCCATTCCCATCCCATCCTATCCCTCCCCTTTTTCCCAATCCATTCCTTAATCTGCAAAGGTAGGCAGCGCATCCGGGGGCGTGCCAACGTTTATCATTTTGGACTGATGTTGGCATGTATCGCGGATGTCTATGGGCGACAGTATCCACTTACCATCAGGTGGACTGTATGTTCGTCTGCCGCCTTTTTTTCTATAAAAAAAACTAATAATAATGGACTGAAATTATTATCTTGAATATTTTTATTTATTACTATAGTTTTTACTAATTTAAATTTAAATAGATATGTGTAATAATTGTAATAATTCAAACAATTTCATTTCGACCATTTACAGTTGTTTGCGTCTCCTGTAAAATAGGATTTTCTATGATACATCATTTCAGTCCTAAGCCCTTGAAGTACACGGTTCAATAGATGTTGACACTTTGTTAGGTCATGTAAATTTTAGTAGCTAACATCAAACCTTATCGACAATAAGGTCCCAAATAATGTTCTCAAATAATGTCATATTTATAACACGTCGATTCATTGGTGGCGCGCGAAAACCTTACGTACTCAGTTATTCCCTCGGGGAGTAAGTCATACATAAGATCCATTAGAATCCGTCTCCACACTTCCATACATTTAATATTCCCTTTCATCTACAAGCTTTCACGCTTTCAGTTAGAGCCGGTTTTTGGTGAGGAACACTAGCAATCGCCTGCGACTTTGTTCGCTATTAACCGATACAGATTGTAGGAACCTGCCGACCGAAGCCAACTAGATTGCCAGCCAATTAGATCGACATCTAGTTGGTCATGACGTCTTACGTCATTATTCTTGACATCTTGTTTTTATCATTATTGTGTTTTGCTTTACCATCATATTTTCAAGTGTTTAGTTTTTTATGCCCTTTCTATAAATATCTTTATCTGTTTATGTAAATCTTGCCTTGCACATTAAATATAAAGTATTGTACCGGAGTGTGGAATTTTACTGAGAGGAGGCCCGAGAGTTCACATGCAAGCAATAACCACAGCACTTTGAGATAAAGTTGATGTAACAGATAACATTTTTGAGGGGAAGAGTGCACGCTGAAATCCAATAGCCGCTGGGCGCGTTCTACTGGCCACGTTACCCCTCTCTCAGAGAAGACTACCTTGAAATGTACTGCATTTCCCACTTAATCTTATTTCCCTAATGCACGTACGTGTTTCGGTAGTGAGTGAGATATGCCAGAGCCCATTCCCATCCCCATTTTCCCAACCCTTTCTCCAAATCCATTTCTATGGCTCCAAAGGTAGGCAGTGCATCCGGGGGCGTGCCAAAGATTGTCATTTTGGACTAATGTTGACATGTATCACGGATGTCTATAGACGACAGTATCCACTTACCATCAGGTGGGTGTGTGCTCGTCTGCCACCTTGGTACATATAAAAAAAATGTAAATTTGTTATATTAAATATTTTAACTGCATGTCCATATTCAACAGTAGAGAGACACGCTGATGGTATAACCCATGACTTGAATTCTTGTGTAGTGTAACAAAATTTTTACAAATGAGGAAAAAAAAAGAAGAGTATCTAAGACTCCGTAATATCTGATATCCAGCACTCCGAAGACATCAAGCTCACGGGGAAGAGAGACGAGAGGGGGGGGGACAAAAATAGACTCGGTACACACACAATCACAACTACCCTCGCCCACTATAAATACCGGTGCGCCACAGTCGTCGAGTCAGTTGCGCTCGAGAAGCCGAAGAGATAACATCTCTCCGAAAGTGAGAGATCAGTCGCCACTGAAGATGTCAACCGCAGTTGTTGACGAAACGTTTGGAAGAAAGAGAAGAGATTCCAGAAGACATCGGGCAAGTAGCCCGGAAGATTCGATTAATATGGACACCGGCCGAGAAAGCCTACACTCCACTTGTGTAGTGTGTTAGTGAGAAGAGCGTTCGATCGTGTGTAGTGTGGGGACAAGGGACAGGACTGCATCCAGTAATGGAAGGGGGAGAGTTTTGAGAGGGAGAGTGCACGCTGCAATCCAACAGCCGCTGGGCGCACTCGACTGGCCACGTTACCCCTCTCTCACAGAAGACTACCTTGAAATGTACTACTGCATTTCCCACTTAATCTTATTTCCCTAATGTACGTACGTGTTTCGGTAGTGAGTGAGATGTGTCAGAGCCCATTCCCATCCTATCCCTCCCCATTTCCCCAACCCTTTCTCCAAATCCAGTCCTATATCCAAAGGTAGGCAGCGCATCCGGGGGCGTGCCAACGTTTGTCATTTTGGACTAATGTTAGCATGTATCACGAATGTTTATAGGCTACAGTATCCACTTACCATCAGGTGGACTGTATGCTCGTCTGCCACCTTGGTCCAAAAAAAAAAAAATGGATAGATAGAGGCTGATGATGATAATATGGCAATACTTGTATTATCTCAAATATAACGTCATGTCAACAGGAGCTGACTCTCCACCGTTAGTTACCACTTCAGTAACAAAACATTCATTAGGAAATTTGCAATCGTTGCCGGCCGTAACGAACGAGAAATTACTAGTGATGCGACACCGTCAGTTTATAGATTTCGATAAGAATACTTTATATTTAAATTCCTTGCTTATATTAAAAATATGTTTTCTAGTATACGATAGTAAGTGGTCACCGCCACCAAGGACATCTGAAACATTACGATGCATACGGATGTGCTGCCGATCTTGCAAAATCTTATTATTAACAGTTTTTGATGTAGGTGACATTTTTATTGTATTGTCTATTGTGTTATTGGTATGAAATGTTCATGTTTAAATAATACCCATGATATAGAAATAAACGGACATTATCATACCAGCTTAATGCGAGTCCAATTACCCAAATTTATTAATTGCAGACGTACCGTAAGTAATATATCTACCATCAGCATATGTCTCTCCACTACTGGATATAGACCTCTCCTAACGCTCATTAACACACACGATTCTTAGCTTTTATCATCCAACCACTGTCGGTGAAATTCTTCAGGTGGTCACTCCACCTAGCGCTTCTCAGTACTCAGTCTACATTGAAGGTCTCATCTATCCCAGCCGTTGCCAATTCAGAATGCTGATTCTTCGTGCTATGTCCGTGATACATATCGTTTCGCTTTGAAACTTACGCAAAGAAAACCCCGAAACTCCCTTTATGGTTTGCAGACTTTATGCTTTATACTTATACTTCCTACCGCCACCCATGAACACTTGCAACACCATGGGGTATTCACAGCTTCCCTAAAAAACTTCATGTCACTTTTTTTTTTCGGAATGGCTAAATTCCTGTGGTCTTTCAAGAGTCACCGGACTTGTTTAAATTAGTGCAGCAACGAGCCTAAGGGCTCCCCCGCCGGTAAACCGGCGGAAGGAACGGACCTTGGCTTAGGGCGTTGCATTGGGACTTCATGTCGCAGCGTAACGGGAAAACCTTAGCAGGCAGTTCATTCAACAACTTTCGAGCTCGCGGTATAAAGTGTCGTGACGAGCGCACTGTGCGCGGCGACTCTTTTTCAAGGAAGTGTGGATTAACCACACGACGAAGACGGTAGGTACGATGGTGAAAGACCGAAGTTGGCATCGAAATAAACAATTCTTACACTTATCGACACTTACTTATCACAACACTTATAAATTTTTGATCAAATTATCAATTACAATTATTTACACGCAGAGGGACGCTATGTACCTCCGTACTTTAAACGTTTCTAGGTCCGTTGAGAGTGATCCCACTCCCACAATTTGAAGTTGATATTGTCGATAATTTAAACAGCTTGTCGTAGGGTGCAACTTTTCAAAATAAATTAACTAATTTGTAGTTCTGGAGTATTTTTAAAAATTGTAATGTTATCGATGGAATTATGTTTATCGATGGAGTGTCACAGCAGGTACATCTCTATCAAAACTCAAATTAGTGAGTCGGGACCCTGTTTATGTAATTAAATTTTCATAGAATGTAAACACAGGGTACGAACGGACGAACTACAAGTTATGTATATATATTCTATATATGAAAGAATATATATATAATATTCTTTCATGTTTAGGTAATTGGTTATTACGTAGAGAGATGTGGATAGTTAGTTAAAATATGTTGGGATTGATTTTACCGTGGATTTATTATTAGGAAGCGGATTAGGAATAGAGAATGTTTGTTTCGCAATTGATTTAACTTTTTTTATAGTTAGCGATGACATGGATATGTTAAAAAGAAAAATAAATCCGACATAATAATAAATCACAGAGGTGCGATATTTTTTTTTATCTACGACGGAGGCAGATGAGCATACAGTCCATCTGATGGTAAGTGGATATTGTAGCCCATAGATATCCGCGATACATGCTAAAATCAGTCCGGAATGGCAAACGTTGGCACGCCGCCGGATGCGCTGCCCACCTATGGAGATATATGAATGGATTCGGAGAAAGGGTTGGGAAAATGGTGAGGGAGATGTGCCAGAGCCCACTTCCATCCTATCCCTCCCCATTTCCCCAACCCTCTCTCCAAATCCATTCCTGTATCCAAAGGTAGGCAGCGCATACGGGGGCGTGTCAACGTTTGTCATTTTGGACTAATGTTGGCATGTATCACGGATGTCTATGGGCTACAGTATCCATTTACCATCAGGTGGACTGTATGCTCGTCTGCCACCTTCGTCCATAAAAAAAAGCTATGTATAAAAAAATGTTTTCTGTGTATACTAAAAGAAAACAATCAGTTCAATGGTAAGTGGATATTGTCGCACAGCCTTGATTCATGCCAACATCAATTCAGAATGACAAATGTTGGCACGCGCCCGGATGATTATCTCCATATAGTCCAATATTGAAATATATATATTTGATTCTAGTCTTTCTACTGGTTTAATGTAAAATCTTTTGTTTAATTTAACAAATAAATTTATTAAATGTATAGAGACCTGAATCCTTGTTC
The DNA here is from genome assembly GCA_914767545.1 of Sesia apiformis. NCBI lineage: Eukaryota > Metazoa > Arthropoda > Insecta > Lepidoptera > Sesiidae > Sesia > Sesia apiformis. The sequence continues at coordinate 1,238,446 of OU611977.1, read as the reverse complement.
CCTATCGCAATGGCTGGACAAAGATCTGAAACAAGAAAAGCAATATTGAAATTTAAAAAAATATGTTTACAAAAACACATCAAAATATCAAGTAGATTATTTTATTGCATTCTACGACCTAAGTCGCTGTAGGAAAATAATTAATATTAAAATGAGCATTCCAAGAAAGTAAATGTACTTTGACGAGTTTTTGAAAGTGAAACGAAAAACATACAGTCCATGGATGGTAAGTGGATACTGTCGTCCATAGACATCCGTGATACATGTCAACATCAGTCCAAAATGACAAACGTTGGCACGCCCCCGGATGCGCTGCGTACCTTTGGAGATATAGGAATGGATTTGGAGAAAGGGTTTGGGAAAATGGGGAGAATAGAATGGTAATGGACTCTGGCAGATCTCACTCACTACCGAAACAAGTACGTGCATTAGGGAAATAAGATAAAGTGGGAAATGCAGTACATTTCAAGGTAGTCTTCTCTGAGAGAGGGGTTACGTGGCCAGTAGAACGCGCCCAGCGGCTGTTGGATTTCAGCGTGCACTCTCCCCCTCAAAAATTTTACAGTCAAAAATTTTAGTTTTACAGTGATTTTGCCAACATCAGTCCAGAGTGAAAAACTTTGACACGCTCCCGAATGCGCAAGATTTGCAGATTAAGGAAAGGATTGAGAAAAAGGGAAAAGAAAGGGGGAGGGATAGGATGGGATGGGATGGAAATGGGCTCTGGCATATGTCACTCACCACCGAACTTCGTACGTACATTGGGGAAACAACTTTTTTATAGATAGAGATGACTGTAGTTTTGTATGCAGCTGGCGATATTTATCGAGATGTAGCGAAATCCATATTTATATCCATCATTATTTGTATTAGGAGTGGTTGGATTGCATGCATACATTAGAAGTTCGGCGTAACTTTTCTGATAAAATGTTTTTAATTAAATCAATTAATTAATGTATCGCTTTTTGCCACGAATGGGTATGTCAGCGCTCGTACTCATCACCTTCTTGAGGAGGTTCAATCTCGTACCAATCTCCAACATAATGTACCAGTGTCGCGTGCTATATTTTTTCTTGTCAAATGAGCGGGTACTGAGCAGGTATGCTGTGGAATTTTTAGAGGAATCTTTATAGAGAATGTACGCATTGTTTTATTTTTATAAACCGTAATTTACAATCTGTTATGTTTATATCCTATCAATATTATAAAGGCGAAAGTTTGTGAGGATGTATGTATGGATGTTTGTTACTCTTTCACGCAGAAACTACACAATAGATTTTAATGAAACTTTAAAATAATATAGCTCATACGTCAGAATAACACATAGGCTATAGTCTATTTTGAAATTTTGAAAAAAAAAAAAAACTTATAAACCAAAGCGAAGCGAGGGCCGGTCGCTAGTTTGTAATAAAGTGAAATATTTTTTTACTAAAATTTGAAAGTCGCAATGCACATACGCAATTGGGAGATTTCTTCGAGATCTCCCACATTAAATAAATATCAACGTGGTGTCGAAAGTTTTATTATATTTCCTCGTCAGATAAAATGTTGCAAAGCAAAAATCTCCCGTGATACGGGGGAATATTCGTTTTTCCTTACAATATAACCGAGCCTTATTTAAAAAGGGGTGACAGAAATAGGGTTGTCACTTATAGATAATTTGATTTAGACATTTTTTTAAATTATTTGTTTTATTTTTTTTATGTCGCACCCTCAGTGGAATAAAACTTTAAGCCGAAAATGATAACTTGTCAGGTCAGCTGTAAAATTTTGGATAACATTTGATTATTTTTCTCAACAGTTTTTATATCTACATATATATCCATTAGCTGTGTCCGCGTTTTCTTACACGTGTAATTTTAGTTTTTAAATTCTAAATTGTGATATCTTTTCTTCCCGTCAGCCGATTTCGATGAAACGAAGCTGTTTCGAAGCGTCAAGCTAAGCTTAATTAACCTGTGGAAATTCCATGAAAATCCGTTCCGCAGTTTTAGTGATTAGCGTGTTTGAACAGACAAACAGACAGGGAAAAAAATTCTAAATCGTCTTTTTGTAGTCTGATACTCTTTCTTCATCGCCCCCAATCAGTTTTTGGTAAATATATTCAATGTACAGCCACGCTGGTTCTACAGTTTTATTATATGTACATAGGAGATTAACATTGCAATCCTAATCATTATTAGGAATGATGGCAATTATTTTTACTGACTCATGACTCATTCTTAATAATGCGTTCGAGCATTCGAGTAATTGGTGGACAAAAGAGCGAAGTTACTCAGGTCCTACCGAGTGGGAAGGACCGCAAACTTCCGCGGGCTCAGAGAGTTTGCACGCCGATGGCACAGGAAAAGGAGCCCGAAAGAGCTGCTCGGCACTGAAGTACATCGTCTAGTGGAGTAGAACAGCCCCAGATAGGGGAGAGTGCTTATGGGACACAGGCGAAAGAGAATACTTGTAGGGAGGCAAAGCAAATATGCGCCGCAACATAGCCCTAGCAGGCGAACGGCGCGTGCCTCCCGACGATTTGGTCCGTATAACTAAAAGGTTGGTAGGACCATGGCTGGAGGTGGTCCTACCGAGGGGAATATTACATCGCATGGTTGACAAAATGGATGAATTTTATCGATGTTATTATTTACAATGGCAGACTCCGCAAATCTGCAAAGACCGCAAAGACGTCGACTTTTCAAATTGTCCAATTTATACCTCATGATTTCGTATTTAGTAGGGGGATAGCGCATGCTGCATTCCCACAGCCGCTGAGTGCACTCTACTGGCCACGTTACACCTCTCTCACGTACGTACTTTGGAGAAATACGATAAGGTAGGAAATGCAGTACATTTTAAGGTAGTCTTCTATGAGAGGAGGAGTAACATGGCTAGTCGAGTGCGCCCAGCGACTGTGGGAATGCAGCGTGCACTCTCCCCCTCTATGAAATATTGTTCTCTATAATGCCTGTGATTTTTTAAATGTTTCACTTTTTTGTACCATTACGACGGATTAGAAAATTCATTCGAAGTTAAAAATTTGAGAAAAATTAACAGTTGAATAATTTTTAGATGGCGATTAATGTCTCGAGAAATTGCGCCAACCCTAGCTAAACGTTTACCCATTGGCACGAGAGGTCTCACTCGCAGATTGGCGCGTCCCTAAGGATTCGTATTAACCGAGAGAGGGGTCATGGGATGATATTGTGAGCGTAAGGAGCTTATGGCGCAAGGGCCTTTTCGATACGCTTGGGTGGCCTTTCCTGGTACATAATACCGGTACTGTCAAAAAATGTATAAAGAAAAGAGTACCATTAAACTCTAGATACTGACTTCCCGGCATTAAATCATTCATCTTTTGGGTTTGGTCTTTTTGTATTGTGTGTTGTATGTTTTAATAGTGATAGTTTATTAAACTTCAAAGTGTTTTTTGTGCGTATTTTTTGTGAAATGGAAGCTTGCGACTGCGTTTTTCGTGTGCTTCCAAGGATTCCTCTACTGTCCTCAGTAAATCTACTATCATTTTATTGAGCCAATTTTTTGGAACGAAGTTCCTTTACGCGGCTCGCCGTAGGTGCGATTCGAGAGAAAATGTAACGTCACGTAAGATTTTTACCCCTCCATACGCCTTTCTCTTTCTCTCTCTGTGTGTGTACGTGCGAGTATCGAGAGCGAGACTCGAGCAGAATAACAGACGTGCAGACTAGTGCGTGGCCGGTTGTATAACCTAATTTTTCTATTTTTGATTTGATTCCTTATTTTAAATTATTTGCATTGAAAATATGGTACAAAATAGAAAAAATACATGAACTATACAGATTTTATTTCGAATTACATTCGGAGTTTAAGAAGAAATGCGTGAGGATCTTCGTGCCCGACGGGGGTGGAGGGGGGTCCCCTCACCGCACACTTTTTTCAGCTATTAATTCTGTGCCAGTACATTTTATTTGTAGATTCTAAGAAAAGATTTCTTTATATATAATTAACCTGTATACAACAATTCTGCCGCTCACGAGGGATCAATTATATCACGAAACTCCGAAAGACTGCAAATGAAACCAATAACGAACTAATCAATGTCTATGGTCGGTTTGTTTTTGTGTGCGTATTTTGTATTTACCGTGATATTGCTCGTTGATTCTTGCTAAATGCGGTAGAGATGAAAACGGCTGATAATTGAAATGTTATTGTGGTAACCATTGGTTTATTAAGTCTGTGGTGATAACCAGTTTTATCATCTACTGCCGGATACGAGTTTCCTCATGTATAATGTCTCGTACATGAGGGATACATTATGACCTGAAAACGTGATGCAGGCGAAGCGGTCTATTCTTTCAGAGGTGGCGTTGTTTTCTCTTAGTCTCGTACGTGAAGAAATGGCGTTGTGCGAATATAAAACCGGCGGACATGGCCATGTAACCTTATAGCATCGATCAACCAAAATACAAGAAGTGTAGCATTATGGCCCTAAAGGCGAGGCATTTGCAAGGAGGCCTACTTTACCTACTGTCAAATCACTCTGTCATTTGACGGCAAAAATTACCACGGACGTATTATTGATACTTTTTTTTGTATATATTCTTTGTTATAAGTGAAATAAGAATAACTTATAGAACTTATAGAAATAGTGTAATAGTGAAATAACTTATAGAACTTATAGAAATAGTGTAATAGTGAAATAATTTATAGAACTTATAGAAATAGTGTAATAGTGAATTAATTTATAGAACTTATAGAAATAGTGTAATAGTGGAATAACTTATAGAACTTATAGACATAGTGTAATAGTGAAATAATTTATAGAATTTATAGAAATAGTGTAATAGTGAAATAACTTATAGAAATAGTGTAATAGTGAAATAACTTATAGAACTTATAGAAACAGTGTAATAGTGAAATAATTTATAGAACTTATAGAAATAGTGTAATAGTGAAATAACTTATAGAACTTATAGAAATGGTGTAATAGTGAAATAACTTATAGAACTTATAGAAATAGTGTAATACTGAAATAACTTATAGAAATGAGTGAAAAACAAAACTTATTTCTATATTTGTAACATAAATAATTGTATTAATGTTCTAAAGACTCCGCCAGATGTTTATACTGGGTGGCAGCGGTGGCAGCGGGGTGCGTGGCTGCATCTGGAATAAGTGGCGCGCGGATTAAAAACTTGTCACGTAAAAACACCTTCTTAAAGAAATTTAAAATTTGAAAACATACTATACCTACTTAAAATGGATTAAGTAAGGATAAGTAATGAAAATTGTACTGTAGGTAGTGTAATACTAAAAAAGAAGAAAGTAGAATAATATCGAGTTTAATTTGCGATTTGTCATCGGTGGACCCCAGATGCTTTTGGGGGGGGGGGGGGGGGGGGGCTGGCTTGAGCCCCTTATTACCCGGTAAATTTGTTGCATAATTGATTTTAAGTAATGATAACCTAGGGGTGTCAATACTTGACTTACATTCGGGTGATCGTGATTTCAAACCTTTGGCCCGCACCATTGCATTGAGTCTCAACCGAAGTAGGTACGGATTTTTTTAAAAAGGTCCCTAGCTCACCGATGAGGGTAAATATTGTGAGGAAACCCGCATGCTATAGAAATTGAAAGGAAACGTGGAGTATGTGATCCACCAATCCGCACTGGTGGATTACGGCTCGAAACCGCTAGTAATTTACTGGGGGAGGTCGGTGTCCCGCAGTGGGACGTTATGGGCTGGTACAATACACATAAGGGGCCATTCATAAATTACGTCACACGAATTTCATGATTTTTGGAGTCCCCCCCCCCCCGTCCTTGTCACAGGTGGTCACATTTGTGTGACGCCCCCCCCCCCCCCCCCCTCCCTCCTCTGGTGTGACGTCACATATATTGCAATTTTAAATTTAGAAATTATTAAACTAAAACAACCTTATAATAATATTGATATTGATAGAGTTGGTAATATTTTAAACTTTTTCGTTAGAGTTGAAGTTTAGTTTTTATACTTTAGATTTATACATGTGCCGTCACGAAGCTTATGACTCGCCCCTCCCCCCTTGTCACACGATGTCACACTTTGTTGACCCCCTCCCCCCCATCCCCCCTTAACGTGTGACGTAATTTATGGATGACACCTAAATGAAACAAAGGCTTTTAAAAATGTACCTAATTATTACTTCTCGTTTGTCCGTAACCTATCTATGCCGCTGGCGTCACTCATGTATAAGGTTTTGTCACAAAGAACGTATCTAAGTATTTTGGTTGATCTGTGCCTTATAGATAAAATAAAAATTGAAACTAAAGTTTTCTCTTTATATATATATATATGGCAATGGTATAATTAGTTTTCACGAAAGACACTTTATACCGCGAACCCGATAGTTGTGGTAGGAACTGCAAACTGAGGTTTTCCATTGCGCTGCGATATGGGGTTCTTTAATAGAGCTGTGAACGGGATTCTGCAACGCCGGCGACGCATCCGCAAGCCCCCTGGTGTTGCAGGTGTCCACGGGCGGCGGTGACCACTTACCATCATGTGGCCCGCCCGCTCGTCTGCCATCTAGTCTATAATAAAAAAAAAGATTCTATGTTAAGAAAGTGTAGGTATAATTAATATGTTTAAATGTATTTTGATAGGGGACAAAAATATATATGAATTCATATTCTCGTATTTTTAATTTTCCCAAAATATCATGAAAGCGCCTCAAATTTACACATGTGACGATTACGGGCATTTCAAAATGTCTATTGTTAAAGAACTCATTTCATATGTTTTGTTTTAAATGCAGTGAAAATTTAATTTTAGTCTTAATTTAATTCTACTCATTTATTATTATTACATTCTGGTATTGTGTGTAATAATGTTATTATTACATTCTGGTATTGTGTGTAATAATGTTATTATTACATTCTGGTATTGTGTGTAATAATGTTATTATTACATTCTGGTATTGTGTGTAAAAATTCCTTTTAAAGGTGGCTGTTTTGAATTATTTTGGGCTCTCCTATAAAATTTGTTAAAAATACTTACTAGGTTTTTAATATAGGGTAGTCGAACTGGATATAGGGTTTTGATATAGGACAGTCTAGAGCAATCGAGAAGGTACCAGGCGCATTCACCTCGGTTGGGCAGCATTCGGGAAAATACGAAGGCTCTCCTCGGCGCCGATACCGCAATGTTTGATGACGAAAGTTTTAAATCTAATACGATTGAAGTGTCGAAACGTGATCACTAACGGTAGGCCTGATCCCTAGGTCTAAAGTTGCTATGGAGAGGGCTACACTCGGAAATTCGACGAAGATCTAAAATTGTCCACATTCCTCAAAGAATCAGCAAGCTGAAGTGGCAGTGGGCGCGGCGGACCATGTCCGATAACCGATGGGGATAATAAGACCTCGAATGGAGACTACGTGCCGGGAAGCATAGCGTTGGACACCCTAGGTAGCTGGTGGTGCGTGGATGAGAAGAACTGTAGACCGTCTGTGGTCGCGGGTCTTACAAGAGGCCTATATCCAACAGTATCCTATATCTAAGAGAGACACAGTATGTTACGGTATCTTTTTTAAAGATTGTTTTAAATTGGATATGCCTTCATGCATGCCTTGGTCTAGCTAAGTGATAAAATGCCCTTTAAGTGATTTCAAGCTCAAAGGCAGCTTCCAAAAAGCTCTTTCAGGCCACCAATAAAACATCATCAGACAGTTATGTTAATCTAAGTTAGTTAAATTAAATATAGTGTTTAGAATGATTCAACTACACGTATAAGTTACGTATAATTTTAAATAATTATTAAACACACACAGGGAAACGTTATGGCAGAGTCGTTCAAATTTATGACTATATCCGTTTCACTCTGACGTATCGGTTTGAATGAGATTCGACCGGCTTTTCGGTCTCTCTCACTCGCGCATGCGCATAATGTATTTCTTTGTTCGTTCAGTGATGACATATACGGTACGTGTATTTTGTTTGCATGTTAATCCCGTGTTGATGATACGGTAACTGAGTGGTGTTGGGTTCGAATCTTGGTTCGGTTATGTTTTCTGATAGTACTAATTGGGTGTGCAATTTAAAAACCTAGTAACCGCAATCAACTAAGTCTTTTAAAATGTTCGCGTTTTTAAACCCACGCCGAAAGGTCCTGTAGGTAAACAAAAACTTAATTTTACGCGCTCAGACCTATTTACAATATAAAATGCATTGAACGAAATACTTAAAAAAAATATACAGTTATGATTATTTTACGATACGTTACACAAATGAGTTTAATGTTAATGTTAATTATACACTCGCGAGAATTTAAAACATGCAATTCAAAGCAACCAGCCCTTTCAGTACCCATTGTTGGACACGGGCTAGCTCGTCCACAAGTCAAGGGGATGTATAACCTGCGGGAATGGACGGAGAGGAGAATTTAAAAACCTAGTAAGTGCATTTAACGAAATACTTAAAAGTATTTATTGTTATTATTATTTTGCACTATACCATATGAAGAAACTTAATTAAGTGCCTTAAATGCTAATTATACACTCGCCGAACATTGCCGTGGAATATACCACGTAGAAATATGCGTACGAATGAAACAATACATTTTTCCTTGTCGTTTATTGTTTCATTTCATTTTATATGATTGCCTTGCTTAAACTTAACATATCATAGGCATGGTCTAAGTAAAGAAAGAAAAATCTCAATAGCGTGTTACAGGATTTTACATATGAGTGAGGAGCGACATCTAGTTTAGAATAGGTAAATTAATTTTACATATTGAATTGTTAATCATTATACGTGGACATGGCGCGCCTTCTATGACCGTTCAACAACAATACATCATGGTTGTACATGTACAGTGACACTGAACGTTTTTAGAATGGCAAAAATTAAATCGGAAAGATGGAAGTATTGTTCGCGACAATCGATACACTTTTCATGTGATGAAACCATTGTGTGAGACATTCAGTCCATTCTTCTTTAGGCGCCTAGTCAACAGTTGTTTGGAATTCCGTTACTGCCTTTCTGCATTCATAAAACGTATTCCTCTCAGTTTATCCTTAATTTTAGGGAATAAATAAAAATCACAGGGCGCATGGACGGGACTGTATGGCGGATGACCCATGAACTCAACATTTACAGTACTCAAAAACTACTTCGTTTGTCTGGTGGAGTGAGCTGGAGCATTATCGTGATTGGGGATCATTCTGCTTCGTGGGCGTCGTTCTTTGACTTTTTTTTTTTTTATAGAAAAGAGGGCGGACGAGCAAGCGGTCTCACGTGATGGTAAGTGTTACCGCCGCCCATGGATACCTGCAACACCAGGGGGTATGCAGGCGCGCCGCCGACCTTGCAACATCCTATTCACAGCTCTCTTGAAGAACCCCATGTCGTAGTTTAATGGGAAGACCTCTTGAGGCAGTTCGTTCCACAGCCTACGGGTTCGCGATATAAAATAATTTTTGGGCCGAACAGTACGCGACACCTTCGTATATAGGAAATGCGGATGGACCGCACTTCTGTGACGGGAGGTGCGCTTGTAGAAACCCGAGGTGGGAATTATATTAAACAATTCTTCAGAGCATCCCCCATTGTACAGGCGGTAGAACACACAGAGAGATGCAACGTCTCTCCGAACGCTGAGGGGTTCTAAACCGCCCATGAAAGTGGGATCGTCGACAATACGAACAGCACGTCGTTGGATGGAGTCAAATGGGTCCAATTGGTATTTTCCAAAACAGAAGGCAAACAGTTGTTCACGTACCAATCCACAATTACTGTTCTTTTATTTTTAAAGTTATAGCAGCAAAGTGGCCCGATCTGCCAAAGGAGGAGGCAATCATCTTCTTTTCAGCATTCCGTCCTTCTCCACTTTCATTGGTAACTCCTCGAAAGGAAAGACCCACTGCGCAGACAGCCTCTCGGTTTCAGGCTCACAGCAGTAGATCCAGCTTTCATCACCTGTTACTGTATCAAAAACAGCATTTGATTGATCATTGTCGAATTGTTCCAGCATTTGGACACACCATTGTTTTGGTGTTGGCGGCAGTGTTTCTGAGCTTCGCTCTAATTGTGAGGAATCCATCTATCACAAAAACATTCCCCGTAGATGATGGTGTAGAATAGTTTGAACTTCACTCATACTAATTTCTAATGATACCCGTATCTGCTGATATGTCGTTTTTGTCTGCTTCAGTCAAGAGTCGCAGAGTTTTGATGTTTTCCTAACATCGTCACGAAGGTACGACCACGTTTAGATTCAGTGAACCAGTTATAAATAGTGGCGCTGGATGGGGGGGCTTCATCACTAAATGCTAAGTCTTTCATAACTTTGGTTTTGGTTTAGGCCGCAACGAAAGTTAAATTCATTTTTCCGTAATCACTTATTTTTCAAATTGCCGCCAAAAAATAAAAACAAATGACAGCTCTGAAAATTTAATGGCGAAAATCAAACAAAAACTCAACTTCACTTCTAGAGTTCCCGCCGAAAAGAAAAACGCAGTCCTGTGCTTTTATTTGATTATCACAAACGTTACGCACAAAATACACTTTGAAGTTTATCAAACTATTAGTGTTAAATGGTAAACATCACATTTTTTACAATTAATCAAACAAAAACTCATTTTCACTTCTTGAGTTTCCGCCAAAGGGTCAAATGTCTACTTGCTAAAACAAATAATCGATTCAAGTGTTATTTTCATTGAATAAATATAAATAATTAATGGGAAATAATTATTTAGCGGGGTTTTTAAACCTTCGGGTGGTAACACTGGGCAGTTGATTGGGCTATGATTGATTTATTGATGATTAATGATGATTGAAATCATCATAAAATGATTGATTGGGCAGTTAGATAAATATCGTGTAAAATATATGTAAAAAGCCATAAAACCTTATGGCTTGTAGATTAACAAAAATATCTACGCCTAAATCGGAATGTTCACGAATGCGAATGTACAATTTTTTTTTTTTTATAGAGAAGAGGGCGGCCGAGCAAGCGGTCTCACGTGATGGTAAGTGTTACCGCCGCCCATGGACACCTGCAACACCAGGGGGTATGCGGGCGCGCCGCCGACCTTGCAAATTCCTATTCACAGCTTTCTTGAAGAACCCAATGTCGTAGTTTAATGGGAAGACCTCTTGAGGCAGTTCGTTCCACAGCCTACGGGTTCGCGATATACAATGTATATGAATTGTGTACAATTCAAAATAATGTCATAATAAAATGACAAAAATTGTGTATATTAGTGTATATTTATTAAATTTCGAAATAGCTAATGTTTATGAGTCTAACTCTTCTGTCGACTTATTTTCACTGGAATTGGACATTGACGAGTGACTACATAGCTATTGTAACAATGCTCTTTCGAGTGTTGTACTGTATCTATCTAGGAGGCTAGATCACCCTGTGACGTAACCTTTTCACCTGTATCAGGTACTGACTACCTACTGGCACACCGCCAACTCCGTCAACCAACCAATAAGAGTGAAATGAGAATGATTGTAAAAACTGTCTTTGAGATTAGAACTGGCGGAGGTCTTACGAAATACTGACCCAGATCTTCAATATCAGGTCCATTTGACTAATAATTGAGAAACATAAGCTTAATTAGAACGAACAATCAATTAAATATATGAATGCATGATTGTAAAAACACACTTCAGACCAAATGCAAAAGTTTCGGGAAATCAATGAAAACTGTCTGGTGTAAAAAGAAAATACTGTGTGAATTTTGTTTTTTGGCTATTAATGTTAAAAATATGAATGGTAATGGTATAGTAAAAATTGTATATATAAATAATTTTCAGGTTACTTTTCGTTGATTTTTAAACTTTTGGGATAAGGTGGGTTTTTACAGTCATCTTGTACGAGGTGTGTTTTACAGTCAAAGGCGAGTTGTACGAAGGTTTAATAATGTTTATTTTCATAAAATCTTGGCAAAATTACTCTAATTCTTCTTGTTTGATATTTTCAGTTGTAGGCCATTGCAATATTTCGTTCCAAAATTTCACTTTTTCATCTTCCGGCACAAACTGAACGCATTTTTTCAGGTCTTCAATCTTCTTTGCATTGATACAGAGCTGCCTTGACCCATATGCAGGTTCATGTGGCTCCGTTCGGTTGCGCGGGAATCTGTGGTCTTATCTTCATCAAGAATGTATGCTTCACCATCCCATCAATGAATTCCTGCGATTTTACTAGCACGTCACTTCCAATCTTTTTGAATGTCAGGTGATGGAACTCTGAGATACTGAAGCATACTTTCTCCGTTCTCGGAATACGTCGGTCTTTTGTCTCAAAGGATAGTGCCGTCTTTTTGAAACGTTGAACCCACCATTTTTTGAACTCGATGTCATCCTCACCGCTTACCAAGTGAACTGTAAAAAAATCACTCTGCCTGCTCGAAGATACGATTAATTCCACAAGTTCCTGTACACTGTACAGCCTTTCTTTGCGACGAAGACTTCTTTTTATGATCCCAAATGCTCTGTCACACGGCAGAAAGGAATGACCGCGCATTGGAAAGATCTGTTGTATTTTTCTGAAACGTCCACTGTCAAACAAGGGCCATGTTCATTTGTACTGCTGTATTATATTTGTTCTGCCCTGCGCAGGTATCAGAAAAAAGCATTAGTCCTACCACTTTTTAGTCAACATACTCTTTTACGTATGTCGTAATAAACGAGCATACTTCAGTTGGTCCCTTTTTGCTCGCCCTTCGTGATATACGAACAGTACATATTTCCCCATTTTCAAATTGTGGATACAGAAGATAGAAACGCTTGGTTGTCGCAAATAAAATATTTCTTGCACCGGGAATCATTGGCAGTGATACAGTGATAGCGGATGCCCGGGAACATTTCATCTTCTTGGGATTTTTCCCTTGCCTCTTGAAGTTTATTATAGAACTTTTTATATAGAACTGTTTATTATAGAAAATGTCATGTTCAAATTGACAGTTCATTTACGCTGTCATTCGACACTGACATCTCTCTCTGCCCAATGTCTCTTCGGTACACATCTGTCTCCTTTGTCCAGATGATAAATCTTTTTATATTGCTTTGCAATCCGCGTTTCTTTTGGCTCATAACCCATCGGTATGTCAGCTTATCGCCTATAACCCACAATTACCATAAAAAAGGTATTTTGTATCCCAGACTAATGGTTTAACCATAAATATAGTGCTTGTTAAATAAAATAAAATTTTATATAATAGTAATAATCGGGCCCTAATATGATTCGAGCCTATAACAGCTGGGTCGGGTCAGACCGGATTAGACACCCTGGATGGGAAAAGTCCGCTTAGCTATCTCTCTCCACCTCATCTGTACGTTGGCGGACTGTGCTGCCGCCAGTCATTATATTGTCTCTTCCTCATACTCGTATTTTGATACTCGTAAGGCAGATATCTCATTTCCCCGGCACCTCAGGGCCTTGCAGCCATAATAATAATTGAAGATTATGTTAAAAACGTTCACTTAGGTATCTTTCTATTGGATATTCCGCGGCCAAAATGACGTATCGTTCTTTGCTGCCACTTTCAATAATTCTGTTGTTAATTTTCATTATTTCCCATATCTTACTTTAGTCTTTGGACATTTCACACTAACGTTAATATAATTTAATTATAATTACACTTCCATGAGAGCCTTATAGATCGTTAACCCTTCGCTCGGAAGTAAACTTTAATTCCTCTACCCGCGTTTAATGTGATCCCCGGGTTTATGGCAGAACCCTCGAACCCACAGCATTTATTTTTATTGAAGTAGTCTTCATTTGTAAGTAAACAGAACTAGTTGATTAGAATCCAAATTTGACTAAGAAATATCTTGGACGTCGAGATTGTCTTAGAAAATCAGTTGAAATGATTAATTGATTAATTAAGTCAAATTGAACCGATTTGACTCATATACAAAAGTTCGTCGGTTAAGTTACGGACACATCTATTTTTTTTCATACACGGCAATGGTGCAATTAGCACATACTGCCAGTTCCAAGTTTGCCTCCTAATTAACAATTTGAAAGTCTAAAACGTATCCTGTCAATGTCTTGTCACGTCGAAGTAAGTTAGGAGTCGCTTAATGAAGCGGTGGTAGGTTTACTGAAAACAGAAGAGGACTCTTTGGAATCACACGAAAAATGCAATCCTATGCTTTTATTTATTTATCACAAAGATTGCGCACAAAAAACACTTTGAAGTTTAATAAACAATTACTATTAAACCACGAAACGCACAAATACACAATTTTTATAATAAATAATAAACCAAAAACGCAACTTCACTACTCCAGTTCCCGCCAAATAGTCTTACATTCGATTCCATTTCAATCAGTTAAGGCACACGTGCTGCAGTGTTCCCACAAATTTCATTATAGAAGTAGGTATATCTATTAAATATACTAGTTATACTATATTAACTGTTGCCCGATGCTTCGCTCTTGAAAGGCCACTAAGGCCACAGTAATCTAGCCCTTCCGAAAACAAAAAAATAAAAAAGCTTCGCTTGTGTATGTTTAATTGTGACTATATACAAAATTTACTAAAATTAAAAAAGAATCTTGTATTTTAGGTCGCTGCCACAATTTGACAGCTTGTATTTACCCCGCTGACACAATTTGACACCCTGTATTTTAGCCTGCTGACACAATTTGACAGCCTATATTTTAGCCCGCTGACACAATTTGACACCCTGTATTTTAGCCTGCTGACACAATTTGACAGCCTATATTTTAGCCCGCTGACACAATTTGACAGCCTGTATTTTAGCCTGCTGACACAATTTGACAGCCTATATTTTAGCCCGCTGACACAATTTGACTTGATCATATATGTTTGGAATTGGCGCGAGCGTTTTGTAGCTTACCCGCATATCGGGAAGATTTAGAGACGCAACATTTTTTTTGTCCGCGAATATTGAAGGCGGGTTGAGATTTTAGGATGGCGCGCGCGCTCGGCGGCGAGGGGAGTTCGGTTCACATCGCTGCCTCGGACGGTTGATATTATAATCGCGCTTGATTAATTGGACTTGATCGCGGATCTCCTTGTGCCACGCGGGTGTTTGGTTGTAATTGTGTTTGTTATAATTGTGATTGTTTCTTTTGGAGTAATATCTCGGGGTGATTTGCCGTTGTGTGTGAGTTGCGGAACAATAGCTGCCACCGGCTCGCCAAAGGACACGAGATCTAGATTACTATACAAGTATCTATTGGGAATGTATGTATTTATTCAATCACAGTAAAGTAGGTCACGTCTAGTAGGGACTAGCGTAGGTACACGTTCCATATTTGTTCGTGGTCAAAACCACCTTTGGTAAGTAAGTCCTGAAGATTTGTTATTGTGTTACCCACCATTTGGGTGGATATATATATATTGAATAAGTTTGCTTGGGCCCGAGTGCATATTCCTCGGGCTGCTTTCGCGAAACGCGAGGCAGATACGCCTAGTACGCGCGTCGACAACAATATATTTTAGCCCGCTGACACAATTTGACAGCCTGTATTTTAGCCCGCTGACACAATTTGACAGCCTATATTTTAGCCCGCTGACACAATTAAACAGCCTATATTTTAGTCCGGGGACACAATTTGACAGCCTATATTTTAGTCCGGGGACACAATTTGACAGCCTATATTTTAGTCCGGGGACACAATTTGACAGCCTATATTTTAGTCCGGGGGCACAATTTGACAGCCTATATTTTAGTCCGGGGACACAATTTAAAAAAACAGTAAAACACGTGTTTAATTATTTACACTCATTGTAGAATATATGCGAAGTTTTAAGTTAATAAAACCGTCAAATTACTTTTCTCCATAGAACCCCGTTTCACACTTTAAAGAGTTCAATTCCGAATGATCCCTTTTAGTAAATAAATGTTTACTTAACAATAGGAAGCTACTGTCCAAATGTTATGTTTAAGAATTACTCAAACAGAATACACCTTCGATCTCATTAAAATTATTGTTTGAAATATGAACATGATTTCAAATCCCGATCGAATATTTATAACTTACTAATAACTCTATATAGGTACATAAAATGGTTATTTACTTACTATTTCACTTAATCTTAACAACATTATGTAAACAGCTCGAATTATCAAACTACATCAAGTGTCAACAAAAGTACTTCACCCCACTCTAGTCCGCACATAAATTTCTTTAGGGCAAACGCTCTTGTGCTCGACCCTTTCGTGAATTTACATTTGTAGAGTTCTCGACCGGTGACTTCACAAGATTGTATTCTAAATATGGTGGTTAGAAAACTAATTTTGACACGGACAGGAATAGGGCGTGACGATTTGGGATTTTTTTTATAAGGTAATACTTTCGAATTAGAATAACACCGCTCGATCTCTTCTCGTGGGTGGCTTTGACATTAAGTACATCCGTCAGATATTTCGGTAGGTTCGTAGTCCTACCACGAAAATGTTGATTACAATAACAAAGGCCCGATGGAAGTTCAGGTATCTAGGTTCCTAGTGTTCTTACCACGAAAATGTTGATTACGATAACAAAGGCCCGATGGAAGTTCAGGTACCTAGGTTCCTAGTGTTCTTACCACGAAAATGTTGATTACGATAACAAAGGCCCGATGGAAGTTCAGGTATCTAGGTTCCTAGTGTTCTTACCACGAAAATGTTGATTACGATAACAAAGGCCCGATGGAAGTTCAGGTACCTAGGTTCCTAGTGTTCTTACCACGAAAATGTTGATTACGATAACAAAGGCCCGATGGAAGTTCAGGTATCTAGGTTCCTAGTGTTCTTACCACGAAAATGTTGATTACGATAACAAAGGCCCGATGGAAGTTCAGGTACCTAGGTTCCTAGTGTTCTTACCACGAAAATGTTGATTACGATAACAAAGGCCCGATGGAAGTTCAGGTATCTAGGTTCCTAGTGTTCTTACCACGAAAATGTTGATTACGATAACAAAGGCCCGATGGAAGTTCAGGTACCTAGGTTCCTAGTGTTCTTACCACGAAAATGTTGATTACGATAACAAAGGCCCGATGGAAGTTCAGGTACCTAGGTTCCTAGTGTTCTTACCACGAAAATGTTGATTACGATAACAAAGGCCCGATGGAAGTTCAGGTATCTAGGTTCCTAGTGTTCTTACCACGAAAATGTTGATTACGATCACAAAGGCCCGATGGAAGTTCAGGTACCTAGGTTCCTAGTGTTCTTACCACGACAATGTTGATTACGATAACAAAGGCCCGATGGAAGTTCAGGTACCTAGGTTCCTAGTGTTCTTACCACGAAAATGTTGATTACGATAACAAAGGCCCGATGGAAGTTCAGGTACCTAGGTTCCTAGTGTTCTTACCACGAAAATGTTGATTACGATAACAAAGGCCCGACGGAAGTTCAGGTACCTAGGTTCCTAGTGTTCTTACCACGAAAATGTTGATTACGATAACAACGGCCCGATGGAAGTTCATTTGACATTTGAAACTACTGCGATCGCACGAGTCAACGATCGAAATGTAGATTTTGATAAGAGGGGATCAAACGTCGAATTTCAAGATGACATTATCAAGATGTCTCACCTTTGAAGTAATCAGAGATACCCGATATATTGACCTTCGAATGAAGAAAAGTCAGAGTAGAGTTTCAGTACTTCGCTCGTTCGAACTTCGGAAGTGTAAAATCAGAGTATTTTTATCGTCAGCAGCTGGATATGGCTCTCCTCACGCACATTCACCGCTCGGCTAGCGTGCCGTTTTAAAGCCATACATACAGTATTCAGGGCTCCTCAGGTTCCTCAGGGCTTATTCTAGCAGCCTTGCTATTCCTTTGTTAACACAATATTCATGTGCCCAATTTCAACAGTGGCTGGTTGTCAATGTCAACTATAAGGGCTGGTTGACAATGGACTACATTAGTCATAAAATACAGTTTGTATTTTGTAGATTTAAATAAAAATCTGATTTCATTACCTTTATGATTAAGAAATTTATACCACATCATAACATATTATACTCATATTATATTCGTGAATATGAATATGACATTCATATCATGTCATATTCATATTCATTATATTATTTTTTTAGTTTTTAAAGTCAACTCGTGACCACGGCTGGTATAGCCCGTGCCAACACGTTGAGTAGAAATAAAAGGTAAACAAATACCTTTATTATACGAGCACAGACCCGATTTAGAATATAAAATTCATTATTATTAACAAAATTAACAAAGCCAAAGTTAACTTATAATAATAATAATAACGCCACACTCGATGGCCCACACTAGGATTCCTTGTGTCGTGGGTCCAGAGACACATACACAACATGCCGTACAAACACACACTTAGACCCCAACGTACGTTTGTCATTTTTTTTTATATCAAATGTATGTCCGACCGGGAATCGAACCCGGGACCTTTTGCACGGCAAACAGAGCGCCAATCGGTCGGTCTACTTAAACAAAAAACAAAATAAAATTAGCAAAACATCTGCCGACATCGTGTCATATGCTCAATAGGTATATCATTATTAACAAAGTCAAAACACAACGAAACTATCCATTTCACGTCATATGCATACTATATCAAGGGGGCACGGCAGTGCTCCCGCCAAGACCAGCTCTTGGCTATCGATCAATATTACATATTATTTACTATTGATTATCCCAGTTGGTAGTTAGTAGGCAGGAGCCGATTTCCGAACGGGCAATCATTTGGTTAAAGACAGATCGGGTCTGATTGTTGCACGTGTAGTGTTCATCTTTGCATGTGTCGTTGGATCCACGACACAAGGAATCCTAGTGTGGACCATTGAGTGTGGCGATATTAAAAAAAAAAAAGAGTTTGTTTTTCAACGTGGAATCTAGCGGTAGGCCTTATAGATAATCCATAAGTCACATAGCGAGCCATGTAGAGAGAGCTATCCTCGGAGTTTTTTCGCGAGATAAGATGCAAACGAAGAAATTCGTCAAAGTACTAAAGTGGCCGACATAGCTCGTAGAATCGGCATGTTGAAGTGGCAATGGAGAGGTCATATTTGCCGCAGGACACACGGCTCTTGGGGTAGATGTGACCTCGAAGAGCCGAGGATCGTGCCTTGGGAGAGCGCTACATTCAGCAGTGGAGAGACGTAAGCTGATGGTATTGCATGGATTATTTTTTTACTAATGTATGTAATTATTTGCATTTGTGTCACACTTAAAAATAAAAGTAAACATTATTTTTCGAATGAATGATTCTTTTTTTATGTACGAAGGCGGCAGACGAGCATACAGTACACCTGATGGTAAGTGGACACTGTCGCCCATAGACATCCGCGATGCATGCCAACATTAGTCCAGAATAACAAACGTATTCACGCTTAAATTTACAGTCTCAGTTAACGGTTGGGCTATGCAGAGAGGACTGGGCCTGTTTTCTTTATAGAAAGAAGGCGGCAGACTAGCATACAGTCCACCTGATGGTAAGTGGATACTGTCGTCCATAGACATCCGCGATACATGCCAACATTAGTCCAAAATGACAAACGTTGGCACGCCCCCGGATGCGATGCATACCTTTGGAGATATTTAGATTTGGAGAAAGGGTTGGGAAAATGGGAAGGGATAGGATGGTAACAGGCTCTGGCACATCTCACTCACTACCGAAACACGTACGTACATTAGGGAAATAAGACAAAGTGGCAAATGCAGTATATTTCAAGGTAGTCTTCTGTGAAAGAGGGGTAACGTGGCCAGTCGAGCGCGTCCAGAAGCTGTTGGATTGCAGCGTGCACTCTCCCCATAAAATGTAACGTAACGGTAAATAAAAATAAAAATCTATTACACTCGAATTTTAAGATAAATTGATACAAAAATATTATTATAACGTCTTGCGAATTCATTTGAACACTTCTAAAATTATTAAGCTTTATAAAATAGTGTAAGATTTTTGTATTCAATAATGTTTAAACAATCGATAAAAAGCTCTCGCATCGCCCATTACTAGCAATTGGTTCGTTAAATTTGTGACCCATATAGACTACTTACGTATCAATGTTCCAAATAAATATTTGAATAACACCGACGATATCCGATGAATTTTAATTATTACACGGTTATTATCGTAGAATTTCGGCTGGCTATAGAATCAGCCCATGTTTTTCCGTGGATGTCCTAAAAAGCGATGAGGCGACAGCACCTATATAAGAGTGAAGTCACCAACCCGCTTGACCTGTATGGTGTTTTAAGGCCGTGCATTCCTAATGCACTGGACAATGTGTATGCGGAGTTCGATATCCCAGTACTCAAAAGGGTAAGTTGCAGATGCAGTTGCAGAAGTGTTCATTGTCTAAAATTAAAATGAATTGAATCAATAAAAAAACAAAATTCAAATTTGCTCCAATCTCATCGATTCCGATTGCTTCTTCATTCATTCTGCTGTCTAATTTTCGATGTGTAAAGCCTTCTGTATCTGTATGTTTGTAAATATCTCATAAAACGCTTGTAATTGTGCACGCTAGTGAGTTCTGCTATATGACAATAGAAATGTAAAAAAAAAAAACACTTTAATACAGAGTACACTTTTACGAAATCAGTTTCTTAACTGCCTCTTCTTTGTTTCAGTCTCATAATTTTATTATTTGAAAACTTTTACTGATAAATAAATTGCTGGAGGGAAGACTGGCTGCCATTTATTTCCTAAGAACCCCTCCACCGTCTGAGCAAACATTGCAGTAGTTCCTCTGGGTTTGTGATCATATTAGTTCATGATTTAGGGTAACGCCAGAGAAGTTTAAATTTAAATTGAAATATATTTTTCTGCGTAACATGGTTGGTTTATGTGTTTTTAGTAGGTATATTAAATCTGTAATTATAATGAATCGATCATTTCAAAATGACATTCGTTCATTGATAAAAAAGCGTCAGAATTAACTATGGTCTTATTGATTGCACTTGTAGATTCTAGATTGTGAAACGTAAGAATATGAATTTGCAGGTCGACGAAGCAAATTATGTATGAACTCAATATGTAACCCGTACTCTCGCAAATACATTATCTGAATCGGAGATACCAGCAAATTATCAGTCTAACGTGAACACGGCCGTATTTAACTAAGAACTACAGTCAGTCCTGAATAAACAATTAGACGCGTCGAACACTGACCCCTTCAGAAGGCCTGTAATCTTACCCCCTCTTACCTAATCAGGTAATAAAGCCAACATATCCGCCGCTAACCGGGCGGCTAATTTTCATACCGCTCCATGAGGTCGGCCGTTCATAACGTGAAAACGGCTCACGCAATCCACGCTAATAATTTCTTAAGTTTGTTGTCCAGTTTAAGCTATAAGATTTCTTTATTTTTATTTGGAGATCTTTTAATTATTTTATTGATATTTAGAAAACCAACAACCTCGACAACAATTTAAAAGCTGAAGATAACAACTATAGGGCTAATAAAAGATATTCTTTACTAAACAATGAGAATGGATTTATTTAATAACAAACGTGAGGGGGAGAGTGCACGCTGCGTTCCTACAGCCGCTGGGAGCATTCGACTGGCTCACGTTACCCCTCTCTCATAGAAACGTACAGCATTTCCCATTTTATCATATTTTCCCAATGCACGCAGGTGTTTCGGTAGTGAGTGAGATATGTCCATTCCATCCCCCCCATTTTCCCAATTCATTCTCTAAATCTATTCCTATATCTCCGGCGGTAGGCAGCGCATCCGGGGGCATACCAACATTTGTCATTCTGGACTATGTAGGATGTGAGTGTGTGCACGAGCGTGTGTACATATGTATGTGTGTGCTTTTATGCACTTAATCGTACTGACGGTGAATTTAATGCCTGGAGGCATTAAATTATACTTAATTATTTAAGGCATTAATTATTATATCGTAATACTTATAACATATATTAATATTTATATAATATATTAGTATAATCACTAATTAACAGAAAAAAATCAAGTTTGAAAATAAAAGTACCACGCTAAGAGTGAACAGATATAACGAGCGATTAAAGCAAGAAAAAATTACGTAGGTATTGAATTAAACGAAGCGGTACGAGCACTTCAATCGGGGCAACGTTAAATCAACTGTCTAAATCAACTCTTTTAATTAACTAAAATGTACATAAGTAAATTATTACACCGCAATGCATGCCACACTTGTAGCAAATATTATGAAACAAAAACATAGATTACCACCACCCATTGTCGCAATACATTGTATCAAATGAAAACTGCAATTCTACAGCCGCTGGACGAACTCGATTGGTAAAAATTACCCCTCGCAGAACACTGTCGTAAAATGTACTGCATCTCCCACTGTACATGTACAACCATGATGTGTATTGTTGTTGAAGTCATAGATGGCTCGCCATGTCCACGTATAATAACTAACAATTCATCATGTAAAATTTATAGTTTACCTATTCGATACTAGATGTCGCTCCTCACTCGTAAGTCAAATCCTGAAACACGCTATTAAGATTTTTCTTCCTCTACTTAAGACCATGCCAGAGTAAATTTGTAGTGAACAATAAAAGACAAGAAAACCATGTAGTGTTTCAATCGTACACCCACTTTAAACTTTCCCCGTCAATATCGAATACATACATGAGTATGTTATGTCAAAGCCAATTCCTATTCCTACCTATTCCAAATCCTTAACCGAATTCATTCCTAAATATCCAACGCTAGGCATTGATTCCTTAGCTCTGCCAACGTTTATCATATTAGACTAATGTTGACATGTGTCTGGGATAACGGATGCTCGCTCCGTCTGCGTGTCTGTCACCTTGTATCTATATAAGAAAAAAATAGCAAACCGTGAAACGCACTGTCGGACGCCGTCCAGCCAAATGGACTGGCGATTTGAAGAGCTGAAGACTGTATGCAGTGAGCTTTGGGAGAGGCCTGTATCCAGTAGTGGACGTACACGGGCTGATGTTTGTTTTATTTTATTCATGAAACAACACCATAGATACAGTATAAAAATTACATTATAAAGATCTCTAAACACATGCATAATAAATAAACTTGCCTTTAAATTTGCGCCATTGAGTATGTGTATGCGTGTGAGTGTGTGTGGTATAAGTGTGTGTGAATTCAGTGAGTATGGATGATTAACATAATAAATGAATTTCGTTAGATAAAGGTTTATCATGTTAGATACAAAAGTTTATCGTGCAAATGTGGTCTAATTTTTCTCCCAAAAGCCCAACCAAAATTACAAAATAAGTCATTATCAGTATAGGTAAGTATAGGACTCATTGTAAGTTTTTATTATTCTCGTTAATGCTGCATTCAAGTATATTGTATCCATCATCGCACTACGGAGGCCCCGAACCATTGAACCTGTACTGTATATCTTTACATGGACAACAGTCTTTAATAGCCAGCTCGAATGACACGCAAACGTTTCGTCACGGAACACAGTTCATTACGTTATTTTATTATATTTTTTTCTTATATTTTGTACTTCTCTGTGTGTGTGTGTGAATGTGTGTGTGTGAAAGGGCGACAACATAATCATATTATCAATATCAGCCCAGCTTAAAGAGGAAAATGATTATTAGTCACGAAAAATAACTTCGAGAAGCGAGTGAGTTTTGTTTTATATACTCTTTATTTCACATCAAAACAAATTAAAATAATAACAAACATTGTAAATAGTGGAGTGTAGGCTTTCTCGGCCGGTGTCCATATTAATTGAATCTTCCGGGCTACTTGGCCGAGGTCTTCTGGAATCTCGTCTCTTTCTTCCAAACGTTTCGTCAACAACTGCGGTTGTCATATTCAGTTGTAGCCCGGAAGATTCAATTAATATAAACATTGTAAATATATGAATGTATAACGATCTCTACCATACAACATTTTGTGTAGAGAGGAAATACATATTTTAATCAGAATCCTTCCTACAGTATATATAACTAGCGACCCGCCCTCGCTTCGCTTCTGTTTATAAGTTTTTTTTTTTCTTCAATTCTTTTTTATCAAAATTTCAAAATTAATATAAACCTATATTAGACACGGATAATGTAGCTTCCTATTTGTGAAATAATTTTTGAAATCGGTTCAGTAGTTCCAGAGATTACACCCAACATACCCACAAACACACAATTTTACCTCTTTATTATATTAGTATATATTAATCGTAACTAACCCTTTTAGTATCTATGGATTTCCTTATTCTTTCGTGTATGAAGGATGTACGGCCTTAAAACGCCATGCTGGCCAAAAAGGTGGGGCAGGTCCATTTTGTTAGAGGTGCTGTACCTCAGGGATCGTGTAAGAGGCTTTGTTATCCCTTAGGGATGGAGTGATGCTATTCTGCAGCCGGTCGACACTGTACTATATAATAATTACATAATATACTTACATATATATATACAATATACATAAAATGGTGAAATTTAGTGAAAGCAACAAGATAATACGATATATACTTAATAATTATACAACAAATAAGATCAGATTGAATAGTTTTAATCTTTATACAACGGCATATGAATTTTGTATAATTTTCTTTGTGGACGAAGGCGGCAGACGAGCATGCAGTCCACCTGATGGTAAGTGGATACTGTCGCCCATAGATATCCGCGATACATGCCAACATTAATCGAAAATGACAAACGTTGACACGCCCCCGGATGCGCTACATACCTTTGGAGATATAAGAAAGGATTTGGAGAAAGGGTTGGGAAAATGGGGAGGGATAGGATGGGAATGGGCTCTCGCACATCTCGCTCACTACCGAAACACGTACGTACATTAGGGAAGTAAGACAAAGTGAGATATGCAGTACATTTTAAGGTAGTCTTCTGTGAGAGAGGGGTAACGTGGCCAGTCGAGCGTGCCCAGCAGCTGTTGGATTGCAGCGTGCACTGTCCCTTTCTAAAACGTATTTGTATCGATTTTTTTTGGGATTTTTGCAAAATTTGAGCGGTGACAGTCTAGGAGTGTTTATACTCGACTCACATTCGTGTTAGAAGTCATACTTAAGTACGGATTTTTAAAAATTGTCCCTAACTTGGCGTTGAGGGAAAACAGGGAATCGCACCTCCCGTCACAGAAGTGCGGTCCATCCGCATTTCCTCGACACGGAGGTGTCGCGCACTGTTCGGTCCAAAAATCATTTTATACCGCGAACCCGTAGGCTGTGGAACGAACTGCCTCAAGAGGTCTTTCCATTAAGCTACGATATGGGGTTCTTCAAGAGAGCTGTGAATAGGATTTTGCAAGGTCGGCGGCGCGCCCGCATACCCCCTGGTGTTGCAGGTGCCCATGGGCGGCGGTAACACTTACCATCACGTGGGACCGCTTGCTCGTCCGCCCACTAGTCGGAAAACGTAAGGGAAAAAATCTGAAGTATGTGATTCACCAATCCGCACTCGGCCCGCGTGGTGCATTACGGCCCGGAACCACCCAGTGATTTATTAGGGGAGGCCTGTGCAGTGCAGTGGGCGTTATGTATAGTGTAGTGCAGAATAACAAAGTGAAAGACCTCAATTAAAAATTAGAAAGAAAATTTGGAAACAA
The DNA here is from genome assembly GCA_914767545.1 of Sesia apiformis. NCBI lineage: Eukaryota > Metazoa > Arthropoda > Insecta > Lepidoptera > Sesiidae > Sesia > Sesia apiformis. Next base: position 1,212,980 of record OU611977.1, on the reverse strand, counting down.
CATTGATTTATATTATGTTCCAATACAAAAATTACACTTTTATAAAGAGAACTAGCGACTACCCGCGACTTCGTCTGCGTATATATCTTTAAAATGAGTATTAATTATATTTTTTAGGCTTCTTTCTTCCACCTCGGCCGCAGTGCGCCCGACCGTCCTGCGCGCGCCGGACCGCACCATTTTAGTAGCGCGCACTCACTTTCTCATCGTCGTAACTTTTAAAATATTTGTCCAAATTACGTAGTGTAAAAGACATAGTTTATCTACTTTAAATATCAGCTTTTTTGTAGAACTATTTAATAGAAACATTTCCACCATACAATATATTCGTGTAACTCTTACGGTTTTTGCAGCGCACGCCAAGATAGCTCGCAGATGGCAGAGTTTTTTCCGACTTACTTGACACTTATCGTTATATTTTGGCCAATTTACACAATATCTTTATAAATCGTAGCCTATGTGTTATACTGATGTATGAGCTATATGATTGTAAAGTTTCATTAAAATCCATTGAGTAGTTTTTGCGTGAAAGAGTAACAAACATCCATACATCCATCCTCACAAACTTTCGCCTTTATAATATTAAAAAAAATAATAATAAGATGTACACTGTATGGTAATTCGTATTTATAATCATACACCTAATTTGATATTCAAAGAATTGCCGTTTAAATACCTTCTTTAAAAGTTTTTTTTTCATTCATTATTTAAACTGTTCCAATTCCTGTTAGATTAATTATATTATACGGTTGACTAGTTTTTAAGTGACAAATTATAAATTGAATATATATGACATTATAATTGAATATTATGATTTTTGACATTATACTTATTAGTTTTTTTCTTCATATATAGCAATGGTGCAATTAGCACATTCCGCCAGTGTCAGGTTGTTTTTTTGCAACAGACAATTTAAAAGTCTAAAACGTATCCTGTCAATATCCAGTGCCAGCCGAAGTAAGTCGGGAGTCGCTCAGTAAAGTGATAGTAGGTTTACTGAGGACAAAAGAGGACTCCTTGGAATCACACACGAAAAACGCAGTCGCACGCTTTTGTTAGATAATCACAAACATCACGCACGTAAAACAATTTGAAGTTTAATAAACTAACCACTATTTAATCACAAAACGTATAATACACATTTTTTACACATAAAACAAAAACTCAACTTTACTTCTCGAGTTCCCGCCGAAAAGTCTACAACTGTCTGACATTTCGATTATTTTATGAAAGGTTTATAAATATAGAGACATCCTATTAAATTCATTTTAATTCTCACGTCGACTTGAACGTTGAAATATGTCGAATTATTATTTAGTTTAAGTTCTTTAATGTACTTAATGTATACCATATTCTGGAGAAATGAAGGATATTTATTTATTTTTATTATTAAAAATATTAAGTTGTTTGTTGAAGTTTAGAAAGTGTCGTAGAATAAGTTTTGAGTTTTCATCAAAGAAATACTGTCTTGAGGCGGTGCAGGTATTTTTGATTCAGCCTTTATAAACTAATAGCGTTTTAAAAAACGCTCAGAACGGACAAAACCTTATTTATCTTATTATTATTCAACATCCATCCGTTCCGTTTGTTAACGCCGTGTTATTTGTCAGATGTTATTGATCGGGGTCGCTGGAGGTTAATAAAATCCATTTCCGGTATCACTATGCGACCGGAAGTCGCTTTACCTTTAAAATTGAATAATGCTTTTTAATTTAATTAAAAACGGCGCACGGGGAAGCTTTCAATTGAAAATAAAAAATGTTTTAAAGCGCCTCTTTAATAACCTCTTCAGAAGGCTTCGTATAAAAGCAGACAGATTTTAAAGGTTTGTCTTATGAAAATATCACGAGATATTTTACAGGAATATGTGGTTAGAAAAGTGACAAAATGGGAGGGTCGCCTATAGACATTCGCGATACATGCCAACGTCAATCAAAAAAATTTGAGGTACAGACGCTAATTCATTAGAATTTTAATAAACCCGTATGTACCCGTATTGAAGCACGTTCTGATAACTCCAATATATCGGCAAAATTCCCAACTTGCGCTAAACTTCTACAGAAATCCAAAAGAGCCGACCTGTTGAGTGTTCTCAATTTCAAGATGGCGGCCTGTCAACTTGACGTTTAACAAATGTTCGCTCAGTCTGTCCATTTACCGAGGTCTCAATGTCGTAGTTTTACTGAAAAATCAGCTTCAATGTAAAAAGCCTTACCATTTACGCGATACGGCGCTAAATCTCAAAATTATTTGGCGTTGAAAAAGGTTTTTTTTTTACCGATTTTGAAACTATACCTACTGAAATATAAAAAAAAACAATAACTTATTCCTTGTATTATTTAAAAATCAGTTAGATATTGGACCTTGTTTATACAATAATAATATCCTATATATCAAATTTGGGCCGAAATTTGACTCCTCTCCACCGTATGCGTCGCACGCACCTACACTATTTTCCGTGGAGAATACAGGATATATTCAGTGACGGTGTGACGAAATTTAGAATCAAGGTACTGAATTCTCTTAGTAATTCTGATTTTTAATGTTATTCCATTTTATTATTACATAAACTTACTTATCTAACTGTAAATTAAAAGCCGAGGATGCCTTTAAGTCATGCACCACATTAAATATTATTTCTTATATCTGTTTGTACAAATAGTGTGTGTACATTGTTGGCGTGCATTAGAAATAAATAATTTTCTTCAGAATATGTTACATTAAAAATCTTGAAAGTTAAATAATAATCCAACATATTCCACCGCTCACGTCGCTGTGAGAATCATAATATCCATTTGTATGGATTCAACGAAAACAGAACCTTGAAACAATGAGATTTTAAAGTGAAGTGTAGGCTTTCTCGGCCGGTGTCCACATTAATTGAATCTTCCGGGCTACTTGGCCGAGGTCTTCTGGAATCTCTTCTCTTTCTTCCAAACGTTTCGTCAACAACTGCGGTTGACATCTTCAGTGGCGACTGCGTTCACTTTCGGAGAGATGTTATTTTTTTTTTTTTATGTTAGGAAAAACCATCAAGGAAAACCCTGCATGGTCACCTGGTACCATCTAGTCTAGCTAGGCTAGTCTAGGTGGTACTAGGTAGTGCCGGACTCCTACCGACTAAAAAACCTTGATTGCATCAACATCGTGTAGATCTAAATTCTTATGGCCTTGTGGCCTTTTAAGAGTCACCGGTCGTGAACGGAGAGATGTTATCTCTTCGGCTTCTCGAGCGCAACTGACTCGACGACTGTGGCGCACCGGTATTTATAGTGGGCGAGGGTAGTTGTGATTGTGTGTGCACCGACGCATCGATATTTATATAATAAAACTAATATATAATTCGCCGAAGAGATAACATCATGGCGAGTCCATTTTAGAGATGCTGGAGTTTCTCAAGGCTTGTCGCAACCGATTAACGGTAATTATTAATTTTTCCTTGACTTCGCACATGGAAACTTACGAGTACCTTTGTCATATGCATATTTATTGGTAATGCATGATAATCATAGACTAATGTTTTGTGGTTTGTCGATGGTACTAATGTCAACTTCCGAATAAATGGCATTAGGGCAAACCTAATTATGTTTTTTAATGTCATTCGTAACAATAATATGAAATGTGGTTATATGTAAATCTTAAATCAATACGTAAAATAAAATCGTAACAGAGCCGTGTCTGTACATGAAATATTTTTCAAAAAAATTAATTGCAGTATAAAGTGTTACAGAGACTGAAACAATATTTATTAGAATTTTCGTCCGTCTGCCTGTTTGTAAGCGCATCATGCAAGAACCACTGAACGGATTTTAAGGACACTTAGCATAATTATAGCTTACGTACCGAGTTAATGTTTAGGGTACTTTTATCCGAGTCCTATACAGAGTTCCCACGGGAATCACTTTAAAGTTTACGCGAACCAAGTTGCAGGCACCGCTAGTAAATAATAAATAAATGATAACTCCGATGCAGGTAATTTTTTGTGTGGACGTAAAAATGGAATATCAACAAGATTTGTTACAATATAATAAGATTAATTAATTTGTGATGGATTATTGTCTTGTTTGAACGGAACAGATCTTTGGTTACCATCCATACCATCAATGTTTCCTCAACGCTGGATACAGGCCTCTCCCACTGCTCGCCACCCCGCACACGATCCTCGGCTCTTGTCATCCAACCATGTCCATGTGGCCAAAGGGCGTCCGACACTTCGTTTTTCGATACGTGGTCTTCCCCATCGGTTATCGGTTCCGCGACTTTACTTATTATTATTTATTAGTATTATTATTCAATGTATCTATTTATATTATTAATAGACAGCCTTCACCGCCGCCTACCTTCAGCCAATGTTGCTGTATAGGGCAGTCAAGTCCTCAAGAAGCTGTTACTAAGAAATGGCTATTAAACAATTAATAGGAAGGAAATTGATTATTAGCCATTTCTTAGTAATTACATTTTCTAAGTTTGAGAGTATCCTTCCTTCTAGAGAGGTCTTAATAAACTGGTCTGTTCAGAATTCAACTCAAGCGTATTACTTTTCAAATGCGATTGGCGTTTTTAATTTTGTACGTCGATTGACAGGCAGAACGGAGCGACTCCGTTTTTGTAGAGTTTTGGATGTTTGCCAACAGTTTAGCGAATTATATTTTACAAATTGTTAGTTTGCGGCTTGCGTTTGTGTAATTTTTTTTATGTACGAAGGCGGCCGACGAGCATACAGTCCACCTGATGGTAAGTGGATACTGTCGTCCGTGGACATTCGCAATGCATGCCAACATCAGTCCAGAATGACAAGCGTTGGCACACCCCCGTATGCACTACTTACCTTTGGATATAATAATAATAATAAATACTCTTTATTGCATACAATTGGTTATTACATGTGCACAAATAATAAATGACAGAATACAATAGGCGACCTTATCGCTAAGGCGATCTCTTCCAGTCGACCTTAGGATAGAGAAAAATAAAAAGGATACAGGTAGTGCAAAATTCACACATGGATCATGTTCAATATATACTCATCCATAGTAGATATAGTATAATAAATACATATTATAATAAATAGAATAGTTTAATAATATATAAATACATATAGGATATAGGAATGGGTTTGAAGAAAGAATTGGGAAAATAGGGAGGGATGGGATGGGAATGGGCTCTGGCACATCTCACTCACTACCGAAACACGTACGTACATTAGGGAAATAAGATAAAGTGGGAAATGCAGTACATTTCAAGGTAGTCTTCTGTGAGAGAGGGGTAACGCGGCCAGTCGAGCGTGACCAGCGGCTGTTGGATTGCAGTGTGTACTCTCCCCCTCAAATTTTCGATTGTCCCTGGTAAATAAACCAATATTTGAACAGTTAATGGCCGTGTGGTGTCGGCTATAGAATAGTACCATCCCATCTGTTCCCGTGGATGTTGTAAGAGGCGACAGATACACCAAAGCGACTACCACCAGCTCTGATCTTCTCACCGACTCACGATTCCCGCGGTACCGTCCCAAAGCAACGCTCCAAAAGCCGAGGTGCGTTCCTTCCGTCGGTCTACGGGTGGGTATACCTTAGTCTCGTTGCTGCACACACTTTTACTCCTGGCTGAGCGCACTTTACGCTCGCCCTGAAATATACATGACTCTTGAAAGGCCATTAGAGCCACAAGAATTTAGCAATTCAGAAAAAGAACAGCTCTGAAGAACTACACCACCTCTAAAAACTGGACTCGCCAACCTGCTTGGTCAGCGTGCGGTTGTAAGGCTATACATACATACTTCATGCATAAGACAACGTGAACGAGGGCGTGCACCGCGCCCAGCAGTAGAACGGATACAAAGCTACTGGCTACAACTACGGATGGAATTACGTAACTAACTTCTTAAATTTCTCATTATAAAATTGGTTCGAGCGCGCGTTCAGCGTACACTGTGTTAACACTGTGCCTCTACAGTAATTTAAAAACAAACGTAATCATTATGGTAGGTAGAAACTGCAACGTAATCATCATTGTAGTCAACTATAGATGACGGTTCGGAGTATAAGGCTAATGGTACCGTCTGTGATGATTGTCCAATCCCAGTAGAGCTTTGCGACGTCATTTTAAACACCTATTATTATTATTATTATTAATCCCAACATTCCCGACTTAATACGAATTAGACTTTCAAATCCAACACGACCATAAAATGTAAAATTACAACAATTAACCCTAAAAGCTGTTTTGCAATTTTTTATTAACCAACCCATCACGTCAAAACTCGGTCTGCGAGACCCACATAATTACAATACGACAACAAAGGGTTACAGTGACACGGGCCCCAAATACCCGCGTTGAATCGTCCGCGTCATCGCTCTTTAGGGTTGACTGTGGTACACGCTGCAGGTGAGAGCGAGTTAAAATCGCCGTAATGTAAACTGCAGCAAAATGATATTCGACAGGCATAACTACCTCACAGAAGACTGCTTTTAAATGTATCAGCGTATTTCGGGAGTGCGTGAGAATTACCAAAACATATTTCCCATGCCATCTAGTACCATTCAATCGAATGCGAAATAGTATATTAATTATTAAGATAAAAAGAACCACTGACGTTTTTTTTTTCATATAGATTAGTGGGCGGACGAGCAAGCGGTCCCACGTGATGGTAAGTGTTGCCGCCGCCCATGGACACCTGCAACACCACCTAATATTATTAGGTGGATAGATACCCCGCGATACATGCCAACATCAGTCCAGAATGACAAACGTTGGCACGCCCTCGGATGCGCTGCCTACATTTGCAGATTAAGGAATGGGTTGGGAAATGTTATATAAGGTCCGACAAAAATAGTATAAAACATTTTCATATATCAGTTAGAACTCTAAAACTATTGTATCTAAGTGAAAATTTATAGTACATGTGTTACATGATTTTTTTTATTACATTACAAATTAATAATTGGTGATTAATTCACTCGTATGTACATAGCTTCTATTTCCCATTGCATTCCTTACAGTTGAATTGTATCGGATGCCTAACGAATGCTTATTTAATTGTTTTTTTATGTCTCCAGTTATCAACTCATTCCTGCCGTGAACGAAACTCTTACGGTATGTGAACGAAATACAAGCGTAATGTTCGCTGCCGCTACCGCCTATGACGTGTACCAAACACCAACCCTTTGTATTTTAAAGCCCTTTGATGTATCCTTGAATAGTTAATGTTGTTACAGACTTTGGACAATTTAAACTTCGGTGTTTTGTAATTTTTGAAAACTTTGCGAAAATTATTGCAGAGTTTTCTGATCAGTGAGAATGTTGCGACATTTCCGACGACGAAAACCGGCAAGAACAGAGAAACCGATTACACGCGAAAAACCGAAAGAGATACCGTTATTTTCCGTATGTTTGACAATACGGACTCTGACTCTGGATAAAACGGTTAAAAGACTCTGGAAACATTCACTCAAAGTGGAGAATATTACTCAGACACAACGCAATTAGGAGAGGCATTATTATTCGTATAGTAAAGAATGTTTTTTTATTTATATAGAAAAAAGGCGGCCGACGCAGCCACTCCTCGTTTCAGGCATTTTTAATTTTAACACTCCGATGTGGGCCATTCTGCTACTACTAATTTTTTTACAGCATACAGTCTACCTGATGGTAAGTGGATACTGTCATCCATAGATACCCGCGATACATGCCAACATCAGTCCAGAATGACAAACGTTGGCACGCCCTCGGATGCGTTGCCTACATTTGCAGATTAAGGAATGGATTGGGAAATGGGGAAGGATAGGATGGGATGGGAATATACTCCGGCATATCTCACTCACTATCTAAACACGTACGTACATTGGGGAATTACGATAAAGTAGGGAATGCAGTACATTTCAAAGTAGTATTTTGTGAGAGAGGGGTAACGTGGCCAGTAGAGTGCGCCCAGAGGCTGTGGGAATGCAGCGTGCACTCTCCCCCTACAAAGCTACAACCTAACCTAAGGTACAAATGCTATGTATGTATTTATGTATATATATATATATATACATAATATATATATATATATATATGTATATTTTAGAACTTAATTAATAAACGTCACTTAATTTACTTAATGTTTGAATTAGTTTGAATGTGAACCTTATTTCTTCTAATGGAAATAATTTGAAATGTATCGACTAATTAATTGACTTATGTTTCATAATAAATTTATATATATTCTTGCGCGCCAATTCTGGCAAATGTGACGAGCTGTTCTATGTACCTAATTACAATTTATTACTGCTCGTACATTGCAAATAAATGATATGATTTGATCTTACCTATCATTGTACCTACAGAGCTATCTCAACATAGGATAAAGATTGACTGCAAGATAACGCTTCTAAGCATTAAGTCCGTCTTTTATCTCTTTACGCATAAAATAATACAATTCGACTAAATGTGGGTTTGACACATTTCCGTTGCTTATTCAGTATACATTCTGTTGCTGTATAATGTAAGTGTTAAAAGCCAACGTATAACAGAGTGAACTTATAAATCTTCTAATAAACCATGGTAATCAAAATAATCAAATAATGTCAAACAAATTAGGAGTTATAATATGGTAGTTATCATATGTCACTGGTTGTGTTAAAAATAAGAAATAATAAGGGAAACACAACTTTGTTAGTACCGTTAACAAGAGGCTTTGTATTTCACGTTCTGTGATTTTGTTTGGGGGCTACAAAGTGGGCGAGTTTCACATGGTAGGAATGTCGATTCTCTGTATGATGCGCAGTATTTTTCAATAGCAAGTATATATATATATATCTATTTCAGTATCCTTGTGTTCATTATTGACGAGGCTGTTGAGGATCTTGATGAAATAATGAATCCTGGAGTGGAAAATGGCGAGGAAGCAGGATAGATACATGGTTTCGCAGTCTGTGATGAGCCGTATGCAATTCCACGCCCAAACAACTTTGAGTCTGCCGAAGTAGGCGAGTTTCACATGGTAAGAACCTGTCCTGTCCCGGCCTGACCACGGCCTGTTCCGGCCTCTCAAGCGCGGGACGCTTCTCCTTAACCATAACGGCATTCTCATGCCACCGTTAACGTATCGTCCTAGAGCCGAACGATATCATTCATGACGATGGCAAGAAATCTGACGGCATGTCACTGTTGCCGTGGATAATCGGTCGATTTGTATTGTAGGATGAGACCTGCGTCGACACGCTGACCCGATCTCACCTTAACGAAACCTGTATGAAGGCATGTGCGGCAGCAGAAGAAACAAAGAAGCGCAAGGCATACAAATACAGGGACATATGCTCCGAATACATTTTTATTGCATTCGGTGTCGAGACCCTGACCCCGTGGGGTCCTGGTGCGTAATTTATCATTAAGGACATTTCAAAGCGCTTGTTCTACAATACTGACGACCTGAAACTCCTTGGGACGGGAATCGATGAATCATCTGAAAGCGTTTTTCACTGTCTCATCGGAATTTAATTTTTTCCTTGTAAAAAGTTATCTAATTCTAAATAAAATAAAAATCTGTAGGAGCAACGTTTGGCGAGTACGGTGGGTGATGAAAAGTGTCCAGTCGAAGCCCCTGTAACCTCGAGACTGTCTGTCGTGGAGTGTGTGGAGTGTCGTGGAGCGTTATCACGACGAAGCAGTGGACTAGAGTGATTGACCAGACTCGGTTGTTTGATATCGAGCTTGTCCATCATCGTTTGCAGTTCTTCACAGTACACATCTGCATCAATTGTTGTGCCAGATCTCAAGAAGCTGTAGTGGATAATAACGACATACACCATGAGCTCCTTTTGACTCAGTTTACGTTTGGGAAATTGTTTGGCTGTGTCTCCTGGGTTCCTCTATTGTGACGAACGTTTACGACTATCATACAGGATTCATTTCTCATCACAAGTGACAATACGATTCAGAATCTCTTCATTTTTGTGGGGGTTCAGCAAAGTAAGGCAAACTTCTACGCAGCTGACTTCGCAGCTGTTTGCAGTTGACTTTCATTAAGCTCATACGATACCTACTCTTCCAGCTTCTTCACTTCTCGATCAATATCGTTCTGTCACTTACACCGAAGGCTGCTGCTAACTCAGACGTGGTTTAACATGAGTCCGGTTGCACTATTGCTTTCAATTCGTCATTACCAACTTTAGTCTCCGGTCGTACACGGGGGCTTGTTCTTGAGGTCAAAATTTTCAGAACGGAAACGATCAAACCAAAAACCCACCGAGCGTTCGTTAGCGGTGTTTGGTTCGAACACATCGTTTATATTGCGTGCCGTCTGTGCTGCGCTGCTGCCACGACCGAACTCATATTGGAAAATAACGCCATTTTTTAAATTTCCATGGTCGCTAACTCAAATTTATCTAAACAGAAAGTCGTTTGACGGGAAAACAAATGAATAACACATTTTGAAAAAGAATGTCATAGCTTAAAATTGAAATTCATTTGAATTGGAATTCCAAGCCAAACGCAAGATAACTAAGTTCAAAGTGGCCACAATAAACAAACAGCAATTTCATATGTAAATCATGCAAACCTGAAGCTCTTTTTAAAGGTGAAATGAATTTTAAAAGGATGTTATTGAAATCAAACATAAGTATATTTATTCTAATAACTGCTTGTACACACGTAGCACAAATATGGACTGCCCAGATCTGCCGTCGATCCATAAGCTCAGGACAGATTACAGAATCAGACACTGCAATAACAAACAACTGGAGAGGTCTCGTCAAAAGTCACATATAACGCCCTGAACAACAGAGTGGTAGGGATTTCAAATCGATACTAGACAAATGAATGTCGGAGTAGGACCAACGCATACAAGATACAGTCACATCGGCTGTTCGCTGCTCGCCTACTATATCATATAATTATAATAAAGATGTAACTCGCTCGTCTCGTGGCCCCACAAAGCCCCCTTTGATTTGAACCGTTTGAAGTGCCGCTCGCCTATCACTAATCGCTTAACTTATCTCTGACATTACTTATCTTGAACTTATCTTTGACTTGACAATAGAATACTGAAATGACTAAGGATTGGATTTGGATTGCAGTTACGTTAATAAGAACAATAGTTGAGCTATCGTTTAATAACTCTCTGGTACGATAGGGGTGAACTCAGTGAGGGACGCCCGCCGGCCTCCTGGAAGGACTGAAATTCGTCGATGATGGTCCGAAAATGGGGAGGGATAGGATGGGAATGGGCTCTGGGACATCTCACTCACTACCGAAACACGTACGTACATTGAGGAAATACGATAAAGTGGGAAATGCAGTACATTTCAAGGTAGTCTTCTGTGAGAGAGAGGTAACGTGGCCGGTCGAGCGCGGCCAGCGGCTGTTCGATTGCCGCGTGGACCATCGATCAACCAAAATACAAACATGCAGCTTTACGGCCCCAAAAGAGAGGCAATTGCAAGGCGGTCAAATCGGTCTTTGACGGCAAAAAACTATCAGGACCGTTATTATTAGACCTTTTGGGGGTACATAACCTTCCACTGAACCTTCAGCACAGACAACGATACAGTAAACCACAGAAGTTTTCTCAGTTTGTCCAAAACTTATTTGAGCGCCGTTTCATTTCGGCCGAGTCTCCCCTGGCTTCTCATTCATTTTGTTTACATTAAATTCACATCCGGAATACTAAATAGGGCCTGCCGCGGAGATAAGAGAAGGCTTAGGGTTCCGCAGGTGTATCGTTAGAAACCCTTCAGTACATTTAGGCGTAACTGTATTGATTTGGGTTTGAGGTTTGAGATAGTTTTATCCTAATTTGTGTGAATAATTGATATTCTGTAAATGGGTTTATAATTCCGAGGATTGTCTATAGATTTATATGAGGTCCGATCGTGGTACACCGATACAGTCTTTATTATCTAGATAGTCGAAGATTATCGAGAACTTAACAAAAGGTTGACTGATGAAGCATTTGAGTCAAAGTAACGTATTAAACAGTAGAGGCAATTAACAGTAGGTTATCAGCAGAACGTCGGTATTCTGGATGATATAAATACTCTAGTAAATGACGTAATAAAAAAATAACAAAATGAAAGTAGAGGGATTATTTAGCAATTAAACAACTTTGAACGGTTTAAATCGCGTATATTTAACATTATTTATATCCCCACGTTTCGAACACTTTGCAGTGGACGTGGTCACGGGGTGACTAATTGATTTTATTGAGAAATAAAATCAACGCGATTTAAACCGTTCAAAGTTGTTTAATTGCTATGTATAGTAATCGCGAAAACCTAAGAAAATAGAGGGATTATTGTTGGACCTAAATAAATAACCTCCCTGAAATAAATTCAAGCATTTTTTACTAGCGCTTCAAGGTACCGATGGGTATAGATTGACTTGTTCCTTTAGGTACGTTCTAAAATAGAGACTTTAATAGAACAAAAGCGGCAGATGAGCATCGTGAACATGGTACCTGATGGTAAGTAGACACTGTTGTCCGTGGATAACCGCAATACATGCCATAATCAGTCCAGAATGACAAATTTTGGCACGCCGCCTGCCGCGCTGCCTACCGCCGGAGATATAGCAATGGATTTGGAGAATGGGTTGGGAAATTGGGGAGGGATAGAATGGGACGAGAACGGGCTCTATCATATTTTTTTTATAGATGGGTTTATGGCCTGATTTATGGGCGGTCGATCAAGCGGTCCCACGTGATGGTAAGTGTTACCGCCGCCCATGGACACCTGCAATACCAGGGGGTATGCGGGCGCGCCGCCGACCTTGCAAAATCCTATTCACAGCTCTCTTACTACCGAAACATGTATGTACATTGGGGAAATATGATAAAGTAGGAAATGCAGTACATTTAATTCAAGGTAGTCCTCTGTGAGAGAGGAGTAACGTGGCCAATCGAGTGCGCTCAGCGGCTGTGGGAATGCAGCGTGCACTCTCCACCTACAATTACTTCAATTATATAAAGATATGGCAATATTTTTTTTGATAGGTAATAAAACGTTTCAATTTATAAATAGCATCTGCGAGTAAGTAGAATTTCCTGATCCATTCAAAGTCGCTCTGGAGGGAGTTATGCTCGGAGTTTCTGTTCTGGGTAAAATCCGAATCGAAGAGATTAATCTAAGAACTAATTATCTTTCTATGTGACAGATCTGATAAATATAATTACATAGTTATAATTAATATGTAGTTATAGTGGAGTGTAGGCTTTCTCGGCCGGTGTCCATATCAATTGAATCTTCCGGGCTACTTGGCCGAGGTCTTCTGGAATCTCTTCTCTTTCTTCCAAACGTTTCGTCAACAACTGCGGTTGACATCTTCAGTGGCGACTGCGTTCACTTTCGGAGAGATGTTATCTCTTCGGCTTCTCGAGCGCAACTCAGTTGCTCAGTAGCTCTCGAAACGTTTGGAAGAAAGAGAAGAGATTCCAGAAGACCTCGGCCAATTAGCCCGGAAGATTCAATTAATATGTAGTTAATTATCAATTAAATGTAAAACTGCCATCTATATTTCTATTAATGGAAATAATTTGAAATGTATCTACCAATTAATTGATTAATTGTTCCATACTAATTTTATATTAATTCTTGCGCGCCAATTCTGGCAAATGTGACGAGCTGTATGTATTGTAATTACCATCTATTACTACTCACATTGCAAATAAATGGTTTGATTTGATTTAGTTTTTTTTTTTTATCTCCAAAAAAATCCCTCGTCAATGAGTTCTATTGTGTTTCAGTAACCCCATTTCTTCCCATGGATGTCATAAAAAACAATTAGGTGATAATAAAGCGGCTACCACAAGCTAAATGAGTATACCCGCTTAGCTAGCGTGGCGTTTGAAGGTCATGCGCGAGGCAATTCAGACAAAGTCGCACACTGGCTGCGGGTTACGATACAGAACCCTGAAAATGTTTAAAAAAAATACGCTTCACTCGGACTTCATGTTTATCCAGTTGTCACAATAAATTAAAAAAGTAAGATAATCTTCTCCCGTGTTTTGAAATGAATTATGTTTCTTAATTTTTTTTAAGTTTGGTTGAATGCGTAACCGCCTACTTCCAAAATTCACACTCGTATGTGTCAACTGAAGGTACCGATAAACTCACAGAATTAGCTGAAGCAGCAGGGCAGGTTATATTTACCACGGGACTCTTGTGGTGGTCAGTTACTGGGTAGCGCAATGTGAGACGCCAGGCGGAGCGACGACTCGAGCGAGGTGGTTGGTTCAGAAGAGCCGCGGATCGTATGCGATGGCGAGCTTCATGAGAGGCCTATATCCAGCAGTGAACCGACATACTATAGCAGGATTGGCCAACAAGTCGATCGCGATCCACCGGTCGATCGCCAAAGACAGAGCGGTCGATCGCGATAGGATATTAAAACAATTTTTGACCGGTATTAAAATTTTCATTAAGGTTGACATTATCAAATTAGACGGTCGATTAGTTAAATTGCTTCAGAGATAAATTCAACGCTTTTCTCACCGGACGTTGGAATGAAAACTATAAAAGTGGTGACTATTTCATTTGCAGATTGATTTTTTTTTTTTTTTATAGGGAAGAGGGCGGACGAGCAAGCGGTCTCACGTGATGGTAAGTGTTACCGCCGCCCATGGACACCTGCAACATCAGGGGGTATGCGGGTGCGGGGTATGTTGACGAAACTGCGTTTACGGTTACTTGTACTGCAACTAATATCTGACTATTTGAAGTATTACTATCATTTAACCAAAAAATTCTTGCGGTGCTTCTAATACAGATTGCCGCGGATATTTTTTTTTAGGTATTTCTTGATAGCACTTGTTTATATACTGTCATTTACTTTTCTATGAATTCCTCTTTCATTTGATGCATACAAATTTTGCGACAATTGTTTAATTCCTATTGTGAAACAATTTAAAATGGCCACGAACAAAACGTTAATTCGAAGTTGTATAATGGATGAATTTTCATCTGTGAAATCCATCTTGGCGGTGTGTTTATAGGTGTTAAAAAACCTTTTGCAGCTGCTTAGTCGGGGAAAAGTTCACTGGCTTTATTTATATATCATTTATACATATATACAGGTATTTATATATCATTCCACTGAATGATATATAAATAACTGTAATTTAAACCAAATATGTGTATATTAAGTTTCAGACCGTCACCAAGGTTACGACTAATACAAGATTAATACATACTAATTAATAATTATCGGTATTTTCAATTCGAATTCCAAGTACTATTTACACGTGAATATCCAAAACTATCGGATTAGGTCAAGATCTTTCAACAACTGGTCACTCTGCTATTACAAGAGGAAAGATCAAAGCTTTACAAAGCTTTACAAAGGCAACATCAAAGGGTAACATTACACAAGTATGGTTTGGAATTGGGGTTGGAAATTTGAACGGTAGCTTCACTAAGATCATAGCTCGCATTGTGTATTTTAATTTAAACATGTAATATATATATATTGCAGTAAGAAGATGTAATTGGAATATTCAAGAAATTACTGTAGTACATTCACATTAAAAATACAGTAACAGTAGAATTTTCGAAGAGAGAGAGTTTGCTCTGCATTCCCATAGCCGCTGAACACACTCGATTGGCCACGTTATCCCTCTCCAACAGAAGACTACCTTGAAATATACTGCATTTCCTACTTTATCGTATTCTCCCAATGTACGTACGTGTTTCGGTAGTGGGTGAGATATGCCAGGGCCTATTCCCATCCCATCCTATCGCTCCTCATTTTCCCAATCCATTAATTAACCTGAAAAGGTTGACAGCGCATCCAGGGGCGTGCCAACGTTTGTCATTCTGGACTGGTGTTGGCATGTATCGCGGATACCTATGGACGACAGTATCCACTTACCGGCAGGTGGACTGTAAGCTCGTCTGCTAGAGATCCAGTGATAGTTCATCCCATGCTTCATTTTTCGATTATTATTATAACAATTTTTGTTACCCACCTACCACAGAAATGCATTGGCGCGATACATATCGATAAACTTGATCAGTTTCTCGTTATCGCACTGCATTTTACTGATTTACTGCATCGCACTGCAATGAGGATCACAAGAGATCAGCAATGGTGGCAGTGACACGAAACTTTATTGATTGGCTGAGCCTCTTAATCCTTTCCAACACTGACATAACCAAGCGCAGAATTCTCTATTTAGAGCTCGCCTTGAAAGACGGTATCTTAGAACAGATTCTATATTGTAAATCGGGTCTATACGGGTAAAACTAAAACGCTGGAATTAATCATGGGATAGAACTCTGCACTCCAAAAATCCTCTCCACTGGATGTCACTATTATCCCAGGATTGTGCGCGAAGCAATTAAAATAAAGAAATATAAAAATTTAAACGGGAAGATGGATATAAACAGTCGTCAACGTGGAATCCAGTGACTAACAAATTTAAAACATGTCGAATAAGTCCGCGGATATTGTTAGTGCAGTGTGTGGCAGCCTTTGCGAAAGTGAAGATCAAATGTGGGTAGTTGATAACACTGCTCGTAGCTTCCATCCCGGACTACCCGATCTTCACTCAACTCGTGGCCACGGCTAGTGCAACCTGTGCCGAAACGTCGGGTACAAATAAAAGCTTTTAATTTTACGCGTTTAGACCCGTTTTACTTACAATATGAAATGTGTGCAAAGTCGAAGAGATTACAGGTACACACCGGAGCTGGTGCGCGAAAATGACCGCGCAAAGCTCTCTTGGACCCGGCGCGTCATTACGGATAGGACTATTCTAACGAATACACTTAATATCGTGGAGCGGGCACAGTGAACTGTGTTTTTAGTGGACCCAACCACACGGTGAGGGTGTCGTGAAAGCAGACACCGGGATACGAAGAACATTTATCGAAATGACGCACGAGATCACCGACATGTGAGGCGTGACGTCGACTGAAATCATTTCAATCGTCTTGTCCGTAAACGGGTTCATGCCGATCAGTGTCGAGAACAATTTGAGGCGGTCGGGTTTCTGTGGCCGGTTGTATCGTCCGCGGGTCTTTTTCCTTAAGGCCCTGAATCGGTCGACACACACTCTATGTGTATCTCCTCTCTATGACGATGCGCGACAGAAGATCCTGAAGGGGATAAAGCGCGTGGAGGAAGGTCAGATATACTATCAGGACCTCTCAACCGGGCGGCGAAGTTCGAAGGGCTCCCTCCGGAGGCGTAAATGTATCGTCTGTCCTCACAAAGAGAAGGGAAGAGTCAAGAAAGAGCGCTTTCTCCTATGATTCGGTCCGTAAGGTTGGCAGGATCATGGGAACATTGTGCTTTCCGGCTACATCGTCTCTCCCTCGTTTACGCTCATCGAGCGGAGACGAGATGGTCTGGAACCATTTCTAATTTCATTTTTCTTTGCAAATTTCATTTGATACGGGTCTAAAGATATAACATCCCATGGCGTAGGACTTGAAATTACCGGGGAATTTCGGGCATATAATCCACTAAACTTTATTAGGTATCATACATAGGTAGATTTCTTAAAAAAAAACCTTAAAACACCTACAATGTTCGCTTTGTTCAGATATATATTAACGTGTCATATTGGGTGCGTTGAGGTTTCGTGTTGCAAGCAAATGGATGACATCAATTGTAACAAAATCACATTGTTAGTGTAATTGAAGATGTACTCGAAAACGGTCAAGTCGGAAAAGATCTGAATATACGAGCGTATATGTGATTTAGTCCGTTTTCACATTAGATTGATTTTTTTTTTATGGAAAATAGCGATCGACGAGCATACAGTCCATGTGATGGTAAGTGGGTACTGTCGGCCATGGACATCCGCGATACATGCCAAAATCTGTTCACCGTGACAAATGTTAGCAAGTGTCCGGATGCGCTGCTTACTTTTGGGGGTTTTTAATAGATTTGGAGGAAGGGTTGCGAAAATGGGAAGGGTTAGGATAGCATAGGATGGAAATGGACTCTGCTATATCTCACTAACTAGAGCACTGGAGGGCACAGGCATTGGGCGGTTTCTGGCCATAATCTACCAGACGAGCTCAGTGCGGGTGTATAGGTATTTAAGACCCTCTCAACACAATAGGGGTTAAACAGTATACTGTAGTAGAGGATCTAGACGATGAATTGGAAGCCACTTGAGCTGGTGACAAAATTGAGAAAAATAGTCACATTTACGCAGTCCAAATACGAACCGTACGAACCGTTTGACGACCCTCAAGTTTTTTTTTTTTTTTTTATGGACGAAGGTGGCAGACGAGCATACAGTCCACCTGATGGTAAGTGAATACTGTAACCCATAGACATCCGTGATACATGCCAACATTAGTCCAAAATGACAACGTTGGCACGCCCCCGGATGCGCTGCCTACCTTTGGATATAGGAATGGATTTGGAGAAAGGGTTGGGGAAATGGGGAGGGATAGGATGGGAATGGGCTCTGGCACATCTCACTCACTACCGAAACACGTACGTACATTAGGGAAATAAGATAAAGTGGGAAATGCAGTACATTTCAAGGTAGTCTTCTGTGAGAGAGGGGTAACGTGGCCAGTCGAGTGCGCCCAGCGGCTGTTGGATTGCAGCGTGCACTCTCCCCCTTACAAATTTATTAAGTTTATTTAATTATTATCACAAGTTTATTAAATTGTGCTTCTGTCAAGTCAAAGTTACTACACATACATAGATTTCTTACTGTAAATTTAATATTATCGTGTTGGAGCCCTAGATGTCAGCAATTTGACGGCTCATCCGCCATATTGGACAGAAAGGCGACCGTTTCCCTCGCGAACGCCCGTCACGTTTCCCGCGCTTATCTGACACGCGTCTCGCTGACTTGGTTTTTAAACGACTTTTTCCCTAACGCTCATAGTTTTCCTCCTGGCAATAACACTAAATTTTTTTTTTAATTGAGTGTATACGTATTTTAATGTTCACCACAACCAGTACTTCTATTATCCACAGCTGGACTCGAGCCTCCTCATCTTATCTTCTCTGATCAGGGGTGATTATCCATTTGGATTCCCTATCAATTTGACCCAATGGCATCTAACCTTATCTTATACTTTCACTCCGCGAATGGACACCCATGGACACCTGCAACACTAGTGGGCTTGCAGGTGCGCGCCGTCCGCACAGAATCCTGTTCACAGCTCTTTTGAAGCGCCCCATATCGTAGCGTAAGGGAAATACCTCAGCTGGCAGTTTATTCCACAACCTTCGGGTGCGCAGTAGAAAGTGTCTTTTAGAAAGTGGCAGAAAGTGACCGCAGCGACTCTGTCTCAAGGAAGTGCGGATGAACCGCGCCACGATGACGAGCGGTGCGACAGTAAAAACCCGAAGTTGGCGTCAAATTGAAAGGCTCTCCGAACATTCCCCATTCTACAGGCGGTAGAAAACGCAAAAAGACGCAGTATCTCTGCGGATGCTGAGCGATTCTAAACCACCTGTGTGAGTCGTGGACAATTCGGATAGGGCGTCATTGGACAGAGTCAAGAGGGTCCAGCTGGTACTTCGGTGCACCGGTCAAAAGTTGTGAGCTAACTGTGGAGTCTAACTTGAGCTTTATAAAGCGGCAAGCGTTGCCCCGAGATAAGTACATTTATGGATAATACATACATATTTATCTATACATATAATAAGATTGTAACAGAGCCGTGTCTGTACATTGAATATAAAAAAAATACATTGCAATGGCCACTATAAATTATATAGAAGCCAAAACAACATTTATTGTCAGTCCGTCTCTCTGAACGTAAAAATCACGCAAAAGTCACTGAATGAATTTTAATAAAACTTGCAATTGTTACAACTTATATGCCCGGTTACCATTATAGAGTTCCCACGGGAATCAAGCTATAAGTCTACGTGACCGAAGTTACGGGTACTGCTAATAAAGAAATACATATCCTACCTATATACAGAAAGATCTAAAGGACTAGAAAAGATAAAGAAAAAGAAAGAAACAGACGTCGGTCGTAAAAGAAATGTTGATCTGCGAGTTAAGTAATTATTAATTACTGAAAACGAATAGACGTCACCTTTTTATATAGCAATAGGAACACACAAAATCGGACTCGAATTTCAGCACACACGTAACACAACTGTGTCCGAAACCAATCGGCCGAATGGCACAAAAAGCGGCACACCCTCCAATTTGGTATTAAAATTAATGTCGGTCTGGCAACGCGCCATCGAACGCCCCTCTGTCTGCGTTTCGATATTTCAAATGTGGTACTATTGTAACTCGATGATCAATTTTGCTACCGACATATTTATTTGTCAGAACACGGGTGACACGAGATGTTAATACATTGCCCGACATGTTCTATCTTAGTTGGCGTGTAATTTTTGGAACGAAGTTTCTTTACGCGGCTTGCAGTAGGTGTGATTCGAGAAAAAATGTAATGTCACGTAAGATTTTACCCCCTCCGTACGCCTTTCTCTTTCTCTGTGTGTGGGTGCGTGCGAGTATCGAGAGCGAGACCTAAGCAGAATAGCAGACGTGCAGACTAGTACGTAGCCGGTTGTATAATCTAAATTTTTGATTTGATTCCTTATTTTAAATTATTTGCATTGAAAATACGTACAAAATAAACAAAAAATACATGAACTATACAGATTTTATTTCGAATTACATTCGGAGTTTAAAAAATAATGCGTGAGGATCTTCGTTCCTGACGGGGGTCCCCTGACCGCACATTTTTTTTTCCTATAGCCCTATGCATTTTAATTTTCCTATGCATTATAGGAATGTCAGATATTAATTATTAATTACAAATATATCATATATCAAGATAAATTACAGATTAAAATGTCATGATCAATTCACATTATGATTTAATATATCATAACTAATGTGGACCTTCTTTTACCTTAATCCAATTTTTTTATATCATTACCAAAAGTATGTTACTTACCATCAATTACCAAAGTACCAAAAATACCATTTTTATTTATTATCAAATTTACAAACAAAAACATCGGTTGGAAGTTAGTCGCGGCTCGTAGCCAAACGCTGACGGACGCTGACAGTACTAGTCGTGGCTTGCAACCAAACGCTAACAGACGAGTTTTGGCTCGTAATCACACGCTGTCACATATTGACACAAATTCTGTGCGCCTGTATTGTGAACGTTCCATGCGAGTGTAGTAGACATAATTATGGAAACGTCTTCTAAGAACCCCGGAGGTCCCGTGGGAGTGCTCAGTACCTGCCTACTTCTGGAGAAGACGACTCCAACCCAGCAGTGATTCTCATCTGACCTCTGCGGATCACAAGCGTAGTGGAGGCTTTCTTTCATATCTTTTTTTGGGGCAGGAATTCAATATATTACTGTCCTTCACGAAATAGTTCATTCAATTGAACCAGCTCCACTCACACACTCCATAACTGTTGCGTCGAACATATAGCTTCATTTATTTATGTAGCTACATATATACAATGTCTTTACTCAATTCTAGTAAACTAAACGTAGTGTAAAATTAAATTGGTAAAAATTTACAGATACATGTATACGCTTCATAATATAGTGCGGGAATGTGATGAGAAACCGTAGTAACACCGTTCGAGTTGTTTAAAATTTGCTTTGCTTACGGACTACATCGAAAACGTGCATATTTGTTACCATTTATATACATATGCTCGTATATGTATGTACTAATACATAACACAGAGTTAGTTTGTATGTCAATTCATCAATTCACATACAAATTTCTTATATGTTATACTAAATACGTGATCTCTTATATGTATATTAACAGAGGTAACAATAAACAAGTATACATATAAAAAGTAGTGGTTACAATATAATTGTTCCTCTACTTAAAGGTTATCATGCGTTACATTTATAGTAGGCCAAAACAAAACGGGTTAATTTAGAAAAAAATAAAAAGATTATTTATAATTTAAAAAAAAAAATGGTGCGAAAAAAAGATAAGTTATCCGAGGTACGTCAGTAATTTGAAAATGTTTTTTGTTTCAATTCGCTCAGCGAGCTATCGAGAGAGATTTTGATCGGAATTTCTTTGAGCGGTAACATCTCAAACCAAGAGATTCGCCAAAGAACCAACAGCTCGTAGAACCGGCACGATGGAAGTGACAATGGCCAGATGATATTTTCCGCAGGACCGACAGTCGGGACGGGCAGTGTTGTGAGCGTTATGTGGACTATTGCACTTCCCAACGTGCCTCTCTGTCCAACCCAAAAGGTTGGTAGATAATGTCTAGATAGATAAAAAGAAATTTTATTTGCAAAGACCACGTCAACAGGTTGTTACGTAGAACTGAATGGTACTGAATGGTACTGAATGGTACTGAATGGTACTGAATGGTACTGAATGGTACTGAATGGTACTGAATGGTACTGAATGGTACTGAATGGTACTGAATGGTACTGAATGGTACTGAATGGTACTGAATGGTACTGAATGGTACTGAATGGTACTGAATGGTACTGAATGGTACTGAATGGTACTGAATGGTACTGAATGGTACTGAATGGTACTGAATGGTACTGAATGGTACTGAATGGTACTGAATGGTACTGAATGGTACTGAATGGTACTGAATGGTACTGAATGGTACTGAATGGTACTGAATGGTACTGAATGGTACTGAATGGTACTGAATGGTACTGAATGGTACTGAATGGTACTGAATGGTACTGAATGGTACTGAATGGTACTGAATGGTACTGAATGGTACTGAATGGTACTGAATGGTACTGAATGGTACTGAATGGTACTGAATGGTACTGAATGGTACTGAATGGTACTGAATGGTACTGAATGGTACTGAATGGTACTGAATGGTACTGAATGGTACTGAATGGTACTAAATGGTAGGTACAATATTCCGTAGGTCGGCGCATATTGTCACTATCCAATATGTGGGTAGCGTACGAGAGCAGTCTGTGGCCGACAATTAAACGTGTAATATATATTCCGTGTTCTCATTATTTAAATATCCCAAGATACAGGATAGATATATAGATAGAATTTTTTATTTTTTATTAATCTATACATATAATAAAAATGTAATTGATCGCTGTCTGTACATGGAAGATATATGAGAAAAACTATTATTGGGGGCCTTTATCAACGCAATAGAACCCGAAACAATGATTGTTAGAGTTTTTGTCTGTTTGTCTGTGCGTTTGTGCACGCTAATCTTAGAAACGGCTTAACCGATTTGGGTGCGGTTTTCACTAATGTATTGTTGTAAGCTTCACTTAAAATTTAGTTTGTTTTATTTCAATCACTTCGTAAATAGAAAAGTTATATCAATTTAAAGAATCACGTGGAATAAAGACGGTGTTTATAAACTAAAGTCCACGCGGACGAAGTCGCGGGCAACAGCTAGTACTTAATAATATTCAATATCTTAATGTCAAAAACGAAACCAATCTCATTAATAATAATAATAATAACTCCACAATTTTATTATTATAATATATATAATTTAGGCATTAAACTCCCTTTTTGTGCCGTTGTTTAAATCTCCAAACGTAGGGAGAGCGCATCCGGGGGCGTGCCAATGCTTGTCATTCTGGACTCATGTCGGCCTGTATCACGAATGCATGGGTGACAGTATCCACTTATATCTTACAGAGCTACAGGTACTGCAGTCCAACCTATTATTCCCCTTTCTACTGCAAATAATACTAAATACCTAACTTCATACGATATAATTACACGAAATTACAAGATACAACAATTACATACATTGCAAAAACAAATTTACATCATTGTTTGATGGTTCACTTTTGAATAAACTGAAATCGAACGCAAGAATGAGTTTGCGAAGTTATTTAAGTACTTTTTAGTGAGGTTCACTGGTGAGGAGTGACTCGCTCATGATTGTGACTCAGTCGTGGAAACGCGATACATCCATCTCCGAAATACTGAACTGCGACAACATTAAACTGTGACAAGCATAGAACTTCAACACATGCTTTTCTAAATGAAGAAATGTCATTAGATAGCAAAAGAATATACATATGTAATCGATTTTCTTTACTTTCTAATTTTTTTAATGGACGAAGGTGTCAGACGAGCATACAGTCCACTTGATGGTAAGTGGGTACATAGACATCCGCGATACATGCCAACATTAGTCCAAAATGACAACCGTTGGCACGCCCCCGAATGCGCTGCCTACCTACCTGTGGAGATATAGAAATGGATTTGGAGAAGGGAGAATTGGCAAGATTCTGAATTTTCTTCTGTCGAAGTTCAACATTGTCGATACACGCGGTTTTCTAATGATATTTTCTTATCTAGAAAAGAGAATGTTGGTTTTCACATTTCAGCGTTGTCGCATTTCATCGTTAGAAGAATATGTCCCATCTATGGGTCAGTCCATGGAGTTGATTCTATTTAGATAAAAAAGAACAATCATATTTATTTCAAATAATAACAAAAGACTGTTTTTAACCACTTTCGTAATCTACGTTCTTCATTCTTAATGCTCCTCTTAATTCTTAACCTTCTTCTTAATACTTCTGCATATTACTTTAAGGAACCAACTTAGGTTATTATAAGGCTTTGGGCAGGATCTGTAGACTATTTCTTTATCTAAGGGTTCTTATTCGGATGTGGGCTCTTCGCTTCAAACATAAATAATCATATATTAAAGTTAAATATGTTTGTATGGTATGAAGTATGTATGTGTATGTTTATATGCGTCACTATTAACTATGTTTTTACTAAATATTACCTATCACTATCTATCTTTGGTAGAGGGAGACTGCACGCTGCATTTCCACAGCCACTGGGCACACTCGACTGACCACGTTAGTCCTCTCTCACAGAATACTACCTTGAAACGCACTGCACTTCTTATTTTAACGTATTTCCCCAATGTACGCATGTGTTTCGGAAGTTACTGAGATATGCCAGAGCCATCATATACTATCCCTCCCCTGTTTCCTATCCCTTTATCACAATCCATTCCTGAATACGAAAAGGTGCCAACGTTCGTCATTCTGGACTGATGTTGGCATGTATCGCGGATGTCCATGGAAGATAGTATCCACTTATCATCAGGTAGACTGTACGCTCGTCTGCCGATTTCTTTCTATAAAGAAAACAGGCCCAGCCCTCTCTGCATATCCCCACCGTAGACTGAGACTATAAAGATTAAATAAATAATAAATTTATGTATCGTGTCGTGATCACTAAAGGATAGGTGCTAAAGCCGCTAGCACAAGCGCTGACGAATTAGACCACCTCTGAAAAAGTGGACTCTCCAACTCGTTTGGCCAGGCGTGACGTTTTAAGGCCATATATCCCTCATGCATAAGACAATGTACATTAGGAGGCCCACATCGAGCAGTGGACACTGAAAGGGCTTTATGAGGGGGAGAGTGCACGCTGCAATCCAACAGCCGCTGGGCGAACTCGAGTGGCCACGTTACCCCTCTCTCACAGAAGACTACCTTGAAATGTACTGCATTTCCCACTTTATCTTATTTCCCTAATGTATGTACGTCATTGTACGTGTTTCGGTAGTGAGTGAGATGTGCCAGAGCCCATTCCCATCCTATCCATCCCCATTTCCCCAACTCTATCTCCAAATCCATTTCTATATCCAAAGGTAGGCAGCGCATCCGGGGGCGTGCCAGCGTTTGTCATTTTAGACTAATGTTGGCATGTATCACGGATGTCTACGGGCTACAGTATCCACTTACCATCAGGTGGACTGTATGCTCGTCTGCCACCTTCCTCCATAAAAAAAAAAAAGATTGCATTACAAATTAACTTTAGTCTTATAGTAATAATAGTCATCGATACGGAGGTGTCGCGCACTGTTCGGTCCAAAAAATATTTTATACCGCGAACCCGTAGGCTGTGGAACGAACTGCCTCAAGAGGTCTTTCCATTGAGCTACGACATGGGGTTCTTCAAGAGAGCTGTGAATAGGATTTTGCAAGGTCGGTGGCGCGCCCGTATACTCCCCGATGTTGCAGTAAAAAAAATCCATTTGGTTTTGTTGTAGTTATTGAATTATTCATTTTCCACTTCTGCATATTGTGATCTCCTTTAATTGAGATGACACTTTGTAAATTACTTAGCTTTCAGTGTTATTTGCATGTCGTGTGTACAACTCGTTGGAGATACTATTTAAAAGATTAAAGAACAAACACCTCCGATGTTACACATTTTTATTGATGTTAAACATTTTATTTTGAATTTTTTTTTTTTTTAATTGACGAATGTGGCTGACGAGCATACAGTCCACCTGATGGTAAGTGGATACTGTAGCCCATAGACATCCGTGATACATGCCAACATTAGTCCAAAATGACAAAAGTTGGCACGCCCCCGGATGCGCGCCTACCTTTGGATATACGAAAGGATTTGGAGAAAGGGTTGGGGAAATGGGGAGGGATAGGATGGGAATGGGTTCTGGCACATCTCACTCACTACCGAAACACGTACGTACATTAGGGAAATAAGATAAAGTGGGAAATGCAGTACATTTCAAGGTAGTCTTCTGTGAGAGAGGGGTAACGTGGCCAGACGAGTGCGCCCAGCGGCTGTTGGATTGCAGTGTGCACTCTCCCCCTCAACCTAAATGCCAAGTGAACTCCATAATCTATACACCAGTGAAGATAATAATAAAGAAAATCATGGTAGGCTTAAGTCTTACTTTATTAACGCACTAGCTGCGCCCGCGACACCGTACACGTGGTATTTTAGTTTTTAAACTCTAAATTAGGATATGTTTGCTTCTCGTCGGCCGATTTCAATAAAACAAAGCCCATTCGAAGCGCCGGGCTAAGTTTAATTAACCTGTGGAAACCCCATGAAAATCCGTTTAGAAATTTTGGAGATTAGCGTGTTCGAATAGACGGACAGACAAAATTTTCAAAATCGTCTTTGTTCATCGTCTTTGTGTCTTTCTTCTCTTCCTTCATCACCCCCAATCAGTTTTCGCCAAATATATTCAATGTACAGACACGCTGGTTCTACATTAATCTATAGTTTTATTATATATGTTAAAGCTGGACGCCGATTTGGCGACCGGGTGTTGGCTCAGCAATCCGGCTAAGAACCAGATGTTAGAGTTGCACGTCGATCGCGGTCGAAGGCCAATGTTGCAGGTCACACGTCGTGGCTTTAACGGGGGGTGTAGGGATTTAGGCTTTGCCGGTCTTGATCTCGGTGCAGGGATCTCGGCAGATCAGATGTTGGGGTGAATACGGAAATAAAACGCTGCTCTGGTTTACATTAAAACACAGGGGTGCGGAGGGAGCGGCAACGGGCAGCAAGCTCACTTTTCTTCTTAGGTTTCTTACTGTACAAGTGGTGAGGACGAACTGGCTTGCTGGCTGTTGGGCCTTTCCCTTTTTTAATATTAATACTCTATTCATTATTACGTATAATATGTTATCTTATGATAACGGTAATGTATGTGTTAACATTTTATGATTTCGGAGGAAGGGCACGTGAATTTCACTCTTGACCAAAGTTCCGCCGTTTAAACTTCACTGTTTGCGGAACTCTCTTTAGACGGCCCTTTTTTCCTCCGAAATGTGTGATGTCAGCACGTACATATTACGCGCACTGATTCTACGTATGTACACATAGGTATATAGGCACCGCACTTTCACTATTCACTATTCTGTCGTGCACAATATATATAGATTAAAAGTACAAAATGCCAACGAGTACAGTAGTGAGTTATTCCCTCACTCTCCAAAACGAGTCACATCACTATAACCGAGACACGCAGTAGTATGTATTTGAATTGCAAAATTAGAACTTTTTTACTTTTAACTACGTAAAAGGCTGGAGTAAAAAAGTTAGCGATCAGAACTGGCTGGTAAGTGGCCAGACTTGGCCTCGATTCGTTTTCTATACCTCACTTCCATAATACTACATAAATACGACCAAATACAAACCAGTCAAGCACCAGGCCGCGTGCTGCAGACCGGCTTTAGAATAGCACGACCCCACCGGAGAGGAGTACACGCTGCATTCCCACAGCCGCTGGGCGCACTCGACTGGCATATCTCACCCACTACAGTCGCCACCGAAACACGTACGTACATTGGGGAATTTGATAAAGTAGGAAATGCAGTAAATTACGAGGTAGTCTTCCGTGAGAGAAGAGTAACGAGACCAGTCGAGTACGTCCAGCGGCTGTTGAATTGCAGGGTTCATTAGAAGGACAATACAAAAGTCAGCCTAGAAAATTAACTACATTGTAAAAAATCCAAAATTCGTACATTCTATGCGGTAGATCCCACTCAATTTGACTGAGACTCAAAAAACGGAATGCGTCACTTGGTGCAATGCCATGCTCACCAGATTCAACGAACGGACGTCAAATTTGATGTAGAACACAGTAACAGGTGACGAAACATGGATTTACAGCTACGACCCTGAAACAAAGCAGCAATCGCACATTTGGGTCTTTCAAGATGAGCCGAACCCCACCAAAGTGGAGCGTGTGCAAAGTGCCGCCGAGCAGATGATCGTTTATTTTATTAGAAAAACATGTGGCTACTGTTGCACCGTGAATTCTGATTGGTACACGACCATTTGCTTGCCAGAAGTTATTGACGAACTCCATAGAAACAACAATAAACGCCGCAAAATCTTGCATAATGCCAGCTCTCACGCAGTCAAACAGACAAACAAGCTGTGAATAGGATTTTGCAAGGTCGGCGGCGCGCCCGCATACCCCCTGGTGTTGCAGGTGTCCGTGGGCGGCGGTAACACTTACCATCACGTGAGACCGCTTGCTCGTCCGCCCTCTTCTCTATAAAAAAAACAAAAAAAAAACAACTTTTTGAGGGCTAAAAACGTAGAACTCATGAGCCATCCTCCATACAATCCCGACTGGCACCTGGTGACTTCTTCTTGATCTCAAAAATTAAGAACCAATTACGCGGTCAACGATTTTCATCGCCAGAACTGGCGATCATCATCATGTCGAAGAGTATGAAAAACATGTTTCCGAGGTCATCACGAAGGAGTGGAATAAATGTTAGGAAAATTGGTTTATTCGTATGAAAAAGTGTATTGACTCCCACGGAGTATATTTTGAGCTACAATCAATTGATTTTAGGGCATTCATTGTATTTTTTTCTTATTCATTCCTGAAACTTTAATAATAATAATAAATACTCTTTATTGCATACAATAGTTATTACATGTGCACAAATAATAAATGACAGAATACATTAAGCGATCTCTTCCAGGCAATCTTAGGATAGAGAAAAATAAAAGGGATATAGGTAGTGCAAAAGAACCGAAATCAACAGATGGATCATGTTCAATATATATTCATCGACAATAAATATAGTATAATAAATACATATAATAATAAATAACTTAATAATATATAAATACATATAATAATAAATAACTTAATAATAATTACTTAATAAGTAATGGGAATTTGGAATATGGCCATTTCAGTTTGGAATTATTTTGTACATTCAGTGAATTTTTGGGACACATGATACGGAAAGAAAAAAAAAACTACATGTAAAATGCACACAATATCAGTTCGTAAATAAGATTAAAGAAAAATAGGAAGGAATTTTCAGGGAACTTTCAGTGTGGCCCTCGTATATATGTGTACTCGTAGGTATTGGAGTTTAATTGGCAGTTCGTTAAGCGTTAAATAATAATAATAAAATAATCCAAATTAAATTAATAAATAGATTAATTCTACAGAGATAGGCAGATGGCTACTATATCTATTTTCATCCATTATGTCGGATGTATCCGCTATTTTCGTTTAAACAAAGTTAGCGAGGACATTCTGTATAAGATTCAGTTGGAGCGAAATTTGGGCATTTATATTCACACCTAAAAGTAGATACTACCTGCAAAGGCTAGGTTACCCTAAAACGTGCGATAAAGACTACACTGTACACATTAATGGAAGTCACTCTTAACCCAATTTTCTAAACCCAACTCAAAACTGATGGATGTAGGAACACTTGGGTTATTGCCGCGTTTGGCTTTTGCTGTTTTTAACCGGTTTCAGTTCCGCTTTCAATTCCGATGTAGCTAATTTTTGTATGAGGCTAACATATTGTTCTGAATGAAATGTCAAAAGGCCACATTGATCCGCATGCTGCTAAAGATTATACATGCTATCAAAAGTAAAAAAAGTTTCTTGCGAATATCTCTTAAACGGCTAGTCTTGTGGTAAAAATGTTTATTACCAAATTTATAGCTCATATAATTCCCCACAAAATGTTACTCATACCTTTTTTCATAGGAACGACGGCTGGTGAGATATGGCGATGTCAAGAATTGTTTCAAAATATATTTTTCAAAATTCCAAACCACCTGGAAAGTATACAAGATATGTTATACAAGCATTCTTAGTACGCAGTACTTAAGTTTCAAATTTAACTTTTTAATGAACCACTCCTCATCTGCTTCACCCAAATTAATTATGGCATCGCTAGTGAATTAATAAGTGGAATAAAACGTTTACTCCACAAAAGTGTAGTAAAGTGCATATAGTGTATTACAAGTTACGTAATAAGATATATGGCAAGGAGTACATTTTTTTTTTATAAAGAATTAGGCGGACGAGCAAGCGGTCCCACGTGATGGTAAGTGTTACCGCCGCCCATGGACACCTGCAACACCAGGGGGTATGCGGGCACGCCGCCGACCCCATTCCACTTATTAACTATTGTATAATAAGTGGAATTTTATTCATTCATTCATTCACTCATTCATTCATTCGCTCACTTACTCATTATTCATTCGCTCACTTACTCATTCATTCATTCGCTCACTCACTCATTCTTTCCTCACTCACTTACTCATTCATTTATTTATTTACGAGA
Source organism: Sesia apiformis (assembly GCA_914767545.1). Classification (NCBI taxonomy): domain Eukaryota; kingdom Metazoa; phylum Arthropoda; class Insecta; order Lepidoptera; family Sesiidae; genus Sesia; species Sesia apiformis. The sequence goes on along the minus strand of OU611977.1, from coordinate 1,182,192 downwards.
TACACCCAATAGCATTTACACGAAACAATACAAACGTTTGTAATACAATTTTACAAATACAACCAAAATACAATTTAGGTTTATAATATAGAAAAAGTTTCTTTTTCTTCATATATGACAATGTTGCGATTATTAAATTCTGCCAGTGTCAAGTTTTCTTCGCAATAAACAATTTCAAAGTCGACTGAACTGGACATACATACGTTTTGTATACTGTCCATGTTCCAATTCCATCGAAGTCAGTCAGGACTCTTTATTTATTGAGGATAAAAGAGGGCTTCTTGGAAGCACACGAAAAACGCAGTCGCACGCTTTTATTTGATTATCACAAACACCACGCACGAAAAACACTTTGAAGTTATTTTTTACAGTAAACAAACAAAAACTCAACTTCACTTCTTGAGTTCCCGCCATAAAGTCCGTTTTTCAAATACATCAAAAATATTGCAGTTATTAAAAATAAAAAAAAGATAAACTATCAATGATACGTTTTCGGTAGTTTTTTGACGTCAAATGACAGACTGAATTGACAAGAGGTACATTTGACAGATTTGCAAATGCCATGATGCATTTAGGGCCGTAACGCTATCCATCTCTATATTTTGTTTGATCGATGGCTAACACTAAGATTGTCCCAAATTAAAGATCTACGATTATTTCGTAGAAATCATTGAAACATCTCTAAGTTTAGATACTGTTTTTTTCACTTATACTCCGTTAGTTCAGCTTGATTGATTATCCAGCGAGGCGTATCAATCAATTCAGATTGATCAATGGCGATTGATCAATCGGCGATCTTGAATAGGTATTTGTATACGTAATTCCTGATGCTCAATTTTATTGAAATTTGTTGAACTGTTGACATGTATTTATACTACGTGTAGTATAGTGGCGAGGATTGGGAGAGACCTATATCAGGCAGTGGAGATATGTAGGCCGATGGTAGTTTGAGACTGATGGCAAGCGCTTATTGGAAAGAAGATTTTTTTTTATAGATTCGTGGGTGGACGAGCAAGCGGTCCCACGTGATGGTAAGTGTTACCGCCGCCCATGGACACCTGCAACACCAGGGGGTATGCGGGCGCCCCGCCGACCTTGCAAAGTCCTATTCACAGCTCTCTTGAAGAACCCCATATCGTAGATTAATGGAAAGACCTCTTGAAGCAGTTCGTTCCACAGCCTACGGGTTCGCGGTATAAAATAATTTTTGGACCGAACCTCCGTATCGAGGAAATGCGGATGGACCGCACTTCTGTGACGGGAGGTGCGGTTGTAGAAACCCGAGGTGGGAATTATATTAAACAATTCTTCAGAGCATCCCCCATTGTACAGGCGGTAGAACACACAGAGAAACGCAACGTCTCTCCGAATGCTGAGGGATTCTAAACCGCCCGTGACAGTGGGATCGTCGACAATACGAACAGCACGTCGTTGGATGGAGTCAATTTACGGTTTCCACGAAAGTTGTAGGGCTTTACGAGCCCAATCCAACGACATGTTATAATTTTTATGAATACACTTTAAATTCCATTTTGGGACTTTTAGAAAAGTTTTCAACGTCATACTTTTGCAAATACTGAGCCGATTTGGCTTATCTTTGAATTTGATCAAAATATAGATCGAAGCTATCTTTCTTTTAAATATAATTTTAATACCTTAAGAAATATGCCCTCTTAATAAATATAAAAATTTTGTCCAGATTTTGAAAGAAATGGATTTCTATCGGCGCAAGGTCCGGTGAGTATGGTGGGTGAGGGAGAGTCTGCAGGTCCAGCTCTTGAAGTTTTAAAATTGTCGTATGAGAAGTGTGAGGGCGGGCATTGTCATGAAGAAGAAGTGGAAATAAGCGATTGACCAAACTCGATTGCCAGCTTTTCCATCATCGTCTGCAATTACTTACAGTACACATCTGCATCGATCGTTTGAACGGCTCGCAAGAAACTGTAGTGGACAATACCGGCCCAGGACCATCAAACTGATATCAGTCGCTTTATCTTGCGTTTTGGACATTGTTGGGCGGCAACTGCTGGATCCAGCTGTAAGAACGTTTGCGGTTATCATACAGGATCCATTTGCCATCGCAAGTCACGATGCGATTCCACAATTCCTTAGTTATTGTGACGATTAAATAACACAGTGCACACTTCGACGCGTTGTTGTCGCTGACGTTCGATCAGTTCATACGGGACCCACTTTTCCAGCTCCTTTATTTTGCCGATTTGACGCAGATGTACCAACATTGTTTCATCACTGACACCAAACCTCGCTGCTAACTCAACTGTATTTTGAGATGAATCTGCTTCCACTATAACCTTCAATTCATCGTTATTGACCTTGGTCGTTGGTCGTCCGTGGGGCTCATCCTATTACGATTACGAGAACTACTATTTTCGAAATTACTAGAACGCACTATTGATATTGTGAGCTGTTTGAAATGCGTTGATGCCGCGACGAAAACTCATATTAAAAAATATGCACGAATTTTCAATTTACCCGTTTTATTTTCAAGACAGTCACACGAACATAATTTAGGTACAGAAAAACAAATGAAATACTGATTTTGAAATAACAACATCGTAGCTATTCGATACATTTTATTTTATTTCGTAATTCAAATCACAACAGAAGATATCGAAACACAAAGTGGCCAGCAATGAAATCGGTTATTTCATAGGTAAAGCACCTAATAAATTATTATAGGACGAAACGTCGCAGTAGAGCTACTAACTGCGTAGCAGTGCTACGCGTCGTCGTAGCATTGCTACAAATCAATGTAGCAGTGCTACGTATCAACGAACCACAGCTAAGAGCGTAGACATCAAACATTTTACACACACCCATTACGGTTAAAAATGGAATATGGAGAATGGAATAGTCTGTACTGTATAGAATATTGACAACTTTTTATGTACTCATATTCGCCAAAAAAAATCTTTAAATTTGGTTCAGCGGGATTAGGAAAGCTGCCAAATTCAAGTTCAAATTCAAAATTCTTTATTTGTACATATTAAACATACATATTGAAGTGAGCCGACACCCAAATTAGAAAAAAATCCGTACCTTGGGAGCCAGTACCTTCCAATTAAAATAAATAATAAAAGTAATAATATATATAATAAAAGTATAAAAGTTTTTTTTTATACATGCAATAGTAACATGTTTCTATAATAACGTGTATATGTGAGAGAGAGAGTGTCGAAGTTGTTATATGTATGTATGTTTACAGATACCTAACCTCTGCCAAGTATGGGTGTGTGTGTAATTAACCCAACAAAGATTCTGTGGCGTCGTAATCAAATCTATCGAGCCAGTCATTGATTTTTTATAATAATGTGTATGTGGGAGAGAGTGTCAAAGTGGTTATGTGTGTGTGTGTGTGTTTACAGATACCTAACCTCTGCCAAGTATGCGTGTGTGTAATGAACCCAACAAAGATTCTGTGGCGTCGTAATCAAATCTATCGAGCCAGTCATTGATTTTTTATAATAATGTGTATGTGGGAGAGAGTGTCAAAGTGGTTATGTGTGTGTGTGTGTGTTTACAGATACCTAACCTCTGCCAAGTATGCGTGTGTGTAATGAACCCAACAAAGATTCTGTGGCGTCGTAATCAAATCTATCGAGCCAGTCATTGATTTTTTATAATAATGTGTATGTGGGAGAGAGTGTCAAAGTGGTTATGTGTGTGTGTGTGTGTTTACAGATACCTAACCTCTGCCAAGTATGCGTGTGTGTAATGAACCCAACAAATATTTTGTGACGTCGTAATCAAATCTCGATAGATTTGTCATTTAGCCGGTCATTGATTTTTAATTTTTAATAGTTGTACTTTTTAATGTCATATAATTTATTAAATTTACTGTAAATGTTCGATGCAAAGTTATGGGCTATAGGCGTTTAGGGCTTCGATCTACTTTAAGCGGGTGATCTATTAATATTCACATTAATAGATCAGAATTATTATGTCCTTTTTATCAAAAAAAAACTACATACACCTCTGTGTCGATTTTAAGTGTCGTCTGTGTCGTCTGTAATAGATTTTAAGACAGAAATCAAATAAATAACAGAACCAAATATAATTAAATACTTTATTTGCAAGTACATATTAAAGTTAAAGTGAATTAAATCGACTTGTTCATTTTCCTTTTTCTCTCTTCAATGGACTGTTAGTAACTTTATCTATTACAGCTGTAAGTTCTCATGTAAGTGACAATAATTGGCTTAATGAGAATAAAAAAAACTAAATTACAGTTAAAAAAAGTAATTTATGGAAACAGACGATAAGTTTCGAAAATCAATAAATAACGATGACATATTTTGTTTTATGCAGAAGAGAGTCTGACGAGCATTATCCTATTAATATTATAAACGCGAAAGTTTGTGAGGATGTCTGTATGGATGTTTGTTACTCTTTCACGCAAAAACTACTCAATAGGTTTTAATGAAACTTTACAATAAAATAGCTCATATATCAGAATAACACATAGGCTATACTTTATTTTGAAAAAAAAAAACTTGTAACCGAAGCGAAGCGAGGGCGGGTCGCGAGTTTAATATAAATACGGTAGTTGAATGTTCCCGGTTTTATGAATGTAGTTTGAACAATTTTAACAAAACAAACCCAGCTCTGTTTTTTTTCCGAAATGTCTAAATTCTTATCGCCCTAATGGCCTTTCAAGAGTCACCGGACATGTATGGTTTAGGGCGAGCGCAGAAGCCGCTCAGCCAGGAGCAAAAGAGTGTGTGCAGCAACGAGCCGAAGGGCTCCCCCGCCGGTAGACCGGCGGAAGGAGCGGTCCTCGGCTTAGGGCGTTGATTTGGGAGGGTACCGCGGGATCACGAGTAGGTGAGAAGCGCCCAGACACGTGCCGATACGGGGTAAAAGTGTTGGAGAAACCCAGATCAGCACCAAACAGTCGCATCAGTTCGAAGAGCCCTAATTCCTTTTATGGTAACAACGGTAATATGAATTTGACTTTATCAATAAATAGTACACATCCTCGTTGGGTAAAAAAATCTAGTTTCTGTTATAGAAAATTATAGGTATCGTCTTTTTTTATAGAAAAAAAAGAGCGGCAGACGAGCATACAGTCCACCTGATGGTAAGTGGATACTGTCGTCCATAAACATCCGCGATATATGCCAACATCAGTCAAGAATGACAAACGTTGGCACGCCCCGGATGCGCTGCCTATCTTTATACATTAAGGAATGGATGGGGAAATTGGGAGGGATAGGATGCGGTGGGAATGGGTTCTGGCATATGTCAATCACTACCGAAACACGTACGTACATTGAGGAAATATAAAGTGGGAGATGCAGCACATTTCAAGTAGTCTACTGTGAAAGAGGACCCCCTCTCTAGCCAGTCGAGTGCACTGTTTCCCATACCAAAGTCTCTCTTATAACGCCACTCAACGATCTATGGAGAAACCTATGCTTGTAGCTTCTTTACGAGATAAGATCCGAACATAGTCACTGACATAGCTTACAGAATCAGCATACAGAAGTGGCAGTGGGCAGATCATATCTACCGCAGGAACGACAACCGATGAGCCCTCGAGTGGAGGCTTCATATCGGGCAGCGCAGTGTGGACGCCCTCGGGCTTGGAGCACCGACGATTTGAAGAACTTCACCGGTGATGGTTGTATGAAAAGAGCCGAGGAGACAGCTCCTATGCTGTCTCCTCGGCTATAGAAACATATGTGATATAATATTTTCTTAGGTTTTCGCGATTACTATACATAGCAATTAAACAACTTTAACGGTTTAAATCGCGTATATTTGACATTATTTATATCCCGACGTTTCGAACACTTTGCAGTGGACGTGGTCACGGGGTGACTAATTGATTTTATTTATCACTTGAGTTATTAAGAAATTATTTGGACTACCGTCTGAAATAATTCCAATAAATAATAATAATAAATTCCAATAAAGTCCAAATAATTTCTTAATAACTCAAGTGACAAATAAAATCAATTAGTCACCCCGTGACCACGTCCACTGCAAAGTGTTCGAAACGTCGACATATAAATAATGTCAAATATACGCGATTTAAACCGTTAAAGTTGTTTAATTGCTATATGTGATATAGATATATGTGATGAATCTGTGAAATTTTCAATCGAGTGAAGTAGATAATTTGAAAGAAATGTCCGTTTGAAGTCCTGTCCGCGATTGATTATTTTACAAACGGGTCCTTTTTCCAAGGAGTGACACGTGTTTAAGTAGAAAAAAGAAGAATTTGCACTTAAGATTTCAAATCTTTATTATCGAGATTGAATATAATGATCATTAATTATGTCACTCACTATTTATATTAATAAACCTAGCAATAGCCGCGACTTCGTGTGTTTAAAAGTCTAGCTTGATTCCCGCGGGAATTTGAGAGGGGGGAGAGTGCACGCTGTAATCCAACAGCCGCCGGGCACGCTCGACTGGCCACGTTACCCCTCTCTCACAGAAGACTATCTTGAAATGTACTGCATTTCCCACTTTATCTTATTTCCCTAATGCATTTCGGTAGTGTGTGAGATGTGCCAGTACTCATTGCCATCCTATCCCTTCCCATTTTCTCAACCCTTTCTCCAAATCCATTCCTATATCTCCAAAGGTAGACAACGCATCCGGGGGCGTGCCAACGTTTGTCATTGTGGACTGATGTTGGCATGTATCGCGGATGTCTATGGGTGACAGTGTCCACTTACTATCAGGTGGACTGTATGCTCGTCTGTCGCCTTCGTCCATACAAAAAAAACTTTATGATTGCTTTATAGCTACATAGAACTAAAACTATTGGCATTTTGTGCACATTTTACATTGTAAAGTGGGTTGTGTGCGCGTGAAATTAAAGATTTCTGTCTACCTTTTATTTCTACTCGACGTTTCGATGTAATTTACGTTGCACCAGCACGGTGTGACCCGCGGTCAAAAGTCAAAAACCTTTCATTTCACGCGTTACGATAATAAATAAGTAGAGACAAAGCAAGGAACGAAATTGTATTACAACGAATGAGTAAATCGCTTGAAATTCTCACCACGATAAAAAAGAGAAAGCTCGAATATCTCGGCCATATCATGCGAAGTCCTAAATATGAGCTACTACAGCTAATCATCCAAGGAAAGATTCAATGCAAAAGAAGTGTGGGAAGACGAAGGATATCGTGGCTGAAAAACCTACGCCAATGGTTCAACACCAGCACTCGATCACTATTCAGATCTGCTGTATCGAAGGTTAAAATCGCTATAATGATTGCCAAACTGCGCGAGCGGACGGCACCATAAGAAGAAGAAGAAGATAATAAATACGCTGACTTTCAATAAAAATCCGACCGGTGACATTTTGCGTGATGCGCATACTACAAATACAAAAGGAACGCCATACACACGTAATATTTGTGAAATTTTAAGAAAGTGAAAAGAAGATGCCACGTTGTACGGTTACGGTGATTACGGTTTACGGCACGCATTACAGACGTAGACAATAAAGACAAAACGCATGTCCGTAAAATTGTACAGAAACAGAGCGTGTGACGTCACGAGTGAATTTAAGTAATGGGATACAACTCGTATGAAAACGTCTTCTTTAACTCGGTTCAATAATTTTGATGGATTTTTATAATTGATTAAAGAAAGAAAGAAAGCAAGATAACAAATTCATTTGTCACCACGGACAGCGCACAGATTTAACAAAGTGACTATTATAATAGTGATGGGACACAACTCATCGATGAAATGAAACGTCTTTTTTAACTCAGTTCAATAATTTTGATGGATTTTTATAATTGATTAAAGAAATAAAGAAAGCAAGATAATAAATTCATTTGTCACCACGGACAGCGCACAGATTTAACAAAGTGACTATTATAATAGTGATGGGATACAACTCATCGATGAAACGAAACGTCTTCTTTAACTCGGTTCAATAATTTTGATGGATTTTTATAATTGATTAAAGAAATAAAGAAAGCAAGATAATAAATTCATTTGTCACCACGGACAGTGCACAGTTTTAACAAAGTGACTATTATAATAGTGATGGAATACAACTCATCGATGAAACGAAACGTCTTCTTTAACTCGGTTCAATAATTTTGATGACATTTTATAATTGATTAAAGAAAGCAAGATAATAAATTCATTTGTCACCACGGACAGCGCACAGATTTAACAAAGTGACTATTATAATAGTGATGGGATACAATTCATCGATGAAACGAAACGTCTTCTTTAACTCGGTTCAATAATTTTGATGGATTTTTATAATTGATTAAAGAAATAAAGAAAGCAAGATAATAAATTCATTTGTCACCACGGACAGCGCACAGATTTAACAAAGTGACTATTATAATAGTGATGGGATACAATTCATCGATGAAACGAAACGTCTTCTTTAACTCGGTTCAATAATTTTGATGGATTTTTATAATTGATTAAAGAAATAAAGAAAGCAAGATAATAAATTCATTTGTCACCACGGACAGCGCACAGATTTAACAAAGTGACTATTATAATAGTGATGGGATACAATTCATCGATGAAACGAAACGTCTTCTTTAACTCGGTTCAATAATTTTGATGACATTTTATAATTGATTAAAGAAAGCAAGATAATAAATTCATTTGTCACCACGGACAGTGCACAGTTTTAACAAAGTGACTATTATAATAGTGATGGGATACAATTCATCGATGAAACGAAACGTCTTCTTTAACTCGGTTCAATAATTTTGATGGATTTTTATAATTGATTAAAGAAATAAAGAAAGCAAGATAATAAATTCATTTGTCACCACGGACAGCGCACAGATTTAACAAAGTGACTATTATAATAGTGATGGGATACAATTCATCGATGAAACGAAACGTCTTCTTTAACTCGGTTCAATAATTTTGATGGATTTTTATAATTGATTAAAGAAATAAAGAAAGCAAGATAATAAATTCATTTGTCACCACGGACAGCGCACAGATTTAACAAAGTGACTATTATAATTGTGATGTAGTACAAAAAGTGTTACGTTGCGGCTACAAATAGGTCCCCAACTCAGCATATAGCTTCCCCAATCGAGGAAAAGCGCTGATATTCTGTTGGGGCCTCTAATGAAACTAATGCCCTTTGAGTCAGCTGACGTTTAGTCTATAATTATTCGTATTGTATACATTAGTTATACATAACGTTTTTAAATTATGAGTAGTATATAATAACAGATAAATATGCCCGAAATACAACGTATAAATAAAGTTTTATTATAAAAAAATAGAATGTATATATAAAAGGAGATGTTTTAAACAAATATCGGCAATTTAAACAATTATCAATCAATATTGATAACAAACAATTTAAATGACCGACCGTTTGGCGCAGTTGGTAGTGACCCTGCTTACTGTGCAAAAGGTCGCGGTTTCAATTGTCGGTCAGACATACATTTAAAAAAAAAGAAATACAAATGTAATTGGGTCTGGATGTGTGTTTGTGTTTGTATGTGTCTCTTTACATATATATACATATATATATGTAAAGAAACTATATTTCTTTAATTTGTACAGCGCTCTTCTATCTGTAAACAGTGACCATGTACTGTACTCCATAGATGGCGCTGTGAGTAATGGCGGCCCTCACGGTTGGAAGAGCAGCTGATGTTTAGTTTTGACAGAAGTCACCATCATTCATTATATTGTTAGATTCAAGTATAAAAAGTGTATAAAAAGGAATTGGCAATTTAAATAATAAACTTTAAATGTCGTTTCTTTGTTTTCAGGTAGGATTTAAGTTAATTAGTGCAATTTTTATTGTATGTACCTATGTAAATACTAAAATAAAAAACTTTGTTTTCAGAGCAACACAATTGTTTATTAGTTTACAATTCCTAATAAGTTTAGAGGTATTGCACTATAAAACGACATTTCTAGCTAAAATCAAAAAAAATGGAAAAACTACGATTTAAATTTGTAGTATTGGGGTCAACGGACGGAAAAATAAATGTAATATGCATAACCTCTATTGAGACACCGGACGGATGTGTTTTTGGGGTCCCAGATGAGTTAATAATTATGTTAATTATAATATATGTTATAATACTTTATATAAATGTCGGATTTTTACGAACCCTGGTATAAAATTAATAATTGAGAAGTGCGCGTATTATCCACCAAGAGAAATAATTAGTGAAATATTAGTGTGAAATAAACGAAATCACGGCAAAAAAATTTTTTTTTATAAAACAAGTACGGCATCCTCTAACATTACGCATCTTATCCGAGACGCAGTTGGCAACACCGGTTGTAATAGACCACCGAAAAATTCCATTATAAAATAGCACCTTTGTTTCTTTCTTGTCTTAAATTTTCTCTCCATTTTTTGAGGAAATTAAAAACGATATAAAAGTCAAGATTCGTTAGCAAAAAGGGCGTTTTAAGAGGAAATTTGACGTACAAAGAAAATGGAGTGCGATCTTTACACCAAATAGACGAGAATTTGTTGTTTTTGATGTAAATTTGGAACGAACTGCCTCAAGAGGTCTTTCCATTAAGCTACGATATGGGGTTCTTCAAGAGAGCTGTGAATAGGATTTTGCAAGGTCGGCGGCGAGCCCGCATACCCCCTGGTGTTGCAGGTGTCCATGGGCGGCGGTAACACTTACCATCACGTGTGACCGCTTGCTCGTCCGCCCACTTTTTATATAAAAAAAAAATGGTTTTGAAAGTCAGATTGTGGTGATGTGGTGTATCATGGCGCCACAAAGTCTTTGCTGTGCTGTTAAATGTGTATTTCAAAATTGTATTTTTTTTAATGTGTTTCAAAAACGGCTTTTTTTATTTATTGAAATCCTTAAACACACTGAATCATTATAAATTGTAACTGTCAAACTGACAGTTTGACAGCAGTAACAACTACATATGAGGACCCCAGAGGTCAAGGGGTCTAAGTGACATTTTCGAAAGAATTGAGTTAGATGCAGTAACAGACTGTTAAAATACTATTCTTTATAGTGGTGAGGAGATCCAAGTGATTTCCCTGACAGATGCTGCTACCTAGTGTGTTGCCCCTTCACCACTGCTAACACTAACTATGCTAACACTGCTTAGAGCGCTAAGGTCTAAGCTGCTTGGTCTAAGTACACATTATCTACCTTTTATTACCTATAAATGTAACAAGGTGATTTTAATAATCTATTGTTAGTACTAATTAGAAGCAAATGGCCAAAGTGTTGGCCTAAAATGGTCAAACCAAAAAAAAAATAACTTTCCCTCTTACAAAATTTTGTTGACTTTTGGTTCAATTATCTCAAAACATAAATTTTGTCACTTATATATGCTATAACAACACTAACATATATATAGTGCATTGATTGATGTAATTTATGGCCTACCTAGTTGACGTGTAACTAACTATTGTCACCGGCTAAGCTCGCGTGAAATTTGCGTTTAAATGTGATTCCTTACAAAATTTAAAACGCTGTATTTTAAGCCCCCTGACACTGTTTTGAAAAACCGCGAAACACATGTTTAATTACTTGCATTGTAGAATATTTATACCACGTTCGAAGTTTCAGACTATCAAATATATTTTTTCCACACAAATTTTGATACCTCATTTCACCCCTTTGGGGATTGAATTTCAAGAAATGAGTCGTAATGAGTCTTTATGTCATAAAAGAAAGATAAAAAGAACGGTTTCAGCGTTGCGTTGACGAGAAGTCAGTCAGAACACTTATCTTTACATGTTTAGACTAGCTTTTTGTCCGAAGCTTAGTCTGTGTGGATTTTGTTTTATAAGTAATGGACTCCCTCTTATGCCTCGCTCTAAGTCAAATATCAAAAAACGCCAATACGCGTGTATAATTAATTTTAATGAGAAACCTATATGCTAAAAGCCATGTCTTTAACTTTAATAGCTCTTGAGATACACGCATTGCATAAAAAACCTCCAATCCCTGTAAGATTTCTAAAAACCGTTCCTTAGTGGATACATGTGTCATAAAACCTATCCAGTGTGCAAGTTTCATGTTTCCATCTTCAGCGGTTTCTACTCGGCGATAATGAATCGATCAGTCACGATATCTCTTTTTATATGTATAGATATAAAGAAAATATATTTCTTTCATCTGAATTTTGCCGCGCTCCGCGCTGTCGGTATCACTATCATAGTGTCGGTAAAACAGTGTAGGCGTCAAGTGAAGAGAATCGTGCTGACTGTCAAATTGTAGGTAAAGATAAATAAGAGTATTGTAAGGATAAATAATAGATTGTAGAAAGGATTGAAAAATAAACTTTATATGTCGTTTCTTTGTCTAACGCGGCAACACAACATTGTTTCACTTGACAATCCTTAAGAAGGGAAAACAATCGACTTTATATCCAGGAGAGACAGTCTTTACAAATTAGCTATGCTGAGATTATCCTAAGTTGATTGTTTATCTAACCGGGGCGGCATAATCGCATTTGCGACAAAGCCCTTTAATAAAAAAAAAAATCGACTTTATATAAATATATAATTTATTGGGACCCTATACCGACATTGTACAAATAAATACAGCAGTTATATGTTAGTTACGACGGATTCTCGCGGACCGGTTGTGGTTATACATGTAAATAAAACTTATTTCCAAATATATATGCAATATAGATAATTTATTGTAGGCGATGGAGTTACGTACACAATGAACTGTCGCGTAAGACTCGAGTGAGTGTATGTATGTATGTGTGTGTATGTATGTATGTGTGTGTATGTATGTATGTGTGTGTATGTATTTATGTGTAAGAGTTAAGAAAAAACTAAATAAATTTATCTATTTTTATTTCATATTCATAATCGTATTGAATACTCTTCTACAGGTTTCGGATACAGTTACAGATATGTTTTTAGTGAACTTTTCAAGAAATGTATTAAATAACTGAAAGCAAAGAGAAATGAAATCAAATGGAAAATAATTGCTTTCACTTTTACTTTCATGGATAGCGAACGAAAAATCTATCAAATAGAATGCAAGCAACAAGAACATGTCACTCGCCTCGTTTAAATTCCGCCAATGTAATAGAATCCGAATCTTCTAGTGCGAATTCGATTTTGAATTTTTTTTATAATTCGAACATCCGAAAGTTTCGAATACTGTCATGGACCACCGTTACGTCTCTAATTTATATCGTCATAATTTTACTCAACCGAGTTATCTTATCAACGATGTATACATATAGTAGATACAAACTGTTCTGTTAAATTTTATTACAATCTGTTAAAGAGCGCACCCTACAGTTCGTCTAAAAATCCCTTTGTATCCCATAAACTTTCAGCTAGTGACCCTTAGCCGAGATATCTCCCCAATAGATAGATTTCCTCCCGAAAAAAATATCGGGCATGTTAATCCTCCAATTCGACTCTGTATGCTGGATTCTGGATTCTGACTCGTGATTATTATAATTATATGTGACTCAGTCGGCAATCTCTTCTCGTGGGTGACATAAAAGGCGACCAAGGCGGCTGCCACAAACCCCGAGGAATTACACCACTTCTAAAAGATTGGACTTCGCCAGCCTGGCATTTTAAGTCCATACAACCCTCATGCACACGACAATGTACTTGAGGTGGCCCATGTGCAACAGTGGATACATAGAGGCCTGGTTGCGTTGCATTATATATATAAGACCACGCAGCGGGAGATACAGTATGGGACGCCCTCTAACCCCGTGGTCTGACGGCTTGAAGAAAATCGCCAGAAAATCGGCGGTCCTTGAGCGAGACTGGTGAACTATACTCAGCACCGGAGGAACATATACGGCCGGTATATATTAACTGGCATTGGCAGTACAAATAGAACTGAGTGCTGTAGATTTTGTAATAATAGGGGTTAAAGTATGAAATTGCCGTTTTATAGTAATAGATACTTTGAATTGACATAAAACCTTCATGGTGTGAGATTTTCGAGTGAAACTTTTTTCACATGATACCTATGAGGTTCTTGTTTTAAAAAATGTGCAACATTCGATTTTCGACTTTCAATTGTTTTTTTTATTCGGCTTAGACGGGAAAGATGGATACTTCGAAAATCCGAGTAATCTTTGAATACGATTTCCGACGCGGAACTAACGCGATTCGCAATTTCGTACTTTAACCCCTAATATTAAAAAAAAATTAACACGCTTGAGCCACTGTCATATTTTCGATTCTTTTTTCATATCATATACGAGTACATCAAATATATATTATTTAAGCATAAATCATTAAGTCACATTATAGGGAAGGTACTAACTTCTGTAATACCTACAGGTTTTCCTACTTAAAAGCTAGTAACTGTATAATATATAGATAGAAGAAGATGTAGCGCGATTAGATTGTGAAAGACAGAATTTAGAGTGTATTGAAAAAGCCTAAAATAATACTGTTTCAAATTCACGTTGAAAAATAAATTTAACAAATTTAAAATGGCTTTGTACACTATGCATTAAACCGATAATTAGTCCTGTTTAATAATACAAAGAGTCCTTAATCAATTAATAATTCACAACATCATTAAAGCCCGACTTAAGCTCCGCAAAAAATAACTGCTCACTCATGCATAAATAGGTTTAAACAACTTTAAAATGGCGTAAAAGCCGCTGCTTAGCTTAGAATATGTTACCTTTTGCTTCTGCAATCGCCCCTCTGACACGATACAAGTACATTGCAGTGGGAACAAAGGATCCTGGTGCTGCACCCCCCCCCCCCCCCCCCAACCCAACCCAACCCTTCACAAGTGAAAAAAAAAGAAAAAACAGCGAAAAGAACTGTGACGGAACTCCGTAACTATTACACTGGAGGTATTAGAAAGAACCTTTTTGAAACACTGGCAGAAACACTGATTCTAATTTCGAATTGTTTTTTTTGCAAGCCACAATTCAGCGCGCTCTTGTGACGCCGCGATCGTTCTAACACGATTTCCCGCGCATTTTCACTTGATTTTCCTATTTATTTCGTGTTTTTGTTGCGTAATTGAGAGAGAAAATGTATTTTTTAGTGGTTTTTGTGTAATTTATGTATTATTTTTTCGTGGAACGAGCAACGGACCGTCTTGCTTGAGAACTACCGATACACTGAAACCTCTGCAGGCTTTTAGGGATGGTCGCATGCATTGATTAGGCGTAGCTCTCTGTTATACACTGATCTCGCTCTCGCGTATATATTCCGTTCTTTTCGCACATAGTCCAGTCTTTAGCATAGAGAAATTTTGGCATTGCGAGCGCCCAACGGTTCTCAAATGTCAGTAAAACTAATTACTACATTTCAAAAACGATTCGCAGCTTTGAGATCACTTCGATACGGTAGCAAATTGTTCGAATATCAATTATTTAGTGATTCTATTACACAAAAGTAACAGTTAGAATAAAATTGAAGAGAAAAGTTAGTTTGTTGCTTTCTTGATTGAATAGTCCTTTCTATTAAAACAAATTTTATTTAAGAAACTAATCTCCGTGCTCACAGTCTCAATTCTTAATTTTATTTTCAAACAATACAGTATAATTTATTTGAAAACACATTTAAAGGGTTACAATTTTTAATTTCCAACAGTGCTCTATGTTTTTCCATGTCAGGCGCACTGATAACATAAACTGACGTCCGTGTGTCTGTTTCTTAATAAAAAGAAGCCATGCTTAAATTATAATAATATAAAGGCAGCTTTAATTTGTTATTTACTGTACTTACATATTGTATATTGACTCTGTCAAATGAATTGTAAATATTAATTACTTCGTAGGCAAATCTTCAACAATAATCACAGAAGACTACCTTGAAATGTACTGCATTTCCTAATTAACCTTATTTCCCTAATGTACGTACGTGTTTCGGTAGTGAGTGAGATGTGTCAGAGCCCATTCCCATCCTATCCCTCCCCATTTCCCCAACCCTTTCTCCAAATCCAGTCCTATATCCAAAGGTAGGCAACGCATCCGGGGGCGTGCCAACGTTTGTCATTTTGGACTAATGTTGGCATGTATCACGAATGTCTATGGGTTACAGTATCCACTTACCATCAGGTGGACTGTATGCTCGTCTGCCACCTTCGTCCATAAAAAAAAAATGTCTAACAATTTAAGATTTTACATATTTAAGAGGAATTCTCTTTTTAATTGAATAGTGATTTACGATCATGTCATATTTTAATAATGCAAATAATTGTAATAATAATGCAATAATTACGTAATTGCAGTGAACGTTTGTAATTAATAAAATCCTCTAAGCTAATATATAACAACACAGATATATAATAATGTGTGAAATTATTTAAGAACAGGGCTACTAATTTCATAGATATATTAGACCGCTACGGCGTAGCGACTTAAGTCGCTACGGCGTAATCCGCTACGACGTAGACAGCTACGACGTAAATCTACACCAGTGCCTGCAACCGGTGCGGTGTGCTGCGGCACACTGGTGTCCCGTGAGATTATGCTATGTGTGCCGCAGTGTAACCTGAATCACGCAGCAGAGAGGTGCAACTAAGAGCACGATCGTGACAAATTTTCAACGGTTTTACACACTTATTTAGTGATTTTTAATTAATTGTTTATATAGTTCAATGCCGGCATTTTTATTATTATTTTTGAATCAGCTATACGTTTAATCGTATTTTTAGTTCAGGTGTGACGTCGAATTTCGAAAGGAATATACGTGCGCGAGTGAAAAAAGGTTGCGCAGCACTGGTTTAAACGTAGACTGCTACAGCGTAGCGACTTAACCTGCTACGACCCAGCTGCGCCGTAGACAGCTACGGCGTAGCTCTGCCCCAACTTTGAGACCCACTATCCACGCATCAATGCAGCAAAATATATTTTAATGTACTGTCCGTTGCTCCTGACAGATATAGGGAAGGCCATTTCCCATGCAATTTATGGTTTTCTACTGCCTGAAATTGAATTTCTGTGCAGTACTAATAAATATTCTCTGAAAATTTAGTAGTACCGGAAGCTGTAATAAGACAGTGGAGTGAGAGGAGTGTGGAACTTGTCTCGTCGCCCAGTCAAATGATACGCCGGTTTTGGACATTAGAAAATAAGTCAATAGTCACATTTTATTATTTTCTACACGTTTTGGAAAGATATATTAGGTCGATGGCGCTGACATTTATTTCTTTAAACATAAATGAAGGTACATTACTGTTTATAAAAACTAATGCATACATTCTTTATAACGATTTCTCCAAGAATTTCACAGGATACCTGCTTAGAACCCGGATGGGAATGGACTCTGGCACATCTCACTCACTACCGAAACACGTACGTGCATTAGGGAAATAAGATAAAGTGGGAAATGCAGTACATTTCAAGGTAGTCTTCTGTTAGAGCTGTTGGATTGCAGCGTGCACGCTCCCCTTCAGATTTTATGGTTTAATACTGATAGTTTATTAAACTTCAAAGTGTAAATAAAATCATAAGATTGCGTTCATCGTGTGCTTTCAAGGAATCTAACTTTTCTGTCGTCAGTAAACCTCTGAGCGACTCCTGACTTACTTCGACGGAGCTGGACATTGACGAGTTGCTAATTACGACCAAATATTGACACTGGCACAATGTGTTAATAGCACTAGTGCCACATGAGAAAAGAAAAAGAGTAAATGTTTCTTTCTTTTCTTTCCATAGTACTATCAAACCGAAGTATATATATGAGTATATAAATATGTGTGTGGAAATCCGAGAGAAAAAAAACTTGTATTCAATGATAACCAATTCCGTACAGAGATACACTTTTAACCCTTGCGGTGGGGTATAAACGACCCCATCAGTCAAAATATGAATAAATGTGACAGTAAAGGGTTAAGCAGGAAATATACTATATTTGAAAGAGCGATGATGACGCAAGGGTTATCTCGTCATTCGTGACGTAATGAAATCAAATCTCGGCTCTGACAACTTTAATTATATACGAATTTTTCGTATATCGATTAGATAGGCGATAATTAATTTTTCATATATTGATTGGATAGGCGATAATTAATATTTTATATATTGATTGGTGCTATAATTAATTTTTCATATATTGATTGGTGCGATAATTACTTTTTCATATATTGATTGGATAGGCGATAATTATTTTTTCATATATTGATTGGATAGGCGATAATTAGTTTTTCATATATTGATTGGTGCGATAATTAATTTTTCATATATTGATTGTTGCGATAATTAATTTTTCATATATTAATTGGATAGGCGTTAATTAATTTCAAATATTAATAGCTAATTCACTAGGAGTTCCTTTGCTGAACGAAATACGTAACGAAGAAATTCGACGAATCAGAATATTTATTTGCTGGAATATCGGTAGGAATATTGGAATAGAATGGAATAATACATGTTGGAATTATATGTACAGGTCCCTTTTGTATTCAGTCAAATTAAAACTTTATATAAACAATTTTTTGTAGACTGAGGCGGCAGATGAGCATACAGTCCACGTGGTGGTAAATAGATACTGTCGTCCATAGACATCCGAGATACACGCCAACATCAGCCAAGAATGACAAACGTTGGCAGGCCCCCGGATGTGCTGCCCGCCTTTGCATATTAAGGAATGGATTGGGGAAAGGGTTGGGAAAATGAGGAGGAGGGAATGGGCTTTGGTATATCTCACTCACTACCGAAACACGTACGTGCATTGGGGAAATACGATAAAGTAGGAAATGCGGTATATTTCAAGGTAGTCTTCTGTGAGAGAGTGGTAACGTGGCCAGTCGTGTGGCTGTGAGGATGCAGCGTACACTCTCCCCTTACAAAACAACAAATTATAAAAAAAAGATCTACACATATCAAGCTGCCACAAATATTGTACTTACAGCTGCAATATATATGTATATGATAGCTCATTAGTCAGTAATTAATAATTAAAAGATAATTAAATTAATAATTAATACATTACTTCTCGACTATCGAAAACGTGGGATATTTCTATTCATATTTTTAAATCTAGTTATTAATGCATTAAAAAGAAGGCATATGACATTAAAAGACATAATAATAATCCCCGGTTGCTAATTCAACCTGTCCTATAATTATGACATTGGGAGTAAAGAATAACAAAATAAGAGAAATTACGTTCAATAAAATCTACTTTATTTTAAAATTATTGATTATATATTTAACAATTAAAAAAACATATTCAAAACCCTTTTAAAATAATCAAACATTACAAAAGATGGAATATTATTTTGTGTGATAAGGTACAAAACAATCACTGCAAAGGTTTTTTTCACATTTTCCGCAATATGTTAGCGGCTTTTTCTTGCAGCCTTGTCCTTGACACCGCCGTTGTTTGTCCCTTTTTAACATGTAATGTCCTAAACTATCAAACCTGTTTGTAAGTTTGTAGTTTGTAAAAGAGCTGCAGAAGTCCCTGGAGTTGGTTTATTTACCCTAGCTTCAGATTTTTTTACCCAAGAAAAACATACACGTCTTCTAAAATCCAGAAGAGGGATTTTCTCATCCGTATTCACGAAATTGTAAATGATCCATGTATTCACTAGAGCCATGTCCAAAACATTAATAACTAGTGGCCAATACCATTTCTTACCTCTAAAACGAATTGGATATTTAGAAATCAACCAATCATGCTTATCGATTCCTCCCATGTTTTTATTACAACTATGAATTAGTTTTGGCTGATTTACTGCAACTTTGATCTTATCTCTCTTAGAATACCTATTCGTTTTCACAAAAGGTTCAACCGTGTCGAAATTAGTCAAAAGACATACAACATTGTTGTCATGCCATTTTACACATAATATTTCATTATTTTTTATCAAAACGGTGATTTTCTCAAAGCATCGGTCTTTCTTTTTCATTTGTTGTTTGGTCATGACAGGACATTTCTTAGTCCTGTTATCCCGTACTGTACCAGTAGCTCTGAAACCTTTAGATTTCAAATCTATCAACAACTGCAAACAAGCAACTTCTTTACCACTCTTGAACCTAATCCATCGCCAGCACTGTCAGGGTTCGTAGTATCCTCACCAGTACATAATGAAAAATTGTAACAGTAACTCCACTGACTCCACAAAGAGCCCAAATTTTATACCCAAATCTTACGGGTTTCCCTCTTATAAAATGGTTTCATCCCATAATGTCCAAAGTATTTGACGATCATTTCATCGACAGCTAAATTTGATTCAAAAATTCCGATTTTATCTAAAAGCTTCATTAGTTTTATTGATCAAAGGGCGAATTTTAAAATCCTTATCAGTTGTATCAATTTTTCTATTGTCATTGAAATGTAAATAAGACTTTATTTTATCAAAACGATTTCGTGACATCGCTTGCTCAACAAATGGGGTATGTACGTCAACATCTCTAGACCAATAAAGTTTACTTTGAGGCAAATAGTGATACGAAGAGAAAATTAAAATTCCTATAAAGACTTTTAGCTCATCTACGGTTAGACTGAAGTTTAAATCGTTTTTAGAATTTGCTGCGTAAGTTATGGTCTCGTTCACAATGTACTGTAAAATCTCGTCACATAATATTTTTTCAAATATCTCGGTTGCTGACTTTCCTTCTAATTCTACAGTCATATTTTCCAAGTGCTGTTCAGCAGCATTAGACTCATTTGGAGTTTGAGAATAAATTGGGTTACACTTACGCCACGTGACCGTTTTGTCTGCACGGGATACCACTTGATCGTCCCGACGTTCCTCGACGTTATCAACCGTACATGAAAATTCGACATGACCAGCCACATCTGACACCGGTAAAACTCCCATATCATCGTCAGGGCTCTCCTCCACGTCGGTCATTTCATCTACTTCGTCCGGAGGCAAGACGGCTATTTGAAGATCATCCAAATCCTCATCGCAGGAATCTTCGAGATCGTGAAGATACTGTACTATTGCGGGCACCTTCAAGGCTTTTCTATATTTTATTTTCACTGGTTTCATTTTCATTTTTAACAATATATACTTACCTAATAATAACATAGTATATTTTACCGTTCTGATAAAAATAACATAAAACTAATTACACTTACCGTTGTCAATCTACTTATTCACTTATTTTTATTTATTTCGTTATAAATTGAAAACTGCGTAGCAAACGTATCTTCTTCTTCTTCTCAGCCCTTGGACGTCCACTGCTGGACATAGGCCTCCCCCATTGTCCGCCATTTAGACCTATCGGCAGCGACCTGCATCCAGCGGGTGCCCGCAACCTTTATGAGGTCGTCTGTCCATCTAGCAGATGGACGTCCTCGGCTTCGTCCGCCGGTACGTGGTCTCCATTCGAGAACCCTTCTGCCCCATCGGCCATCGGTTCTTCGAGCTATGTGCCCTGCCCACTGCCACTTCAGCTTGCTAACCCGAGAGGCTATGTCGGTGACTTTAGTTCGTCTACGGATCTCCTCATTCCTGATTCGATCACGTAGGGAAACCCCGAGCATAGCCCTCTCCATAGCTCGCTGTGCGACAGTGAGCTTATTTATGAGGCCCATAGTCAGAGACCACGTCTCGGTGCCGTAGGTCATCACTGGCAACACACACTGGTCGAAGACCTTCGTCTTCAAGCACTGAGGTATTTTGGACGAGAAGACGCTGCGTAGCTTCCCGAACGCTGCCCAGCCGAGTTGGATTCGTCGATTGACCTCTTTCTCGAAGTTGGACCTACCTAGTTGGACCGTTTGGCCTAGGTAGACGTACTCGTCAACAACTTCGAGAATCGAGCTCCCAACTGAAACTGGGGTGGGCACGACATGGACATTCGACATGATTTTCGTCTTGTCCATGTTCATTTTAAGGCCCACCTGTTGGGAAACTCGATTGAGGTCTCCGAGCATTGTGCTAAGATCCTCCAGCGATTCTGCCATGACCACGATATCGTCGGCAAATCGAAGGTGAGTGATGCATTCGCCATCAACGTTGATGCCGAGTCCTTTCCATTCCAGGAGCTTGAAAGCGTCTTCCATCGCATTGGTGAAGAGCTTCGGAGAGATTACATCTCCTTGTCTCACACCCCTCTGCAATGGAATCGGCTCCGTGCTCCCTTCCTGTACTCGGACTGACATGGTGGCGTTGTTATACAAACACTTCAACACTTCGATATACCGATAGTCAATATGGCACCGCTGGAGGGACTGTAGCACTGCCCAAGTCTCGATCGAATCAAAGGCTTTCTCATAGTCCACAAACGCTAAGCATAATGGCAAGTTATACTCCTCGGTCTTCTGTATAACTTGCCGCAGCGTATGGATGTGGTCTATGGTACTATAGCCTTTTCGGAAAGCGGCTTGTTCGGGAGGCTGGAAGTCATCAAACCTGCGCTCGAGACGATTCGTGATAACCCTCGAAAACAGCTTATAAACATGGCTCAGAAGCGAGATGGGCCTATAGTTCTTCAACAAGGTCTTGTCGCCTTTCTTGAAGAAGAGCACCACCACGCTTCTGTTCCATGCCTCCGGCGTAATACCTTCGAGCAAGACGGAATTAAAGAGCTTCTGAAGGACTTTCAGTACCGGTGTTCCACCCGCTTTCAGAAGCTCTGAAGTGATTCCGTCTTCACCCGGCGCCTTGTTGTTTCTAAGCTGTTTGAGGGCCATCCTAATCTCGTACAGGCTGATGTCCGGGATGTCTTCGGTATAGTGTCGGGTCAACTTGGCTCTTGGGTCTTTGGCCAAGTTGCCAACAGGTTTAGCGACCGAGGTATACAACTGTCCATAGAACCTCTCGATCTCCCTCAGTACCTCTTGTTTGTCGGAAGTGACACTGCCGTCCTCCCTCTTCAGCTTCGTCAACTGGCTCTGCCCAATAGATAAGTCTCTTGCGAACACTTTGGAGCCTTTATTCCGCTCTATCGTCTCCTTAATACGATTAGTATTAAAGAGACGGATGTCGTGTCGCAAGGACTGGTGAATCCGTCTATTGAGCTGCCGATATGCTTCCGCGTCATCAGGAGTCTGCAGTGCCATCGAACGTCGTTCCGCCAAGAGGTCGAGGGTGTGGTCGGTGAGCTTTTGGGGTCCATCTCTTCGACGATGTCTGAAGAATTTAGACCCCACCGTATGGACAGTTTCTACCAACCTGTTGTTGATATCGTCCACTGCAACGCAATCCTCTAGGCAATCGAAGCGATTTGACAATTCAAGCTGAAAGCTTTCGGGGTTTTGTATGTGGGCAGCAGTAGGTCGGAGCGTAGACTTCATCAGGCGGGACCTTTCCAACTTGACGTTTATATTCAATGTGCCTCTAACCATTCGGTGATCACTACCGGTTTTCACCCTGTGGATCACGGAGACATCATTGAATATTTGTCTCTTTGTGGCCATAATGAAGTCTATCTCATTTTTAACGGAACCGTCGGGGCTCATCCAGGTCCACTTCCTATGAGGCGGCTTCTTGAAGAAAGAGTTCATCATAAAGAGTCCCTCTTTCTCAAGAAAGTCGGCCAGCCTCTGGCCCCTCTGGTTCCGGTGTCCACATCCAAAATGCCCCACTCTCAACTCATCGTCGCCTCTTTTGCCCAGTTTCGCGTTGAAATCCCCCATAACAATATTGTAGTGTGTTTTCGAAGCATGTATGGCTCTACTAATGTCCTCATACATTGCTTCCACTTCGTTATCCGGGTGTGCCGAGGTCGGTGCGTAGACCTGTATGACCTTCAACGAATATCTCTCGGATATTCTGAGTATAAGGTACGCGACCCTGCTCGACACACTCGTGATGGCTACAACATTATTTACGAGGGACTTGTGGACGATAAACCCGACACCACCTTGGGACTGCTGGTCGCCCTCCCGGTAATAGAACAAGTTGCCGGACTTCAGGGTTATCGTGTCCTCCCCCTCTCTTCGGATTTCTGATAACCCCAATATATCCCAGTGCAACTTGCCTATCTCCTCTTCCAGCTCAGCGATCTTCTCGTCTGTCCTCAAAGTGCGCGTGTTGTAAGTCACCAGTGACAACCTACGTCGGTAATCCGTTTTAAGAGCCCTGGTCGTTCGACGGTGGAATCCCGCCCGGAGATTCTTAGCACCCCTGGCTCCAGCGCTCGACCAGCGCCCGTCGTCCACGCCGGTGTTGCGACTGGAGCCGCCGGGAATTTGGGGCCGTTTTACTTTTGCTGCCATAGGGGGGGGGGGGGGGGGTGGACCGTAACCCGCCTCGCTGGTCCAGTGCGTGGTGGCGGGTCGCCAGAGCCTCGTTCGTTGGTCGGCAGGGTGCACCACGAGCCGGTGAGGTTGGCTTGGGTCCCAGAGATGTAGGTTGGGACCCCTTACACCCCTATACAGCAGTACGTATACACTATACTACAGCAAACGTATACACTGTTCAATATAAACTTACAGACTGACATAAACAAATGACAAAATCATGGAACTAAGATTTGAAACAAAAGAGCAAGTACAAACCTTCTGATGCGTACAGGATTGAACATGTACGTCCAAACAGTATAGATGTACTCCCACTGTCATATTTATAGTACATCTCTTTTTGGAAGTATGTGACTTATTTTCAAAATATTATTTTGATGTTTTAATATTTTTTATTTATTTGTCACATGTCTAAAAATGATTTTAATTTACCTTGAAAGCAATAGCTTGTCTTGTAATATGATAAATAAAATAAAAAATAATCCTCTCTTAACTGTAACGAAAGATGACAACTTTAAATTAATTTATTAAGATGTCACAATTACATATTAATATAAAAAAAATATATTTTCTATAAAAAAATAGTATATAAATATACATTTAACTGAAAACTACATCAGCAGGACGTTGGGAGGTAATGGGTTAAAAATTTACTTCATAAAAATCTAACACTGACTGATTGAAAGACAACGCACAGCCTAAACCTGTGAGTCAGAAGCATGAAACTTTGCACAGGAGTTCCTTATATAACGTAGTACCAAGAAAGGATTTTTGCAAATTCATCTAACTGTGTAAAAGTTCCTGAGATGTTATTAATCAAAATTATTAATCAATTTATTCTTAGGTCTATCTACTAAGAACTAAGAAGTACTAAGAAGTACTAAGAAGTACTAAGAAGTACTAAGAAGTACTTGGAAGTACTTGGAAGTACTAAGAAGTACTAAGAAGTACTAAGAAGTACTAAGAAGTACTGATAAGTACTGAGAACTACTAAGAAGTTTTTCTTTTATAGACGAGTGGACGGACGCGTAAGCGGTCCCACGTGATGGTAAGTGTTACCGCCGACCTTGCAAAATCCTATTCACAGCTCTCTTGAAGAACCCCATATCGTAGTTTAATGGAAAGACCTCTTGAGGCAGTTCGTTCCACAGCCTACGGGTTCGCGGTATAAAATAAGTTTTGGACCGAACAGTGAGCGACACCTCCGTATCGAGGAAATGCGGATGGACCGCACTTCTGTGACGGGAGGTGCGGTTGTAGAAACCCGAGGTGGGAATTATATTAAACAGTTCTTCAGAGCATTCCCCATTGTACAGGCGGTGAAATACTATGAAATACTAAAGTACTACAAAAGTATGAAGAACTACTATGAATAATTAACGTTGCCGACATAGCTCAAAGGATCAGCAAACTGAAGTGACCGTGGCCAGGCTATATATGCCACAAGGCCAATAATCGACACGAGTTCTCGAATAGAGACCGCGTACCGCAAAACGTAGCTAGGGACACCCTCTGGTGGTGGCTCGATGAGAAAACCAAAAGATAGTGTGTGATATGTGATAATGCTTGTCCTTAGGAGAGGTCCATATCCATCAGTGAAGAGACATAGGGTGATAATATTTTATAGTAATATAAAATGCATTTAATTCGTACTTGTACCTACTTGAATCAGTCTTTAATGTCCCACTACAGGGCACTTGTCCCTTAGTAAATCACTGGGGTGTTTCGGGCCGTATGTGGGTGGGTCCACTGCTGATTGGTGGATCATATACTCCAGATTTTTTTTTTTTATTCTTTAGTTCCTGTTCTGGAGTTGGATGGGTTCCTCGCGATGTTATCCAACCGCCGAGCTGTGGTAGAATCCATACTTAAGTTGAAACTCAGTGGTACAGGCTGAGGATTTGATCTCAAGATCGATACCCTTCAGGATTTATACCCCGTGATCGTAATTAGGGCTTCCAATCTCGGTATACCGATATCCCGAAATACCGAGATCCCGCATGATTTTTCAGTCCCGCTCACTGCGGGATTAGAAGTGCGGGATCCGCGGGATTGAAAATTATTACGGGCGAGTCCTTTCCTGTGCCCTAAAGTCTGTAGTACCTACAAGCGTAGAAGCTGAGCGGGCGTTCTCTGCTGCCCGTTATCTTGCCAACAAGATACGAAGTAGCTTGGCTGACGACACGTTGGGAATGTTGTGTTTCCTCCGAAAACACTTCCAAAATGTGAAGTGAATTTCCTGTAACTTCTTAATTTTTTTGTACTGGTTCTAATAAATATTTAAAACTTTAAGCGTGCTTTGTTTTATTACTTACTTTTAACCACTTTTATCGAAAAATGCGGGATCCCGTTATCCCGAGATCCCGCACCATTGAAAAATTTTGATCCCGCTTATACCGAGATCCCGCAAAGGCCTGCGGGATTGGAAGCCATAATCGTAATATCACTAGACTGTCACCTCTTATTACGTGGTGCTATATAATTTATCAATATAAAAATTATATACAATCAAAGCCACTCCGTGTAACAAAGCTAGTATGTCCACCCTCGCATACCACTCATATTCGCCTCTAGAGGCACTCGAAGAAGTATGGCAATGTGCTTAATAATGGACAAACAGACAGATTGTCACGACGCCGCGCGTGACGAGGGTAGAGTCGACAGAACAGGCAAACTAAAAAAATGTTGAAATAAAAAATACATCTATATAAATAAAAATGTAATCGTTCGCTTGTTCAAAATCTTAAACCTCCGAAAGGTCTTCACCGATTGCTTTGAAATTTTGACGCGACGTTGCATGTTTTTATATACTTTTCACAGGGTAAAAACATGCTTTTTACCCAAAAACAGGTAAAAACAGGGTAAGCGCCATCTGTAGGGTAGTGACAGCAACGCGTGGCCAGGTACAGCTAGTATGAAATAAAATTTCTATCATTAAAACGATCAACTTTTGAATTGAGACTTTCTTCTGAACTTAATATTTTCCATAAAAGAAGTTTATAAATGAAGTATCTTAATTTATTACTCTGTACTATTCAATATACACACACAGACTGGTATGGTATATCCAACGTGTTCACGTCACGACGCATAACCAGAATGTCTATCAATTTCTCCTGTATTAAACACTGCTAAATTTCATTTATATGTTTATGATCTGCAGTTATACACATCTCTTTCGCTGCACCTGATCTCAGTCGAATACCTAATTGGTCAGAGAGGAATTGTTCGGTTCTTAACCCTAGTGAGTCGAAGTTTATGATACTTGGCAGCAAGCAACAAATTGTTGATATTTCTTCTTTCTTCCTTAATCATTGAAATTTCCGTCAAACCTATTGAGCGGGTGTAGGATGCGCGGAATTTGGGTGTGCTCATGGACAGATGGCTTCGATTTGAAGGTCGTATTCTAAACACGGCCCGTAGTTATTTCTATCAATTTTATACAACATAGCTGATTCCCTCAGCGTGAATGTAAGTGTCAAACTGTGTGAATTACTTATTTTGTCACGGTTAACTTACTGCGATGGTGTGTAGGATGGTCGGTTACTATCGGTCGCAACTGATTATTCCAGACGTTCAAACGCATCTGCGCAATTCTGTTTTCCAGTTTCGCGACGTGCTCACATCACGCCTTTCTTATATAATGCCAGTCTTCTCAATACAGAGGCTCGTCTTAACCTACATATCGCCAGTGTATAGTTTGATGTGACTAGAGATGGAGTACCTCCGTATTTGTACGAGAATGGTCTTCATTCTGTAATGTGTACAACTCTAGGGCATCCAGTCATCTGCTGTTAATACTTGATTTTCGGGGAAGCTTTAAATATACAGCGTCGAAATGTTGGAACAACATCCCTCCACCTTTTGAAACCTTAATTCCGTATTATGGTTTCAAATCTAAATGCAAAGCATATACTGACCTTAGAAAAAGGTTGCGGATGGATATAAAAGCATATAAAAGCACAGGGCATAAAAAAATCGAACCAAATCTTTTCCACCATACAAAACTTGTTCCAGTACCAGAAGAAACCTAGGGGGGAGGGGGGGAGGTAAATGAAGATCTACGCACTTCATTCCGAATTCACTATGGTGGTGGCTCTATGGAGTTTGTGCCAGTCTGTGGTTACTATATGGTTGAGTCAATGAAGGTTTGACAGAAGGGCTTGCCTTTATTAAATATAATATTATTCGAAGTTTACAATTGAATCTAGCGACAAAATACAATAAAGGGATTTGTTTACTTATGTTGAAATAAACTTCATAGAGAGATAGAGAGAATTAAATAGAAAATAAATAGCTTTAAATGTTGTTTCTCTTTTCAGGTAAGATTTGTACACATTATAAATTGATGTCAAATGTATTACCACATTGGGTTTAATAAAAACAATCTCTTTTCAGAGCAACGCAATTAGGTTTAAATTTTGAGATTCCTACACTGTCTCTAGTGTTTGTTAAGGCACATTATACGTATATATTTATCTGAGTGTATAATATAAATGTACATGTATGTGTATGTGTAAATGTACATTATGGACACCTTGAGATTCAATTGGCATAAAAGCCAAAAGGTTACTTTTTCAGGAGAAGCAAAAACGAAAAAAATAGTGTTTGTAATATGGCTTTTTTATTTTTATAGCTATTAAAAATTGCGTAGAAAAATAAAGCTAGTCTTTTTGTGAGCTTTAACAATCTGATTTTTTTAAAAATATCAAATTTTTTTATGTGTAGTATAATAAAAAATGGATGTGTTCTACACCCCAAAACAATGGTATGTTTTGGGATAGCTTTCAAGAAATCATCGGTTGACGTAAGTTATTTTTTTTTCTTGAATTCTTTACAAAACTGCGGTGTATACACCAGCAACATTCTGGTTTTACTCAGCCTATTGACGTTAAATCCACACTATAGACATAAATATCAAGTATCAAGATCGAGTATCGATGGACAAGTATCGAGTCATATTATTTGGTACAATTTACGTAATTTATAAATTTTATTGTTTGTGAATTTAAATGTTTTAAATTTATAAACTACGTAAATTGTACCAAATAATAAGTAGAAAAATTTAAGACTCCAATATTTACGAAATTATTTAAGATAATTGTAAAATTGTATCTGTTCCTATAACGTAATGACGGGGAGAGTGCACGCTGCAATCCAACAGCCGCTGGGCACACTGGAGTGGCCACGTTACCCCTCTCTCACAGAAGACTACCTTGAAATGTACTGCATTTCCCACTTTATCTTATTTCCCTAATGTACGTACGTGTTTCGATAGTGAGTGAGATGTGTCAGAGCCCATTCCCATCCTATCCCTCCCCATTTCCCCAACCCTTTCTCCAAATCCAACGTTAGTCATTGTGGACTAATGTTGACATGTATCACGGATGTCTATGGGCCACAGTATCCACTTACCATCAGGTGGACTGTATGTTCGTCTGCCACCTTCGTCCATAAAAAAAAAAAACGTTAGTACTATGAATAAATGAATATATTCTGATTCTGACAGCAAAATACTCCAAAATGTATCATTTTAGGACCTTATGTTTAATAGATTTTTTGTTGCTAATGACCCCTACTGTGTCAGAATAGGTCCACCTACCAGTCAACCTGTATAATGGCGTGATTAATTACATCCTACATAAACGATCATTACTCATTACAAAAATTACTAAGAAAAAACGTTCCGTTGTTTTTGCTGACGCTACACTGGAGGCTCAGGAAACCTCCTATTATTTCCGTTATTTATGAGCGTACAGGGACTTCGGCGGTACAATCATTTGTTTATATTAGTGCGTCGCTGTTACTGAGTCCATTTTGACGAGCTGAGAAGTGATTTCCCTCACAAAATGGCCCTAAAACCATGAAACCATTAGCGTAGCACATTACCTAATAATGTTTTTAAGTTATACCATCAGCGTGTGTCACTCCATTGTGGAATACACTTCTCTCCCTTGTCGCCACACCACACACACACTTCACGGCTCATACACACACTTTTTTATAGTAAGAAGTCGACAGATGAGCATACAGTCCACCTGATGGTAAGTAGATACTGTCGCCCATAGACATCCGCGATAGTCCAGAATGACAAGCATTAGCACGCCCGCGGATGTGCTGCATACCTTTGCTGATTAAGGAATGGATTGGGACAAAGAGTCGGGAAAATGGGGAGATAAGATGGGATGGGAATAGGCTCTGGCACATCTCACATATTACCGAAACACGTACGTACATTGGGTAAATACGATAAAGTAGGGAATGCAGTACATTTCATGTAGTCTTCTGTGAGTGAGGGATAACGTGGCCAGTCGAGTGCGCTCAGCGGCTGTGGAATTGCAACGTGCTATATTCCCCTTCATGGTTTATTGTTACAATGTGTACGCAATTAATTGCATCTACAACCGATCGCGTATAGAGAAGTGCAGTGTAGAATGTCATTAGGCCAAGTGAACTGACCACAGTCATAGAACAGAACAGTATAAAGAAGTTGAGAGACCCGTGGTCCATTCCTTCGTCAGTCTATCGACGGGGGAGCCCTTAGGCTCGTTGCTGCACACGCTCTTTGCTCCTGGCTGAGCGCATTCTGCGCTCGCCCTAAACCATACATTGAAAACCATACGTGAACCATAAACCATACGTGACTGTTGAAAGGCCATTAGGGCCAAAAGAATTTAGCCATTCCGAATAAAAAAGAAGTAGAGTGGCACACTCCAAAGGTATATAATACATTATAATACAAGTGAAGTAATTAAACAAAGATATTTCATTATCTTTTTTAAATATTCATGCAATATTTTTTCAACTTCACGTGTTTGCGTTAGCTAATTAAAAATGTTCAAGTTATTATATGAATTAAATTACCTTCGTATTATAATTTGTTCATTTTTCCTCTTAACTCGGAAATAATCTTTCATTCTCATATATTTTTTTTAATAATTATAAATCCAGGTATACACCAGGCAACATATTTAACAATAACGTTTCACGTTTCTTTAGCAACATTGTTTGTCCATACGTGATCACACGCCGACGTCATCTCGCCCGAAGAGCTAGTGTTGATATCCGATGTTTTCTGTGTGTTTTTGTTTGTTTATGGAACAAAAGGTGACAGACGACAGCATACAGTCTACTCGATGGTAAGTGGATGCTGTCGTCCATGGACATCTGCGATACATGTTGGCATACCCCCGCATGCCATGCCTACCGCCGGAGATATAGAAATGGATTGGGTGAATGGGTTGAGAAAATGGAGAGGGATGGGAATGGGCTCTCCCAAAACCCATACGTACAATGGGACAATAGGATAAAGTGGGAAATGCAGTAATAATTTATTTATGTGTTAAAACATTAGTGTAATGATGTTATAAGCATTATGTTATGCAGCCATTTCTTTAAATTTTGCCAAATGGCGTACGAATTTTAGAATAAGCGCCATATTTTCTGACGATGTAGCTTAATAACTCTATATAAGATAATTAATTACGAATAAACAATACAATATTAATACAAATTAATACAAAATATTAAAAACTTCAGAAATACATCGAAACTTATATATTGATTATATCGAACTTCATTAAAGATTTATGGCTTATTGCAAGGTCAACCAGGGTAATTGCAAATACGCCTATATTTATTGCAAATTAACTTTGTGGCATGCGCATGCTTACACGAGGTAGAGTCAAAAGTTACCTGCCTTCTACGGATGCGTGCTTAGAGTTGGCACAACTGTAGTGCGCCATCTGACACCGATCGCGTCAGTTGCCTTTCAGCGGTTACAGTGTAGATGTGTCCGCTGCGCTAGCAGTTGGCACCAAGGAGGAACAACTAGCATTGATCAGATTTTTCTGGTCGGAAGGTGTGAAATTCATTGTAGACTTATCGGAATACGGGAATAGTACATCGACATATGTTTTTTGTGGATCGAGAAGAATGTGGCATGACGAGTGTGACGCGCGAAGAGGGAACAGGACGCCCGTCAACCTCCACCGCGGACGACAAGATTCACCAAGCTCGAAAGATGGTACTGGCCGATAGGCGAGTTACCATAGATGAAGTAGTGTCTTCTTTAAACATCAGTCATGGCTCTGCCCATCAAATCATCCACGATGTGCTCGCCTTCCATAAAGTCTCTTCGCGATGAGTGTCAAGACAGCTTACTGCAGAACACAAGCTCATACGTGTCGACATTCATTCAAACCATCAACATGTTGGGTTTTGGAGTACTGGAACACCCTCCCTACAGTCCAGATCTTGCTCCTTCCGACTTTTCTAAAGATCGTCGATTTTCTAAAGACCTAGATGTGCATTTTTTTCGAATGTGATTATTGTATGTGGGACCTATTAGTTTGTCAGGGTATCAAGACTTACATTGACGAAGATTCTTATATATTTAATAAATAAATGTGGATTGATTTGAACAAAAACTGCCGAATCAAAAATGTTTGTAATGTTGATATGTCTAATGTTTGAAATAGGGATTTGCATTGCGTGAATCGTCTAAACACTTTAACGCCGCGCGACATTGTCCAACGTTGGTAAACATGTTGCACTCGCGTGTTACGCGTCAATTGTTGCCGTAGCTACCCGCCTATAAGTTTAGTCTACTGCTAAATGAACAGATACACGCCTCGTGATATAATGCAGTATCTACTGTTGGACATGAGCTTCCTAATCCACATTGCCTGAAGGATATATGGCCTTAAAACGTCACACTGGCCAAATGGATCTGCAACTCAACTCTTTAAAAGTTGCTGTAGTTCCTCAGGGCTTTGCTATCCCTTAAACGTCTTTTGCGATGCACGGAAAAGATGGAGAGCTGCTGTTCTATAGCCAGTCGACACCACATATCACTCGTCGATTTTAAAAGAGTCTTGATTAATGTGTGGATAAGAAAGCGTAGCATAGTGTGTGGTATGGGGACCTGAAGACTGGACTGTCCCTAACAGTAGGGGGACACACGCTGATGGTGTAACCAATGACCAGAGTCTTGTGTAGTGTGTCTATAAGAAGAATGTTAGACCGTGTGTAGTGTGAATACAGGGGAGAGAACTGAATCCAACAGTGAACAGACACACGCTGATGGTAGCACTAACTAGTAGTATACTAACTGAACTGGACAAGAAGTTTGAAGCGGGAATGTGTTATGCTATAGGTATTCAGTAATGCGCCTTTGTGGCCGACTGTTAGCCAACTGTTTAGTGACTATTCATACGAGAATGAACCATGAAGTTTTTAAGATTTTTATTTCCGACTTCTTTTTTGTTTACTCTTTACAAACCTATTTTAAAACACCTAAACATAGATGTGTCAACGTTTGAAATTGTTGACCCATGTAGACGTGCCACAGATGTCGTGCGGTTCATTGACATTCCTTGCCGGTGCGAGTGCTGGTCTTTACAACGCAAACACGGGCCGAGGTTTTTACGACAATGGGTTCTTTAAGGAAGCTGTGAATAGTTTTTTTTATCTCGACAAGAAACTCTCATACCCTCTGGTGTTGCAGGTGTTGTAGGGGGAGAGTGCAGACTGCATTCCCACAGCCGCTAGGCGCACTCGACTCGCCACGTTACCCCTTTCTCACGGAAGACTACCTTGAAACGTACCGCATTTCCTACTTTATCGTATGTCCCAAAATGTACGTACGTGTTTCGGTAGTAACTGTGATCGCATTCACATCCCATTCTATCATTGCTTTCACAATCCTTTCTCCCAATCCATTCCTTAATCTGCAAATGTATTTAGGTAGGGCATCCGGGCGCGTGCCAACGTGTGTCATTCCGGACTGATGTTGGCATGTATCGCATATGTCTATGGACGACAGTATCCACTTAGCATCAGGTGGACTATATGCTCGTCTGCCGCCTTCGTACATAAAAAACAAAAAAAAAAAACACTTTTTTTTATTTCTAAGTCCATTGATGTGAAAATTACACGAAACTATTTTAAACGATAACGATTTTTCTGCAAATTTTCAATTCAAAAACCAATAAAATTATATTGTCAATGAATGAGTAAAATTTGTGATTTTAGGCTTCGGATATCCTCGATTATATTTGAGGAAATATTGTATATACATATACTAGTAAATACAACTTGTGACTGAAATAACCCAACACAAGAAACGAGTCAAGTAACGTATTGTAGGAACCTTGCCTACACTGCAATTAATTTAATTAGGCAAGCAAACCCGCCGGCCGATGCTAAATTTGCTTAAGGAATGTACGCACGGCCGCTTGTAGAAGGCGCTTGCGCAGAGCGCAGCGAGCGGGCGCCTCACAGTCACTACCGATATCCGATGGCGAATGCATGCGCATTTTTTAGTTTCTGTTAATTATAAATTTCTATTCAATCTTGTTCTAGTCAATTTCTAATAATTGGTTATCATATCAGTGACATAGGATTATGTGTGGAATTCATGCTCTTTCTTCTAAAATCTAAATCGCTATTGTAAATCTTGACATACCTACGTGAATAAAGTGTGAACTTTTACTAACTAAGAACCCTAGTTAGACACTTTAGTATAATATACAAAATTATTTTACTTAGATAATAAATCAAAAGTTAGAAACGTTTAAAGATTTGATTAAATTTAAAGTTTATCTAAAACGTTCGTAGCGCTCATTACTCCCGTACAGAGCAGTTACCGGGCGCCCAAGCCGCGCGGCCAATGGTACCTTAGAAATGAACAATATAATATTGAAAAAAATCCTATAGTAAAAACTGTTAGAATCGATTCTAATCTCGATACTGAGATAATCGTTTAAAATTTAGCTTATTTGAAAGCTGCCTCATTCACGCATACCGCCGTCCACCCACACCAAAGTTATATGCCGTGGGCTATTCATTTGGGAAATCAAGGTGTGTATACATCACACACACATTGAGCGTGTCTAAACACAGCCTTATAGTTTGGTGTAAATTAAAAGAGGTTAATCAGGTGACACTTGATGGTGTGACCATCATCAGATTATCATCCATTGACAGGATTCGAACAAGCAAATGATTTTTGTGGACGTCTAAATAAAAAAAGGTTCCAGATAGACGATATTAGACCTTATAACATAAAGAAAGCTACAGGTTATTTAGACTAAGGTAAGTTCGAAAAATCAATAAATACATTTATATCGACAAAATTTAATAGTACAAAGACAGTCACAGAAGACTACCTTGAAATGTACTGCATTTCCCACTTTATCGTATTTCCCCAATGTACGTACGTGTTTCTGTAGTGAGTGAGATGTGCCAGAGCCCATTCCCATCCCATCGTATCCCTCCCCATTTTCCCAATCCATTCCTTAATCTGCAAAGTTAGGCAGCGCATCCGGGGAGCGCGCCAACGTTTTGCCAAACGAGCGCAACTGACTCGACGACTGTGGCGCACCGGTATTTATAGTGGGCGAGGGTAGTTGTGATTGTGTGTGTACCGCTACCGACGCATCGATATTTATAGTGGGCAAGGGTAGTTGTGATCGTGTGTGTACCGAGTCTGTTTTTGTCTCCCTCTTGTCTCTCTTCCCCGTGAGCTTGATGTCTTCGGAGTGCCGGATACCAGATGTTACGGAGTCTTAGATTCTCTTTTTTTTGTTAAATTGTTGGGATGCTTGTAGATTTCAATAGCTTCTCTATTCAGACGGGAATAATAATGAGTCAGTTGCGCTCGAGAAGCCGAAGAGATAACAACATCTCTCCGAAAGTGAACGCAGCCGCCACTGAAGATGTCAACCGCAGTTGTTGACGAAACGTTTGGAAGAAAGAGAAAAGATTCCAGAAGACCTCGGCCAAGTAGCCCGGAAGATTCAATTAATATATAGATTCGTCCTCGTTACTATATCTAAGATTGAGCGTAATGTTCCATTTACATTGCCATTGGGGTTCTTCAAGAGAGCTGTGAATAGGATTTTGCAAGGTCGGCGGCGCGCCCGCATACCCCCTGGTGTTGCAGGTGTCCACGGGCGGCGGTAACACTTACCATCACGTGGGACCGCTTGCTCGTCCGCCCACTAGTCTATAAAAAAGAAAAAAAACGTACAGGTAATACAAAATCATCGAGGACGAACCCGGGCCACCATTCAACGCTTATAATCGTAAGACAGTTGTTTTGTCTAAATCTAATAACAATATTGATTTATTTTCAGTGTACCTAAATTTAAAAAAGAAATCTTTTCAATCGTATTTTGTTTTATCTTTCGGTTATATAGTTAATATATAATATAAGTACTTTAAATCAAACTGTTTACATCGACTGTTTTTAATCGTCGATATATATAAAATGAATGTTTGTTTGTTTGTCCAGTATGCGTTCCTATACTATTCATCCGATTGCGATGAAACTTTGGTGAGTTGTTGTGCGCGAAGGTTTCAAAATTAGTACAATCGTTTTACAATAGATGGCGCGCGAGTTGTTTCAACAAATAAGTGTATTTCATATTTATATAGGCAGTTCGTATTTTTTCGGTGTATGAGTGCACGCTTGACAGAATTGAATTGAATCAGTTCGTGTGTGACATAACAAATGGTGTTGTTTGTGAAATTTCAAGGGTACGAAGTCTCGGACAACAACTAGTTAATTATAAAAATGTTCAAAATAACCTTGTATTTCACACTGACCACTAGTAGATACTTTTTCATTAAAGAACTTTTTCAATCAAAAATATTTGAGTTTGAAACGTCGTATAATGTTTGTGGCGTGAATCTATATGTAGTACGTAACGCTTAATCGCGAAACCTTACAAATTGGACCGCACTACACTCACACACGTAACCGGTAACCGCGCCGCGAAATAATTCATGACTTACGAATTAAATGGGAGCGGTAGGGTTAAAGGGAAGCGGGGGGAAGATCGGGGAGGGGGAAAGCTGATGGACTGAAAGACAGTGTAGGATTTTTGACAGTGATCTGAAATGTCGCCGGTGGACGAGAGTATTGTGTAATTGAAGAAAAATAAACAATAGTTCCAGGTTAATATAGTATATCGATAATTTTATTTTTACAAGTAACATAGGCTCAACATTTTTGTTAGTAAACTCTTAGGAAGTGTATTTAACAGCAGTGAAGCATAAAAGGACAGTGTAACCTGTCCCATATCATAGTCAAGATGCTGTTGGAGCTGGTTAATGGCATCCCTTGCGCATAATGGCGTAAAAACCGTTAAAATACGCGTTTGCCAACACGCCTGATGCGCTACAGAAGCTGGGTAGCCCCATCAACACCAGGAACGCATTAAAAATATAGGAACATATATTTATATGTTATTACATATAGGAAATAATAGTAAAGTAATTTGCGCGATCACAATATTCAGTTCTTTCCTATTAGTTTTGAGCAACGGCAACTGTCGTCACCATCCATCTTGAATATTTTTGGTGATACTTATTGTATTAATCTCATTGTGGTAATAATCTAAATACGCCTTTGGCATCGGTTTTGAGCGGAGCCAACTTCTTGTGCACCAGCTTAGCGAACTGGTTTATCTAGAGGAGACCCGACTCGCCGGTGATAACCTACGAGTTCAACACTCCATTCACATTCTTGTGATCGTGCGTTCAAATCCTCGGCCTACGGATCATTAAAAATTGTCACTAGCTCGGCGGTGAGGGAAAACCCGCGTGGTTGGATTATGGTAGGGTGAGAGTGCATGCTGCATTCCCACAGCCGCTGGACGCACTCGACTGGCCACGTTACCCCTATATATTATAGGCGCGACTAAGTATTCTACTGCAAAGTAGGTGCAGGCGATTTTCTTGGACATCTCTAGCGCCTTCGACAACGCCTGGTGGCCGATGATAATGGTCAAAGTCAAAAGGGGAGGTTGTCCGCCAAACATCTATAGGATGCTGACGGGCTACTTCACCGACCGTCGGGTGGGCCTTTTCGTCGGGGACCGGGTGGAATGGAAGGTCTCCACTATGGGATGTCCACAGGGATCGGTGTTGGGACCCACGCTCTGGAACCTTCTAATGGATGACCTGCTTCGGTTACCGCTCCCGCCAGGAGTTCAGCTCGTGGCTTATGCGGACGATGTTACGGTCCTCATCGAGAGCAAACATAGAGAGAATGACGGTGAGTGCATTGCAGCGCATCAGCGAGTGGGGGGTCCGCAATGGACTGGAGTTTTCCACAGCATGCGAGGTCACTACCAACTGCGCCTAGCGGTCGGTCGGTTTATATATTCATTGTGTTTCATTTTCCACATTTTTTTACTATTCTGTGTGCGTTTGATTTTTCAGTTCCATTTGTTAAGTATCTGTTTGCTTCTCAATCTGTTTCTGTTGTTGTAAATATCGTTGTATTTGTCCGGCTTATACTTTCGGCTGGTGGAGATAATCCAGTCAATGCTAACATTGTACACATGTGTCCTTAAAGGTGACGAGCTGACAAATATTGAATAATTTCGGATTCCAAACGGACGAAGCTGTAGCGAAAATCTAGTTATAATTTCATAAAAACACGAGTAGGTACTCAATAAGAAGCGGACAATAAATTACAATGCGTATGTTTCCGACAGCGCAAAAGTAAAAAAAAAACCTTTTGTGCTTTTCCATTTAGAGAAAATAAAGTATAAATAAAACTCCCACACCCGCCTTTGATGTGAATTGCTCATTTAAAAAAATATACCCCACGTGTTGTTATAAAATTTCCATGCCGTTTCGTCCGATATATATTGTTTTTTGCTTTACGGAGAACAAGTGTAATAGCCCACTGTGCATCACCATACACCATTCGCTGCCTTCTAAGTACGTTATTAAACCTTGTACACATTACAGTTTTGAGATAAATCTCATCGGCTATACACGTATATTATACAATCAGCTAGTGTATCTCTACTGCTAGATTCGGTTCTCTCTTTCTTTCCTTCGGTGTGGGGACACCAGACACAATATAATGTACTCCTGCAATATTTCCATTATT
The DNA here is from genome assembly GCA_914767545.1 of Sesia apiformis. Taxonomy (NCBI): domain Eukaryota; kingdom Metazoa; phylum Arthropoda; class Insecta; order Lepidoptera; family Sesiidae; genus Sesia; species Sesia apiformis. Next base: position 1,143,175 of record OU611977.1, on the reverse strand, counting down.
TAAGTAATTTAGTAACCATTACAAAAAATAATCTTTTCTCCTACTTGCTCGGAAATGGCTTCATTATTTAAAAAAAAGGAATACGTCAATCGGCTCTTTTCCTGTACGCACGCCAGCAATTTCCAACACGACAATAATAGAGATTGCTGGACAGTAGCGAGGTTATTTTTAGTGCACACTATAACAAATTAGGTTTTTTTAGATACACGATATTTATTATTATAAAAGCTGAATGTGCATTTCTTTTCAAAAGTCGAATTGGCAGGAATGAAACTTCTGTTTCTTGAATTAATTTGTTTATTGTTTCCTCGCAAATTAGAGAAAAGTACTATACAAGTCTCTCCCGAAATACCAATTAACGGCCTCGTTTATTTTAAAATCACTTCGTAAGGACTCGGCTTCGCCTCGTCCTTCCAATATTACTCGGCCGTCAATTGCTTTATTTCGGGCCTAGACAGTAATGTTCTTCTTCTTCTTCTCCTCAGCCCTTGGACGTCCACTGCTGGACATAGGCCTCCCCCATTGTCCGCCATTTAGACCTATCGGCAGCGACCTGCATCCAGCGGGTGCCCGCAACCTTTATGAGGTCGTCTGTCCATCTAGCAGATGGACGTCCTCGGCTTCGTCCGCCGGTACGTGGTCTCCATTCGAGAACCCGTCTGCCCCATCGGCCATCGGTTCTTCGAGCTATGTGCCCTGCCCACTGCCACTTCAGCTTGCTAACCCGAGAGGCTATGTCGGTGACTTTAGTTCGTCTACGGATCTATTAATTAATGATCGATATTAATCTATCTATCTATATCTATCTATCTATCGACAGTAATGTACTATTAATTAAAGCCTGACCAGAAAAATAAAAAACTTACTGTGGGGGCGCCACATTTGCTTTTTTCATAGCTAGTTAGTGCTGTCAGTAGAAGATATTAGTTCTATTAGTTTTACGCATTGTGGCGAGCTTTTTCATTTTCTTGGTCGGGCTATAAATAATATACTATTATTTTCCTTAATTTTCCCTAAAATATACACTTTGCAAAAAAAAACATCGAAAATACGCTACTAATTACTCTGATGATTAATAAAAAAATAACTTGCGTGAAACGCGGTATAGCCGTTGAATAGCGGTTGAATTAACCGTTAATTAAAAGTAAATATACAGAGGCCTTTGGTGGCCTAAAATAACAGAATATTATTCCAATTCTGCCACTGTGTTAGAATTGTCATTGATTATGTGCGTTTACTGAGCGATGGATAGTGGGTTTAGATCGCGATTCGATTTTAAATACAAACATACCATGCCATCAGCCTGTCTCTCTACTGCTGGATATAGGCTTTTTCCAAGGCTCGCCACCATATTTTGGCTCTTCTCATCCAACCAGCACTGGCGGACGTCGATAAGACGTCCACCCGGCCGGAGGGTCGTACCGCTTCCCGGGACGTGGCAAATGTGGCATACATACACATATCTATGCCTCCCTTCATCTATCTATAAAGCCGTGTCTATAGATTTAATGTTTTGAAAAAATCATTACAGTGCAAAATACAAATAATGAAGGCCGAAACAACAATTTTCACTGGTTATTACGTTTTTTTTTATTGAAAATAGGCAGCAGATGAGCATATAGTCCATAGATGGTGAGTGGATACTGTCGCCCATAGACATCCCCGATACATGCACGCCCCCGGATGCGCTGTCTACCTCTGTAGATTAAAGAATGGATTGGGAGAAGGGGACGGGAAATGGGGAGGGATAGGATGGGATGGGATGGGAATGGGCTCCGGCGTATCTCACTCCCTACCGCAACACGTACGTACATTGGGGAAATATGATAGTATTCTATGAGAGAGGAGTAATGTGGCCAGTCGAGTGCGCCCAGCGGCTGTGGGAATGCATCGTGCACTTTCCCCCTACAAAATATGTAGTTGTACGTAACAACCAAACGACGAAACCAGATTCTTAACCATACGTTAAGATTCTTATAAATAGATATACCTTAATATATCATCGCTACCTTACAACACACCGATTTGAATAAATAATTTTATTCAAACCAAAGTTTAAACATCTCAATCCGAAGTAAAACCGGCCCCTATCCACTATTAATTATCTCAGATAGAGGAGCTCCGGGCATTGCATATTTAATAAGACAATTAGCCCCCACTTCCTCTGTTAATGCCGTATGGGTACATTTAATATCATGGCGTGTTAGTCCTGTAATATATGTATATCAGAACTTTGTGACCGATTGAAGGGTAAATAATTACCGTATTTAGTTCTTTTGGCATTCACTGTTCGATGCCTGATCATGCACATTATTTGGTGCACAATGTAAATATGGCTTTGACCTTCGTCTTTGCACACGCAGCCCCCTCCAACATTAAAATACTTCAAACCCTCCAAAATAGATTCGTACCGCCCCATGGTACTCTCGCAATATCGACCACAAGGACTTGCAACTTCCCTCCATCGTCGAACACGTGAAAGACTCCGTCCGACGCTACTACAACAGAGTCCCTCATCATCCCAACCACGTATTGGTTGCCAGCCTAACCTACAGTAATGCCCCCCCCCCCCCCCCCCGTTACCGTCGTCGTCTTTGGCACGTCCTAGAAGACTCTGACGACCCAATTACTGCTCCTAATGCAGCTTACAGCTTCTTACACTATGCTCACAGGCTATACATATACACCGTCCCCGCCGACGGAGACGAGGACGTCCCCCTCGCTACACCGTGAACACACACCGGCCTTCAGCCAACACTTTTATCAGGAATCGGCAGGTGCCTAGACGCTTCTCACCGACTCGCGGTCCCGTGGTACACTCTCAAAGCAACGCTCTAGCCGAGGTCCGTTCCTTCCGCAGGTCTATCGGCGGGGGAGCCCTTAGGCTCGTTGCTGTACACACTTTTTGCTCCTAACTAAGCACCTTCTGTGCTCGCCTTAAACCATATATGTCTAGTGACTATTGGAAGGCCATTAGGGTCACAATAATTTAGCCATTCCGAAAAAATAAAGTATGGCTTTAAAACGCGACGCTGGATGGCCATGCGGATTGGCGAGTAGGTACACTCTTTTAGCGGTGGTGTAGTCATCAGGGCTTGTGGTAGCAGCTTTGTTATCCCTTATCACCCATGTGAGGAGATGGGGTGACATCTCACGGCTACATGGTAAATGATTGAAATTTGTCAATAATGATAAACTTCTGCTCGTCCGCAGCCTTGATATTTACACACATGGAACCGGGAGATAAGATTACTCTTTACATTAAGATTACAGCTGTATCTAGCAGTCAAGAGATACACGCTGATGACCAATGACTTAAAATCTTGTGAGGTATGTGTTTGAATAAAGGATTAGATCATGGGCGGTGTGAAGACAAGAGAGAGGATTGTAAGTAAGTTAACTTTATTGCACACCAAACAATGAGTAAAAATGATGCAACTGACATTTTTGTATGGAGCCTGACATACCTTCCGTCATTTTGAAAAATTCTCGATTTTTAGCGGTCGCTAACCAAACCTTAATAAATAGATAAAATACTTCAAAATAAACAAAAAAATCTCGTTTGGTAGAATCTCCTAAAAGGTACGAACTGAGATAATCAAGGTCAAAATTATTATTTTCAATATAATCTCGGATTGTAGACGTTTTAGATTTTTTTAATTTTAGAACATGTTTGTTTATTTTGATTTCTTGATAATTTATAATGAAAGTTATAAATTTAACTTTGATTATCTCAGTTCCGAGACCTTTTAGGAGATTCTACCAAACGGGATTTTTTGGTTATTTTGATGTATTCTATCTGTTTGAAATTGACGCGAGCGTCTTTGAATACATTGAATATTTTGAAGCAACATTTTTTTGTCCCCGCCATATTGAAGGCGGTTTGATATTTTTGAGTAGTAACACGCGCTCGGCGGCGAGCAGAGTTAAATTGAGATAAATTCACACCGCGGCCTCGGACAGTTGTTATTTGTTATTCGCGCCTAGTAATAGGTCTTGTTCGCTGATATCCTGTGCCACGCGAGTGTTTTGGGAGTTAAGTTCGCATCGCGGCCTCGGGCAGTTGATTTTGGGATTCGCGCCTATTAACTGGACTTGCACGCGGATCTCCTGGAGCCACGCGAGAGTGTTGGTTGGACTTGGTGATTGTGATTGTGCTTGTGGTATTTGGAGTGATATCTCGAGGTGATTTTGCTGCCGTGTGTGAGTTGCGGAACTGTAGCGGCTACCGGCTCACCACAGGACGAGACTTGGATTACTACACAAGTATTTATTGGGAATGTATGTATTTATTCAATCACACTAAGATAGGTCACGTCTAGTAGGGACTAGCGTAGGTACACTTTCCAGATTTGTGCGTGGGCAAAACCACCTGGGGTAAGTGAGACCTTTAAATTGTGTAAATTGTTGATTATTTGCTTACCCACCATTTTGGTGGATATATTGAGTAAGTTTATTACATTTGGGCCCGAGTGCACATTCCTCGGGCTGCTTTCGCGTAACGCGAGGCAGGTGCGCGCCTAGTGTGCGCATCGTAAACACTATTGAATTCAAAATTCAAAATGGCGGAAAGTAGGTATGCCACTTAGGTCACATGCCCTTTAAATATACAAAAGGCCACACACACACTTTAAGCCACAAGCCGAAGAAATAACATCTCTCCGAAAGTGAACGCAGTCGCCACTGAAGATGTCAACCGCAGTTGTTGACGAAACGTTTGGAAGAAAGAGAAGAGATTCCAGAAGACCTCGGCCAAGTAGCCCGGAAGATTCAATTAATATGGACACCGGCCGAGAAAGCCTACACTCCACGTTTTGTTGTTGTTCATGTTGTTCAGCCATGTAGTTTTGTTGTTCTATCTAAAACGTTCCTAGCGCTCATTACTCAGTATAGGACAACGCGTGCTGCGCCCGCTGATTGGCAATGAGTGTATTTTTGCGCAACTGCGTGTAGAATAAGAGAATAATGTGTAATACTGGAAATGAGCAAAAAAAATAATTAAGCCAATAAACAGCCGACTATAAAAACTGATAAAATTGATTCTCCTCTCAATACCGAATAAAGTATTTTCAACTTTGCTTTATTTCAGTGATACATTGCATATTCGGTCATGGAGTAAATAAATCAATTTATATTAAGCTATGGAGAAACAGGGAGAGGGGAAGAGAGTTCACGCTGCAATCCAACAGCTGCTGGGCGCGCTCGACTGGCGACGTTAGCCCTCTCTCACAGAAGATTATCTTGAAATGTACTGCATTTCCCACTTTATCTTATTTCCCTAATGCACGTACGTGTTTCGGTTGTGAGTGAGATTGGTCAGAGCCCATTCCCATCCTATTCCTTCCCATTTTCCCAACCCTTTCTCCAAATCCATTTCTATATCTCCAAAGGTAGGCAGCGCATCCGGGGGCGAACCAACGTTTGTCATTTAGGATTAATGTTGGCACGTATCGCGGATGTCTATGGGCGACAGTATCTACTTACCATCAGGTGGACTGTATGCTCGTCTGTCGACTTCGTCTATAAAAGAAAACACGCATAGATGTAGATTGTAGATCGCACCAAACACAATTTCTAATTTCAACACAGCCGGTTAAATCTTTCATTACATACATGTATTAAGTCCTCGGCTAATCTGCAGGAATTCCTCTAAAATACTTACTGTATAAACAGTCTCTTCAGTACCGGCATAAACATACATTTGTAGTCCTAGTAGTGCGCTAGTGAGGGGAAATGATGTGATATCGATAAAATATTAAAGTATTTTTCTTTTATTTATGAATTATTTATTGCAAAGACAACGCGTACAAAAGGCTCCTTTATGGTTTATGGTTTGAGGATGCTTTATGACAAGGAGGATGACAAACAGAAAAGCAAGAGCGGTGCATTATTAAAATGATATTACATTCGTAAGAATTAGAAAATATATGTATACTTTTTCACATGTACAAATATAAACAACAATACAAGTACAGGTTTACATATAAATATTTATACAAATATATATATCTACATAATAATATAGGTAATATATCTGTTCCGCTGTCCCCGCTGACATCCCTACGGGTGGGGACAAAGGACATTATTTTTTGTGTTCGGTCGCTTTAGTAGGTTATAATTATCAATCAATCGATCATTTGTTTGTTTGCATGTTTACAGGATCGCTAGTGTAACATATCCTATTAACTATATGTTAGTTAATAGGATATGTTACACTGGCCATTTCTGCCTGAAAATATAATAAACTGAAAATAACACAAACTAAACTGAACAAACAATCAAATATATATAAATGAACAAATCTATACTAATATAATAAAGAGGTAAAATTGTGTGTTTGTAGGTACGTTGGGGGTAATCTCTGGAACTACTGAACTGATTTCAAAAATTCTTACCCAAATAGGAAGCTACAGTATTCATGTATTATATAGACTATATTTTAATTTGAAATTTTGAAAAAAAAACTCTTATTAACCGCAGCGAAGCTAGGGCGGGTTGCTAGTTAGTCCATAAAAGAATTAAAAAGGTCAAAAAACAAATTTAATAAAATATACGTATAGGGTAACTAGTTTTAAACATCAATTAAAAGAATTAGCTTTGCAGAATGTTCATAGTTATATCTTGTAGATTGAGATCCGGACATATGCCACTTAACAAGTTTGCATTTCTCATGTAGAAAATTAATTTTCCTAACTGCGAAAGGTGGAGGACTTGTTGGTGGAATGTGATAGGAACCGAGGGGAAAGAGCGGTGCTAATGACTCTCAAACTAAACAGAATGGATAAGTAGAATTTAACGCAATTTTAGTAGAGCCAAACTCAAAAGCTCAAAGCTTCATTAGTAGCTAATTTCTCTTTAAGTTATTCTCCTTTTTTCAACTTGTGTGGTTTAGAGGCTAACGTTAGGCATATGCATCAAAGCCCCCAATTAAAGTAGAAAAAAAAGAATAAATCAATCAATTATCAACTAAAAAGTGATCATTTTACATAAAGTTCCAAAAGTAGCAATATTTCAATAAATAATTTATATTTCTACAATTTTCCAATTTGGAATAGCATTATTTTATTTTTTCTCCGGTTTTCTGTTTTGAATCTTTATGACTATGATCTCAATGATACTCGATAAAATCAAGATAAAAATAAAAATACTTGATAAAAATCAAATAATAATCAACATTGTCATCTTCCATGATCCATAAAACATCGATAGAATTTGTCGACATGCTTCCCCTCACTACTTTAACTACAGGTAAACTTTGTGCTAACTATCTTAGTACATTACTTATCTCTACATTTATTAATCCATTCCAAAGTCAACCTTATGAGTATGAGCATCAGATTCAAAATGTTGTACAGGCGTGTGCGTTACATCTCCTGGTTTTGATGTAGTTATATCTTTTATGAAGGTACAATTTTCGCTAGCACTGTGACTCGGGTTCGCTTATTTTGAACCCGTATGATGTACTCGTATATTGCTCTCTCTCTACAAACAACAATGTATTATATCGACCATGCCTGTTGCATTTCCACAGCCGCTGAGCGCACTCGACTGGCCACGTTACCACTCTCTCACAGAAGACTACCTTGAAATGTACCGCATTTCCTACTTTATCGTATTTCCCCAATTGCTACTGAGTGAGATATGCCAGAGCCTATTCCCATCCCGTCATATCCCGCCCCATTTTCCCAACCCTTTCTCCCAATCCATTCCTTAATCTGCAAATTTAAGCGTGAAAACGTTTGTTATTCTGGACTTATGTTGGCATGTACCGAGGATGTCTGTGGACGACAGTATCCACATACCAACACATGGACTGTATGTTCGTCTGCCGCTATAAAGATAAATCTTCATACTGCCACCATGCAATGGACTTACCTTTTGCAGGCGTCGTTGTATTACACACCGGCTGAAGATTTGATACCAGTACAGGGGTCACGGGAGTTGAGACCTGAAAGAAAAACGTGAAATTGATAATGAAATCATAATCTGCATTTGCTACCGCTTGTTTATACAAAATCTACGTTATTGTAGATTTTTTTTATAGAAAAAAGCGACAGACGAGCATATGGTATAGTCCACCTGTCGTCCCTGGACATCGACGTCCAAAAACCAATTCCAAAAATGACAAATGACAGTACAATGGGCTCGTAATACAAATAGACATGACAGATTAGACCAAAATACTCGTACAATAGACATCCGTCCACATTGTCCCTCAAAAACAAGACTCTTCTAAAGGACCATATGGCCAGAGCCTATTCCCTTCCCATCCTATCCGTTTTCCCGACCCTTTCTCCAAATCCATTCCTATATCTCCAAAGGTAGGCAGCGCATCCGGGGGCGTGCCAACATTTGTCATTTTATACTAATGTTGCCAGGTATCGCGGATGTCTATGGGCGACAGTATCCACTTACCATCGGGGGGACTGTATGCTCGTCTGCCGCCTTCGTCCATAAAAAAAACAGTATATGACTCAAAGCAGTCGGGACTAGATTTACCTATATGTTGTAAACTCACCTACATGTATTTCTTTATCTATATTTATTAGCCTCCCCGCGTCCCGCAATCGGGTACTATACAAATAAATAATGTTCTTTCTTTCAGAGTTCAGAGTTAAACCTCATTGCTCCAAGTACAATAACGATGCCGGGGAATTAGCACCTTCCAAGAGTTAGTCTCCAATTTTTTTTCTAAACAAGACCTCACGAAATACCTTTATTACAGCAACAATATTATTAGAAGTCGTGTTGCCCTAGGGCGGTGCGAGGGTCCATTGATTCATACGATACGATATACTGAACCAGCTCTATCGTCCACTGCTGATGTATGGCCTTAAAATGGCACGCTGGCTACTCATTTAAAAGTGGTAGTTGCTCAGGACTAGCGGGAGCGGCTTTGTTATTCCTCAGTCGTCTTTTACAGCGCCCACAGAAAGAGATGGGATAATGCAATTCTATAGCCGGTCAACACCGCACAGCCAACGATACAATAAACCTGAAACCATGATTCGAAGCTTAAGTTTTAGGTTTTGTAAAAAAAAATAGGCTGTGTATTCAGCAAATTTGTATAAAATTTTGTGTCACAAATTTCAAATAGGATACTTAACTGAGATTGGTTTCTCGAAGACATTTGGGGCGGGGACGGGGGGGGTGAGGGATTACTTAAACATTGAAAATTAGAATATTGACTCGTATAATAAGTATTAGGTACATTTGTTTAAATTATTAGCACATAAAAATCCTTGCGCTAAGGAGCAATAACTAAGTGACCCGAGGTGTCGGATGTCGCGGATCCACTCGGGTCCGCTTTTTATTGCTTTTCATCGGGCTTCACCGCATTCGTCGTACAATTACTTGCTAATTAGGATGTCTAAATCGCTCGTTTATAATGAACCTATGACAGTTTCTAAATCTATGTCAAATACCGTGACGTGTAACAATGGAAACAAGCCCACTAACGATGTCCGCACTAATTGGGATGTTGTTACCTGCAGGCTGTGCTGAAACACAGCTGTATATTATAATTTACTTGACTTATCTTACATAGGTAGCTGCAGATGTAGTTACATAGGAAATAAATTAGGTAATAAGCCAAAAGATCCATAGGTCGCTGGTTCAAATCCGGCTCGAAGGACCACAAAGTATTTATTATTTGTGATTTCGACGAGCACTTGATTTCACGGTATTATTGCCTGGTCTTCAATGAAAACCCCTTCTGCACCTTTTGGAACACTGTTTTCATGATCTAGCACAGTAAAATACCGTACATTGAAGAGCCGACTGCTTAGATGTTAACCCAAACGCGTGCCATGAGAGAGAGAGAGAGAGAGAGAGAGAATGTATGATTGAAAGGCACATGTTAGCGTGGTATTTAGCGTTTAGAAATTGCTTCCGAAATGAGTTATGAAACTAGTATTTTTATGTCTGTGCCATTTATGATAATTAACACTCTCACTGCCATGGGATCCGCCGGCAAACCCCAATATTTTTATTGCAGAAACCCAGCCTTATTTTCGAGAAACTATATTAAGACACCATGGGGGCCGCCGGCACCAAAAACAATAGTTCCGATCGTCCCGCCGGCGGACTCCATGACCTGCTGTAATAGTTTTGTATTTTGAGTCGTGGCGTGCTATAGTTTTAAAAATGAGGATCACCGGCGGATCCCATGGCCTGCTGAACTTCAATAGTCTTATATATTGTTGGCAGTGAGAGTGTTAATAAATAAATCTCAAACAGTAGGAAATTAGTATATCTTTCCGCATTCTATAATATAAACACAAGCCATCCGCATTTAGAGGCAATTTTAAATTTAATGCTACTAAATGTCCCCAGGTAGCGCCATCATCAGTCCGCAAAAAGAAACTAGAAACATTCGGTTAATAAGTAACTCCTACCATTGTTATGGCTCATTTACACAAGGAGAGTTTCTCAAACGCGTGCAGGAGAGAAAATCCGTCAAAAGCTGGTATAGCAATTACTATCATCAATTGCAGGCGATACTCGTATTAATATTGATCGCATACGAGAATCGTATACAATATTCTCGCCCTATATGTAAATAAGCCTTACTACAAACAATAAGCAGTTACATCAGGTGGCAGTAAGCTCTTTAAAATTTGTATTTCTTATTTATAACTTCTAAATTGACTATGTTTACCCAGCACTAGATCGACATAGGTTGATGCTACATTTAGGTTTATTTATGAGGGAGATGGTGCACGCTACAGTCTCACAGCCGTTGGGTGCACTCAACTAGCTTCGTTACAACTCTATCACAGAAGACTATAATTCCCAGATTTTGGCAAAAAATTATGTTTCTCTCTTCAGCGGATTCGGGTTGGCGTTGATGAATCTCTCAGTCGGTACATTTTTCTTTATACATGTGTTTAAGTACGAGTATATTAGTTCTTTACGAATTTACGAAAGTGGCTCCACCTACTAGCTCTGCTGTTTTATGAATAATATATGAACCCTTATACTCTATTATTTTAAAAAATATTACTTGTATGAATACCTGTAACAATTCATTTTCGAAATATATTTCGATACCTGTGCCGCTTATGTTTTTTTAATAGAGAATGTGAATGTTATTTCAAGTTATTCTTCTAATGTACGGAATGTCTGTGTTTTTATAATATGATGGATTTATAATAATAGTCTTTATTATTTTAAATCTTACCGTTTAATATCTCTCGTACATCAAATGTTACCGCTCTATGCAGAGTGAGCAAATTATATCTAGGGCATGTTGTTACCGAGGACTTTGGAGAGGATCAGGAACGCAGAGCATTTACTGTAAGGACGAATATGCAGGGGGTCTGCTCTGATTTTACGATTCAGATGTTTCGGGCCCGACCGAAGTTCCAACGAACGAAGTGTTATAACCCACCCTACTCTCACTTTCCTTCGTCCGTAGCTCTATATATCGTGTAATACCAATTATTTAAAAGGTGAGATATTTATCGTCAAATTTGACGTTTGACCTCCAAGTATCTCCTGTCAAAATCTATATTTCGATTGTTGTCTCGTGCGATGGGAGTAGTTTCAAATGTCAAATTGAGTTCGTTCGGGCCGATATATCGTAGTGAATATTTTCGTGGTAGGAATCTACTGAAATATTGGACGAAACTTCGTTTTTCGTGTTTTCGAAGTAGACCCCCAGGCTCGTAGCTTAGCCTAACCTAACCAGTTCTGTTCGTATATAAAAATACAATATTGTATGTCTCCTTCACGATAAATACTTATGTTAAATGAACTCTATAACGTATATCTATAATCTAGGACAAATACAGATAATTTAAACTTATGATATGATTTATAATAATCGGTTACTGTACTTTCTTTCAAGCCAGCGTTTTTTATATAGTACCCAGTGCCCACGGAGACGATTTGCTCAATGGTAAGTGGATGCTGTCGTGGTACTTTCTATATGCCGACATTAGTTAAGAATAATCAAGAATTACAGATTAGGCTGATACCTAATCTGTAATTCTTGATTATTCTTAACTAATGTCGAATTTGAAGAAAGTGTGACGGTATGAAAGTGAGATAAAATGTAATTGAATGAATGAAATAAATAAGATTGAAAAAATTGTAAAAAGTGTATAGAAAAAAAGTTGAAAAAGTGTAGAGATAACCTAAATGTATATAATCAACTTATACGTGGGGTTGAGAGTTCGAATCCCGGTCACTATAACTTAGTTTCTAATATATTTTACTTATTAGTTCATTTTTCTAATAATTCAATATATTAATAAATAATTTTAATATTATAATTTTAAAATTTGCCACGAAATAATAAGTTCTGTACATCTAGCGCCATCTGTACTCAACGCCTAGAAACCGTCTTGAAAAGCCTAATGAAACTGAACGTGTGGGTAAATTTGAACTGAATAGTATTCTAGCATACTACGCAGTGCGAGCACTCACTACCAGATGGCGTGATAAGCGCGAAATTTCAGTCTCGCAAATTCATAATTTGTTATGATGGGTCTATGAGTTCACTCTTGTTGTAGTTCCTCAGTGCTTGTGCTAGCCGCTTTATCCGTAAGTGGCACCCGCGGGCAGATATTCTAAAAACGGATAACTCCACACGGAAAATAATTATTTGTTACGGCTACTTACTGTTTACTTACTTTAGCTACGGTTATTTATTACACTCAGTTGGAGTCCATTTCTACAATACAATACACATCAGCACGATTTTAATTCCTACTGTACCGCGTCACTTATTCTGTATATATTTGTAGCTCGTTTTCTCTTTATTTTTGATGTTACAAAGTATTGTGTTGTGGCATCGAGAGCCGACCTCTTTGGTCGAGCTCCTAATTTGATTTATTTAATACTTTTTAAATGTGTTCTTTTTATAAGTTTTGCTTTTGTTATGTAGCTTGTCAACAATTTTCAGTACATACTCATGACACTAGACTAGAAGGAAGTTCTTACCATATTAATTTACACTGTTTTAATTCTAATGTATGTTGTTTTATCAAGCTTATTCCCAACGCTACAAACGTTGTACTGTACGTTGGTTCAATAAATATTCATATTCCGAAGATCCTGGTTTCTTCTCAAGGTAGCTCCAATAAAACACACGCACAAATAAGTGGAGAGCATTCCTCCAAAGATGTTTACGGTTATTTTATCACACGGTCATTATCAAAGCGAAACTATCGAACGGATGTCGCTCAGGGCCGTCTTTACCAGGGGGTGCAAGGGGTGCGGTGCACCCCGGGCGCTCACCTTTTAAAGGTAATGAAAAAATATAACGCTATAGTAAACAATTACACAATAGGATATTTGACTGTCATAGGATACACAATAGGATATTTGACTGTCATAGGATACACAATAGGATATTTGACTGTCATAGGATACACAATAGGATGTTTGACTGTCTTAGGATACACTCCCGCACCCCGGCGCAGAATAGACTTAAGACGGCCCTGATGTCGCTACTCTGTTTTTTTAAGGAAACAGCGGGTTCCGTGTCAGCGAATGTTATATGCATAAGGAATAGTTGGGGATAGCAGGAAGGCTTGCGCAATACCACCTTGATAGATATGATGTCGGAACAGCTATTAGTCTAAGAGCCGGTTGCACGATTTCTACGTTCATCACGTACTACATTGAGATATGATGTAAGGGAAGGAATAGATAATATAATTTAGATCGTTGTTGCCAATTAAAATTAGGCCGTGTAAATCAAAAATTAAAATGAATTTCGCGAGCTCTGTGGGGTGTTAAATAAATTGCCATTCAAAATATAAGGTATTAGAAAAACATTAGTTGCCACCATCTAATCAGCGGCAGTCTTGGAATCATGTCGCAGGCTCTCGTACTATATCGTAGACAACGTTTGGGAAGCTGGCAAAATGGCAGCAAACTTATCGACCGGTCGAATGCCTTAGCGATATCTAGGCTGACAACAGGCTCGCCTCGGCTCTCGGGGAAGTATCTACACTGTTTTTTACGAATTACGGATTCCATTTGGGCAATGCAAAGTAGTAATACATAACAAAAATCTTATCATATGATTCTGTTTTCCAAACAATACCATTGTTCTTTCAGTCCGACTATAAGTCCGATGAATTAAACTCTCCTTTGAAGAGGCTAAATAAAAATGCAAAAATTATTACAATTAGCAACTTTTCTAACATTCTCTGTTAGTGCTTTTGCTGGCAGTCATGTTGCAAATAACGAATCTGGTATCATTACAACGTATACTGGCCACTCGGAAGCCGACGGTTTCAAAACAATGTTGAAACCTCAGCCAGAGAAAATGAAAACTGAATCGAAAATTGAAACGGAACGTATAAACGTTGAAATTACAACTCGTTACCAAACACCCGACGTATTATTTGTGCCGAACGAGAGAATTTATGAGCCGAGAAATGAAGAGAAACATGATGAAATAAGTGAAGTAAATCGTGAGAAAAAGCGTGGTGACATCAAAATTGAAGATGTGTTGAACAAGGAGACATTGAACGACGTTATTAATGGGAAAATTCACGTGTATGAAACTGGTATGTGTTTCGAAGCAGCAAATGAAATGTTAACATTTCGTTGTTTCAAGATTTTGTTTAAATTGAAACATCCTCATTGAAACATTGTTTAATACTGTACTGGAGAGTGCATGCCCACAACCGCTGAGCGCATTCGACTGGCCACGTTACCCCTCTCACACAGAAGACTACCTTGAAATGCACTGCATTTCCCACTTTATCTTATTACCCCAATGTACGTACGTGTTTCGGTGGTGAGTGAGATATGCCAAAGCCCATTCCCATCCCATCCTAACCCTCCCCATTTTCCCAATCCATTCCTTAATCTGCAAAAGCAGGGAGCGCGTCCGGGGACGTGACAACGTTTGCGATTCTGGACTGATATTGGCACGTATCGCGGATGTCTATAGACGACAGTATCCACTTACCATCAGGTGGACTGTACGAGTATGCTTGTCTGCCGCATTTCTTGTATAAAAAAAAACGTATTCACATTATGGCAATGGAACAATCAGCACGTCTTTTTTAATGGACGATGACGGCAAACAAGCATACAGTCCACCTCAGGGCCGTCTTTACCAGGGGGTGCAAGGGGTGCGATGCACCCCGGGCGCTCACCTTTTAAAGGTAATGAAAAAATATAACGCTATAGTAAACAATTACACAATAGGATATTTGACTGTCATAGGATACACAATAGGATATTTGACTGTCATAGGATACACAATAGGATATTTGACTGTCATAGGATACACAATAGGATGTTTGACTGTCATAGGATACACTCCCGCACCCCGGCGCAGAATAGACTTAAGACGGCCCTGGTCCACCTGATGGTAAGTAAATAGGTACTGTCGCCCATAGACATCCGCGATACATTTTTTTTTATGGATGAAGACGGCAGACGAGTATACAGTCCACCTGATAGTAAGCGGATACTGTCGCCCATAGACATCCGCGATACATGCCAACATTAGTCCAAAATGACAAACTTTGGCACGCTCCCGGATGCGCTGCCTACTTTTGTAGATTAAGGAATGGATTGGGAAAATGGGGAGGGAGATGATGGGGTGGGAATGGACTCTGGCATATCTCACTCACTACCGAAACACGTACGTACATTGGGAAAATACGATAAAGTGTGAAATGCAGTACATTTCAAGGTAGTCTTCTGTGAGGGAGGGGTAACGTGGCCAGTCGAGCGCGCCCAGCGGCAGTTGGATTGCAGCGTGCACTCTCCCCCTCCAAGTTTTCTTTCTTAATTAATGACAAAACAATTTAAAACATATTTTGTCCACGTGCAGTCACATTGATGCAAGGGATAATAGATTTACTGAATACAGAAGAGGACTCCTTGGAAGCACGCGAGAAACACAGTCCCACGCTTATATTTGATTATCACAAACACACAAACGCACAAAAAACACTTACACTGTCTTACACTACAGTACTTACACGATTTTTATAATACATTAATCAAACAAAAACTCAACAATCACTTTTGGAGTTCCCGCGGCTTCGCTCGCGTGGACTAAAGCTCTGGTTTCCTAGGATAACGGTGCCGTCACTTGACGGACGCAATAAACGGACGCAAAAAGACGACCGTCTTTACGGTGACGACATGTGGAAAGTTCCATCACCGTCACGGCCACCTTTTTTAAAAAAACCTAACCTAAAAACGTATCCAGGAGAGAAAATGGACGACCTTGATTTAGCATTAATAATTTACTTGGAGGATGAGCTATCATCAGAACAGGAAAATAGTCGTATGGAGGAAGGTGATTTATTCAAAGCTACTTCGTCCGGTCAAAACAATACAATATTTTAAAAAATGGCTTCACCGCTATCAAGAAAACCGTTCGCGACCATCCTATACCGACAAGACGGCCGTCATACAAATAGCGGCACTGCTTTTTGACTTTACGGTGTTAAATACCGCTCTCTAGGAAACCGCGCCATTTTGTTTACATAGACAACGTTCTAGTGACGGCATTCACCGCTGTATCACGGCCGCTATATGACGGCACCGCTATCCTTGGAAACCAGAGCTTAAGCGGCTGTAATAGATATTGTATAGCTGTAACGGCACCGACATGATGGATTTCACAAATGAAAATCCATCCAGTAATTTTTGAGTAGGTAATTCTAATTAAAATACATTTATTTTCCTCTACAACTCAACTTCCTTGTGTCACATGTGGATGACATATATACCAGTTTTCCTTCTGGATACTTAACTATACATTAGTGAAAAGCCGATTAAAAGTCCGTTCAATAGTTTTTACGTGATGCTCAAACAAACAGACATAGAGACAAAAATGTTAATAACCACTGTCTTGGGTTCTGTGGCTTCTAAAGAGTTCACCAATTTTATATATATTTTTAAATTAAGTCAATGTACAGATTCAACCCTGTCACTGTTTTATTATATGTATAGATAAATAAAGATGTACGTATATATATATATATATATATATATATATATATATATATATATATATATATATATTGTGTATTGTTTTATATATTATGTTACGTATCACGTTGTTATATGTATTTGTTGACATATGTAATTATCTACTTAACATAGCTTGTAAGATATGTAAACTTGTAAATTAATAATCTACTTCCACAGAATCTCCACACCAAGGCATATTCTTTATCTCCGGAAAGAATAATGAGGAAGAAGACGAGAATATTAACGTCAAAAAGAAAGAGAAGGAGAGGAAAAAGGAGAAGCCAGTAATGGAAGTTAAACTTGACTGTACTCATTTGAATTGCAATAGTAGTCTGAACGCAGTATGTGGTACGAAATTGGAAAATGGAAAAAGAAAACTCAGATTGTTTTTAAACGAATGCTATTTCAATAAAGTTAATTGTGCATTTAGTTATGAAGCAAATAGTGAGTATAAAAAATGGTATAGTTCGCGACTGGTCGACCTGGCACTCGGGGTACGCTCGGGTCGCGCGGGGGGGTGGGGAGGGCACGTCCCGCACACCCGCGCTGCCCCGCTTTCGGTGTTGTACTCGTCGCGCTCACGCAACCACTTATCGATAACCTTTCTGCACTATCGTCGCGTCAATTGTGAAACGTTTCTAAGTTATAAAATAATGACAAAACAGATTATACATAGATTATGAGGGGGAGAGCGCACGCTGCAATCCAACAGCCGCTGGGCGCGCTCGACTGGCCACGTTACCCCTCTCTCACAGAAGACTACCTTGAAATGTACTGCATTTCCCACTTTATCTTATTTCCCTAATGTATGTACGTGTTTCGGTAGTTCCAACAATTTTTCTAACTCTTTCCCCAAATCCATTCCTATATCTCCGAAGGTAGGCAGCGCATCCGGAGGCGTGCTAACGTTTGTCATTTTGGACTAATGTTGGCATGTATTGCGGATGTCTATCTGCGACAGTATCTACTTACCATCAGGTGGACTGTATGCTCTTCTGCCGCCTTCATCCATAAAATTCAATCCATAAAAGTCAAGCAAAGGAATTAGCAAAGGAAATGTATTGGAGAATTGTGAGTTGGAACGCAAAAATAATTCCTACAAATAATGTCACTCAAGCGCTACAAATATAATGTTATTATCAATCAAGTTATAATGTTTATAAACATTTTCAACTTATTTTAATTTCTAAATTTTTTAAAAATATCGATAACTACAGTTCACACTGTGGCTTCACTAAGAAATTGCCATGTCGACCGGTCGCCAACAGTAATGACATTATTCGACATAAATATCTTGTGTAGTGTGTACGAGGAGATGCGTTAGATCGTGTGTGATGTGGGTACAAAAGACAGAACTGTACACGTACAACTGTACACGCTGATGGTATAACCGATAATTTAAATTCTTTCGCCAAGCACTGAGCTGTTTTTAACTCTCTTCATCGCTGCAACATTGATGCACCTAGAGTGGACTCTCCAATCCGCTTGGCGTTTAAGGCCTGACATCGCTCATGCACAGAACAAAGTGCTTGAGGAGGCCCTTGTCCAACAGTGGATACTTAAAGGGCTAGTTGCATTGCATGTGAATATACTCCGGGAGCCGTATCTACAGTTCAGCAACAATTCAGGTTGAACTACACGCCATGACCGGCCCTATATCCATCAATAGGTGAGTGCGACAGGTGGACACCATTTCACTCAAACTGTTTACAGCAGCCTAAGAGGGCGTTACGAAAAGCCTAGCATGGGACTAGCAGAGCATTAATATCAATGGTGTATACTTGTCGCGATTCGCTGATGGCCTAGTATTGTTTGCCGAAACCCCTGACTATCTCCAATATACGTTGGCAGAATTCTGTGATACTTCTTGACGGTAGGCGTTAAAATGAACTTATCCAAGACTGAAGTTACGACGAATATCTCTGATATCTCGGAGCCAGCCATCAGGGTCGGAAACCAGATATTAGAGGTGGTAGATCGGTACGTTTATCTTGAGTATAGACTATACCCGCTTGCCGTTCTTGACGCTATTTGACGCTCTTTGCCGTAAGGTAAACTATACCGTATAGTTTACCTTTCGGCAAAGAGCGTCAAAACAAGGAGACAGCCAGACGAATTGGGAAGAGGACATTCTTAGGTCAAGACGAATTCCTCACTGTCTCAGAACACGTCTATTCAATCAGTGTGTCCTACCCACGATGACTTATGGCGCCGAGACGTGAACACTAAACTAATGAGGCTGTGTACAGAATAAAGGTCGAACAGAGAGCTATGGAGCATAACATGCTCGGCATCAAATTACATGATCGGGATTCTAACTTCGAATTGCGGCGACTTACGTGATGCTGGTAAAAGAGATATGGAACTCAAATGGAATTGAACAAGCCACCTTGCTAGACAATCAGATGCCAGGTGGAGTAAGATCTTGACAAAGCGACGGCCGAGGCTAGGGAAACGAAGCGTCGGTCGTCCGGTGGCAACGTGGGTCCATGACGTGAAGAGATACGACCGATGACTCTTGAAAGGCCATTAGGGACACAAAAATTTAGCCATTCCGACAAAAAAAAGACGTGAAGAGATTTGCTATGAGAGGATCATGATTTAGAACAGCTCAGGGCCGAGGAGGGTGGCACAAGCGACGGGTGGCTCATACTCAGCAGTGGGTGGAAACATGCTGATGATGATGATGTGGGGACAAGGGAGAGGCAGAGACAACCAATGTGAGACGCGGGGACAACGAGGGGGAGAGTGGAGAGTCCAACAGCCGCTGGGCGCACTCGACTGGCCACGTTACCCCTCTCTCACAGAAGACTACCTTGAAATGTACTGCATTTCCCACTTTATCTTATTTCCCTAATGTACGTACGTGTTTCGGTAGTGAGTGAGATGTGCCAGAGCCCATTCCCATCCTATCCCTCCCCATTTCCCCTATCCCATTCCCCATTTCTCCAAATCCATTCCTATATCCAAAGGTAGGCAGCGCATCCGGGGCGTGCTAACGTTTGTCATTTTGGACTAATGTTGTCATGTATCACGGATGTTTATGAGCTACAGTATCCACTTACCATCAGGTGGACTGTATGCTCGTCTGCCACGTTCGTCCATAAAAAAAAAAAAGAAGGGAGAGGACGGTATCTGGTAATTCCATTAAGTTATCTTTGTATAGGATACAAAAAGGTGTCAACAAATAATTGCAAGCATATTGCATCACACTTTTCGGAGAGGCCCTTTGTCAAGCCCATGGCTCCAGTGCCGATGGAGGAAAGGAAGATCTCTTATGAAACCAGGAGATTCAGTTCTAGGAGGTATTTTTAATGGCCTATTTACTAATTTATTGGTATTTAACTTTAAAAAAAATCTTAATTTGTAGCAACAGCGTAGTAATTGTAATTTATCATAGTAATATTTTAAAAGACTTATCTCTGAACAGTGGATTGTCATTGAATGAGCAAATAATTATTCAGGAGGGAGATGAGCATACAGTCCACCTGATGGTAAGTGGATTCTGTCGTCCATATAGACATCAGCGATACATGCCAACATCATCCAACAACACTTCGAGAGAGCTGGGAACAAAATTCTGCAAGGTCGGCGCGCACCCGCAAGTCCCCTGGTGTTGCGGTCCATGCGGCCATGGCCGGCGGTGACTACTTACCATCATGTCGCCCGCTCGTCTGCCATCTATTGTATAAAAAAAGGAATTACAAACATTGGCACGCCCTCGCCTTCCTTTGGAGTTATAGGCAAAGGTTTGGAGAGAAAGGGTTTAGAAAATGGGGAGGGATATGATAGAATGGGATGGGAATGGGCTCTGGCATATCTCACTCACTACCGAAACCGAACGAAACATTGGGGAAATAAGATAAAATGGGAAATGGAGTACATTTCAAGGTAGTATTCTATGAGAGATGATATCAATACAACATACAAGACTCTTTCTTGAGATCAAAGATTAAGATTTTTTTATTTAAATGGTCACTAACTCGGCGATGGGGGACAACATCGTCAGGAAACACGCATGCTTCAGAACTTAAAAAAGAAATGGAGTATGTGTATCCACCAATCCGCACTGGGCCCGAATCGTGGATTACGGCCCGAAACCCCCCTGTGATTTACTAGGGGAGGTCCGTGCCCTGCAGTGGAACGTTATACACTTATACAAGTAATGTTTTTTTTTATTGAAATAACGCGGCAAACAAGCATACAGTACATATGGTTGTGAGTGGATACTGTCGCCCATGGACGTGAACATGCCAGCTTCTGTCCTGAATGACAAGAGATGGCCAGACCCCAGATGCGCAGCCTACCCTTGTAAATGTAGGAATGAATTTGGAGAAACGGTTGGGAAAATGGGAAGGGACAGGATGAGATGGGAATGGGATCTGGCATATCTTAGTAGTGATACCGTGGTTATTCTGTTGTGGAGTAAAACAAAAGTTGTTAGAGAATGCAGGTGTTTTCTATTTCACCTGTATATTTTATGCTTTTATTTCACCCAACATATGTTTTTATTTCACCCTACATAGGCTTTTATATCACTCTAGATATACTTTTACTTCACCCTGCACATGCTTTTATTTCACCCTACATATGCTTTTATTTCAACCTGTATATGCTTTTATTTCAACCTGTACATGCTTGTATTTCAGCTGTATATGCTTTTATTTCAACCTGTATATGCTTGTATTTCACTTGAATATGTTTTTATTTCACCCTGTACATATATACTTTTATTTCACTTTGCATATTGCTTTTATTTCAATCTATATGTGCTTTTATTTCAAGTTGTATATGCTTTTATTTCAAGCTGTATATTCTTTTATTTCAAGCTGTATATGCTTTTATTTCAAGCTGTACATGTTTTTATTTCAAGCTGTATATGCTTTTATTTCACTTGTATATGCTTTTGTTTCAAGCTGTATATGTTTTTAGGGCTGTAAATGTAGGCGTCGACGGCAAGATCTGCTCTCATCTCTGTCCTATCAAATGTCCGGAGGATTACGCGCCAGAATGCGCCGTATCCGGCACAGGACATAAGAGAGTGTTCCTGAATCACTGCCAGCTGGACTACAATAGCTGTTCTTATGGCGTTGGTGAGAACAACATTCGATTCATTTGTTTCACTACTTACAAACGGCTTGTATTTTTTTTGTGGACGAAGGCGGCAGACGAGCGCAGTCCATCTGATGGTAAGTGGATGGTAATTGTAGCTCATGAACATCCGTTAGTCCTAAATGACAAACGTTGGCGAGCACCCGAATGCAGTGCCTACCTTTGGACATAATATATAATAACTGAAATAATTATATTTTTAATTACTGAGAATATTGTCACAAAGACAACGAAGACTTTTATTAGATTAATTTTGGCTTGTATAAAAATACTAAATGGGCGTCAAATCGTGATCAAGAAAACAAACTTAAAGTTTATTAGTTTACCTAAGTGTGAGTGGAGAACGGACATCATGTTAGTATGACATTGTTACATTTATATGACACTAGCTGTGCCCGGCCACGCGTTGCTGTGGCTGCCCAACAGATGGCGCTTACTCAGTTTTTTTCTATTTATTTCAATATATTTCCAGATTATATTTCTTTTTTTTTTTTCCCGTGACTTTTTCAGATATTTTGATAGTTATTCTGCTATTCGGGGCGTAGACGGCGTAAACAAATCAGAGATCATTAAAATCGGTCCCGCCGTTCTTGAGTTATAAATGGTGTAACTAACCAGACTTTATTTTATATATTTACATTTATAATATTATGACAACGAATGATATTGTTTAACAACACTGATGACATTTCTCAATTTATCGACATTTTTATTATTGACATTAATTGTTAATAATTGACATTCATATATAATCTTTCAATGTAGGTAATCTTGTTTAATTCTGTACAGTCCTATTTTATTTAAAGTTCACTAGATGACACTCACACTGTTGTTAAAGCAAAAAGTATAAATTATATACTTAGTTAATAATATGTATGTGTTAGCTATAATTGCTACTCCGAGGAACAACTGCCAAATTTCTTATATAGATATATTACACAAAGATATACAGGGCAGTGTTTTCACTTCGATGCTGATACGGCAAACGAGGCCTCTACACATCGTAGCATCCCCCCCCCCCCCCTCCCCCCACGAAGGGTGTGGAGTTCGGTATCTGGGCTAATAGCCCACTGCCAGAGGTTGTTTCGCTGCCCGCTACTAGGGGCAGGTCCCTGGGGTGGCCACTCTTTCGAGTAGCCTTGGTTTGGTCTTCTTTCTTCACGCCGCCCGCGCAATCAAGCCCACTGGAGGGATTCCGCTTGTGGAAAGCCCAGTGAGCGAGCCCTTTCGCGGGCTACGATTTAGGTGTCATGTCCGGGCGTTGGTGAAGCTCCATGTAAAGCCGCACCTTGTTTGAGTGTGATCAGGTTGCGCGGAAATACCTTGCCACCCGTAGGGCGCGCGTGTAGTGGCGCCAATCCCTTGATGTGCTAGAGGCGTGACTTGTCAGCGCGCTCGAACAAGTTCGAGGCAAGGCGGCTTATGAACTTATCTAGGCTCTGGGTGGTCAGGTCCCTCGCGATGGTGGCGTTCCTCACATACCGAGGTGCGCCTACTATGGTACGCAGGGTCGCTGACTGCTGTGCGCGTAGTAGCTCCTTATTTGTTTCGCTTGCCAGGGCGTACCAGACCGGCGCAGGGTATGTGAGGCGGGATCTAACATAGGTCTTGTAGATCCCGAGTTTCGCGCGCAGAGGGAGACGCGATTGGAGCACCGGGCGCAGTAGATTCCGCGTGACTCTGGTTACCATCACCACGTTCTTCACATGGGGCTTCATGGTGAAGAGGCCTCTAAAGGCGCCCCTTTTCTACCCTCTGCCAGCGCTCTCTCTTCCCTCCAAGTCGTCAGATGCTTGGTTCTTGAATCAGCCGCTGTCGCTAGCGTCGCTGCTTGCTCGCTCGTAGTACCAGGATTCGCCCACAGATGTCACCCGATTTATACACTAAGACGCGAAATGTCAGCGATCGCCAACATATGACAATATATATATATATATATATATATATCAGTGTGTTTTTTTTAACTGGGACAGTATGGGGAAATCTGAAACCATAAGAGATACAGGGAAACTGTCTTAGGAACCATTAAGTCTTTTTTTGTGAAAACAATTTTGGCGTAGTTATTTTTTTGGTCAAGCGTGAGTTGTCGATAAAAACGAATAAAATTGACTATTTTTTTTTTTAATGCTGATCGACTCAGTTTCTTATAAGGATCATTTCATTGTATTGGAAGAAAAAAATCGGGACAGCAGAAGTTGGTCAAATTTAATAAAATGTTTTTTCATACAATTTGTTACCTTAACAGAACTAATGCTTCAATAAATGTTCAATATGACCTCCATCTTGCTGTGTGCAGGTACGGGAGCGTTTCAGAACACCTCTAGTGGCTTTAGACAAAGACGTGTGGTGAATGGTGTTTAAATGATAATAAACGGCGTCTTTTAACTCCTGTATGGTGTTGTATTGGGATTCATAAACTCGACCCTTAAGGAAACCCCATCCATCGGTGTCATGTCGGGTGAATGTGGTGGCAATTTTATAGGACCATATGTGCCCATCCAACGGCCCGGAAAATGTTCATCTAAAAACCGTTTACTCACTCTACTATTGTGAGGAGGTGCACCATCTTGTTGATAGATAACATTATTTACATTGCTTAAGGTAATAGTATCATCCACTAAATCCACGACCATATTCAATATTTCTTGATATTTTTCACTATTCAACGTTCCGTGGTAAATTTTAATAGCCAAGATTTTATTATGTAAAATCGCACACCAACAATTAAAGGAAAAACGGACTTGATTATGCGTCTCTGTAGTTCTAAATGGATTAGTACGTGACCAGTAATGGTTATTTCTCCTGTTGTACATACCGTTGTTAGAGAAATTGCATTCATCCGTCCAAATGATCTGATTTGGAAAATAACAACTTCTAACAGTCCGTGCTACAAACCAATGACAAAATGATAACCTGCGATCTTTATCGCCAGGAAGTAATGCTTGCACAAGTCGACCTTCTTTGTAACATTTGTACTTGTATGTCTTTAGTATTTTTCGTAGAGTGGATTTATGCACACCGATATTTTCAGCCGCTTCCCGCAATGAAGCTTTTGGATAAGCTTCAAAGAATCCTAATACGGACCTATGGGCCTCATAAATAAGCTCACTGTCGCACAGCGAGCTATGGAGAGGGCTATGCTCGGGGTTTCCCTACGTGATCGAATCAGGAATGAGGAGATCCGTACACGAACTAAAGTCACCGACATAGCCTCTCGGGTTAGCAAGCTGAAGTGGCAGTGGGCAGGGCACATAGCTCAAAGAACCGATGGCCGATGGGGCAGAGGGGTTCTCGAATGGAGACCACGTACCGGCGGACGAAGCCGAGGACAGACGACCTCATAAAGGTTGCGGGCACCCGCTGGATGCAGGTCGCTGCCGATAGGTCTAAATGGCGGACAATGGGGGAGGCCTATGTCCAGCAGTGGACGTCCAAAGGCTGAGATGATGATGATGATGATGATTCTCCTATTGCATGAAAAAACATTTTATTAAATTTGACCAACTTCTGCTGTCCCGATTTTTTTCTTCCAATACAATGAAATGATCCTTATAAGAAACTGAGTCGATCAGCATTAAAAAAAAAATAGTCAATTTTATTCGTTTTTATCGACAACTCACGCTTGACCAAAAAAATTACTACGCCAAAATTGTTTTCACAAAAAAAGACTTAATGGCTCCTAAGACAGTTTCCCTGTATCTCTTATGGTTTCAGATTTCCCCATACTGTCCCAATTAAAAAAAACACCCTGTATATATGTATTTGCATGGCATGAATGTAATAATCGAATGTACTAATAACACCTCTTGTGCTTACATTATACAAATAAAGAATTTGAATTTCAACTGTATCTGTACGTACGTGTTTCGGTAGTGAGTGAGATGTGCCAGAGCCCATTCCCATCCCATCCTATTCTCTCCCTCCACATTTTCCCAACCCTTTGCCAAATCCATTCCTTTATCTCCAAAGGTAGGCAGCGCATCCGTGGGCGTGCCAACGTTTGTCATTTTGGACTAAAGTTGGCATGTATCACGGATGTCCACGGGCGACAGTATGGACCACCAGGTATTCTTTGTCCTCACCAGATAGCCTAAACCGAACCTACCTTTGAATTTGCTGTCACTTTCAATATTTCTGCCACGATTACCGTGAAAAAACATGATAATTACAAAATTCTTTTTGTAACCTAACATTCCGACATGTCCTTTTATTCTAATTACTTTATTATTTTACTACGTTATATAAATTATATATAGTGAGTATGTATAAATAAGGTGGGTAGTCCAAGATGGGAGCTGCGAGCAGTTTTATCAACTACCCACATTTGATCTTCACATTCGGAAAGGCTGCGACACAGTAAAGTCGTCGCCACCACTGAAGTCCGATAGACGCGGCGCTCAAATCGCGTAATGAAATGTTGCCAGCAAGACGGGCAATAATTTACCCCTTCTAAAAGGCAACCTATTCTAATAAATCAATGCATATGATAAAATTGAATCAATCAATAAATTGCTAATTCATTCACATTGTAAAACTAGTTTCACGTTTCACATTGTTAATTTAGGATAACAAGCAAAGATAGATAATAGGGTTTTAATAGGCATAAAAATAAAATAATTATCATATTGCACTAATTTAATTTTTATTAGATACAGGGTTTTTCATTAAGAGCGCTCGAACTTTGAAATGAAATAAAACAAGCTGACTATAATTTAATTTTTATTAGTTACATTTGGATTAAATTGAAAAATTAGGTAATTGGTAATTATGGTCATCATGATTTAATTCCTTTATACCAGACATATGACAATCGCTATCACTTGTATCCAGAAATTCACTATCATGATCAGATTCAGTGTCGCTATCACTCGCTGTTGATATTATGAATCTCTCCATTTCCACATCTATGAGTCTCCATCTTTTTTGAAGTATTCTGCTTCAATATTTTCCACATGCTTGCATTGAATACGCCAGTCTTCTGCTGTGATGCTTGCAAAAGCTGCTTGTGTTAACTCTATTATTTGTTTTGGGTCTTGAGCAACATTTTTTTCGGCAACGCGTCTTTTGGCAAGACTTCAAATTTTTTCAATTGGATTCAAATCGCAATGATATGGAGGTAATCTTACCGCTTCGTGATTATGTTGCCTTAACAATTCATCAAGTGCATAAACTGGCGGCTCTTTGTTTTTTTTTTATTATGTCGTATAAAACTGGTTTTTCCAGCTCTCTTCAAAGAAAATATTTTTTTCTCTCAACCATTCTTGCATTTCCGATTTAAGGTTGGACATTGTTGGAGGTTTATTAATCTGCGTGAAGTGATAAGGTGCACTATCCATCACCACCAAAGATTTTTCAGGAAGATTTTGTACTACCTTTTCCGTCATCCATTTCAAAAAGTTTGTGGCATTCATATCATCGTGATAATCTGCAGATTGAGATTGTGATCTGAAAATCAACAATGCATTCTGCACGAATCCATTTTCTGATCCAGCATGTGCAATAATGAACCGTTTTCCAGCTGATTCCGAGACCAATAGTCCATTTTCGTCTGCGCTTTGCCAACAACTCTTCTCATGATAAGTAGGATGAATGTAGGTTTCATCTAAATACACCACAGGTCTCCTGTCAATTAATCTATTTCTCTTTATTCTTTCAATATATCTGGCGCGCCAAGCGATAATATCATAGCGTTCCATCAAAACTTTGCGTTTAGACTGACAGCGTTTGAATCGGAAGCTTAACTTTTTTAATATTCTTCATAGCGTTGTATTACTGCCTTGAAAATTGATGTTGATATCAATATCAATATCTTGTTATCTTGTTTTAGTTCCAAAGTTTGTTTACCGTTGGTATTTCTTTTTTCACCACATAGAAAAAGTGGATTTTTTTACGTATAGCACATAAATCGAAATCATCCAAATCAATCCTTTTTGGTTGTGGACGGCTTTTTCCCGGGGGTGACAATTTTCTTTGACGTGCTTGCCGCTACTTTTCCTCCTTTAGTAATTCGTGAAACCGTTTTCACGGAAACACCTGAAATAAACAAATATATTATTTTCTGTTAATTAATCCATTATGATATTTCTATGTTCAATCATAATTTTGCATAAAATACAATGAATTATATCGTCCATTAGACAAAGTTAGGCATTATTTTGAGTAATAGTTTTTATCCGACTAATAATATTTTACCCATTTATTAGGCAAACACTCTGGCATCCCTAAAATTTACCTGTCATGGCAGCGACTCGCATTTGTACATTATTTAACGCGATCAATACTCCTTTATTCTTCTGCTCCAATTCACAAAATTCCTTCACTTTAAGGATCATTTCTCGGGCTGCACTTTTTACAACTTTACGCGACATGATCAATTTAATTTCAAGAAAATCCACGCACGATACTCTCCACGCACACTCCTGATAAACTACAAGATGGCGGAGTTGTCAAATTTAGTTCCATTTTTTGTCGCAAGACTTCAATGGTGGCGAGGACTTTACACTAACAATATCCGGCGTATTTGACGGTAAATCGCAAGGTTTAAATTTGTTAATCACTGGATTCCACTTTCCAAATCGCTTTGTGGATTGATACACTTAAAATTGAATTGAATTCAATTTGAATTGGATCACTTTCCGAATGTGAAGATCAAATGTGAGGAGTTCATAAAACTGCTCGCAGCTTCAAGTCAACTCGTGACCACGGCTGGTGTAACACGTGCCGATACATCGAGTAGAAATATAAGGTAAACAAATACCTTTGTTATATATATATTTTTTTTATAGACTAGTGGGCGGACGAGCAAGCGGTCCCACGTGATGGTAAGTGTTACCGCCGCCCGTGGACACATGCAACACCAGGGGGTATGCGGGCGCGCCGCCGACCTTGTAAA
The DNA here is from genome assembly GCA_914767545.1 of Sesia apiformis. NCBI lineage: Eukaryota > Metazoa > Arthropoda > Insecta > Lepidoptera > Sesiidae > Sesia > Sesia apiformis. The sequence continues at coordinate 1,114,206 of OU611977.1, read as the reverse complement.
ATCCTATTCACAACTCTCTTGAAGAACCCCATAACGTAACTCAATGGAAAGACCTCTTGAGGCAGTTCGTTCCACAGCCTACGGGTTCGCGATATAAAATAGTATGCGTAATATAAATAATATAGTATTATATAGTATAATATGCGATCAGAGCCGATTTCCAATATAAAATGTATACAAAACGCGAAAGTTTTAAAAGTTATAAAGCCTTTCGTGCATTTCATGTATTAGGTACTGTCAATGTCTTTTAGTGTTTTGTTTTGTCTTGGTGTGCAGTAAAGAATTTTATCTATCTATAACATAATGTAATTATGTTATTAAAAAAAATAATCCCTATTCAGTTGAATATTTATGACAGCCCAAAACATTTAAAATTCAATTAAATTAATTATGTACTTTATAATTTTTTACAGCTTGGCACAAGCGCCCTCTATCGGAATGCGTTGGCGGTAAGAAAGCGGACATGCAACAGAACAGAGCATTTATTGATTGGATGCAGAGAGTTGGAATTGTTGATAACAAAGGAAGACTTGTACTATCTTAGTTATTTGTTTTAATTGTGAACTAGTAGTGCCTGGTACTTCATACGCGTAGACCTTCCATTGTGTGTGGATAGCTAGATTTCAGTGGAAATTTTATAATTATTGCGAATAAAAAGTGCCTGGAATGTTAGCCTCATGTATCTATATCTATATACTAATATATAAACAGGTAAAATTGTGTGTTTGTTTGTGTGGGTATGTTGGGGGTAATCTCTGGAACTACGGAACCGATTTCAAAAATTCTTTCACAAATAGGAAGCTACATTATCCGTGTATAATATAGGCTATATTTTATTTTGAAATTTTGAAAAAAAAACTTATAAACCGAAGCAAAGTGAGGGCGTAAATTATAAATTATAAAACTAGTAAATTATAACTGTGTCAAGTTTGCTTAAAAAGAATTAAAGGCTGTCCCAGATTGAGCGTTGGATTTAATTTAAAAAAAAAATAAAGTCATTGTTTCTCCGGATGTGTAATATGTGACATCGTCCTCTTGGAACCTCAGTTGATCGAGGTCCATATATTCCAATTGGTGCCAAAAAAACTGCATTAACATGTTTCGATACCTCGCTATGCCTACCCAAATACCGATACCTAAAAAAATGGCCCTATGATCCCGCCGAACCAAAAGCCTCACAAACTGTAACTCTTTGAGGATGCATCCGATTTTCATGAATTTCATGAGTATTCTCCGAGGCCCCAGATGTGACAATTTCACTTATTGACATATCCGTCAAGGTGGAAATGGGCCTCGTCACTAAAGATGATTGTTTCGCCAAAATGATGGTCCACTTCATACCGCTCTAAAATTCATACTGCGTTGCCCTATCGTGTAGTCTGTGTAGGGTTCCATGTTCACTAATTGTAACTGTCATATGTGACATCTATAAACAAATCAGAGTAGCCAACCGCCAAACAAAAAAATGGCGCGAAATTTAAATCCGGCGCTCAATCTGGGACAGCCTATATAAAAAAATAAGTTTCAGAAATACAGTATTTCATTAAATATAAATAATTGGTTATTGATTTTCTCGTATGTGCATAACACTATCCACACTCGCTCAGGTCTTTGACCTTTGCCGGCGTCCGCTTCCGTTAAGTTTGTACGCGTCAGTAGGTATCAACTACGTCACGCCTTATACCACATGCGAGTCAATTTATTTATTTTTAATGTAAAAGAAATTAATTTAAATTTTTAATTGGATATCGTTTTATTCTACCGATTGACATACTAAGGTATTTCACACTGTTTTTGTAGGACCATATATACAAGCTATAATTATTATTTTTTTATCTAAAAGATAAAAAACCATATGCTTATGCCTAGACAATAGGGGTGTTCCAAATATTCGTTTTGGCGAACACCCGCCAATTTTCAAGTATTTGTATTCGGTATTCGCCACTTTCTAAACGAATAATCGAATAAGTCCAATGTGAATAGTAGGTAAAATAGGTTTTCTACAAAAATAAATACTTTTAGCTTAAATAATAAGGGATCTTTTAGTTTAATTTAGATGAAAAGAAAAAGGTACTTACTGATTGAACGAAAAAGATATTTATAGTACTATTTTTAAATTAAACTACTGATCACGCACTTACTAATTTTACAATTAAGTGCGTTAAGTGTTAACTGTGTGCGTTAATTAAGTGTTAAGTAATTAAGTGCACTTAATTAATACTAATAAAGTGCGTGCGTAGTACTCGTAGGTTAGGCGTGCAAATACGATACTATTTGTGGGGGTAATTCGAATTCGATACGATAATAATGGGGCTATACGAAACATCCCTAAGACAATATTTTTTACCTAGACAATCGCTAATGGTGTCTAAAAGCCTGTCTCCAGAACTAATAGCACTTAGACATCGATGATAGATTATTCTAGCTAGCCTGAGAAAAGTAAAGGTAGGCCTCCATTGGAAGCATTTTAAGACCAGACAGATGGGGTATATTTACGCTCACGAAGTCACAGGTATTGCTAGTATACATTAAAAAAGTAGTAAATTTTAAGTGTAATTAGTATTAAAAAAATATAAATAAAGGAAATATTAAAAGAATTACCTAAATAATAAAAGAAAAATATGACAATTGATTTATATGTTGGCTGGGAGATAATGCTTTTCAGAATTAGTTCCGGCTTTTGTCTAAATGAAGCCAGTGATGACGATTCTTCCTGAAAGGAAATCGATTCAAATCGCAGATAAAAAAAAAACATTCTCGTTTATATCGATGTCCTGAAGATATTCAATTAATCGATTCGTTTACCATTTTTATAATGAGCCTCTAAAAAGCCGTAAAAACGAATATATTGGACAGGGGAAAAATTAAAATACAAATGTATACTAATTAAATACGTATCTTTTTGTTGAATAACTTACTAAAAAATATTCATATATATCCGTACGTAATACATATTGACATATATGTATATAACTAGCAAAACCCGGCAGACTTTGTACTTCCTGTGTACATTTATTTACCTCTGTATATAAAATCACAAATTATTCTGATTTGCCGTCGAAACGATTTTTGCGATCGGTTGAACGGTACAGAAGTTGATGGGCTACAGCGCCAGCAATTCGATGTAGCAAGTTGAGTTACAACAAAGTCGATAGCTCGAAAATATTCTCCGTGTTCAAATACTTATGTATACCAATTTCCATAGCGATCGGTTGAACGGTATAGAAGTTGATGTGCTGCAGCGCCATCTAGTGACGAGTTACAACAAAGTGGATAGCACAAAAACCTTCTCCATGAAAAAATACATACATATATGTGCCAACTTTCATGGTGATCGATCAAACAGTGTCGAAGTCTATTAATTTTAGACAGATAAACCAATATCCATTGTTATATACATGTGATAATCTAAATAGGAAAAAATTTATATATACATATTTGCATTTTACTTAGGTACATTAATACAAAGAAGCCATTATTTATTAGAGATGAGTTAATAATATAATTGTATTATTATAATGATATTATATAATCAAATTATGCCACTTCATTATAAATTTATTATAAATTAGGGTATTATTGATGCCAAATCAGTATACGTCCATAGAGTACCATTACAGAGAAGCATACCATTGTACTTGTAATATCTCTTCATCTGTAATTATCACAATTAATAAACAAATGTAGTTGAGGGGGAGAGCGCACGCTGCAATCCAACAGCCGCTGGGCGCATTCGACTAGCCACGTTACCCCTCTCTCACAGAAGACTACCTTGAAATCTACTGTATTTTCCACTTTGTTATTTCCCTAATGTACGTACGTGTTTCGGTAGTGAGTGAGATGTGCCAGAGTCCATTCCCATCCTATCTCTCCCCATTTCCCAACCTTTGCTCCAAATCTCCAAATCCGGCCAAGATCTCCTATATCTCCAAAGGTGGGCCAAGGTAGGCAGTGCATCCGGCGGCGTGCCAATGCTTGTCATTTTGGACTAATGTTGGCATGTATCACGGATGTCCATGGGCTACAGTATCCACTTACTATCAGATGGACTGTATGCTCGTCTGCCGCCTTCGTCCATAAAAAAAAACAAGCGATTAAATCACTAAAAGGTAGAGAATTAAAAAAAAAATACTTTTCAATTCTTTCAGGATTCAAATGGTTATTCTCATCAGTTGCAAACATCGATTCGATTTTTGGGTTACTAGGATCGGTCCACGGACTCGATTCACTTCCTAAGAATTTTAGAAATCGATTTTCTCTGCCAAAATAAGCGATTCGGCGATTAATCGATCTAAGATCGCCACCCCTAAGTAAGCTAGATTACTTAGTTACTGTTGCAAATCAACAAAACTGGATTTAGAAGTTACGATCCTAAGCAATTCGCCGTCCCTTTAATCCACTCGACCATTTTACAGTTATAGTCAGTAATTAGGGCACCTTCAGACGATCTTAAATTCTAATTAAGGGAGGATAATTACGCTACCCTAATCTCAGGGGGTTTGGGTGTGAAGGGGTTCGTTTTGCATGGATAAATTGTGTAGGTATTCGGGATCCAATTTTATAGTCAACTAGCAAAACCCCGCAGACGTTGTCCTGCCCTGTGAGTTGATGTGCTGCAGCGCCGTCTAGTGGCGAGTTATAACAAAATATTCTCCGTGCTCAAATACCTACGTATACCAATTTTCATGGCAATCGGTTGAACGGTATAGAAGTTGATGTGCTGCAGCGCCATCTAGTGGCGAGTTACAACAAAGTCGATAGCATAAAAACCTTCTCCATGAAAAAATACATATATGTGCCAACTTTCATGGTGATTGCTCAAACGGTGTCGAAGGCTATTAACATCAGATATACCAACATCCATTTTTATATATTTATATATATATACATAGATTAGGTATTGGATTATGACTAGATAATAATTATACGTGGTCACTGAAAGAACGCAGCCGTTGCAAATAGATTGTTTAGTATGCAGAGTGGAATCGATTCCACCAGTTCTTACAGCGGTTTATTTTTCATAACTTATTGTTCATTTCTAGTATATCTATCGATCTACGGGCAGTTACGCAAAACAAACACTCTCATTACAACTGCCGGGCACCGCTTAAGTAATGAGCGCTGCGAAGGTTTTAGTTAGAGGTTTGTTTATTGTAAATTATAAGGTTAGAAATTGTAAATTATAAGGATATCGCGGATGTCTATGGACGAAAGTATCCATACCATCAGGTCAGTGGCGTATTTTAAGATTTGGCGCCCTGGACCTATAAGGTTTGCCGCCCCATAAATTAATGAAAAAAAAAGCAAAAATCTTTTAATAATGAAACACGCCATACAAAAGAATAAACACCATTTATTAAAAGTTTACATTTTTTTACGATGCACAAATTGGTTATTATGAAAGGCGCCCAAAGCTGACCTGCTGCCCCGGGCCATGGCCCCCATGGCCCTAGGGTAAATACACCACTGCATCAGGTGGATTGTATTGTCCACCACCTTTCTATAAAGAAATATATTTCGCTACAACGTGAGTGAAGTCAGGGCGAAATCCTAGTTATTTCCACTCTGAGAAAGACATTATGTTCCATCGAAGTCTTATCAAAGAAAAAAGTATTGTTCCTTTTTTTGAGGGGCGAGCGGGGGGAGGGGAGGGGGGGTTAAAAATAGACTTAACGAAGTATAAAATATTCATGTCCGTTTGAATATTCATGTTGTTAAGCTCGGTCATTGTGGTATCTCGTTCTGTCGTCTTCGCTTTTGCATTCCAAGGTAATATTTGATTTTGGCGGTATTTTTATTGTTGATTTTTAACAGAATTTATTAATAAGGAGATTTCAAATAAATATCGATAGATAATCCACAGAAGTGCTTTCCATCCGGATGTACTCGATACGAAGGTGTCGCGTACTGTTCGATCCAAAAATCATTTTATACCGCGAACCCGTAGGCTGTGGAACGCGAATTGCCTCAAAAGGTCTTTCCATTGAGCTACGATATGGGGTTCTTCGAGAGAGCTGTGAATAGGATCAGGGCCGTCTTAAGTCTATTCTGCGCCGGGGTGCGGGAGTGTATCCTAAGACAGTCAAACATCCTATTGTGTATCCTATGACAGTCAAATATCCTAATGTGTATCCTATGACAGTCAAATATCCTATTGTGTATCCTATGACAGTCAAATATCCTATTGTGTAATTGTTTACTATAGCGTTATATTTTTTCATTACCTTTAAAAGGTGAGCGCCCGGGGTGCACCGCACCCCTTGCACCCCCTGGTAAAGACGGCCCTGATTATAGGATTTTGCATGGTCGGCGGCGCGCCCGCATACCCCCTGGTGTTGCACGTGTCCATGGGCCGCGGTAACACTTACCATCACGTGTCACACCGAAACAAAACCATACAGTGACAGACATTTTAACACACGAAATGCACAAAGGAAACATTTACTTCAGTGTGGCACAGTACACACAAGAATTAGTAGATAGAACAAGGGACAGAGAATAACAAAACTATTTTGTTTCACAAAGTAATTCCGCATTATTTCAGTGAGACATTGTATAGACAGTACATGACATGTCTGTTTATTAACATTCTAGCGACTACCCGCGACTTCGTCTGCATATATATTTTTATAATGAGTATTAATTATTTATTTTGATAAGAATCAATTTGTTACTGCAAAAATAATTTTATTGTTGTATTTATATGGTTCACTACTATTTTGGCAATAATGGCTTACACATAAAAGATAGATATATGTTGTAGCGGACTTTTTTGTAGAACTATTTAATAGAAAGATTTCCACCATACAATATATTCGTGTAACTCTTATGGTTTTTGCAGCGCACGTCAAAATAGCTCGCAGATGGCAGAGTTTTTTCCGACTTACTTGACACTTATCGTTATATTTTGGCCAATTTACACAATATCTTTATAAATTATAGCCTATGTGTTATTCTGATGTATGAGATATATTATTGTAAAGTTTCATTAAAATTCATTGAGTAGTTTTTACGTGAAAAAGTAACAAACATCGATACATCCATCCTCACAAACTTTTGCGTTAATAATATTAATAAGATTTTATTTATCTGTGAACATAAATATACAGCAATACCCGAGAAGTAAGAAACTGAAATAGATATACCAAACCAATTGCCAATAACAGATTCAACTAAGTAGTGAATTAAATACGACGAACTTTTAAACGTCAATATTTCTATTGAGAAATTTCACTTAACTTCTTTTACTTTTGAAACTAGCTTGTTCAATTGATAGGAACCAAACTGTAACTCTTTGAGGACGCATCCGTTTCTCATGAATCGCATGACGATTCTTCAAGGCCCAGATACGACAATTTTGCGTATTGAAGTATCCGTCAAGGTGGAAATGGGCCTCATCACTAAAGATGATTTTTTCGCCAAAATGACGATCCACTTCATATTGCGTTGTGCTCTTTCGTGTAGCGTTCCATGTTGACTAACAACTGTCGTAATAATATGTGACATCTATAAACAAATCAGAGTTGCCAACCGCCAAACAAAAAAATGGCACAAAATTTAAATCCGGCATCCAATCTGGGACACCCTATATCAGGGAAGTCAAAGATACGGCCCGCGATCGCAATGTGTCACAGAAAGAAGAATCATGACTTCACTCGATTCCTCTACGGAATTTTATACACAATATTTCAAGAGTTTGGATAACTACCCGGAATTAAAAAAGCATGCAGCACGCATTCTGTGCATGTTTGGTAGCACCTATTTATGTGAGCAGATGTTTTCCGTCATGAAAATAAATAAGAACAAACATCGCACAAGACTTACGAATGAACATCTCCAATCAATTCTTAAAATAATTACAACGAATATGATACCTGACATCAATGAGCTTGTCAAAAACAAGAGAAGTCAGGTATTTGGATCCTCGAGCTCAAAATAATTACCCTCTTTTATAACTTTGATATGATTTTTAACAACCGTATATTATTATATACTATATAATTAAATAAATAAAATGTTATAATAATTCAGTACATTTTTTTTATTTGAATTTGGCCCGCCTACACATTCTAAATTTAATATATGGCCCTCTGCAAAATTGAGTTTGACACCCCTGCCCTATATATTCGTGTGTGTGTGCTCTGTGCATGATCTTCTTGGACTTGAATGGATATAATACCTACTCATCCACTCACTGAGCATAAGTTAAACACAAATAGTTGTCGCCAAAAATATCCAAATAACTGGCAGGAAACTGTTTAAGACAGCCACTATAAGTGGAGCACATACGAGCCAGTGGAGCGTTACGACCGATATTTTTGTATTCTTTGTACGAACATGAAATAAGTACAAGATGAACAAGATAAGTACAACAGTAATGTACGTACAAGTTTCGAAACAGCCCGTGCAAACAAGGATAGTAATTTTATCAAGTGCATCCTGACATTGGACCACATTATTTATACTTTTGTGAAAAAATAAAAGGTTCACCATGGTGAAGTTTCTGCAATCTGATGACACATTATAATTACCGCAACGCATATACCATTTCCATTATTGAGACACTTTTATATATATATATATATATATATGTAAAGAAACTATATTTCTTTAATTCGTACAGCGCTCTTCTATCTGTAAACAGTGACCATGTACTGTACTCCATAGATGGCGCTGTGAGTAATGGCGGCCCTCACGGTTGGAAGAGCAGCTGATGTTTAGTTTTGACAGCAGTCACCATGATTTAGTATATTGTTAGATTATTATAAAAAATGTATGTATAAAAAGGAATTGACAATTTAAATAATAGACTTTAAATGTCGTTTCTTTGTTTTCAATGTGTGTATATGTATGTATATACATGTATATAAATACAAAAAATACCATAAAAATTACCCGGTAGTTATTAGGTACTAGAGGTATCAGAGCGTCTTCGTTTGCGTGAACTTTAGAGTGATTCCCGTGGGAACTCCACAACGGATCGGGATAAAATGTACCCTAAATGTGAACCTAAGTCATAAGCTATGATTGCGTGATGCGCTTTCTAACAGACCGACAAACAACTTTATATTTATTAGATATATTATTATTGTACGAGCAGGAACGATAATGTTTATATCAAAAACCACATAAGCCTTGTACAAACCGATGTGAAATTGTGAAAATATGTACGTCTGTATTTATGTACGCGCCTACCTCCGAACCTGTGTTTGTACGGGCTAATTGGAAGCGTTCGCCTGCGGGCGTGTAGGGATGCAGTGGGATCGATGGATTGTTGGAATGATATCGATAATTTTGGTAAGTGGTGGTAAGTCGATACTGTCCTGTGACATCCGCGGTATGTGACAACATCAGTCCAGAATGACAGACAATGGTACGCGCTCGAGTGCGTTGCCTACCGCCGAAAATATTAGGAATGGATTTGGAAAAAAAGCTTGGAATAATGGGGTGAAATAGGATAGGGAGCGATGGGAATGGGCGTTGACATATCTCACTCCCTACCAAAACAAAAATGGAAAACTAAAGTGAAGTAGAAACAAAAAGTGGTAAATTAATTATATTTAGGTACATGAAATGTAAAAAAGTCAATTTAATTTCAACTTTTGTACAGTTAAATTAGTAAGTAAAATAATTAATGGTAATTTCGCTCCCTTCCATCTAATCCCAGTCAGTATTATACCGTGACGTCTCGTTTCTCTCATCCAATGAAAAAAAAAAACTTACTTCGTGAATTACAAATCTATCGATATTTCTAATTCTCACGTCCCACCCATCACTACGGGCCCTTGTTTAAATATTAATACAAGCGACAAAGGGTCGATTGTGGCGCGGTCGGTCTATTGTATCACCACCTTTATATTCGCGACTACTCGACGGGAGCTGAGTGGGATAATCTAAACATAAATGTATAATCTGGTTAGAATATACCCTTACAGTTGATTTTTGAGGTGTTACTATTGGCATGTATCATGGATGTGTGACAGTATCCACTAACGATCCACATTAGTCCAGAATGATAAAATATTGGCACACACCCGGGTGAGCTGCTTCTTACCTATCAAGATATAGGAATGGGTTTGGAAAAAGGGTTGGGAGTGTGAAAAAGTGTGTACGTACATTGGTAAATTGGACAAATTGGAAAATACAGTACATTTCAAAATACATTCGATGTAACGAGGCCAGTCGAATGCGCCCAGCGGCTGTCGTATTGCAGCGTGCACCCTCCTCCTCGTAGATTTCCTAGATATTTATACTTTAGTGAAATCTTAAATTAAAAACGATTTTTTTTATTATTGTTAACCATCCGAATGTATTATATTTTTTTAGAGCTGTTATAATTTTCTTAAAGCTTAATAAAATTTGTATTTCGCTGATTTTAAATCGTAAAACTTAATAATAATAAAACTGCAGGGCACTGCTCCCACCTAGTAAATTACTGGAGTGTTTCGGGCCGTAATCCACTACTAGGGCCCGCTGAGGATTGGTACTGTAGATGTTTTTTTTCTGCAGCGTACGGGTCTTCCTCGCGATGTTTTTCGTCACCGCCGAGCTAGTGACATTTAATTTAAAATCCTTACTTAAATAGATACTTAGTATTACGGGCTGAGACCTAAGTCACCTAGGTCACCGATCTAAAATCTAACTTTATACCATCAATCGATTCAGTGTTTTCAAAATTACGACGGTGTACACTGAGTATCGCACATCTGTGATTAAACTATGTCAGAGTTATGTTTTTCATATTTTGTTTCAATTATCGCGTTTTTCACATGTATTTAAACGGATCTCAACGCGTGTGTTTACATTATTTGTTTCACTCGTTTCGATTGGATTGCACCAGCCCTGGTCACAAGCCGACATAAATATACTAGATTATATACGTCAAAGTTTAGTATTCTCACCGTATTCTCAGAGATAAGCTAACGCCCCGGTTTCGTCTGCAATTATACAGGGTTATCAACGCCCGGCCGAGTTTCAATGCCTCGACAAATTCGCTGTTGTTTTTAATTAAGACCTCTATTAGGGTTGCCACCTGTTCCGTTTGATAATTAAAATTTGCGAATTTGTAAATTGTATCGTCTGTTTTAAAGGGTGTTTTTTTGTTTTGTTATTGTAATATTAGCAATTTGTAAATATAGATGGCAAACGTGAACAAATGACGATCTACGTTGTGTTCGGTTACATTTAGTACTTTCACTTCATAGCAGTAAACTTAATTCATTGTTAAACTAGTCATTGATAGGCCAGATTTAATAAGTAGGCTTCCTTTTAGGATTCCTGTTCATTACTCTCGCTCCAATAAAATATTTCACATCTCTATCATACAGCAGACGAGCATACAGTCCACTTGATGGTAAGAGTGGATACTGTCATCCATAGACATCCGCGATAGATGCCAACGCCAGTCCAGAATGACAAACGTTGGCACGCCCCCGGATGTGCTGCCTACCTTTGCAGATTAAGGAATGGATTGGGAAAATAGGATAGGATAGGATGGGAATGAGCTTTGACATACCTCATTCAATGCCGAAACACGAACGTATTGGGTAAATACGGGTAGGAAATGCAGTACATTTCAAGGTAGTTTCGAAACCAAAAGGAAGAAAGGCCGGTATTGAAGCGTCTTCTGTCTTTCTGCACATTCTACCGCTGCTGAAGCCTTCTCGCAGGTTACATGAAGGTGAGATGGGGCCAGTGTATCGACCCAGGTGGCATTCTATACCCAGTAGCCGGCCCATTTTTCGCGGCATTAAAAACTCTCGCAATAATACTTGTAATTAACGATTTTTCGCTAAAATCGGTTCTAAACGACGCCACGGACATAAACTAGTTTTGAATACTTAACGCACATCCCTGCGGGCGAAGTTTTTAATTAAATATTTAAATTCATGCTACATCCCGCGATAAGGGAGCTCGCGCCCTCACGAATGTACGCCGACAAAGTAGTCTTGATACTTGGAAGTTTAATTATTGACTTTTATTGTAATCTAACAGTGCACGAGTCTTAATGAGTGGAGACGTTTATTTGTGTATATAGTGTAATTCCCGCGGGAACTAGATAAATAGTACTCCATATGTTGAGCAGGCACTTAAGCTATAACTAAGGCAAGTGTACAGATTCCCAAAAAGCCCCGAGGAGTCTGCAAGGTATTTATGGAAGTTCCAAAGAAAACACCTTGCTCAGGACATAGACTTTTAATTATAAACATTCACCGCAGGTCATGTTTTGGCGGCGCATCTTAACACCGTGAACTAGACAGAGTGCACAACGCCCTCTATGGAGGTGTAAGCAAATCAATTCTTATTGGTGACTTAACAGCAAGTTTCATTAAAATCTGTCCAGTGATTTTTGCGTGGTGTGCATTCAGATAGACATACTGACAGAGAAAAAATCATTTTTCATGATTCTGTCTCATTCCTATATATGTTCGGGTACGGCTTCGCTGCTTATTCATAAATTCATAAATCTGTGCAAAAATATTTGAGTGCCATCAAAGCGTTCCATATTTCAGTTTCGTGTAGCACGTGTAGAGACATAAAATTCAATTATGGAACACTTTTTAAATGATTTGTGCACGAGTAAATACTTATGTTTAATAAAAAACATTTTATTAAATTTGACCAACTTCTGCTGTCCCGATTTTTTTCTTCCAATACAATGAAATGATCCTTATAAGAAAACGGAGTCGATCAGCATTAAAAAAAAATTAGTCAAGTTTATTCGTCCCAGTAAAAAAAAAATCTGTATACCTACTTATAAATAATACGATATACAACATATTTCATAAAAACGCATACACATATTTATGTATGTATTACACATGAATACATATCATACATAACATTATCTAACGTACAACGAACATTTATTTGTAACGTTATGTAAGTAACAGAACAAAAAAAATACAAAATTTTGTTAGTACAAAATTCTTCAATTATTAAATTAAAATCAAAAATATTTTTCTTCTCAATTATTAAGATTACACAGTCGGAGTACAAATCTGAAGACGGAAACCGTTAAAGCATGCCAAAATCGCCCATCCGACCGTTATTCCTGTCATACAGCCACGCTCGACTTGCAGGGGCTGAACTGCTTTATGACGAGTTGATGGTGACTTACCGTTTGTGCACTGAAAGCAATGGATCACAAACGGTACATCACCATCAACTCGTTATAAGGAGAGGACTGTAGTTCTCTTCTTTGTCCCTATAACGCGATCTAACGATCTAATTCTCTACTCATACACACACAACACAAGACTTAATACGTGGAAAAGGCGTGAATTTGAATATAAAGGGTGTCCTTCAATAAATTCATAGGCAGGGGGTAGACAAAATAAATTTCATTCTCGCTTTTATCCCAACGCAATAGGATTCATTGCCATTACACCCGAACGCTCTGAATCTCTGCAAGTATCTATATATCATGTTCAACTTTCAAATGTCACTTGCAGGATATACTTATAATCCGTGAGTGGCTTTTCCCGCTTTTTAATGTGAGATTTGTTTTTAAATCGTACACTTGTAGCACAAGAAAATTGTCACCGAAACGCAACATGGCCGTTTACAGCTTTAGGCTTTTGGGGCACAGGGATATGGTCAAAATTGAATAAAATGTAAAACTACAAATCTTGGAACCAACTGATTAGGGTTAGGGCCCGAGTGAGTGCAGGGCGGGAGGCGGTAGCGGGAGAGCTGGCTCCGCGATCCGCTGCGCGCTGTATTTATCATGTGTGCGCAGTTAATAAACGATTCTCGCCCTGAAAGTCTTTTGTATAAATAATGTCTTACTCAAAAATTTGACACAGAAGAAGTTTTACATGAAAGAAGTTTTATAAGTTATGACACTCTCGAAAAATGACAAAACTACAGAGAAACTTGAAACATGGCACTAACTCGCAATGGAAATCGCAAACTGATTTGAACTGTCCACTTTCGCTCAAAAGACTCGCAAGCGTGGCCGCGAAACCCGCTCCACGTCTCGCTATCATACCGACCACACCGCAGCTGTTATAATTGTTATGTTTGAAAAATACACAACGGATTCCGCTCTCCGCGCCGCGCCCACTCCGACCGCTGCCTTAGATTTTGTCAGTTGTGTGGAAATGTTTATTTATGATGTTTCTATTTTTATCGAAATTAGTTCAGTAATTTTTAAAATGTGGAGGTATGTTTAAGGCAAACATTGAAGATAAGTGGGGCCCTACAGGACCGATATCAGTTTTCTATGTTAAACCTTTTAAATTTTCATCAAACCTGTTCGTCTGTGAGGGCCCTAAAGAAAAGAGTTTTCCCGAGAGGCGGCCTCGAGGCCATTGTTTGATTTTAATTTGGAAACTCATTTTGTATTCATTAATCTTCTTTTTGACTTGTTGAATACAGAAAGTGGGTAAGAGACGGAAAATAATTCCTGGGCTACCTATTTTTGAGTTTTGACACTTTTTAAATGTAACTTGTACTTGTATCAGATTTTTTTTTTTATGACCGAAGGCGGTAGACGAGCATACAGTCCACCTGATGGTAAGTAGATACTGTAGCCCATAGACATTTAATGTCGCACTGCAGGGCGCAAGCCTCCCCTAGATGTTTTAGTTTAGTTTCTAGTTCCCTAGATGTCGCCACTGAATAGCAGCGTACCTCTCACAGATACGTTGCAGCCTTTCTTTCAATTGCATAAGGGTGGCAGTTGCCAATTTTCCCATCGAAACGGTTGCGTGTTTCAATCGAAAACTGGCCACAAAGTTTTGTAAGCAAATTGTGACCATTGCGAATAAACGTTATATTTTTAAAATAAAACAAATTATTCTTAATAAAATTATAATTTTAAAATAAAAATATCAATGTTTTCTTTGTATTATAACAATATTAATGGCTAGACTAGATATATTAGCGAAGTCGGGAGAGCGTATCTCTAGCTGGACTAAACCTATAAATAACACAGATATTTATCTGCAGCCGTTAATTGAAACATCGGGGTGGACCGGGGATATAAAGCACACGTTCGGTCAGCGATTTCGGTTGTCCATTTCACCCCCATCTCCCCTTTGGTTTTTTCGCCGTCTGCCGCTCGATTGGAATAAAATACTCAAAGCTAGGCATTATAGATTCCATTTGTTTTAGTTTCAGTGCTCGTCTATATTTACAAATTGTAAATATATAAAAAGACAAACTATATAGGTATGTACAACAAAGGTCTGCTGGAAGAAATCTCCGCTTACCTTTACTATATCTTTTCTCTTTTATTTGTTGCTTTTTATTTATGTTATGTTTCATGTTTTCTATTGAGGGGGAGAGTGCACGCTGAAATCTAACAACCGCTGGGCGCGCTCCACTGGCCACGTTACACCTCTCTCTCACAGAAGACTACCTTGAAATGTACTGCATTTCCCACTTTATCTTATTTCCCTAATGTACGTACGTGTTTCGGTGGTGAGTGAGATGTGCCAGAGCCTATTCCCATCCCATCCTATCCTATCCCTCCTCTTATTTTCCCAACCCTTTCTTCCAATCCATTCCTTAATCTGCGAAAGTGGGCGGCGCATCCGGGGGCGTGCCAACGTTTGTCACTCTGGACTGATGTTGGTGTATATCTCGGATGTCCATCAACGACAGCATCTAACTACCATCAGGTGGACTGCATGCTCGTCTGCCGCCTTTTTTCTATAAAAAATAAAAACAATTCATAATTATGTGTATTGAAAATTGAACATTGTTATTACGTAGTACCTACTTAAGTTTCAAATTTGACTTTCAAACTTGGTCTTCTGTGAGAGAGCGGTAACGTGGCCAGTCGAGTGCGCCCAGCGGCTGTGGGAATGCAGCGTGCACTCTGCCCCTACAAAAGGAATTCGAAGAATTCGAGAGCTAATGAACATATATACTCGTATAATGTTAATACCTTGCAAGGTCTCAATACTATATGTACGGGTATATACAAATACCAAATTACAAAGAAATACTCATCACATTTTTGAAAATATATTGAATCGAATTGAAGGTGTTACCACATACCACTCAACCCCCTACCTCCAGAAACATTCACATCCATTATACAGACCATCTTCACACACGTGCATACATACATTCACACAAATGAATATTCGCTTCTGTACCTACTCGTACTTTGAAAATTAAAAATCACGGCCGAAATCGACTGATAATTTCAACCCTTCACAATTGAGTTAGCAAAAATCTCGGGTCTCTCCGACCCGATATAAATTGTTCTCGCGCCTCTAACGGCGGAAGGGTTAATTGACATTCCTAACCCTACAGCGTGGGTATGCGATGTAATTGGACGGGTTTATATAGAAGTTACCTGTGGATTTGTCCGCTTAAGACCCAAGTTTAACCGGAAAATGTTTAACGATTGCCTTGTCTTACAAAATCCAGTAAAATTTCAAAACTACTGAACCGATTTTGATAAATTATTTTTGAATAATAATAATAAATAGTTTATTTTGCCAATATTCATTGTTAAAAGAGTGCAGGCATATTTTATTCACTCCGTATAACATAGAGTGGTTACAACGTAACATAATGAACTCTGAAAGTATGTTTGGGTGTTTATTTCTTTTTTAAAACAATCGTGCTGAAATGATTGCAGAATACCAAAATGGCCGACCGGCATTTATTAATTAGTATAATCAGTTCCAATGCGATTGGCCGAAAACAAAATCAAATCAATGAAATATCTTAACATTCAGCTTTATCGATATCGATATTAACATGTATCGATGTATCAAATTATGAATATAAAAACGATTATCATCTCATTATTGGATTATCATTATAACATTATACGATAATTCATTATCATCATTATATGATAAAGATTATCATCTCACTATATAATTTAAGGCCGTGGCAGTTGCCTCATGCCGCAGGCCGCCATGTTTGTTTACATTTTGGACTAATTGAATTGGAACGAGGTATAGTATTGTACTACCTTAATGCCATTGTAGAAATACATTTATGTCACCATAAAAAAATGACCGAGCGTAACAAAATTGAGCCCAACCTCCCCTCAGTAGTCCAAAATCGTCGCCATCTGGTCACAGACGAGTGAAAAATTACGCGGGGTCTGCGAACCGTCAATTAGCGATGTCTGCACAGTGTCACCAAGAGATGTGATGTGGAAAAAATGTACCTATTGTAGTTAAATGTTGGTGTAACACGTTTGGTTATGCAAAAAACAATAATTAATGGGATAGGTACATAGATGGTTTGAGAACAGCACTACCCTATCTCGACCGGCGTGTGTCGCAAAAGGCGACTGAGGTATAACAAAGCCGCGACTACAAGCCCTGAGGAAGTACATCATCTCTGAAAGAGAATGCTCGCCAACCCATGCCAGCGTTCGTCGATCTCGACCGATGTCGGCATGTATCGCGACAACATCCAGATGGACCGTCGGCTCATCCACCTTCTTTATAAGAAAAGAAAACCTCTATTTCATCATTGCATGGTAGCGGAAATAATATCCGCTACCATGCAATAGAAAGGTATAAATGCACAGCGAGGGGAGAGTCCGCAAAAAAGATATTAAGTTGAGACACATGTGTTAGCGAGAATGTAATATTCACAATGTGATATATTGCAAACGAAGCCGGGTTCGAATTGTAGTTATACATCTATTTTTTTTACATATACACAGAAATCTCCAGCTTTGTCTGAAATTATAAATTTGATTTAGGTAATAACGACTGTGGTATAATTACAGATTTCCCACTGATAACATCGAAACGTAAAAATAAGAAAGTGCCTATATATGCTTTTGTGTGTCCTGTAAGCTCTGCAAGTGATGCAGCCTCAGGAAGACGAAGAAGAATACAGGCCATACAGGATTGTGATGCATGTGACCTTTCCATTCATTCGGATATGCTCCTAATGATCCGTGATCTAAATGATTGGCTTGCTTCCTAAGAACACATCAATATCTTTAAATTGACTGTTGTATACGTGAGCTAATCACACTTACGAGTATTAAAATAACTCATAAACATAACTTAGACATGAAAACAATTTAGTCGTCTTCCTGATAATTATGGAAAAAGAAATAAATTATTTGAGGGCATTTATATAATAGAATAAATACTAGATGAAATTAAACAATGTATAAATATCTATAAAAATAAACTAAAGACATATATTTATAGAATTATTGTTAGCAAATAAGTACTATATTGTATCTTATACCTATATGTATACTGTACTTGAAATGAATGCTTTTTAGTACCGTATTTTATTTTATACCTATATACTGTGCTTGAAATGAATGCTTTTTACTATAGTATTTTATTTTATACCTATATACTGTACCTACTTGAAATGAATGCTTTTTTACTACAGTATTTTTTTATACAATTATTTAAATTCACGTGTATGTTAACTGTATTTAGTGTTCTTATGAGTATAAAGTGTATGCAAAAGAAAAGTATTTTTTATTATAAGTACATAGTTATTTCCATGGTAGTATGTAAAAAATTCTTATAGTCACTCTTAGTTATGATGTTACCTACATCTTAACTGTGAATTGTTTCCTAAACAAAAAAATTGTGATCGACAGAATACGACAACAGATAGAATTATTCGAATTGATCTTAAAAACTCCCTTTTACAAAACACAAAAGTGGAGTAAACAAATCCAACAAAGGATGTTTCCTCTCATTTCTTTTCGTTAAAACAAAGATGTCTTTAAAATTCACAATTCGTATGACCTTAGACAAAGGATGGGGGAGTCTTAAATATACAATTGAAACAATTCTTTCATTTGAAATTGTTTCTTTGATGTACGAAAGATTAGGGTGGATCTTAAATGGATTCGAAAAAACACTATTTATTTTTTCTGTATTAATTTTATCGGTGTGTTTTTTATTGGCTCGTCACTGTACCATCAGCTTATGTATCTCCAAGACCTCTAACAGTAGACCTGATCCATAAATTCAAAATCACTCAGCGAGCTATGCTCGGAGTTTCTTTGTGGAGTGGGATCCGGAAGGAATAAATTCGCCAAAGTACTAAAGTCACCGACATAGCTCTTGGAATCGACTTCAATGTGGCAGTGGCCAGATCATATTTTCCGTAGAACAGATAACTGATAGAGTAGACGAGTCCTCGGAGACCACGTATCGGGAAGTGCACTGTGGACTGCAGAATAATTATTTACCTCCTTCAATTTTTGCTTTAATGGTCGTATCCACACAATTCTTTCTTCGTGAAACATTTGAATCGTGAAATTGAGTCGTTGTTTCGTATAATTCGTATGTTGATCTCCGTCCTAGTCCAATGGGAATGGGGGACGAGACTTGGCAGCTTTTTAATACGGGAAATACTTACTTCTACGGGAAAGATGCATGGTGCAATCGAAATATGGCGAGATATTTCGACTTTACATCACACTGTCCGCCCGAAACATCCATGGATGTTAACATACCAAGACATAACATCCGTGCTGTGAGATATGCTAGGGTCAGTGAGACATACTTAGGGCTGCCACCTTCGGAATACCCTAAACCCGGAGAGAGAAAAATTGAGACCAAAACCAAAACAGGGAAAGTAGTAAAATTATATTCTATAGCATATTAACGTTTTCAACGAGAAAATATTAAATCCCTAATTAATTATTATAACACTAGAAAATCTCATACTGCCTTTGATTAATAATTAATAGAGCCAACTTGATATTTTCTGACATTTTTGAATGTTCGACTACACAGCCGCGCCGCCCAGAGATCTACGATGTCAACCCGTAGCCCGGACAATCGTCCTTCAAACGAGAAAACTCCGGATCAAACCCGGAGGGGTGACAGCCCTAGATATGCTACAGTTTTTCCATAGTGTTTTATTTAATCCCGTCGCGTGAGGAGTACGGTGGTAGAAACATTCCCAGTCACATATATTTATGTGTACCATTAACCTGGGTCTATCTATACTAATATTTTCTTAGGTTTTCGCGATTACTATACATAGCAATTAAACAACTTTGAACGGTTTAAATCGCGTATATTTAACATTATTTATATCCCGACGTTTCGAACACTTTGCAGTGGACGTGGTCACGTGGTCACGGGGTGACTAATTGATTTTATTTGTCACTTGAGTTATTAAGGAGTTATTTGAACTACCGTCTGAAAAAGTCTGTCTGCAGTATTCGTTCACTGTGCTCTGTGTGTATCCTGCTGGATATCAAGGACATTCCCAATATTGGTATACGTTATGGCGGAATACTCGCCAATTTTCAAGGATTCGTATTTGTAGTCCAGTGTAACGTTGCGTGCCTGATTCTTTAGTTTTATTAGTAAGTGATGTATTGTTTAATTTAGAGTTAGAAAAGTACTTAATTTTAAATTAAACCGAAATGGTACTTACTGATTAAACTTAAAAAATATTTACAGCACTAACTTTAGACACTTACTAATTTTACGAGAGCGAAACATCCCTACTGTATATAGACCTCCCCCCGCGGACCTTCACCATACACGGTGTTGTGCTCTTCTCATCCAGCTACCACCTGCGACTTTCTTCAAGTCGTGAGTCCACGTGGCCAGAAGGCGCCCCGCACTGCAAGACCTCCATTCGATGACACGCCTACCACATCAGTTGTCAATCCTGTGGCAGATACAGCAGAATCTCTTCGTTCCTGTTATAACTTGTTTAACAGTTCTTGATCAGCTCTTAATTATTGTCTATTGGTTTGATTGCGTATTAGTATATTTGAGACACTTAATTACACGTATATCCTCCAATTACTTTGTTTTACGCGAATACAATTACCAATGATGGTTACACATACGTGTAAGCTGCTGAGTTAACAAAACACTGTGTCTAACCTTTGACACCGTGTCGACACTGTGTCCCTCACATTTGTTATAATACTATTACACGCTATTTATTACAGGGTTCATTAAAATCCGATATTTATAATAAATATGAAAATATCCGATATTTAAATAAAAAAGACGTGAATTTCATTCTGTAAGTGGTTTTAATGTGTCAAAATTGTTAAATGAAACTTTGACTGAGATTAATAAAATCAGTGTACTTAATCAACATTCAACTAAATTATAATCTTTAGTGTTGAATCATTGACAGTGGCAGTATGTCAGTATAAAGATTTAAAAGCGTGGGATCTGCCAAAATTCTAGTTTTGACTATTATATAAATATCAATTTATATATATCGTGATATATATATCCGCTGATATATATCATTAATAAATAATTTAATTATATTTTTTAACATTCAAGTATCCTACGTTTAACACGCACACATACACATTAACAGGACAAATAACAACGCAATTTTTAACAAACCTTTTATTTCCTTCGCAACTTCGGTAACAAGTTCAACGTTTTATCGGCAAACTCATAACGCGCCTTCGTTAAAGTCGGGCAATATCCGAGTCATCGTACAAGCTATGAAGAGCGTCTTTTATAATTAGAAGTTTGGTCGTATTTTTTTCGTTAATACTTAAATACTTTGCTAAAGATTGGCCCAAGTCAAAGGATTTAGCGGTTTTCTTTGTGAAGTACGAGTAGCTTTTTTATAGGACAGTGGCCTCGGTGTCTGATATTTGGGACCCCGGCCCCATGTTGACGTTAATAATAATAAAATAATGATAGATAGATAACATACATATATTTATAATGATTCATACAAATAACAATCACAAAATTCATTACAGAGTGCCAGGTGTCCAATGTTTGGAGAGAATTTGGAATTTAGAAAACAATAAAAATGTGAATAATTGTACGGAATACAAACTACTCTCCTGTACTCCCGTCACAATACAAATGTCACAGAGGTGCGGTCCATTCGCATTTCCTCGATACGGAGGTGTCGCGTACTGTTCGATCCAAAAATCAGTTTATACCGCGAACCCGTGGGCTGTGGAACGAACTGCCTCAAGAGGTCTTTCCATTAAGCTACGATATGGGGTTCTTAAAGAAAGCTTTGAATAGGATTTTGCAAGGTCGGCAGCGCACCTGCATACCCCCTGGTGTAGCAGGTGTTCATGGGCGGTGATAACACTTACCATCAAGTGGGGGACCGTTTGCTTGTCCGCCTACTTCATTATAAAAATAAAATAAATAAATAGTCTTCGGAAGAATATTGTTTCATTAGTAAGGCATTCGCTTTGCCTTCTCGTTATATTTCCAACTATCCATCCCTTCTCATTTTTTCAATACAATATGTTACGATACAATACAATGATATTATTTACTTGTAAACAATTTGAATTTAATGCAAGATATATTTTGCCAACTGCAGGCTTAGAAATATTAAGCTTTTATAAATTCAAATTAAAATTCATTTATTTGTAGATTGTTGTCATAAAAAAGTTGTCAAACATATATATACGATCTCTACTTCCCGCCAAATTAGCATATAAATCACATGCGACTATTTTAATCATCATCATCATCATCATCATTTCAGCCCTTGGACGTCCACTGCTGGACATAGGCCTCCCCCATTGTCCGCCATTTAGACCTACTATTTTAATAGACAATATTAAATTGCATATAAATATTATACATTGACATTTGTAAGTGAAAAAGGTCGTATTTAGTGTTATATTACTTTTATTTAATAGTTATATTAACAATTATCAATTGTTTTATGTGTAAATAATAACGTCAAATAATTCAATGTCAAAAAATTATTCATTATAATTTAAGGTCTACCATTGTCATATTTAAAAATAATTCCGAAGAAAAAAAAATGTTAAAATTTAAAACGCACAATTAACCCTGTCGCGTGTGCTTTGCACCACACACCAAAACAAGGGGAAGTTCTGTCAAGTGTCCGCGATCCCTAATAAGCATACAGATGGGATCTCTTCACAAACTTCGCGCTAATCACTGTTTTGTTAAACGACAGACCGAGACGGGTGATGTAAGGGAGAGAGTGACAACATCTGTTTTTTAAATTTTAGAAAAACTGTATACGACATTATCTGAGGAAAGTTACTCCGTTGGAGGAGATGTAGTTCTTCGGGGACTTAGTTTGTAATCCTCTAGTCGCCTTTCACGACTCCCGTGGAAACAAATGCGGTGGTTCGATCCTAAAACCACAGGACACTACACGGCTAATGATAAACGTCGAATAGAGGCCACGTAGGTACCGAGAGGCGCAGTGTGAGACGAGCTCCTTTCATCCGGACGAAAAGAGAGGGAAGATCGTGTTTGGTAGCGAGCCTTGAGAGCAGTGGAGGTCCCTCCATGACTCTCTCCATAAGCTGATGGTATGTTACGGTAGATAGATAAACTCTTTACTGTACACCAATAAATGTTGCAAAAAGGCGACTTTATCGCCAAAGCGATCTCTTCCAGACAACCTTTGGGTGGTAACAAGAAAAAATAGGTGGTTAAATTTTACATAATTTAATAATAATAATAATATGTTATGCATATACTGTATATATGTATATGATATACACTTTCTTAAGATTAATAAAATACATACATTATATACATACATAATATGGAAAATTAAAGGGAAAAATACAAAGTGAGTACAGAACAAATTAAAATACTTCAATGAAAAATTACCGATAATTATCAATAAATCGAAAATTAACAATTATTTAAGTGCCGATTATTTACAGCGGTTATATTTTAATCGATTCAGAACCGTGTAATCTACGAGGGCCACACTGAGAGTTTCCGGAATGTATAAGAAAAAATTACAGCGAACGGCCAAAAATCAATTTATTGTTTCACAAAATATTCTCCGTGAGCGTCAATACACTTTTTCATATGAATAAACTAATTTCCATAACATTTATTCCACTCCTCCGTGGTGACCTCGTTTTTCATACTCATACTCTTTATACTCATTCTTACACTATTTTTCATACTCTTCGACAGCCTCTTCTGGAGAGTATAATCTTTGACCGCGTAATTGGTTCTTAATTTTTGGAAATAACAATAAGGCACAAGATGCCAAGTTAGGACTGTGTGGAGGATGGCTCATGAGTTCTACGTTTTTCGCATTCAAAAAGTCGTCTGTCTGTTTGGCCGTGTGAGAGCTGGCATTGTCATGGTGCAAGATTACGCGGCGTTTACGGTTGTTTTTACGGAGTTCGTCAATAACTTCCGACATGCGAATAGTCGTGTACCAATCAGCATTCACAGTACGATTCTCCAGAGCAGCAGTAGCCACGTGTTCAGTTTTTCTAATAAAAAGAAACGATTATCTGCTTCGCGCCACTTAGGTGGGGTTCGGTTTATCTTGAAATACACAAATGGTCGATTGCTGCTTTGTTTCCTGATCGTAGCTGTAAATCTATGTTTCGTCACCTGTTACTATGTTCCACACCAAATTTGACGCCCCTTCATTGAATCTGGTAAGCATGGCATTACCGGACATTGAACGGCATTGAATCTGATGACGCGTTCCGTTTTTTCAAATTTTGTGGACCTCAATCAAATTTTGTGGGGTCCACCGCGAGAACAGCTTTCGCTAAAATTGTAGAAAATCATACAGCGAAAATTTTCACGAGTTAAATCCATCGTAATGCAAACACGCAATTTTAAAAATCGACTCCACAATGAAAAAACAAATGACTCTTAGATGAAACAAACTTTATTCTACAATCAAAGAGTTCCATTTTCAAATAATGTAAATATTTTTTTCTCCTACTTGCACGGAAATGGCTTCATTATTTTAAAAAAGGAATACGTCAATCGACTCTTTTCTGTACGCACGCCAGCAATTTCCAATACGACAATAATAGAGATTGCTGTACAGTAGCGAGGTTATTTTTAGTGCACACTAACATAAATTAGGTTTTTTTAGGTACACGATATTTATTATTATAAAGGCTGAATGTGCATTTCTTTTCAAAAGTTTAAAAAAAGAACAAAGACCGCGCGCAGTCGAATTGGCGGGAATGAAAATCAGATACCTACTCTGTATTGTGGATGTTATGTTCTCGTAAGTTTATCACAATTTTAAGTTGTCTAATAAACAATGAGTACTAGTTCGTTGGAAGGTGAATTAGATTTAACGCCACCAGACATAGCTGAAGAAGCAAAGATACTTTCTGAAAACCTGTTACCACCGAAATCGAGAGAAAAATATGAAAAGGCATATGAAGATTTCATCAAGTGGAAAACTGAAGAAAAAAAAACGAAGTCTTTCGAGGAAAACTTCTGTTTCTTGAATTAATTTGTTTATTGTTTCTTCGCAAATTAGAGAAAAATACTATACAAGTCCCGGCCGAAATAGCAATTAACGGCCTCGTTTATTTAAAAAGGACTCGGCTTCACATCGTCCTTCCAATATTACTCGGCCGTCAATTGCTTTATTTCGGACCTGGACAGTAATGTACTATTATATATTGTTTAGTTCCGGATATTTTCAGTGTGACCTTATAGGTCTGTGAACCATCCATTGTAACGTGTCAAATAAGACCAACGTTGACAGATTAATCCACTATTGTGGTTCGTCTTGGCCCTTATCTGTGGTCAAGCAGCCGCCCTAACATAACACGCAGCTAGTGGGTATTGGCGAGAACACAAGTTATAAGATTCACTACCAAACCATTGGCCGTGTAGTGTCAGCTTTTAGAATAACCCAACATTCTCCCTTCCTGTGTGTTGAACACGGTATTGTAATACCCATGTTAGGTCAGCCAGACTGCGATCGGCGATAATTTTAGTTTTATCATAAGGGTTTAGTTCATATCAAGACCAACAGATGTCGCTGTATCGTGTCTGCATCGCGGTATGGTTTCGTTTCTGTGTAAACATCTTAAATGGAGAATTTTGATGTTGTGTTGTGTTTTACCAATATAGTGGATTTTATGGTGATACCATACTTGTGGTTTTATTGGTCGCACCCTCGGATTGGATCCGAGTTTAACACTGTGAGTGCCGTGTAGTGGCGACTGGGGGATGACAAAGCCGCTACCCCAAGCCCAGAGGAACTTGACCATCTCTACAAAAGTGGACAGCCTGCCCCAAGCACGATACATTATGATTGAGGAGGCCCGTGTCTACCAGAGAATACTAAAGGCTCGGCTCGGCGCGCCGCACAGTAGCGATAACAATTGAAAAATCCTCCTAAATAATGTTCATACATTTTTTTGTGAATTAATCGCAGACACTTGAGCATCGCACCGCAGCGCAGCGCATACTCCCCGGTTTTTTTTTTTTTTTTTTTGTTAGGAGAGACAATCAGGAAAAATCCTGCATGGGACATCTGGTACCATCTAGTCTGGCTGGGCCAGCCTAGGTGGTACCAGGTAGTGTCGGACTCCTACCGACTAAAAAACCTGATTGCCTCAACATCGTGTATGCATAGTTCTTGTGGCCCTAGTGGCCTTTCAAGAGTCACCGGTCGTATACTCCCCGGGTCGCTCGCCAGCCGTATTTATGCGCTGCGATGCGGCCCGCCTCAATTTGCGTTGAACACCTATTCAATTCGACAGTTATTTGATGTGCGATGACGTGAAGAATTGAATGTCAACAGCTAACTGACATAAATTATTGTGTAGAGCTGCGGCCCGCCGCGTCTGTGATGTGCGTTGTAATGTAATGTTTTGCAATGCGGAGCGACTCCGACATCTGTCAACTGACTTTGCTGAGAGACTCCAGAATTACTTCGACGGGACTGGCCATTGACGAGTTGTCAATGAAGACAACTTGATACTGGGACGATGCGTCAATTGCGCTATTGTCATATAAGAAAAGAAGAAGTGTTCTGCCTTGTGTCCGCGATTGTACCAATATCAAATAAGACCGCGATCCCTCTGGCCGCTATCAACCGTACGCAGACTTGTGAAAATATTATTTTTTAGGATATAATGTACTTAGGAGAAATCCATTTACGGACCTTCACTGGCTGGTTAGGGTTCCATCAGAATGGCGTTAACTGCCCTATTTTGACAAATAAAACATGTAATATGTGAATTGTTTACAGTTAAGCTGAGTTCACGAAGTGAGAAAATTGTTATTTCACTATTCACTCGTGATTATATTGTATCCTTTCTTTATCTTCATGCTTCATGTGGATACAAAAATTACCGATGGTAAGAGATAATTTAAAAAAAAAAATTGTGGAGCTTTTTAAACCCATCGTTTGTACTCGTATGTGGCGTTAATTTTTCTTTTGCGATTTTTTAAAGCTCATTCCTAACTAGCCACCACCCGCGGAATAGCTCGAGTGAACTAAGCAGCTGTAAACGATTTTTAACACCTGCAAAAGTACCG
Organism: Sesia apiformis; assembly: GCA_914767545.1. Lineage (NCBI taxonomy): Eukaryota > Metazoa > Arthropoda > Insecta > Lepidoptera > Sesiidae > Sesia > Sesia apiformis. Next base: position 1,086,988 of record OU611977.1, on the reverse strand, counting down.
ACCGATATGGTGAATTTCACGGATAAAAATCATCCATTAGTTGTGAAATAATTCTATTGTAATTTTTTTTTATTTTCCTCGTTAAGTTGAGTTAACTTGAATTGAATCATATGACGCTGACACATATATCAGTTCTCCTTCTGGATACTTAGCTATACATTAGTGAAAAGCAGCTTTTACGTGATACTCAAACAGACAGACATACAGACAAAAAATTAAAAAAAACTACTGATTCGGTTTCTGTAGCTTCTAAAGAGATGCACAATTTCTTTAATTTTTAATTAAGACTTTGAAGCTGACACATATGCCCGTTTTCTTTCTGGATACTTAGCTATACATTAGTGAAAACCCGATCAAAATCCGTTCAACGCTTTTACGTGATACTCAAACGGACAGACATACAGACAAAAAATTAAAAAAAAACTACTGATTCGGTTTCTGTAGCTTCTAAAGGGACGCCCAACTTATTTTTTTTTAATTAAGTCTTTGAAGCTGACACATATGCCCGTTTTCTTTCTGGATACTTAGCTATACATTAGTGAAAACCCGATCAAAATCCGTTCAACGCTTTTACGTGATACTCAAACGGACAGACATACAGACAAAAAATTAAAAAAAAAACTACTGATTCGGTTTCTGTAGCTTCTAAAGGGACGCCCAACTTATTTTTTTTTAATTAAGTCTTTGAAACTGACATATTTATTACTGACAGTTTTCTTTCTAGATATTTAGCTATACATTAGTGAAAACCCGATCAAAATCCGTTGAGCGCTTTTACGTGATACGCAAACAAACGGATATACAGACAAAAATTTAAAAAACTACTTTTTCGGTTTCTGTGGCTTCTAAAAGAGACCCGCAATTTAATTTGTTTTTTAAATAAGTCTTTGTACGGACTGAACGCCATGATTCGATGAGATTATTTAAAAGATATTTTATAAAGTTATTCGTGTATTTTTTTTAAATATACCGAAGTAATTAAGAATCATTTTTTATTAAATTTCATTTGAAACAGTTAAGAAATGAATTTTAGAGTTTGCCAAAAAACATGAGCATTAACTTTCTTAACAAAGCCTGTTAAAGGCTATAGGGGATAGAGTTAGAAATATGTTATACGCGTATTCACAGCACGTTATTTAACGCGTAAAGTGTGCCCCCAACACCTTCATGTACAGGGTGATTTAAATGTGACGTTATCCCGAACAAAAAAATACCTATAGCGGAGATCACAGCTTTCGAATTTCGTAAAGAAGACTCTCTTACATCTTGGGTGACCAGATGAACCGAAACAAAAATCGATTTTTTAATTCGACTTTTTTATAATTCAAAATAATTACGCAGGTAGGGGTACTATCCGCAATGAAAGTAAAATATAGTCATACTAGCGTATATAATCATTATTACTGTTAATAAATAACAATAATTTGGAGGGAGAGAATGCACGCTGCATTCTCACAGCCGCTGGGTGCACTCGACCGGCCACGTTACCCCTCTCTCACAGAAGACTACCTTGAAATGTATTGCATTTCCCACTTTATCTTATTTCCCTAATGTACGTAGGTGCGTGTTTCGGTAGTGAGTGAGATGTGCCAGAGCCCATTCCCATCCTGTCCCTCCCCATTTACCCAATTCTTTCTCCAAATCCATTCCTATATCTCTAAAGGTAGGCAGCGCATCCGGGGTCGTGCCAACGTTTGTCATTTTGTACTAATGTTGGCATGTATCGCGGATGTCTATGGGCGGCAGTATTCACTTACCATCAGGCGGACTGTATGCTCGATTGCCGCCTTCGTCCAATAAAAAAAATTGGAGAGAATTCACGCTGCATTCCCACAGCCGCTGGGTGCATTCGATTAGCCTCGTCACCTCTCTCTCATAGAAGACTACATTGAAATGTACTGCATTCCTCGCTTTATCCTATTTTCCCAATGTAAGTTACGTGTTTAGCTTTATGAGAAAATCTAAAGATAGTGTGTGATGACGAGCCTTAAGGATGGTCCATATCCGGCAATGGGGAGACACGGACTGATGATGCGGTATGATAGTGTGTAATGCCCATGTTCACTGCCGACAAACTTAACTGCAAATTGATAGATAAATCTTTATTGCACACAAGTCAATAACCATACATTTAAACATTTATGAATTGCACAAAAGACGATCTTATCGCTGTTAACGATCTCTGCCAGAAACCTTTGGGTAGAGAGAATATAAAAATTTCAATCACAGTTTGGCAGTTATAATTTATTTAAAAAAATTATTGCTTAGAAGAATTATCATTTATCAGCCAATCATCTTTTGGGCCACGCTGAGATTTCGCGATAGGTGCAATTGAATAAAACTGTAGTTAATAGTGAGGCATATTAATATACACATACATACCATACAAACATACTAAACAACTAACTACCTATATAACATACGATTAATAATCTATACATATAATAAAACTGTAGAAGCAGCGTGTCTGTACATTGAATATATTTACAGAAAACTGATTGGGGGCGATGAAGGAAGAGTATCAGAATACAGATAAAGACGATTTAGAAAATTTTCGTCTGTCAGTTCGAACACGCTAATCTCCAAAACTACTGAACGGATTTTCATGCGGTTTCCACGGGTTAATTAAGCTTGGCTTGGCGCTACGAATGGGTTCTGTTTCATCGACATCGGCTGACGGCAAGAATAGATGCTGTATACAAAGCTTTATAAATCAAACTAAGCTAGTATGTCAGATGTTGTATGTATATAAAATACGTCTAGATGGATGTGTCGTTTCACATAAATATACCTACAACTAGTGGTGGATTAACATATAAGCATTATAAGATTAGGGCCCCCGTTCTTCAGGGGCCTAATTTCCTCTGCCGGCGTTTCGTTGCGCAAACATTTAGTTCTTTGAAATACCTAATGCGCGATCGATGATCCAAGCAAGAGAGCAACATGGCCTCTATGCTTAGGGCCTCCGAAACTCTTAATCCGTCACTGCCTAGAACGGGTGTATTTCTTTTAAATCTAAAACAACAGCCTGTACATTGACTTCTCGCCTTCCGGTAACCTCAAGCCCATAATAAAGTTACTTGTGACTTACTTTATAGCTTGAACGTGACATACTAAGTTATGGCCTTGCTTAGGGCTAGGTGTGGGTTTGAATCCCGGAGAAAATTCCAACATGAATACTCTTATTAAAGTTTTATGATTTTAGTTTCTTTCAATTCAGGCGGGAAACTCGACGAGTGGAGTTTTTGTTTAATTACTTGTGTATTGTGAAACTTCAAACTGTTTTTAGTGCGTAATATAAATGCAATTCAAAAAAAGCATGGGGATACTTTTTTCGTCTGCTTCCAAGGAGTCCAACTCTACAGAGTGACTCTTGACTTACTTCAACGTGGGTGGACATTGACAGGATACGTTTTAGACTTTGAAGTTGTTTATTCCAAAAAAAAAAACTTGACACGTGCATAATGTGTTAATTGCACCATTGCCATATATAAAAAGACAAAAAAATATAAATACAATACTCAAATTATTTATTAATCATCAAAATTATGCACAATCATATAAACTCTCCCCACACACTATGATTCTACGTATGTGTGTGCATGTGTGTCAGTAGCTTAACTGTAAAACATTGATTGAAAGTCGATAGAGGGTATCTGGCTAAGTGGTTAACATTGTAGCTTCCCGACTAGTGACAGATTTATGTTCATCCCGAGTGAGACCGGTTGAAGTGAGGGCCGATTTTCAGTTACTATAAGAAAAACGCCCTATGGCACGCGCCATTTTTTAACGAAAGCCTCATAATTTTGACACTGTTCAACAGTCTCGATCCTTGGAGCTTAACTACATAAGATGTATGCATGTGGTAAGTTGACATATGCGTTTAATCGCTTTAATTTTTGTTTGATCCCTTTAAAAAAAATATATACAAGTATTTTTTTTAAGGACGAAGGCGGCAAGCGAGCGTACAGTCCACCTGATGGTAAGTGGATACTGTCGCCCATAGAAATCCCCGATACATGCCAACATCAGTCCAAAATGACTAACGTTGGCACGCCCCCGTATGCGCTGCCTAACTTTGGAGATATAGGAATGGATTTGGAGAAAGGTTTGGGAAAATTTGGGAGGCATAGAATAGGATGGGATGGGTATAGACTCTGGCACATCTCACTCACTACCGAAACACGTAACAAACATTAGGGAAATAAGATAAAGTGGGAAATGCAGTGCATTTCAAGGTAGTCTTCTGTGAGAGAGGGGTAACGTGGCCAGTCGAGCGCGCCCAGCAGATGTTGGATTGCAGCGTGTACTCTCCGCCTCATAAAACCCTAATCGCCATTTAAATTATATTTATAACTTGTATTTACCTCTAATCGTCATTCAAGCTACCGGTCTCTCATAGACGACTACTACATGAAATGTACTGCATTTTTCAATATAACCCATTCCCCAATCTTACGTACATACATCCGCCAGAGCCCATTTCCATCCCATCCTGTCCAATCGCCATTTTCGTAACCCTTTCTCCAAATCAATTCCTATATATCAAAAGGTAGGCGTGCCAGCATTTGTCGCAGATGTCTATGGACAACAGTAGGTAGCCACTTACCACCGGGTGGAGTGTATGCTCATCTGTGTCCTTGATACTATAAAAAAAAGTATACACTTCATCGCACCTCCCAATGTTCAACCCAATAATGCTGATAGAGAATGCCTCTAGGCATTAAGCTCGCCTTTTGTACGACTAAGAAAAATAAATATTTTTTTAAATAAAAATAAATAATTCCTATACTACCAACCCGGCTTCTCTCAATTTACATAATGGACCTCACGAATGTAAGTCGATATATACCCCTAGATTATTACACACATAAAATTCCAGAAACAGATATATTCGTTCAATTGTAAAAGAATCTATGAATAAAATTAGGTACAGCATCTCTTAAATTTATAACGCGTATAAAATGAATGTAGCGAGCATTCAATGCATTTGCATTTATTGCTAGAGGGAATTCGCCTTGTAAAAAGTCATCGTAGTGCGGTACATCGTGTGTGGTGTGGGCACAAGGAAGAATATAGATTCTTCCTCAAGTGTTACTCAACGAACCGGGGGGTCTACTCTGATTTTACGATTCGGATGTTTCGGGCCCGATCGAAGTTACAACGAACGAAGTGCCATAACCAGGCTTGCCAGATCAGATTGACCAAATTACCGAACATTGCCCAGTGAAGGGATTTGCTGAAAGTGAACACGATAATACACTCACTAAACATTAAAAATTATATTTATTATTGCAAGTTACAGCTTTCAGTGAGTTTTTGTTGTCTCTAATTTTATAGTAAAAGTCATTGCATGTTGCAAACTTCAAATTACAACGAATGCATAGTTCCGCTTTCACCATATCGACACTCGAGTTTGTTCCGATCGTCAGATCATGAATGATTCATGGGGCTGAACACTCTTTCCGCGTATGCATTGTTGCACGGAACTGCCATTATTCTTTTGATATTTTTTTTTATGTTAGGCGTTTCTTCTCCGTTTTTTTTTTTTATAGAGAAGAGGGCGGACGAGCAAGCGGTTTAAAACGATTTTAAACAAGGTGAAGAATAAAGTAAAGTCAAGGTCAAGGTAGGTAGACGATCAGCCGTGCGGGCTGGCAGCTGGCAGCGACACGCCAAATCTATATTGCTTTAATTTTGCAAATAAATAAATAAAATTTTGAAATATGAATAGACTCATACTTCGGTATTTTTGTCATACCGAACACCGAACACGAGACTGAAATACCGAACAGTTCGGTAAAATACCGAACACCTGGCAACCCTGGCTATAACCCTACTCTCACTTTCCTTCGTTAGTAGCTCTATATATCGTGTAATACCAATTATTAAAAAGGTGAAATATTGTTATCGTCAAATTTGACGTTTGACCCGCAAGTATCTCCTGATCTATATTTATATTTCGATATCTATATTTCGATTGTTGTCTCGTGCGATGGGAGTAGTTTCAAATGTCAAATTAAGTTCGTTCGGGCCCATATATCGTAGTGAATATTTTCGTGGTAGGAATCTAATGTAATATTGGCTGAAACTTCGTTTTTCGTATGTTCAGAGTAGACCCCCCGATTCAATATAATAACCATCAGCGTGTTTCTCTACTGCTAGCTACAGATCTATAATTGGTCCGATACTAATATAACTCGATCAATTTTAAGCGTTTTTTTTTTTGGAAGCGTTGCGTCTATGACAATTAATATTTCACATCGGCGGATTATACGGTTCGTCGTATGTCAAATCCGACCTATCAGAACGGCCCAATTATAGCAGTAGAGACACACGCTGATAGTATAACAGATGACTTAAAGTCTTGTGTAGTGTGTGTATGAGGAGAGCGTTGGATCGTATGTGGTGTGGAGACAAGAGACAGGGCTGTATTGAGACATATGTTTAAAAGAAACATTCTTTTAAATATTTGTAATAGATTGCCAAAATCCAATATCCGAAACTGTAAATTTCAACCGATAACTGGCACTCAAAGAGGGTTCTTTCGTCCGGATATAGTAACGGTTATCCGGATACATGATCCGCGGCTGTAAATCTATCACCAGTCGGTTGTTGGGTTAGTTTTATCGTTAAGATGGACGTTTTTTTCTTTCTTTGACCACTAAATAATTGTAGCTAGCGCATTAAAAAAATTTTGTTGTTCCTTATTCAAATTCATATTGACTTTTTGGCGAGAACTCAAGAAAGTAAGGGTTAATTTTTTGTATAATTGTGGATTTCGGGTTTTGTGATTTAATATAATAGTAACAGTTTATTTAACTTCAAAGTGAATTTGTGCATAATATTTTTTATAATCAAATGCATGTGATTGCATTTTTCGTTTCCTTCGAAAGAGTCCAGCTCTTCTGTGCTTAGTAAACGTTCTTTTATTTTACCGAGAGACTGCTGACTTGCCTGGCACTAGTGTGTTTTCAATTTTGGTTTTCAATATTGTTAATTACGAAGGAAACTCGACACTGGCACAATCTAGTACATGCGCTATTGCCATATAAAAAAAAGAAAAAATAGAAAAATAGAGTGACGTTTTGTAGTGTGTATGTATTAAATGTGTGTCTACAGACTTGTCCTTACCACCCAAAGTTCACCTGGAAGCAGTCAATTCGAAGAGTTTGGAGCAAATTTGAATTTAAGTTTTCTTTAGCGGCCAGTTCTTGGGGATATACATAGTAGGAAGAATTTCGGTAAAAGACAATACTCAAAAGAGTATTGTTACTGTAGTAGCAGCTTTGATATCCCAAGTCTCCTTTTACAACGATCACGAGATGAGATGGGGTGGGGTGATGTTTTACATCCGGGCGACACGACACGACACGTTCCCGATGCGCTGCTTATAAATAACGCAAAACTTCTTGGGCTCCGGCGATATCACGTGACAAACCTGCGCAGTAGCTTAGTTTTAGGTCCGTTCGGTGATGCGAGCTGGAATGCCACGGAGGGGGTATTCACAATACAATATGTTCGCAAGTTCGAGCGAGACGCGACAATAATCACTGAGTGTTGTTTGAAATTGTGAGAGGAACACGCGCCGACTGTTGACGCCCAATTCAAGGTCAAAGCCCAAGAGGTTTTGCGAAGACTATACCTTGGCAGATTTAAGGCTCGCGCATATTCCGGCGAGCCGCGTCGCATCGCGTAACGTTGCAAATATCCTTCTGAATAAATCCTCGCACATTGCAAGCGGGCCGTAACGCGCCGCAGAGCAGCACACTGGAGCATTATGCGCCCATGTTAGGTATGTATGCGCTAGGATGCGGACTGTCTCAATGTGCGTTGAACAGGAGCAGTTTACGGACGTAATTCGAAAGTTATTCGCTGTGTAAGAAGAATTGTATGTCAACAGCTGACTGACTTAAATTATTACGTTGAGCTGCTGTCTACCGCGTCCTGTAGTGTGCGCTGTCGCGCAACGCGGCGCGAGCCTTCAGGGCTCGTTTACACAAGGAGAGTTTCTTGAACGGTTCGGGAGAGAATATTGGTACACGATTCCCGTATACGACCAAACTACATACAATTTCACGCCTACAAACTGTTCACATGATGATAAATACTCCATGACAACAGCGATCAGATGTTGGTAACAGTTGTTTATACAGGTTATTGACTGATGTGGAATAGAGCCATGAGGTATGGGTTTGGGAAAAGGGTTAGGAACATAGGGAATAGAAAGCATAACAGGACGAGGAGTTTTCCTAATCACATCACACCTCCCATAGGTTAAAGAATCAAGAGCACCTTGAAATAAGGAATTTCTTTTATTCCTTTACACTCTCCATCCGATGGGATAGGACAGGATGGGATGGAATGGAAAATGGGCTCTGGCATATCTCACCCACTGCCGAAACACATAATGTTTTCATTTATTTCTATGGTCATAAAAAATACAATTGTTTTGTATTACTGAAGGAACTTAAAGTCACCTACAGAAATCTACAAAAGGTTTACATGTAGATGGCGAGTCTATCTTGTTACATCTATACATATAATAATCTATACATATAATAAAACTGTAGAGCCAGCGTGTCTGTACATTGAATTACCAAAAATACCAAAAACTAATTGAGGGCGATGAAGGAAGAGTATCAGAATACAAAAAGACGATTTTGAAAATTTTGGTCTGTCCGTCTGTTCGATCACGATAATCTACAAAACTATGCAACGGATTTTCGTGTGGTTTTTACAGGTTAATTAAGCTTAGCTTGGCGCTTCGAATAGGCGTTGTTTCATCGAAATCGGCTGACGGCAAGAAAAGATATCACAATTAAGTCGTACGAAATCGCGAGCGCAGCTAGTGCGTTAATAAAGTAAGATTTAAGCCTACCATGATAGATATATACCAGTGTATAGATTCTGAAGTACACTTGGCATTTATTTACCTAGATTGGGAGAATAAAGAATAAGGGTAACTTGGCCAGTGCCTCCTAACTTCGGAATTAGGATTGCAACCCATGGTTTAAACTCTTCGGAAATATACGGTTTCTTTCTTTCTTAAGTTCTAATCGAAAATTTAAACCTACCTTCTCATTAATCTTCACAGGATGCTTCATGATGTAAGGAATCCCAGGAACCCCGCCAAATATCGTGGGCATCATGGCCGGCGCGAATATCACTTTGACAGAATTCTGACAATCTGTCACTTTACTGTCACCGTTTTGACAGCTCTTTTGACAGCAGCAGTGATGGCACACTTTTACACTTTCACAGTTACTTCTGTCTTTGTCTTTCATTTGATCGTCAGATTTCGTCTCTGTGTTTTCCTCTAAATTCTCTGTGGGCAATGCTTTTGGAATTTCGGTAAAGAGTTTCGGTTTCTTCGTGAAGTCTTTCGGAAGTTCTAGAAGTGGTGTTTTCCGTTTTAAGTCTTTAGGAGTTTCAAGTAAGTATGTTTTGTTTTTTTCGGTTATCTCTTCGGGTTTCTGTTTTGAAAACGGGTGTACCAGGAGCGTTTTCGGTCTTCTGTTTTGTGTAGATGTTGAGGCCCTTTCAAGGGCCTCAGTGGGCCTTTTCGCATCCAATTTGGCAATTTTTTAATAACAGTTGCACTCAAAAATGTTTAGCTTTACTTTTAAAATATTCTTTAGTTGGTTTTCAAATACAAAGCCCGAAAATTGTAATTTAAAATACAAAATATATTGAAGTATAGTCATTTAAATCTTGCTATTTAAAAATCAGTTCATCAAAAAACAGTTTTCAGTTTAATTTATTTTATTAAATGAGAGACAGTATTTTAAATTTGTATTAAACACATTTGTTTTTAATTTAGTTATATATAATCCATTTCACAATATTAATTGTTCATTGGAAAATGGAATGTCAGTGGGAATAATTAAAAAGAAATCATTAATATTTTTCAAAATGAATTTTTAAAAAATCACATATATACACTCACTATTTTATTCACGTGAAAAGGACTTAAAAACACTTGCTTTAAAAAACTGTTCACTTCAAAAGTTCATTCACCTACCACGTGGTTTTGTTTACCGACAAACAAACAAACCGGAAAACAATAAAAAAAATCCCTGTAAAATTCAAAAATACTCTGTTTTACCATAAATGAATCTTGTTTATCAATGTTCACGTCAATTTTTTTCGTAAAAAGCTGTCAATTTTCCTGGAAATGTGAGACTTTTGTCGGGAATATATCTTATACATCCGGTCACGAGGAGTTTTCCATTAGTACTGAATCTGAGGGCGTGACAGAGGAGTGCCGGGGGCGGGATAATGCCACGCCTACTTGGGACAAATCGAGAATTATTTCATAAGTCTAGACTAGGCAAGATGGCTTCTGATTCTACTGTGTTAATTTAGTATTTCGGCTGTACCTAGAACCTGCGATTGGTTTGCTTTTACTCGAGTTGTTTCACATTGCAACTACGATAGCGTGATTTGTTCTTGTTATTTATACAGGGTTAGTTAAATAACAGCCGAGTTCTTACCTAATACTGAGTTTCCTACATCAAAGCTAACAGCTTTTGCAGTAGGAATTTTAGTAAACTTGATATTTTCCTCAAAAAAACTTAATTTGTTTTAAAAGAGTCCAAAAAAAATGTTTTTACTGGCACCTGTCTTATGGTAACAATTTAGCAATCAATAGTTCGAGTCTGAAATGGGTGCCTTTCACCCGAATTAAACACTCTACTTTTCATTTCGAAGATGAGGAAAGTAAACACAAGCCATATATGCAAAAAATATTACTTCAACTTCCCAAGAATTTGCATTAATCTCGCTTTCCCGCCTTTTTTTTTTCTTTTTTACGCGCAACATTTTTCAAACGCCTTAATGCCAGCCAGTCTTTTTGAGTAGTAAATACTTATTGCTAGCTTGATAAAAAGAACTTATTATTATAGATTATATCTAATTTATGTCAATGATCTATCTAAATTAATTTTGACGCGGTTTAATCGGTGTCTTAAATAACATCACAAACAAAAATTCTACAAAGTTAAGAATTAATATAGTATTAATCGAAGTGTGGCTGTATAGGTTTCTGCCGTCGCCCAGTGGAACTACGATTTATTGACTAATTTTTTTTTAAACTACTTTTCGGCCCCCGAGCTCAAACGTATCACTTTCAGCCCGCTTCTTAGATAATCTATGGTCTACTTTCAGAGTATGAGAAATGAAAAGAAATTATAGGTACAGTTATTATGATAGTCTTCAACACTTTAAAGTGAAGTCTCTAAGGTTCTTCATTTTAAAGCCTTCCCAAATCGCTTCCCATGTTCGCAACCCTTTCTCCAAATCCATTCTTTTCAGGAACTTCAACAACTCAAAGTGTGAGACCTGCCAACCTGCTTGGCCATCGTGGCGTTTTAGATGCATCCCTCATGCACATTATGTTGTCCATGCCCAGCAGTGAATATTGATAGGGCTAGTTGCATTGCATACAAGTATTAACAAAAAGATATATTGATAAAAAATACCACGTGGCTATTTCATGCATCTGTATGTTGCGATGCCGGAAATGGTCTCCAACTCTCACTCACTACCGAAACACGTACCTACGTACATTGGGAAAATACGATAAAGTGGGAAATGCAGTACATTTCAAGATAGTCTTCTGTGAGAGAGGGGTAACGAGGCCAGTCGAGTGCGCCCAGCGGCTGTTGGATTTCAGCGTGCACTCTACCCCTCTATTCTAATATCTACAATAAGATCCTAAGATAATGGCAAATTCATCAAATTCTACCTATGTAGGTACTTACGTTAAAAATGTTTGTTCGCGCCAATAACATTGGTGCTTTTATTTTGTAGGGTAATATCATATTTTATTACTTATTATTACACTGATTAGTTTATTTCGCTGCACCTTTTGCATACACGCCAGTCTAGCGATCGACCTTTCTCGTCGCCGGTCGATTGTGAAGCTCACATATTTTGGTGGTCTCCTGGACCCTGGAATTGGCACACACTGTGCCTTTCCATACCGCGAGTGTATGTGCTTTAAGCTGTATCGTAGCTTAATATCGAAGGACGCTTAAACTAAGTGGAAAGCCAAGAAGAAGCGCTACCAGGCCTGGAGCAACGCGTGGCGGCAACGAGCTCGCTAGGCGGTCATAAGTTTGATCGAAAGGCATCTATTCTCTGCATATAAGGTCAGACTTTCCATTTCATTATCTTTATTTCTGTATCAGACCTATGGATCCGCACGTGGATTAACGTACGGCTATATTGCTTAGCTATCGCGTTCACAGTGTTCTTATGAATTGTTGAATCAATTGAATCTTGTTAAAGCCGTGTTGATTTTTCCGCTTGAAAACGTGTCTTTAGAATACTAATGAATGGGGACAGTTGCCGTCCGTGTCGCTTTTATTTTTGACAAATTTTAGCAAACCGGCTTCCAAATACTAGTTGGTTTGTTTGTTTTTAAAATGTCTTTATTAATATAACAATATACATAAGTTTAAAACCCAGTGTCAACGCCTAGGCTAAACTAACATAACAAGCAACATGTTTGTCAGACTACAGCGCCTATTCATCATCATCATCATCTCAGCCCTTGGACGCCCACTGCTGGACATAGGCCTCCCCCATTGTCCGCCATTTAGACCTATCGGCAGCGACCTGCATCCAGCGGGTGCCGGCAACCTTTATGAGGTCGTCTGTCCATCTAGCAGATGGACGTCCTCGGCTTCGTCCGCCGGTACGTGGTCTCCATTCGAGAACCCTGCTGCCCCATCGGCCATCGGTTCTTCGAGCTATGTGCCCTGCCCACTGCCACTTCAGCTTGCTAACCCGAGAGGCTATGTCGGTGACTTTAGTTCGTCTACGGATCTCCTCATTCCTAAGCGCCTATTACAAACTAATAACTATATACATGCTTAATATTATTAACATAAATTGTAATTAGCTAATCTAATGGAACGATAACAATAATAAATAACCATTATGCAGTCTTTAGGGTAGAAAACATTTATATCTATGATTTTTGTAAAAGAGGGTAATACTAAAAAGTATTGTTGAATTTATCTAGCGGTCGCGCCGTCGCGTCGGCCGTGTAGGTAGATAGCGCGCGTAGCAACAGGCCAGGCCACTAGCAGGCCGTGTATCGTGAGTCTACCGCGCTAATCGAGTGAAGTACACAGTGATGTGGTTATACCGGTTGGTAAAAACTCAATATCGCTTCGGTATCCTTTTAGAGAGATTTCTAAGAAATTTACCTACTTACGGAGTAGATCACGGCTATCAATGTTTCAGAAGAAATTCACTGCATGTCGACTAGAGATCACAAACTGAATACAAACAAAACTATCTATTGTATATAATAAAGAGAGAGTGGGAATTTTGTGAGTTTGTGTGTATGTGGACGGTAATCTCCGGAACGATTTAAAAAAAATCTTTCACCATTTGATTCCAGATGGACATAGGCTATATATTATGTACAAAAAAAATTGCCAGTTAGTTTATGCAATCTGTAGGTACCAGTGAGATCTGGTCTGACATATTTCTAGATGTTTAAAGAAAAAACAAATTATACGTCATTGTAATTGTCATTCATCCCGCTAATTTGTGTATAATTTCTAGAGTTCAAACCTCGTTGGTTTTGATTACTCGACTCTTAGAACAACAGAAAGTTGGAAAATCTTTAAACTGGAATATCGTTCCGTGATTAAGTCCCTTACAAAAGGTGTTAGCACGACCGATATCAAACAAATATTGGATAACGTGAGGGGGAGTGTGCACGTTGAGGGGGAGAGTGCACGCTGTAATCTAACAGCCGCTGGGCGCGCTCGACTGGCCACGTTACCCCTCTCTCACAGAAACCTACCTTGAAATGTACTGCATTTCCTACTTTATATTATTTCCCTAATGTACGTAGGTACGTGTTTCGGTAGTGAGTGAGATGTACCAGAGCCCATTCCCATCCTATCCCTTTCCATTTTCCCAACCCTTTCTCCAAATCCATTCCTGTATCTCCAAAGATAGGCAGCGAATCCGGGAGCGTGCCAACGTTTGTCATTTTGGACTAATGTTGGCATGTATCGCGGATGTCTATGGGCGACAGTATCCGCTTACCATCAGGTAGACTGTATGCTCGTCTGCGGCCTTCGTCCATAAAAAAAAACTCCATTCTTCTCCATCAATTTCCGCCATCAAAGATTGGTGTAAGCAATTTCGTTTAGGACGAGAGGCCATCGACGACCAACCCCGCTCAGGTCGACCCGTTGAAACACTCACTCCAAACAACAACAGATTAGTGGCAGAAGGTTCTGAGCGACCGACAGCTAAAGACGAAAGAAATAGCAGCAAGAGCTGGATTTTCAAAAACTAGTCTTGGGGATCTTTCATGAACATCTTCATATGAATAAAATTAGTGCGAGGTGGGCGTCAAAATTAATTTCAAGTGTGCAGCGAACGAGTAGCGTGCTCTCGGGAACTTCTGGAGACCTTTCAGAGAAAGGAAAACGATTTTTTGGATTCAATTGCTATCCCAGTAACAGATGAAACTATGGTTCTTATGATCCCCTGTCTAAAAAGGAGTCGATGGAGTGGATTCGTTCTGGCGAAGCACCGCCTAGAAAGGCAAAGGTGACGCCGTCCACCAAAAAGATTATATCTTCGATATTCTGGGATTGTCAAGGTATATTGCTTATAGATATAAAATAACACAATACTACTGTGACTGGAAGCTATTATGCTAACCTTGTAAAGCAATTATGAGAAGCAATCAAACAGACAGGTCGTGGAAAACTAAGCAAAGGTGTGCGGCTTCTTCGTGACAATCCACGCCACCGCAGTTGCGAAAGCTGCCGTTTCAAAGAGTGGCTTCACGAAAATTCGCCACCAACCAAGACTGAGAGCCAAGACAGGACTATAGTCCTGTCTTGGCTCCCAGTGATTACTATTCTTAAAACTCAAGACGGAATTTTCCACTGATGATGAAGCTGTGCGCTGCGGTTTTCACGCATTTTGACGACAAAAACTTCTGACTATTTTTATACTGAAATATAAATGCTAATTAAACGATCCGAAAACTGTGTTCATAAAGACGATATTGAAATTTCTATATTAAAAAATAAATATAGTTTCATGAATTTGAGTGTCCTTTTTCTTTGTCGGGCAGGAAACTTTTGGACCTCCGTTCGTAGATACCTACCTATGAATAACGAAATTTGTAAACAAACTATAGGGCGCATTTTTTAACGGATTAATATCAAATTCAATTCAATTCAGTTGGTAGTGACCCTGCCTCCTGTGCAATAGGTATCGGGTTCGATTCCCAGTCGGGCAAACATTTCTTTAAAGAAATGTGTTTGTACGGGTCTGGGTGTGGCACGTGTTGTGTTCATTTTTATGTGTATCTCTGGACCCACGACACAAGGAATCCTCTTGTGGGCCATTGAGTGTGGTGTTATTTATTTATAAATCAGTTCAATAGTTATTCAAATTGAACGGTGTAAATTTTTCGAAACTCTCAAAATGAAACAATTATGAATGTACCAACAAATATGAATGATATGTTGTTAGATGTGGGTCGTAAAATTGGGAAGTATGGGAAATGGGATGAGGGATACCTACTTACAAGAGGTTGAGGAGTTTTCTGCCCAATACATTGCCCTCTTTGTTAGGATAGGAATTAATTGGATTCTAAAAGAGAGTAATGAATCATATACGATTATTTCATATAAGTAGGTACTTGATGTGACGAAATAAGATTGCATAAGATGGTGTAGGAAATACACAATGTGATAAGAGATTTCCCTTATCCAATTTATACTTGATTTTCTAAAGTATAATTGGAATTATGTTTCTGATGAGCACGTGTCATCGAGGTTTAATATATGTACCTAAGTATCTTACGTATACCTACAGAATTTATACAGGATTAAAACTATACATATAATAAAACTATAGAACCGGCGTGTCTGTATGTACATTGAATATATTCACCAAAAACTGATTAAGAGCGATGAAGGAACAGTATGAGAATACAAAAAGACGATTTTGAATTTTTTTGTCGGTCTGTCTGTTCAAACACGCTAATCTCCAAACTCCTGTTTAATGACGTTCTAAAATTCGCCACTATTCTCTCACAAACCACTCATGTATATATAATAGTAGCGATTCCATTATATAGATAGATACAGTTACAAAAGAAAATACAAACAAACATATTTAGGCACATAACAAAAGATAAATTTTCGGATTGTGAAAAGACAAAAAGGTCTGGTCTCCGTGTGTCCTGTGAGTGCCCTGAATGGGCGTCCAGCTCAGCTTTAGCTGCGTGTCTGTTATGATGATGCACAGCGCTGATTTTCATAAAACTAATAGAACTAATATCTTCTACTGACAGCACTAACTAGCTATGAAAAAAGCAAATGTGGCGCCCCCACAGCAAGCTTTTTATTTTTCTGGTTCAATTTATAATCATACAAAGTATGAATGAAATAGAGCCAAAAACATTTTTTGGATTTTTTTTGTCTGATTGTCTGTCTGTGCGTCTGTTAGTTGTTTATGAGTGTGTGGTATTTCCGTTCGTAATAGCATATAACGCTATATACCTAGATATACAAAGTCAGACAGTTCAATTAAAAATAATAATTTTCTTTTTTGGGAGAAATATTATTTACCAAAAATCCTTCTAAACTAGATACAAGAGTTGCTGTTAAGTGTTACATTAGCCATCTTGTAACTGTGCTAGACTCGACGAACCGTTGGCTGTTTTCTATGTCGCAATGTTTGTTAACTTGGTCGTGAAAGAGGGAGAAAAAGCGGTGAAACGCTGCGCGAAAACAGACTTCACTTTAGATCTCGATAAGTTGAAGTCTTTTCTGCTGCTAAAGCAGCAGAAATTCACTGATAAAGAGTGCAGATATTTTTTTATTAACTCTTGTAGCTGTATCAAAAATAGCCGCGAGCCTACTTAGAACGGCATAAGTACCTACGTCAAAACTTAAGCCTATGTCGATCACACGACGACCATAAATTCAGAAACACATTTGCCTTTACGGCCAACAGTTAAGTTCGGTAAATCAAACTCCATTCAAATCCATTCATACCTCTTTGGTAAGTTCCTGACAGATTTATCTTTGTGTAGCGGTCGGTATCGTACGATTAGAGGGGTGAGAAAGCCTATGGATTAAGCCTATCACAGACGACCGACAATAATCGGTGCGACAATTGAGAACTTCACTAGGTTTAGAACTATTGTCAGCAAATTTTTTTTGTATTTGAATAAAAATATACAGAATGAAAAGAAAAACATTTATTTATACATACATAAAAGAGCATGACACAGAAAATTTAACATACTCATAGTACACGGATAAGAGATAGTATGGGGTAACAAAATCAAAGGTTTTTGTTTATCTTTTATTTGTACTGGACGTTCCGGCACGTGTTACACCAGCCGTGGTGTTACGAGTTAACTGAAGTGGCTACCCAGTCCAAGATGAGAATTGCGAGCAGTTCTACAAATTTAAACCTTGCGATTTACCGTCCGCGGACATTGCCGGTGTACAGACTTTCCGAATGTGACGATCAAATTTGGGTAGTTGATTAAACTGCTAGCAGCTCCTGGACTACCCGTCTCTTCAGTCAACTTTTAAGCAGACGACATGTTTTTAAGTCGACAAAAATGTGCCGATAGATTATCAACAGACGTGTGCATCGAGTCGGTGGATCGGCCCCCGACCTTCGCCAACAAGACGGCAGTAGTCGGCAGTCGATATACTACCTATGAAAAGTCGGTCGTCTACTGAAGACCTTAGAATGGAGACAGAGAATAACATACTGAAATAATCGCTGCTTGATAATCCCTGTATGTTTCCCATTCTTATAATTAGGGCGATAAGAGGTCTCAATAGGATTAAAATTAAATACAAATATTTTCTTTTAAATTACTAAATCAACTACCAAATGGAATATGAGTTTTAACTTTTTATCTGAAGTAGCCATAATTACGCAGTTTATAAATACTTTTATTTTCCATTTGTATTTGGCAACTCCTTAATATTTCCTATATCTTAATTTAATGTTATATATGACTATTTAGTTACTAATTTATTAAATAATTATACATGCTGGTAGGAGGAAGAGTGTATGGTGCATTCCCACAGCCGCTGGGCGCGCTCGACTGGCCACGTTACCCCTCTCTCACAGAAGACTACCTTGAAATGTACTGCATTTCCCACTTTATCGTATTTCCCCAATGTACGTACGTGTTTCGGTAGTGAGTGAGATATGCCAGAGCCCATTCCCATCCCATCCTCTCCCTCCCCATTTTCCCAATCCATTCCTCAATCTGCAAAGGTAGGCAGCACATCCGGGGGCGTGCCAACTTTTGTCATTCTGGACTGATGTTGGCATCTATCGCGGATGTCTATGGACGACAGTATCCACTTACCATCAGGTGGACTGTATGCTCGTCTGCCGCCTGTTTTCTATAAAAGAAACTCTCGTCCGTGCGTCATCGACGGCTCCACTGAAAATCAGCGCGGTGACTGACACTCAGTCACAGCATATGCTGAGTTGGAGACCATTTCCGGCATCACAACATACATATGCATGAAATAGCCACGTGGTATTTTTTATCAATATATCTTTTTGTTAATACTTGTATTATTTTAATGTTTGTGATTTTATTTAGTTTTTCTTAATGTAGGCAAGAGAAACCAACCAAAAGAGTAACCAAAAGAAAAAATACAATGTAGGCAACATTGTATTTTTTCTTTTGGTTACTCTTATATGTCGGTGTATATTTTATGTGTGTGTCAGATTAATGTTGTATATGGTCTATAATTCAATAAGAGATGCAGCATGATTTGGATTGCCAAAAAGCAACTAAGGTGAACTTACCTAAGTGAAGTCCGATCCAAATTATTTTAGCACTTTTTCCGAAATGATCTAGCCCGCCCTGGCCTTTATCTAGTTTTTTTTTTTATGGGTGAAGGCGGCAGACGAGCATACAGTCCACCTGATACTGTCAACCATAGACATCCATGAGAATCTTCTTTTCCTTTCGATTGATTACAGTATCAGTTGTCCGACTCAAGCGCGACCCCTATTTTGCCCAAAAATAGTGATAGTTTACTAGACTTCGAAGTGTGTAATGTTTGTGATAATTCAATAAGAAACCTTAGGACTTTGCTTTTCATGTGCTCCCAAAGTGTTCAATTCTTCTGTCCTCAGTAAACCTTCTATCACTCGAGTGATTCTTAACTTAGTTAGGTACATCGGAACTAAACATTGACGAGTTGTTAATTACGAAGAAAAGAAGAAGTCAATTATTCATCTCGAGACTACGGTTGGTAGTAATAAATATGGATACCAGTTAAGGGTTAATAATAAACAGCCTATATATTCAACCAGTCCCTACACGGACCCTTACAGATATAACACGGAGATAACGCCCTGTCAGAACCATTTGTATTCCCATTCCTACTTACAAGTTTCTGACAAAGCGGGTTGAACGGGTAGAAAATAGCAGCCATCCAACAATCAGATTAATTTAAATACTTACAAGTATAAGACAAAGTGCCGTGATGTCGGCCGGCTATAGAATATTCCGTAACACAAACCCTGAGGAACTAACTACACCAGCTCTAAATGAGTGGACTTGCCCACCCGCTTGACCAGCAGCGTGGCGACCACGAGGTCCATATCCCACAGTGGATACTGAAAGGGCTGATTGCACTTGCAATGCAAGACAAAATTAACCGAGAATATTAAAAACGCACCTAATGTTAAAATAACAGATCAAAGTTTATTTTGATCTGTGATGACATTACTTTTTTTAAACATTATGACAAAAGCAATCGTCGATACGTCTGCCGACGCGACATGTCACAATATATGCAATTCGTAAAACGTTTCATGTTACAACCTAATGTTGTAACATAATGCTATTTTTTCTGTTTTAGAATATATATGTATATATATATATAGAGTATATATAGAGTTGTAGACTCGAGAACAGTTCAACGATATAAATGTATATCTATATACTACTCCACAGATGTAACTGTGTACGCGACTCCGATGACGTCATAGAGGTGTAGTATGGTTAGCATAAGCAAGCAAATGTCAACAAATTGTAATAAATTTTTTTTTTTAATGAGATTTTGTAAAGAAATAAAACAGCGTGATGTTTAAGGATATATGTATTTATATATACATGGTTATTAGTAGAGATTGGATATTCGGGTGCATATTTACCTACAAGGTGTAAGTATGGAAGCGGCTTCTTAAAATAATTTAAATGAAAACCGAAATCCCGGGATTTCACAACTAATAGGACGCTTATTTATGAAACTCCTCAGCGGATTTGAAAGTCTGATGGTGATCAGGACAGAGTCGATAAGATCTAAGGCACTATTGAAGATATAAACTTCGGATTTGGACTCAAATTCTTAGTTTTAATGGCAATTTGTAGGAATGCACTTCTGAGGGTCTTGGGGATTAACTTTACAACTTCAGGTATATGCATCGCATTCTATAATCAGAACATAAAATTTGTCGATGGCGGGATTGCGGCATTCGCCCGATACAAAAGTGCACTCCATACTTATCCAACCCGTCAACTTTAGGTAAATATGCACCCGAATATCCGATCTCTAGTTATTAGTTATGAAATTTTACAATAGATTTACATTAAAAAAATAAAATTTGTGTGACATGCGTCTATGGCTAATTTTCCAACGGTACTAGGGAGGGGGGAGGGGGCGCGGGCGGGGCGACGCGGGATAGTTGCGGAGGAGGAGTAAGGGGGGAACGCATTCCGCGGGGATGCACCTATGTTGGTGGAGTATGTATGTTTGTATATAAATGTATAGTGACGCCACACGGAGCTAGACACTTTATCAACTGCCAGCTTTAAAAATGCTTTGTAATTAAAAAAAATATCCTAAAATACTCGTATTTTTTGTAATTTTCAACCTTTTTGTAGGAAAATATAAAAAAAAAAACGGTGAATTTCTCATTTGTTCAAGTGGTTAATATAAAAGGTAAAAATGAAACAAAACTTTAAATAAAACTCTATATTAATATAATATAATAGTAATAATTGTGTAATTAATATTAAAATCTTCCTTGCACGCTCCCGTTGGGTCCCACTCTGCGCCATGGTCTACTAAAAAGACCAAGGTCTACTGCCTTCTTATTTAAAAGACCACTCGTTTATAGTCTTCTTTTGCATAAAATACCGCAATTTAGGCAAAATAGACCGTGGTCTACCGGTCTTTTGAGAAAAGACCGAGCCAGTCTTTTGCGAAAAGACCGAGTAAATATTGGTCGTATATCGTGTAAAAATACCACAATCTACTTATATTGTGAGTAAATAGACCACGGTCTATCGGTCTTTCGCGACCACGATTTAACTATTTTAATTAAAATTTCACGAATCTACTGAACATAGTTGTAATAAACCACGGTCTATTATATTTTTGTATAAAATACCATAATCTTTTTGGTCTTATCTTTAAATATTCACAATTTACTGATTTCATTACTATAGTTTTGTATAAAATACCATAATCTCTCGGTATTTACCGAATATACGTCTAATAGACCACGGTCTACTATATTTTTGTACAAAACGCCGTGATTTTTTGGTCTTGTCTTCTCTAAAAATCCATGATTTCGTGATTTCATATGTAAAAGACCACGGTCTACTCCGTCTTATGTGTAAAAGACCGTGGTCCACTACCGTCTGTGTTTATGGCTTCAAACGCTTGTAGTTAGCAAGATGGCTGTTTAGATGTTGAGCCAACTGGTCTGCGCGGGCAAAAGACGCCTGTAAAAAAACAAAATCGAATTAAAATTAAAAAAAAACTCCAATGACTAGAGTATAATTATCTAGTTACTATGTGGACGATTCTTTTATAGACAAATTACAACAGATAAGAAATAAAAAAATACTGCAGAATTTTGGAGGGGAAGAGTGCACGCTGCAATCCAACAGCCGCGTTCCTCGCACTCAGCACTCAACTTTCCTCGTTACCCCTCTCTCACAGAAGACTACCTTGAAATGTACTGCATTTCCCAACTTTATCTTATTTCCCCAATGTACGTACGTGTTTCGGTAGTGAGTGAGATGTGCCAGAGCCCATTCCCATCCTATCCCTCCCAATTTTCCCAACCCTTTCTCCAAATCCATTCCTATATCTCCAAAGGTAGGCAGCGCATCCGGGGGCGTGTTAACGTTTTGTCATTTTGTACTAATGTTGGCATGTTATCTGGGCGACAGAATCCAATAACCATTGGGTGGACGCTTGTCTGCCGCCTTCGTCCTAAAAAAAAAGCCATTTTGGACATTTGGGCACTGATTTTTTAATTGAATAAAATCCTTCAATTCTTATGACGCCTCGATTGAAGACATCAACGTGGACTTTTCTTTTCCTATTTAACACTTTTCCTTTCATGAAAGGCGATTTTAATGACGAACCACACGCACCTTTCACCTCTAGTTATAGACGGCTTGTCGGCTTGCTTAATCCTGTGTCTATAGCGACTCTGTCTATCAGAGTCGAGTCCAGTTTCAGAGTCGAGGGATAGGCTTTTTAAAAAGGCAACACGTCTTTACACCATGACGGCTCTTTATTAAGTGAAGTACAATACGTTCTTATGGTATAAGGTCCACTCGCAGATGGGCGACTTAAGACTAAACATCCTAATGCAATGTTGCATTAAATCGACATAGTCGCCCTCTATACAATGTTGCATCAGATACTGCTGACATGGATGTCCTCTATACAATGTTGCATCAGATACTGCTGACATGGATGTCCTCTATACAATGTTGCATCAGATACTGCTGACACGGATGTCCTCTATACAATGTTGCATCATATACTGCTGACATGGATGTCCTCTATACAATGTTGCATCATATACTGCTGACATGGATGTCCTCTATACAATGTTGCATCATATACTGCTGACATGGATGTCCTCTATACAATGTTGCATCAGATACTGCTGACACGGATGTCCTCTATACAATGTTGCATCAGATACTGCTGACACGGATGTCCTCTATACAATGTTGCATCATATACTGCTGACATGGATGTCCTCTATACAATGTTGCATCAGATACTGCTGACATGGATGTCCTCTATACAATGTTGCATCAGATACTGCTGACACGGATGTCCTCTATACAATGTTGCATCATATACTGCTGACATGGATGTCCTCTATACAATGTTGCATCATATACTGCTGACATGGATGTCCTCTATACAATGTTGCATCATATACTGCTGACATGGATGTCCTCTATACAATGTTGCATCAGATACTGCTGACACGGATGTCCTCTATACAATGTTGCATCAGATACTGCTGACACGGATGTCCTCTATACAATGTTGCATCAGATACTGCTGACACGGATGTTATGCCTAAGTGTAGGGTGCATAACTAGATTGACATAGTATTATTAGACATAGTATATTGACATAGCAACACAATTATTTTGTTTTTCATAATTACAAACTACAACCACATTCTTCGCGATGTTTCGCGCTTGGCTATAAATATAAACTCGTTTCGAAGCCACACTTTGTTAATAACATGAACTAAATGTTTAAATGACGGGGGACCGAGCGCACACGAACGATAGCGGGAGAACTGCGCGGGCGCAGCAAGTGGAGAAGCGAGGGAGTGCGGATGCCCGCCTCGCGCGCACCTCATTCCCCTACCGCCACGAACGTAGTCCCCCCATCTGTAGGTAGATATCTGCCTGTAACGTGATTTACCTTACAAACGACGCACCGGTACAGTTGTTTCGCATGGTTGTGCATGTGTCGTGTTAAGGAATGCGCGTGACCGAATCTCTTGCCGCACTGTACACACGCGTGAGGCAAGCGGGCGTTGTTTCCTGTCAAAAAAAAATGAGACTATAAATTAGTATTTGCTAAAATTAAAGTCAGTGCGTCTGTCTATATGTCTGCCTGTGTGTCTGTCTGTGCGTCTATCTGTGTGTTATTTATTTATAACTCAAAAGACATTCACTGTATTATTATAAATTGTAACAGCCAAACCACAGTCCAGTTCGTCAACAGTAAGCATGCTCTCACTAAATAATACCTCAATGTTATACCTTAGGTATAACATATATATATATATATATATATATATATATATATATATATATATATATATATATATATATTGCATTGATTGTTGGGAATCACATCACCAGTATACCTCCATCAATCTACAAGCCAATATAACATTGAGTCTCTATATGTCTCTGTCTCTGTATAATATAAATATGTGTCTCTGTCTCTCTCTCTATCCATATGTGTGTCTCGCTGTATGAATGTGGTATATCCATATGTGCGAGTGCACGTTACCTGTGGCGGTAGTGGGTGGAGCGGTGTTGTGCGCGCACGCGCGGTGTCGACGTAATTGATCCCAGCGTTGGAAGGACGCGCCGCATTCAGAGCAACGACCTAACACAAACATATTACTATAAATTAGACCTTTTTTATTCACTTCATTACACAGAATACAAGGGGGCTGGCAAGAATGACTAATCAGACATCGAGCGTGAATTTAAGAGATATGTAAATAAAATAAAGGTTGGTTTCAGATCTGATTCTTATATTCGTTAAACAATAGGCAAGAATAAATAAGAAATACAATTTCTCTTAGTTTTTTGAAATACCACCCCCCTTCATGGGGACAACCCTCCCAACTGGGCAAAAGCTTTTTTTCAATTACTCAAAAACTACTTTTTTTTTTAAAATTCATAGAATTAAATTATCTAGGCGGGTTTTTTTACAAAATTTGCAAATTTCGAACTCCATCACTCAAAAAAAATCAAAATTTTGAAAAACCTTAACCTTTGACCTTCATTGAGGTCAGATGCTGATTATAGTGAAATTTAGTGGTTAAAAAGCTGCTAAAGTAGTATTTAACCCAAAATTTAAAAAATGTGGAAAAAAATTTTTTTTTTCAAAATTTTTATTTTTTTTGAGTGATGGAGTTCGAAATTTGCAAATTTTGTAAAAAAACCCGCCTAGATAATTTAATTCTATGAATTTTAAAAAAAAATTCATCCAAATAGGTCGAGTAGTTTTTGAGTAATTGGAAAAAAGCTTTTGCCCAGTTGGGAGGGCTGTCCCCATGAAGGGGGGTGGTATTTCAAAAAACTAAGAGAAATTGTTTTTCTTATTTATTCTTGCCTAATGTTTAACGAATATAAGAATCAGATCTGAAACCAACCTTTATTTTATTTACATATCTCTTAAATTCACGCTCCATCATATGAAACACAAGAATTGACTCAAAATGACTGTAAATTTGTGTTATTAAAACGAGCGCTGGCGCCGCCATGTTAGTGAACCCGGCCATGTTAGTGAACCCGAATCGTTTTACACTCGAACTTTTAACTATAACCAATGTTACAACCGATTTTTCGTAGCTGCGAGTGGAAGTAGCGAAGAATTGTGATCGCGACGCGAGGCGTTCGGGATTTGTTTACAATTATAAAAACGGCAGTACCCTCCACTCGTGGATATGTTAACATTAACATTTGTTCGGGACAACCGGCTTAGTTTCGCAAAATTAGCGATAGATGGCGCTATAACTTATTTAAAAGTCGCTATTAAGATTTTCCGAGATAATGTAAATATGGGCGCGGATGTCCATACATTCATTCCGAGCTGTACAGTGATATAAGAAAACCAGAAAATAGAAGAAATATTGGCATCCTGAAGAAAAACCAGCGCATATACAGCAAGCAAGAACCGTACCGGCGACCACATCGTTACATACAGTCCGCTAATAGGAAGCCGGTGCGGTACACATTTATAATAACTATTTAACGAATCGAACGAATTTCGTTTTGAGGACGCGGCGATGGGCGTGGCCCACCTTCTCATCCTATATTGTATATTCTATATCTTATATTGTATGTGTGTGTATATATTTATATAGATTATTTGCAAACATACCTATAATAACAATATCAACAAACATGCGGTCAGTTCTCTGTTTCACCAAATACACATATTGGAATGGTAGAGGCGTGTCTCCCAGATTAAGGGAGCCCATTAATTACGCGAAATGTGCTCTGGCGTTCCACTAATTAAACATATTAAATCGTAATATTGCGAAACAATAAAAATTGTATGATTAGTTAAAGAGTTGAACTACATCGTACATCTTCCGGATTATACACAAACATCAGTTATTAAAAGAAAAAAAAAAATCTGAAAGATCACTAAAATCACGAAAAACGACACGCGGGCGCTTCCACAACTATCGAGTTTCCTACTGATATAAATACAAAAAAGATCGACTCGTTTTAGAGTTAAGGAATCAAAGTAACCTGTGGATACTTTAATAATTGAAGCTGATTACTAGATTTTTTTAAAGTAAATACTCAAACATTCATAATTTCGCTGCGTGAATTCTTCATAGTAATTTGTATGACGTTCACGGCCTCGCGCTTGTCTATTGTCTGCCTTCACGGCCTCGCGGTTGTCTATTGTCTGCCCGTTGCCCCCTCATACCCGCCGCTGGCTGTCGGAGAGAGAGAGCAACATCGCTCCTCGCTACAAAAAATATTACGCGCAACATGTGTGTACATAGATATATACACAGAGAATACTTGCACAGTGAACAAATACTGAAAAAGTAAACAGAGCAAATTTTCTATGTACGTAGTAATTTGTATAGTGTATCGATAAAATTTGAAATGGATTCAAACACTTGTCATGGTAAATTAATTGAACTTTACATGTGTGCGTGAACGCTCGATTGATGTGTGCGAAGCATCACATTTAATAGCGCCGCGCATCGTCCGGCCTAAGAAGGAACCCTTATGTATAAAAGTGGTAAAAATCAGGCCCTAATAAGATCTTAACCCTATAAAAGGCCGGGTCATGGCCGCTCATATGTACACAGTTGGCGTGCTGAGATCGTCTCAGACCATATGAGACCGCTGGATAAAAACGTCCGCTGACCCGTACCTCTCCACAGGATGCACCACCTAGGACCCCGCACCACCTCGGCGGACTGTGCTTCCGCCGCTGGTTATATCGTCTCTCCCTCATACGTTTTTTGAGACACGTGTAAGACAGATATTTCCCCGGTACTTTAGGGGCTTATTGCCATAATTAAAAATTGAAGCTTTCAAATTAAATGTTCAAAGCTTTCATTTGATAGTCATGTGATTTTTATTGGATATACCGAAAAAATATACCGCATTATTCACGAATGAAAATTGGTTACTGAGAAGATTATATAATGGAAGTAAAAGTATTTGCAATATTTTTTCCTTACACCAAGACCGAACCAAACAATTGTGTCTAGCGCCCTGGCGGAAAAATATGCAGCGCCCGTTTAAGGGCAGCCTTTTCGCGCGTATAAAAAGTAGATCGTAACATTTTTTAATGATTGACCTTTTAATACGTATTTTGGAAGCTGACTCAATTTATTTACATAAATATATCAAATGAAAATTAGATGAAATCAGAAGAATCATATTATCCGCTTGCGACGCGGCAACCTTGGATAACCCAACGGCCTGGGGCGATCGCCCAGCCCTTTATCCTATGAGCACTAAGGAATGTATCGTCACGGAAAGATACCCACTTAAATGTACCGATAAATAAACATACATGCGTGTTATTTATGTTAAATAATGTTTAAGCAAACATATATCCAACATTACAATGTTTTTAAATATTTAAAACAATACAATTGTGTAGGTAGACCGTTGAATCTGGGTCTAAGAGACAAATCAACCGGTTTTTTGGACCCAATTTTCATTTGATAAATTAATCATCCGCCCCTGCGTAGTACTTCCTTGTATACCTTTATACTTCCCGTTATACCTGTACATCTGCCGATTGAAGTGATCGGGAGTTTCGATTATGTGTCAACGTGTATCAAAACTTACCAGCTCTCTCATCGGCCGTGTGAGAGCGGTCGTGCGATGCTAATTCCGCATCATCTTCAAAGCATTTGCGGCAAACTTCGCACCGCACCGTCATTGAACCGCGGTGTGCTTCAGCCCTAAAACGATAATTAAATTTTAGCGTGGGTTGATCAATAGTGCTTTTTGACAAAATAGTTTATCAAGGGTGCATTTTGTCTAACGGTTGTTTAGTCGAAGGTGCGTTTCGTCAAAGTCCTCGGGAGAAATTGAATCGCAACAATTTCACCTGTACATAATATGACAACAAAATTCATTTGGAGATCAAATAACATTTGAGATTTTCGCGTTTATCATAAGGTTAAATAGTGGCCACGTTACCCCTCTCTCACAGAAGACTACCTTGAAATGTACTGCATTTCCCACTTTATCTTATTTCCCTAATGTACGTATGTGTTTCGGTAGTGAGTGAGATGTGCTAGAGCCCATTCCCATCCTACGCTGATACCATTCTGATAAGCTCTTTATCATCTCCCTACTGTCCTTCTACTGTGATTGATAAGTACCCTCAAGTGCACTAAAATGTAGTGTAAACAAGATGTCAAACATCTTATCTGTCCCCAGAAATGAACAAAACTGTTCAAAGCCACTTAATTTTGAAACAATAAAATAAAATTATAAAAAACGGGGATGGGCCAAATTTTGTGATGATAAGTGTATTTAAACGGGGTTTTTATGGACGAGGGCGGCAGACTAGCATACAGTCCACCTGATGGTAAATGGATACTGTCGCCCATAGACATCCGCGATACACGCCAACTACAGTCCAGAACGACAAATGTTGGCACGCCCCCGGCTGCGCCAGAGATATAGGAATAGATTTGGAGAATGAGTTGGGAAAATGGGGACAGATAGGATGGCATGGGAATGGGCTCTGGCATATCTCACTCACTACCGAAACACTACGTACATTAGGAAAATAGGATAGAGTGGGAAATGCAGTACATTTAAAGGTGGTCTTCAATGAGAAATAACCCCAATTTACTCAAGTAACTCAAAATACTACAATTTACTCCAAATACTCCGATTTTCTCAAAATACGCCAATTTCTTGTGGGTATTTTCAGTAGACCGTGACGTTTTATCGACTTACTTGTGCTCCCAGAGTTTCTCTCGTCGGTTGAAGGTCTCATTGCAACAATCACATTCGTAACGGTCAGACGACCGCGACGTGCGAGAGCGGGAGTTTCCACCACCCTTATTTTGATGGACACGCCGGTGAATTCTGAAAAAAAAATGTACATATACATGATTTAAGGTACATATTAATAACACATTCGTTTAAATATATTTTGTTCGCACACATACTTCAAAATCATGTCATATCTATCCCTTTTCTTCATATTACCTTAAATAGGGCACCGAAAGAGACGAACGCTAAACGATTCGTTCATTCGTCACTCGTTCGCTCAACCAATCGCTTTAACGATCTCTCCGCGAATGTGTACGCTGTTAACGTTTAAATTTTCAAAATTTATCAAAAAAAACGCTTACGCTTCTAAGACCGCGCGATTATTTCTACTCCAATGGAAAGATTTTGTGATACAACCAGCGCGGAGGCGAGCAGCACTGTGGACGTCTTCTTCTATCACCAAGTAAGTGCATCACCAACAGTAATTACCCAGGTACTCTGATAGCGCATTGGAATAAATGTCAAGAAAATATAAATGAGTAGGTCAGTAACGTCGGCAACTACTGTTACATATGCTACGACAACGCTTTTAATGCGCGTAGCATTGCTACGCTTAGTGACGTCTACAACTACCGCTACGTGTGCTACGACAGTGCTTTTAATGCGCGTAGCACTGCTACGCTTAGTGACGTCAACAACGACCGCTACGTGTGCTACGAGTGCTTTTAATGTGCGTAGCACTGTTACGCTTAGTGACGCCAACAACTACCGCTACGTGTGCTACGACAGTGCTTTAAATGCGCGTAGCACTGCTACGCTTAGTGACGTCAACAATTGCCGCTACGTATGCTACGACAGTTTTGTATGCGCGTAGCACTGCTACGTTTAGTGACGTATGCAACTACCGCTATGTGTGCTACGACAGTGCTTTGTATGCGCGTAGCACTGCTGCGCTTAGTGACGTCTGCAACTACCGCTACGTGTGCAGCAACGACAGAACGGGCCAGAAAACGTGGCGTGCGTCTTTTTTTTTTAAAGTAACGGCTGACATAGGTACCAACCTACAAGTTTACTTTAACACAGGTTACAAGTTTAAATAATAATAAGGGATTGTATAGTGTTTCGGCTGTGACGCCGCACCGGACGGACCAGTCTTTGTTTCTCTCAAAATACACTTATAATACTTACTTGAGAGTAACCCTCGTAGAATACCACTTGCGACATATATGACACTGGAAGCTTTTATCAGCCGACTCGTTCTCCGATTCGCTGATGTCGTCAGAGAGGGGAGGCATGGGAGGGGGGTCGGCCAGTCTCTCGGGGTCCGACTCGTCGCCCGACGAGTCGCCGGACCGCTCCGGTGGGTTTGACCACGCGCCAAACGATCTGGTATGTTTAAATTTTTATTTTGTTTTACACTGTAAACAATGTCTAAACACGTGCCTACTAAACTTCTATAGAACTAGCTGTAAATTCTGGTTCTAACTTTATGAAGATAAATTATCAAACAACATATGTTTTTTTTTTTATAGACGAGTGGGCGGACGAGCAAGCGGTCCCACGTGATGGTAAGTGTTACCGCCGCCCATGGGCACCTGCAACACCAGGGGATATGCGGGCGCGCCGCCGACCTTGCAAAATCCTATTCACAGCTCTCTTGAAGAACCCCATATCGTAGCATAATGGAAAGACCTCTTGAGGCAGTTCGTTCCACAGCCTATGTAATGGTAATAGTGCCTTTTCAGTGTGTGTGTGTGTGTGTGTGTGTGTGTGTGTGTGTGTGTGTGTGTGTGTGTGTGTGTGTGTGTGTGTGTGTATGTGTGTGCGTGTGTGTGTATGTTTGTATGAGAAAAGAAGGTAGTTTTGGTTTAAAAAAATTTAGTTGTTTATTAAACTATTAAAAATAGTTTATTAAACACATAAAAATGTGTAATATTCGTAAGTAAAGAAAATAAGATTGGATTGAATTTCATCCCATTCCATACAATCACACCATCCCATCCGGTCATTACCAGAAGGAATGAGACTGAACGCAATTCTATGTCAATCCATCAACTGTTCGCCGTGTCAAATTTGTTTATAATCAGTCGCAAATATCAAAACCTACCTGTCATCGGCATCGGTGACGTTCTTCTTCTCGGTCTCCTTCTCGGATTCCGAGTCTGAACTATCTGAGCTGGAGCTATCGCCACTGCTTGACGATGAGCTAGAATCTGATGACGAGCTATCTGTAATGATAGCAAAAATGTCAAGAGTTGATTTTTGGAAAAAAAGAATCGTTTTTTTTGGGTATTTTTAAGCTGCAACGATAGAAAGGTTGAAAGGTTATGAAAAATTTTGGGTTTTTAGGATATTATTAGGGCATAAAACGTGTTGCTTGCAAAATATCTCCGTTCAGTAAAAGTATCTTTCTTATATAAGAGTTGTCATAAATACAATGAAGATTTTTGTAATATTGATCTCTTTAATATATCTCTAAATATTTTTTGTTCTTTTTTATATTGAAGTGGGCGGACGTGCAAGCGGTCCCACGTGATGGCAAGTGTTACCGCCGGCCATGGACACCTGCAACACCAGGGGGTATGCAGGTGGGCCGCCGACCCTGCAAAACTATTATGCAAACTGCAATTGCAAACTACTACAAACTATATATCCTCATACAAAACTAATCTTTACTTGTCAGTTTATACTTATATTATTCTATCTATATTGTATTTGTGTTGATACAAAATCTCCTGTAGATATGTCCTATTTGTAAAATGTCCTATTTATAAAATGCCCTATTTGTAAAATGTCCTATTTATAAAATGCCCTATTTGTAAAATGTCCTATTTGTAAAATGTCCTATTTGTAAAATGTCCCATTTGTAAAATGCCCTATTTGTAAAATGTTATATTTGTAAAATGTTATATTTGTAAAATGTTCTATTTGTAAAATGTTCTATTTATAAAATGTCCTACTTGAAAAAATATACATTTAACAAAAATGCGAATAATCGCAACAAAACGTCATACCATTATGGTAAAATAATTAAATTTGTAGAATGTCTGATTTGCTTAATTTTTTTGCAAAGTTGTCAATTTTACTGAATGTCCATATACATAATGTTGTTTATTCATTTTATTAATTAATATATTAAAAGACAACCCAGATTCACACATTTGTTAGTAACAATAACTCAATCAACTTGTAAAGTACGAAAAAGTATGGGAAAGCGAATGGTAATAATAAAGTCCACGGGGTCACTCTTGCAAACTCACTACTACAGATGCCGACACAGTCCGACTTGAATTAATTATCGCCCAGATAGTATATAAAGTAATTAGTAGGCAAAACCTCTTCCTGAATGTGAGAGTTCGTTGTCGATTGCCGCTCCCCCCGCACCCCGCGCAGTTTGTGTACAATTAATGGCGTTTTCTTTATATTCACCCCTACACAACCCTCCCGTTGACCCTCGCCGTGAACAATATCAGTCATAAATTAAGAGAGAGGAGAGAGACCATTGCCCAGCAGACGGACACAGAGAATAAGAAAAAAAATTACATAGTAATATGATCCATCATTGCGTCGTTTTCGTCAATTTTGTCCGTCTGTGTGTTCATTAGAACTCACCTGATCCGGAACTACTGCTATCTGAATCAGAATTGGAGCTATCTTCAAGTTTTTCAACTCGTGTATCCAATTCTTTCACTGATGAACGACCTAAAACATATACAACACATATTATATTTATGTGTATGTATGCGTGTATTGTATTTATCTCAAGTTGAGCATGC
This sequence comes from Sesia apiformis, assembly GCA_914767545.1. Lineage (NCBI taxonomy): Eukaryota > Metazoa > Arthropoda > Insecta > Lepidoptera > Sesiidae > Sesia > Sesia apiformis. Next base: position 1,054,126 of record OU611977.1, on the reverse strand, counting down.
GTAACTGAGGGGGACAGTGCACGCTGCAATCCAACAGCCGCTGGGCGGGCTCCACTGACCACGTTACCCCTCTCTCACAGAACAGCACCTTGAAATGTGCTGCATTTCCCACTTTATCTCATTTCCCCAATGTACGTACATGTCTCGGTGGTGAGTGAGATGTGACAGCGCCCATTCCCATCCTATCCGTCCCCATTTTCCCAACCCTTTCCCCAAATCCATTGCTATATCTCCAAAGGTAGGCAGCATATCCGGGCTCATGCCATCATTTGTCATTTTGTACTAATATTGGCATGTATCGCGGATGTCTATGGGCGACGGTATCCACTTACCACCAGGTGGACTGTATGCTCGTCTGCCGCCTTCGTCCATAAAAAAAAAACACGCGTTTCAATTTTGTTTAATTGAACTTGTCAGACTACCTATTCTGGCTATTCCCAATAGTTCAATTGTTAACATAAAACAGTCTTTTTTTATGGTGAAGGTGACAGACGGACACGGGGTCCACATGGATGGTAAATGGATACCGATGCCCATGCACGCCTGCAACAGCGGGTGCGCGCTGCCGGCCTTGTAAAATCCTATCAATTGAACTGCTGGGAAAAAATAAGCCCTCTAATTAAATTATTGAGCTGATCAATTGAACTAGTGGGATTGTAGGGAAACGTCTCAAAAAATCAGAATTAGTCAGTTCGCCGTTTAAAACATATAAGAATGTATTAGTGGGCTAGCTAGAAAAAACCTTATTTTGCCAGGGCAACCGCTAATTCTCGAGAATAAGTCTGATTGCTGTCAGAATTAATCGCCAAAAAGCTGGCCACCAACACAAGCTTGCAACTTCTTTTAAACGGCAGACCAATTGATTCTGCTTTTCGGCGGACTAATTTCTATGAATAATAATTAATTAATCGACTTTTTACTTGTCTAGTCAGAATTCAGATTCATAACTGTGGCCCAGCCAGAATGAAGGACACCTAACGTCACCCGAACCCTCAAATTGTGAAGTGAAGTTAGGCCTTTGTTGTTTTATGTGTGTGATATATGTTTATATATTTATTCGTGAATGCACGTGCGTTTGTGTGCGTGTATGTATGTGTGTGTATCTGTGTATATCTGTACGTGTGTATATGCGTGTATGTATGGATATTATGATTTATGAGTGTATGTACGTGTGTATTTATGTGTTTATTCGCAAGCATGCGTATATGTGTATGTATGAGTGCATGTACGTGTGTATATATGTGTTTTTTCGCGAGCATGCGTATGTGTGTATGTAGGAGACCTACGTATGTGTGTATACATACCTTCAGAACTTCTGACGGAAAGTACTTCATCGTCGTCCCGATTGTTTCTCTCCGTCGGACGTTGTTCCTGCGGAGGCTTTTTGAAATTTGCAGCCAATAGGTGGGCTTCATATAAATCGTCCTACAAAAAAATATATCAATTTTGACATAACGACAAATTTTTTTTTTTATATACAAAAAAGATGTCGGCAGAAACATAGACAATCCACCTGGTAAGCGCCTGTGAAGAAGATTTGGGAGTCATGTCAACATCTGTCAAAAATAATAAAGGTTGACAAAATCGCATATACTTGGCTGGAATTTATAAATGGGAATGGTGTCGAAAAATAATGATATTTTTACGTTTTTTGATGTTGACAGAAATGTATACAATTCTCTTACTATGTCAAATAAGTGTCGGGATTTTTTTAATAAAACAAAAAATTGCTTCAATCGTCTAAATTCATTTTATCGCCCTCGAAATAGGCTGTATTTGACGCAATACACTTTCGCCAGCATTCGTGGATTCGTCCATTCGTGGAAACACTTCTTATAGGCACTTTCCGGTATGGGCTTTAGCTTTTTTAGTGAATTTTGTTTTATTACGTCAACGGACTCAAAACGTCTGCCACGAAGTGGTAGTTTGAGTCTGGGGAATAAAAAAAAGTCACACGGGGTCATACCTGACGAATATGGGGAGCTTGATCGATGACATTCGTTGAATTCCCGTTGAATTGGCTAAAAATTCCCGTACGGGGATTGAGGTGTGAGACGGCGCATTGTCGTGGTGCAGTATTCAAGAATTGTTTGCTGTTCCACAAATCTGGTCTTGTCCGACGAATATTCTCTCGTAATCGCCTCATGACGCCCAGATAATAACGTTTAATGACTGTTTGACCCTCCGGAAGGAATTCCGGAGTGGACAACACCATGATAATCAAAGAAAACTGCCAACATGAATTTGATTTTTGAGTGGTTTTGACGCGTTTTTTATTCAGTTTCGGTTCGCTATCGAAGCGACATTCCGAAGCTTCTTGGCCGGTTTGCATGTCAAACTCATAAACCCACGTTTCGTCACCCGTTATGATGCGTTTCATGAATGTGGGATCCGCATTGGCTCGTTCACGCATGTCTATAGCAACCTGTTGGCGGGTATCTTTTTGAAGAAAATTCAGTTCCATCTGAACAAGCCGTGCCGCGACGCATTTCATACTTAAAACCTCAACCAAAATGGTGTGAACGGATTCGTGACACATGTCAACTTTCTGAGCTATATCTCTTAAGTTAGCGCGACGATTTACCATCACCGTGTCCTTCACCTGGTTGATATTTTTTTCAGTCAAAGACGTTGAAGCTCGACCAGAACGAGGCAAGTCTTCAACCAATTCTCGGCCTTCTTTGAATACTTTGTACCACTCATATGCTCTTGTTTTTGATAAAGTCGACTCACCGTAGGGCTCCTCTAACATTTTCAATGATTCCGCACAAGAAATATATTGTTGGCAACACAAAATTTGAGGCAAATTCTTTGTTCGATAATTTTATCCATTGTAAAATTCGCAAAGTACACTCGAGGTCGTCTAGCAAATTGGAAAATTTTCAAACAACCATTTGACAGATCGCGCCAATACCATCAACCAACCCATCAGCAATATATTTATGCGTGGGGCATTCTTTTTTAAAATTAAAAATTCCCGATACTTATTTGACAGTCTTTTAGCTTGATTAGAATGACAGCTGTCAAAGTGCCTCGAGTAGCGTTCTATAAAATTAATTAATCAATAAAGACGTAGTGCCGTGTAGTGTCAGAACTATCCCATCTTTTCCCGTGGGTGTCCTAAAAGGCGACTAAGGGTTAACAAAGCGGCTACCACAGGCCCTGAGGAACTAACTAAACCAGCTCTACTCAAGAGTGGACTCGCCAACCAGCTTGGCCAGCGTGGCGCTCAGCTCTACTCAAGAGTGGACACGTCAACCAGCTTGGCCAGCATGGCGTTCAGCTCTACTCAAGAGTGGACACGTCAACCAGCTTGGCCAGCATGGCGTTCAGCTCTACTCAAGAGTGGACTCGCCAATCAGCTTGGCCGGCGTGGCATTTTGAAATCCTACATCCCTCATGTACGGGTTGTGCAATATGCATCAGTGGATACCGATAGGGCTGGTGCATTGCATTGCATAAAAAGCCAAAAATCACTTGAGTTTTTGCTACAGCTACGCGCACGTTTTTTTTTTTTTTTGTAGAGTATGACACTCGCTCGATAAATAAACACACCTCAAAGATACTTATTGTCCCAGCACTATTCGAGGCGCGTTGACAGCTGTCATTCTAATCAAGCAAGATTTAATAGACTGTAGTAGACTTGCGATATATGTCAACATTGGTCAATAATAATAAACGTTGACATAGCCGCAGTTATTTGTCGGTAATTTGAGGCGGATTGGGGAGTATATATTATTTTATCAATATTGGCACATTTTTATATTAAAAGAAATAGAAAAATATGTAGACAAATCACTTAGTGGACGTCTATAATTCCTGTGGTTTGTGTCAACGTCTGTCAAAATTGACAAATGTTGACACAATCGCAAATAATTGTCAGATATTTGAGAATGGGTAGTACACACTACCTTATCAATATTGGCATATTTTTCATGTATATGCCTTAGTGCGCGCAGATTTTCATCCCAACTCAGGGAATCGGATGCTTGACTCGGGGATCCTGGAAATATAATAATTGAAAAATTAATTAATCTACACAAAGGCGTCAGCGAAATACGCAAAACCTTGAAACATGGTCAACCAATTACAAATATAGTTCTGGGTAAAAATAAAAATGTGTAATTTTAAACCATAAGTTAAAAGTTACAAACGTAAAATTTTGTTGTTCTATCTAAAATGTTCATAGCGGTCATTATGCAGGACAGGGCAGTGACCGCGCAGCGGCGCCTGCGACGCGCGCAGAATGCAACGATAGACAACGCACAGCCTAAACCAGTGGGTCGAGAAGCACGACATTTTGCACACACGAGTTCCTTATATATCGTAGGTGAGCACTAAGAAAGGGTTTTTGAAAATTCATCCCCCAAGGGTGTAAAATAAGGGACGAAAGTTTGTATGGGAGAAAAGTGGGATGGTTCCTGAGATGTTGCCGATGAGAAGTCTCATCGGGCACACGCGGCTAGTGAGTTATAAAAAAGAAACCGATTGTAAGAACTGGTAGAATTGATTCCACTCTCGAAACGGCACCACAGCCTTTGCGTGTTAATTTAGTGACACGTTGAATAAATTTTATTTTAGAGCCATTTAGAAAATTACGTAAGTGTTAAAATTTTCATAATAATATGTAGGCGCCATTTGCGTAATTTTAATATATAAATATATTTTTTTAATTTAATGTGGGATTACGCAGAGAATAATATAGGGGGCCATCCATAAATTACGTCACACGAATTTCATGATTTTTGGAGTCCCCCCCCCCCCCCCCCGTCCTCGTCACAGGTGGACACGTTTGTGTGCCCCCCCCCCCCCCCCCCCCACCCCGGGTGTGACGTCACATATTTTGCAATTTTAAATTTAGAATTTATTAAATTTAAACAACCTTATAGTAATATTGATAGAGTTGGTAATATTTTAAAGTTTTTCGTTAGAGTTGAAGTTTAGTTTTAATACTTTAGATTTATACATGTGACGTCACGAAGCTTATGACTCCCCCCTCCCCCCTTGTCACACGATGTCACACTTTGTTGAGCCCCTCCCTCCCCCTTAACGTGTGACGTAATTTATGGATAACCCCTAGAAATTAACGATCTTTAGGTTAATTTTTATCGGTTTTTATTGTTTTGACAACGACAAAACATTTACGAAGTATGCTATTGAGTTAATGTTGTGTAATAAGTAAATTATTATCACGTAAGCAACATATAATTCAATATCTACAAAACGAGTAACGTTTTTCTTCAATGTTAAATATTGATCAAAATACAAGTACAATAATCTCAGACAACCTTCGTAAATGCTACTTTAGGGTCAGTCATAACTTCATAAGTGTTTACCACAGAAATATAAAAGCAATTTTTGTCGCGTTTATAATCTGTGACAATACAATTATAGTGCGGTTGTGATAGGAAGACCTCTGACAGCTGACATAAATCTTTAATATGTCGTAAAAAGCATTTTGTACAACTCGATACACAGAGTCCTTTGGGAATGTGTTTTTTTTTTTCTATGTTACTCTTTTCTCTTAAGAAAGAAACGGTATTTATATAAAAATGAATGAAATACAGAACTGTCAGAGCTAACCGGACCATACTAATATAATTATTGAAAAACTAGCGACCCGCCCTCGCTTCGCTTCGGTTTACCGTAGGCTGTGGAACGAACTGCCTCAAGAGGTCTTTCCATTGAGCTACGATATGGGGTTCTTCGAGAGAGCTGTGAATAGGATTTTGCAAGGTCGCCGGCGCGCCCGCATACCCCCTGGTGTTGCAGGTGTCCATGGGCGGCGGTAACACTTACCATCACGTGGGACCGCTTGCTCGTCCGCCCACTAGTCTATAAAAAAAAAGCGCTTGGTTAAGATTCCGTGCCGGTGAGTGTATTATATAAATTCGAATTATATTTTAAGGGAATCTGTAGCAATTTGCTACGCAATATATTTGTAGAGATAATCCTATTTTATTAATGTTATAAACGCGAAAGTTTGTGAGGATCGATGTATGGATGTTTGTTACTCTTTCACGCAAAAACTACTCAATGGATTTTAATGAAACTTTACAATAACATAGCTCATACATCAGATTTGGTAAGTGGTAAGTGATGGTAAGTGTTACCGCGGGCCATGGACACCTGCAACACCAGGGGGTATGCGGGCGCGCCGCCGACCATGCAAAATCCTATTCACAGCTCTCTTGAAGAACCCCGTAAATAATTCGCGATAAATAATGTTTTAAGTATTTCAGTAATGTTTGTTATGACGGTATGTTGAAAAAATGTTTACCTTCAGTTCAAGAGGGTAATTCATTATGTTTGAGTGTACTGTAACATTTCTTTTAAGTTTTAGTTGAATTTGGTAATTTCAGCGACGAAGTTGAAGTCTTAAATTTGGTATTGTGAAAAGTGTACCGTTAGATTGCTGCATTTTCGTGACTTCGTAATTTAAATTCAATATTCAGAGGTACCTTAAAACCAAACAAAATACCCATAACACCAGCTCAGGTTGCACAAGCCGTAGCATTAATCGATCAGGGCCTGACACAACGTGAAGTAGCTATCGCGCTTAATGTACCAGGAGGCTGGTACGATACCAGGAGACTGACCACTACATCCGCAGACCAGGCAGTGGAGGCATAAGATGCACATCAGCCCGGGACGATCAATTTATTGCCCTGGAAATTTTAAGAGACCGCCATCTTACTGCTGTTGGGATCAGCCAACGGCTCCAAATCGCGAGACGCGTCAATGTTAGCGAACATACAGTGAGAAGACGCATGGAGGAAGTGTCTTCATAATCTGTAGTCAAAGTCAAGAAAGTGGGCAATTTTTGACTGTTCTCGGACATGGTAAGGGGAGAGTGCATGCTGCATTCCCACAGCCGCTGGGCGCACTCGGCTGGCCACGTTACACTTCTCTCACGGAAATGTACTGCATTTCCTACTTTATCGCATTTACTCAATGTACGTACGTGTTTCGGTAGTGAGTGAGATATGCCAGAGCCCATTCCCATTCCATCCTCTCCCTCCCCATTTTCCCAACCCTTTCTCCAAATCCATTCCTTAATCTGCAAAGGTAGGCAGCGCGTCCGGGGGCGTGCCAACGTTTGTCATTCTGGGACTGATGTTGTGGCATGTATCCCCGGATGTCTATGGGCGACAGTATGTCCACCTACCATCAGGTGGACTGTATACTCGTCTGCAGCGTTCTTTCTATAAAAAATTTAAAAAAAAATATATCAATAACAAAATTAATGACATATCGCCACAAACAAATTGCGCAAATCTTTCACACAGACTCCCTTAGAAATACGTTTCCAATTTCTATTTTAGTTGTACTTTTATACTTCAACGTACAATTAGGAGCCTACAAATGGGCATTACCCTCTCTACGTCATCAATTACAGCATATGTGACCCTGACAATACAATTAAGACCTTATAAATAAATAATGGAAAAATAAATAATAAATCGAATGGAGACCACGTACCGGCGGACGAAGCCGAGGACGTCCATCTGCTAGATGGACAGACGACCTCATAAAGGTTGCGGGCACCCGCTGGATGCAGGTCGCTGCCGATAGGTCTAAATGGCGGACAATGGGGGAGGCCTATGTCCAGCAGTGGACGTCCAAAGGCTGAGAAGGAAATAAATAATACTCACCTTATAAAAAAATCTTATAAATTGATTAACTCACCCAAATTTGGTTCTTCGTCGCTATCAAGATTTATTGGTTCCAAATTATCTGGCATGAGATTGCTTCTAACGCGGATTTCTGAACAAAAATAAACATTTTTAAAGCAAACAAATTATAATTAAAGGGGGGAGGGGGGAGGGGGTTGTAATCACACAGTGGACAGTTAAAAAAATAAGTATATTGCCAGAGGGGTGGTTGCAATCAGCCCTTTCAGTGGTCCACTGCTGAACATGGGCCTCGCCATGTACATTATCTTGTGCATGGGGGATGGATGTATGGCCTTAAAACGTGACGTTGCCCAGGCGGATTGGCGAGCCCACTCTTTTAGAGGTGATGTAGTTCGCAACGCTTGTGGTAGCGGCTTTCTTATCCTTCAGCGGGGGTTTAGTATTATGTAGGCAGTGACGGCTTTATTGTCAGAATATTACACAGAGTAATACAGGATTAATTAAAAAATACCTGCGTTATTTTAACATTGAATTTGAATAATTAAAATGAACTTATGTTAACCATTTTTTTTTTAAATTCACCACTTTTGTAACCCCTCACTCACTCACGCCGCGTACTGCGTAGTATAGGTACGCGCCACGCATCTCTGCTGGTGTGAAATTATTCACACGTCGGTTTGACTGTGGACGTCGAAACAATTCTGTAGCTGTAAACTTACATTTAATCTATCTATAACATAATAAAGAGGTAAAATTGTGTGTTTGCAGGTATGTTGGGGGTAATCTCTGGAACTACTGAACGGATTTCAAAAATTATTTCACAAATAGGAAGCTACATTATCCGTGTCTAATATAGGCTGTATTTTATTTAAAAAATTTGAAAAAAAAATTTGATAAAAAAATTGAAAAAAACAATAAACTTATAAACCGAAGAGAAGCGCGGGCGGGTCGCTAGGTGTTTAATATAACAATAAAAACCTCTAACAAATTACAAAATATTAAAAATCCTAAACTGGCTCGTGAGATAACTGTCGACAAACTGATGTGTGAAAATGAGAAAATGAGTTTTCCTGGCAAAATCTCTGATTTTTCAATAAATTTCCTGACATTTTGTGTCAATGTTACGAGTATATTTATGGCAGGTAACCCACCCGGAGGCAGCAAAAATATCTAATTTTAAAAATTTGAATGAATTGAATGAAACTTAATTTAATTGTTGAGATTTGATTCTTTTATTAATATTTATTTTTCAAAACAAACTGCTCAATAAAAATTTTAATTTTTATTCCTTATATTTTTCACATTCTATTTAAAAATTCCTGACAATTTCAAAGTTTCCCTGACAGAGGGCTAAAATTTCGGACATGTCAGGAAAATTCGTCATCTCCCTATATGTGAATAACTTCACACCGGCAGAGTTAGTTGCATGGCGCGTACTCTATTTACGGTGGTTCTTAAAATCCAATTACAGTATTAGTCTAAATGAGTTTTTCAATGACAAATTGGATATTTATAGTATTAATGTGCTCGTCAGATATTTTACAGTTATAATTATTTTATTTAAACTAGCTGGCCCGGCGTACCGCATGAGACCAATAGATTTGACAGTTGTTGTCATTTGTTCTCTGTATTAAATTATCTGTATTGTTTAAATTTCGATTCGAGTATTTTCTATTTATTTCAATATATTTCTAGATTAATTTTATTCTTTTTTTCCTTGAATTTTTCAGACATTTTAATAGTTATTCTGCTATTCGGGGCGGAGACGAATCCAACAAAACCAGAGATCATTAAAATCGGTCCAGCCGTTCTTGAGTTATAAATGGTGTAACTAATCCGACTTTGTTTTATATATATAGATTATATATATGTCAATTATAATTTACTTGACATTCCATTATTTGACTTTGCAATTATTTGACATTGTAACTATTTGACAGTAAGTCAAATCCCTTATTATTCTTTATAATTTGTTTGTATGTTTTTTAATGTAGTGGATATATGACTTCGTAAAAGATTTTTACACCCTTTGGGTAAATCATAGTGGAACTCATTGTATAATATTTGATTTGATTTCTATGATTACAAATCAACTGGCCAAGTTACCCCTCTCTCACAGAAGACTACTTTGAAATGTACTGCATTTACCACTATATCCTATTCCCTAATGTACGTACGTGTTCTGGTAGTGAGTGAGAAATGCCAGAGCCCATACCCATCACATTTGATCGACGAAACGGTACCAGTGTGCCATTCTAGACTGATGTACTGTCCAGGAACGAGTTGAATGCGCGCGGAAGGGATGTGACCGTTTTATGTCGCTTGTTGTTAGTGTTGTACTACAATGACCTTACTGAAAGATCGATATCGGTTTCAGTCGATATTTTTAATTTAAATGTCACGGTCAAAAGTAAAACACAAATAATTATAAAAAAAAAACGACTTATTTTTTACCATTTTTATTTACTTTCATTATTTATTTATTTATTATTTATCACACATTAGATAATATAATAAGTAGGTATACATAATTTTTAGTTTTAAACAGATATTTAATGTTTAGTTTTGAGTAATAGTTACTGAAAACAAAAAAAAATACAAAAATTACTAATTGAGAGAAATGTAAAAAAGAACAATATTATAACAACAAAAATCTACTAAGCATTACATTATTAATAATAATAAAAAATAACTTAAAAGTACCAAAAGGAACACCGAACGCGTGTTATATCGAAGACGCAAGACCTCGCACACCTCACACCGCTCGCGCATTTAGCTCATTCCGGGACAGTAGCCATGTATCGCGGATGTCCATGAGCGACGGTATCCACTTGCCATCAGATAGACTGTATGCTCGTCTGCCGCCTTAAGAAGGCCTTAATAAAAAAAAAACAATTACAAACTCGCGTTGTCCATCTGTCTATGGGGCAGTCTATCCTAACGGTTTGTGCAATCATTGATAGTGAAGATCCAACCGATCAACCTCCAGCGGATTGTTATTTCGCAATACAAAACAAAACACTATAAAAAAAAATGCTGCTAAGAACTGATAAGACAATTTTACTTACTGGGCTGCTGTGTCTGTTGCTTGGCTGCCAAAACGTCCACTTTGCGAGGTCTACCCCTTTTGCCTTTCACACGTTCCGTGGTGGGGGTCTAATAAAAAAAAAACAGTCAAAATCTCAATCAAAGGAAGGTTAACAAAAAACGGCGAAGTTGTTTCCCGTCCGAATGTTCGATACAAGCCCTGTACAACGACATTTAGTTTGTATGTATACATGTTGATTCTTTTCCCTTCTAATCCACGACTCTACCGAGCCGGCATTACCCGGTAGTGTCGTGGGGAATTTCTTTTCCTTTAATACTGATCAGTAGTCTTATTAGTGGGAAACTGTGCCCATTTTATGATTCAGAACACATCCGTTTCTTTATTAGTAAAACGGGGTTGAACGAGTAAAATTCAAGATTTTTACATCTGTACATGCGGGACAGGTGGGATTTTTTTTTTATTTTATTTTCGCGTACGACGTAACCGATTTGGCTTATCTTCGAACTTAACGGAGATATAGGCAAACTATTTTTCTGCCAGATTTAATTTCAATCGGTTAGGAAATTTGCCCTGCACTTTTGAAAATTGAAAAGTGGTCGCTAAAATTACGAAAATGCTAAAAAATAAAAAATTGTTGTTCCAGCATAGGCCGCGCAGTGTCCGGTCAATACCCTGCATCCGAGTAATGAGCGCTACGAACATTTTAGATAGAATAACAAAAGTTTACATGCAACTTTCTTTTATTCCCTAAATCAATTTTATTTTTCGCTAGAACTTTATATATTTCAAAGTATAGCTTGACCGCCGTAAGCGCGGCCCTCCCGATAGTCTGCGGGACGCGGGAGGGGAACGAGTACGACGAATCAGCCAGCCCGTTGATAGATGTTTGACGTGAGATCTCGTGCGGTTCTAATTGGCTGTTTGGTCGGACTCGTTGCCCTCCCGCGTCCCGCAGACCATCGGGAGGGCCGCGCTTACGGCGGTCAAGCTCCAGTCGATGCGTTACGGCTTTGCGCTTATTTCAATGACACGATATATATTTCTTGGCGTTCGGTGACGGTCAGAAATATGAGACGTTATTTAACAAAGCCGCTACCACAAGCGGTGAGGAACTACACCATCTCTAATAAAAGTGGACTCGCCAACCCGCTTGACCCGCTTGACTTGGCGTTTTAAGGCCATAGATCCCTTGTGCACGAGTCATTGGCCACGTCTAGCAATGAACGAGACAAGAAGTGGTTGCGGTACTGTACTATACCCACAAAGTACTTACGGAATCATTTTTCTTAGCGCTCGGCGTCCTCTTTGTATATTTGCGTTTCACACGGGGGGTCTCGCTAGAAGACGACGCCACAGAATCTGCAATGTGAGAAGGCTCTAAATTCTGTATTACCGGTAGACGTGATTTTATGAGTAAAAAACAAAGTCACACAACACGTATAAATATTTAGACAATATCGTGAAAATTCTCCCACAATGTCCCACAATTTTTGCGTCTAGCTCGAACTTGACAACATATTGTATTGTAAATACCCGCTCCGTGGCATTCCAGCCCGCACCACCAAACGGTCCTAAAAGTAACCCACTGCGCAGGTTTGTCACGTGATATCGCCCAGAGGTCAAGAAGTTTTGCGTTATTTATACACAGTATCTTATTGCCAATAACGGACTTATTTCTTTTTGCAAATATATTATTCTAATTCAAATGTAAAAAAAAGTTGTAAGTATATATATGTAAATATATTTCATTAATTTGAATTTGCCGCGCATTCCGGCATGTTCTATGTAATCTATGGTATATCACCGTAGGTAGTCTATGGTGACTTGACGATGGCGTGATTGATTACAGAACTCGAGTGCCAATATAGTTTTTTTTTTATTATTGTGAATTTGTGTGTTTTGTGATAGGGATTGACATTGAAGAATAGACTTTAATGACGTTTCTATTGTTACAGGTAGGATTTTTAGCAGGGCCGTCTTTACCAGGGGGTGCAAGGGGTGCGGTGCACCCCGGGCGCTCACCTTTTAAAGGTAATGAAAAAATATAACGCTATAGTAAACAATTACACAATAGGATATTTGACTGTCATAGGATACACAATAGGATATTTGACTGTCACAGGATACACAATAGGATATTTGACTGTCATAGGATACACAATAGGATATTTGACTGTCATAGGATACACAATAGGATGTTTGACTGTCTTAGGATACACTCCCGCACCCCGGCGCAGAATAGACTTAAGACGGCCCTGATTTTTATTATAGAATAGAATACTGTGCTAAACCCACCATTATTGTAAAAAGTTAGATGTGAAAAAATAATAAACGTTTCTATTGTTACAGAGAAACTCAATATTGTTTATTTAATCGTGTCAATTCCCTAAAACTAAATATAAATAAATATATATGCGTGTGTGCGTGTGTATATAGTATATAGCTGGAATGTCTAACATGATTGTTTTTAGTATTATGGTAAGAATGCAGTGACTCAGTTTGGCGTCATCGTTTTCGATCAATAGTGTTTCTTAGAATTCTTAGATTTGTTTCACACACATCTCCAGTCTCACTGGATACTACGTGAGGGTCGAACGTGTCTATTGGTTCGTAAAGTATCTAGGTTTCGTATAATTTTTAAAATCAACACTTAAAATTTCGTTTGTCTTAAAAACAAAGTGGACCAATAATACACACATTGGAGAAAGGAATCCATTCATTTTATATATATTTCAATGATAGTTTACAGATTGAAAATTAATTATTATTTATAATTTTCTTTACACAATAATTAACATTTTACTGTTGTACATAAATACATTTTTATTAATAATAATTAGTTAATATACATATGTATTTCTGTCTAGCTCTATTTTTTCTATTTTTCTGTCTAACCCTAGGTGTATATCATTGAATCGCGCCTTGCACCTATACGAGTTAAAATACACTGTCTAAATACACTGCGCCATCCCGCTCACACCTTATAGCCCACGTAATATATGAATGTAGATGGAAGTCGCATGTTGCTAACTTTGTACGGAAATACCGGTGTCGCCACACTCTCACATTGAAATAACTACAACACATCAATAAAGGAATCGCCGTTGGCTATTTGTGTTTTACAAAAATTACTCTCATACTCGTAATTATAATAATAATAACATAAGCTTAACATTTAAAAACCTACTTCATTATGACAACAATAAGGTTTATTTTCTTTCGTTATATTTAATATCTCGTGTGTTGTGTCAAAAGTACATGAATACATACAATGAATTTAATATCTTATGTTATTTGATATAATATATAAGATTTACTACATTTATATATGAGATTTATTTACTACACTATGTTTCATTTTGTAACTCTTTGTCATTTACAGTCTTTTAAATCTAGCTTGATTAGAATGACAGCTATCAAAGTGCCTCGAATAGTGCTGGGACAATAATGATCAAATCCAGGTAATGTGTCTATTTATCGACTGCGTGGCTATGCAAATACGTGCGTGTACGTATGGCAAAAACCTTCTGTGATTTTTAGGTTTTTATAGATTAATTATTTTTAGAGAGCACTATTCGAGGCACTTTGACAGCTGTCATTCTAATCAAGCTAGATTTAAAGACTGTAAAGTTCCATGGCAGACATGAAGTTGGCGGATAGCTGTCAGATCGGTTGTAATCGGTTAATTGTCGATTATCTATACATATAATGAACAGTAAAAGGGTTAAAACCGTACATTTTTTTTTTAAATTGGCAGTCTAGAAACTACAGAACCTAAATCGGTCGATATTTTTATTTTTGACAGTATGTCTGATTGTTTGAGCATCACATACACATAAATTACGTACTTTTAGCAGAAATAAATTTCACCATTATATTAGACGTGTTGTATATGGTTTATTCAATGAATGTGAGAAAAATCTGTACATCTGTATTAAATTAATTCCATCATAATGAGTGTGAAAATGACTGATTTATAAAACATATATTTCGAAAAAATAAATGGCATTAAGGTCACGGCAATGAGTCCGAAACCATATTTCCCTTTGATATTTGGATCTACACAAAATAAACAAAATAAAACACACAAAAAAAACACGAAAATAAACAATAATACATGGAAAATAAGTAATAAAGCACTACTTTGTAGCGTTTTGTTCTCATGATAAAAGTATTGTGACATTAACACCCGATTAGTTAACCTCAACTATCATTTAAACTATTTATTTTAAACACCATGTGCTGTTTTAAAATAAATATTTTTCCATTTTGGTAACTAATGCCCGTCTTTGTTTCTGGGCCCATTACTTGTCTTTAAAAATCACAGTCGGTTAAATCGATAATTGTGCTAACCGACACTATCACTAACTAGAGGGGCGTGACCTAAGGTTGTCATTTACCGTGTACCACGTAATTAATTATCAGAATGGTGATGTGTTTGTCAAACAATATACACTACGTGTTTGTATCGTATTGTAATCTAGCGCTTGTTTGTGACAAGCAATGCATATTTTTAATATTACATTGATTTAATAAGACTATCGTTTTTTTAGAATGTCTTTAAATTATTTTTTTATTTTTATTTTCTAAATGTATTATTCGCTTCATAATATATATATATACAGTAACAGCACAATAAGACATCTTTATGAGGATTTTTTTATAGTAATACGTAATATTTAAAAATGTTTTATCAATGACTGATACGACATTTCCTATTTCACTTGTAAGGATATGGTCATGTGATCACATCTGAGGTGTGTGTGTCACGCCCACACAAGCCGTCTATTAACAAGGAAATCCCATTTGAGATTTTCGCATATTTCACACACATTTACCTATTTAACGGATAAATAAGGAAATACCATTTCTGTATTGTAGGTTTTTTCACAATAATATAGTTAATCGTTTCTCAACATGGTGATCGCGATCACATATAGGGGGAGGGGGGGTCGCAGTTAGGCAAGAAAAAATAAGCACTTATATACGAAAAATCTTATATATATAATCAAATGTTAAATAGTATGAAAACATAATTATGAGCTAATTATTAGTAAAGTAAACTTATGTTATAGGGATAAAGGGTACGTAAACCAATACTCTTTTTAAAATACTTAAATGTTATCACTTTTTTAGGCATATTCGCAGTTCAAATTGTTAGAAAAAGACTACCGTGCATCTATATAACTACATACTATATAATCTATTCTACACATTCATTTGTTTTATATCAAATCAACACATAAACTATAATTATTAAAAACATTTAATTGACATTTCTAAAACATTCACAAAAGCCATTAAAAAATTTGACATAAGTTTTCCAAAACCAAATACCTACTAATGATAACGGGGATCGGGTAATTTTTTTAACGAAGCATTAATTATTTATTATTTTTTCGAAAGAATTAGGATATGTACCACATCTCGTAGGAGTTTATTTTTTTTTAGACAAAGGAAATAGCAAAATATAGAGAAAACTGTGAAACGTAGGCGATGACCTCACAGTTACGGCTGTATGGATTGCTATTTTTTGTCATAATGTAAAAAAAAAAAGAAAATAATCGCAGACTTCCAAATGTTATAACTGTGCGATTATCTTTCTAACAGTGACACTTTGTGGTTCAATCTACAATTGGTCAAGTGTGTAAAAAATACACAAAAATCGGGGTGCTAGAAATATTACTCCATCCTCAATCAATCCATATAACTATGCCACTAACTATTTCATTCCAATCCTATTTGTCCAAAATGTAAACAATAATGGCGGCCCGAGTTCAGTGACACGGGCTCAAATTAAATAGTGAGGTGATAATTGTTTATATTTAAGCATAATTTGGTTTTATTTTGAGCAAATTGGATGGAAACGAAGTTATACTCATAGCAGCCCACTGCAAAGCAAAAAATGCACGCTAAATTCCCACAGCCGCTGAGGGCACTCGACTAGTCACACTACCGCTCTCTCACAGAACACTGCCGTCAAAATTTCGCACTTTATCCTATTCCCTCAATGTACGTACGTGTTTCAGTAGTGATTAAGATACGCCAGAGCCGGTTACCATCGCATCCAATACCTCTTTTCCAAAGCCTTTCTTCAAATCCATTCCTAAACCTCCAAAGTTAGGTAGAGATCCTATTGGTAGAGTTAGAGAGAGACTGATGTAACCATGAATCGCGGATGTTGCAGGGCGACAGTATCCACTTCGCACCAGATGGACAAAAAAATATGTATTTTTCACCGCCGAGCCAGTGTTAAATCAATCGTAAATCCAAGGTTATATATAGGTATTTTATTATTTAAAAAATGTATTATTAAATTATACAACTACCCACAATTAAGTAAATACATCAAATTAAAATTTTCAGTAATTTATTAAGCTTTTAAATCATTTAAAACCATGCATTTTGTAATGTTAAGAAAATTCCAACTACCTACAATCCATGCACAAAAAAAATCACACCTTCGCATGGTTTTAATTTTATAAAAGTGGTTTTTAATTCTCCACGACCGATTCGACGACTTGAACCGCGGTTTAAACTGGATAAAATCATTGGTTTCCACGCCACGTTAATAACGAGGCCATCATAAAAAAATATCAGGAACCGACACGTTTTGAACATTTTGAAGTGTTTGATTCAAATTCCTGATTATTGAAATATTTTCACAATGAGCTCCTTTTGCAGTAAAATACTAATATCTTTTTTTCTACAATAAAACATGGCAAATGTTATACTTTTCTCAAAACTGCACCAAAGGAGCAATATTTTAAAATATAACTTGCCAGGTTAGCATGGTACATTTTTTTTTAGTATGGAGAGTCGAAGTTAGCTAATAAAAAAACAATAACTCGTGAATCGGGGAAAATGTTTTTCTTTTTTTACAAAAGTATTAAGCACTATTAGTTTTATTTTGGACTGTGGGGTTATCAATAGCGGGGCTATTCAGGGTTGCGTAACATAAATTATAATCTTAGAGTATCCAATTTTATAGCTGTGGCACACAAGAGACTATAATGTAAGCTGTCGATTTTCTCAAAATTCATAAAAGTACCATTATCTCGAAAACTAAAGATTTTTTTACCAAGTCAGATATGAGCTGGTCTATCAACCCCCCAAGGGATGACGTTGACTTTTGAAGACACCCTGTATATGTCGATAAAATAAATATACGCTTAAGTTAAAACTCCTCGAAAGATTTTAGAAAATGCAGTTTAATTAGATTCATTATGACCTAAAGAATGTCAAAGAAATACGTGACGTCATATCAAATTCAATATGGCGGACACTAACAGTAGATTAGACTACTATTTGATTTTTTTTTTCATTTTATTGCCAAATTTACAAACAAAAAGCATAAAACTACCATAATTGTATCTAATAAACGGTAAATACCTCCCTGTGATCAGTGAAAAAATTATAATTTCGACAAAAAATATATTCTCAGTTTATATTTCAAATTATTTTCACTGATATCTGTTTTCAATTTAACCTCTAATTCATTAATAAATGAATTAGAGGTTAAACAAACCTGGGAACAGAGTAAGCGCTGGTGCGCTGACCGTATATATTGTTCGGGGCGTTAGTTACAAAACGCTTATGTGTTTATACTACGTGTAACTACAGGATGTTTGAATTTCGGTATTGAAATATTGTGCTTTTAATATGGACCGGTAAAGTATTGCAATGCTTAAATAGGTCACTGTTGGCATATTTAAGTTTAATATTGGTGGGATCAACTGGTGTTACAACTTCGTACATGACATACGTCACTTCCAATTTTGTGGACAATAAGAGTTGATTTATACGTCTTTACGATTTTAGAATTTATTATACGTTTTGTTTTTGTCACACCATAATACATGGTGTCCGGTCAAATTCAATATAGCGGACGCTAGCGATCAATTTATTTGTCTTTACGATTGTGATAAAAGTCATGTCTTTTGTTACAACATCGTACATGACATACGTCACATCCAATTTTGTGGACAATAAAAGTTCATTTATACGTCTTTACGATTTTAGAATTTATTATACGTTTTGTTTTTGTCACACCATAATACATGGTGTCCGGTCAAATTCAATATAGCGGACACTAGCGATCGATTTATTTGTCTTTACGATTGTGATAAAAGTCATGTCTTTTGTTACAACATCGTACATGACATACGTCACATCCAATTTTGTGGACAATAAAAGTTGATTTATACGTCTTTACGATTTTAGAATTTATTATACGTTTTGTTTTTGTCACACCATAATACATGGTGTCCGGTCAAATTCAATATAGCGGACACTAGCGATCGATTTATTTGTCTTTACGATTGTGATAAAAGTCATGTTTTTTGTTACAACATCGTACATGACATACGTCACTTCCAATTTTGTGGACAATAATAGTTGATTTATACGTCTTTACGATTTTAGAATTTATTATTATACGTTATGTTTTTATTACACCGTAATACATGATGTCCGGTAAAATTCAATATAGCGGACACTAGCGATCGATTTATTTGTCTTTACGATTGTGATAAAAGTCATGTCTTTTGTTACAACATCGTACATGACATACGTCACTTCCAATTTTGTGGACAATAAGAGTTGATTTATACGTCTTTACGACTTTAGAATTTATTATTATACGTTATGTTTTTATTACACCGTAATACATGATGTCCGGTCAAATTCAACACTAGCGATCAATTTATTTATCTTTACGATTGTAATTTTTTTTATTAGATAATATGTTTTTGTAACTCTATGGTACATAAGATGTAGTGTTCGGTCATACATGAATCATTAATGTTTAACATTAACTCAAGTTTTTTTTTTTGTTATGTTAAATATTGATGTTAAAACCATTTTTTTATTAGTATTTTTGGTTACTGTAGTATATGACATTACGCCACATCGAATATGGCGGCCAATTATACAATTTTTATTTTTTATTACAAGTTTTTTGTTTGGAATATCGATGAATTTGGCGGACAGTGGGCAGGCGATTTAGAATTTCGAATTTTCTCAATAACAAAGTTTCATACTGTAGCACAATGACATCACGTCCAATCAAATATGTCAGCCAATTCATTGGATTTTTTGTTTATATTTCTTTTATTATATCTCACTCTAGGCATAAGCTTATTCAACATAATTTTACAAACAACATTCCAATTCTACCTGCGTGTTACAATAAAATTTTAATAACAAAAATAATTGCCAAATCAAAAATCTAACTACGACATCCCTTCTTCTAGGTCCATGCCAAAAATTTTACCTTTTCGCTTAATAAATTTGGTGCTACGACGTAAAATAACTTTTTTGTCGCCAATCTTTCTCGATTCTGACGTATTTCTGACGATTTTTCTGACGGCGGTGCCCGGTTTCGGGGGCACCTTCCTTATGGGCGCGGTAGGATGTTTCCTACCGCTATTAACGGTGCGCACGGGTAGTTTTTTAACTACCAGCGCGCTCGCCTTTAGCGGTATTTTGGTGATTTTCGCTACTACAAAGAATTAAAAAGCGTGTTAGTAACGTGAAGACAAGGGGATATAATTTGAACAAGTTAAAATGTCAAATAACAATTGCCGTGTGGTGTGGGCTGGCTATAAAATAGCACCAGCCCCCCATCTCTCGCCGTGGATCTCGTAAAAGGCGACAAAGGATAAGAAAGCCGCCACCGCAAGCCCTGAGGAACTGCAGCACTTCTAAAATGGTGGACACCTCTAAAGGCCAACCCGCTTGGTCAGGGTGGCGTTTTATCTACTTTTTTTATGTTTTATGAAAACCAGCCTTATCACGTCTGTGTTGTAAAAATGAGCGCTCATTGAGAACTATACAACCTTAAAGACGAGCGTTAAAGTCCAAATTTTTAAAGTTTCGTGGTGTTAAACCCCTGAGATTAAACGCTCGAGTCTAAAACGGTTAATGTTAAGTATCTTAAGGTTTATTAGCACTTACTTAGCGCTCAAGCGGTCATTTTTGCACGCTATAAAATATATGTATACAATTTTTGTTAGTGAGTGACAACTGATGTTCTTAAAACAAGCCTCTATAGGCCCAGAAAGTGACTTCTTAAAATGTTGTATGTTGATTTATGCCAATTTCCCGGACTCCGGTCAGTACGTTTATATTTTGTTTAATATCCATCCTTATGGAACGTTACGAGTTTAACAAACGGGAAATATCACCAAGGCACTTCTCCCTCAAAAAATCTACTTTATTAATTTATATGACTAGGTTATATAGTCACAATAATTAATTTCAGTTGACTCGATTCCAATTTTACTAAATTCTAAGTAGAGGCGAGAGTGCGTGCTGCATTCCCACAGCCGCTGGCCGCGTTACCCCTCTCTCACAGAAGACTACCTTGAAATGTACTGCATTTACCACTTTATCATATTTCCCTAATATACCGTACGTGTTTCGGTGAGATATTCCAGAGCCCATTCCCATCCCATCCCTCCACATTTTCTCAATCCATTCCTTAATCTGCAAATGTAGGCAGCGCATCCGGGGGCGTGCCAACGTGTGTCATTCTGGACTGATGTTGGCATGTGTCTACACTTGGAGACACTGCGAGTTTTATTTCTTTGGCGAAATAAAACTCGAAAGGTTTGTTGTTGTGACTGGTTTATTACTGGATACAATGTTAATGCGTCTCGGCTCACGATTTTGAATGACTGACACGTTTGTATGTAAAAACGTGTAGGCAAGCACCAAAACGGCAGGCTATCCATATTTTGTGACGGTAGTTGAATATTATAATAAAAAATGTTGGTGGCGATGTGGACCCGCGACAGCGTGTATACCGGATGTTCATGGACGACAGTTTCCACTTACCATCAAGTGGACTGCATGCTAGTCTGTCGGATTTTTCTATTAAAAAAATACATCTTCTGTTTTAGACAGGAGGATAATTTTGTGAGGTGAATCAGTGGGAATAGACATTCTGAGAATTCAACATTTTGGGAATTCAACATTCAACATTATGGTCCTAAAGGAAACGAGCGCTGAACTCTTGAGTGCTCGGCGGTATGTTAGTGCTGTGGAACCTTAACCGTTTCACACTCGAACTTGTAACTACAAGGGTTTAAGACCATCAAACATTAAGAATTATAACGCTATAGGCTTTAACGCTAATCTTAACAGTTCATTAGCGTTCACTCACATCGAGCGCTCAACACTCGTTTGTAGAACATTATTTCTTCCTCAAGGTTGTCTGAAAGAGATTGGTATAAAGTAATTACACCGTTTGTATCCTTTTCTTGAAACACTATTTGTAAATGTTGTCATAGTATAACATTTATCAAATAAACAGTTTTATCTGTATTATACCTATAAATTATACCCCCAAGTCTCATACCTGGTGCAAAGGGAAAGACCACACTTGAATTGAGTGATTTAATATTTATAATACAACAGTAAGCCTTGTCCAATCAACCATTCGCACCGATTACAAACCTTATAACTTTGTCCTTAAGGCTGCGCGGTCCGACCAATAATGACAAACGATAACCGATGAAATATTTTCTCGCTCAAGACGCGTACAAATTTCACAAGACAATGTTTTGAAAGACAGAGATAGAAATAAAAGTGTATTTTTCTGTTCAGTTCATATATGGCAATAGCACAATAGGCATTATGACGGATTTTGAAATCCGCTTCTATAATGTAGATTCACGTCTACTGTTTCCGAAAATAACATTATTTCAGCAATAAAATAAGTTTTAACGCAAATTATGCATTTTTTTCTATCTAATTTGAATTATGCGCGAAAACACTCGCAGGTGTCATGGCGTCGCTTGTGACGTCACACCTAGGTAAACGTGGGTAGGTAAATCAATCGAAGTTCAAGCGACACGGTGATGTTCACTGAGGCGTGACGTCATTCGCTCTGATTGGCGTTTTAGTTAACATGGCCGAATGCAGTATTTTATACTTTTATTTTATTGAAAATATTATTAATCTCAATGTTTACATTAAAACTGGTTCATTTATTAGAATGCTTTCAACATATTTTTTTCACTAAAATCATTTATTCTTTAATTCTTTAATACTGTCATCATGCCTATTAGTACTTTATGTCAGTGTAAAGTCTTCTTCGTAATTAGCAATTTCAATGTCTAAAACGTATCCTGTCATAGATCAGTCGTGTCGCAGTAGGTGTCGCTCAGTAAATTGATAGTGGGTTTACTGAGGACCCAAGAGGACTCCTTGGAATTACACAACAAAAAAAACGCAGTCCCGTGCTTTTATTTGAGTATCACAAACATTACACACAGAAAAAAAAAACTTTATAGTTGGATTACTCGCTCATCGTTTCTCTTTTTTGGTGGAACCGCAGCCTAAGGTTCACAGTAATTTTTACAGGTCTATAACGTTATATATTTGCGCGGTTAGCGACACTTAACCAAATTTGTTGCTGTTATAGACTAATTAACTGTTGCTAATTAACTGCAACTTTGTTTTTGTTTGAATGCGTGAATGGACCATATTATACAAACACCCTTGTTATATTTTTAATATACAGTGTTATTGTAAAACAAAAAGTTGACATTTTCTAAGATAACATGAAAACAATTTAAAAATAAAACATTAACCAGTAACTAATGACAATAATGAAATTCGTTGTTTGTCATTTGACAGTAGTTTTTGATGTCACAGGTACAGTCTTAAAAAAACAATCTTCCATGCCAATGTTTTTTATGTAAGTTTGCAAAGAAAATATCAATACATATGAAGAAACCAACAATTAAAAATTGTTTCAATGAAGACTAACGCAAATTTGAATGTTAATCCTTTGAATTGTGGTCCATAGTTCAAATGAAATGCGCCCTTGATGTGAGAAACTTTTAAATGCAAATACAATACATGAATCCTGCCAGTGACTATCCAAAATTCAAAACTGTGTTAATGATATCAAGGAAAAAAAAAACAATAAGTAATAAATACTCAAGTCATAACGTTTGGTGCAAATCTGGACATTAATCGTTCCGAGATGTGGTCAAGAATTCAAACTTGCAAGTGATTTGTGTGCAAATACGAATATTAAATTACGAGTTATGGTTCAAAATTCAAACGTACATGTGCAAATCTTTATCTTTTATAATCTTTAGTACAAATCTAGATATAAATTAACTTATTGGCTAGCAGAGAATGCCATAAAGCACTAAGCTTGCCTTTTGTGCGATAATATGCAATGGCGCATATAATAAACAATAATTCATTAATTAATTAATCCTTTGAGTTATGGTAACAAATTCAAACACTTGAATTCAACATAAATAAATTAAAAAAAAACACCACCAATATTTTAGTGCAAATCTTGACGTTAATCCCTCGAGTTATAGATCAAAATTCACTTCCATTGATCCTTCGAGTTATGGTAAAAAGTTCAAATACGCTGACGTTTTCAACCATAAAAAAATATCACATATCTTTTAGTGCAAATCTAGGTGTTGATCCTTCTAGTTATAAAACAAAATTCAAATTTCCAATGATTTTTGAGCAAATCTAAATGTTAATCCTTAGGGTCCAAAATTCAAATGTACTTGTAATTTCAACCATTATGTTTTCTATCGTTTATAAATATTTAGTCAAATCTAGATATTAATCTTCCCAGCAATGTTAAAAACTTTAAACACGCTGGTAATTACAACCATAAAAAAAAAAACAAATAGAAACATATTAATAATAAAACCTAGTTCTGCAAATTTGGACATTAATCATATTTTGATCCTTTAACAAAACACATTAGTGATTTCAACCATAAAAAATGTAGCTCTGATACATTTACAATTTAGTGCAAAAATAGACGTCAATCATTCGTGTTATGATACTAGTGATTTCGAGCATAAAAAATAATAAATCATGTCACTAATACATATGAGGACCCCAGAGGTCAAGGGGCCTAAGTGACATTTTCGAAAGAATTGAGTTAGATGCAGTAGCAGACTGTTAAAATACTATTCTTTATAGTGGTGAGGAGATCAAGTGATTTCCCTGACAGATGCTGCTACCTAGTGTGTTGCCCCTTCACCACTAGTAGTGCATGCTAACACTGCTTAGAGCGCTAAGGTCTAAGCTGCTTGGTCTAACTACACATTATCTACCTTTTATTACCTATAAATGTAACACAGGTGATTTTAATAATCTATTGTTAGTACTAATTAGAAGCAAATGGCCAAAGTGTTGGCCTAAAATGGTCAAAACAAAAAAAAAATTACTTTCCCTGTTACAAAATTTTGTTGACTTTTGGTACAATTATCTCAAAACATAAATTTTGTCACTTAGACCCCTTTACCTCTGGGGTCCTCATATATACCTGTGCAAAACCACGAATTATGTTTTACATTTAAATGTAACAGTGACTTCAATGACAAATTTAAAAAAAACATATCAAATCAAAGACAACTTTTACTTCAAACCTAAAGTTTTCAATCAAAACAAGAATTTTGACCATAACTCGAAGGATTATCATCCTTCAGTTATGATCAAAAATTATTTGTTAGAATATAGAAATAAAAAACTGGCCAAACTCACCTCCAGTCGTTCTTTTGTATTCCCTTTTAGCTTTTCTTTCCAGTGCTTCTGCGGACAAGGAAAAAATAAGAACTTGAATTTAGAGTAGTGATTTACTCTGAAATAAAAATATTTCTGAAAAATCCTACGCACTTCACTAGATTTTGGCATCTTCTTTTAAAATGCTTTTCGTTTTTTGTTCTAAATTGAAAATTGCGACTCGCAGATGGTCACCCGTGGATGTAATTAAAAAAAAAGGAAGTTTCCTTTCATCAGCCACTCCACCGCCATTTTGTTTTAAAATAATTAAAAAAAAAGTCTTGTATTAATTCATTTTTCTTAAATAAATTAAAGAAAATGACCCTTGATTTTGTGTACTCGAGGTAGTATTACCCCGTAACTATTAACGGCATATGAAGGGTTTCTCGGTGCCATGAAACTGTGCGATTTTATCACGGCATTGCAAGTTTTGAGGGTAGTTAGGTAAAATTTATTGGTAAATAAATTGTATTAGGTAAATTTATACTTTAATTTATACAGGTTGCTCCAAGTTATATACATCTTTATACACTATTCGATTTGATAGGATAAAATGGGATGGGCTCGGAAGGAGAAAGTATAATAAGAAGTTCCCTTCTTTAATATTCTTTACTCAACGGGAAGAGGGTTGTAAATATTAATGGGATATTAATGCATATGAAACTTCCTTGTAACCAATAAAATTATTGGATTATTCGATAGAATTTATTTTTCATTTGAGGATTGAATGAGATTTTTATGGAAGGTTAGAGGAAATCTTTTAGGGAAGGCAGACGGAGAACTAATATTATGACAAAATTTTACAAATTAATAAAAAACTAATTAATCGTTTGTGTTTACAAAATATTACGAAACACTCACATCCGCCACGAGATTATATTTATAGAGAAGGAGAAATTATACTTAACAGTGATGCACATAACAGAGTATAAAAAAGAAATAGTACAATGGGAAAAAAAAAAACAATTTACCCAATTCTCTAGCCCGTTTTCTTGCCAAGTACTCGGGACTAGTTTTATCAACCCGGGGCCTTCCTCTCTTCCGTTTCTCCCCGGTCTGCGTATTGTGGGTAATCATCATGGCCGCTGGATGGGTAGAAAAAAATAAACTTAAATAAAAACACAACTCATGCAAAAAAAAAGTGTTTCTGATAAGAAAAATAAAAGAAAAAGAGGGTAGAACGGCGATATTTACTTATCTTTAACAAGTTGCCAACAGCTAAAATATGAAAAACTAAAGCTAATGATAGGCGACCATATATATATATATAATCTATAAAAGAGGAAGTTGGTATATCTGATGTTAATAGACTTCGACACCGTTTGACCGATCACCATGCAAGTTGGCACATATATGTATTTTTTCATGAAGAAGGTTTTTATGCTATCCACTTTGTTGTAACTCCCCACTAGATGGCGCTGCAGCACATCAACTTCTATGGCAGGACAGCGTCTGCGGGGTTTTGCTAGTTAAATATAATAATTTAATTAAGCCATCATGTGTGCATGTATGTATTATTAATTAGAAAAAAAAATAAAGTGTATATATTGCGAGGCTGTCAATGTGTGTGTGAGCGCGTGAGAATGTGGATGTGTTATGCGTATGATATTGATATATTTAGTACTTCATGTTTTAGTTGTTTAAAGAGTTTTACCTGTCTACATTACATATACAAGGTGTCACTGAAATAACGCATAATTTGAAATATATAAAAGCATTCTAGCGAAAAATAAATTTAAAGTTACAAACGGGTAAAATTTTGTAGTTCTATCTAAAACGTTTGTAGCGCTCAACACTCAGTACGGTGCACCTAGGGCAACTGCGCGTAGAATAAACGATATAAATACTCGATTTTTTTTCTCTTAGAATCTGCGATCAGTTGCGAGACTGAGCAGAGGTGTTGTATGATATAATGTCGTTTAGGGAGCGAAAAGGTCATCAACGTGCACTCCCATCAGTCAGCAAGCACATATGCCAGCTTTAACCCTTTAACAATGCTTGCCAGAGGGTTTGGGTGATCCACTAAATGTACATGGTATTTCTTCTTAGATCACTAATCACTACTTCCTCTAGGACAGCAGTCATGTTCAGATAATTGTGGATTTCAATGCTCCGGGCATACCACGGCGCCCCAGCAGTCGTGGTTGATGAAAAAATCACGATTTTTTTTATTGTAATCAGATTTTTTTTTTCTTTATTTATATTTTAATCAAAAAAATCATGATTTTTTTTAGTTTTTTAGATGGGCAACATTTCTTCTTTAAAAGGGGTAAATTAATCAACTGTTACTGCCAGCGAGTAAAAGCTGTGTATTTTGTTTTTTTACAAATACAAATAAAAACTAGTTTTGGATGTGATTATACATATGTTGATTAACGTAAGATAAAGAATTGTTTTATTTTTAATTCATATTTTGCCCCTCTTTGATTTGGATTTAAATCATTGATTAAAATTTTAAAATTCACTTGATTTTTATCACGATTTAAATCAATGATTTAATCAAATTGATTTAAATCACTATCACTGCCAGCGACGCGTCCTCACGGTCCAAGTGGACAGGCTCAGACCCCTGTTCCTGTAAAACATGACCACGGGGTTTCGGTATGGGGTAGCGCATTCGGGCCGCACGCTAGTTTTTCTGTCAGGGTTGTCTCCCTTAACTAGAGATCCCGTTTTAAGGAGCCGGAGTCTCGCTAGACACTAGAAATGACCACTAAATTATGAAAAAACTGATAAAATCGATTTTACTCTCAATATTGAAGAACCTATTGTGTTATTTCAGTGATTAAGTATTCACAGTTAAGTGTTTTCTAATAAAAGAAACTAGTTTTTGGTCTTTGACATATTTGTAAGAAAAAATAAAAAAAAACATATTTTTTTGCAAGAAAAAGATTTGTAACAACATGAATCAGGTATCATGAATGGGCCCCATGATTTTAGGTTTCAGGAATAGTCCTGACACACCCTGTATGTATGTTTGTATAGTCCGGTCCAATCCATTCAAAATGGAAACAAAGATGACGGCCTGAGGTAATCGGCAAAACTTTAAATTATAAAGCGAGGTAATAATTGTTTACATATACAAGTCCATTGCAGGTTTGCTAAATGTACAGCTAAATGTTGCGATATTTTTCTAATTTAACACAATCAGTTACCTCCGGCGGCCATGTCTATTTAAATTTTTGTTTGGAACAAAAATTGGATTGGAACGGAATAAATGTATGTATGATACATACCCATCTCCTTAGCCTGCTTCCTTGCAGCTGACTTGGCGAGATACTCCGGACTGGTTTTGTCGATACGAGGCCGACCACGTTTGCGTTTCATGGGAGATGGGGAATTGCTAGATTCCGCTGGAATGGAATGAATAGAATTTTTAGGAGACATCTGGAATATAAGAGATCTTGAAAGATTCTTGCCGAGGGACAACGGTTAACGCAAACCCTGAAGAACTACGCGACCTCTAAAATAGTGGACTCGCCAACCAGTGTGGCATTATACGACCATATAGCTGTCATGCACAAGACCATCGTTTCACGACATGGGGTCCGTTATCACATGTATAAATAGGGGGTCGCAGTTGGTGAAGAAAAATTAACACTTATTAAAAACCTATTAAAAAAAAAAAAATTTTAAAATAATATCAATGTTAAAAAAAAATATTAGGACATAATTATTCTGACGGGGGTCGTGAGGCCGTTTACTTCATTTTTGGCTCTTTCGGGACACTAAAAAGGTTGAGAAATGATGCACTGGACAATGTGCATGAAGAGGCTCGTGTTCAGCAGTGGACGTTAAGGGCTCGCGCACATTAAGCCGCTAGCCCACATCGGCTCATACAAGCTGCGCACGGATGCGTGGTTTAATAATGTCACTGACACACGCGTGGCCCGCACAAATGTGTTGCCCGCGCACACGCGAACACGAACGCATAGCGCGCGTAACTCACGTGTGGCCATACTCGGATGTGCGGGGGTGCGGGAAGGCAAGCTTTGGTTTCGTTCTTGTGTGCCGGTGCTCGCACTGTCTCACTCACGTTTTACGACTGACTACGTTCGAGTGCGCGTGATTTTTGTCCTTAATGGTTTTTTTTTTTATTGAAAAATTAATAGGGCGGATGGGCATAGCCGTGGGTCATCTGTGCACAGCGTGCGCGTTAGTGCGCTGTACATCCAAACGTTGACACACGCAGCCGGATAAATAGATGCACGCAGCTAACGTGCGTAATGTGTGCGTGCTCAACGTGCGCCTCGGTGGGCCTAGCGGCATCACAGCCGCATCGCATCGCACTGTATAACTGCGACAACGCACATTACAGACGCGGTGGACCGCAGCTCAACGCAATTATTTAAGGCAGTTAGTTGTTGACATTGAAGTCTTCATTTTTTTTTTTTTTTTTTTATAGACTAGGAGGCGGACGAGCAAGCGGTCCCACGTGATGGTAAGTGTTACCGCCGCCCATGGGCACCTGCAACACCAGGGGGCATGCGGGCGCGCCGCCGACCTTGCAAAATCCTATTCACAGCTCTCTTGAAGAACCCCATATCGTAGCTCAGTGGAAAGACCTCTTGAGGCAGTTCGTTCCACAGCCTACGGGTTCGCGGTATAAAATAGTTTTTGGACCGAACAGTGCGCGACACCTCCGTATCGAGGAAATGCGGATGGACCGCACTTCTGTGACGGGAGGTGCGGTTGTAGAAACCCGAGGTGGGAATTATATTAAACAATTCTTCAGAGCATTCCCCATTGTACAGGCGGTAGAACACACAGAGAGACGCAACGTCTCTCCGAATGCTGAGGGATTCTAAACCGCCCGTGAGAGTGGGATCGTCGACAATACGAACAGCACGTCGTTGGATAGAGTCAAATGGGTCCAATTGGTATTTCGGTGCGCCGGCCCAGAGATGAGAGCAGTACTCCATATGGGGCCTCACCTGAGCTTTGTAAAGCATTAAGAGTTGCCCAGGGGTGAAGTACCGCTTCGCTCTGTTCAGCACACCGAGCTTTTTGGAGGCCATTTTGGCCTTATTGTCCAGATGACCCCTAAATTCGACTTTGCTGGAGATGTCGATACCAAGGATCCCGATACTCTCCAAGATCTTAAGAGGTATGCTCTGAAAGCGAGGTGCTACAACAAAAGGGGTTTTTTTAGCGGTGAATGCACACACTTGCGTCTTACTGGGGTTGAAATCCACTAGGTTCATAGAACCCCAAATCGAGACTAGATCTAAAGAGTCTTCGATTTCAGACACAAGCCTGGCGCGACTCTCTTCCACTTCGACCCGAGGGATGTTGGCGCGGCCCCTGTACAAGGTGTCTCCAGTACTGTCATCTGCATAGCAACGTATGTCACCAATTTGCAACGGGTCGTTGATATGCAGAAGAAACAGAGTTGGGGACAACACGGAGCCTTGCGGGACGCCAGCGTTAATAGACATGGTGTCGGAGCAGCTACCATCGATAACGACTCTGATGCTCCGTCCAGTCAGGAAACTGGCAACCCATTCGCATAATCCCTCGGGTATCCCGAAGGATGGTAACTTGGAAAGCAGCGATTTGTGCCATACCCGGTCAAAAGCTTTCGCAATGTCTAGGCCTACAGCCAGAGCCTCGCCTCTACTCTCAATGGCGTCAGCCCAGCGGTGTGTTAAATACGCTAAAAGATCACCAGCGGAGCGATTATGGCGAAATCCATATTGACGGTCGCTAATCAGCTGGTGATCCTCTAGGTACCCAAGGAGCTGTGTGTTTATAACACGCTCCATCACTTTGGAGCGTGTTTATAACACGCTCCATCACTTTGGAGAGGAGGGAGGTGATCGCTATTGGCCTGTAGTTGGCCGGGTCGGTGCGGTCACCTTTTTTAGGCAAAGGGTGAACATGAGCTACCTTCCATGCTGACGGGAAGCTTTTTGTGGAATATGAGAGCCTAAAGAGTCGCGTAAGCACCGGAGACAACTCGGGAGCGCAAAATTTGAGCACCACCGCAGGAATACCATCTGGCCCACTCGACTTTCGGATATCAAGAGATGCTAGAGCTCGCCGAACTTCACGCTGGGTGAAGCAGATTTCTGGCATGGAGCTTGTGCACCTCGAGGTGGACGGTGGTGAGGCACCTCTATCGTCCAGAGTCGAGTTTGAGGCGAAGAGACTGCCCAGGAGATCGGCTTTCTCTTTCGCCCCATGGGCCAGTGAGCCATCGAGTTTCCGCAGTGGTGGAAGTAACGACTGACAGAAGTTACCCTCGGCAGCCTTAGCGAGCGACCAGAAAGCCCGACTTCCAGAAGGATAGCTTGCTAGTCGATCGCCAATTCTGCGGATGTGCTCATTCCTTGCCCTGACAGTGATCCTCTTACTGCACCTCGAGGCAGCGTTAAATTTCTTCCTCAAGTCGGTGGTATTCGGATCTTCAGACACCTGCGATTTGGCCCAGGCCCTGTATGCAGCCCGCTTATTACGGCGGGCCTCTCTACAGGACTGATTAAACCAAGGTTGGCTCCGTCCGCCTACGGGTATCACGGAACAAGGAATATAACATTCCATGCCCTGCAACACCACGTCGGCAACGGAGTCTGCACAGGTATCCGGATCACCCGACGAGAAACAGAGCTGCCCCCAGGGATAAGAAGCGTAAAATTCGCGCAACCCATCCCAATCTGCAGACTTGTAGTGCCAGACGTTGCGCGTTCCCCGAGAATAGGTCGGCGCGGATTGTTTAGCTGGCACAGCAGTTCGAATGATACAATGGTCTGATGATCCTAACGGAGCATCAACAACAACATTGTAGTCATTCGGCCGCGTAGTCAGCAGGAGGTCCAATAAGGAGGGAGTATGGCTCTCGATATCAGGTATCCTCGTGGGTGAGGATACCAACTGCGAGAAACCATAGGTCAGGGCAAAGTTGTAGGCTGCTCTCCCTGCGCGGTCGGTTATTCGGGATCCCAACCACTCTTCGTGGTGAGTGTTGAAATCACCGAGGACCACCACTTCCGCGCAAGGGAACTGCTCGAGCACGCTGTCAGTCGTCTCTTGTAGCCGCTCAAAAAAAACGAGTCGTCTCCGTATCACCGCTGTGGGACCTGTAAAGGCAAGCGTAGACTTTAGTGGAACATCCATAGTCAATACGCGCCCAGAGGATCGACAGGTCCCCGTCTTCAAAATGGCTGAGACGGCGGCAACAAACATCCTCCCGGACGTACATGCATACCCCGGCACGTCGCACAAAACAGTGCTCCAGTTTGTAACCGGGGTAATGAAGATATGATGTATCGGCCGGGCAGGAAATCTGTGTCTCCGTCAAGAAAAGTAAGGCCGGCTTTGCCGTCTCAAGGTGGTAGTGGACGGCGTCGATGTTACTATGCATCCCTCTGATGTTGCAAAAGTCCACTTGAAACGTGGAACTTGACGGGTGGGCCGCTGAGTAAACATTGTACTTTTTCTTTTTCCTGGCCATTGTATGTGAGTAGGTGTGAATAGGGGAAAGAGGAAGAAGAAGAAAAGGGAGGACGGAGAGAGAGATGGCTGCATGCGGATCAAAGGACAAAGCACGGAGTAGAGAAAAAACCAGGTCACAAAGGTTGTGTGACTTGCTGGCACGGGGTACGGAAGGGCCCCCGGTCCCCCCCCCGGGGGCAGCAGTCGGGTTCCACTCCGGTCCCCTCCGGCACAACTGCTACCCCAAGGGATTTTTCGCGTGCGGCGGGGCAGCCTCCTGGGGTGGAGATTAAAGTAAGATCCCCAGGCTCGGGCCCCTATTATTATTGTAAATTGATATCCTTGTATAAAAAACAAATCAAACAAAACTAAAGTGATTAAACTCATATTTCAACAGCACTCCCGCGCTATCGCGTAACGTACTAGAAATGCAGTAAGCCATAAAAAACCTATTGAATAAACTGTTAGAATTGATTCTACTCTCTAAACAGAACAACCAATTTTCATGTTTGCGTTTTTTTTTTATTATATGGACGAATGCGGCATACGAGCATACAGTCCACCTGATGGTAAGAGGATACTGTCGCCCATAGACATCCGCGTTATATGCCAACATTAGTCCAAAATGTCAAACGTTGGCACGACCCCAGATGCGTTGCCTACCTTCAGAGATATAGGAATGGATTTGGAGAAAGGGTTGGGAAAATGGCGAGGGATAGGATGGGAATGGGTTCTGGAATGATTCTGGTTCTGGCGGTTCTCTCACTCACTACCGAAACACATACGTACATTAGGGAAATAAGATAAAGTGGGAAATGCAGTACATTTCAAAACTACCTTGAAATGTACTCTGAGAGAGGGGTAACGTGGCCAGTCTAGCGCGCCCAGCAGCTGTTGGATTGCAGCGTGCACTCTCCCCCTCAATTAATTATTTCAGTGCCACATTGCACATATAAAACAGTTTCCATCATACAGTTAGTGGATTAATAACTATTAGTGTAACTATTTAATATACAACTTGCCGCTGAAAAACGCAAAAGCTGGAAATAAGTTGTTCGATATTGAGAGTAGCATCATTCTAAAAGATTTTACAATAGTTTTTTTTATAACTTATTGTTCTTCTCTAGTGTATTAATAACTCTACGCGCAGTTGCACTCTAAGTTCGTCACCCGCGCCGCGCTCAATCACTGCCCTGTACTAAGTAATGAGCACTACAAAAGCTTTAGATAGAACAACAAGACTAAATGTTAGTAACTTCAGATTTATTATCGTAAACAATTTTATTTTGCACTAGAACGGTTTTATATATTCCATTTTAGTTGACGTGTTTCGGTTTTGCATTATTTCGGTAACACTTTATCGATTATGTAAGATAGTTAATTGATACACATACGTGTGCTAATAGGTTCGCTCTTCTGTCGCGCTGCGTACATCTCTACAGCCGGCGGTATGAAGTGCGATACCGGGGAGCGGTAGTCCACGCTCAGCGGTAGACCTGCAGGCACTGTGGACAAAAGATACCAATGTTAAGAGGTTTATTTAAGGGCTAGTTTACATGTTCGCGGAAACCAGCCGAAACCGCCTGAGCGGGAACGTGTAAGCGAACGCTCGCCTCGGCTCGACATTCGTCTCGGCCGCTGGCCTCGGTGTGCTCGAGTGAAAGGGAGTTCGGACGAAACATGAACGTTCTTCAAACGTTCAAAGGGTTCTGTTCCGGTGACAGGCTACCATCCGCCATCTCCTTTTTCTTATTTTTCTGACGTAATAAAAATAATAGTAATAATTGTGTAAATTCATCGAATATAACGCTGACGCAGCAATAACTTCTAAGTCATTTTTTTTTTTACAGAGAAGAGGCGGACGAGCAAGCGGTCTCACGTGATGGTAAGTGTCACCGCCGCCCATGGACACCTGCAACACCAGGGGGTATGCGGGCGCGCCGCCGACCTTGCAAAATCCTATTCACAGCTCTCTTGAAGAACCCCATGTCGTAGTTTAATGGGAAGACCTCTTGAGACAGTTCGTTCCACTGCCTACGGGTTCGCGATATAAAATAATTTTTGAACCGAACAGTACGCGACACCTCCGTATCTAGGAAATGCGGATGGACCGCACTTCTGTGACGGGAGGTGCGGTTGTAGAAACCCGAGGTGGGAATTATATTGAACAATTCTTCAGAGCATTCCCCATTGTACAGGCGGTAGAACACACAGAGAGACGCAACGTCCCTCCGAACGCTGAGGGGTTCTAAACTGCCCGTGAGAGTGGGATCGTTGACAATACGAACAACACGTCGTTGGATGGAGTCAAATGGGTCCAATTGGTATTTCGGTGCGCCGGCCCAGAGATGTGAGCAATACTCCATATGGGGCCTCACCTGAGCTTTGTAAGGCATTAGGAGTGCCCCAAGTCATGCACGTTCGGCGACGAAGTAGCGACTGTGATCTCGCCGAGCGTGTGAACAGGCGCTCGTGTAAGCAAATTTCTCGCCGAGACGCTCGCCCGAGCGTGTAAATAAGACGCCAGCTAGGAGCTGGCGGTAGGGGGCGACTGCTTGAAACGCAGACTCCGGGAAGAGCGCAAATTTCCAACGCTTTTTACAAGCTTTTATTTAACTTCACATGTATGTTTAGGTCAAATCTTGCAAGTCAAATTTG
The DNA here is from genome assembly GCA_914767545.1 of Sesia apiformis. Taxonomy (NCBI): domain Eukaryota; kingdom Metazoa; phylum Arthropoda; class Insecta; order Lepidoptera; family Sesiidae; genus Sesia; species Sesia apiformis. The sequence goes on along the minus strand of OU611977.1, from coordinate 1,018,789 downwards.
AGCCACTTCCTCTAAACTTACGACTTTGAAATTTTGCATACTTGTTCAGTTCTGATAACAATACACTAAAATGATAGAAATAAGCTGATGCTGCAGCCAGGATTGTCTCCTCACGAGGGCACTTCTCAACGGTTAGTAGCATGCACATGAAACTTTGCAAAACAAAACATGACTTTCTACCGTAACGATGCCTTACTTGAAATGGATAGATTGAGAAATATTTCATACTAAAAAGGTGTAAATAAAATAATATAAAAAAAAAACGTTTTTTAAAAACAAGCTTTTATGCAAACCATGTACTAAAAACGAATGAAATAAGTTTATATTGAATTATTTGTTCTCAACAAGCTTGCATAAACTTGTTTTTTTATATTATTTTAATTACACCTTTTTAGTTAGAAATACATTTCTCAATCTATCCATTTCAAGTAACGCATCATTGTTGCAAGGTCTCTTGCCGGTCAACTTTGTAAAATCCTCATAGAAGACACCTTAATGTGTATGGCCAGCGTATGTGTATTTCCCAGTTCATCCTATTCCCCAATGTACGCTAGTGAGTGTGATACCGTATGCCAGAGCCCATTCTAATTCCGTTCTGTCCAATCCCTCCCCATTTTCCCAACCCTTTCTCAAAATCTACACTAACATCTTCAAAGGTAGGCATCCCGGGTCATTTTTGTCATTATGAACTGAAGATCGCGTGTATCGCGGATGTCTGTGGATGACATGTGGATGACTGATGGTAAGTAAATACAGTCCACTACACACGTAAATACAAAAATCACGCGCGTGCTGCATACGTTTTTTTTTGCTGGATGTGGCAAATCTGCGCGCGCTGCTAGCATTCCCTAGATCCCGCTAAAAACTGGACACGCAAACTGTGTCAATAAATTGACAGTTTTGCGGGAACCAGTAAAAACCGCTCCTTTAGAGGTATTGATATTTTTTCGAAATTCGAAAATAATGATCTTCTGCATAATAGGTAGATTTCTCCAAAATCTCCTTAAAATAAACCAGCATGATTTGTATTGTAAAAGAACAATAATCAACCTGCATTTAATAATGCAGGTAATCCTTAGCTCTTTCTCAAGGTTGTTTGGAAGAAATTGGTTTAAATAAATTAATAAAACTAAATAAACTAGTAAAACTGCCTGATTTTATTCTTTTTTTATAACATTATTTTTTAATTTTGGTCATAAATATCACAATGTACCACAATTATTAGAACAATTGAACAACATAGTTTCTCGACCTGGGGGGGGGGTTGCGTACATATGTACAGGGGGTCGCATTCACATGTACAGGGGGGTCGCAGTTGGTCAAGATAAATTAAGCCCTTATATAGGAAAATATCTTTTATTAATGATTATAATCAAATGTTTACCCATAAAATACGTAATTTATTATAGAACCTAATTGTGGCCAGGGTCGGTTGCCTGACTAAAAACTTTGAAAAGGATGATCTATAGGTTTCAATTACCTTGATCGATTGGATAAATATCGCCATTTGTCTGCATGTTTGTTTTCTTCTCGGGAGAGTTTTCCTGTTGTTCTTCCGGTAACTCCCCTCTCTTCAACTGGGATATTGCGCCCAGTACAGATTCCAACTGGCTTTCGCATAACGCCATTTTCACTGGAAAAACATTTTAGAATTGTGAGACACAATTTTGGTTCTCTTTATACATCTCTCTTATTTGGTTATCCAGTTCTGAATACCACTATGGGTTTTAGATTATTTTTCTATAGAAAGCAGGTTGCAAATTGTCACCCATGACATTTGTCCAGAACGACAAACGTTGGCATGCCTCTGAATGCTGTACTTCTTTGGTAAATTTAGATAATATGGATTTAGAGCAGAAATTAGAATCATTAAGTTTGTTTAGTATGCAATTGGAGTTACTAAAGTGCTCAATTCATTGAACATACTAAAAAAGAGCAATAACTTTTACTAAAATGATAAAGATAAAAATGACAAGGAATTATTTATTAACACAAATAAATGGGGAAACCAATTAAAACAAAACATACATGGATATAAATTATTCTTATCACCACAAGGGATATAATATGTATGTATACAAATATGTATGTATACACACAAGGTATGTATACAAATTATACAAAAGTAAAACTTAGGTAGGTTCCAGACTATGAAACATAAACAAAAACATTTTATAATGTAAATCAGGTCTGAATGCCTATAATAAAGTATAATATATATTTGGGTTGATTGTGACCATGGCTGTAGTAATTTGTGCCGCCAAAACGTAGAGTAGGAATAAAAGGTAACCAAATACCTTTGTTATACACGTTCAAACCCAATTTAGATTATAAAATGTGTACAAAACCCAATTTAAATTATAAAATGTGTACATAACCCAATTTAGAATATAAAATGTGTACAAAATCCAATTTAGAATATAAAATGTGTACAAAACCCAATATAAAATGTATACAATGTGTTTAAAAAGTTATAAACAGAAACAACATCAAATATTTAAAAACAGTTGCAATTAGAACACATTTATAATTCTTTCCTCATGTAATCGTTCCCTTGAATAAGGGAAAGGAGAAAGTACCCATGAGGCTGGCATGATCACCCAGGGTGTTCAAAGCCTCGTCAAAAAGATGATTAAAAAAAAAAAAAAAAATTTTACTTTACTCAAAACACCACATACCAGTGGTTCCCACTGGCACATGGTTTGGTAGTGAGTGAGATATGCCAGAGCCCATTCCCATCCCATCCTATCCTTCCCCATTTCCCAATCCATTTTATAGATTGGTCCATTCTATCCATGGGCGACAGTATCCATTTACCATCAGGTGGACTACATGCTTGTCTGCCGCCTTCATCCATAAAAAAAATCCTTAATCTGCAAAGGTAGGCAGCGCATCCAGGGCCGTGCCATCATTTGTCATTCTAGATTGACATTGGCATATATCGCGGATGTCTATGGATGACAGTATTCACTTGCCATCAGATGGACTGTATGCTTGTCTGTCGCCTTTTGTAAATAAACAAAATTATCTTTTTCGGTATGTAAAGGTATTTGAACCACACATCCATCTAGTCATGCAATCATAATGAAAAATGTGTTTTATTTTATAGAAATCTCTTTTCTTGCCCAATACTATCTGCAATCAATTAGCTTAAATTTACCTCTACTGGTAGAGAATGCCTCTTAAGGCATATAAGTCGACCTCTATATAATATAAAGCAGTAAGAGTAAATAAATAAATATGACTATGAGCAGATGTGTTTCAAGATCTTGGAGTGGATACCACATTAAGGAATGTTAATTAGGTCCACCTTCTTTAGTAATGAGTGTATATTGCTAGCAATTTATTTAGCACTGGCTGTGCTCGTGACTTCGTACATGTGGAACTTTAGATTTTAAACTCTAAATTGGGATATACATATTTTCTTCCCCTTAGTCGATTTCGAACCTATTCAAAGCGCCAAGCTAAGCTTAATTAACCTGTGGAAATCTCATGATTATCCGTTCAGTAGTTTTAGACATTAGCGTGTTTGAACAGACAGACAGACAATAATATTTCAAAAATGTCTTTTTGTATTCTGATATACTCTTCCTTCATCGCCCCCAATCAGTTTTTAGTAAATATATTCAATGTACAGACACGCTGGTTCTACAGATTTATTATATGCATAAATATTATTGGCCAGCAAGGTCTATGAAATCTTGTCTTTTTAGATGACTTTGATAATCCAATGTGGTTAATGGACTGCTGAGTTTGTTACAGTGATTTGCAAACAAATTAATTTTCTTCATCATAATTTTTATATGGAAAAGATTGTGTATTTCCAAACTTTTGATATACTAAAGTATATTACTCATTTATTTATTAAATAATTTATTGTAAACACATTACATGAGAAAAATAAGAAGGATGAAAAGAGAAAAAATGTACAAAAGGCAAGCTTATCTCCTGCAGAGATTTCTTCCAGCAAACCTGGGAAAGTGAAATATGTCAAAGCCAGGATTGCCAACTTTCCAGTTTCCCAATGCTGCTGAGTAGCTGGGGAAGGGGATGTTGATTGATTAGGTTATAAAGTAAAATGGAATAGAAGTGCTAATTTAAAATTAAATGAAATAAATGTGTATATTAGGAATAATAATCACAAAAATTTACAATCTTAATTTTTTAAGTATCTATTTTTTTAATTTTATAGATTTTTTTGTTACTTAATATAGAGAAGAATGTTTTTCTGGATGCATAGAGAAAAGAATTATTCCCTTGTAATGTTGAAAATTCGTGAATAAACCACACTATTTGCGTCTAAGTTGGGTGTAGGGAACCGAACATGGATAAATTCTCAAAATCGGTCTGTACGGTTGAAAACTTGCGAGTGTTGGCAAGCCTGGTCACAACAGAAAGGCAGGTGTGTATGAGAAATATGTATGTATAATAGTACAATAATACTAATAAAATACCTAATATAATACATAATAGTTGCTTCAGTATGTAATTTTGGGGCCCTTTGTATTATGTCTACCTTAGATTCACAGATGGGTGGCCAGTTGTATATCGTATATATGGTGGATGGCCAGTTGTATATCATCATCAAAATAAGTAATTTGTTAAGGAACATTTTTTTTTTCTAATAACAGCATGTTCTCAATTACCAATAAGTGTGTGCTGTATGATTTAGATAGTCTTTGCTTTACAATTTTATTCAAAAACTAAAAAAATAAGCAACTTTATTTTAAAGATTTCTTATAAACATGCCAGTTCCATTCTCTTTCCATTACCATGAAAATGTTCTATTACACAAAAACCCACAAATAGATAAAGGTAAATGAACTTTCAAAAACAAAGTACAAATGTTATTGTTGTTATAATCAGTTCTTTTGTTATTACTATATATTTTTCAAAATGCTTTTTTCCTATTGTTCATCGTAAAAGTACATGACCACTGTAATTACTTACGAGTTGATATGACATTGAACAAGTGAGGCATTAAAAAATAATTAACAGAAAAAATGGTTTCCATGTTCAAGTCACTTCCAAACCAGCTGATTTACAATAACTTAGAGCAAAATTAAAATGCTTATCAACAATTGGAAAGCAGTAAAAAACATGCTACTTATGTTGCAACTTACCTATGTTCAAAGAATTCGCTTCATCAATGTTGAAACATAAACACTTAACACTTATCAACTATATAAAACTTACACGAAAACAACTATTATATATCGTTTACCTAACTAAAACTCATTATAACAACGAAATATAGATTTAAACTTGAACGTTTGTGGAAAAAATCACTCTATACAATAATCAATTGAGACTGAAGAGTCGAGTTCATAAAGGCAAAGGAAAATACCTATATACAGCTGACTACATCTATTTTTAAATGCGCGTTCTACATTATTGTGCCAAAAGATAGCTTTTGAAACTAATTACAAAAGTTTTCAGCGCGGATTATCGAAGATATAAACAAAAATCGCGATGTTCAAAAACTAAGTGAACGTCCATTACGTGCAAATGAATGATGCTACTGCCTACGAAAAGTGTGAAAAAGACGAACGTATTTTTATCATGGCTACACTGGTGGTTATTCGACCACATTTAGGTGTATAAAGTCAAGATAGTGTGAAATTCCTAGTGCGGTCCGAATTCGACTTAAAATCGATGGAGATTTATGTTACGATTACTATTTATGAATAACCAATTAAATATCGTAAGTTGAATATTATCAGTGCCGGCTTTAGGGGTGTACGACTCATGGGGCTACGCATAGCGCCTCCAATACAAGGCGCCCTTGAATTGGAGGTACGGAACACAGTAAACGGACGGGCGCAAATACAAGAACCCCTTATTGCAATCGAATATCTTGCACAGGTGGCAAAGAAACTGTTATGGCCGGTACTGAATAGTAATATGGTTAAGTTGAACAGATTTACACGCAACAAATCAAAATAAAACTTTAAACTAACAACAATAGCTTTAAATTTTTAAAGCTAACAAAATTAAGTTTCGCCGACTATATATACAGTATGTATATAGTAAACATTTTATAAACGTTTATATATTATATATGTTATTTATATTAGTTAGTTGATTAATTATATTATATTATTTTCGTTTCTCGACCTCTTGGATCGGTATCTTCCGTTTCTTCCGCCCTGGGTCCCTCAAGGAAGAAAAGGTTCGGCTCTCCCAATTTCTTCACCAAAAACTTTTGAAACTATTGTCATTGTGTGTATGGCTGCTTGTTTTTTTAAGATGTGGGTATTTATTTTTGATTCTAGCATGTCACAATACCTGGTAGCAATCACGCCGGTCGCGCCTATCCTATTACTATGGGAAAAATGATCAGTAATCTGAAATGTCAATTTGACAAAAACGTTTCTTGATTTACATAAATACCTCGAAAAACATTTTACTTTAAATACTAGTATTAGATATATATTTGGAATCACCTTTTTAATTAATTTGATATAATCAATGACTTTCATAAATTTTAATTTTTTCGAAGCAAACAATATTTCGCCTAAAATCCGGAAATTTGAATTTTTAAGGAATCCAATATACCACTCACCAGTAGCACTCAAGTCACAACATCAAGACGAATCTGACGACATTTCGTTCATTAAAATCGGTCACCCCGTTTAAGCTCTGCAAGGGACTAACGAAATAGAAATACCTATATAACGGTGAAAAACATATCCCTACTCGCGTTCCGCAGTCGGGTAAAAATATAAATAATAAGAATATAAATCAAATGTTGAATTCGATTCCTAGTGACGAATGTTGACTTTTTGTTTGCAATTCGGAACTTGTCAAATCATAGTTCACTGACTTTTCAATTTGATAGGGTTATAGAAAATTTCAAAAATTTCATTAGAAAATTCTAAAAATTCTGGTTCTTGCCTTTAATTTGATCATATTATTTTTTAAAGATGTGACACACATTTTTTTTTATTATTTTTTTTAGGGATAAATGTTTTTTTTTTATTTAGCCAAGCAACATTTGCATGGGTGTGGGATAAGCAAGGAAAGGCAGACGGACAGTGAGAAAAAGCGATAGTTATAGGTAGGTCTAGTGTTGAGTTGGCATTTTAATAATACTACCACGAGTTGTTATCGCTAGCTGTCGTTTCTCGCGTTATCGCTTGGCGCTGGCTGAGTGCTCCGTCCGAGGTTATTGTGTAGAGAACGTTTTTGTTACACAAAATGTGTATTTACATAAAACAAATCACATTTTTACATCGTTATTTAAGATTGTATGTATGTCCTTTTGAATGTCAGTTCAAATTTCCATTGCTATGGTATTAAAATCAATACAATCGATGACCTAAATTAAGAAATATACCTACCTAGTACATGTTATACGAATTTTCTAAATTACCGAAAGAAATTACCATGTCGCGTCATTGAGTTGACGACATCCAAACAATCATTACAATTCTCTATTCTGTTCTATGAATGGTTTTTGAATGACGTAGGCGTTACTTGCCCACAATTATTTCTATGTAGTAGAATATATAGAAGTCATTGCTTGCCCATTTATAATCTAATGTTATATAATATTATACTCATTAAGACTCGTATATTAATTAATTAGAATAGTTTTAGAGTGTAGTATATATAATATCTTGTACTATCGATTGAAAAATTTTCTAGCTATTTTTAATAGACTTGAAATTAATTCACCTGTAGCTTTTCCACCTAAAGTAGGCACAGGGATTTTGAAAATAATAATTTTGGTTTTCTCACATTATTTTATATGAATCCTTAATTAACCTTTTAATATTGAGGTAGGTATATGAAGCATTTTGAATTAGGTACTTCTTCAGTTGACAACTCATTAGTCTAGTTTGTAGTTCGTGTGGTCCCAAGTTCGATTTCTGGTTGAACACAGATTATTTTTTCTTGGATCTGGGTGGTTTATATTAATTTTTGTGTTTTCGAACCCAAGACACTTGGAAAATCTTAGTTTGAGACAATGTTTTATGGCTTGCCTTAGGAACTATCACTTTATATAGATAGGTACACATTACATACATACACACATACACTTTATATACCTACACATTTACAGTAAAACGTGCCAACTTTGCACGCTTTTAGTGGATTAAGCGAATTATCTTATAAAATATTTATAAAATATGAATATATTCAATATTGTGTTTGGACTACACAATCATAAATATACTCTTCTGTGCATTCATTATCAAACAATTGCAGAAACATGTAAATTTATTTGTAAAAAATTCACTTAAGAATGTGGGCCAAAAATAGTAAACTTTTGGCAAGTTTGCCCACTTGCCATTATATTTCTGTAAGTTCGATATTATGAACCTTATGATCATTGGACTTGCGGACTATGCTATAGTACTAGACAATGTCACAGAGCATCCGATTATGAAACATGCATATTGTCCACTAAAATTGAGTGGGCAGTCACAAAGAAATTTATGAAATTTTTCATACTAACAAGTCAATGAACTAGGGTTGTCGCTATTAATTTTATAGATTCTACAAAGAAAACAGCGAAGCATTTTGTAATGGATAGACAATTTTTTATTGTTTATATATTTTTCTTAAAGAGAAAGATGGGCGTTTCAAATAAATTTATTTTAAGGCATACTTTTTTGAGGGAGAAAAGTACGTAACAAACGAAATTACGTATTTATTGTCACTAAACAATTTTTTTACAAACGAAAAATTAATTTAGGTTATGCATCACCGGGCATTTTCTCATTAAAGATATCGGGATTTTTTTTGTAAATATTTAAAAACTAGCATTTTCACATCCAATTTGATCATTGGCCTATCATAGACCGCGGCAGCAATCAGTACATTGACTAGCTTTTTCTCTTCTTCATTAGTTAACTTCTTTTGTCCCCTCGCCGGTTTCATATGTATCTTGTTTGCTTTATTTAATATCGTTCGCCTTTACAACCTGTCTACTAGATTTTTTTTTTCAATTAGTCTATAACTTCTCGATCCTAGTATTCTTCTAATTCTTTTTTCTTCCCAGTGGTGTGGGATTGTTGGTCGTTGTTGTTCATTCTGAAAATGCATATTTAACCCATTTAAGGTCGCTGTACTCATTTGAGTACAGCCAAACTATAGTACATAAATAAAAAGTTCAAATGTTTTATGTTTTCGTTTCGAGTGTTTATGTTACAGTGTAAGATTACTTCTTTGAATAAACATAATACTTGCGGGTACCTTAAAACAAAAATCATATAGAGTGTTCTAAAGTGACCGTGCAGACAGCTCCCTTGGGTAAGTTCATTATTTAATTTTTATTTAGAGTATATATATAGTAAATAATGTTTTCTCTCATAATTCTCACAAAATATAGTGTTCTTCATTATGTGAATAATAATTGAACCACATATTGCATGTACTTTCCAGTTTATTTGGTAATAAACACAGATGTACTCAATTGAGTACGGTGGCTACATTGGTCTAAATAATGAATTTATTTTTCAGATTACTAAACATGAGTAGAGACTGTTTCCGTGCTGCCAATAATTACAAGGGACTTGAGGAAGCCATTGGATTTATCCTGCAAGACAGTGATGATGATGCCGAGTACGACTTGGCGATCATTCCACCCGATCCCAGTGTTGTGACTGACGAGGAAGAAGGTGCTGATGACGATATGGTGACCTCATCTTTGCCACAAGACATACCCGGAAATATTGAGGTATTTGTAAATAATGTGGGGATCATTTCTAGCGACAATGACAGTAGCGATCTAACAGCGGTTTGGCGTAAGTGTTCACCAAGTTATACCTCTCTACCTCAAGACACTACAGAGGCGATTGACAGACAAGTTACAGTGAAAGAAGTGCTGAAAGATTTCAATCCAGTTCAAATATTTGAAAAAATTATCGATGAAGACGTAATCGATCTCATTGTTTCTGGTAGTATGTTGTATGCTAATCAGAACAACAAACATGCTTTTTCAGTTGATTCATCCGAAATGAAAAAAATCATTGGTATTTTGATACTGTCTGGGTACCACAAACTGCCCCGTGAAGCCATGTATTGGTCTTTAGATGAAGATATTGGAGTTGAGTTAGTGTCAAATGCTATGTCAAGAAACAGATTTCGGGACATCAAGCGAAATCTTCATCTAGCGGATAACAATGAATCAACAAACACCAGAGACAAAATGTTCAAAGTCAGACCTTTAGCCAATATTCTAATGCAAAAATTTATTCAGTGGGGCGTGTTCCATGATAACCTTTCTATCGATGAATCGATGGTCAAATATTATGGACACTATCCTTCGAAACAGTTTATTCGTGGAAAGCCAGTGAGGTTTGGTTACAAAAACTGGGTCGCTGTAAGTTCAACTGGATATTGTTACAGCTTTGATTTTTATTGCTGAAAGTCACCAGATGCTACAAGAGAGCCACTAGGAACCAGGGTTGTGAAAACTTTGCTGGAGAAATTGAGTACTAATCCTAAACATCACAAAGTTTTCTTTGACAACTTTTTTACCAGTTGCGATCTTTTAGTTGATCTGCGACAGCTTGGATATCGGGCTACTGGAACATTACGGGAGAATCGTACTAAAAAATATCCCTTGACTAGTACTAAAGACATGAAGAAAAAGGATCCTACCACATACGATTACAGATTTGATAAGAACAATGAGGTGTTGTTGGTCAGATGGAAAGATAACAGTGTCGTTACCATGGCTACAAATTACGACACCACTGAACCGATGGGAGCTGTGAAGCGATGGTGTCCTATAAGACGAGAAAAAATCGATGTCGCGATACCACACTTGTTCGAAAATTACAATAAAAGTATGGGAGGCGTGGACGACCTCGATCAGTCAGTATCGCTTTATAGGATAGCAATTCACGGAAAGAAGTGGTGGTGGGTGTTATTATACTATATTTACATATATGATTGATATGGCTATTGCAAATGCATGGCGTTTGCATGTTATGAGCAAAGATAATCACATGGATCAACTGTTATTTCGGCGCAGTCTTGCCAGGTATTATCTACGACAAGAAATACAAAAGAAAACTCGTCCTTCTTCTTCATCCGTCCAAGGTTTGTCTCAAGATGGTGTAGGACATTATCCCGAGAAACTCGACAATCAATTACGATGTGTTATTTGTCATTCGAGAGTACGGTGGCAATGTAAGAAGTGTCGTAAAACGCTCTGCGTTGAAAAGTCGTGCTTTGAAAATTTTCACCTATAAGTAGCCACTGTACTTAAATGAGTACACATTCATAACTTAGTAATAATAATAATATTTTTATTTTTTTTTTCGTTTTATGTTTTTATGCCCCCTTTGTAATATAGAAATAAAGATTTAGTGACAGGAACGTTTTTGATTTCCATTTGGCCACTAATGGGTTAAACAGTATTAGGTACAGCTAAATACATATAATACAATAAAACACATAATAATATACTTATAATAACAACCGTACTTTGGAAACAAACAATTTTTATAATAAACAAATCAATAAATATGTAGGTAGGTACTATATTAATTGAATCTTCCAGGCTACTTGGCCGAGGTCTTCTGGAATCTCTTCTCTTTCCTCCAAACGTTTCGTCAACAACTGCGGTTGACATCTTCAGTGGCGACTGCGTTCACTTTCGGGGAGATGTTATCTCTTCGGCTTCTCGAGCGCAACTGCCTCCACGTTTTTTCTTTTTTTTTTATGTTAGGGGAGACAATCAAGGAAAACCCTGCATGGTCACCTGGTACCATCTAGTCTAGCTAGGCTAGTCTAGGTGGTACCAGGTAGTGCCGGACTCTTACCGGCTAAAAAACCTTGATTGCCTCCACATCGTGTATGTCTAAGGTCTGGTGGTGGCCTTTCGACTGCCTCGGCGACTGTGGCACACCGGTATTTATAGTGGGCGAGGGTAGTTGTGATTGTGTGTGTGCGAGTCTGTTTTTGTCCCCCCCTCTCGTCTCTCTTCCCCGTGAGCTTGATGTCTTCGGAGTGCTGGATACCAGATATTACGGAGTCTTAGATTTTCTTCTTTTTTGTTAAAATTGTTGGAATGCTTATAGATTTCAATAGCTTCCCTATTGAGATGGGAATAATAATGATTCCCGGTTGACAAGATCTTTGTGTCCCTGGTGCAGATTTCGTGGTCCCCATCCTACAAGGCATGTTTAGCTATGGCCGACTTCTCAGTCTCTCCTCTTCGACAATTGCCTTTATGTTTTTTAATACGGGTATTGACACTTCTTTTGTAGTGCCAATATACACTGACCCACAGGAGCATGGTATTTTATATACTCCAGTCGAGGACAACGGATCTCTGGGATCTTTGACTGATCTGATGATATTTCTGAGTTTCTAAGTGGAGGAGATATAATGAATTTTCTATCACTGGTTAAAAAAAAAGAGTAACTACAAACATTTTCGCTATTTTTCAAGCTAACTGAAAAATACCTTGCCGGGCAAACTCAGACCCATTGGGCAAAGTTGCCACGTTTTACGGTATTATTACTCGTTAGGGTGTCGCATGATATAAAGGGGTATTTTTTTCTTTGTGAAATCAGATACGCATTCCCTCTATTTTACAAACTTTTATTTAACTTCACCTGTTAGTATGTTTGGGACAAATTTTGCAAGCCAAATTTGAACCACTTCCTCTAAACTCACGACCGAAATTTTGCTTGTTCAGTTCTGATGACAATACACTAAAATGATAGAAATAACCTGATGCTACAGCCAGGATTGTCTCCTCAGAGGGCACTCCTCAACGATTAGTAACACGGACACGAAACTTTGCATATATGTTTAATTTTGATAGCTAAACATGATCTTTACCATGAACTGATGCTGCAGCCAGGATTGTCTCCTCATGAGGGCACTCCTCAACAATTAGTAGCAGAGATACGTAATTTTGCATGTAGGTTTAATTTTGATAGCTGAACCTGATTTACACCATGAACTGATGCTGCAGCCAGGATTGTCTCCTCATGAGGGCACTCCTCAGCGGTTAGTAGCAGAGATACGTAACTTTGCATGTAGGTTTAATTTTGATAGCTAAATATGATTTTCACCATGAACTGATGCTGCAGCCAGGATTGTCTCCTCATGAGGGCACTCCTTAACGGTTAGTAGCATGCACATGAAACTTTGAAAACAAAACATGACTTTGTACCGTAATGATGCGTTACTTGAAATGGATAGATTGAGAAATATTTCTAACTAAAAAGGTGTAAATAAAATAATATACCTAAATGGAACATTATTTTTTTTTAAAACATACATATTTATGCAAGCCATGTACTAAAACGAATAAAATAAGTTTATATTGAATTATTTGTTTTCAAAAAGCTTATCGCGAAATATTCATAAAAGTAGGTACCATTTACAATTCGCGCGACAAGCTTGTTGAGAACAAATAATTCAATATAAACTTATTTTATTCATTTCAGTACATGGCTTGCTTATAAGCTCGTTTTTAAAAAACGTTTTTTTAAATTATTTTTCCGTTTGGTCCTAATCATGAAATATTTATTGCCTTAGGATGTCGAGAACCCGTGCCGCCTTGATTTCAAATTGTCAAACTTATTGAGAATTTGTACTGAGGTAATTGTAGGGGTATTTGGAAAAACAGCCAATGTCAGTTTTGGTAAATTTTAAAGTATAAACAAAAAACGTTTTTGGGCAGAATAACTACATATGAAATTATGTATAGGCACATATGCAATAGATCAAGAAACAACATATACTTTATGACTGTAATTAAGGAAAATATTCCTTAGAAACCCATGAAAAATGTGAAAAATAACTTCGACATAGGCACTTTTTCCAAATAAAATATGTAAAATATTGACTTATGCTTTATTTCCAAATAACATGAGTATGAAAAAATAAAACAAATTTAACATACTAGGTAAATTTATTTGTTTTATTCGCAACCATCACTGTTATCATCCTCATCAACTTCAATGTCGATATCAATGACATCATTGTCACCTTCTCTACAAATTTGACGGTAGTAATCGCGATTTTCTGGCTTACTTAAATATTTACTGAGATTTAGTAAATTTGCTAATTTACCCGCAGTCATTTTTATGGGCTCGACGTAAAGAGGGTCCAATACAAGCTCTGAAGGCAACCTTACTTTTCTTCGAATTTCACTGCGAGTAGAAGGTCCTGAAAATGTCTCTTTCACTTTTATGTGCTGGTATTTTTCATTAGTTATGATAATACGTACTTGACGCAATCTGAGTGCAGGTCTTGGAACCTTAAGGAAGTAAGGAGTTATTGCATCTTTCATATTAAAAAAGAGATCTTGAGTAGCAGGAACCACTTTAAATGGGGTTGGATATTTTCTTGCTGCTTCAATGATTTTATCCCAGTCTGCTGGTATTTCAGGAGTACACACTCCTTTTTTCTTTCCAATTAATGCAAAATCTGCATCATTTGGAAGATATGTGTGGCCTCTCACATGGAATATATGCTTTACAGTCTTAAATAGCTTGAGAACATGTACTAAAAAGTATTGAAAATATACCATTATGTGGTTCTTGTTCTGACCACTGCATCCATCGCTCAGCAATATAAGGTTTTCTGATGTTATGTCATTATTATTCAAATAATGTAGTAACAGTGAAGTAACATCAGATGCACCTTTTTTTCCTGTAGTTTCCGTGTAACAGTACATTGTTGCATCATTGTTTGGCAAGTTGTGTACACCGAATACATAATACCACAGCTGACGTGAGTAAAACACATTGCTTGTTTTAATGTGTGGTAGTGGAAGATTCTGCATGTAGTCAAAAGACAATAGCATACATTCTCCCCTTTTTGCCTTCTCTTTGTAAGCATTTTTCAATTCTCGGAATTTCTTAGCTTTGTGTAAATGTAACGTTTTTTGAATATTAAGCTCATTTTTTCTGTTGTCATCAGTTGCACTTAATATTTTTAAATTTAGTTCATCGCATATGCTGCAAGTATCAGATCTTGGAAGGCCAAATTTAATTTTGAAATGTTTTGTAAATACTGAGTAATATACTATATAAGAAACATTGATTTGTACTTCACTCAAAAATAACTCATGCATTTTCTTTACGCTTAAGTCTTCTGGCAAAAATACCACATTTGGGTTGTCACGCAACGAGTAGTGAGATTGCCTTCCCTTGAAACTTCTAATGTGTGATTTTATTAACTCCAATATTGGATGTGGCACCGCATGAGGTCTTGTGGTATGTTTACCTCTACCATCTTTGGGTAACTGACCTGAAGATACTTTAGCTTGAATTGTACGCAGCCTTCCTCTGGTGATTCCATGCAAACTCATGAAAGCTGTGACACACACTGGAATCTCTTTATTATTTGTCCGCACTTTGTAGTGGTATGCTAAATCATGGCTAAACGAATCATCCTCTTCATCACGGTTATGTCTTGGTCTTCTTTGTTGGACACTTTTATATGAAATTAGCCCTGTAAGATGCGCGTCTTGATCATTTTTATTCTCATAGTTATAGAAGATTTTTAGTATTTCTTCTCTCTGTTCAGTAGTTAGTCTTGTGAAACATTGTAACCTTTTGCACCTGAAAACGCAGATTAGGTATTAAAAAACATCATAGGCGGTAAAGTCGGGAGCTCAATATTTACCTATTAAAAAAAAGATGATTTACCTGCAGTCACGCCCTGTTAAAACACCACTTCTGGGACGGCCAACGTGATCAACGTGAGGTTCTCCGCTAACCTTGCGTCTTTTTATCGTTTTGAAACTTTCTTCTTCCTCTTAGTCGGCCATTGTACACTGCCTGAGTTGTCTCTTGGTATGTTATCCATAATACAATATCCAAAATTCAATCCAAAAACTATCTAACTCAACACCCGGGAGAGTAGTATTGTTCTGTGCTCAACACAGAAAAAAAATATTCTTGATGACAGCTAGTGTTGCCAAATTATTTCCGAAAAATAACCTTTGTCATTTGACTTTGGCAGTTCTTCCAAAATCTGACCTGACCTTGGTTGTTTATCCAAATATCAAACAAAGTTTTACCAGTAATATCTCTTGACTAAGGTGCTTATACGAAAAACTGTGATTTACGTTTAATAGGCATCATTACAAAGAAACCATAGACATCAAAATCTCATTTCGTTTTTTTTGACATTGGTTGTTCTTCCAAATAACCCTTCAATTAAGAGTTAAGAAAAATATTACAAGGTCTGCCAATTTTCTAAAATAATCTACATACCTACCTACGTATATACCAATTTACAAACGTACTTCTTTCTTAATTAAGGGATTGGTGAAGGATCTTGACATCCAGCACATCATTACATTGAGAGGATACCTTTTTGAAAATTACATATAAAAAGATAATTAAAATGAGATCGGTAACAGTTGATGAAAGCAAATATATAGGTGGTAGGTATAAAATTTATTATCTATTGTAAAAAATATTTTGGGGGTATTTTGGTCCACACACAGCTTAAAATAAAACAAAGTTGTTTTTATCCACGTCATTGCCCTACTATTAATCATGACTCTATATAAGTAGCTATGTATATTTATGAATTCGAAATTTGCCGAAGATACCCGATGACCAATGTTTACGTGCAAGGTTTCTTTCTATCTATGTTGCTTTTCAAAATGTACGAAATTCACTTTTGTCAAAACAGACGCAGGGTCGTTTCGTTTCTTTTTTTAATTCGTAGCATATATCGTGCTTCACAACTGGCCACAGGCCTCTCTACCTCCGATAATTGGCCTTCCTCAAAGTCCAGTGGAATCCAATAACATTATAAAAAAATAAAACGATTAATTGTAATTATATTTTAACAAAAAAGAGCTGTTCTATTAAGGAGTGCTTTGCGCGCACTTTGGAACACAGACCAATTTGTTAAACATTAACCTTTTTGGCGGGATCCCGAAAAGTAAAGTTGACTTTATATTTGATTATTGTAAAAATTGTGCATTGTGGGATTTGTTGTTAATTAGTGATAGTTTAATAAACTTCAAAGTGCTTAGTATTAGTGCATAACGTGTGCGATAATTAAATAATTAGTTGTGATAAGCGTGAGAGTACATCTTTCGTGTTCTTTTAAGCAGTCCAACTCTGTTGTCAATAAACAGTAAACTATCAATTTACTGAACGACTCCCGCTGCTATTAGACTGGACAATGACGTTTGATTATTCTGTGGGTGGACCAATGGGTATGCCAGTGTCCAAATAAATTACAGTTAAAAGAAATTCATAAACACATTGTAGGGAGAGATACTTCTCGAATGAATCGGTTTCTGTATCGATTTGAATCGAAATACATGATTGATGTAAATATTACTTTAATTAAATAATTTTTTCTGTTGTTTCCTATCTGGAATCTTTAAAATTCCATATAATTACATATAAAATCCGATTTTTAAAAATATTGTATCAATATGAATATGAAGCCGCAAAATTTCTCAAAAGTTAAGGATATTTGAATCAAAGGCCAAATTAAATTATTTAATTACGTAATTAAATTCATTTCTATATGAAGTTACTTACACATTATTATGACTACCCAATTGGATTACAGATAAATTAAGATAGACGTAATTATTCTAGAGATAGATGGAGATAAGTAAGACAGATAGATAGTGAAATTGTAACTTTTAGGGTTGACATACACAATAGTGTAAAAGCTCCTAAATAAAATAGAGAAAAAAAAACTAACCTATATAGAGTCCCTTACAACACGCTCGGGGTAAAATAATGATTAACTTCTATTTGTTTTACTCTTCTGTCATCTGTGTATGGAAGCCATCTTCACAATCCATTATATTTTTCGACTCTCAAAGATCGGACTTCAATTAATCGAACTGATATCGCATCTCTACTGTCAATGTCAGTCCATTGTCATTTACAAACAAACAAATCCCTTCCATGTGCCCATAAATTACAACAAAAACATTTCCATAAAACGTATCTTGACCATTTTTAAACAATTAAATTCTAATACATTACCATTTAAGAAAGTAATACGCATATATACAAGTTGGACTCAATGAAATCATTATTTTCTTGTTTTCATTCTCTTTTATATTGTTATAAAAAATGAGCCGCTGCGATTTTAAGATTGTATTGTTAGGGAGTGAACATGTAGGAAAAACAAGTCTTGTTCTAAGATTTGTTAATTGCAGATTCAATACGGGAACTCCATATCAGAATGTACGTATTTATTTTTTATATTATGCAACCACCCACTATCCACTATCCAATATCCACTACTCGGGGCTCCATAAGCACAGTCTCGTGTATAAGGGATGTATGGACTTAAAACGCCACACTGGTCAAATGGGTTGGCGAGTCCACAGTTAGAGGCGGTGATGTAGTTCCTCAGGGCTTTGTTATCCCTTAATCGCGTTTTACGACATCCACCAGAAGAGATGGGGTGTTGCTATTCTGTAGCCGACTCACGCAACACGGCCGATTCTATATTATACACATATTTTTTCAATGATTCATGTTGCTTTGTTGTTGCCTTCAAGGTCATCTGATGTAGAAAAAATGAGATAAGTCTGTACTCAGCTGATTTATTACTTAATAATAACTTTGTTTATTAACATTATAAAGTGTTTGTCATTCTGGACTGATGTTGTCATGTATCACACATTTTGCAGGGTGACAGTATCCACTTATCATCAGGTGAAGTGTATGCTTGTCTGCCGTCTTCTTTCCATACAAATAAGTTCTTGAAGGAAAATATTTTTTTTGTCATCTTATGCCATCCCACACTATGGTTAACTTCAGAGACACAAACAAAGAAATACATTACAAACTTAACATTTGTACTACTACCGCTTCACTACATATAAAGTGGTCCGTCAATGGAACTGCTTACCTAGTTGTATCGTTTGAAAACATTAAGTAATTCAAAAATACTCTTAACCAATATCTTAGAGTACAAAAATAGATATAATGCATCAGCACAAGCTGCTTGTTTATCTATCTCTCGGTGTCCATGGGCAGTGGTAACACTTACCATCACTGTAGACCGCTTGCTTGTTCGCCCACTAGTCTATAAAAAAAAAACTCATACATATAAAAAGAGATGACTGACTGAGTCAGGGATGAGTGATTTAAATCAATTTGATTAAATCATTGCTTTAAATGATAAAAACCAAATTATTTTTTATTTCTATTCAATAATTTAAATCTACCCCTCCTTGGTTTAGATTTAAATCAAATCTAACTTGGAACATTGGATTCAAATCTAAACAAAATTCACTGGGTTACAAATTACAATACAAAAGGACAAAAATATGAATTAAAAATAAATTCTTTATCTTATTTTAATCAACATATGTATAATCAATTAATCACATTGAAAAAATTAGTTTTGAATGTGATGTTTTTGTAAACTACTTTTATTTGTATTTGAAAACAACCCAAAAAAAAACAAAATGGCAACAAAATACACAGATTTTACTCTGTAATAGTGACAGTTGACAGGACACAACTCAGTGTTACCAGCCACTCAGCTTAATTTACCCCTTTTTAAAGAATAAATGTTGCCTATATAAAAAATCAAAAGAACGTGATTTTTTGATTCAAATAAATAAAGCAAAAAAATCTGATTAACATAAAAATCGTGATTTTTATCAATCCTGTGACTGAAGCTATAAACATAAAATTTGCACAGTAGATTGGTTTTATGGCAGGAACGATTTTTAGAAATCTTACTGAGAAGAGGGAGGAAAAAGGTGAGAAGATTTTTTTATGTGATGCGTGTATCTCGAGAACTATTCAAGTTAGAGAGCATTTAGACTTATAGTAAAAATTTAGTGTAAAGTACTTCTCATTTAAAATAATTAAGCATGGAGTTTTTTGATAATTTCTTAATTTTCTTTCCTTAATAAATTGGAGAAGATTATACAGTCTCTACCTTAAAAATGAAGGATATAAAATTTGGTGTATAGACTAAAATAGTATGTTGATATTTGATTTAGAAGGGGGCCATAAAGGAAAAAACTGGATCTCAATAACTCTTAAGTTAGAGACTTGAAAAGTTGTAATGATACTTTTGGGATAACAAAACCGCTACCACAACCACTGAAGAACTACACCATCTCCAACCTCTCTTCTTAGAATGGACTCACCAACCCACTTGGTCGGTGGGACATTTAAACAGAATCGTGGTGAATCCAAATTCAGTTTTTTTTTTATATGAGAGTGGGCGGACGAGCAAGCGGTCCCACGTGATAAGTGTTACCGCCGCTAAGGACACCTGGAACACCAGCGATATGCGCATGCACCGCCGATCGTGCAAAATCCTATTCACAACTTTCTTGAAGAACCCCATATCGTAGCTTAATGGAAAGACCTCTTGAGGTAGCTCGTTCCACAGCCTACGGGTTCGCGGTATAAAATGATTTTTGGACTGAACAGTAGTGACACCTCCGTATCGAGGAAATGCGGATGGACTGCACTTCTGTGATGGGAGGTGCGGTTGTAGAAACCCAAGGTGGGAATTATATTGAACAATTCTTCAGAGCATTCCCCATTGTACAGGCGGTAGAACACAGAGAGATGCAATGTCTCTCCGAATGCTGAGGGGTACCAAACCACCCGTGAGAGTGGAATCGTCGATAATACGAACAGCAGAACACCATGTCGAACAGCAGAACACCATGTCGAACAGCAGAACACCATGTCGAACAGCAGAACACCATGTCGAACAGCAGAACACCATGTCGAACTGCAGAACACCATGTCAAACAGCAAAACACCACGTCGAACAGCAGTACACCGTGTCATTGGATGGAGTCAAATGGGTCTATTACACAATAATAAATGCAATATAGGCACTTTATTATTGTGTAATAGGTGAGCAGCATTGCTGCTGGTATGCTGGTGTTATAAGTATTGCCATATCTCTTCTGGAAGCCATTTGTCAAGTCGATGTTTTAAATTGTTTATAGTTGGCGATTCAATGATTTCTCATGGTAACTTATTCCATATGTCCACATCTCTATTGCCAAGAATATGGCCAGTGTTTTATCTAATTTTAGATTATTGCAGAGTGGTAGCTCAATTAGTTAATATTTTCTTGTTACAAAAGTAACATTTTAACTTTGCATGTTTTCAGACAATCGGCGCAGCTTTTTGCGCCAAAACAATGCATTCTAATGGCAAAGACTTCAATGTTGGCATCTGGGATACTGCTGGCAGTGAAAGGTAACCTTTTGTTTATAAAGAAGGTGTCAGACGAGTCGACAATCCATCTGGTGGTGAGTGGATACTGTCGCCCTACGACGTCCACGGCACAAAACGACATCAGTACAGAATGACAAAAGCTGGCACGACCCCAAATACGCTACCTAACTTTGCAAAGTAAAAGTGATATGTATTAATATCAAGTAGGGTAGATGTCAATCCTACCATACACATACACAATACACACATACACCATACACAACCATACACATCTACCCTCAAACGCAAGCGGAGTGGTTCTCCGCGCCCACAGTCGCGAATAAAGGACGTCAAAACCTAAGTTACGTTTATCATTTGTGTTCCCGTATCTATCAAAAAGGAATGGATTTGAAGAAAGGGTTGGGAAAATGAAAGGTTAACACTCACTACCTTAACACAAATGTACATTCGTGGATAAAGTGAGGAAATTCATTTTGACGGTAGTTTCTGTGATTGCAGGGTAATATGGCCAATCAAGTGCACCCTAAAATTATACATTTTAAAATGCTGACAGTATAATTAAGGGTGTTAATTATACAGTGAGAGTGAAACAGAATGATCTCACATCACTTTCTAGCTTAATTGCACACCATTGAACTGCTACTAATTTCCTGCCCGAGCGCCTTCTGCGCTCGCCCTAATTTATACATGTCCCCCTAATTTATACATGTCTCTCTAATTTATACAAGTCCGTGACTCTTGGAGGGCCATTGGCGCTACAAGAATTTAGTTATTCCAAGTGAATGACAAGTAAAAATGCAAAAATCTTTTTAAGGATTATAGATTACGCTAAATTTAGTTGAATGACACAAACAAACAAAAAAAATCAAATTTGGCTCTTGGACTAGTTGCGCATAATTATTGTATTCAATTTTTTCTCCACTTTACAGATACGAGGCAATGACGCGTATGTACTACAGAGGAGCTCATGCCGCTATAATATGCTATGAACCATCAAGTTTAGCATCTTGGACGAGATTACGGCATTGGTTACATGAGCTAAGAACTATTGAAGAGGTGCGTTTAATGTTGTTAAGACGGCGTTGAACGCTTGAGCGCGGACGATATGTTAGTGCTGTTGAACCTTAACCGTTTCACACTCAAGCTTTTAACTAGAAGGATTTAAGACCATCAAACATTATTTTTAATAGAAAAAAGGTGGCATACAGTCCACCTGATGGTAAGTGGATACTGTCGTCCATACACATCCGCCATACATGCCTACACCGGTCCAGAATGACAAACGTTGCCATGCCCCCGGATGCGCTGCCAACCTTTGCAAATTAAGGAATGGATTGGAAGGGTTGGGAAAATTGGGGAGGCATAGGATGTAATGGGAATGGGCTCTGGCATATCTCATTCACTACCGAAACATGTACGTATATTGTGTGTATAGTATGTATGTATTGTGTAATCACGTGGCCAGTTAAGTTTGCCCAGCGATTTGGAGGATTGCAGCGTGCACCCACACGCTCCCCAATATTTTTCTTAGCTTTTTCTTTTTATCAACTTTTCAGGAATGTAAAGTCTATCTTTGCGCTACAAAGAAGGATTTATTAGACTCGGGTCTAGTAGAACGGGAAGTATCTGAAGATATAATCGCAACTTACTCACAAGAATTGAAAGGACATTACTTCACATCAAGTAAAACTGGGGAGAATGTTGGTAAGTAGTTTTTATTATCATATAATGGGCTTGCAGCCAGCTGCTGATACGCCTATATCTTGTGCTGGTGTATGCATTTGAGTCTGGATTTGAAAATCCCCACTGTTGAGGAATCCACCACTTCTTATGGCAATCTATTCCAAGTGTTTACAATCCTGTGGTTCGGTGAATTTGATGAGGTCAGAGGCCTTTCCAGTTATTTGTTATTTTATTGTATGATTATGTAATCTGTCGCTTGTAGTTCAACGGCAGGTCGGGTAGATGGAAGTGTTATACGAGTCTCAAAAACTTTTAACTTAGAGATATTATGAAATTTAGCATATTTTATCCAGAATAATTAATCTATACATATAATAAAATCGTAACCAGAGTCTGTACATGAAATATTTTTTGAACAAAAAAATCATTGTAGTGTTTTTTACGATCTTACAAACGATACAGAGCCCAAGATGTCTGTCTGAATGCGCGTCATAAAAAAACTACTGGACGGATTTGAATGGAACTTCACATAGTTACAGCTTATATGTCAGTTTTTTTTTATGTACGAAGGCGACAGACGAGCATACAGTCCACCTGATGGTAAGTGGTTACTGTCCGCCCATACACATCCGCGATACATGCCAACATTAGTCCAAAATGACAAACGTTGGCACACCCCCGGATGCGCTGAATACCTTTGAACATTTAGGAATGGATTTGGAGAAAGTGTTGGGAAAATGGGGACGGATAGGATGGGAATGGGCTCTGGCACATCTCACTCACTACCAAAACACGTACGTACATTAGGGAAATAAGATAAAGTGGGAAATGCAGTACATTTCAAGGTGGTCTTCTGTGAGAGAGGGGTAACGTGCGCAGTCGAGCGCGCCCAGCGGCTGTTGGATTGCAGCGTACACTATCCCCCTCAAAAAAACATTTCGGATACTTTTTATCCAGATCCATTACAGAGTTCCCACGAGAATCACACCTTCATGCAGGCACCACTAGTAATATTATAAATCCGAAATTGTGTTTGTCAATTATAATTCAATGTTAATAAAGTTCCACAGAGAGATAATGCTGCAATACTGAGAAAGACATAAGATACTTTTTA
This sequence comes from Sesia apiformis, assembly GCA_914767545.1. Classification (NCBI taxonomy): domain Eukaryota; kingdom Metazoa; phylum Arthropoda; class Insecta; order Lepidoptera; family Sesiidae; genus Sesia; species Sesia apiformis. The sequence goes on along the minus strand of OU611977.1, from coordinate 994,840 downwards.
TCCCGTAAAAAGGATTACTTTTAAATCAAAATCTATGGCGGGCGAACTCGCCGGCAAAAGCTAGTAAGTCAATATTGACAAATATAGACATGCTTGCGGGATGCCTATCTATTGGTATAGTGATTTAGGAGTGAATTTGGTAAGCATACAATCAGCCACCACGGAAAGCTGGTGAATAGGAATTATAATGGGGTGTAGATTCTTTCATTATGTTATATCTTCTATTTATTTATGTTTTAACAATAGGTGGACTTAATGCAATATAGTATTTTCTCGCAGTCAGCGTTGCGGCTATATAGTGATGGTGTGCTGGACTAGGTATAGACGAAACATTATATAAAATAAAAACGAACACAATATATGAGGACCCCAGAGGTCAAGGGGTCTAAGTGACATTTTCGAAAGAATTGAGTTAGATGCAGTAGCAGACTGTTAAAATACTATCCTTTTTAGTGGTGAGGAGATCCAAGTGATTTCCCTGACAGGTGCTGCTACCTAGTGTGTTGCCCCTTCACCACTAGTAGTGCATGCTAACACTGCTTAGAGCGCCAAGGTCTAAGCTGCTTGGTCTAAGTACACATTATCTACCTTTTATTACCTATAAATGTAACAAGGTGATTTTAATAATCTATTGTTAGTACTAATTAGAAGCAAATGGCCAAAGTGTTGGCCTAAAATGGTCAAAACAAAAAAAAAATAACTCCCTCTTACAAAATTTTGTTGACTTTTGGTTCAATTATCTCAAAACATAAATTTTGTCACTTAGACCCCTTTACCTCTGGGGTCCTCAAATGATAAACCCTTAAAATATACTATTCATACTCAGTCCAGAATGACAAACATTGGCCCCCAGATGCGCTGCCAATCTTTGGAGATGCAGGAATAGATTTGGAATAGTTTGAATGGCAGTTGGAATAGTAGTATTTGGAACAGTATAGTTGGGAAAAATTGGGAGGTATAGGATAGGCATCACGGATGTCTATGGGCGACAGTATCCACTTACCATCAGGTGGCCTGTATGCTCGTCTGCCATAAAAAAAATATAAAAAATGTCCATAAAAAAAAATACAATATTGTCATTAAATCTATTTTTTTTTTACAGAGGAATTATTCCAAAAAATAGTGGAGGATTGCGCGGCTGATGTGAAAATGATGAAAGATGTCGAGGAATTAAGAGTTCAGATACAAAAAGAGGAAGCGGCTTATAAATCGAAAAATAAAAATTACTGCCTATGTTAAAGACATTCCTAATTTGTCCTTTAAAATTTAATATATACATATACATATATGTATACAATATAAAGGGTCCCACAAAAATAGTGTGAAATATTTTAATATGTCGAATAGTGTGTAAAACTAATTATTTCTAACTAAAAATTTACATTCATTTGATGATTTTTTTTATTCATCATCATCATCATCTCAGCCCTTGGACGTCCACTGCTGGACATAGGCCTCCCCCATTGTCCGCCATTTAGACCTATCGGCAGCGACCTGCATCCAGCGGGTGCCTGCAACCTTTATGAGGTCGTCTGTCCATCTAGCAGATGGACGTCCTCGGCTTCGTCCGCCGGTACGTGGTCTCCACTCGAGAACCCTTCTGCCCCATCGGCCATAGGTTCTTCGAGCTATGTGCCCTGCCCACTTATAAATGCCGAGCTTTTTTTTATTATTATAATAAAAATAAATAATTGGTGACGATTTACTTGTATGTCCACACTCGCTCAGGTCGTTGCCTTTTGACCGCGTGCGCTTCTGTTAGTGAGTACGCGTCACTAGGTAAATCTATCTATATAAAAAATGTAAACGTTCGTTTGTTCAAAATCTTAAATCTCCGAAAGTTCTACACCGATCGATTGCTTTCGAAATTTTGACACAACGTTGCATTCGAATACGCGCCTGTTTTTATATACCTATTGTTACGACCGCCTGACGGCGGGTACAAATAAAAAAACACACAACTACAATGTTATAAATGTATATTTTAAATTAATAAAAGAAACAATAAAAGAAAACGAACTGTCCGGCGTCGAAATTTCTTTATTCCTTCGCCCTGCCGTGCATTCGTTTTTTATAGCCGCCTGTTATTATTCTATTTTCTTCGGGACGGCTACTTCCTCCCTGAGGCGGTCATGCGCACTTCCGGCTTCTAGATTTTCTGTATCAGGCGAATAGAGATATGGGAAGAACGGTTCGACCGAAGCAAGTCACGCCCTAAACTATTGTTTAAATTCTTGTGGAACTGAGATTGCTACTCGAACCGAGCGAGATGGAAACATTCGCTATTGTATTCTTTCTCGATATTTCTATTTGTGGGCGTTTGTTATCAGATGTTCTAGAAGGAATTTGCCTTCCGGCACCAAACGAATACCTTATATGGTCATGTTGACGCTAACACTAGTCAAAGCGCGCGGTTAACGTTCTAATGTAAAAATTAGTTATTTTGTCTGCTTGTGTGTAAAGATTTTTATTTTATATTTTTATTTTAGAACCTTGTTACAACGTAACACTATCACAGGGGAAAACATGCTTTTTGTCCAAAAATAGATATAAACAGGGTAAGCGCCATCTGTTGGGCAACCACAGCAACGCGTGGCCGGGCACAGCTGGTTAATCAATAAAATTATTTAGTTTTAATGAAAAGAATGTAAATTTTTAATGAAATGTAATTAGTTTAACACACTGATCGACATTAAAATATTTAACACTATTTTTGTATGACCTCACACATATATATGTTTTATGATTCATTGTATTTAGTATATATATGTTGATATATTATTATCTTTTTACACGTGAAAACGTAATGAAAATGTATCACTAATTTATTTTTAAGACAAATATGTTATTTTTGTAAGGACAGCGGGTTTTTTTTAAAGACAGCTTTAAGTAATTTTATATCTTACTGCTTACGTTTTTTTTTGTATAGAAAAAAGGCGGCAGACGAGCATACAGTCCACCTGATGGTAAGTGGATACTGTCGCCCATACACATCCGCGATACATGCTGACATCAGTCCACAATGACAAACGTTGGCACCCGCCGGATGCGCTGTCTACCTTTGCAGATTAACCTGTTAACCGGGGAATTCCCTTTTTAATTACGCAGCATATAACGGGCGCGAGCTCTTTTACTAGGACGTGTCAGTACGTCACGCCCAGAGAACGTAATTTCATATTTTTTTTTTATTTATGCTTAAAATAAATGAAAAGACTATGAAATATGTATATATGTTTTCGTTTATTTATATATATAGCACAAAGGAAAATACAAAATTACAAACAAATAGAAAAGAATACCAACAAAAATATGGAAATATCGAATTAAGAAATTATAAATTTTACACACAGTTTACAAACAATTATAAAGAGTACAAAATATATATATTTTTTATTTAGATACACAATAATAAATATAAAAAAGTTAACAATTACAGAACAATAAACAAAAGCACACAAATAAAATAGAAATATTGAGTTTAAAAAATTAAAATATATATATGTGAAAATTCAAAACTCAATTTCCGTGTGATATATTTTAAAACAATTGTTGATACATAGTGCTGCCCTACAATCCGGACACCAGTATGTAGATTCTTTCCTAACACCTTTTTTGTATAATCCAAACCTGCTTTCGCTCATAGTTTCATAAAAAAATGGTGTTTCAATTATTCTTCTTCTTGAAAAATAAAGTTCCAAAGCCGGTTTTCCAATTATTCCTTGTAAAATTAGGAGCCCTAAAAAAATCTTCATTTCAGCTTCATTTGTTCATTTTCGAATTCTCGAACGTGGTTTCAACTCAGGATCATTATTAAAAAATTGGGCGGCGTACAAATTTGTTTGCTCTGTAATTAATTTGATAAGTTCCTCATCTAATCATGTCTCAATAGCGAAATGATACTGATTTTCTCCGCGTCTTAAATTCACGTCGAAACATGTATCGATGACTAATACCTCTGTTGTACGAAACTATACGTCCCACCCGTTCCAGGGCGCAACATATATTTCAAGGACGTATTCATATGTCCTACCCGTACACGCCATTGTTTACGTTTGACGTATTTATACGTCCCGCTCGGTTAACAGGTTAAGGAATGGATTAGGAAAATGGAGAGGGAGAGTATGGGCTCCGGTATATCTCACTCACTATCAAAACACGTACGTACATTAGCGAAATACGATAAAGTAGGAAATGCAGTACATTTCAAGGTAGTATTCTGTGAGAGTGGAATAACGTGGCCAGTGGAGTGCGCCCAGCGGCTGTGAGAATGCAGCATGCACTCTACCCCCTATCACGTACATACAAGTTGATCGTTTTTCAACCGCCAAATGTATAGGCAGGAGTTAAATAACTTTTCGTTGACATGACCGGTTAATCTTTCTTTATACAAATAAGGTTTCAAACTAGTTGATTGTCTACGAGTGCGACAGAATACGTTTACCACCATCGGATGGACTATACGCTCGTCTGACACCTATAAAAAGATCGGTCCTTGCCACTTCTACATCCTATATATGTCATTTTTCAAAATATTTTCATTTTGATCTCACGAATTGATTTCTAGTAGGTATTACAGGTGGGTATAAGGTAGGGTAGTGGGATTTAGTAAATATTTTACTAAAATTACTCGGACATCCAATCGCTTCTGTTGTCACTTGTTTGACATTTATATGGCATGTGTATTGAAGTAAATATGGCATGATGTAATTATTAGGAATAATAATACAATTTATATGGCATGTGTATTGAAATAAATATGACATGATGTAATTAGTAGGAATAATAATACAATTTATATGGCATGTGTATTGAAATAAATATGACATGATGTAATTATTAGGAATAATAATACAATTTATATGGCATGTGTATTGAAATAAATATGACATGATGTAATTAGTAGGAAAAATAATATAGTTTATATGACATGTAAATATATGCGAAGAATACTTGTAATTTTTTAAATAAATGAGCTTTATTTTGTATAAAAACCTTTGTATTTTTTTAATTTAAAATTACTTGTTACTGAACTAACGCAAAACCTGAAAATGTTTGTGGAATCGATTCTGCCAGATTCTTCCATACGTTTTTTTTTTATCATTCAATTCTAGATATCATTTATTCTACGGGCGCCGTCTAGCTGTCTTAATAACGAGTGCTACGAACGCTTTAGACAGTACAACAAAACCTTACATGTACTCGTACTTTTGATGTGTTCCTTAAAATAAAGAACTGTTTTATATATTTTATATTGGTCTTCCAGATTTTGCGTTATGTTGGTAACACGTGTAGATACCGATGGAATGTCGACAGCTGGCACTTCCACAGATACTGTGGTTTATAAAGGTCTGGAGAAAGAAGGAATTAGAAGTAACTTAACGAGAAACGGATTTTCTCGTTATATTCTCCATACATCGGGAGCCGTTTATTGTTTGATAATTGACACGAGATACAAAAGAAGTTAAAGTTACAATGCAGGTTCCTTATCGCTAAATTTGTTTGCAAAATATTTGCGACAAATTTAAAACCGACATTTTACAAACAGCTCACGTGAAACGATACTTTAAAGTACTTTAATTAAACAATGTTAGTACATAGAATATTTTTTCTTTTTATATACGAAGACGGCAGAGGAGCATACAGTGCACCTGATGGTAAGTGGATACTGTCGCCCATAGACATCCGTGATATATGCCAACATTAGTCCAAAATGGTAAACGTTGGCACGCCCCCCGATGTGCAACCTACCTTTGGAGATATAGGAATGGATTTGAAGAAAGGGTTGGGAAAATGGGGACGGATAGGATGGGAATGGGCTCTGGCACATCTCTCTCACTACCGAAACACGCACGTACATTGGGGAAATAACATAAAGTAGGAAATGCAGTAGGTGCCTTTCAAGCGTTAGTGTTCTGTGAGAGAGGGGTAACGTGGCCAGTCGAGTTCGCCCAGCGGCTGTCGGACTGCAGCGTGCACTCTTCCCAATAGTGTCCGATAGCAATTATAGGTCCATTAATTATTTTGAACTGTTTTCTTTGTTTGTTTTGTTATTTTGATAGTTTATTTTTATTACACAAACAATATCCCTAGGAGATCCATATTCATATCAGTCAGTGGATCCATATGAAGAAAAATTCCAAATGAATCCATCGGGTGATCCTAACAACGGAGGCCTTTCTCTAATTTCATTCCTAAATCTCCCAACGTACATCCGTGGACCTACGTTCATCCGTGGACAACTTTATCATTCGGAACTGATGTTGTCATGTATCACGAATGTCCATGGACGACAGTATCCACTTATCCACCAGGTGGAATGTCTGCTCGCCTGCCACCTTGTTTTCTATAATAATAAACACATCGTTAATTGTATAAAACATCTGTAGCATTAAATATCTCCTGGAAATATTTCCATCTAAGACATCTTAACGAGGTTTGTATTTAATAAATTAAATTGCGGTTTTGTGTTCCAAATTATAGCTTTTAGCGATTTAATTTTTTGTTTTTAGTCAGGTAAAACAGTCCTGATTAACACCTTTCTAGACGATGGAGCTTAACAGTCATCCAAAAAAAAAAACATTGCCTTTGGTGTTGTGTTAATACTAATCCAACTAGACCAAGATTTGTGCTTGAGTTCGCTATTAAAAGTCGCTTAGAAAATGTCTGAACTCGCGGTTCTACTTCTAGCGGGTAATAATGTAATGTATCTAATGTAATTAAGGTAAATAAGGTTATTTATGATTACATTTGTATTTTTGTAGAGAAGAGCACGCTGCATTCCCATAGCCGCTGCGCGCACTCGACTGGCCACGTTACCCCTCTCTCACAGAAGACTACCTTGAAATGTACTGAATTTTCTACCTTATGGTATTTCCCCAATATACCTACGTACGTGTTTCGGCAGTGAGTGAGATATGTCAGAGCCAATTCCCATCCCATCCTATCTCTCTATTTTCCCAACCCTTTCTCCCAATCTATTCCTTAATATGCAAAGGGGGCGTGCCAAGGTTTGTCATTCTGGACTGAAGTTGGCATGTATCGCGGATGTCTATGGGCGACAGTATCCACTTACCATCAGGTGGATTATATGCACGTCTGCCTACTTTAATATACATATGTAAGTATGTAAGTATGATTACATACTTACATAATTTACATAATTCGTATGGATTTGGACTAATTAAGGTTAGAATATATTATATTACATTTTTTGTGCTACTATGACTAATTGGCAATGTTAAAGGTAGGTAGGTGTCTAATTAACTAACTTATAAAGTATACATATATTATTATATAGATATGCATACGCACACACATACATACCTCTGTATACATACTCTTTATTATATTAGTATAGATGAGTCATGTCATGACAATACACATTCATACACATGACTCATCGATACTAATATAATAAAGAGGTAAAATTGTGTGTTTGTATGTTGGCGGTAATCTCTGGAACTACTGAAACGATTTCAAAAACTCTTTCACAAATAGGAAGCTACATTATCCGTGTCTAATATAGGTTATATATTATTTTGGAATTTTGAGAAAAAAAATGCGAAGCGAAGCGAGGGCGGGTCGCTAGTTTCAAAATGAAGGCTTAGTTTAAAACTAGATGAGCAGCAAATCACGATCAACAAAACAACACGTGAGGGCCGTTTTGCTAAAATTTTGAAAAGGGGTCATTTTACTTAGGGGTCCGTCTGCGATGAGGACATTGTGCGTCTAAACCCTATTTCTTAGCTAAATTAAATAATTTTAAATTACAAAGAATTTCATCACCACGTCTCGCTTCCGGTGATTCCTATCAGGGCCGGCGGATATTGTGGGTATAGTGGGTAGCTCTATCCACTCAGAATTTTCCGAATGGGTAAAATAGCCACTCGACGAAAAGAGAAAAGAATTTTGACGAAAAGTTACTGACGTCACGAGACATGGGGATTTCCTCGTCGCTCGAAAAATCCATGTCTAGACGCATTTTCTTTCTTTGTATCTTATTCTTCTTGAAGGACTACCCCCCTCCCGGCTAACTACCCACTCGGGCCTAACACAACCTGCCGGCCCTGCCTCCTATTTTTCTTTTTTGTTACCAGGGGATCAGAGCCTAATCCACCATTAAATTTGCGCTACTAACGATTTTCTGCCCGTTCAGTATTTTCTGCTCCTTCAGTATTTTCTGCCCATTCAGTATTTTCTGCCGCTATTCTGTATTACCGGACTCCTATTTTTTATTATTGCCAGAGAACCTAAATCGAACCTAAGTCTTAAATTTGCTTGGATTTTTCCCATTAAGTATTTTTCGATGGTCGTTTAATTTATCTCTTCCAAAAGGTGGTCTAGTAAGCCATCGACCTATAGCCATCGAAGTAAAGCCTATAATGCTCCACGAAGGGCACAAACTTCCACTGGTGATCACGGGCCCAATTTCTCCACACCGGCCCAGTGTGTGTATTACGAATGTTTCTGAATGTACATCGTTTCAGTGTGCGCTGCGGCGTCGGGAACCCAACTGAGCGTTATTAAGTTTACGCACACTAAAACGATGTACACGTACGAGCACAATCACTACTAAACGTAACCCGCCTTCGTGAGATGAAAGAACTATACCATCTTTCACGTTAACCCACTGATTTATTCACTGAGCAGACGCATGTTCTGTACACAGTTATTCTTCATTCAAAGTTACCGCTTCCGCTTCCGCCTATGCCTCAGAACTATCAGTGACGTGTGTCCGGCATCGCATGCCATTGCCTACGTTGTTGTTAGTGGCTCCCATTTCACTAGGGTTGTCAGCTGATTGAATTCATTATAATATGAGTATATATTTTTATAGACTAGCGGGCGGACGAGCAAGCGATCCCACTTGATGGTAAGTGTTACCGCCGTCCATGGACATCTGCAACACCAGGGGGTATGCGGGCGCGCCGGCGACCTTGCAAAATCCTATTCAATTATGGAATAAATATATTTGCCAAAGAATTGAAGTCTCCGCCATAGCTCGCAGTATGAGCGTACTAAAGTGGCTAATGGGCTGGTCATATTTGGGCTGATAAATGATGGGGTGAATGAGCTCTCAAATGGAGTCCACGTACAGGGAAGCGCAGTTCATCAACAGCTAGAACAGCTTCTTCTCGATGAGGAGAGCCGAAAGATAGATATACTCTGTATTGTATACAAATACACGTTGCAAAAAGACAATTTAAGTAAATAAGATGAACAGTACAACAGGCAGCCTTATCGCAAAGCGATCTTTTTCAGGCAACTTTTGAATGGCAAGAAGGAAACAGATAACATCTATACATATAGTAAAACTGTAGAACCAGCGTGTCTGTACATTGAATATATTTACCAAAAACTGATTGGGGCGATGAAGGAAGGGTATCAGAAAATTTTGGTCTGTCTGTCCGTTCGAATACGCTAATCTCCAAAACGACGGAACGGATTTTCATTGGATTTTCACAGGCTAATTAAGTTTAGCTTGGCGCTTCGAATAGGCTTTGTTTCATCGAAATTGGCTGACGGGAAGGAAAGATATCCTACGATAGATAAATACAAACTAAATTTTCACGCGTGCGAAGTCGCGGGCGCGGCTAGATATCAAATAAAGCTAGATCAAATAAAGGCGAGCCTTAGGAGAGGTCCATATCCAGCAGTATAGAGGTATAGGCTGATGGTATATATATTTTATATAAAAAATAAAAAGTTATACCTCTAAACAAAATACTGGGGATAGTTACTATTAACGAAATTCACTGCAAACTTTTTTTTTTCTTTTTTTTTATGGACGAAGGTTGCAGACGAGCATACAGTCCACCTGATGGTAAGTGGATACTGTAGCCCATAGACATCCGTGATAGATGCCAACATTAGTCCAAAATGACAAAAGTTGGCACGCTCCCGGATGCGCTGCCTACCTTTGGATATAGGAATGGATTTGGAGAAAGGGTTGGGGAAATGGTGGGGATAGGATGGGAATGGGGTCTGGCACATCTCACTCACTACCGAAACACGTACGTACATTAGGGAAATAAGATAAAGTGGGAAATGCAGTACATTTCTTACTTACGTATAAACGACACATTTATGAGTTTGTGAGTACAAATCTGACCAGTAATACTGGATTTATAGTTAAGTATGCGTGATTCGGAATTTTACAAAAATCTGGAGTGTCCTCCACCAATCCGCATTGAGCCTTCGTGGCGGAGTATGGCCCTAAACCCCCTAGTGATTTGCTGGGGGTGAGGCCGTTGAAGTTAATTTGACATTGACATCGTGAAGTTTCGTAATCGTAAGTAACCGTTAATATGAAAAATTGCAAGGTCGGCGGCGCGCCCGCATACCACCTGGTGTTGCAGGTGTCCATGGGCGGCGGTAACACTTACCATCATGTGAGACCGCTTGCTCGTCCGCCCATTAGTCTATAAAAAAAAAACATGAAGTTTCGTAATCGTAAGAATTATAAAACTGTTATTATGAGGGTACATTGAAATTATAAATGAAAGAATTGCAGTAGTAAACTATTAAAAATAAAATAAGTTCGATAATTAAGATGAAACTGGATTATTCAAAATATTTAAATTCAGAACACACAACTGGGACTGCTATATTCATATTGTTAGTTTTCTTTAAACAATTTACACACTCCCTCTCACACATGTATGTACACGTGTAGTGTGTGTACCCACACTACACGTGTACACAGCCCATTCACACATACAAACACACACAAACAGCAATAATAATTGTAAGGTATTTAATAAGTCACGTAACGATGTATGCCTCGTTCTGTACTAGTCGGTTGTATTTTCATTTTCTTAATTCTGTGGTACTGATAAATAAATTCATTTCATTGATCGATTTATTGTATTTTTATTTATTTAACTTGTTCAGACTACCGTTGTTTGACTACTGTTTCGGTAGTGAGTGAGATATGCCAGAGCTCATTCCCATCTCATTCTATCCTTCAATTCCTCCCATTTTCCCGACCGTTTCTCGAAACCCATTCCAAACTGTCGTCTGACGCCTTCCTTCTACAAAAAGAAACTTATCACTTAACTCATAAGTTTTCCCACACCAGATCAGTTTTTATAAAACTCTACATATAAAAGTAATATCTCGCTACTGGTTTTGTTTTTTGTGTACTTTTTGTCCATTGAAACTTCAAGTTATTGACCTTTGATTATTTTTAAATTGGTCGTTAAAACCGTTCGTTAAAGCTAGATAGTAGGTGCCTAACAATTTCGAAAATAACTACACGTGAGACACCTTATTGTCGATGACTCGTTGACCTATAAAGACTACCTTGAAATGTACCTGCATTACGTAATTTATCGCATTTCCCCAATGTACGTACGTGTTTCGGTAGTGAGTGAGATATACCGGAGCCCATGCTCTCCCGCCCCATTTTCCCAATCCATTCGTTAATCCGCAAAGCGCATCCGGGGGCGTGCCAACGTTTGTCATTGTGGACTGAAGTTGGCATGTATCGCGGATATCCACGGGCTACAGCATCTACTTACCATCAGGCGGTCTGTATGGACGTCTACCGTTTTTTTTCTAAAAAAAAATCCTATATCTACAAGTACATTGTCACAAGGGAACCTAAAACTAATCCACCTTTAAATTTGCTGCCATCGATTTGCTGCCTGTTTCAACATTGCCGACTGTTCATTCAATTAAAGGTTAAAAAAAAACATCTTTAAAATATAATAAAATTGAACCTTTTCATTAGAAAAAGCGCTCGTTAAAATAATTATAGATATCGTTAAAAATCGCAGTGGTCGTATTGAGGTAGGAGGTCGGAATTAAGTATATTAGCGTTACTTCCTGTTTTTTATTATTCTCCATATGTTTTCTGAGTCCATTCCAAAGATAAGCAGTGCATCCGGGGACGTTCCAACATTTGTCATTCTGGACTGATGTTAGCATTTAACGCGGATATTCAATGGTAAGTTGTATATCCGGGGCGTGACAATGTTTGTCATTCTTTACTCATGATGGCATGTATCGCGGATATATTTATTTTATTTATTTAGTTTCGAATTTAACACCTTTTTAAAGGATTTCTAAATTCCAAAGAATGGAGTCGTCCACATTCGTAAAAAAACATTGCGCATGGTATTGTGTTAATAGTAACCCAAGTTGACCACGGTTTGTGTTGGGTTCACTATTAAACATTGCCCTTGATGTTGTGTTAATAGTAACCCAAGTTGACCACAGTTTGTGTTGGGTTCACTATTAAACATTGCCCTTGATGTTGTGTTATTAGTAACCCAACTTGACCACGATTTGTGTTGGATTCACTATTAAACATTGCCCTTGATGTTGTGTTAATAGTAACCTAACTTCACCACGGTTTGTGTTGGATTCACTATTAAACATTGCCCTTGATGTTGTGTTAATAGTAACCTAACTTCACCACGGTTTGTGTTGGATTCACTATTAAACATTGCCCTTGATGTTGTGTTATTAGTAACCCAATTTGACCACGATTTGTGTTGGGATCGTCGACAATACCAACAGCACGTCGTTGGATGCAGTCAAATGGGTCTAATTGGTATTACATACACATAAATATCATATATCATATACAGTATATATATACTAGGGTTCGCTAATATATATATCACGATATATGTCAATTGATATTTATCGTCAAAACTAGAATTTTAGCAATTCACACATTTACGCAATCTTATAGAAGTTTTGGGGATTCACCATATTTATTATGTACACGGTTAGCTTTTATTGAAATTAAAACCTTATATCCAAACCATAAGGTGTCCCATATATCCATACCTCTTATACCTGAGCCTGAGACCTGACTCTAAGGTTTTATATTGATTATACTGACGTAAATAAAAATTATGATCAGTGCCTCTGCCAAGGATCCAACACTAAAGATTATAATTATAATTTAGTTGAATGTAGATCAAGTACACTGATTATTTATTAATCTCAAAGATTAATTTTTGGTTACTCTAATTATATTCTTATTTTTCGTTTTGTTTTACAATAAATAAGTCTATTAATCAAACTCAACAATTTTGACACATTAAAACAACTTACATAATGAAATTCGCGTCCTTTTTATATCGGATATTTTGATATTTTTACGAACCCTGATATAATATACAATATTACAACAAAGTGATTAGGTATATAATATATAATAAATAGTTTTCATTATACATTTATTTGCAGGACATTTAATATTATTTGAAAGGCATATCACCAACTGACATAAGTCGTGATATTAGTAATCTAGTTATCTCCATTTGGTCGAAATTCAAGAGAGCTTTTAGTGTTTTATAGCTTAGGATCCCTTGAGTACCTAGATTTCTCTATATAATCTACCATAGGCTATCAGATATAAACAACTATGCGAATTAGATGTATTTTTAAGCTATGTGTGAATAAATGAATATGGGTGACAATGTCCACTTACCGTCAGATGGACTATTTGTTCGTCTGGCAACTTTTTTATTGACCTTTTGTCGTCCACTGCTTCCCCTAAGCACAACGTCACGACCAAGCGGGTTTGCAAGTCCACTCTTGATGTGATGCAGGTCCTCAGGACTTGTAGTAGAGGTCCGCTTGGCCAGCGTGACATTTTAACATGTGTAACTTCATGCAAATTGTCCAGCAGTGTACAATAAAAAGGTTGGTTACGTTATGTTTAAAGGTGTGACCTCATTGAACCTTTTTTGTGCCAGCCCTACCAAGTGTCAATATATGTACTCGCTTAAACTTAAAAACTGCTTCAGTTTTGTCTTATACAGCGTATTGACCACTCGTTTATTGACTTAGTTAGTGAATTAATATATCGTTTATGTTTTATAAATACAGTTTGATTTATAACTTGCCTAATTACATACAGTTTTATAAGAAACAGTGCAGAAATAAAAATAAAAGTGTGTATAAAAAGTGTTTTTTTTTTTATAATAAGGAAATAAGGAGATTTCAAACAGGTAAATATTTACTACTACGGACGATGACTTAAATTACATATCTACCATCAGCCTATGTCTCTCCACTGTCCACACAGAGGCCTCTCCCACAATCCGTCACCACACGTTATCCTTGGCTCTTTTCATTCAACCACCATTAGCCAATTTCTGGAAGCAGGGCAATCAATGTGGCCGGAGCGCGTATCGGTATGTAGGCTACATTCAAGAACTGATCGACCCCATCGATCCTCTGCGCTGCCGCAGATATGACCCGCCCACTATCACAGTTTTGTAACTATTGACATTAATGAAAAATTAATAGTTTGTCAATAGGCTGTGGAACGAACTGCCTCAAGAGGTCTTTCCATTAAGCTACGATATGGGGTTCTTCAAGAGAGCTGTGAATAGGATTTTGCGAGATCGGCGGCGCGCCCGCATGCCCCCTGCTGTTACAGGTGTCCATGGGCGGCGGTAACACTTACCATCACGTGGGACCGCTTGCTCATCCGCCCACTAGTCTATAAATATATATATATATATATCTATGCCCTACTATCGCAGGATAGTTTTAGCAGAGAGTTCACATTCAAATATTTATTTGCATAAACATGGTACAATACTTATTACAATAGATAAAAACATACAAAATCTAGCAGATAACGTTATAATTAATTCTATAATATTTACATCATTTAAATAATCTAACAAATTATTTAATTATATGCCTGTTAAAAATGTCTATACCTTGTCATAAATAAAATAAAAATTTTGCTTTCTTCGCCGTGTCACATTTTAAAATCATAATTGGGATTATCGATAATATTTCACGCTCGTATTTAAGTATTACATTACCGAATAAAAAAATCATTTGTCAATTAGCCATAGTTTTAATTTTAAACATATATAAATATTGAGTTGTTGGATCTCTTCCGGTTTTATGGGATGAACGCCCCATACCAATATGTGTGTGTATCTTTAGTACAAGGGCCACATTCGCAAAGCATACACATTGGTGTTTTATTTCGCTAGAAATTCTATAGGTATTGGGATATTTTACTTTCGTCTAAAATAGAAATCGCATACGAAAGCTTATATGTTGCGAATGCAAATATTCGTTACATCCTTATCATGTTCTTACCTGTAATATTAAACAATGCATGCATTATCAACAACGCATGCAAACAATACTAAACTATAATTTTCCTATTGAGATCGTAACATGCAATCTCAACAAAGAACACGCGCGCATCTTAACTTAATTGTTAGCAATTACGTTTGTTATGGAATTTACCACATACAGTATCGGTATTTTTTTTTTAAATTGTGTCAGATGAGCTGACAGTCCACTTGATGGTAAGGAGCCGACATCAGTCCAGATGAGTACAGAATGACAAACGTTGGCCTCTGGATGCGCTGCCAATCGCCTAATTAGGAATGGATTGGGAAAAAGGGATGAAATGGAATGGGCTCTGGCATATCTCACGCACTATACAAACACGTGCGTACATTGGGGGAGTACGTAAATGATAAATGCTTGTAGGTACTGTACACTTGACTGCGATGTACTGTGAGTGCTAGGTAATTTGGCCAGTCGAGTGCGCCCAGCAACTGTGGGATTGCAGCGTTTTCTCAGTTTGTAACGACCTAATATTTTCTTAGGTTTTCGCGATTACTATACATAGCAATTAAACAACTTTGAACGATTTAAATCGCGTATATTTAACATTATTTATATCCCGACGTTTCGAACACTTTGCAGTGGACGTGGTCACGTGGTCACGGGGTGACTAATTGATTTTATTTGTCACTTGAGTTATTAAGAAATTATTTGAACTACCGTTGAAGCTACTGAAATTAATTAAATCCTGATTTCAAGAAACACCCAAATTTCAATAGAGAAGATGGTTGGCAAGTACCACCGGCTTGGGATCCAGTTATTAAATTAATTAAATCCCAAGGCCAACGCAATACTGCAAGACCTCTGGACACCGTGAGCGAATACTGCGTGTATAGGGAATGTTATGATTAAAAAAAAAATCAGACGGTAGTTCAAATAATTTCTTAATAACTCAAGTGACAAATAAAATCAATTAGTCACCCCGTGACCACGTGACCACGTCCACTGCAAAGTGTTCGAAACATCGGGATATAAATAATGTTAAATATACGCGATTTAAGCCGTTCAAAGTTGTTTAATTGCTTTGTAACGACCTAGTTTAGGGCATTCTCCTCTTGAAATTAGGTACTAAGGGAGTTTAAGGCCACAATCCACCACGCCGGTCCAGTCTGAATTGGCTGATGCATTCATTATATACCTAAATAAAAAATAAAAAGATTTTAATTAATCAATAATAGTGTTAGTGGAGATTATGGTTGTTGTTATATTTCGGTTATAATGTACCTACTGGTTTCGCTTACAGATACAGATATGAAATTATTTTTGATATGGTTTCGGGGTACGGTTACGGTTACCAACTAAAAGCAAAGAAAAATAATACGAAATAGGTAATAATTGCTTTCATAAATAGCGAACGAAAGATCTTTGAAATCAAATGCAAACAGACATTTTATTTCTCAAAACTCTAATCGTTTAAATTCCGCCCCTAACTGTTATATTGATAACATCTGATTTTTTTATTTCAGATTCGGTTTCGAATATCGTTCCAATTCGGATATCCGATAGTTTCGGTTACTGAGCTTCATAATATCCCCAGTGCAGACTTCCAAACTAGGTTAGAAATACAGAAAAATATCGATCTTATCGCCCCAGAAACCTCACCGAGGTACATCAGCTGC
The DNA here is from genome assembly GCA_914767545.1 of Sesia apiformis. Lineage (NCBI taxonomy): Eukaryota > Metazoa > Arthropoda > Insecta > Lepidoptera > Sesiidae > Sesia > Sesia apiformis. Next base: position 978,092 of record OU611977.1, on the reverse strand, counting down.
CGCCATCATCTTCACATTTCCGTTGGTGATTCTTCGCAGTCGGGTAACTAATTAGAACGTCTTTTTACACATCAACGCAAACGATACCCATTGAAAGTCGTACTATTCTTGTTTGTATTCCATTAACATAAAAACATTTTCTATACAGACTGCTTTTTTAAGGTAGATTCGTCATTTTTTTTTTATATACGAAGGCGGCAGACGAGCATACAGTCCACCTGATGGTAAGTGGTACTGTAGCCGATGGACATCCGCGATACATGCCAACATCACTCCAAAATGACAAACGCTGGCACGCCCCCGGATGCGCTGCCTACCTTTGGAGATATAGGAATTAATTTGAAGAAAGGGTTGGGAAAATGGGAAAGGATAGGATGGGAATGGGCTCTAGCACATCTCACTCACTACCGAAACACGTACGTACATTACGGAAATAAGATAAAGTGGGTGATGCAGTATTTTCCGTACCTATGTTTTAAAATATGTTGTAGACCTTTACGAGCCCTATGCAACGACATATAGTTTGTATGTAGGTATACAGGCCGAAAATATTTTTGAGATCTTTTGTAAGAATTACAGTCATAATTTTGTGACCACTGAACCGATTTGTCACTTCTTGGAACATAACCGAGATTGATACAAACTATTTTTCTGGTAAATTTCATTTCGATCCTCTAAGAAATGCATTTATCTATAAATTTCTTTATATCCTCATGCTTTATACGGAGTTACTTAATTCTTTAGTAACCGTTTGCCCTTTTAAAACAAACTAAAAATGATTAACCTTTAAAATAGTTCTAAACTGATACAGATAACAAAACGCGGACCGCAAAAAAAAAATTAATGCATAAACAACACCGGTGCCAAGGTTCTTTCGCAAGTGGAATTTTCCTCGATAGCATAAATTATATATTGTATAAAAAAAAATTAAACAAATACACGCATAAAAGTTACCTGAGAAAATTTATGGACTTTTTGGCGGGAACTCGAGTAATGAAGTCGAGTTTTTGATTGTTTGTTATAAATACAAATTGTGTATCGCTATATCTATAAGGTTTTGTATGGTAGCAAATCTAACGAAAAATGAAAAATAACGTCCTTAGTAATTTATAATTCGTTATTCAAACGTAGCTTGTTCTGGTGATCCGGTCTGGTCATAGCTTCAACATACGCCACAGTAAAAGTATAACACTGCGTTTCTCTAATCTAATCCAGCTCTAATCCTCAGTAAAGCTACTATCACTTTATTGAGCGACTCCTGACTGATTGTGGCGGAACTGAACTGGGCCTTGGTCAAGTTGAGATCACGAAGAAAACTCGACACTGGCACTAATGGCACTCAGCCTATGGAGTAATTTTTCTAACACCCTGATTTCTGTGTATTTTTATTTAGATCAATACAGATTGAACTGCAATGTGTTAGAAAGATAATAATCGCGGTGTTGTAACATTTTAGTTTTCATTTATTAAAAGTAGTGTGACGTCACAGTGACGGCTCCATAGACGGTTTTGTCTCTGGCGTGACCCGACCAATCACAGGCCAATAGCGATTACTCCTATCCAAAATGGAGCGTGTTAAAACATACGGCTAATTGGACACTTACAGGATCACCAGCTGATTAGCGAACGTCAATACGGATTCCGCCATAATCGCTCGACTGGAAACATGTGTTTTTCGCGAAAATTTGTCAACGGTCTAAAATATGGTATATTAAATTTTATATGGAATCACAATTAACTCCACACGAGCGTAGTCGCGAAGCAACAGCTACTACTATACGATACAACGACATTTTGAGACGCATTTCTTAAATATGTATTTAGGTAGTTGAAATAAAATTTGACAGAAAGATTGTTTGTGTCTATTTATTATTATTTTTTATTTATTATTTCAGTTATTTTATACAATAAAGTAAATAAAAAAAAAAACATTATTTGTATAATAATATCAATATTTATATTATTGCCTTTTGAGTGGGACGCATCCGTACGATAACTTCCTATCGGAATGTACGTGTACATTAATTATCGTATTATAGTGAATTAAAATCCATATAGAGTATAGATAATATGGCTCGTTTACACACGAAGAGTTTCTTAAACGTTAGCGCGAGAGTATTATATGTGTGGCTAGTCAACTGAAAATTTCAATTCCTGTTGGGACGGCATTAATTATTGTTGCTGAGGTAAAATATGCCCGCGTATCAATATGTATTCCTACTGTAAATATATGGTGAGCTCAGACAACAGATCCCAGTAAACCAATTGCTATTATTATAGCATAAATTATCCCTTTCTATACAATTCTCGTATGCGACCAAACCGCCTACAACTATTGAAATGATGATAAAAACTCGACGATAACGGGTCGATTTCACGAGACGAATTAATTTGACACTTTTTTTTCGCTATCTGCAATAGCCCTTTTTATTGCTAACTGACGGTCTATAACGTTTACTTTAATAAAGTTATGTACGCAAAATGTAAAATTACGGTCCGCTTCTACTTAAAAGTGACAAAAAATCAAGATCAGGGTAACATGAATGAGTTACCTGGGAACACGAATGAAATACTAATGATACGAATGAAGTCTGCATGACCCTAATGATATTGGCTAACTGAACCATATATTTTAGGATAAGGATATTTTTTTAATAGGTAATGCTCAAGAAATATTTATATAATTACATTTTAGGAGAGGTGACAACAAAAATAAAAATAAGTATTTTTATTTGAGCTTTTAATCAAATTTTGACTTTATAAAAAAAAAAACAAATATTAATTATAACACGATTATGTAACAAAATTTCTTTTTGTGATTAACAAAATATAATTAATATAAGTAATAAACTTTTTGGAATATATTTTCTCATATTTGTTTTTCTACCTTATTACTTTTCTTTATTTATTCAGTTATTTTGGACAGGTAACCTTCTATTAATACCTAGTTAAATCTTTATTGGTTTCTTATTCAATCTTTTTGTTTCTTAATTCTTTGGTTATTTTCCTATAGTCTTAATTATATAATCAGTCTTGATCATGTTTTAAAGGTACAATCACTTCTTCTTCTATTCTTCCATTTTTGTTCTTATTCTTTTTCTTATTCTGTATTCTCAAAAGACCGTTCATTAATAAAGCGGAGGAAAGCCTCTTGATGTTCACCAGACACCTTCTGTTGGGTGTTTATGAATGCCTGATTTGTCCAATGAAATTTTACATCTTCAAGTCTTATTACATCTTCTTTCTTTCTAGATTTTCTAACTTTGCGCAAAGTTTCGGAAGTTGCCGGATTATTGTTCCGATTATAATACTGGATGGATACATCGTTCAACACTGTAATTCGTTTGCTTGGTGGAATAACTTTTATATTTTGGACAGCCGATTCGATGACACTCTTATAGATTTTATGTAATTGCATATGTTTATCCTCATGTTCGCAGATTTTATCGCTACATAGAAAGCAGCTTAGTTTTCGAAACTCAAGAAACTCGGATCCAGAGTTCCAGATCACTTGGTGAACTAACATAGTTCCCTTGAATGGCGAAATATCCTTGGGAAGAAGAAGTTCTTTTTCAATAATTTCATGCTCCTCTACTACTTTTATCTCAACATTTTTAACATTTTCGCGAACAACTGCAAGGAATGTTGAGAAATCCCCGACGTCACGACCACATTTAACTTGACTATCAGCTGTCCGCTTAACCACAGCGCCAACGCCGTCGGGGGCGCCTTTGCCATGACCACTTTCTTGGTAATTCCATGTAACTAACTTCAAAGACGGGAAGGTATAGCGGAGCTCAGTCAGTATGTAAAATATTTGTTTATTTCGGTATTGGCTTGTTGGACTATCTGTTAAAATATGTGCGGTGGTACTATGGGGACATTTTTCGAATACAAATTCTAACGCCTTCTGTAAGTGCGCCCATACTGCAGGGGAATCATGCCGGGTGCATTCGCTGACCGTGCATAGACAATAGTGAACAGTCTCCTTTCCTTCCTTGAGATAAGCCACCACGGTATGGAGAGACACTTGTCCACGGCTACCTCCAAAGTGTATATTCTGCACCTCTTCAGCAAATTTGTAACTATAATTTTCTGAAAAGTCCATGTGGAGAATTGTTTCGGGATTGTTTCAATAGAGTAACAGCATGGTATTGATTGAGGATGTTCACAGTATGATTAAGGAATTTTGGCAGGGAATGCTCAAGTTTACATATCAGGTCTTTAGGCTTAATTTTCCTTGTAATTTTTTTCACTATATTTATTATTTTGGAGTCCACATTCTTTTTATCTCTGCACCATTCATGGTAGTCAATTTCTTCCTCATTATTAAATTCTTTGTACGGTATAACTCTGTTTTTACAAGTTTCACATTCTCTACCAACGCACTTTGTATTGTAGTTGTCGCAACAAAGAACGTGCAGCATGTCCTGATAATTCTTAATATCAACAATTTTATTTTTCTTTAAAGCGAAAATCATTAATCTATATTTGTATGTGCCGTACATGCACATGTTTCCCTGTCATCTCGTGGCAAATAGACCCAAAATGGGCGTAGCCTTGTAAACGTTACATAACTAATCACTATGTTCGGATTGTCTTCAAGAAATTTTTTATGCAATTTTTTAACGGAGTCCAGCAGATACCGTTTTTGTTTCAGTATTCCGTATTTTTTTACATATTGCTTCTTCCCTGTACCAATGCGACTGTTAATGTCATCTTCATAAAATTGTTTTATTAATTCTTGGACATTGCCACTGACTTGCTTAATCTTTTGCTGAAATCTGTCTTTTAGACACTTTTTACGAAGCTCTAAACTAGGTCTACGTTTCATATTGCCAGCGGACTTTAAAATAACTTGTTCGGTTGTTGTTTCTTTGGCAGCATCGGGGCTATTCGATATATCAATAGGCGCTTGAGAAGGTAATGCAACGTTTCCTTCAAAACCAGTATATGCCTGATTTTGTTTAATTTTATTTAATTTCTTTGTTAAAATTCTGCAGCGGTATTGGTACTTCTTAATTAATAAGGTCATTTCTTTTTTTTCCATAGCATGATTTAACTTTAAGGCTTTAATTTTACGTTGGAATGTTATTTTCTTACTTTCTTTATTCACCTCTTTTTCTACATTTTCCTCGTACAAAGGATCAGATAACTCTTCATCATTTATTTTTCCGTGAGCTTCGAGCACTTGAGAAATAGTTATTTCTTGTATGTTCCGTTCTTTTGCTTTCTTCTCCAGGTATCGCTTAGAATTTTCTCTCCAACGTTTTCTTTGTGCCCTTCGTTCCCTTGGGAACATTTGGTTAATATTTTTGACTTTCTTCTCGCTTTTCCTTTTTAAATAAGCTTCCTTTTTTTTATTCCTTTCAACGGCATATTTTTCAGGGTCGCTTTTTATTCTTTTATATTTTTCCCTTCTTGCAATCCTTCTCCTTTCTAATTCATCTTCATTTTTCTTACATTTTTCTTTCGCCATTTTAAACCTTAAACAATTTACCATATACTATAAGAAAAACTATCTAATAATTTTAACAAAGAAATTATTGGTAATTATCATGGGAGACACATAAATGAGAGAAAACTTGAAGTTTGCAAATAAAAATAAGGTTTTTAAACCAAATTTGACAACACAACAAGCAAAGAATCATAACCCTTCTTTTTCGTAGTCATGTAATAAACCGTTTCATTCGTGTCGAATAAAATTTCATTAGTGTTACTCAAAAATATGACACTAATGAAGTGACAAGAATGAAATTTTCAACAAAAAATCTAATTTAATTGCGTCGTAGAATATTCTAGGACACCATTGAAGGCCGCAAAATATCCCGTTTATTTGTTGCTAATCTACGTGCATTATAAAGAATTCATTGTTCATACACTCATTACCACACTATTATAAACACGAATGATTAAATTTTCGTATTAAGCACAGAAATCCAATAAAATAGCGATTTCTTACCAGAATAATGAAGCGTGCTCTGCTGTCGCCGAAGGTTTACACGTGCCACTATAGTCGCTTACGCAGCGGAGAAGTGAGGATGGCGGTTTTGCACAGGATTGTTCTTAATGATGAACATTTATTTAGTCGACACTAATGATTGAAAAAAGTAATCACAAAATAAAACGCAGAGAAATCGTGTCATATTTTGTATTAATTTAATACTATTAGCGTAACTTGAGTTTATGGTTATTAATCTGTGACCAGAATAAAAAAAAATACAATTTCCCAGAGTATTTTTTTTTATAATTAAAGTTTTATTGAAAAATCGGGAAAATTACCGGTGACACAAATGAAAAAATAGATAGTTTATTATAATTATCTCGAATATTAAATATGATAGTTTAATATTTTTAACTGTATTATATTGTGATGTAATGTAAACATCGCAATAAATAGAAATTACGTGTATTCCAACAATATTATAGGAGTTATTTCATATACCCACTTTTTACGGTTGGTTTGAAATCGACCCTAACAGTGTTTAACAGCGATCAGATGTTAATAACAGTTGTTTATACTGACTTGTGATCGATGTTCGAGAAATTCGCTTTCAACAAACTCTCCTTGTGTAAACGAGCCATTAGTCATTTCAATTAAAAACTTTTTTTTAATAAGTACAAGATGTTGCCCGCGACTTCGCTCGCGTGGTCTTCAATTTAATTCGATCAAATAACAGGCTTGAGCGTTGCGTACTCGAGCGGTTTCCAGTCTTGCTTCCAGTTGCTCGCGAACGGCCGATAAACTATATGAAATCGTTCATTTGTTGAAACGACTCGCACACCAGCTATTGTGAAATGGTTGTATGTGTATTAGTTAATATGTTATGTACATTAAAAGACTAATAACAGTGACTAAGTAATTTATTAATATTAGACGTAAATGTCACCTGAGGTCACCTGACAAGAGAGCGTGTAGTCTATGGCCATAGGGTGGTAAGCACTCGTTTGACAAAACCACAGACAATACATCTTTCCCCCTTTTTTTTAATAAAACATTTCGATGCAAAAAACAATATAAAAAAACATATATAAAAAAAAAATGAAATGGGTTCAAGAAAACAGATAGAGCCACATACAGAAACTACAGCTATCACCAAATCATTGAGGTCTTATATGATAATGATACATTAATACAGTACCTACTATAATGATACAATACTAATTCGGAAACCTTCGCGAGCGCGCGCACAACAGCTCAGCAAAGTTTCATCGCAATCGGATGAATGGTATAGGAACGCATACGGGACAAACAAACAAACAAACATTCATTTTTATATATATAGAAGATTTAATGTCGTGTAATTTTTCTCGGAATAATAACAAATTCATTAGAACAATTACAATCTGTGGCAAATTGTTGATGATGATGACTCAAAGTTCATAGTAATAGTGACCATTTTATTGTTTAAGTAAGTATTTAGTACTAGGGGAAGCCCTCTATCTAAACGTGGAACTTTTACAAAAATGGATACTCTAAATACCCTCTCTTTTCACTTTTCGGCGGGAACTTGAGGGGGAGAGTACACGCTGCCATCCAACAGCCGCTGGCCGCGCTCGACTGGCCACGTTAGCCCTCTCTCATAGAAGACTACCTTGAAATGTACTGCATTTCCCACTTTATCTTATTTCCCTAATGTACGTACGTGTTTCGGTAGTGAATTCCATTCCTATATCCAAAGGTAGGCAGCGCATCCGGGGGCGGGCCAACGTTTGTCATTTTGGACTAATGTTGGCATGTATCGCGGATGTCTATGGGCGACAGTATCCACTTACCATCAGGTGGACTGTATGCTCGTCTGCCGCCTTCGTCCATAAAAAAAAAACTTTTGCATTGACTTTACAACACAATGTAACCAATCTCAATATCCACTGTTGGACATTGGCCTTCTAATGCACTGTGTCTCATCTTCTGTGCACAAGGTCTGTGTACACTGTGTCTCATCTGTGGCCTTATAACGCCACAGTTCCTCAGCGGTTGTGCTACCAGCTCTGGTAACCCTTACTCGCCTTTTACAAACCCGCGGGAAAGATGGGCGCCGACACCACAAGGCATTAATAAAGGATTATCAATAGAAACGCTTCGTCATCGAAAGATAATTTTTGAGGAATCACAAAGTTCTAGTTTGTTTGGGTTTTCCTAAAATATGGGATTCTCCTTATTGTCCCAATATAATAAATCCCCTTGGGATAATTTATTATTTAAATAGTATATCCTGTATTATTATTTATGACTAACATATGACATTGAACGTTAGTTTTAGAAATTTCCTAGAATGATTCTTCGTTATGTTTCAAGTTAGTTTGAATTTCATCTAAGGAAAAAAATCACTATACTTATCTGGACTACGTAAATCAACTAAATCAACTAATCCAATCAATTAATCAATCAATCTAAATCAACTCTCGGACTTTTCGGCGGGAACTCGATATGTAAAGTTGAATTTTTGTTGGACTATGATAATAGTGTCTATAAGATAGTTTATTAAACTTCAGAGTATCTTTTTGTGCGTAATGTTTGTGATCTATAATAATATAGTAATACTCTTTCGCACATCGCAATAGGATGGGAATGGGCTCTGGCACATCTCACTCACTACCGAAACACGTACGTACATTAGGGAAATAAGATAAAGTGGGAAATGCAGTACATTTCAAGGTAGTCTTCTGTGAGAGAGGGGTAACGTGGCCAGTGGAGCGCGCCCAGCGGCTGTTGGATTTCAGTGTACACTCTCCCCCTCAAAAAAGTATTTCATGTACAGACACGTTACGATTTTATTATATGTAAATAGATATGTTACTTTAAAATTTTATTAAATGTATCAATCAATCTTTCGAATCAACTGCCATCTGAGGTATTTCCGCTACGGTACGATATCAAGAGAGCTGTAAGGTCGGCAGCGCATCTGCAAGCCCACTGGTGTTGCAGGTGTCCACCGGCGGCGGTGACCACTTACCATCATGTGGCCCGCCCGCTCGTCTGCCATCTATTCTATATAGAAAAAATGTCATTAAAATTTTGCTCTCTTTGCTATTTGCGTAACTGTACATAACGGTCACTGATATCTATGTTAGACCGCAACCGCATAATGTTTTTATAATCTATGAGGCAAATTGATTTATGGATTACTTTATTGTTCAGACAGACCGTGTTTTTTTTTACCTTTTTTTTTATAGTAAATAGATCACTGCTTAAAACAGAGGCATTTACCTGCCAATAGTCATACAGTAACCAGCCATTTCACCGTCCTCTGCTAGTTATCGGGCTAATCACGAGCATTGTTTACTTACCACGGTTGGTTGTTCATTTGGATTCCCTCTTATTTTCTACTATCTTTACATCCTTAAAGGTAAGATTTATATTTCAGCTGGATTGTGGGTTTAATGTAAATGAAATATTTGTTGGAGAACAGCGATTAAAACGGGAGACATGGCTGAAAAATCGGGACCCAAAGGAGTTTCGCCTTCCTAAATACGAATAGATATACCCATGAAACTTGGAAGAATCGGCAACAGTGGAAGATTTATTTGAGTAAATAAATATCAAACTGCCATATTTTACTCTTATATTTTATATACATATATACCTTATATACTTATATACCTTATATTCTACTCTTGCTCCCTGAATACTATATCCATATACTTCAGGATATCCGACAATCGTAGAAGCATGTAGTCTACAGTCTCCGGATTGTGATTGCCTAGAACCCAGCCTAGAATTGCATTCTGCGTCTAACCCAGACCGTCATATTCGCACAAAATATGCGTTGTGGTCTCTTCTTCCTCGCTGCAGGCTCTGCAGATGTTATTATCTTTTGATGGGCTTGTTCTCATACCTTATTTATTATTCCTAATGCAAGACCTTTGCTCGGTTCTGGTCCAATGAATTTGCTCTCTGATCCCTTTCTTGCCAGTTCATCTGCCTTTTTATTGCCTTTCAAAACTCTCGTCCCTGGACCCAAATAAGGTTCACCCTATTGATTTTACCTAGATTGTCCACTCTATTAGAGCTAGTGTCGTTCCTCATTTGTTTGTTGGCACACAGCCAACACAGTCGACTGCAAGATATTTATTTCCATTCCTGTGAACGTGGGATTTTTCACGATAGTTTTCTTAAGAACCGAGCTAATATTAATAAACTAATTTAAATACATAGTTGATAATCAAGCGTAATTTAGCCACAAATTACGTGCCAAGATTACAAATATAAATAGCACGCGATTATTATTGTAATTAATCTGTTTTTTATGATACTCGTACGTCGATAGTCGCTAGGTACTTAACCGGTTTTACACTGTGAATTATTAATATTGTACTTATAAAATATCGTATTTTACAGAGTCTCTACCTTTGTCTGTCTGTCTATGTATACAAATTTTAATTGTGATTTGATTTTTTTTTCTAATTTCTGATAATGTATACCTACTCTTGTATTGTTAAAACCGTGGGCATGTGATGTCGGCCGGCTGTAGGATAACACTACTATCTCTTGCATTGTAAAGGGCGACTAAGTGAGAACAATTCTGCCACAAGTGCTGAGGAACTGCACCACCTCTGAAGGTGGTGGACTCGCCAACCCCAACCAGTGTGGCGTTTTAAAGCCACACATCCCTTATCCACAAGAGAATCTGCATGTGGAGGCACATGTCCTACAGCGGATATCGAAAGGGCCGATGGCAACTGCAAGGGTATATATATATATATATATATATATATATATATATATATATATATATATATAATTCATTTATTTCAGACAAAGTCCATATTTCATTTTTTTTTAGTGTTAGTAACAATTTTAACTTATAGACTATGTTAGTACTTATTATTAAGATTTTGTTATTACTAATTATATATATATATATATATATATATATATATATATATATATATATGTATGTATGTACATGTACACGTGCATATGCACATGCATACACATACCCACACACACACATTCACACACGCACGCATATATATATATATATCTATATACATATTCCACCATATATATCCATATACATACACACATACATATACATGCACGTACACACCAATCACATACACACACATATATTTTACATCAGACATTGGCTGTCGCCGCTCGTCACCTCCTATAGGATGCAACTGATCGTTTCATCGTCCTCTGTTGGATAAGGGCATTATTTCGTGCACATTATCTCGTGGATGAGGTATGTGTACCCATAGAACGGCACGCTGTCCAAGCCGCTTGGTGAGTCTACTCTGAGCTGGTGTAGTTCCTCAGCGATTGTTTGTTATCCTTTGTTAAGTCACCAATAATAATTGATTTGCTTACACCTCAATAGAGGGCGTTGTGCACTCTGTCTAGATCACGGTGTTAAGATGCGCCGCCAAAACATGACCTGCGGTGAATGTTTATCATTAGCTTTGTTCGCGGTAAGGATTCAGAGCTAATTCGGAACTAGTACTGAACTAATTTGGAATCGTAGTAGAGCGCATGCGCGGTTATAAACCGATTCGTGATTTTTATTTCCGCGAACGATTTCGGAACCAAACTGCGTACGATCTACTGTTATCGGCAGTGTTACCAACTCTCAAAAATATTTATCCCTAAAGCTTAAGTCAAAAACCCCCAAAATCGCCCCAATTACTTAGAAATCCCCCTAAAAAAATATATAATAAAAGAAAAAATATAAATTACTAAAATGCAATGAAATTTCTTTACCTTTTAAATCTGGATCTGTTTCCCAAATCTACGTGTACTTCTGACTGTACATTTTTTTATTTTTAGTTTCTTTAGGCATCATTAACAAATTGCTTGTCGGCACAGCAGTACAACAACAAAATCGAATTAAACAAGTAAACAATAATCAACGTACATATGTATTTCCAGTAAGCATAGGCACAATAACCACCAGTCACCACAGAGTAGTTGTAATATATTTGTACTAGATGTCGTTAAGTCGCTAGGTCAACAAATAAATATGATTAGCTATTATAGTTTGGATTGTCCCAGGGCCTATACTTTCACATAATATATGAAAAATATATATTCAAAAAAATATATGAAGAGTCAAAAAATCCCTAAAAATACCCCTAAAAATATAAAACCCCTAAAAAAAACCCATCCCACTTATTAAGTGGACACACCAAAACACATTACTCTTATTAGAGTATTATATAAACTTATTTATATAAACAACAAACAAAACTAACCATATTTTATTTAACCCTTAATAAATTAATAAAATTTATATTTTATTTAACTATTTAACCAGTTTATTAGTTTCTAACCAACTGAATATAGCCGCAGCATGTACTTATGTCAAATGTCGTCGGACTCCGCATGTCTGGAACTACGATTCTTGCCAAAGTTATAGAACTGATAGAACTAATTCTGAACCGATCCTGAATCGAGTTCGACGGTTCCGCGAACACAGAACTGTAACTAGAAATTCTGAACTGTGTGTTCCGCGAACGGCATTATTTGAACTGCGCATGCGTATAGTTCCGAATCAGTTCTGAATCCTTACCGCGAACGAAGCTATTGAAAGTCTATGTCCTGAGCAAGGTGTTTTCTTTGGAACTTCCATAAATACCTTGCAGACTCCTCGGGGCTTTTTGGGGAATCTGTACACCTTTGTTATTCATTTACTTATAATGCACGCCAACAATGTACATACACTATTTGTACAAACAGATATATAAGTAATAATATTTTACGTGATAAATTAAAATCACTTAAATCACTTAGCGGTATCACAAGGCATGCGCATAAGCTTTTTTTATAGAAAAAAAGAAGGCAGACGTGCATACTGTCCACCTGATGGTAAGTGGACACTGTCGTCAGTCCATTCCAGAATGACAAACGCTGGCAAGCCCCCGGACGCGCTGGCCAACCTTTGCAGATTAAGTAATGGATTGGGAAAATGGGGAGGGATAGGATGGGATGGGAATGGGCTCTGGCATATCTCACTTGAAACACGTACGTACATTGGGAAAACGATGAAGTGGGAAATGCTATTTCAAGATAGTTTTCTGTGAGAGAGGGGTAACGTGGTCAGTCGAGTGAGCCCAATAAGCTTAATTTACTTATAATTAAGCTTTTAATTTATTTAAAATAAATTAAAAGAAGCTTGTATATAAAAGGTACAAGTAAGTTTTATTTATAATTGTGCAAGTAAGTTTGGGAAACAACGCTAATATAATGAATTAGAAATCAGTATCAGTGAGAGAATTCAGTATCTTGATTCTAATTTCGGATTAATATCCAGACTAATATCTTCGTATTCACCACGCGAGAACATTGTACGTGTGACACGTACGTTGGAGAGGAGAGTTTCGGCCCAAATTTGTTCGGTACAGCGGCATCACATGACATGTTAAAATTATCACAAGATATTGTATAAGTACCTAATTGAAATATTCCTTTCTTAAATTTGCAGATTACAAAGAAAATGGTTCACACACACACACACATACGATTAGTCGCTTCAATATTACTACTTACTTTCACTGTGGATGTTCGAAGTCAGTATTATGGTAAGCAAAATTATTTTTTGTAATTTTTTTTTTGCATACTTTAATTAACATTATACCCATCTAATGACATACTGCAGGGGCACAGCAGTTTAAATATATTTTGCATTAAATTAAATTATAATAATATGGTGCATTATTAAATTATACTATACATTTATGAATTATTATTATCAAGTTATTTATTAGTCAACTTATTTTTTATTTATAACTAGCTGTTGCCCGCGACATCGTTCGTGTGGTCTTCAATTTAAAAAAAAATACCTGTTGTACAATGGTTGTACTAATTCAGAAACCTGCGCCGGCGCGCGCACTACAACTCACCAAAGTTTCATTGCAATCGGATGACTGGTATAGGAATGCATTCGGGGCAAACAAACAAACATTAATTTTTATATAGATTTGCTATGATGTATGTGTCTGTTAAAAATTCATCGAATTATTAAACTATTATTATAAATTATTAGACATTAAAAATATAAGTTTGTTTTTAAAAATGTTAATTCTTTCTTCGGACTTTTATGCTGTCTGGATTTTTTAAAATCTGTTATTCGGGCTTTTATTACATGTCACTAAGTAGAGTGGTAAGTACATGCCAACGTCAGTCCATAATGACAAACGTTGGCTCATACCTCGCTGCCTACCTTTGGAGATTTGGGAATCGATTTGGAGAAAGAGTTCGAAAAATGGGAAATACCTATAGGAAAAATATTCGCCCGTAATGGCTGGATGAGAAAATCAAGCTTCTCTCCTAATGCAACCCTGGATGGCATATTAAATGTTTTAGACAAAGCAAATTTGATACCCTTAATCATAACCGAAATCTATTGACAATAGACAACACTTTATTCCGATATACTCTTACACTAAAGAAAAAAATAAGAAAAAAGCTAAAGAAAATTACAAAAATTAAAAAAATACAAGAATTAAAAAAAATATAATAATAACAAAATGCCACGTTGCCATTTCTTGGATGTGTGTGTTGTGATGTTGGGAATGGTCTCCAACTTAGCCTATGCTGCGACTGAGTCTCAGTCACAGCGCTGATTTTCAGTGGAGCCCTTAATGGAGCCGCTATTGAGGATATATTTAATGGAATTTGCCGCAATCTTGCGGTTTAACATAACCAAACCAGTTAAAAAGCCGGTAAGATATGCTTGGCCACTGATACAGGTCTATAGTTACCTTAATTGATTTTTAATAAAGCCTAAAATAGAATGATATTATATTAACATGTGTTTGTAAATAATAGCCGTTTGGGATGTAGAATGTAAAATGTTCCATTTAACATTATACGAGCTTCCAAAGAGGTTTGATATGTAAAAACTAAAATTAACTGCCTATAATAAACACATATATGACATTATCCAAAAGAAACAATCTTAATGTTGGGTCTAATTTCGTCAAATTAAAAAAAAACTATTTTCATTGTTCCATCTTAGAAATCAAATATTAGACCATGTCTCTAATAAAACGGAAAATTTCAATTAACGCATCCGTATCATTTTAGATTTTTGGAAAATATTCAAAACATTGTTAGATAAATGCATTGAAACATATCAATGATGTAATGAATGATCCATGGTGCAAGCAAGCAGCTATAACTGAAAATATGCGCTGCAGTTTTGCAGTTTGGAGCACATTCTCATTAGTGACCCAGTGATTAGTGACGGGTGGCAATACACACCTTTGTGTTAAATCTATATATATATATATTTATATGTGTGTGTGTGTGTGTGTGTGTATAAAAATGGATGTTGGTATATCTGATGTTAATAGATTTCAACACCGTTTGACCGATCACCATGAAAGTTGGCACGTATATGTATTTTTTCATGGAGAAGGTTTTTATGCCATGTCAACTTTGTTGTAATTCGTCACTGGATGGCGCTGCAGCACATCAGCTTCTATGGCAGGACAACGTCTGCGGGGTTTTGCTAGTTGGTTATATAGTTTAGGCATTATTATCAACAATTTGTAGTTTTACCTGGCACTAAAATTTTTACTTTAAAAAAGAAATGTATTGCACATTTTGGTACAAAAGGCGAGCTCAATGCCTTAAAGCTTCTACCAGCTAACCTTTGGGTTGTTCAGAGAGATACATTGGGAGGTGCGATTAGGTATAAATTATAATACAATAAGGTTCCGTTGCTCGGATAATGTCACATATGTCTAAATTTATTTATTTCTATCGACAATAAGGTTCCCTTGCTCGGATAATGTCACATATGTCTAAATTTATTTATTTCTATCGACAATGAGGTTCCTTTGCTCGGATAATGTCACATATGTCTAAATTTATTTATTTCTATCGACAATGAGGTTCCTTTGCTCGGATAATGTCACATATGTCTAAATTTATTTATTTCTATCGACAATAAGGTTCCGTTGCTCGGATAATGTCACATATGTCTAAATTTATTTATTTCTATCGACAATAAGGTTCCCTTGCTCGGATAATGTCACATATGTCTAAATTTATTTATTTCTATCGACAATGAGGTTCCTTTGCTCGGATAATGTCACATATGTCTAAATTTATTTATTTCTATCGACAATAAGGTTCCGTTGCTCGGATAATGTCACATATGTCTAAATTTATTTATTTCTATCGACAATAAGGTTCCCTTGCTCGGATAATGTCACATATGTCTAAATTTATTTATTTCTATCGACAATGAGGTTCCTTTGCTCGGATAATGTCACATATGTCTAAATTTATTTATTTCTATCGACAATGAGGTTCCCTTGCTCGAATAATGTCACATATGTCCAAATGTATTTATTTCTATCGACAATAAGGTTCCGTTGCTCGGATAATGTCACATATGTCTAAATTTATTTATTTCTATCGACAATAAGGTTCCCTTGCTCGGATAATGTCACATATGTTTAAATTTATTTATTTCTATTGACAATGAGGTTCCTTTGCTCGGATAATGTCACATATGTCTAAATTTATTTATTTCTATCGACAATGAGGTTCCTTTGCTCGGATAATGTCACATATGTCTAAATTTATTTATTTCTATCGACAATAAGGTTCCTTAGCTCGGATAATGTCACATATGTCTAAATTTATTTATTTCCATCGACAATAAGGTTCCTTAGCTCGGATAATGTCACATATGTCTAAATTTATTTATTTCCATCGACAATAAGGTTCCTTTGCTCGGATAATGTCACATATGTCTAAATTTAATTTTCAATTATGTTTTCTTTCTTTACAGATTTGTTTCAAGGACTCGAGCCATTCATCCAACCAATCCAACCAACACGACAAACTCCAAAACACATAAACAACACAAGACGTGTTGCTAACCAAAGAATCAAAGACATCACAAATAGATATAACATTGATATTCCCTTCTCGCTCTTTGACGATGGAATAGAAAGAGACAGCGTGCGTAAAGAAAAACCGGTCAGAAAGACAACTCAAGCGAGTGTTTATACTACTGGTAGAACTATTAAGAAAACTGCTAAATCTAGTCATAGGAATTCTAGTAATAATTCTAGAACTAACCCTATAAGTAGCATTAATAATTATGAAGATGAAAGACTAACCTATGATGCAGGAAAAATAAATTTCATTGAATACACAACTGTCAGAACGACGATGAAAAATAACAATAATTATGACAACACAAGAGAAACGAACAACAGAAGAGAAAACAATTACAATTATGATTGGAACAATAAAATGAATAACAATTATAATTATGACAACACAAGAGAAACGAACAACAGAAGAAATAACGACAATTATGATCAAAACAGTAGAAGGAATAGCAACAATTATTATACAACACAAAACCCTTACAATAGACCTAAAGTAACACCAATGTTTGTTGATACTCGTCCGCCAATAACAAATCAGCCTGTGACAGTTAGACCTAGTTCTAATTTTGGACCGACTGATGATGAACCAGCTCCAGAGATCCGTGCGGGAGTGGACGAGGACAGCATGAGCAGTGTCGAGAAGAGGCGGTATATTGAAATCGCTGAGAAAAGTAAGTTATTTTAATTACGGCTTCAGGATAGCACCACCCAATTTCCTCCCGCGGCTGTCGTAAAAAGCGACTAAGGGATATTTTTGTTTTTTATATAGAGAAGAGGGCGGACGAGCAAGCGGTCCCACGTGATGGTAAGTGTTACCGCCGCCCATGGACACCTGCAACACCAGGGGGTATGCGGGCGCGCCGCCGACCTTGCAAAATCCTATTCACAGCTTTCTTGAAGAACCCCATGTCGTAGTTTAATGGGAAGACCTCTTGAGGCAGTTCGTTCCACAGCCTACAGGTTCGCGATATAAAATTATTTTTGGACCGAACAGTGCGCGACACCTCCGTATCTAGGAAATGCGGATGGACCGCACTTCTGTGACGGGAGGTGCGGTTGTAGAAACCCGAGGTGTGAATTATATTGAACAATTCTTCAGAGCATTCCCCATTGTACAGGCGGTAGAACACAGAGAGATGCAACGTCTCTCCGAACGCTGAGGGATTCTAAACTGCCCGTGAGAGTGGGATCGTTGACAATACGAACAGCACGTCGTTGGATGGAGTCAAATGGGTCTAATTGGTATTTCGGTGCGCCGGCCCAGAGATGGGAGCAATACTCCATATGGGGCCTCACCTGAGCTTTGTAAAGCATTAGGAGTTGCCCAGGGCTGTGGAACGAACTGCCTCAAGAGGTCTTCCCATTAAACTACGACATGGGGTTCTTCAAGAAAGCTGTGAATAGGATTTTGCAAGGTCGGCGGCGCGCCCGCATACCCCCTGGTGTTGCAGGTGTCCATGGGCGGCGGTAACACTTACCATCACGTGAGACCGCTTGCTCGTCCGCTCTCTTCCCTATAAAAAAAAAAAAAAAAAATTGGTATTACGGTGGGCCGGCCCAGTGATGTGAGCAGTACTCCATATGCGGCCTAACCTGAACATTGTATAGCTTTAGGAGTTGCCCAGGGGTGAAGTACCGCTTCGCTCTGTTCAGCACACCGAGCTTTTTGGAGGCCATTTTGGCCTTACTTTCCAGATGACCCCTAAATTCGATTTTCCGCTTCTATAATCCGCTACTACAAGCCCATGGCCACTAAAAGAATGAGCTCACCTACTCGCTTAGCCAGCAACCCTTTTAGAGATACATCCCTCGTGTACAAGGCAATGAAAATAAGGACGCCCGTAACCAGCAGTGGATACAAGCAGAGGTACATACGATATGGTCTCAAGCTAAGAGATAAGACATTGGGCCTATAATATCGAGAATATGGGGAAAGGATTGGGAAGGATTGAAGGAATAATGAGTATGAAGATGGGAGACTCTTCTTCTTTTCCTTCTTCTAGTAACATCACATAACAGAAATTAGTATGGCTATCTTCGCACGAAAGACAGCTCTCCTGAATAAAGCGTTCGTGGTCATACCGAACCATTCCCCGATACATAAACTGTAGGGCGCTTTTCTTAATTTCATAACGTACTGTATTGGAATTTAACCAAAACATAGTATGTGTATATATCTCGGTGAAGTTCGAAGATGAATCGGTTCATTCCTTCCAAAATTATGATCGTGTAATCTTTTAAAAAAATCACCCAGTTTTCGACTTTTATGCATACAGTTAAAGTATCGTTGGATAGAGCTTTCAGCTTGTATGCTGCCGCGGACGAATGCAAATAGCGCTTCGGTGGCCCCGGCACAAAGTGGCCAGGAGGAACACCCTGGAGTGTTGGACGGTAAGAGTCCACGTAAAAAAGGGACAACTTCGGCAAATAGCGAAGCTGACCGCCGACATCGGTCTTTTGTAATGAAATACTGTATTTAAATATTCAGTTACAATTTGAATGCATCTTTTCCAGTGTGCGACAAATACAAGTCTCTAAACATGAAGCAGCTACAAGCAATACCTCTGGTTCCCTCTCCCGAGCCAGTACAAATCAACGTGTCATCGTGCGCGCCAACTAACATACCACTGATCGTTGGTGGTAAGGTTGTCAGCATTAGAGAGTTCCCACATATGGCGATGCTGGGATGGACAAAGTTAAAGGTTAGCTTAAGGGCCATAATACACATGTATGTTACTCGCCCAAAAGCATACCAGTACCTCGCAAGTGCGGATGCTACTGGCATGTGTATTTAAATATTTTTTATGTGATTTTTCCCAATATTCTCTGACATTTAGCACTAAAATTTTCAGGGCAATGGCTATTCATGGAAGTGTGGGGGTTCGCTGATCAGTGACCAATACGTATTGACAGCAGCACACTGCACTTACTACGAGAGAGACGATTCTGTTGTTCCGTGAGTATCATTTATTTTAAGGATGTTTAGATTGATCTTGTTGCTCTTTATTGTGCTTACAATCAATTGTTACAATGAGACATTAAGGGTTTACTGCAATACAATTGCCGCTGTGCGTATTCGACTGGCTTCGTTACCGCTCTTTCACAGAAGGCGACCTTGAAATGTACTGCATTGCATTGAGATATGCTAGAGCCCAGTCCCATCCCATCCTACTCCTCCTCATTTTTCCAACCCTTTCCCGAAGTCCATTCCTATTTCTTCAAACATATGCAGCGCATCCGGGGGCGCGCCAACGTTTGTCCCAAAGTATGCACTTACCCCGGGCTTACAAGCCCGTCTGTCGGCTTCTCCGTAGATACAAAAGCGGACTTATTCCCAGGGACGTAACTAGGGGGGGGGGGGGGCGGACGGGGCTTGTGCCCCTGGTTTTCAGGTTTTCAGGGGCGCCAAAATAGCAATTGTTGTTTTCCAAAAAATACAAGTGGAAGATAAAAATAATAAAATGTAAATAATATTAATAAAATTTTAAACTGGCGCTCCAAAGATTTGAGTTATTGCGTCATAAGAATATCTCCAGAGTCTAGAAAAGTCTGGAAATGGGAAGAAAGATTTAGAGCGCGGTGCGCGCCGGCTAGCGGGAAGGTACTCGATTTTGATTGGTCTATAGTCTATAGCAACGTTTCTCAACCGGTGGGTCGCGACCCCTAGGGGGGTCGCGTTTGTTATTACAGGGGGTCGCAGTCTGTTGAAAAATAATAAGACATCGAAACATACAAACTATACAAAAGATTTGTTTATTAAAGGAATGAACTTTAGTGTCGTGTTATAAAATTAAATATTACAATGTAATAAATAACAACATGAAAAAATTAACTTACAGCTTATTTTATTTAATTAAAATGATTAATCATGAACATTAATTAATTAATGCGATGTTTGGCATTGTTTCTCACTTAAAAGTATTTCTATACGTGGATCATCATTGCAAACACTCATAAGTAAATTATTTTCGAGTGATAACAGACGATTTCTGTATTTAGTTTTCAAAGCCACCATAGATGAGAAACCTTTTTCGCATAAGTAAGAAGTAGCAAAGGGTATCAATGTTTTCAAAGCTTCCGTTACTAGGCACTGTTGCGGCGTTTGACCTGGGGTCAGCCATTGCATTTTTCGCTTTCGGTTATCAGGACTTGACAGGACAGCAACGACTTACCAACCTTGGGATCATTTCCATAGAGCACCAAATAGCTTCTAAACTATCTTTTGACGAAATTGTAAGGATTTTTGCGCTACAAAAAGTCGTAAAGTAAAATTTTAGTTCATATTCAGGTTTTAAGTTTCACCAAAGTTTTTCACTAATTTTCAGAATCTTTTAGATATACATAAATATACGTGTAAACTGTATAGGCCTAATACACTATGTAACTATTAATTTCTGTATATGTATTGATTGCGTGATTTCAATAACTATTAAATTAACTTTTTATCTTTGAAAGCGAGCATTTACTTACCACCTACCCAAGTTAATTATGAAAAGTATAGTAAATGTTTGATAATAATCTCAGGAGTGTTGTTTAGGAGAGTTTTCGTTTCATTGGTCATGGTTGGACATTCTTCGTTTAAGTGGGTGAAAGGGGGGGAGGGGGGGGGGGCGCCAAAGTGAGGTATTGCCCGGGTGATATTTAGCCTAGTTACGTCCCTGCTTATTCCTAGACGGAATCTCTTCCAATCAACCTTAGAATAACTGAGGGGAAGTTACGTCATTAAAAAACAGACTATTAGAAGTAATTACTCTAAAGCCGCTTGGCCCTACTGGCTTTTCAAGAGTCACCGGACATGTATAGTTTAGGGCGAGCGCCGAAGGCGCTCATCCTCCTGGCTGCCTCCCCCTGCAAGAAATGTGTGCAGCAACAAGACAAAGGGCTCCCCTCAGGCCCCTTAGGCTTAGGAAGGTGTATTAATTGAATCTTCCGGGCTACTTGGCCGAGGTCTTCTGGAATCTCTTCTCTTTCTTCCAAACGTTTCGTCAACAACTATGGTTGACATCTTCAGTAGCGACTGCGTTCACTTTCGGAGAGATGTTATCTCTTCGGCTTCTCGAGCGCAACTGACTCGACGACTGTGGCGCACCGGTATTTATAATGGGCGAGGGTAGTTGTGATTGCGCGATACCAGATATTTCGCAGTCTTAGATTCTCTTATTTTTTGTTAAAATTGTTGGGATGCTTGCTTAGGAAGGTGTACCTGTTTAAAGTGTAGTGTAAGAACCGCATTGGAAGCGGTAATTGGGTCGTCGGAGTCGTCTAGGACGTGCTGAAAACTAATGGGGAGCCCTACCGGGGACATAAGTTATTTCTGTCGGGGACATAAGTTAGGCTGTCAACTATTTGGGTGTTGGGACGGTGAGGGACACTGTCATATACGTCGGGCCAAATTAAGTATCTACCTAAATAGGATTATTAAGCACTAGCTGTGGTCGCGACTTCGTACCCGTGGAATTTTAGTATTTATGGTAAACTCTAAATTGGGATATCTTTTATTTCCGACAGCCGATTTTGATAAAACAGGGCCTATTCGAGGCGCCAAGCTAAGCTTAATTAACCCGTGGAAACCGCATGAAATCCGTTCAGTAGTTTTGGCGATTAGCGTGTTCGAACAGACAGACAAAAATCGTCTTTTCTGTATTCTGATACTCTTCCTTCATCGCCCCCAATCAGTTTTTAGTAAATATATTCAATGTACAGACACGCTGCTTCTACAGTGTTATTATATGTATAGATTATTAATCGTATATTATATATGTAGTTAGTTGTTTAGTATGTTTGTATGGCATGTATGTGTATATTAATATGCCTCACTATTAATTACAGTTTTACTCAATCTTACCTGTCATTGCACCTATCGCGAAATCTCAGCGTGGCCCAAAAGTGGATTGGCTGATTGTCTTTTGTCACTTCGTGCAATAGAGAACAAATAAATAAAGATATTTATTTATCTATATTTGTTTCTTGTATATTCCAGTGGTCCACCGCGAGTGGTACAACTCGGTTCCTCATACAGAGATGAACCCGGCGCGAAGGTCGTCAAAATATCCTCAATAACCCGTCATCCGAAGTACAAGAGTCCAATATCTTACTACGACTCGGCTGTCATCAAATTGGTAACAGCTGTTAGGTAAGTAGGTGAATTATATAGTGGAGTGTAGGCTTTCTCGGCCGGTGTCCATATTAACTAAATCTTCCGGGCTACTTGGCCGAGGACTTTTGGAACCTCTTCTCTTTCTTCCAAACGTTCCGAGAGAAACTGAGTTGCGCTCGAGAAGCCGAAGAGATAACATCTCTCCGAAAGTGAACGCAGTCGCCACTGAAGATGTCAACCGTAGTTGTTCACGAAACGTTTGGAAGAAAGAGAAGAGATTCCAGAAGACCTCGGCCAAGTAGCCCGGAAGATTCAATTAATAGGTGAATTATATTTAGTTAAATATAATTATAAAGTCCTACTTTCGGCCGGGAAGTGTATACTATACACTTCCCGGCTGAGAGTAATACACATCGGCCGTAATCCACTACGTCTGCGTATACTTCAGATTTTTTTTTTTTTAGTTCTGGAGCATGAGGGTTTTCTTTCACCGCCGTGACAATTTAAAAAAATCAATACTTAAGTAGAAAACTCAATGGAAAAGGCCTAGGATTTAAACTTCCGATCACATGAATTTGAGTCGAGTATGCCTAGGCTTTTACCGCTCTTTATTAAATGTCATTTCAGGTTTACCGATGTAATAAAGCCCGCGTGCCTAGGAGAACCGCCGTCCATTGGCAAATCAGTAATCGCTACCGGGTGGGGTCGCACCGAATATGGTGAGTTTTATGTAATACAGACTCATTCTACACATATTAAATGCTTACACGTATTTTTAAACGAAATTGTATTTATTACTATATTTAACTGGAATACTGGAAATATGTATATATATGTATATCTCGTTTTGTCCGAGAAATAGCTTTGCTGTTTGGAGATATTTGGACATTTTATGCATTGTGTTGAAAGAATAAATAAAAATTTATTGTCACATGGTAAAGACCTATCGGGCGTATAACATGGCCGCTTCTCACCGGTACATGATGAAAAATCATTAAGGACCAAAGTATTAAATAAACAGAAGAAAGTACTGAGGTTTAAGTTCACTTTTTGGCGGGAACTCGAGGAGTGAATTTCTGTTTTTATTTTGATTATTGTAGAAATTGTGTCTTAGGCGTTTTGTGGTTTAACAGTGACAGTCTAATTAAATCTCCAAGTAGGTGGTTAACGTGCGTGATGTATATGTGTGTTGATAATTAAATAAAAACGTGGGAGTGCGTCTTTCGTGTATTTCCAAGGAGTCCTCTTCTGTACTCAGTAAACCTACTGTTGACGTTTTAGACTTTGAAATTGTTTATTACGAAGAAAACTTGACACTGACAGAATGTACTAATATTTTTTTTTATGGGGAAAAAGGCGGCAGTCGAGCATACAGTCCACCTGATGGTAAGTAGATACTGTCGCAGATAGACATCCGCGATACATGCCAACATCAGTCCAGAATGACAAACGTTGGCACGCCCCCGGATGCGCTGCCTACTTTTGCAGATTAAGGAATGGATTGAGAAAATGTGGAGGGATAGGATGGGATGCGAATGGGCTCTGGCATATCTCACTCACTATCGAAACACGCACGTAGGTACATTGGGGAAATACGATAAAGTGGGAAATGCGGTACATTTCAAGGTTGTCTTCTGTGAGAGAGGCTGCTCACACTACTCGCCGGCCGCGTTTTTTTTTCTATAAAAAATAATAATACGGTTTTGTTCTCCTGTCTAAAACGTTCCCAGTATTGCTAAGTACTGAGAGCGGGCGTCGCGCGTCGCAGCAGCGCGCGCTAGCGACTCAGTTTCAGCTTTTGCATTATTTCACTAATATGGTGTATACATATACGCATACTTTATATTTATACATATATACCATATATTCCAGGAGGTGATCAAAGTCAAGAGCTGCGTAGCGTGTCGTTACCGCTATGGAGTATGGATGAATGTCGCAACGTTCTGGGAGTTTCTAGAAGAATACCAGATGGCCCATCCAGGGATAGCCAGATTTGTGCTGGGGTGAGGAGTGGAGGGAAGGATACTTGCCAGGTAACAATTTATTACCTATTGCTTCAAAACAATAGCAGCTTAAAAACAATAGACAATATTGGACTGCGACAATACTGGACTGCGACAACACTGGACTACGACAGTACTCAACTGCGACAATACTGGAGTGCGACAACACTGGACTGCGACAATACTGGACTGCGACAACACTGGACTACGACAGTACTGAACTGCGACAATACTGGAGTGCGACAACACTGGACTGCGACAATACTGGACTGCGACAACACTGGACTACGACAGTACTGAACTGCGACAATACTGGAGTGCGACAACACTGGACTGCGACAAAACTGAACTGCGACAACACTGGACTGCGAGAATACTGAACTGCGACAATACTGAACTGCGACAACACTGGACTGCGACAATACTGAACTGCGACAATACTGGATTGCGACAATACTGAACCAAAACAATACTGAACTCCTCGTACACACTATACAATACTAAATCATCAGTTACACCATCGTCTTGTGTGTCTACTGCTGGATACAGACCTCTCCCTATTCCTCTCTCCTCATAAACAATTTACACAAGACTATACACTTATTATATCATCAGCGTGTGTCGCTCCACCGCTGGGTGCAGTCCTCTTTAATACTCTCCAAATGGAAATAAAAATATTTTTTCCATCATATTTCAGGGAGATTCAGGTGGCCCAGTACAAATCCAAGATGGCTGCCTATGGCGTGTAGTTGCTGTTACATCACTAGGTCGATCCTGCGGCGCTGCTTATACTCCTGGCGTTTATTCTCTCGTTGATAGAGCCTTTATCGCCGCTGAAGTTTTCGGAAATAGCTACAGAAACGACAACAGTTACAATAGCAACAATTATAACAACATTAATTATGACAAAGGAGCTACTAATCGCAGAGACAGTAGTTATGATAATAACTACAGTAACAGTAGACAAAATACAAATAATTACTACAACACGGCCAGTAATCGAAGAGACCGTAATTATTAGAATAACTATAGTGACAGCAGACGACTAAATACAGATAATTATGATACAGCTAGTAATTGGAGAGACAACAATTATGACAGTAGTCCAAATACGAATAGTTATTATGACAATACAGCCAGTAATCAAAGAGGCAGTCATTATAATAATAATTACAGAAACAATAATTATAAAAGTACAGAATGAAGCGATAACAGCAACAACCGTCGGGGCAGCGTGAACAACAATTATGATGTAAATAATTACGATAATTATAATAATCGCAACATCGACAACAATCATAGGACTGAGCGTTACAACAATTATAATCAAGGCAGTGATAATTACAACAGCAGATCAAATAATAATAATGACGGGTATAATAATGGGCAGTATTCAAATAACCATAGGGTTTGATGGTTGAGATGATGTAAACATTTGTAATTAAAGTATTGTTGTTTTCTGTTTATTGTTGTTTTTGTATTATTTTTGTCTTTACGTTAACGTAATAAGGTTTAAAACTAGTGTAAACCGCTTTGTTCTCAACAAGCTTGTCCCGCGAAATGTAAATGGTACCTACTTTTATGAATATTTCGCGATAAGCTTGTTGAGAACAAATAATTCAATATAAAGTTATTTCATTCGTTTTAGTACATGTTTTGCATAAAAACTTGTTTTTAAAAAAAATTATTTACTCCTTTTTAATTAGAAATATTTCTCAATCTATCCATTTCAAGTAACGCATCATTACGGTAGAAAGTCACGTTTTGTTTTGCAAAGTTTCATGTGCACGCTACTAACCGTTGAGGAGTGCCCTCATGTGGAGACAATCCTGGCTGCAGCATCAGTTCATGCTGGAAATCATGTTTAGCTATCAAAATTAAACCTACATGCAAAGTTACGTATCTCTGCTATTAATCGTTGAGGAGTGCCCTCGTGAGGAGACAATCCTGGCTGCAGCATCAGGTTATTTCCATCATTTTAGTGTATTGTCATCAGAACTGAACAAGCATGCAAAATTTCAAAGTCGTAAGTTTAAAGGAAATGGTTCAAATTTGGCTTGCAAGATTTGTCCCAAACATACTAGCAGGTGAAGCTATTTATAAGCTTGTAAAAAATAAATTGTAGAGATTTTATACCTGTTATAGGGATTGGAAAACACTATCCAATAATGATCAATGCCATTCTATTCTTATTGGCTCAGCGTAGAGAAAAAATGAAGATTTTTCCACTTTACCCTGTTAAACCTAATGCTGGCATCCGTGCTATCCCCAACTCTGTTCCTTCTGCATATATTTTTTTTTTTATAGGAAATAGGCGGCAGCCCAGCACACAGTCTACCTGGTGTTAAGTGGGAACTGTAACCATACATGCCAACATTAGTCTAGAATGACAAACGTTTGCACGCCCTCGGATGCGCTGCCCCACCTTTGCAGATTAAGGAATGGATTGGGAGAACGGGTTGCTAAAATGGGGAGGGATATGATAGGATGGGATGGGAATGGGCCCTGGCATATCTCACTCACTACCGAAACACGTACGTACTCCATCAGTTCTTATCGGTCCTGCGGCAAATATTTAAACGGGTCTTATCGCGAATGTTTACCTTATTTATTGTACTCGTCATTTCGATTGAGTTGCACCAACCATAGTAATAGTACCACACTGTGTATAGGCAATCAACACACACCGGTAGATACCTACATACCTCCCTCACGCCACCACCCTCGACAACTACAATCAGTAGCTATTTCTTTTCTTAGGTTTTCGCGATTACTATACATAGCAATTAAACAACTTTGAACGGTTCAAATCGCGTATATTTAACAGAGAAGATCGCGTATATTTAATTCAATAGAGAAGATGGTTGGCAAGTACCACCGGCTTGGGATCCAGTCATTAAATTAATTAAATCCCAAGGCCAACGTAATACTGCAAGACCTCTGGACACCGTGAGCGAATACTGCGTGCATAGGGAATGTTATGATTAAAAAATTTCAGACGGTAGTTCAAATAATTTCTTAATAACTCAAGTGACAAATAAAATCAATTAGTCACCCCGTGACCATGTCCACTGCAAAGTGTTCGAAACGTCGGGATATAAATAATGTTAAATATACGCGATTTAAACCGTTCAAAGTTGTTTAATTGCCAGTAGCTATTTCGTTGAATACTAGTTGATATCACGTGACAAACCCGCGCAGTAGCTTATTTTTAGGTCCGTTTGCTGGTGCGGGCTGGAGTGCGGCGGAGGGGGTATATATATTTGCAAGTTCAAGCGAGACGCAACAGCAACGTCCTACTCCCACACTAGTCTTATTGAGTGTTTTTTGAAATTGTGGAAGGGCCCATTCAAGTTCAAAGCCCAAGAAGTTTTGCGAGGAGTATACCTAAACGAAATGGATAGTGAGTGGAAGGTGGAAGTGAGTGGTGGAACGACGGCACTATCGCAGCTAAAGACATCCCGAGGTCAACAGACAACGAACATTTATGCCGTACGTTAAAGAAGTGACGGTCAAAGTTGGAACAGTATTAAGAAAATACTTCAATAAGACTATACACCGTCCCAGAAAGTAGCCGAAAACTTACGCACACTAGATAAGATAGACTGCAGCTGTGGTAGTTCGTACATAGACCAAACAAAGCGCATCGCAGCAGAAAGGGTCAAAGAACATATCGCAGCTGTGAAGAATCGCCAGACGAATAAATCGGCGATAGCGGACCGTGTACTCAACACCGGAATCAATCACTGGATAGAACTCCATAATCCAAAAATCCTCTCCACTGATCGCCACTATTTATCCAGGGTTGTGCCTGAAGCAATTAAAATAAAAAAAAAACATTTATTAAATTTATAAAATTAAAATAAAAAAAAATTCAATCGAGAAAATGGATACAAATTGTCCTCGACATGGAATCCAGTGATTAATAAAATTAAAGCTGTCGATTTTTCGTCTGTCGCTACTTCTGATGTTGTGAGTGTTGTGTGCCACAACATTCCCGAATATAGAGACCAAATGCGGGTAGTTGATGAACTGCTAGCAACGGGTAGTTGATCTCGACATGGACTACCCGCATCTTCAGTCAGTTCGTGGCCACGGTCGGTGCAACCCAATCGAAACATCGAGTAAAATAAATAAGGCAAACATTCGCGTTAAAACCAGTTTAAATAGATAATTACGTATGAAAAGCGCGAAAATCTGGAATGCTATATCACTGGGAATAGTTAATTAAAAACCAACTTTAAATCTTCAATTGTAACTCCACTTAATCATTACTAGATATATCCTAGTGCGGGTTCCAACAGAAACCTCGTGTTAATTGGTCAATAAAGAAATTTTGTATTTTGAGGAGATCAAATTATTTCCATCGGAATTGTTTGGAAACTCCTAATTTTTAAGTCTATTACGACTGGATTAAATAAATCAGATATAATTTATATAAAGTAAAAAAATATGTCAATCGTAAAAGAACTCTGTAATTGATAGATAGATGATTGATTGCTTGATTATATCTTATAATGATAACTATAAGCAATTATACACACCTGTTTTGGTAATAATAAAGAATTTATCTATTGTTTTTTTTGTATCTTTTATTTTTCTTGTTACGTCATTATATTTGCTTACTTTTTAATTACCGAATTAAAGCCGTAGGTAATCGTAATCTGCTCTTGTATCGACCACAGCTAGAAATGGGTGGGTCCCTTCACGCGCATTATCTCGTACACGAGCGATGTGTGGGCCAACGGCACGCTGACCAAGCGTGACCAAGAGAGGTTGCTAAGTCCACTCTTTTACAGCTGGTGTAGTTCTTCAGGGCTTATGGTACCGACTTTGTAATCTCTTAGTCGCTTTTTACGACATCCACGGGAACAGATATGGTCGTACTTTTCTAAAGTCGGTCTATTGTCAAATCTATTGTCAAAGGGTTTAGAATATGGACGACGTTTGGGGATTGTCTATGTATTTAATTTTTTATGTCAATTAGCTTTAATAAAATCATATTTATGAAATCTATAAAAAAAAACAATTGAATATTTTCTCTTCTTTCGAATCGTTTAGTTCATTTGTCTTGTCTTATACATTCATATATATTATCATAACTACTGGATCGATTTTAATGAAATACAAACCCTAACTTTCAGGGATAAATATCCCATACAAGAGTCTACATTAGATTAGTCTACATACACGAGATATGTCAGTTAGAACAGAATTCGTTAAGAATCAGATACTATTCAATCATTTTATTGCTTCAGATTATAAATTTCAGGTCAACAGACTAAATATTTTAAAAAAATAACATGTACATTTGTTCATAGTATGCACAATCTATCCTAATTCCTCAAAGTACCTAAGCATTTTATGTCAAATGGCAGAACATTCAGAAATTTGCTAAAAGCACATCATGGCGTGCGTAGGCCGGCTTTAGAATTGATCTTAGCAAACTCGGTTTTAGAATTGATCTTAGTAAACTCGGCTTTAGAATTGATCTTAGCATACTCGGCTTTAGAATTGATCTTAGTAAACTCGGCTTTAGAATTGATTTTAGCAAACTCGGCTTTAGAATTGATCTTGGCAAACTCGGCTTTAGAATTGATCTTAGTAAACTCGGCTTTAGAATTGATCTTAGCAAACTCGGCTATAGAATTGATCTTAGAAAATATCTCGTGACTGTGACGTGACGTTAAAGGCCGGGGATAACAAACCCGCTACCACAAACCTCAAGGAACTACACCACCTTGAAATGAGTGGACTCGTCAATCTACTTAGCCAGCGTGCCGTTTGAAGGCCATATATCCCTCGCGCACAAGGCCCGCGGCCAGCAGAGGACGATAAAAGGTCCGATTATCATTACGGCACGTTATGTGAAGTATACATTCTGCGCCTTACAATATTAAACTCGATATTTTTACCTGCCTGATTGAACATGGAATGTGACGTCACCGTTAGGATCGAAGGTATATATAGGTACGTTATTTAATATCTTTCGCACCATCGTCTTTTCAATTGCTATGCTGAGAGCTTAATGATAAATTACAGTATCTAACAATATATATGGCACATAATCAATTAACAATACCTAAATACAAAAAAATCTATATTTCTTTTGATTTAAATATGTATTTTATTGTATTTTTTTTTTAGAGTTTAGGTATAGAATCTTCAATATGAAATATTAAGATATTTTTAAATTTCGGATATTTAATTCTATTTTTTTTTATGGACGAAAGCGACAGATGAGCATACAGTCTACCTGATGGTAAGTGGATTCTGTCGCCCTTAGACATCCGCTATACATGCCAACATTAGTCCAAAATGACAAACGTTGGCACGACTCCGGATTCGCTGCCTACCTTTGGAGATATAGGAATGGATTTGGAGAAAGGGTTGGGAAAATGGGACGGGATAGGATGGGAATGGGCTCTGGCACATCTCACTCACTACCGAAACACGTACGTAGATTAAGGAAATAAGATGAAGTGGAAAATGCAGTGCATTTCATAGTCTTCTGTCTTCTGGTAGTCTTCTGTGAGAGAGGGGTAACGTGGCCAGTCGAGCGCGCCCAGCGGCTGTTGGATTGCAGCGTGCACTCTCCCCCTCATAATGTTAAATAAAATAAAATAAAAATATCCAGAATCCATGGGAATCAAGCACGAGGTATTTTCTAGATGTTGCTATGAGGCACTGTTATTATTGTATATATGTATTTAGAAACAGATAATATAGAAGACGATTAATCAAATTAATAGCTTTATCTAACGCGATTATCTTATCATAATCGATTACAAGATTTATATTAGCGTATGAAAAGCCGTTATTGTAGTGATTCCTGATTCCGCCTTCAAAGATGGCCGCCATACTTCTGTTCCTCATTGGATTAGCTGTTGCTACAGGTATTTTTTTCTTTTTTCCATTTGGCCGTGTGGTTTCTCTCCCATCTTTTCTCGCGGGCCGTTCCCATTTTCACATCTTTTCCCATCTTCGTCGTCAAAGGCGACGGAATAACGATTCCGCTTCCACAAGAGAAAGAGTAGACTCGCCAACCCACTTGACCAGTGTGACGTTTTAAGAAGATACATCTGTCATGCTGGGGACAAAGTGAATGACTGTGTCCAATCGGAGTTCGCCCCCACCGATTTACATTTTTTTCGTTTTTTTACTCCGATGAGGCGGTGACAACGCCTTCAAAATCCATTAAAATTTCAAAAGTGCATTGATAATAAATAATGGACGTTTCTTGGATTATTTAAATATGTAATTTTCATACAAAAAAATATATTTAAAATTTTCACGAGTCGACTAACGTCACGTAACGTCTTCAGTCAGCTCGTGACTATCCGAGCTGTTAGCGACGTAACCGAAACGTTGAGTAAAATGAATAAGGTAACCATACCCGTTGAGACCCGTTTAAATAGAATAAAATTATTCTTCCGATATTTCCCCAGCGATCCCCACGCCGGAGGATGATCCTATAATCCACAAGGAGCCGGGTCTCCGGTACCAGTACATGCGTGGACCTGACGGCACACCCCACTTGGTAGACACATGGATCAAGGCCAGCGATCTGGCTGAATCCGCGAGGTTCGACCCGGATCGTCAGAACGTGTACCATTTGTTCACCAGGTAACTTAAAATGTGTGCAATATTGTCAATCGTAACATCGACACACCAACTCCACTTTTATATCAAAGTTAAGTACAAGTACAAATCGTTGCTACTAAAATTCTATCAGGCGCTACACTTTTTTTTGTGAATCTATCAGTTAGGAAATCTAAATGTAAAGAATTGTTTCCGAATCGATTACGAATAGTTTACCAATGAGGAGCTAATGGGGGCAATTAGAATGTATCACCATATTTAATTTTGTCAATTCTGTGCTTTTTGTATATATAGTTAAGATGGTAAACAAACTGGTGGACTAACTGATTGTTAAAGTGGTCACTGTGGTCCATGGACACCGGCAACGCCAGAGATGAGGCTCTTCAAAAGAGCTGTGTACAGGATTCTGCTCTGCCGACCGTGCACAGGGGAAAAACCTCAGCTAACAGTTAATTTCACGAGTTTTGAGTTTGTGGCTTATAGTGACGCGACAATTTGGAAACATTATAATAATGAGACAGGGGCAAGTTGAAAATCAGTGCTGTGTAGGCAAGTACTCACAACAATTTGAATTTACTTTATATGTGTTATTATCACTCACTTTGTATTGAGGTGGAGAGTGCACGCTGCAATCCACTTTATGTTATTTCCGTAATGTACGTACGTGTTTCGGTAGCCAGTGAGATGTGCCAGAGCCCATTCCCATCCTATCCCTCCCCATTTTCTCAACCCTTTCTCCAAATCCATTTCTATAGCTCCAAAGGAAGGAGGCGACGCATCCGGGGGCGTGCCAGCGTTTGTCATTTTGGACTGATGTTGGCATGTATTGCAGATGTCCATGGGCGACAGTATCTACTTACCATCAGGTGGACTGTATGCTCGTCTGCCTCCTTCGTACACATATATATATATATATATATTGTACCAGTGTGGCAAATAAAGAATTTATTTATTAATATAAGTGTCTTGATGCATTGATGTCGCTACCTACGCATTGTACCTACGTTGTTAAGGCAATGCGGATGAACGGCGCGACTATGACGGGAAGAAAAAATCCGAAGTTGGCATCAAATTGAACAGCTCTTCAGAACAGTCAACATAATACAAACGGTAGAAAACGCCGAGAGACGCTATATCTCTTCAGATACCTGAACGATCCTAAACTGGCCGCGAGAGTGGGATCGTCGGCAATGTTCTTATTCTATTTATCTCTCAGATTAAATTCTTTTCTATTCTGTTATTTTCTATACCTCTCTTTATTATTATCTTCTATTCCAGACAAAATCCAACTGTAAGCCAGCCTCTCCTGATCGGCAGTGATGGTCTCCTGGGCTTGACCAACTACGACTCTCGAAGGAGAACTATAGTTCTCCTCCACGGATGGTTGAGTTCCGTCACTGGCACTGTCAACTCTGTACTTGTACCAGGTCTGTGAAGACTATTATTATTTAATATCTGTGCGTGCATGTGTGCGTACGTGTATGTATGTTAATCTGCTAAAGTGTCATGTTACTGATATATTTGGAGAAATATGGTACTTTCACGTGTGCCGTTAAGTATCGGCCGGGTTGAGAATAACATCGCTCTATTTCTTCCCGTAAATGTGGTAAATGGTGACCAAGAGTCAATCAAAACCGCTGTCAAAAGCGCTGAGGACCAACACCACCATTAAAAGACGGGCCTCGCCAACTCGCTTGGCCAGCGTGGCGTATGGTACCATGCATTCCTCATGTACAAGACAAAGCGCAGTGGATGGAAAAAGGGTTGGTTACGGTATTTCTACCTTAACATCAGGTGAAATAAACTCATCGATGGTCGCAGTTTTGAATAATGGCTGCACGACAAGGTGCCTAATAGCTCTAAAGTATTCACACGGCTCGAGCATTCGCTCGAGCAGCTGTTAGTCCAATTGACAGCTGGTCGTGGTCCTACATATCATCATCATCATCTCTGCGGGGTATAAGCCATTGCTATCACAGGGTATAAGTTCTTTCCTTTCATTTGCTTCTGTTTTGTGCTAGTCGCATCTAGGTCTTGTTTGCGACTCTGTTTATGTCATCGATCTGGCTCCTGGACAGGCTAAGATTCTCTTTCCGGCTCTGAGTGACCACGCAGTTGGGGTCTTGCTTCATCTGACATTACCACATCTGGGTCCATATCCTGCCCGCCACCATTTAAGTCTAGTTATCCTCTTTATAATGTTTTCGATATTTGTATAGACTATTGACGACTGCAATTTGATTTGTCACTGATAACTTATGTGTTCATTCCAGCCTTCCTTTCTGCTGAAGATGTGAACGTGATTGTCGTGGACTGGAGCGCTGGTGCTGCCACCATCAACTACGCCGCTGCTGTGTCCAACACCCGCACTTCTGGTAAGACCTGTTTTAATCCATAGGCGACCGTCTTCATCGATCCTACATCAAATAGCTACTGGACTCTTCCGCTACTGGTTGATTTGCTGTGTTACCCATCTCTCAAAACTAATTGGAAACAGCTAAATATTTTGAATGTAAATAAGTTGCCAGAAGACATTTTTCTATCAATATCTATCGATGAGAGCAATCTCTCATTAAATTTTATTCTGTAGTGCTTCTACTCCTATCGTATCGAATAAGAAGTGTCATGTGAAGTGTAATATGGATGAGAGAACCCCGTGGGCAAATTCTTCATTTCATTATATGTGTACTTCCTGTCCTATCCATATTGTCCTTTCGAATGGCAAGTATAATGGCATTAGGTAAACTTTTCATTCCATTATACTCTTTATGAGTAACTGGATTTAACCCAGTCAAGCGTTCAAAGTACCACTTGTACTTATACTTTTATCAGGCTTATTAAAGGCCTTATTATTTATTTTTATTTCTCGAGCATGAGGGTATCCTCGCGATGTTTTTCTCTCACCGCTGAATTAGTGACAATTTTTAAAAATCCTTACCAGTGGTACTGGCCGAGATTTCAACTCACGATCACACGAATGTGTATCGAGTATCGATCCCCAGTACCCTTAGGCTATCACTGCTCTACAAAGTTCAATGTAAAACAATTATTATTGTCGAACCTCCAGAAAACTGACTTCCTAATTATATGGAAGTAAGCGGTAGATGGCCGATGGGGCAGAGGGGTTCTCGAATGGAGACCACGTACCGGCGGACGAAGCCGAGGACGTCCATCTGCTAGATGGACAGACGACCTCATAAAGGTTGCGGGCACCCGCTGGATGCAGGTCGCTGCCGATAGGTCTAAATGGCGGACAATGGGGGAGGCCTATGTCCAGCAGTGGACGTCCAAGGGCTGAGAAGAAGAAGAAGAAGAAGAAGCGGTAGAAAGTATGTGATAGACAGAGAAAAAAAATTAACGGTCGTCTTTTATATCGGGCGATCGCAGCGCCATCTGTCGACATAGTTCGGAAGTACAACTGCTACGAATCATTGAAGCCAGTCGTTGTCAGAGCGACGGGTATCAATCGATCATCACATTGCTTTGAACAGATATCAGCCTTTCTCTTTTTTCAGGCAGGAGTGTAGCAAACTTCATCAGTTGGTTGAACTCCGTCACCGGCGCGTCACTTAATCAGTACCACCTGGTAGGGCACAGTCTAGGAGGACACCAGGCTGGCATCATTGGAAGGAACTTGAACGGTCAAGTGGCTTACATTACCGGTAAGATGTGATTTGTGTCTGTAGGTCCTTGTTTTTAGAACTTGTTAATGTCAATTTTAAAAGAAAATAAACAATAGAACAAAGATTTTCAGCTATATGCCTTTGCGAGATCGATATTTTAGTTATTTAGCATGCAGAGGTTCCGACAATCTTGAGAAGCTGTTGGTACAAGGCAAAGTAGAAATCGAACGACCACGAGGGCGAACGAACTGACTATGCGAAGGATTGATCATGTAGTAAATATTTTTAACAGTCGAGTGATCAAGATACTACACGAAGGACAAGCATGGAAGACGATTTTTCATAACTTTCTTCGGGGGGGGGGGGGGGGGGTCACGATCCTCAACATCAACGGAAAGACTATAGATAGAGAAAGACTAATTTTTGTACAGTTACTATAGAGAGAGAGAAAGACTTGTTTTTGTACAGTTGGTATAAAGGTCTGGCGGTGGTTTACGCGATGATAACAAGAAAATGTTGATGTGGCAACGACCACTTTAGGGTAAATTTGTTAGGTGGACTGTATTACAAGAGAAGAAAAGAGTTAATAGAATTTACAAGAGTTTCGATGACGATTGCAAACTCGATCTCCACAACAAACCAAATTAAGTATACCACTCATCGATCTCCTGCTTCCATAGGTCTTCAGCACGGCTGCTTATAGATTTCACAATCTTCACCATCGGTGGTCTTCTGGAGCTATGGTGTTGACACGGGGCTGACACATGCAATATTACGACACTCACTCACTCGAACTACCGACGGTGCAAAAGAAATTAATTATTTTATTAAACTCGGTGCACACTGTGTGTTAACGAATGTATTTGTTGTATTTTTTACATACACTCTCGCATTGGTATTTGAATGCGTTCCGATACACACAGTTTTGGAGAAAGGGTACACCTAATTGATAAATATTGTAAAGATCGAACACTTGACATAGACATCAGCTACATCTAGTAACCACACTAAACCGTCAGCTTATGCTGTATCTGGACCTCTCTTAATGCTTGCTGTCACACCAAAGCTCTTCGCAGTCACTACCGTCGAATATATGCAAGAGTTAACATATATGAGAAAATGCGTCAGCTCTTCTCGTCCCCTATACCATAATGCTTGAAGACGATGAAGGCTGGCGAGACGCACTGTTTGCAGACAACGGTCCTGCCAGCTATGATGTACAGTGATGACACGTGGAACTCTGACGGTGAGACCCGATGCATAAGCTTTGGAGAGAGCTGCGCTTTCAGTTCATTTTCCACACACCACACACGATCTTTATGTTCTCTCCAATATCTGATGTTTTGTGTGGGATACATAGAGTTGTGTTTGTAGGGCTGTTTAAAATTAAATATGGAATGGACATGTGAAATACCGTGGGGTGTGGTATTGGCCAGTGTTAGTACCACCCCATCTCTTTCATCACCAGGGTTGCCACCTTTTGGGGAAAAAAAATTAGGACCGTCGGGCGGTCATCGGACCGATTCGAACCATCTGGAAGGAAAAAATACTCAGCAATGGATGGTCATGGATGGATGGATATCAACTATGTCTAGTGGATACCTGTGTCTATATTTATCGATATACGAGTATCTACCCTATGGATAGATAATGTCGCCTATGGGGGTGACAGTATCCACTTACCACCAGGCGTATTATGTGTTCGTTTGACATTTTCTTTGTTTAAATAAACTTTTATTGTCCAGCCCTGGACCCCGCTTTCCCCGGCTGGGTAACCAACAACGACAAGTTCCGTTCCGATGACGGCGTGTACACGGAAGTGATTCACACAAACGCTGGATTACTCGGCTATGTATCCACCCTGGGCGATGCTGACTTCTACCCGAATGGCGGTATTAACATGCCGGGTTGCGATTCTCAGGATTGCGATCATGATAGGTTAGTATAAATACATGGTTAGTATATTACACGATGTTAGAATGGTCTGTATGGAGCTGTATGGTAGAATGGTCTGTATCATCCATTGCTGGACTTAGCATGATTACATCCGCGATTCAAGGAGTCAAGATTCTAGTTACGTGTTTTCTTCGTGTGCTCCAAGACATCATCGGCAGTAGTTCTAGGGCCCTCCAGAAAGCTTGTTGATCCAATTTTTTTTTAACAGTGACATACCTAAGAAATAGGTATTAGATTTAAAATTACAATCTAGCCATAATACTAAGACTAATGAGTAATTTAAATTTGATCGAAGTTCTAAACCAAGAACGTGTCCAATAACCTTTACTTATAGTCTCATTAAGGGGAAGTCACTTTGTTCTTGTGGTCTATATTATTGATCCAAATTGATCGTCACTTTGTCCACGCCAACCGCTTCTCACAGCGTGGTCGTGTGTCCCGGGGCCCCTGGATCACCTGTATGAGTGCTTTAGTCATTTATTGTATTATATTTTTCGAACCCTCGACGTATACTGCCAGATCTGATGATAAGGAAGGAAAGAAGTGGACTTGTAGTATTAAGGGCCAAGGGCTTAGTTTACAATGTTATAGTCAGTTCACTTGCGGATATTCTTGGCTCCTGGACTCACCCGATGAGTTCAGCTCGTGCAATCTTCTTGTATTTAAATGTCGGATACTTTATAGAGCTGACCAGCCAATAGTACTTTTAACTACACAATAAATTCACGTAAGTCGCCGTTTTAAAAAACACCTTTGTGATATAGACACCGCTGAGATGATAGAGCGAAATGGCGACAAGCAACTCGAATGTCAAAATGTAGACAGCAGTCCAAAGGTTCTGAAGCCCTCCGTGGCTGGAGATGGGATGGAATAGAATATAGTTTATTTCGTTTCCAAATCACAATATGGTACATAGCTCAATGAGAATAGTAAATATTTTTTAACCTACAATTTTTGAACCTATATGACCTACAACTAAATAAAAGGCAGTGGTAACAAAAAAGGTAGCTGACCCAGCATAATGTTATGGCCGCCTACAGCAGATTTTAAGCCCGGGCCTGAGTTTGTTCATCACGAATGCCTTCAGCGAACAATCTAAATATTTAAACACAAGTAAATTACGATAGAGAATGACAAATCGTGCAATAAATATAAATAAATGTATCGGTTCGCGAACATTGATAGATCCAATAAATTACGGTATTGGGTAGAAAAATAATTACGGTATATAAAAAAGTCACTTAAATAAGATCTGGACTGATGATTTCAGGGCATACCTAATCAGTTGTTCATTAAATAGATAGGCTTTTAATTTGCACAACGCGACAGGGTACAATGTGGCGGCGCAAATGATATGAGTAGCGCTCGTTTCCTCGAACGACGCATGCACGAACTGCTTACTCTAAGGTCTAAAGCCAGCGACACAAAGACAAACATACACCCAGACCTGGACAAATATTTGTCTTTAAACAAATGAATGTCCGACGGGAAGCGAAAGCCTTTTGCACAGCAAGCAGGGTCACTGTGTGCCAATAACAACTGTGCTAATGGATCGTCAATGACAACAATTACGAATTTTGAAAAATTCACGAATGCGTTGCATGCATTTGAGCATACATTTAGGAATAAGTAACATTTGGAAATGGCCGAAAATAGGACGAAGGACGATTTACGGACCGTTATAATTTTTCTATAGTCTTTTCTAAAAGGTATTCAATCAGTCTCATTTCCCTAATCAAATTATGATCTTTCTCACTCTAACAAAACCCAATTATTATAGATGCTTCTACTACTTGGCGGAGTCTTTAATCAGCGCAGGCTTCTCCAGCACCCGCTGCCTAACTTACCCAGGTGCTATGTTAGGACAATGCTTCTTATGGGGCGGCCTGAGGATGGGCGGCCTGGTACCTAAGACAGGGTGAGTACCGTATTTAAGAAGGAATGGTTACGTCTGCGAGCCCTTCAGTTGAAGCTGCTAAAAATATTTAATACATATTATCGACAAAAATGTCACCATTTTTTTTTTATAAACTAGTGGGCGGACGAACAAGCGGTCCCACGTGATGGTAAGTGTTACCGCCGCCCATGGACACCTGCAACACCAGGGGGTATGCAGGCGCGCCGCGCGCCGCACGCAGCCGACCTTGCAAAATCCTATTCACAGCTCTCTTGAAGAACCCCATATCGTAGCTCAATGGAAAGACCTCTTGAGGCAGTTCGTTCCACAGCCTACGGGTTCGCGGTATAAAATAGTTTTTGCAGTGCATAAACAGTGCGCGACACCTCCTTATCGAGGAAATGCGGATGGACCGCACTTCTGTGACGGGAGGTGCGGTTGTCAGCCAAAAGTGTGTCACGTGATTTACGGACCTCGCCTCGAATGGACGCTCTCCCACATCGACTTCTGTCGTTACATTTATTTGCGATTTCACTGTGATTGTAATTAAAGATTGACTTAAATTATCATTTTTCAGTTCCTCCGGAATCTTCTACTTGCAGACCAACGCTGCTCCACCCTTCTCCAGGGGATAAATTGACGGATCCATTGTATAAGCAAATATCCATTTGTGTTCACGACAAATATATACAATTTTATAATCTGTAGAAACAGAACCTGTGCTTCAGCAACCTAATGTCAAGTATAACACGTGTGTTGTGTTTTGTTTTAATACAACAGTAATGTGTTAGGCGTATGCTGTTTAAAAGATCAAAATACAAAATGTGTTCAAAGGAAAGTTCGCCTGTGTACAATATCGCTAAAAGTATCCATTGTGTAGCCTTCACAGCAGCACATTAAGTACTTAGGTACATTAAGGTTAGGTATAAGTTGTCGTATGTTAAAAAATAAATGTACATTGATGATATTTTAATAAATACTCGTTTTTATCAATTTAACCGCTTAATTCCTTTATCATAAACAAGGGCGTCGCCAGCCAAACGCCAGCCAATGAGAGAGAGGATGGGACAAATATGAATTGTAAGTACAAATAGATTTTTTTTCGAATCTCTAAAAGGGGGGCAACTGCCCTCCCCAAACTCTCCATGGCGACGCCCTTGATCACAAATATATTGTTTACACTTATATAAAGTTCTACAGAAATAGCGTAAAATGATTTTATTATTACAATCAGTAGACTGAAACTATGATATCTAACTAAATAATATGTAATTCATGGTTTTTATTACATTAAAATAAATAATTGTCGATGAATTAACTCGTATATGCATAACAATGCGCACTCGCTC
Organism: Sesia apiformis; assembly: GCA_914767545.1. NCBI lineage: Eukaryota > Metazoa > Arthropoda > Insecta > Lepidoptera > Sesiidae > Sesia > Sesia apiformis. Next base: position 936,705 of record OU611977.1, on the reverse strand, counting down.
GCGCGGGTCATTGACCTCTGAACGCGCCCGCTTCCATAACTACACGGCAGGTATAATTACCTATTTTTTATGCACGTACAAGTAAATTAATTACCAGTTATGTATTTCTTTTTAATGTAATAAAACAACCATGAAATTGTTATTTTTTTTTGTAACAGAGTTTTTACTGTACTGATTGACTGACATATTAAAATATTATTTTTGTAGGACCTTATAAATCTGTCTATAATTTTTTTATAGAATTAAGGTGGCATACTAGCATACAGCTTACCTGGTGGTAAGTGGATAGCTACTATCGCCCTAGACACCCGTGGTACATGCCAACATTAGTCCAAAATGACAAACGTTGGCACGCCCGCGGATGCGCTGCCTACTTTTGGAGATATAGGAATGGATTTGGAAAATGGGGAGGGTTAGGATGGGAATGGGCTCTGGCACATCTCACTCGCTACCGAAACACGTACGTACATTAGAATATTAAACTACGCTATCGTAAAATGTCACTTATTCCGTTTATACTTGGCGGGGCAGTATCTATACTGCGTTACGTAGGTATTCGTACATTTGTTTGTGCAGACATATATTCACTCTGGACAAACCTCCATGGTTTTGTTAACTGTCTATTATTGTATTGTGTATTATTCGATAACTGATAAATAAAAGAAAACGTAACTGACTTAATATTACTATTAAAATCTGCCTTTTATTTGTTACTTTCCAACTTCATTCAATTACTATTTTGGTTGACGTAAGAAAGAGTTTTGTGTTGCCATAACAAATTATTGATTTTAATCGATACAATAACAATAAAACATCGATAAGAAAATGTTATCTTTGAAAGTTGATAGTGAAAAAAAGCGGTGAATTGAAAGTATAACTTATCACTAAAAATATTAAATCTGTATCTACGTACATCGTACATAATAATAAAATTGTGAAAAAGCCTTGTCTGTAAATTTAACATTTAAAAAAGTGATTGCAGTGATTGCAGAAGTGAGCTCAAAAGATCAATTTTTGGATTTGTTAGTGCTATGCAAACACTGAACACTATCTATTACCTACTAATAATCAGATATATTTATTTACAGGTAAATTATTTATCTTATTTTTCGTTTAAATTATATATTTATACCTCTCAAGCCTCATTGTACCTCCCAATGTATCTCTCTCTCTGATCAACCCACACGTTAGCCGGTAAAGAATTATTTTAGTCCTTTTATGCCCAATAAAAAAGAATATTTAACTATTATAATCTTTTTAACTCAAAGAAGTGTACCGATTGGTTAACTGGCCACAACTCAGCATGTGATGCAGCAAAAACTGCATTCACTGATTTTCAGTTGCAGCCGGTTGCAGTGAAAACCATAAATTACCTTAGTTACATTATTAGCTTTATATATTTAACTCACGCACACACATGAATATCATTAATATTATCTACCAATCAGTTTTTAAAAATTATCGAAGTCACGATCATTGCAAAGTAATTGTTATCCTAACATGGTGGGGCACACTGATAATTTTGTGTAACTCAAAAATCAAAATTCGTCATAACGAAATTAATAGATTTGTTGCTTAGCAAAATATGGGCCTTTATATTGTAAAAAAATAATTCTACATTCGCTCGACACATTCAAAGCAAAACCCACTCATTTAAAGGCAAGTCAGCGACATGGTGGTTGAAAGCCATCGCTGCCTCTTATGGCCAGGGACGTAACTAGGGGGGGGGCTGACGGGGCTTGTGCCCCGGGCGCCGGGTTTTCAGGGGCGCCAAAATAGCAATTGTTGTTTTCCAAAAAAATACAAGTGGAAGATAAAAATAATAAAATAAATAAATAATATTAATAAAATTTTAAACTGGCGCTCCAAAGATTTGGAGCAACGACTTACCAACCTTGGCATCATTTCCATAGAGCACCAAATAGCTTCTAAACTATCTTTTGACAAAATTGTAAGGACTTTTGCAGCTACAAAAAGTCGTAAAGTAAAATTTTAGTTCATATTCAGGTTTTAAGTTTCACCAAAGTTTTTCACTATTTTTCAGAATCTTTTAGATATACATAAATATACGTGTAAACTGTATAGGCCTAATACACTATGTAACTATTGATTGCGTGATTTCAATAACTATTAAATTAACTTTTTACCTTTGGATCGAGCATTTACTTACCACCTACCCAAGTTAATTATGAAAAGTATAGTAAATGTTTGGTAACAATCTCAGGAGTGTTGTTTAGGAGAGTTTTCGTTTCATTGGTCATGGTTGGACATTCTTCGTTTAAGTGGGTGAAGGGGGGGGGGGGGGGGGGGACGCCAAAGTGAGGTATTGCCCCAGGTGATATTTAGCCTAGTTACGTCCCTGCTTATGGCTACAATTTTCTTTAAACCTCTCTTAAACCTTTACAATTTTCAGGAAAAGCTAGAAGTCATTGGACTAGAAAACTGGGAAAAGTTAGAAGGTTGCGACTAGGAGGAGTCGCGCGCTCTAGTTTTTCGGAGCACAAAAACGTCTTTGTTTTATTCGCGGTGTGAACTGAATTGTCACAGTACAAAAGAATGAGACTTTTCAGTCGTCTCTCGGTAACATTCTCTAGGACCTTGGGCAGAACTATTCTTTGTTCTTCTAGGTGCAGAGTATATACATGGCCGCTTTGAGACAAAAAGCGACCATTTATAATAGGCATGATGACGGATTTTGAAATCCGCTTCTATAATGTAGATTCACGTCTACTGTTTCCGAAAACAACATTATTTCAGCAATAAAATAAGTTTTAACGCAAATTATGCATTTTTTTTCTATCTACTTTGAATTATGCGCGAAAACACTCGCAGGTGTCATGGCGTCGCTTGTGACGTTACACCTAGGTAAACGTAGGTAGGTAAATCAATCGAAGTTCAAGCGACACGGTGATGTTTCCTGAGGCGTGACGTCATTCGCTCTGATTGGCGTTTTAGTTAACATGGCCGAATGCAGTATTTTATACTTTTATTTTATTGAAAATATTATTAATCTCAATGTTTACATTAAATCTGGTTAATTTATTAGAATTCTTTCAACATATTTTTTTCTCTAAAATCATTTATTCTTTAATTCTTTGATACTGTCATCATGCCTATTGCCAACGTTTCTGGCTTGTCGCCATTTTGTTAATCTGCTGTCACTTTCAAACACCAATTCTCAGTACGGCTGCTTTTTTCCGGATCGTAACAATTGTAAATGTTTCGTCACCTTTTTCCAATTTCATAACAGCATTTACAGACGCTCGTCGTTAAACTTCGACAACGTTTCCTTGCATCAATCATCACGAGCCCGTTTCTGATCCCCGATTCTAGCTTGATTCCTGCGGCAACTTAACAATTGATCTGACTAAAAAATATCCAAGAATTTCCTGGAAGAGACGCCTTAGCGATATGGTCGCCTATTGTATTATGTCATTTAAATATTTAAGCACATGTATGCAATTAAGAGTAGGTATTTATTATTATCTATAAATATTAATAACTTAAATGTTAATCCGCCTCCCTGTTGTAATTGAGTAATAATGTCAAGTTTAATTGAAATACGTCCAGTGATTTTTGCGCGTTCATACATACAGACAGATGGGCGACAAGAGAACCGACAGACGCACAGATAGGCGGACAAACAGACTGACAGATAGATATTACAAAAAAAGTTGTATTGAGCTCTGTACCAAACTTGACTTTTTCATAAAATATTAAATTTACAGCCACGACTTAGTTATTGTATGTATGCATAAATGTATGTCTTAAATCTTTATGTAGATAGATGAAATGACACACAGGAAACTAATTAATCAAAATAATTTCCAACTAATATCTCTTTGACAAGAAAATCTTATCGTTATTATTGTATGAGTATAAATAATCAATCAATTTTTTTAATTACTTTGTGTTTGTGATTCAGTTTTCTAAGATGGCCGCCTTCATACTGTTTCTTCTAATAGGCTTAGCTGTAGCAACAGGTAATTTATTATCAATACACTAGGAAATCCAATCTCAGGAATATTATCAATCTCAGGAACCATCCGACTTTCATCCTAATGATACAAGGAAGTAATTAAACTAGTTTTTACGCTAACTTCCATTAATTTTTTTACAGAAATCGCTCCTAAGTAAACGAAAAATACGTTTTTTTGATCAATAATGTGCAAGATCGGGCTTGGTACTTAAAACTTAACAGTTATTTTTGTATCAAATGATTTTAAATGAGCCACTGTACTGTCAGCGTTCAATTAAAGCTAAAAAAAAGTCATCGAAAGTTAGTATTTTTCATTTTATTTTTGTATTTTCGTTAAAAGTCGGAAAAAATTTAAAAAAAAATTGAAACTTCAATAACTCAAAAACCATTGATTTTACTACCACCGGTTCATGGGACAAAATTTGTTGAAAATGAACTGTAGTTTAACCCATCTCAAGGAATACGTCGAATTTTCCATCACTTATCTATTTATTTATATAAGGTACATCAACAGTTTATATATATATATAATATATATATATATATATCTGGTTGTATCGATTGTACTCATGATACTGAAAAACCTATTTTCAACTTTTGCTTTATTTCAGTGACTATTTACATTCAGTGTAAGATATAGAATAATATACTTTAAGGATATCTCAGAAATAACCAACACTGGAGTAGCGTTCACAAACTTTATTTAACTTCAGGAACTAATACAATCGTTTCAATGTTTTCTACTAAAATCAACAATCGACCGTTTCAACAATCAGAGCTAAACTTATTATAATATCTCGTTCCAATGTCTCCCACAAAAATCAAGAATCAACTGCCCAACCATCGACAGAGCTAAACTTATTATAATATCTCCCTTCCTTTTTGTCACTTCCAGCCGGCCCGCGATCCCCGATCGCGTGTCCGCTGTCAAAACCCCCCTACCCCCATCGCCGTCAGTGTGTCAGTCTAACAAATTTAAAATACCCACTTAGTGACATTCATGTAACCTTACAATACAAAAATATTCTCTCACCGTTTCCCCAGCGATACCAACGCCGGTATACGACCCTGTAATCCACAAGGAGCCGGGTCTCCGGTACCAGTACATAGATGGACCTGACGGCACACCGCACTTGGTAGACACGTGGATCAAGGCCAGCGATCTGGCTGAAGCGGCGAGGTTCGACCCGGATCGTCAGATCGTGTACCATTTGTTCACCAGGTAACTTACAATGTGTACAATATTGTCAATCGTAACATCAATATATAATATCAAAGTTAAGTACAAGTACAAATCGTTGTTGCTAAACTTTAATCAGGCGCTACATATTTTTTTTATGAATCTAATCAGTTAGGCAGTGGTTCTCAAACTTTTTAAATGACGGAACCCTTTTGGGAAGCAAAATACTTGATGGAACCCTACAATAAAACAATTATTTTTATAAGTGTATTCTATATTAATCAGCATAATAAAAGTACAATGTATCAGTTACTAATTATTATTTACTTCACCACTTGGTAAGGACAATAATAGAAAACATTAAAAAAGAAAAAATCTAACTAGTGGGAGGTATGAAACTGTTTTTTATTTTTCATCAATTGCTTGATATCAGGTTTGATGGAAGAAAGTTGGAGTCTCATATCAGCTTCGGCGTCCAGTCTATTGCGATATTTTGTTTTCGTGGCTGCGTAGGTAGAGAATCCTGTTTCGCACAAATATGTAGTTGGGAACGGGAGAAGAATATCCAGAGCCATTTGGCCAAGCATTGCATATTCATCTTGGATTCTGCACCAAAAATCATTAAGAGGCGTCGTTTTGAACAATGACTCCATACTTGTGTCTGATGACATTTCTAAAAGAGATTCATATATCTCATTTGACATGTTTTCAGGCTTTTCCAAGTTGGGTAAAAAAGGATTATGAATCCAGGAGTTCACTTTAATTTTTGTATTGTGTTCTTCGGGAAAATACTTTTCAAAAGATGCGCGCATCGAACTGAGATATTGGACCAATTCTTCAAACACATTATCTTCAAACATTTCTGAGTCGTTTTCGCTAACAAACTCACTGAGTAACGTAAAACTTTCTATTTCTTTCTTACCAATGCAAATGATCCAAAAATCTAATTTTCTTTTAAAAGCAGTTATTTTATTATAGGCCTGAAACACTGTTGTCTGTTTACCTTGCAACGATAAATTTAATTCGTTAAGTTTTTGAAAGATATCCGCCATAAAAGACAATCGGAACAACCAAGTTTTATCATACAAACGGTCCTTCAAATTAAAAGAAGTATCTGCTGAAAGAAACATTTGTAACTCGGCTCTAAGTTCAAATAGCCTTGTTAAAGTTTTTCCCCGAGACAGCCATCGCACTTCTGTATGGAGCAGCAGTGTTTTATGTTTGCTGCCATAATCTTCACACAATAATGAGAACAATCGGGATTGTAGTGGTCGTGATTTGATAAAATTAATTATTTTTACCGCTTCATCCATAACTAATTTTAGATTAGACGGCATTTGCTTCATCGCAAGTGCTTGTCTATGCAGAATACAATGACTGGAACTACAATTAGGCGCTTTATTTTTCATTCGTGACACTGCTCCTGCTGTTTTACCTGTCATCGCCTTGGCCCCATCTGTACAAATGTCAATGCAATTGTTCCAACTGAGATTATGTTCTTCAAAAAATATATTTATTTTATTAAAAATTTCTTCCCCGGTAGTGTTTGTAAGCAGCGATGAACACATAAGCATGTCTTCTTCAAAAGAACTTTTATATGGATATCTCACAATAACCAGCAGGATAGCCAAACCAGCGACATCAGTCGACTCGTCCATTTGCAAAGCGAATCGTGTATTTTGTAGACGTGTAACTAGTTCTTGTTTGACGTAGCTTGCCAGATCATGGATTCGTCGTGAAACAGTATCGTTTGATAGCGGAACAGTAGAAAGATGCTTTGCAGATTTTTCATCAAGCATACATTTTGTTATGTCTAATACACATGGTTTTATTAATTTCTCAGCGATAGTGTGCGCTTCACCTGCTTGTGCAATGCGATAGCTAACTAAGTATGATGCCTCCGTGGCCTTTTCGTTGGTAGTTTGTGTTACATGCATCATATTTTTTTGACTTTCTAATAACTGATCTTTTTTGCGAACAAAAAATTCTTTATTCTTGTCTTTAGTCTCGGGGTGTACGGTTTCTAAATGTCGACGCAATTTGGCAGGTGCCATGGAACTATTAGGAAGCAGTTTACTACAGAGCATGCAGAGAGGTGAGCCGTTGGAATCAACAAATCCGAAACTGATATAAGATTCATCATACTTCCTTTTTTTCGTCTTTGAAACCGTCGAGCTTGACGTCGTGGCACTCGTGGCATCATCTTCTGGATCGGTGATTGCTAAATTCTCCGCGCGCATTGCTTTTGAACATTCAGCGTCATTAGAAGATGTTGTTGGAACACGTTTAACACCTTTAAGCCAACGTTCCATTCTTCTTTATTTATAATGTTACAAGTCAGGATAGTGGGGTTTAAATAATGCACAATCGTTACTGCGTATAAGAGACTAAATTTAGAACCTACAGGGAAGAAATGTATAAAACTGAGACAACAGAATACAGCAGGCAGTAAAACAATGAACACTAGTTTCTCGCTAGCGAGCTTGTAAGTAGGTAGTAACTTATCGCTCCGAACGCTAATCATCAACTGACGACGCCAACGCGCGATCGCCGCTTTTATACTTAGTCCTAGACTCGATCTCAAATATTCTCGAAAATACTCGAGTCGGCACCTTTGATAAACAAAAAGCAAAAATAAAAACAGAAATTTAAAAATAGCGTTGTAAACAATATCGACTTTATCCTTTGAAGTTAGAGACGAAAGTCGCTAGTTGACAACTATAGCGTCTAATTCAGAGGCGGCTTTTATCAAAGAGACTGAGCGCTTACAAGTATACTACCCGCTCGTTTTAAGTTTGCCGCTGGCGATAGGTATGAGTGTATGACGTTCGAAATTTTTTATTTAATTGTAACAATAAAAATTGTGTACGTTAGATATTTGGGTAAAACTATGACACATTATAAGTTTTGTTGTCACGTGGGGGAGGGTACGCGCATTCCACAGACCGGCAAACTTAGAGCGAACGCGTTGTACAAGTATAAAATTGTTGAGACCAAACTTATGAGATATTGTACCAGCTAATGTAACACAAGCTTATACAAATACAAATAAATAAATAAATAACATTCATAGCGTTTTGTCTCCGCGCGGCCGCGGAGTCCGCACAGCCGCGGAGCGACCAGAGAGAGGTGTTTTGATTTTTTTATTTCTAAATTCTTGCGGAACCCCGACAGAGGTATCACGGAACCCTAGGGTTCCGCGGAACACACTTAGAGTATAGCTGAGTTAGGGTATCTAAATGTAAAGAATTGTTTATTGATTACGAATAGTTTACCAATGAGAAACTAATAGGGGCAATTAGAATCCATCACCAAGAATGTATTAGAATGTATGGATCAAGGCGAGCGATCTGGCTGAATCGGCAGGTTCGACCCGGATCGTCAGATCGTGTACCATTTGTTCACCAGGTAACTTACAATGTGTACAATATTGTCAATCGTAACATCAATATATAATATCAAAGTTAAGTACAAGTACAAATCGTTGTTGCTAAACTTTAATCAGGCGCTACATATTTTTTTTATGAATCTAATCAGTTAGGGTATCTAAATGTAAAGAATTGTTTATTGATTACGAATAGTTTACCAATGAGAAACTAATAGGGGCAATTAGAATCCATCACCAAGAATGTATTAGAATGTATGGATCAAGGCGAGCGATCTGGCTGAATCTGCAGGTTCGACCCGGATCGTCGGAACGTTCACCTTACCTTACCTTATTTACCTTGGTACCTTTTTCACCAGGTAAGAGAAAATGTGTACAATTATGTTAGCCGTAACTAGTGTTGTTGAAACAAGCGCTGAACACCTTTTACACTTGCACAGTTTTACACTTGAGCTTTTAATTACAAGGCTTTAAAACCAAACATTAAATGATAGTAACGGTGTGACAACCTGATGTGACCACGGGATCTACGCAAGAAATTGATTGGCGTTGTACTATGTTGCTTACTAACCTTTAACGATAAAGTCAAAAAAGTTCATTAGCGCTCACTCAGCGTTCGAATGGTGAGCGCTCGACACTCGATTTCACAATACTAGCCGTAAACGCCTTCTCCGATAGGAATAGCAAGGTTAAGTGTATATTTAAATTGATGCTACTAAAACGCTATCAGACGTTATTCATTATTTTATAAATCGATCTGTTAGCTAAGAAATAGAATACAGGAGAAGTTTCGGAATTGATTCAATTCGATATCTTACGCAACCAAAACATAATGTAAATTAATTAGAATTTACATTCTATTTATTGTCTACTTATGTTACAGATTACATACAGATTGCTGTTACAAAATTTGATTTGATTTTCCTGAAATATGTTTTTTTATATAGATAAATGATTGTAAAGGAAAATGTTTACAATTTTGTCGGCAGCCGTAATATTTCTACGCCTGTATGAGGAGATATATCAAGATTAAGTGTAAGAACATATTATTGCTATTGAAATAGTTTCAGGGGTTAGATTTATAAATATTCTTTAAATAGATTCGATCTATTTAAAGATTAGTTTTCGATAGCTTACTTAATTTTGAATCACGAATGCTTTTACTCCAATGACGAGTTTCTTAGAAACGGTGACTGTCGTTTTTTTTATGGACAGGCGTTGTAAAAGACATCTAGGAATACAATGAATATGACTAGTTAATTGTGACACTTTTTGATACTGAATGAATGACATTTGGACGACCAAAGGTTAATGACAGACTTAATAGCGACTAATTAAATGATAATGATCGACCAATTTGATAATAATTTTAATTATTTGTCGTCTCCATTTAATCGGTTAATTGACTTGATTAGCTAGAAATATGTTTCAACAGTAGCTTCTAGAGTTTAAATTTGGTTATGTACGAGTTACCATATGTTACGCAAATAAAACCATTTGAATTAAATTACATTAATTAAAATCGGGGAACAAATATTGGTGCTGGTTGTACAATGATATTGTTATCTATAGATTAGGTGAAGTTTTATTGTTCAATTGTTTGTTATCCTAAATGAAATAATTGTACATTAGAGAATCCGGCGCTAAAGTTTGAATTTAATTTTTTTGCTGTACTCTCACGAAGTTTTGGCACGATCTCTCGACCTGATTGTTTGCAGCTGTTTAGTCAACTTATCGAACATTCGAACTTTGTTTGAAAATATCGAACAAAGAGTTTGCCTCCAATTTTCTTTTGCCAATGAAATTTCTTGTCTCCTTGAATGGTTGAAAATGTTGGAAAAAGCCTACGGTCAGTCAGCTTTATCAATTATCAAAAACACGAGCATACGAATGGTATAAGGCATTAAAAGAAGGCAAGATGTGGTTGATGACTTGTCTCGTTGCTATCGACTTTCAAAGTCGTCTTCGACTGACGATAAAAAATCAACAAAACGAAAGAATAGTGATTGAAAATTAATCGTCATTTAAGCTTAAGAGATACTCAGGAACTGGAGATATTTCATGAATCCGTTCGCAACATTTTAGTTGATGTTTTGGGCCATGAAACGTGCCGCGGCCCGGCTTATTTCGAATTACCTTAATTCACTTCTAAAATATAACACCACGCATTTTTGACCAAAAAGGAGTTTTTTGGCATTAATTGGAAGATATGGACCTCGATCAACTGTGGTTCGAACAGAACGGTGCCACACTATCACACAGCGGGAGAAACAATGACTTTATTTTTTTTTCTAAATTAAATCCGGCGCTCAATCTAGGACAACCATTACTCAAATCGATGAATGGAGCCTATTTTCAAGACAACAAAATAAATTTGGATGATTAAACTAATGCTTTACAATTTTACACGCTGCAATCCAACAGCCGCTGAGCGCGCTCGACTGGCCCCGTTACCCCTCTCTCACAGAAGACTACCTTGAAATGTACTGCATTTCCCACTTTATATCTTATTTCCCTAGTGTACGTACGTGTTTCGGTAGTGAGTGAGATGTTCCAGAGCCCATTCCCATCCTATCCCTTTTCCCAAATACCAACCCTTTTTCCAAATACATTCCTATATCTCCAAAGGTAGGCAGCGAATCCGGGGTCGTGCCAACGTTTGTCATTTTGGACTAATGTTGGCATGTATCGCCAACATTACTACGGGCGTCTACGGGCAACAGTATCCACTTACCATCAGGTGGACTGTAGTCCACCTGATGCTAAGGCTTGTCTGCCGCCTTCGTCCATAAAAAAAAACCTTGTTCTAATGAACCATTCCCGGTATTTACTTGACGGAGCAGTATCACGTGATGCTGCATAAGCAATCAGTATTTCAGGGACACCTCGAAGAAGGGTCACCATCTGATTCCGAATCACCAATTTTTATGTTCTATTCCAGACAAAATCCAACTGTAAGCCAACCTATGCTGATTGGCAGCGAAGGTCTCCTTGGTTTGACCGACTACGATTCTCAAAGAAGAACTATTATCCTAATCCACGGATGGTTGAGCTCCGTTACTGGAGCTGTGAACTCTGTGCTGGTACCAGGTCTGTGGAGACTATTGGCCTCCGTTCACTAGGATCCGCTGGGGGATTCATTTGAATTTTTTTGTCCACATGGATACCCTTGGTAAGAGAGAGCTCAGAAGAATTTGTGAGGTTCAATTGGATTTCCTCTCTACAGGGATTCCTTGGGCAAGATAATATTTTATTAATAATGTACATTACCAGTACGTAAGCCTCTCTTAACTAAATTCAAATCTCTTCAGTAACCTTTCTTGAACTGAAGGGACTTTCTGCCCTTTTTAGCAACCTTACTTCACCAATCATCACTTATTTGTCTTACTTTTCCTATGAAATGGCAGACAGTTGCAGTTCCATTAATTATTATGGATTGTTTTTCTTGAATGAATTTATCCCTGTTTAAATTATTTAATTCCCAGGACTTCGATAGTTCTTTTTTATTACCAAACTGCAATATCCCCAGGTGATCCATAACCATGTCAGTGAAGAGAACCGTGTGGAGAAAAATGCAAATGAATCCCCCGTGGATCCCAGTCAGGGGATCCCAAAAGATGGACGCGACTATTGTAATACGATTATGTCATTATTTGGCATAGCCTGGCCACGTTGTAATAACATAACACCGGGAAAATTCTCGTAAATTACTAATAAGAAAAATAATCAAATACACACTCGTACACAGTTGGCCATGTAGTGTCAGCTGGATTTTGAATAGGTCCAACGTCTTCCCGTGGCTGTTGTAAAAAGCGACTGAAGGATAACAAAGCCGCTACCACAAGCCTTGAGGATTACACCACCTCTAAAAGAGTGATGCCTATCCGCTTGGTCAGCATGGCGTTTTTTGAGGTTATACGAGTCCATACCTCCGGTGGATAATAAAAGAGCTAAGTGACGGATGACGGATAACTTACACACAGAAACAAACACCTCGTTAGCTTTCATTTTTTTTTCAGTATATCTAAATTCTTGTGGCCCTGGTGGCCTTTCAAGAGTCATCGGTCGTGTTTAATTTAGGGCGAGCGCAGAAGGCGCTCAGCCATGAACAAAATGTGTGTTGAAGCGAGCCTAAGGGCTCCCCCGCCGATAAACCGGCGGAAGGAACGGGCCTCGGCTTAGGGCGTTGCATCGGGGGGTTACCGCGGGATCGCGAGTTGGTGAGAAGCGCCCAGGCACGTGGCGATACCTGATAAAAGTGTTGGCTGAGGGCCGGTGTGTGTTGACGGTGTAACGAGGGGGACGTCCACGTCTCCGCCGGCGGGGACGGTGTGTCTGTGAAGTCTGTGAGTGTGGTGTAAGAACCGCATTGGCAGCAATAATTGGGTCGTCGGGGTCGTCTAAGACGTGATCTCGTTAGCCATTTCTTAAATATTGATATAGGTACTGGGAATGACAGTGACTGTTCCTAGATGTTATTTTCCGCTTGCCATAGGTCCCGTGGTCAAGCAATTTAGTAACCAGAAGCCCGACGTCAGGATAGAAATTAATTGCACAGGGTCGCTCGAAAGTATTCACACGGCTTTCAGTCGAAATGTCGGCTGTCAGTGCCTGACGTCTATGGTTCATTCATAGTTTAGATGATTGGTGACTGCAATTTCATTTGACACTGAGAAGCTCATGTTTTTATTACAGCCTTCCTTTCCGCTGAGAATGTAAACGTGATTGTCGTGGACTGGAGCGCTGGTGCTAACATCATCAACTACGCTGCTGCTGTATCCAATACCCCCACTGCTGGTAAGACTTTCCTCATTTGGTTCCTTCAGGTTATTTGACCCGGCTGACTACGGTATACTTGGTTTGCCAAATGTATACTTCCACAACTACAAAATAAACAAAAGTTACACACATAGCTATAAATAAAAAATAATCTACTAAAGAAACTGCATCTGTGGAAGATCATTCATTAGACAAACCAAACGAACTATAGCCTACCGGGTCAAGGAGCATGTAAATGCCGTGAAAAATAATAACCCTCACAAGTCAGTAATAGCAGTGCACCTATTAGAGACCAATTATTGCTTTGAATTACATAAATCAAAAATAATTTTCACCGAGCGCCATTAAATACCGCATTTGCTCCGAGACGCAAAATAAAAGATGCCGAAATTTCAATCGCGAGGATGGTTTTAAGTAGATCACGTACATGGGATCCTGATTATACTTTTCAAAGCCAGACAGACATGCAAGAGCGTTTTTAAATTCCCGCGTGTGCCACGATATTGTCAGTAAATCCAGTTGAGCTCTTACATTTTGCAACCATGTTTTCAAAGGATACCAACCAGGTTTTATTTTTCAGGCAGGAGCGTAGCAAACTTCATCAGTTGGTTGAACTCCGTCACTGGCGCGTCACTTACTCAGTACCACCTGGTGGGGCACAGTCTAGGAGGACACCAGGCTGGCATCATTGGAAGGAACTTGAACGGTCAAGTGGCTTATATTACTGGTAAGAGAGTGAAGTGAAGATGTCGTTTAATATAATTAATTTAGTTTCTGTGCCGTGATGGGATGATGGGACTGGCGGGCATTCGTGGGTGAGATCTGCTCCCAAACAAATTCCTCGAGGCATTTATTGTTCCTTTGATACTCCTCCCAGTTAGGGTTACCAGATCCGAAAATGAGGTTTCCTGGCAAAATTCCTGACTTTTCAATCAATTCAATTTCCTGACATTTTGTGTCAATGTTATATTTATGGTAGGCACCCACCCGGAGGCAGCAAAATTATCTAATTTTATAAAACCCGCGGGTGAGCTTGACGCATGCACCTACACGCCTATGTATCATGTAGCGTACGTGTGCGTGGTGCGGTGCGGGGCGGGCGGGGCAAGGCGCTTGAGCGGTGGGGTGCGGGGCGCGAGCGGATTGTGCTTCACTTATTCGCGTGTTAGTCACTATTCGCTAATGGCTCCTCCAGACTCTCGCGAAGTAGCACGAGGTTGTCCGAGGCACGAGAGTGTGGAGGCGTTGCTCGACCCGCCTCGTGCTTCCTCGGCTCGCCTCGGCTAATTTCGCATCGGAGGCGGTCTTTGGTACCCGAGTCAAAGGAACACGAGGCACGAGTACGAGGGAAGGGAGGTGGACCTCCACACTCTCTGCTTCCTCGCTTGCCGTTCAGTGTGTTTATTACGCCTGTGTGTGTTCTTGCCGTTCCTCGTGCAACTTCGGCGAGGAACCTCGCCGAAGTTGCTCCGCGAGAGTCTGGAGGGGCCTTAAGGATCATTCGTCTGATTGTGCGTAGGTATTTAAAGGAGAGAAATAGACTGTCCATAGCTTCTGTTAAGGCTTTACTGTTAACACAGTTCAATCTTAAGGACACATCATGTGAAGAGTTTCATAAAATTGTTATGAAAGACCAGCAGTTGCTGAAAGCAATATCCAGCAATACAAAGTGCGAGCCAGATCAGATTGAATGAAACTTAATTTAATTATTGAGATTTTATTCTTTTATTATTATTATTTATGAACAAACCGCTCAATAAATATTTTAATTATTACTTCTTGAATTCTTCTCTTTCTATTTAAAAAATCCTGACAATTTAAAATTTTCCCCGTCTCCCTGACAGAGGGGTAAAATTCCGGACATGTCAGGGAAATTCCTGTCATCTGGCAACCCTACTCCCAGTAGGACTCGAGATTCTGAAAACGATTTCCACAGTATGCCTCTGTTTTTCATATCCTTACACTTATTTTCCAGCTCTGGACCCCGCCTTCCCCGGTTGGGTTATCAACAACAATAAGTTACGTTCAAGTGACAGCGTCTACACGGAAGTAATTCATACCAACGCTGGGTTACTCGGCTACATCTCCACCCTGGGCAATGCTGACTTCTATCCGAATGGCGGTATTAATATGCCGGGGTGCGATGGTCAGCAATGCGATCATGAGAGGTTGGTAAACAGTAGATACTTATGTATATACAACGTGTCACCAAAATTTCGCAAAACCTGAAACACATCAATTAATTTAAAATACCTATGAAATAACTATGCATACAATAAGGCCATGGTTAATTAAAAACAAAAAAAAACAAAAAATAAATGTTTTTAAAGCATCTATTGCTATTAATCTTACAAAAGAACTATTTTAGCATCATTATATTGATAAAAAAATTAAAATTAATTGAGATGACTAAAATATTATGATTTTTTTAAAGTATGGTAGCTTTAATAAATCCTGATGTTACAATACGGCCACAACAAGAACACGTTAAATATGCACTATTATATAATGCACTACTAACTAAATATCTATGCACTATTCGCATCTAGGGCATAAAAATTTGCATTTATCATCCTTAGTGAGCCTAACATTCTTCATTTACATAAATGTTGCATTTTATACACATTCTCATGTCTAGTACCACATCATTTGAGCATAGGTATATAGCAATACCATGAAGCATTTTCTTTTTTGGAGGACTTGAGTTTTTCAACGGTTTTATTGACCTTGCTATTTGTTTTAAAAAGATCTTTGGTAACTTCTTGTGCTCTGCTGTTCAATGCTTTGCGTTCCGGTTTTTTATTCTTCTGCTTTTTGATGTCCGGTGTGCTCATAATGTTCTGAAAATAAATATTAAGGAGATTTGCTAGAGGAATATCGTCCTCGTCCATTTGATTGCAAGATTTTGACGGTATTGGTAAAATCTCTTCGCGAATTGCATAAAGATTTTTGCCAATTGCAGGCAGTGATATAGCTACAGTCTCGATATTAGTTTCTTCACTAAGATTTCCTGTGGTATCAGATAGAATACCCGGAGCAAAAGCAGAATCAGGAATGACAGTAGGATCGAATGGAAAGATACCAGTCGCACGAAAACCAGATATTATATTAGTTGACGATATTATATTATATATAAAATTATGAATCATGACCAAAATCCATGGTTTTAGGCATCGGGAAAGGTTCAGATACAGCCTGCTGTCATTTTATATTAACTATTATATTGTCAGATAAGGCTCATGAAGCTCCACAACTTTTACATAGATACCATTTTTACATAGCTACCATATTTACATTGATACCATTTTTACATAGATACCATTTTTTACATAGATACCATTTTTACATAGATACCATTTTTACATAGATACCATTTTTATATAGATACCATTTTTATATAGATACCATTATTTTTAAATCATGCCATAACAACAGCCTATATTTCTTGACGGCTGGATATCGGCCTCTCCCAAAGTTTGCTACCACACACGATTTTCGGCTCTTCTCATCCAGCCAGGAGGTGAAATTTTTCAAGTGGTAGTCCAGTGGGTAGCCTTAGCGGCAGAATAGTTCGGATGTACCCACGAAATGAAATCCCTTTTTTTCGGTTCTAATTAGTTTATTCCGGAAGAAAAACCCCCAAACGGGTTCTGAAGTGGAAATCTGTCGTCTATAATCCGTGGGTACACTATTCTTAGGCTTCTGATTGTTTTAAGTAGCAGGAACGAAAGTGTATCTAGTTAAATAATAGAACGGTTAGCGTCGCTTGTCAGATTTTTCCGGCTTCAAAATACGTCGACCCCTCGCGTCGACATGACAGTTTCGCGCATGCGCCCGCGCAAGGAGTTCAAATTCATGCCAACCATAGGACAATGCATCTTATAGTGTTGTATTCGAGCTCCAGTTTGCTAGAAACTCATTTACAATAGGTCCACTTGGCCGAGGGGCGTTCCACACTGCACTTCCCGTTGTTACCTCCATTCGAGGAGTCTTCTTCCTCAACGGTTATCGGTCCGGCGGCAAATATGACCTGCCCGTTACCACTGCAGCATGCTGATTCATAAACTATGTCGATGAACAATTCTTTGGTGAATCTCTTCGTTTGTTTGTCCGAAAAAACTCCGAACATAGCTCTCTCCATAGCTTGTTGAGTGTCTTTGAACTTATGGATCAGCCCAACCGTTAAAGGCTCGCACACATTATTATTACGGCGGGCCGCACCGCAGCGCATAATGTTGCAAAAATCCTCCTGAATAAGCACAAAAAGCACACTTGTGACGGGCCGCATCGCGTCGCGGCGCAGCGCATTGGCGGATCGCTTGCCAGCCGTATTCACACGCCAATGTTACGCGCTGCAACGCGACCTGCTTCAATGTGTATTGAAAGGGCACAGTTACAGACATAATTCAAGAGTTATTCGCTGTGCGAAGACGTTAAGGTTTGAATGTCAACAGCCGATTTAAATTATTGTGTTGAGCTGCGGCCCACCGGGTCTGTAATGTGCGTTGTCGCAGTTTTGCAGTGCGGCGCGACGCGGCTGTAATGTGCGCGAGCCTTTAGGTACACGTTTTTTTCTAAAACGGATGAAAGATATCGAAATCTAACGGATGCTTGGCATCGCTTTTTTATTCTATTCTCGTGAAACTCAATTACAGAGCTTTCTACTATTTGGCGGAGTCTTTAATCAGCGCAGGCTTCTCTGGCACCCGCTGTCTAACTTATCCAGGCGCTATGCTGGGACAATGCTTCTTATGGGGTGGCTTGAGGATGGGTGGTCTGGTGCCCAAGACCGGGTAAGTTCCATTTATAAGAAGTGCAATACAATGCAATGCAACCAGCCCTTTCATTATCCACTGCTATACAAGCCTAACCATGCAAATTGTCTTGTGCATGTTGTCCCATGCAATTATTATGTAATTATTATATGGCTTTAAAACGCCACGCTGCCCGAGCGGGTTGATAAGTGCACCCCTTTAGAGGTTGTATAGTTACTCGGTGATGTCGCGTGGCTATAGAATAGCACTACCCCATCCCTTCACGTGGGTGTCGTTAAAGCTGACTAAGGTATAACAAAGCGGCTACATCATTGTATACATATCATTGATTTAAAATGTATTTTTTCAGTTCCTCCGGGATCTTCTACTTGCAGACCAACGCTGCTCCACCTTTCTCCAGGGGATAAACTAATGGATCGATTGTACCTACATAAGCAGATATATTAATTCCTATAAACGAAAACAATTTTAGAATTGGCAGAAATAAAAGTTCTGTGTCTCTGCGAACTCGTATCATGCATGACATTTGTGTCATGTTTCAACACATAATACTACAAAGGACATTATTCATACATTATTGGACCAAAAACTGAAAATGCCGGCCAAACAAAAGCACCTAATACTATATTCTGTTAGAACTTATTAGTTTTAGCATTTATTACCGGAGTTTCTATATATTTTTTTAATTTTATCAGAAGTTATTGATTCTTTTATTGTAATCAAATTATTGTTCTTTAATTTTTTTACATCGGCAACATTTCTGATTTAAAAAGGGTAAATTAAGCTGGGCGCCTGACAACACTGAATCGTGTCGCGTCAACTGTCACTGTCACCGAGTAAAATCTGTTTATTTTGATGTCATTTTGTTCTTTTGGTTATTTACAAATACATACAAATACAATTAAAAACTAGTTTTGGATGTGAAAATGTATGCAGAATGAAAGAAAGACAATATTTGGATCATATTTGGGTTTACATATGTCGAATTAACGTGAATTTTGCCTCCTATATAAAAAAAACACTATTTTGTATCATGATTTAAATCAACGATTTCATAAAATTGATTTAAATCACTCATCCCTGTTTATTACTAATTCATTGTATTGTTATTTGAGTTGGAAAAATTTGCATTTTTATAGATTAACGCGTGAACTAACAAAAACAAATAACATGTTCTGCCATGTCATATCATTTAGACCGCCGTTTGGTGAAGCTATAGTTTTTATTTTATATAACATACAAACAATACCTACTTGATATTTTATGCATTTTGTGCCCATAAACCTCGGAGGTATGTGGTGGCACTGCACATTCGTATTCAACTAATTAAAAAAGAGTAACATTGATTGCTGGATTTCTAAATATTGTTACATAAACTGTATATAAACTGAGTTCAATCACAATATGGATTTGGAGAAATGGTTGGGGACGTGGGAAGGGATAGGATGGGAATGGGCTCTCTAGCACGTCTCACTCGCTACCGAAACACGTACTTACGTTGGGGAATATGATAAAATGGGAAATGCAGTACATTTCAAGGTAGTATTCTGCGAGAGTGGGGTAACGAGGCCAGTGGAGTGCGCCCAGCGGCTGTTGGATTGCACCGTGCACTCTCCCTCTCCATTAATGATTACTTAGACTAACTACTACTTTTCTTTGACCGACATTTTTAATTTTTACTTCAAACTGAATGGAGTCCTGTGTGTTTCCTGTGCGCTCTTTAAAAGATCAAAATACATAATGTGTACAAATGATTGTCTGCCTGTGTACACCATCGCTGAAAGTATCTATTCTTACCTTTACAAAAAGTCATATATTAATAAATGTATATTTTTAATGATATTTTAATAAATACTCATTTTCAATTATACATTTGTTTCATTTTCGTTTTTCGTTTTCGTTTGTTTTTTTTATAGGAGGAAGGTGGCACACAAGCATACAATCCACCTGATGGTAAGTGGATACTGTCGCCCATAGACATCCACGATACATGCCAACATTAGTTCAAATGACAAACTTTGACACACCCTCGGATGCGCTGCCTACCTTTGTTGATGAAAGAATGGATTTGGAGCAAGTATTGGGGAAATGGGAAGGGATAGGATGGGAATGGGCTCTGGTATATCTCACTTACTACCGAAATACGTACGTATTGTACATTGGGGAATATGATAAAGTGGGAAATGCAGTACATTACAGTACGCAGTACAGTCGCATGGGTATGCCAACGTTTGTCATTCTGGACTGATGTTGGTATGTATCGCGGATGTCTATGGACGACAATAGCCACTTACCATCACGTGGACTATATGCTCGTCTGCCGCCTTTTTTCTATAATAAATGTAAATTTTATGTATATGTTTGTATATTTTAATAATTCCAAATTTTATTTGATACGTTGTTTACTTGCACCTAAAGTGTCTAAGTAGGGTTCTTGGTTAGTAAAAGTCCACACTTTATTTGACACACTTTATTCACGTAGGTATGTCAATAACTACAATAGTTAGATTTACAATAGCGATTTCGATTTTAGAAGAAAGAGCATGAATTTCACACATAGGATGTCACTGATAGGATAACGAATTATTAGAAATTGACTAGAACAAGATTGAATAGAAATTTATAATCAACAGAAACTAAAAAATGCGCATGCATTCGCCGTCGGATATCGGTAGTGACTGTCCGGCGCCCGCTCGCTCCGCTCTGCGCAAGCGCCTTCTACAAGCGGCCGCGCGTACATTCCCTAAGCCAGTGGTTCTCAAACTTTTTAAATGACGGAACCCTTTTGGGAAGCAAAATACTTGATGGAACCCTACAATAAAACAATTATTTTTATAAGTGTATTCTATATTAATCAGCATAATAAAAGTACAATGTATCAGTTACTAATTATTATTTACTTCACCACTTGGTAAGGACAATAATAGAAAACATTAAAAAAGAAAAAATCTAACTAGTGGGAGGTATGAAACTGTTTTTTATTTTTCATCAATTGCTTGATATCAGGTTTGATGGAAGAAAGTTGGAGTCTCATATCAGCTTCGGCGTCCAGTCTATTGCGATATTTTGTTTTCGTGGCTGCGTAGGTAGAGAATCCTGTTTCGCACAAATATGTAGTTGGGAACGGGAGAAGAATATCCAGAGCCATTTGGCCAAGCATTGCATATTCATCTTGGATTCTGCACCAAAAATCATTAAGAGGCGTCGTTTTGAACAATGACTCCATACTTGTGTCTGATGACATTTCTAAAAGAGATTCATATATCTCATTTGACATGTTTTCAGGCTTTTCCAAGTTGGGTAAAAAAGGATTATGAATCCAGGAGTTCACTTTAATTTTTGTATTGTGTTCTTCGGGAAAATACTTTTCAAAAGATGCGCGCATCGAACTGAGATATTGGACCAATTCTTCAAACACATTATCTTCAAACATTTCTGAGTCGTTTTCGCTAACAAACTCACTGAGTAACGTAAAACTTTCTATTTCTTTCTTACCAATGCAAATGATCCAAAAATCTAATTTTCTTTTAAAAGCAGTTATTTTATTATAGGCCTGAAACACTGTTGTCTGTTTACCTTGCAACGATAAATTTAATTCGTTAAGTTTTTGAAAGATATCCGCCATAAAAGACAATCGGAACAACCAAGTTTTATCATACAAACGGTCCTTCAAATTAAAAGAAGTATCTGCTGAAAGAAACATTTGTAACTCGGCTCTAAGTTCAAATAGCCTTGTTAAAGTTTTTCCCCGAGACAGCCATCGCACTTCTGTATGGAGCAGCAGTGTTTTATGTTTGCTGCCATAATCTTCACACAATAATGAGAACAATCGGGATTGTAGTGGTCGTGATTTGATAAAATTAATTATTTTTACCGCTTCATCCATAACTAATTTTAGATTAGACGGCATTTGCTTCATCGCAAGTGCTTGTCTATGCAGAATACAATGACTGGAACTACAATTAGGCGCTTTATTTTTCATTCGTGACACTGCTCCTGCTGTTTTACCTGTCATCGCCTTGGCCCCATCTGTACAAATGTCAATGCAATTGTTCCAACTGAGATTATGTTCTTCAAAAAATATATTTATTTTATTAAAAATTTCTTCCCCGGTAGTGTTTGTAAGCAGCGATGAACACATAAGCATGTCTTCTTCAAAAGAACTTTTATATGGATATCTCACAATAACCAGCAGGATAGCCAAACCAGCGACATCAGTCGACTCGTCCATTTGCAAAGCGAATCGTGTATTTTGTAGACGTGTAACTAGTTCTTGTTTGACGTAGCTTGCCAGATCATGGATTCGTCGTGAAACAGTATCGTTTGATAGCGGAACAGTAGAAAGATGCTTTGCAGATTTTTCATCAAGCATACATTTTGTTATGTCTAATACACATGGTTTTATTAATTTCTCAGCGATAGTGTGCGCTTCACCTGCTTGTGCAATGCGATAGCTAACTAAGTATGATGCCTCCGTGGCCTTTTCGTTGGTAGTTTGTGTTACATGCATCATATTTTTTTGACTTTCTAATAACTGATCTTTTTTGCGAACAAAAAATTCTTTATTCTTGTCTTTAGTCTCGGGGTGTACGGTTTCTAAATGTCGACGCAATTTGGCAGGTGCCATGGAACTATTAGGAAGCAGTTTACTACAGAGCATGCAGAGAGGTGAGCCGTTGGAATCAACAAATCCGAAACTGATATAAGATTCATCATACTTCCTTTTTTTCGTCTTTGAAACCGTCGAGCTTGACGTCGTGGCACTCGTGGCATCATCTTCTGGATCGGTGATTGCTAAATTCTCCGCGCGCATTGCTTTTGAACATTCAGCGTCATTAGAAGATGTTGTTGGAACACGTTTAACACCTTTAAGCCAACGTTCCATTCTTCTTTATTTATAATGTTACAAGTCAGGATAGTGGGGTTTAAATAATGCACAATCGTTACTGCGTATAAGAGACTAAATTTAGAACCTACAGGGAAGAAATGTATAAAACTGAGACAACAGAATACAGCAGGCAGTAAAACAATGAACACTAGTTTCTCGCTAGCGAGCTTGTAAGTAGGTAGTAACTTATCGCTCCGAACGCTAATCATCAACTGACGACGCCAACGCGCGATCGCCGCTTTTATACTTAGTCCTAGACTCGATCTCAAATATTCTCGAAAATACTCGAGTCGGCACCTTTGATAAACAAAAAGCAAAAATAAAAACAGAAATTTAAAAATAGCGTTGTAAACAATATCGACTTTATCCTTTGAAGTTAGAGACGAAAGTCGCTAGTTGACAACTATAGCGTCTAATTCAGAGGCGGCTTTTATCAAAGAGACTGAGCGCTTACAAGTATACTACCCGCTCGTTTTAAGTTTGCCGCTGGCGATAGGTATGAGTGTATGACGTTCGAAATTTTTTATTTAATTGTAACAATAAAAATTGTGTACGTTAGATATTTGGGTAAAACTATGACACATTATAAGTTTTGTTGTCACGTGGGGGAGGGTACGCGCATTCCACAGACCGGCAAACTTAGAGCGAACGCGTTGTACAAGTATAAAATTGTTGAGACCAAACTTATGAGATATTGTACCAGCTAATGTAACACAAGCTTATACAAATACAAATAAATAAATAAATAACATTCATAGCGTTTTGTCTCCGCGCGGCCGCGGAGTCCGCACAGCCGCGGAGCGACCAGAGAGAGGTGTTTTGATTTTTTTATTTCTAAATTCTTGCGGAACCCCGACAGAGGTATCACGGAACCCTAGGGTTCCGCGGAACACACTTAGAGTATAGCTGCCCTAAGCAAATATAGCATCAGCCGGCGGGTTTGCTTGCCGAATTAAATTAATTACTGTGTAGGCAAGGTTCCTAGACACCTACCATACCAACACAATATAGCCCTCAGGTTGGCTGGGAGAAAATGCTTTTTAGTATTAAGGCCGCCTTTAGATAAAACAATAAAGTGTAAATAAATAGGTAAATAAACCCCACAGACATACGGTCTTTGAATGTTTGACTCACGCACACACACAAAAAAGCGGGCTAGAACCCCACAGATTACGGTTTTTGAATGTTTGACCCACGGTCTTTGAATATTTGACCCACGCACACACTCGAAAAAGCGGGCTAGAACACCACAGATCTACGGTCTTTGAATGTTTGACCCACGCACACACTCGAAAAAGCGAGCTAGAACACCACGGACATACGGTCTTTGAATATTTGACTCACACAAACACAAGAAAAAGCGAGCTAGAACCCCACGGATTTACGGTCTTTGAATGTTTGACTCACGCACGCACACGAAAAAGCGGGCTAGAACCCCACGGACATTATTGCAAAGTAATTGTTATTCCATTGCAATTATTGAGCAATATTCTACGAGGACTCATGCTGCAATCTTACAGCAGACTATCTTACTGTTTATGTGTTGTTGGAAAATGCTATTTTTTATTTTTATTTTCTTTCTATACATAATCATTTTTTCAAATAAGTCGTTGCAGAGTATGTACCTTTAGCGGACTTCTTACTACTGGCGGCTAATGAAAAAATAAATTTAAATTCCCTCTAAACTCTGATTCAATTGGTCTATGATTCACTCTGCTGTATAATTTTCAATCCGTTAGGACGTGCCTATTATACTCCGATAAAGTGCTGCTATTATTTGTGGATATCTCATGGAATGCTTGTTTGCGCATGTTACTCGCCTTCTTCTGTATAAATAAAATCTATAAATAAAATAAAACCACCATACTAATTATAATGTAGTGTAGGCTTTCTCGGCCGGTGTCCATATTAATTGAATCTTCCAGGCTACTTGGCCGAGGTCTTCTGGAATCTCTTCTCTTTCTTCCAAACGTTTCATCAACAACTGCGGTTGCCATCTTCAGTGGCGACTGCGTTCACTTTCGGAGAGTTGTTATCTCTTCGGCTTCTCGAGCGCAACTGACTCGACGATTGTGGCGCACCGGTATTTATAGTGGGCGAGGGTAGTTGTGATTGTGTGTGTACCGACGCACCGATATTTATAGTGGGCGAGGGTAGTTGTGATTGTGTGTGTACCGAGTCTGTTTTTGTCCCCCCCTCTCGTCTCTCTTCCCCGTGAGCTCGATGTCTTCGGAGTGCAGGATATCAGATATTACGGAGTCTTACATTCTCTTCTTTTTTGTTAAAATTGTTGGGATGCTTGTAGATTTCAATAGCTTCCCTATTGAGACGGGAATAATAATGATTCCCGGTTGGCAAGATCCTTGTGTCCCTGAAGCAGATTTCGTGGTCCCCATCCGACAAGGCATGTTTAGCTACGGCCGACTTCTCAGTCTCTCCTCTTCGACTATTGCCTTTATGTTCTTTAATGCGGGTATTGACACTCCGTTTTGTAGTGCCAATATACACTGACCCACAGGAGCATGGTATTTTATATACTCCAGTCGTGGACAACGGATCTCTGGGATCTTTGACTGATCTGATGATACTTCTGAGTTGGCTCGTAGACTTGAAAATGGTCTTCACATTTTTCTTTTGTAAGATCTTGCTGATGCGATCTGTTACGCCTTTTAAGTAAGGTAAGAACGCCCTGCTTCTCTCTGGGTTGGTGTCGATATTGCCAGCTTTTTTGGCTCCTCTTTTTGGTTTTTGCACCCTCTTGATTTCGGAGACTGTGTATCCGTTACTTTAAAGGGCTTGGCTTAAATGTATCACTTCCGATTGTAGATGTATCGGTAGTGATACGGGGAAGAGAGACGAGAGACAAAAACAGACTCGATACACACACAATCACAACTACCCTCGCCCACTATAAATATCAGTGCGTCGGTACACACACAATCACAACTACTCTCGCCCACCATAAATACCGGTGCGCCACAATCGTCGAGTCAGTTGCGCTCGAGAAGCCGAAGAGATAACATCTCTCCGAAAGTGAACGCAGTCGCCACTGAAGATGTCAACCGCAGTTGTTGACGAAACGTTTGTAAGAAAGAGAAGAGATTCCAGAAGACCTCGGCCAAGTAGCCCGGAAGATTCAATGAATACCATACTAATTGTTTCTTAACATACGGCCTTCGTCGTCTCTTTTCCTCCAGCCGCTGACGGCGACTTTCTTCAAGATGTCCGTCCATCACAGCTCTAAATAAATAGCTGAAGTGTGCACTGGCTCCTATTCATTCCTAAACAATCCCTACCACCGGAAACACAGTCCCAACACTAAGAATAAATATAGAGCTTAAAACATTAGTACATTTCTAGTACTTAGGTACATTTTTTTCATACCAGTCTGCAGTTACGTTGCCTTAATATTTTTTTAAATTATTGACAGTCTTTGTTAAGAAGAAAGAAGCTGATATGAATGAAGAAATATGATTTTAAAATGCATTTACAAATAGGGTTGCCACCTCCGAAATATCCTAAACCCGGAGATTTTAAAAAAATTGAGACAAAAACAAAACAGGAAATTTAATAGTAAAGTTTAAATTTAAAGTTATAAGATAACATGTGAATACGGGATAAAATTATACTGTTTTCGGGACTGTTTTTTCTGATCCCTGCATTCACTTGACCACAATTATTTGTGTCCAGATTATGTCGGAGGCACTCCATAAAACGTCTAAATCGGCGGAAAACAGCAGTTTTCCATGTAATTGACGGCGCGTGGAGGCGGTCAAAACATTACTGTAGGCAACGTCCTGAAATCTACGGGCTTTTCAAGTTGCGTATGCTAGCGAGAGGTCCAATCTGAACTGGACCGACCCTCGAGAATATTCATTCAAACAGGAGCAAACCACCAAGCATAATAACCAGGGGGTCGGAATTAGGTAGTGTGATTTATGTACTTGCAACGAAATGTTGATATGAACATGGACATTTCTGGGATTTTCTGAATAATAATCCCGCGAACCGTAATTTATTGCCAAAGGTGCCGTGATGGTTTTTAGGATTGTATCGATATCTCAGAGATAAGATAAATAAAACAAAATTATTCAATATTTACAAACATTAGTTTGTAAATATGAAAACTGAAACTGAAAGGTTAATACCTACAATTCTATCTAATCTAAATATAGATAGCATAAAACGCTTTAAACTGAAATCCCGGGATTTGAGGAATATCCATATTATTCTTTTGCTCTATGATATCATTGCAAGTAGGTACATAAATCACACTACCTAATTCCGACCTCTGATAATAACTAATGATTTGCAACGCTTAACGAGGTTTAAAGGAAGGGATTAAATGCGTATTAATCAACGAGTAACATGAGATAAATATTTCCCATTGACGCAACCAGTTTAGTGTTCAGTATTAGTGTTTCAGCCAGTATGATATAAAAAAACATTTTCTGAAATTTTGACGTCACGGCCGCGTCGCCCGGAGATTTACGATGTTAATCCGTAGCCCGGACGAGCATCCTTCAAACCCGAAGACTCAGAGCCAAAGCCGGAGGGATCAGTGGCGTATTTTAAGATTTAGCAAAAAATTTTTAATAATGAAACACGCCATACAAAAGAATAAACACCATTTATTAAAAATTTACATTTTTTTGCGATGCACAAATTGGTTTGACAAATTCATCAATGACATTGTTAACGGATATTGTTAGTCAGCTTAATATAGCCATCAGCCAAACGTTCTTCGCTTATATGGGAATTAGGTAGGCTTTTTTAATTTCTTCAGGCAAGTCAAGTCAAAAAGCAATAAAATAAAAGATAGGTAACGATTATGAAAGGCACTTATCGATAGCGCGCTTAACGATTATCGAGGGATTGTTAATCAGCAATGAATTGGATAATATACTGATTGACACGTGCAATAAACTAAAATAATCGTGATACTAATCATGTTATTACAATAATCAATACACGTTTGACAGTAAACGTCTTGTCATGATCCAATTTGTACTGGTTGGGTTTTACCGAGAAGCGATAATACCCCTAGTCTGATCATAAATTTTGATACAAATAAACACACTTGTAACTCTGTTTAAATTAAATATAATTTAAACGAAATTAGTGTGAATACATTAATTAATAACTAATACATTTAAAAGATTTTTATTCTGAATGACCACCTTTGACCTTTGACCCTAGCGTCCCGATTTCACCACGGGTTCCAGGTGAAAAACAGCGCTGTGTGTCATCGCAGACACACGGCTAAAGCTGAGCTGGACTCCCATTCGGACTAGTCACATCTATCCTAGTCACAGGAGACACGGACACCAAACTATGCTACTTCTTTTCATTTTCCGAAAATTTCCCCGTTATGTGTGTAAATACATACATATATGAGTTTGTATTTTACTTTGTAACTGTAGTATCTTGTAACCGTTCTCAATAAATGTTAAATCTATCTATCTATCAGTCTATCTATCAATCTATCTATCAATCCATCTATCAACCAATCTATATCTATCAATCTATCTATGTTTACGATGCGCACACTAGGCGCGCACCTGCCTCGCGTTACGCGAAAGCAGCCCGAGGAATGTGCACTCGGGCCCAAATGTAGTAAACTTACTCAATATATCCACCAAAATGGTGGGTAAGCAAATAATCAACAATTTACACAATTTAAAAGTCTCACTTACCCCAGGTGGTTTTGCCCACGCACAAATCTGGAAAGTGTACCTACGCTAGTCCCTACTAGACGTGACCTATCTTAGTGTGATTGAATAAATACATACATTCACAATAGATACTTGTGTAGTAATCCAAGTCTCGTTCCGTGGTGAGCCGGTGGCCGCTATCGTTCGGCAACTCACACCCGGCAGCAAATCACCTCGAGAATCACTTCCAAACCACAAGCACAATCACAACAAATCCAACCAATTCCAAGCAAGACACTCGCGTGGCTCCAGGAGATCCGCGTGCAAGTCCAGTTAATAGGCGCGAATCCCAAAATCAACTGCCCGAGGCCGCGATGTGATCTTAACTCCCAAAACACTCGCGTGGCACAGGATATCAGCGAACAAGACCTATTACTAGGCGCGAATAACAAATAACAACTGTCCGAGGCCGCGGTGTGAATTTATCTCAATTTAACTCTGCTCGCCGCCGAGCGCGTGTTACTACACAAAAATATCAAACCGCCTTCAATATGGCGGGGACAAAAAAATGTTGCTTCAAAATATTCAATGTATGCGGGTATGCAAAGACGCTCGCGCCAATTTCAAACAATCTATTTATCAATGTTTCTATCAATCTATCTAACTATCTATCAGTATATCTATCAATCTATCTGTCAATCTATGTATCAATATATCTATCTATCTATCAGTCTATCTATCAATCTATCTATCTATCAATCCATCTATCAACCAATCTGTCTATCTATCAATCTAAAAATAGATAGATAAATTGAATTGAATGTAATAAATAAATTGAAAATTGACTTCTTATTTATTTCAATGGAGATAATTTGAAATATACTCGTATTGTCTAATTAATTGTCTAATTCCATAAAAATCTTATATTTATTCTTGCGCGCCAATTCTGGCAAATGTGACGAGCTGCTGTATATAATTACTATTTATAATGATTTGATTTGATTTGAATGTCGTAACAAACAGAAAAGTAAATATACCTTTATATATTATAAATATTACCCTGTATGTATATATCTTGTACTAGATATATAGGAAATAAGTTAGTCGTAATAAAATCTATATCTGAATTTTTGGAATCTTATCATTGTGATTTGGTACGCGATAGTCCTAATAACATTCTTAAATTACTTTAATTTGTTTTTATGATTCAGTTTACTAAAATGGGTGCCATCGCACTGTTCCTCCTTGGTTTAGCTGTGGCAACAGGTAACATACAAAATTTTCCAGCAAATAATTAAAAAAAAAAATTATCGTACTGATACCGTAAAAAAAAACTCCTCAAGTGACGTCACAAAAGCAAGTTTTGTGACGTCACTTGAGGAGTTTTTTTGTACAGTCCAACTGGATACTGTCGATCTGCGACATCCGCGGTTCACGCCAACATCAGTCAGAATGTTAAATATTGCCATGCGCCCGGATGCACTGCCTATCTTTGGATATTTAAGACAGTTATCTAAAATGATCGTTCCATCTTCCTCCAGCCCTACCACCTCTGAAGTACGATCCCGTAATCCACAAAGACTCGGATCTCCGTTACCAGTACATGCGTGGGCCTGACGGCACACCGCTCCTCGTTGACACATGGGTGAAGGCCAGCGATTTGGCTAAAGCGGCACGTTTTGACCCACTTCAGGATAACGAGTATCATTTGTTTACAAGGTAACAATTTAATTATTTTACAATTATTATTTTATTTACAATTACAATTATTATTATTATTATTATTTTTACAATTATTTAATTATTTGTAATATTTTTTGGTATTGTAATATTTTTTTGGTATTGTAATAATTTTTGGGTACCATACTTAATATTTTTTGGAAATGTGTTCATTTCTGTAATTGATATTTGCACACCGTTTTCCGATTATAACATGAACTCATTGATTTAATGGGTACCATTAAACATCTTATGCAATGCATGTATGCATGCATCCTAAGCATATTGCAAATAAGAGAGCAATATGCAAATAATTTATTGCGGGGGAGAGTGCACGCTGCAATCCAACAGCTGCTGGGCGCGCATGACGTTACCACTCGCTCACAGAAGACTACCTTGAAATGTACTGCATTTCCCACTTTATCTTATTTCCCTAATGTACGTACGTGTTTCGGTAGTGAGTGAGATGTGTCAGAGCCCAATCCCATCCTATCCCTCCCCATTTTCCCAACCCTTTCTCCAAATTCATTGAAACAGGGTTCTTGATCACTTATGTTTCTTTAATAGTGGAAGTCCACACCTTATTTACCACACTTTATTTATGTAGGTATGCCAAGATTTAACATACCGATTAAGATTTTATAAGACAAGCATGAATTTTAAACATTGGATATTACTGATAGGAAAACGAGGTATTAGAAATTAACCTCTAGAAGAAACATTACAGAGAGGCATATAAATTTATAAACAACAGAAGTTAAAAATGCGCATGCATTTGCCGTCGGATATGGGTAGCGACTGCGCAGCGCCCGCTCGCTCGGCTCTGCGCAAGCGCCTTCTACAACACGTACATTCCCGCGCGTACATTCCCTAAGCAAATTTAGCATCGGCCGGCGGGTTTGCTTGCCTAATTAAATTAATTACAGTGTAGGCAAGGTTCCTACACCTATATCTCCAAAGGTAGGCAGCGCATCCGAGGGCGTGCCAACGTTTGTCATTTTGAACTAATGTTGGCATGTATCGCGGATGTCTATGGGCGAAAGTATCCGCTTACCATCAGGTGGACTGTATGCTCGTCTGCCGCCTTCGTCCATAAAAAAAATACATTATTATTATTAAGAATAAAATTGTATACATGTCGGTGAAATAAAATTAGGAAGCTGATTATTGCCTCTGGATAACGAGAACCCGTGCCGCCTTGATGTCAAACTTACAACTTGGGAATTTGTACTGAGGTAGGTACCTACTACTGTGGATTGACTTAAGAATTCATGTAGTTTTGGAGAATAAAAAACTAATTGGTCCAAATCGTAAATTTATTATCTACGACTTTACATTAAAAAAAACAATTATTTTGGCACATGGTCGTTGCAAAGTTTCTTTTTACAAGCTTTTATTTAACTTCACTGTTAGTTAGTATGTTTGGTACAAATCTTGCAAGCTAAATTTGAACCGCTTCCTCTAAACTTACGACTTTGAAATTTTGCATGATTGTTCAGTTCTGATGACAATATAAAATGATAGAAACAACCTGATGCTGCAGCCAAGATTGTCTCCTCACGAGGGCACTCCTCAACGGTTAGTAGCACGGACACGAAACTATGCATATACGTTTAATTTTGATAGCTAAACACGATCTTCACCACTAACTGATGCTGCAGCCAGGATTGTCTCCTCACGAGGGCACTCCTCAACGGTTAGTAGCGTGCACATGAAACTTTGCATATACCTACGTTTAGTTTTGATAGCTAAACATGATCTTCACCATGAGCTGATGCTGCAGCCAGGATTGTCTCCTCATGAGGGCACTCCTAAACGGTTAGTAGCAGAGATACGTAACTTTGCATGTAGGTTTAATTTTGATAGCTAAACATGGTTTACACCATGAACTGATGCTGCAGCCAGGATTGTCTCCTCATGAGGGCACTCCTCAACGGTTAGTGGCGTACACATGAAACTTTGCAAAACAAAACATGACTTTCTACCGTAACGATGCCTTACTTGAAATGGATAGATTGAAAAATATTTCTAACTAAAAAGGTGTAAATAAAATAATATAAAAAAACGTTTTTTAAAAACATGCTTTTATGCGAGTAATGTACTGAAACGAATTAAATAAGTTTATATTGAATTATTTGTTCTCAACAAGCTTGGTAAGCTTGAGAACAAGCTTGTTGAGAACAAGCTTGTTGAGAACTACTTACAAATTACAAACAATATTTTTTCAGACAAAACCCATCGGTAAGCCAACCCCTCCTTTTCGGCAACCTGGGAATTCTCAACCTAAGCAACTTCAACCCACAGAGGAGGACCATAGTCCTTATCCATGGATGGTTCAGCAATATCATTGGAGATTTCAACACTGTTTTAATACCAGGTCTGTGAATATTCATACAAAATTTGGGGGCAAGAGTGTTGTAGAGAACTTTAGAGGCCACTCTTTTAGATAGGCAAGTGTGTTGTAGAGAAGACAGACTCTTTAGAGGCCACTCTTTTAAAAAATAAAAACCAGTTCCGTATTCTCATAATCTCACAATTTAATTTATCGGATCACAGCAGACTGAGAAAGAATCTTCACACAATTTTAAGGTCATACATCCACCAGTGGATGATATAAACGCTGGTAACGATAATTTATTCAATAAAACAGGAGAGGATGGGAAATAGTCTCTATCATGTTATTTGGAGGGGGAGAGTACACTCTGCAACCCGACGGCCGCTGGACGCACTCCACTGGCCTCGTCACCCCTCTCTCAGAATACTACCTTGAAATGTACTGCATTTCCCACTTTATCATATTCCCCAATGTACGTACGTGTTTCGGTAGTGAGTGAGATGTGCCAGAGCCTATTACCATCCTATTCCTTCCCATGTCCCCAACCCTTTCTCCAAATCCATTCTTACATCAACAAAGGTAGACAGCGCATCCGAGGGCCTGTCAAAGTTTGTCATTTTGGAGTGATGTTGATATGTATCGCGGATGTCTATGGGCGACAGTATCCACTTACCATCAGGTGGATTGTATTTTCGTTTGCCGCCTTCTTTCTATAAAAAAAAACTTGGAATGTACATTTTACGATAGTAAAATTGACCACGGAGTAACTCGGCCCGTCGGGCACACCCAGTTCATTGTGGATTGCAGGATTCTCCTTTAAAAATGGCAACCTGTAGGTAACTCAAATTTAGTTTATTCATCACCTGAGTAGGTTTTACAGTGTTGCTCACCAATTCGCCTGCTCGGGACGCCTTCTCAAATGTATACCTACTACATACCGTCCTGCGAAATGCTTGCAAGGTGCAGTGGACCAAATCCAACTCCGGGATCCGTAGTAGTAATTAGTAGAGCTGGTACAGAGCCTGCGGGAGAGGGGCGTGTCCCATTGAGACATTCCTGCATCGCGACACGGCATACAGTGCTATGAAAGAGCCATATCTTACACAAAGATATGGGGGTGCATATAGGGCTCTGTCTGCGCTCGAAGACACTGCGAGTCCTATTTCTTAGGTGAAATAAAACCCGAAAGGTTGCTTGTTGTCACTGATTTAATTGCTTGATTTATTAATACAAATTATGATGGGTCTTGTTGTAAGAATTTTGATTGACTATTTTATTGGATAGATTGTTAGTGCGTCCCGGCTCACTTCTTTGATTGACTGAATTTAGTGCTTGATTGATTTTGCTTGATTGATTTTAGTGCGTCCCGGCTCACATCCTTTATAGACTGACTGTTGACAATTTTGTGTTAAACATGTAGGTAATCACCAAAGACTACCCATGCCTTGGCGGTAGTCAGATAAAAATATAAAATAAAATGAAATGTTGAAGCGGCGATGTGGAGCCGCGACAGGCTCTTTCCATATTGGAAAAGAGCACGCCCTCTAGCAGAGTGGGGTTCAAACTCTCTTAACTCTAATTACGTTGAATACATACGCCATCACCGTGATGTTACGTCGCTGCTCAAAGTTAATGTATCCAACTATCCCTAGTAAATATATTGGGGTTAATATAAATGTTTGTTTCAGCCTTTCTCGCAGGTGAAGATGTTAACGTGCTCGCTGTGGACTGGAGCTATGGTGGTAATACCATCGACTATCCTCTCGCTATGGCGAACACCGTCATTTCCGGTAAGATCGGCCATATTGAATTTACTTATTTAAGACTAAAAATAAAATCACGAAAAAGATATATGGCAGACATTGAGCCACTGTCGATATGACCCTGCAATGTGAAAAATATAATCTCTATAAATGATTTATGATACCTTTTTTTCTAGTCAATGGACGTTTAACGTGCAAACGTATACACACGACTAATAAAGTCACATATTGGTTTTTTTTTTTCTATACAAAACTTGAAGTTTCTTGGACGCATTAATTTTCATACGAACATGGTGAACGCAAAAGATATAATGGCTCCTCCAGACTCTCGCGAAGTAGCACGAGGTTGTCCGAGGCACGAGTGTGGAGGCGTTGCTCGACCCGCCTCGTGCTTCCTCGGCTCGCCTCCGCTAATTTCGCATCGCAGGCGGTCTTTGGTACCCGAGTCAAAGGAACACGAGGCACGAGTACGAGGGAAGGGAGGTGGACCTCCACACTCTCTGCTTCCTCGCTTGCCGTTCACTGTGTTTATTAGTGTAGTTAAACTAGTTAATAGCAAACTTAGTTATTTTAATAATTTATTATTATAAATAAATATTTATTATTAATATACATTTTATATGAATCACCGGTAGCTAAAAATCGCAAGGTGGTATTGCTTCTCTTAATTGCGTGTCTTGCTTATTTGGAGCAGAAGATATTCAAAATCTTCAGGGGACATTCTATGAAAATTTTCAAATTCACCCGATGAAGGTTCTTTAACCAGTTCAACACGTTGTCTGTCCATCCAGTCCCTAAAAAAATAGAAAATATTGGTACTGATTTTTATTACTTTTTATGAGTCGTATACAAAAATGTACCATACCTACCTTGTTCTATTCCTATGTATGGACAACATCCACCATCTCTTCTTTTTCCACGGTTTTTTTAATTTTCTTGTTCAAAAAAATATCAACATAATTATAATAGCAATATGCAAAAATAGCACCAGCTGCTGCTGCTGCCACTTCGGTGTCACTCATGGTACTGAGGTGCTGCAAAGTAACGCGAGAATGTGGATGCCAGTTCTCAGTCTGGAGGGGCCTTAAAATTATGTTAGCCTTATTATTTCACTTTTTATTAATAACTAGCTGCGCCCGCGACTTCGTACGTGTGTAATTTCAGTTTTTAAATTCTAAATTGGGATATCTTTTCTTTCCGTGAGCCGATTTCGATGAAATAAAGCCTATTCGAAGCGCTATGCTAAGCTTAATTAACCTGTGGAAACCGTATGAAAATCCGTTACGTAGTTTTGGAGATTAGAGTGTTCGAAGAGACAGACAAAATTTTTCAATATCGTCTTTTTGTATTCTTTCTTCATCGCTCCCAATCAGTATTTGGTAAATATATTCAATGTACAGACACGCTGGTTCTACAGTTTTAATGTATAGATTAATAAACAGCGCTAACATAGATAACGCCGAGCCAGCTCCAACAGCATCCGCGGCGCCATTGCAATCGGGTGGAACATTTCAATGCTTTCAATTTGAATGACGTGCATGAAGGGTTGGATTGTTGCATCTGAATTTTAAGCTTAATTTCAATTTGTTCCTCATTACTAACACTGGGTTAGGATTTATGGCTACCAACACGTATTATGGACATTTTTACGGAAATCAAATTAAAAATTAGATAGAAATTAGCAAAAAGAAGAAACTTTTTGACATTTTAAATTTTTCCTCTGAATTTCCTTTAGTATTCTGCGCAGTGGCGTAACTATAGGGTGGCAGGGCTGGCAAAATGCCACGGGCCCCCGACCCGACGGGGGCCCCCCGGTACGAGAGGCCGCGAGCTCAGAAGTAACCTAACATTTTTAACAAAATTTAGTAAAAATTAAAAATAAAATTTCAGTGTTTTGCAACCTGCCACTTTGCAAAATTTAAATGATACTGAACTATTAAAAAAAAGCTCTAGAATTTGTTGATCTTATATATAAAAGACATATCTGAATCATTTGCCAGGGAAATTCTCAGTTTTCGGTCCACCTTCAGAGACGAAATAGAAAAGTCTTCGTGTATTAGAGAATTTGCTGATTTATTAATATTGAAGAATCATTTTATGTCGTGCAGTTTTCCTGAAGTATGTATTGCATTAATGTTGTTTGTTACAATTCCTGTGACTACAGCTAGTGCTGAAAGATCATGATCAAGATCATGCTGATTTTTAAACTAAAATTAATAAAAACCTATTTAAGAAACTCTATGGGACAAGACAAGCTACGTAACTTGGCTATTCTGTCTATTGAAAATTTTATGGCCCGATCTTTAAACTTTGATAATGTTATTGATACTTTTGCGGAACAGAAAGCTCGGAGAAAAGAAAATTATTAATAAATATCTTGTTAATATTAAATTGTTATTTCATTAAAATTATGTAATAATTAAAATTATTCATTAAACTATGCTTTTGAAAATAAAATTTATTAGATATTTAACTAAAATGCACACAACATTAGTAATACTGTTGGGTAACTACTTAAGTGATTTATTAAAATTAAATTACAACGTGACGATTTTTACTGGGAGGGCCCCATCCAATGAATTTGCCACGGGCCTCAGATGGTATAGTTACGCCACTGATTCTGCGGATGACATTACTGAAGGGCTTAATTATATCACAACTTAGCCTTATCACAGTTATACTTGTTTGGCCATAACTCAAAAATTTAGGAAAGGTACACGACGCAATTTTTAATTTATTAATAAGCTGCGTAAATTTCCTTCCATTTCTTCTAGCATGTTGTATGGCGGGTAAATCTGTTAAATATGAGCAGATCTCCTCTTAGTGGCATTCATGCATACGGACAGATTCAGTTGTATAAATAATTGGTAGTTTTTAGACAGACTCGAACTTGCGTTCACTTGGAAAAACAAGCGGAGGCCATTACCGTTAAGCCAAGCGGCGTTATAATGGTTTACGTAAAAGTTGTGCTATCTTCGTCACAAACAACGCTCGGTGTGACGTCACGATAAATACACATTAAAAGCTTGTATAGCTGTGAGTGTGTGTGTGTAGTGAGGCGAGCCAAGCCACAATATTAGAGTTAACTATAGTTCTCGCCAGATAACTCTGCGCGCGACAGGTGGCGTGTCAAATGTTGCCATATTAACAAAAATACAAAGTACCGTTTTTTAGGGAAAAGTGTAACACTCGTGAGCGTTAAAATTGGAAAGCCCACTCTTTTGCAGTATTCTGCTAATTTTTAATTGACACTGAATTTTTCTCTAATTGGCAAAGGAAAAGTACTAAGCCCTTAATTGTGATAAGCCCTGTTTTAAAGATCTTGAGTGTATTATGACTTGATTATCATGGCGTAATAAGGTCTACTATAAGACCCCCTATTCAAGAACGTTATTTATTTTGACTCGAAATGATACCAACAACATAAATAATTATTTAATAAAAATATAATAAAAAAAAAAAAAATTATAATCAGTTTTATTAATTTATATTTTTTTTTTAATAATTGCGATCCTGCAATGGCGATGGCTCAATACCGTCAATTTTATTATTCGAGCCGTCAGACTCTTCTGACGAAGAATCTGACGATTCACTTTCGATATATACATTTACGATAAATTTATCTAATCTAATAATCTGTCAGATTCAAAATATTGATCCCCATTTTTTGCTATATGGGCACAAACATTTGCCCATACTTCTTACGTAACTGTATTAAAGGCATCTTCAGTTAAGGATTCTATCTGGTTTGCGGCCTGACCGCTTTATGTCACTTGTTTTTAGTGTTGTACTACAATGATCTTATCGGTTTCAGTCGATATTTTTAATTTAAATGTCACGGTCAAAACACAAATAATTATTATAAAAAAACATGACTTACTTTTTACCATTTTTATTTACTTTCATTATTTATTTATTTATCACACATTAGATAATATAGTAAGTAGGTATATATAATTTTTAGTTTTAAACAGATATTTGATGTTTAGTTTTGAGAAATAAAGTTACTAAAAAACAAAAAAAAATATATACAAAAATTACTAATTGAGAGAAATATAAAAAAAGAACATTATTATAACAAGAAAAATCTAGTAAGCATTACATTATTAATAACACGTGTTATATCGATGACGCAAGAGATACAATTGAAAGCGAGCAAGCGCATCACTTGACTAGCCGGCACAAGTGCGGCGAGGCGGCTGGGGTGTGGGGTGTGCTCCCACACCTCACCGCGCGCGCATTTGACACATTCCGGGACAGTATATAGCTCATGGAATCAGCGTGCAGATATGACCTGTCCACTGTTAGTGGTATCTGCAGCATCGATAACCTATGGGGAGACGTCCTTGAATGGAAACTGTGTACCGGACTGTGCACGTGGCCCGACCACATGAATGAGTTCGCCAGTGCTGGTTGGATGAGAAAAGCCGAGGATGGTATGTGGTGGGGAGCCTTGGGAGAGGCCTATATCATCATGATATGATATGGTAGAGTCTGATATCGTAATTCCTACACCTTCCAAAACTTTTAAGTACACTTTATGGCTTCAAATCTAAATGTAAAGCACACTTACTGGCCTCTCAATAAGGTTGCATATAAATAAGCATATGTGATTATATACGATATATGAAAAGAAAAATCTATTTCTTTAATTTGAGTTTGCCGCGCATTCCGGGCGCGATCGATATACAAGTTTATCGATCTTGTATATCGATGTTCTATGTAATCTATGGTATATCACCGTAGGTAGTCTATGGTGACTTGAGGATGGCGTGATTGAATATAGAACTCGAGTGCCAATACAGTTTTTAGTTTTTATTATTGTGAATTTGTATGGTTTGTGATAGGCATTGACGTTGAAGAATAGACTTTAATGTCGTTTCTATTGTACAGAAACTCAATATTGTTTATTTGATCGGGTCAATTCCCTAAAACACTATTATATGTATATGTATAATCTGTAAGTATATGTCCGTGTATATCTGTGTATGTATAAATGTATATTACGATTATTATCGTATAATGTGTGCGTATATTTTAATATTAGCTGTATCCGGCCACGCGTTGCTGTGGCTGCCCAACAGATGGCGCTTACCCTGTTTTTACCTGTGTTTTTGGTAAAAAGCATGTTTTTACCGTGTGATAGGTAAATAAAAACACACGCGTATTCGCATGCAATATTGTGTCAAAATTTCAAAGTAATCGATGAAGATCTTTCGGAGATTTAAGACTTTTAACAAACGAACCTTTATATTTTTATTTATATACATAATTCAATGTATATTTTTATATTTATTTCCGATCTTTTACCCGCTGCACTGACATCCGTCCGTGATAGGGATCTGACAATATATCAGCGGGATGCTGCAGTATCATGCTGAGTCAGGTACCCATTTATTCCTCAGTAAGTAATCAGTAAGTATTCAATCAGTAAGTAATTTAATTTTTATTGTCCAGGCATTGGTGTAGCAAACTTTATCAATTGGCTGAACTCAGTCACGGGTGCGTCACTCAGTCAGTACCACATTGTGGGTTATAGCCTTGGAGCTCATAAGGCTGGCATCACTGGGAGAACTCTGAACGGTCAAGTTCCTTACGTCACTGGTGAGCTATACTAATAAGAAACAAATAATATTTTTTTTGCTTTTTTGACTAGTGAATGCGGCTCGCTGTAATGTGCGCGAGCCTTTGATGTCATCCTTCCACTTCATTTAGGGTCTCCCTATAAATTGTTTCTTGTCCCACGGTGCCCAGTCTAGCACTCTTCTGTACCGCAAGTCAGACTTCTTGGCTACATGATATTATAAATCAAATCGTAAAAAAGAAGTCTATAAAATATTTTTGAAAAAAAGTGGTCATTATGCTGCAAGAAATAAATATTTCATGTACAAAAATCAAAAAAATTTTCATGTACAGACACTGCTTTGTTACGATTTTATTTTATATAATATACTAGCAAAACCGGGCAGACGTTCTACTGCCACAAAAATTGATGTACTGCAGCGCCATCTAGTGGCGAGTTACAACAAAGCCAATAGCTTGAAAATATTCTCCGTGCTCCTATGTATACCAATTTTCATGGCGATTGGTTGAACGATATAGAAGTTGATGTGCTGCAGCGCCATCTAGTGGCGAGTTACAACAAATTCGATAGCATGAAAACCTTTTCCATGAAAAGATACACATATGAGCCAACTTTCACGGTGATTGGTTAAACGGTATCGAAGTCCATTAATCTCAGATATACCAACATCCTCTATATATAGATATAGATTTGGTCTTATGCATTGACTCTTTAAACTTTAAACCATAAAAAAATTCAGCGTGTATAATTTCAACATTACATGATTTCAATACCCCTATTATCCAGGGCTAGATCCAGCTAGTCCAGGTTGGGATACCAACCCAGAAAGGTTCAGTTCAGCTGCCGGTGTCTACACAGAAGTCATCCACACCAACGTGGGCCAACTCGGCTACCTAGATCCCCTGGGAGACGCGGATTTCTACCCAAATGGTGGGGTTAATATGCCGGGGTGCAATTCTGCGGGCTGCGATCATGATAGGTAACATTAGTTAGATTATTTATTAATATGAAAGATTTTTTTAGGGAGATTGTGTAGAAATCTACCTATAGCGGAGATTACGACTTTCGAATTTTGGGAAAAATTTCATTACATTAATAGGGTCCAAAACAATAATCAGTTTCAAGGTTTTTATATTATGGCCAAAAAAAAAAGAAAAAAATCTCAATTTATATAGCATTGCAACGCATGCCGGGCCACAGCTGGTAATGAAATAAATACACCGGCCGATAATATCGCAACGCGGTAATGCGATACACAAAGCGATAATTATCGCACTGCGGTAAAAGTAGAGAGCCGCAAGATTAAATACCGCAATATCGCGTTGCCATAATACCGACAGGTATACCGCGTCTCTTTTTTTTTTTTATGTACGAAGGTGGTAGACGAGCATACAGTCCACCTGATGGTAAGTGGATACTGTAGCCCATAGACATCCGTGATACATGCCAACATTAGTCCAAAATGACAAACGTTGGCACGCCCTCGGATGCGCTGCCTACCTTTGGATATAGACATGCATTTGGAGAAAGGGTTGGGGAAATGGGGAGGGATAGGATGGGAATGGACTCTGGCACATCTCACTCACTACCGAAACACGTACGTACATTAGGGAAATAAGATAAAGTGGGAAATGCAATACATTTCAAGGTAGTCTTCTGTGAGAGAGGGGTAACGTGGCCAGTCGAGTGCGTCCAGCGGCTGTTGGATTGCAGCGTGCACTCTCCCCCTCATGAAGAGAGTCATTGGGTTTGGGAGAGTCATTACAAAATTTAATTTCATTGAAATGTTACAGAGCCTTCTACTACTTGGCCGAGTCCGTGGTCACCGGAGGCTTCACGGGTAACGTCTGCCCTACGCTTCAAGCTGCTCTGCTGGGGCAGTGCAACCTGGGCGGAACACTGCCAATGGGCGGCCTCACACCAAAACCTGGGTAAAATATCTCAATTTTTTTTTTATAGAAAGGTGGCAAACGAACATACAGTCCAGTTGGTGGTAAGTGGATACTGTTGTCCATGGATACCCGTGGTACATGCCAACATCAGTCCAGAACGACAAACTTTGGCACGCCCCCGGATGCGCGCCTACCTTTGTTGATGTAAGAATGGATTTGGAGAAAGGGTTGGGGAAATGGGAAGCGACAGTATGGGATGAGGTGGGAATGGGATATGCCAATATTTCAGTCACTACCGAAACACGTACGTAGAATGGGGAAATATGATAAAGTGGGAAATGCAGAACATTTTAAGGATAGTCGGTGCGCCCAGCGGCTGTTGAATTTCAGCGTGCACTCTCCCCCTCAAAAATCGCTGTATTTTGGTTGATCGATATTTATTATATAGCGTAACGATGCCGGTAAATTATTAGTTAGCATGCCCGGCATATTTTTTGCACATAATATATAGCCTATGTCCATCTGGAATAACGTACCTTTCAAATGATGAAAGAATTTTTCAAATAGGTGCAGTGGTTCCGAAGATTACCCTCCACATACACACAAACCCACAAAAATCGCACTCTCTTTTTATTATATTTATAGTGCAATACCCTCTAATCTTATTAGGAATTGGAAACTAATAAACAATTGTGTTGCTCTGAAAACAAAGTTTTTTTGTTTTAGTATTTACATAGGTACATACAATAAAAATTACACTAATTAACTTAAATCCTACCTGAAAACAAAGAAACGACATTTAAAGTTTATTATTTAAATTGCCAATTCCTTTTTATACACTTTTTATACTTAAATCTAACAATATAATGAATGATGGTGACTTCTGTCAAAACTAAACATCAGCTGCTCTTCCGACCGTGAGGGCTGCCATTACTCACAGCGCCATCTATGGAGTACAGGACATGGTCACTGTTTACAGATAGAAGAGCGCTGTACGAATTAAAGAAATATAGTTTCTTTACATATATTACATATAAACAGTTACTTAATTAATGTGATTTTTTCCTATTTTCAGAGCCACCGGAATCTTCTATGTGGAAACCAATGCTGCTCCGCCATTCTCTAGGGGATGAACTGATCAATCTATTGAATGTCTTTGAATTTTAATATATACTTCTT
This sequence comes from Sesia apiformis, assembly GCA_914767545.1. NCBI lineage: Eukaryota > Metazoa > Arthropoda > Insecta > Lepidoptera > Sesiidae > Sesia > Sesia apiformis. The sequence continues at coordinate 893,593 of OU611977.1, read as the reverse complement.
GATTTACTGCTCTGGTTTGTTTTATAATTTTCATTGCACAATATCGTAGAAAAGGCGAGCTTAAATGCCTTAAGGCCTCCTCTAGCAGCCAGCCAAGCTTTGGGGGTTTTTTTTTTATGTAGGTACGAAGGCGGCAGATGAGCATACAGTCCACCTGATGTATCCACTTACCATCAGTTGGACTGTATGCTCGTCTACCACCTTCGTCTATAAAAAAAAAGAAAAATGAAATCAAAATTCACTATTCAATGTTTACACAGAAACGAAACCATACCGCGATGTAGAAACGATATAGCGACATCTGTTGGTCTCGACACGAACTAAACCAATACACCAAACTAAAACTATCGCAGTCTGGCCGAACTAATGTGAATATTAGCTAATAGTCATACAGTGTCGAACAGCCCCCCTGGACGCCAATTCAGCGCAATTGCTACACACAGGCAGCGATGAAAGGTCCACGGGCAATGATTTTATCTGTACCTATACATTTGTTAACTTAAGACTATGTATGTTTGTTGTAACTTTTCCTTAATTTCTTTACATTTCATTTTTTGAAATATAAATATTCAGAGAATCTATTCAATTTTTTTTGCATATCAGTCAACTGTACTTATTTGCACAAATGTTCTGAAAAATCATTGTTATTTGATGTATCATATGACACTTTTATTTATTTAAGATCAGTTGAACGAATTGATGAAATTACGAGTTTTAATTGTTTGAAAAAACTTTTGTTTAAATGAGTTATATATTATTGGGTACATATATTAGGTACATATACCATAGTACTTATAACATATCTTCACCTGTTATTATCACAGTAAATAAATGGACTCGCCAACTCGATTGGCCATACATCTCGCATACACGACGAGGCCTATGTCCTGCAGTGCTGATTTTACAGATATCCATTAATTCAATTAGTAGTGCGTCTGCCTGCTCAAGGAGTATACTCAATACTCCATAAGTATACTCCATTTTGGTTTTAATGAGTTTAGGTAGGACTCCTGTGCCTATAATATGTATTTATCATAAAATAATGGGCAAATGAGAATTACATCGTCATTTCTCTGCTCACAAAGAATGTATGGGTTCATGGCTATATAATATCAATATATGTATATGCAATGAATTACTGTGTAAATAACATAGTATAGCAGAAATTATATATACGAAACCAATAAGTGGCGTTCCATTTGTCAAAACAATTTAAAACTTACTATTGCAAATTTTATTTAAGTGCTTCCGTACAATCTACATCTACACTAATATTATAAAGTTTGTAAGTTTGGATGTAGGAGGTCACCACCGAAACTATTTATTAATCCGATTTCAAAAATTCTTTCACCATTTGAAAGGTACATTATTCCAAATGGACATAGGCTATAATATATAATGTGCAAAAAAATTGACGGGCATGCAACGCATGGGGGGCACAGCTACTGACTAATATTTCCGCGAAGGGGACACAAGATTGCCGTAAAATATACTACATTTCCCACTTTAATTCCCCCCCCCCCCCCTCCCCCGTGGGATGTCGGCCGGTTATAGAATAGAATCAGCCCATCTCTTCCCGTGGATGTCGAGAAGGCGACTGAGGCTACCACAAGCTCTCAGGGGACTCACCAGTCTCTTGGGTAGCGTGGCGTTTCAAAGCCATACATACTGTATGCACAACGTGCTTGATAAGGCCCATGTCTAAAACAGCGCATACTGAAAGGGTTGGCTGTATTGCATTGCAACTAAAACATACTTGCACCCTCCAAACAGTGAATTTCTATAGTGAAAATGGACAACTGCAATTTAGCACTGTTTTCACATAAACCACTTATTCGCGCTGTGTACGTGCACTCGCTCGGATCTACATACACTATATGCTGCTACGAAAGGCAACTATGGTACTCTATAAGACTAAATAACAATACCATATAGAAATGAAACTCGCGCGTTCAATGTCGCGATAATAGCTTAGTTTCGCATCGTATCGTACGAGCCGTCAATCAGGGCTGCGCCGCGCGGCCTGACGTCAATCGCTCGATTTCCATACATTGCCACCTTGCCTTTTATAAAACTATTGATACAAAACGATTTCATGTGTTTTAAAATTAATTAAATATTTTAATTTTAATGACAATACAATTTACCCACCTAACCTAATAAGTATACGCATATAATAAATTATTAAATAAATAACCCTCCCCCCCCCCCCCCCCCCCACGACACCCGTGAGTGATAGCGGGACCTCACGGACGGAGGGGGGAGTATGTGTTTCTTTCGCAGCTTTTGGGACACGCACAAAGGAAATACTTTATATATGGTATTATTTATTCTTATTGGTAGTACAGAGTATCAAAGTTCCAATATTCCATTTAAAAAAAAATAACTTTTGGGGAAAATATCAAATTAAGAAAAAAGTCACGAAACAAAAAAGTTATTTAACTCATACGAATTTAATTAAAATTAGCAGAAACATAATTTGGATCTCTATCTCGGGCTCAATTCTAATTTGAGTCAAATTCCAAGCCAAGACTCACCTACTAAGAGTCGGAGTACGATTACCAGGCGACAAACATTAAGACACACGGACAAATTACATTAAAAAATAAATACTTAAATAAAAGATGTGTGTACACACAGAAACACACACACGCACATAAACACACGCTCACGCATAAACACAAACGCACACAAATTACGTATTCTGCATTCGGAGGATCGGAAAAAATATATAATAACTGAAATTTAATGAAAAATAATTACAAGATTAATACTTGAAAACTAATTAGCCCAATGTCTTAATCAATGCCAAAATTAGGAATGATTGTAGGTACTTCAAAAAACAAGTTTCGCAATTGTTTCAATTTTGAGTAGTCTCAATGTTTTGAGGGGGAGAGTGCACGCTGCAATCCAACAGCTGCTGGGCGCGCTCGACCGGCCACGTTACCTTGCCACAGAAGACTACCTTGAAATGTACTGCATTTCCCACTTTATCTTATTTCCCTAATGCACGTACGTGTTTCGGTAGTGAGTGGGATGTGTCAGAGCCCATTCCCATCTTATCCCTCCCAACCCTTTCTCCAAATCCATTCCTATATCTCCACAGGTTGGCAGCGCATCCGGCGGCGTGCCGACGTTTGTAATTTTTGACTAATGTTTGCATGTATCGCGGATACTATTCCCCAACGTACGTACGTACGTGTTTCGGTAGTGAGTGAAATATGCCGGAGCCCACTCCCATCTCGTCCTGTCCCTTCCCATTTTCCCAACCCTTTCTCCAAATCAATTCCTACATCCCAAAAGGTAGACATCGCATCCGGGGCAGTGCCAGCGTTTGTCTTCTCGGACTGATGTTGATGTTGGCATGGCCGATAATATCCATTTGCCATCGGTTGGACTGTATGCTCGTCTGCCGCCTTCTTACTATAAAAAAAAAACTTGGAATCCCAAACACTTCGACTCAATGGGATTTTTTGTGTCCCCTAACCTTATCTCATTTCTACTCTTGCTACCCGAATTTTATATCCAGTACTTGAGGATATCCGGCAATCGTAGAAACCTGTTGTCTTCTGACTCATTCTGCATCTCGCCAGAACCGTCACATTCGCACAGGTGATGCGTCATGGACTCTTCCTCCCCGTTGCAGGCTCTGCAGATGTTATCATCTGCTAAATTAATTCTGCAGAGAAGGCTTTTTATACTGAAGTGGGGCCACTCCAGTCTCCCGTCAGTAATATATAAATCATTTATTTCAGACAAAGTCCATATTTCAATTTTTAGTGTTAGTAACAATTTTAACTTATAGACTATGTTAGTACCTATTATTAAGATTTTGTTATTACTAATTATACATATATATATATATATATATATATATATATATATATATATATATATATATATACGAGTATATGTATGTACATGTACACGTGCATATGCGCATGCATACACATATCTACACACACACACGCACGCAAATATATATATTTGCGTAGTAATACTCCGGTCAGTTGCCGTAGCTGTTATTTGCTGTAGGATAAAAATTTCCTGGTCCAGCCCAGATTTGATGTCTTTGAGGAATTATTTTGCGTGCTTTAAGCCATTGTTGGCCCCCCCATTGTTGGGCTTTTTGTTTAGCTTATTCTCTAAATGCTCTCTAAATAAGAATAACGAATGCCAAGAATCATGCCAAGAATGTTACGCGAGGCTATTGAAATCAAGAAACACCCAAATTTCAATAGAGAAGATGGTTGGCAAGTACCACCGGCTTGGGATCCAGTCATTAAATTAATTAAATCACAAGGCCAACGCAATACTGCAAGACCTCTGGACACCGTGAGCGAATACTGCGTGCATAGGGAATGTTATGATTAAAAAATTTCAGACGGTAGTTCAAAAAAAAGAATTCAGACGGTAGTCCAAATAATTTCTTAATAACTCAAGTGACAAATAAAATCAATTAGTCACCCCGTGACCACGTCCACTGCAAAGTGTTCGAAACGTCGGGATATAAATAATGTCAAATATACGCGATTTAAACCGTTAAAAGTTGTTTAATTGCTATGTATAGTAATCGCGAAAACCTAAGAAAATATTAAGAATAACGACGTTTCGGCCGATATATCGGGCGATGTCTACCACGAACGAAGGAAGTTAGTCAGAGTAGGGTTATAGCACTTCGCTCGTTTGAACTTCAATTGGGATCGAGACTTCGGCGTTGTGAAATCAGAGCAGACCTTCTGGTCCAATGAATTTGATCTCTGATACATACAAACTCTAGATCGTTGTATAGGGCTTGTAAAGCTCTACAAGTTTTTTATAAACATTTTTTTCTAAATCATATCTTCCATAAGCCCATTCCCATCCTATTCCTCCCCATTTCCCCAACCCTTTCTCCAAACCCATTCCTATATCCAAAGGTAGGCAGCGCATCCGGAGGCGTGCCAACGTTGTCATTTTGGACTAATGTTGGCATGTATCACGGATGTCTATGGGCTACAGTATCCACTTACCATCAGGTGGACTGTATGCTCGTCTGCCACCTTCGTCCATAAAAAAAAAGAAATACGGAGAATAGCGGTATCTATTTTTTCGACTGGCGCTGAAATTGATCTTTTTTTACTGATCTCTATTCAAAACAAGTGTTTTTATTAATAACGCCTGTTTATTTAGCAAAGACTATAGAAGCATAAAAGAATGAAACTAATTTACATAATAATAAGAGAAGGAAAATATCATTGTGAAATTAATCTTGAGTATTGGTAATTAAGATTAAAGTTGAATGGGACTTTTCACCAAATAAAATGCAAGTAACAGTTTTTGGCAATATATAAAAAGGCAACTTCCGTGTTATTCAACATTGCGAAATAACCGTTCACATTTTTGTAAAGAGGGTGTAACAGAAAAACAGAAAAATGAACAAATTGCTACCAGTTTTCCTGTATTTGGTAAGTGATAGTTTAATTTTTTTAATTACTTTTATTTTGTAATTTTGAATTTTGAAGGTTCTATATATTTTTCAATCTCTTCACCAAATGTCAAAGTCAAACAGAGACAGAGGAAAAGCCCATTTGGATTTGCGACTGGTATACGGACCAGTCTGAAGGGAGATTAGATAAAAAGCTGGGTTTTTAAACTATGTAACGACATATTGTTTAACTATGTATAGATGTAGAATTTTTTTTTCTCGAATGGTTTAGAGGTTAACATCATAATTATGGAACGAGTGAACCTATTTAGTCCCTCTCCGAACTTAACCAATATGAAAACACAATATATCTGCTTTTCACTTCAATCCGTTATGAAATGCACCCTACAGTTTGATTAAATCAATTTCTAAAACCTTAAACCATGGATTCTTTTATGCAATACCTTTTTAAAAAGCGCAGACTTATTCCATGGAAAAAATGCTTTCAGTTAACCTGCGAATAACCGAAAGGAGTTGTAATAATAATAATAATAATAAAATATGCCCATATTCATCAAAATACATATAAACAAGAAAAAACTAAAACATTAAAAATCAAATTCATATAAAGTAAAGTCATTGAAAAGCAGACCACAACATATAACAAAAAACAGTAGTTATATTTGTACATATACACATAAATATGTACTTTCTGTGTGTATGTATGTATATATGCCTGTGTGTATCTAAATATTTCTGTATATATGTATATAAAGACATTATTTCTATATTGCACAACCCAATGGTTGGCTGGAAGAAATCGCTTTAGCAATAAGGCAACGTTTGTACCCCTAATTACTTGTACTTTATATCACTCTGTATGTTTTTGGTGTACATTTAAAGTCTATCTATCTACCATACAATCAATATGTGTCTCTTCACTACTGGTCAGGTGTGGGCCTTTCCCAAGTCTTGCCATTACCCTCGATTCACCGCATTTCACACGTGACCGTAGCGCGTCCCACCACTGCGCTTCGCGGTACTTAGGCTTCATTCAAGGACTCGTCTACCTCATGAAAACATGAAATTTGGACAGTAACTTTCAATTAACACGTATTTCGTGTTTTTTTATTATATTAAAAATAAATAATTCGTGATTAATTTACTCACTCCTAAGTGCATAACACTATACAAACACGCTCCCTCGGGTCTTTGACCTTTGAACACGCCCGCTTCTGTCAGCACGCGTAGGTATGAACTACGTAACGTGTTATGCATAGCCAAGTAAATTAATCCGACACGACACGTGTTATTTATTCTGTATGCTTCAAATGAGACATACCGTAATCGTATCCAGAACCATTATAGTCCATTGCAGGACACGGGCAGAAGCCCATGCCTCATGTGTCGTTCATCAGGGATATTTGGACATGAAACGACACGCTAAACGAATTAATTGAGCTATATGGCGGTTATTAACTTGATAGTTATATTAAAGGATTTCATATTGTTGAACCTTAATATGAGGGGTCTAGTAAAATGCCCCTTGATCTCATGTCAATGACCGAAATTCTTCCTGCTTGTGGCGCGCACTTTACTGCTATGTAAAGAGCGCCACGAATGTTTTAGATAGAACAACAAAACTTTAAATGTTTCTAACTTTTGATTTATTCCATAAAACATTTTTCTAATAATTTTAATTAGTTCAGCTTCTGCGTCGTTTCGATGACACATTCATTGTATACTTATATATTTTTTTATTTTTCAGATGGTCTACAGCTCGAATGCCGATGCCCTTCTTCTGAATAATGGGAAAGGGTCCTTAGAAAACCTGCTCACTTGTAAGTTACTTTTAATTTGAACGAAATATATTTTTTTTTTTTTTTTTTTTTTTTTTATCATAGTAAAGGGCTTTGTCGCACATGCGATTATGCCGCCCTGGTTAGGTAAACAATCAACTTAGGATGATCTTAGCATAGCTAGTTTGTAAAGAGTTCTAGCTGTGCTTGATAGAGGCTCAGCTAGAACACTGTTACAGTGACCTACATCCATAGACCTACTTACTGATCTACTTCTAAACCCATCGTTGCAGACACACTCCATCAATACGTGATAGACATCATCAACGGTGTTGCACAATAGACAATTTGCGGTCGTAGATTTTCTCATTAGATGTAAAAACTTATTGCATGGAATGTGTCCGGAACGAAGTCTTAGCGCGATGACAGTATCTTGTCTATTTAAAATCTGATTGAACGAAATATAACGATCTCCAAAAACAGTGTAATTATTTTAATATGTCAATCAGTACATGAAGGCTCGCGCCTTCGTGTACTGTTACCGCTACGGCGGGCCACATCGCAGCGCATAACAAAGTCCTAGTGAATCATTAAAGATAATTAAATTGGGGATTAATTTACTTGGCTATACATAACACGTTATGTAGTTCATACCCACGCGTGCTGACAGAAGCGGGCGTGTTCAAAGGTCAAAGACCCGAGCGAGCGTGTTAGTATAGTGTTATGCACATAGGATTGAGTAAATTAATCACGAATTATTTATTTTTAATATAATAAAAAATCACCAAATACGTGTTAATTTTTAGTTAGATAAAACAGATTCACAGTTTACTGATTGATATATTAAAATAGTTTGGTAGGATCATGTATGTAACTTATTAATATTACACAATAACTGAATATCTCGTGGTCACTGTTATCTGACATTCCTTTTTAATTTTTTTTCATATTGATTATTATTTTCAATTATTGACCAATTAATTTAAACTGTTGACCTAATAGTAATTACGTTTATTGATATTTTGTATTAGAAATGGTGTTAAGTGTTGTGTACCTTATGTTTTTTGTAAGAATTCATGTAATTTTATATTAGGCTAGCGACCCGTCCTCGCTTGGCGTCGGTTTACAACAGTTTTTGGAACGAAGTTCCTTTACGCGGCTTGCGGTAGGTGTGATTCGAGAGAAAATGTAACGTCACGTAAGCTTTTTACCCCCTCCATACGCCTTTCTCTTTCTGTGTGTGTGTGTGTGTGTGTGCGTGCAAGTATCGAAAGCGAGACTCATGTAGAATAACAGACGTGCAGACTAGTGCGTGGCCGGTTGTATAACCTATTTTTTATTTTTGATTGGATTCCTTATTTTAAATTATTTGCATTGAAAATATGATACAAAATAAAAAAAAAATACATGAACTATACAGATTTTATTTCGAATTACATTCGGACTTTAAAAAAAATGCGTGAGGATCTTCGTTCCTGATGGGGGTGCCCTGACCGCACACGCTTTAATTTATTTTTTTCAAAATTTCAAAATAAAATATAGCTTATATTAGACACGCATAATGTAGCTTCCTATTAGTGAAAGAATTTTTGAAATCGGTTAAGTAGTTCCAGAGATTACCCCCAACATACCCACAAACAAACACACAATTTTACCTCTTTATTATATTATATACTAGCTGTGCCCGGCATGCGTTGCATGCTCGTCATTTTTTTTGCACATAATAATAGGGGTTAAGGTATGAAATTGCCGATTTGTACTGAAAAATTAAAACTCGTTTTTTTCTAAAATATAACATATTTATTTAATCAAAATATTTACCCTCATTATCTATACATTGTTGCCATCTAATCGGAAGTTCATTTATGCCTTTGCGATAGAACTCTGGGGATGTAGATTCGACAAACTGTGTGAAAGCATTTTGTACTGCCTCTTGGGAAGAAAATTTTTTACCACGTAGGAAATTGTCCAAATCACGAAAAAAATGGTAGTCCGTTGGAGCAAGGTCTGGCGAGTACGGAGGATGACGTATGGTTTCTAACTGCAGCTCCTGTAGAGTTACAACGGTTTCTCGTGCAGTGTGAGGTCTTGCGTTATCATGGAGCAATAATGGTGAAGATCGATTCACGAGTCGGGGCTGTTTCACTGCTAGTTTCGCCATCATTGTTCGAAGTTCGGCACAGTAAACATCTGCTGTTATTGCTTGACCAGACCTGAGAAAGCTATAGTGAATAACACCATGAATAGACCACCAAACAGTTACCATTACCTTTTTATTGGTAACCTTTGCCTTAGGGCACTGTTGCGGCGTTTGACCTGGGGTCAGCCATTGCATTTTTCGGTTTCGGTTATCGTAAAGAATCCACTTTTCGTCACATGTCATAATTCGATCCAATATTCCTTCATTTCTGTACCGATCCAACAAGGCAACGCAAGTTTCAACACGCGTTTCTTTCTGCAGATCAGTCAAATCATGAGGCACCCATTTTTCATATTTCTTTATCTTATTCATTTGATGCAAATGAGTCAATATTGTAGGTAAGGTAACGTTAAACCATGCAGCTAATTCCTGGGTAGTTTGACTCGGATCGGCTTCCACCATCTCCTTCAATTCAGCGTTATTCACCTGTGTGGGCGGTCTTCCACGTGGTTCGTTCTTCAAGTCGAAGTTTCCATTACGAAAGCGTTTAAACCAAAAACGCACAGTTCGTTCATTAGCAGTCTCCTTTCCAAACGCAGCATTGATATTGCGAGCCGTTTCTGCCGCGTTAATTCCGCGTCGGAACTCGTATTCAAAGAATACTCGGATTTTCGAAGTATCCACCTTTCCCGTCTAAGCTGAATAAAAAAAACAATTGAAAGTCGAAAATCGAATGTTGCACATTTTTTAAAACAAGAACCTTATAGGTATCATGTGAAAAAAGTTTCACTCGAAAATCTCACATCATGAAGGTTTTATGTCAATTCAAAGTATCTATTACTATAAAATGGCAATTTCATACTTTAACCCCTATTATATAGCCTATGTCCATCTGGAATAATGTACCTTTCAAAAGGCGTAAGAATTTTTGAAATCGGATTAGTAGTTTCGGAGATATTACCTTCTACATCCAAACTTACAAACTTTACCTCTTAATATTAGTGAAGAAGTATAGATAGATATATGTAATTTTGCACGCCATCACTGGCAAATGTGTCCATCTGACTACTTATTTATTTACCACCTATTGTAACGCTCATTGCAAATATATAAAAAAATGAATTGAATTAATAACTCTTTTTTGACCGTTTTTTAAACTGCCGTTTTTGTAGTTTTACCATTTCATTGACGATATCTAACGTGTAATATGTGTAAATGGAAATACAATAGGTTGATGGTAAGTATAATAAATGGCTTAAAAGTCTAGTATGTGTGTATAAGGAGAGTATTACATCGTGTATGGTGTTACGGATTACGTAGGGCAGCACGTTGATATTAAAACGGCGTAGCTTATAACTGTCTGTAGTGCGTGTTTGAAGAGAGCCTTTGATTGTGTGTGATGTGGGGATCAGGGAGAGAGAGGATTGTATTTAACAGAGCAGAGACACATGTTGATAGTAGAACTGATGTTAGAAAGTCCCGTGTAATGTGTGTATGAGGAGAGCGATGGATCGCGAATGGTTTGGGGACACGTCTTGATTTTAATGCTCATATCTAAATAAATTTATTTTTTTTACAAAATTATTATATTATTAGATGGAAACTTACATAGAGATTTTTTTCCAGCCCTTGGTACAGGACTTAATGCAGCTCTGAAAGATTTGGGTAATTTAAGTAAGTGGATTTTTTTAAACAATTATGTCTGCTTTGCTTTTACGTCCAATAGATGGCGCTTACCATGTTTTTATTTGTTTTCGGGTAAAAAGAGTGTTTTTACCCTGCGATAGGTATATAAAAACACGTGCGTATTCGAATGCAACGTTGGGTCAAAATTTCAAAGCAATCGGTGAAGAACTTTCGGAGAGTTAAGATTATTATTTTTTATTTATACAGAGTTAACATTTTATTAAATTGACCAACTTCTGCTGTCCAGATTTTTTTCTTCCAATACAACGAAACGACCCTTATAAGAAAACTGAGTCGATCAGCATTAAAAAAATGACTTTTTTTATTTTATGGACAACTCACGCTTGACCAAAAAATTTACTACGCCAATATTGTTTTCACAAAAAAAGACCTATAGTTGCAGATTTCCTCAGACTGTCCTAGTAGAAAAAAACACTGTATATATTGATGTTCAATGAAAACAAACGCTAAGTATCTTTCTATGTATGTATATATACGTCAGAATAACAAAACAACAATGTATTTGTTAAACAAATAACAGAAAAACGCTAACAAAATCATTACTTAAAAGTATGTACTGTCCTTTCAATGGTCTCATGCAAAACAGCTTATATCAAGTCTGAATTCCAGAGTCAGACCTCACAGTAAACAGCTTCGTCATTGTGCCAAAACTAGACAGTCACAGAGTATGTGGTATGGAGTTTACAGTTTTTCCCGACTGAATCTCTATACTGATATTTCCAAAAGTTCCATTCTGTGAAAGCTATTCTCAAGTCTCTAGTGGGGCCACTAGGTTAATTTTCCTATGACTATCGTGAAATAGCTTTGCCATTATAAGATTTATGCCATTATAAGTCTTTATGAGATAATAATATTGATTCTTTTTCTTTCACAGAGGTACCTGGGACCGCGGATGATGTTGTCATTGCTCTCCTTAAAGGTAAGATTTATATTTCAGCTGGATTGTGGGTTTAATGTGAAAGAAATATTTGCTGGAGAACAGTGATTAAAACGCGAGACATGGCTGAAAAATCGGAACCCAAAGGAGTTTCGCCTTCCTAAATACGAATAGATATACCCATGAAACTTGGAAGAACCGGCAACAGTGGAAGATTTATTTGAGTAAATAAATATCAAACTGCCATATTCTACTCTTATATTCTATATACATATATACCTTATATTCTACTCTTGCTACCCGAATATTATATCCATATACTTCAGAATATCCGGCAATCATAGAGAAACCTGTCGTCTTCTGGCTCCAGATTATGATTGCCTAGAAGACTCATTCTGAATCTCGCCAGACCGTCACATTCGCACAGGTGATGCGTCATGGACTCTTCCTCCTCGTTGCAGGCTCTGCAGATGTTATCACCTGCTAAATTAATTCTGCAGAGGAGGCTTTTTGTACTGAAGTGGCCCGTGAATACTCCAGTCAGTTGCCGTAGCTGTTATTTGCTGTTCAAATACTTCCTCAAAGACATCAAATCTGCATCAATATGCAGATTTGATGTCTTTGAGGAAGTATTTTGCGTGCTTTAAGCCATTTACTAGTTCAGTCCCCTATTCGGTTCCTTTCATACTGAGTCCACGAAAAGAGGCGAAAGTACTTCTCCCTGTGGACTCTTGAAGTTAACGTTGTAATTGAATCGCCTAGGAGCGTCGACTGAATCATTCTACTTTTAATCATGTTGTCCAACGCTACATATGGTTGGATGAATACCGTACTCTCTAGCCGATGAATGTATAGCCTCAAAGGTTGTAGATCAGAAGCTCTCTATATCGAGAAAGGCGCTCAAGCAGATTTCTAGGTGTTCCAATGCTGCCTCTGCCTTTCTCACTGCGTAGTATAAGGCAACCTCCGTGGCCTTGTCACCTCCCTTATATGTGTGTCAATCATCGTCTCTAACGTTTTCAAGAAATATGATGTCAGACTTATTATTTACCATAGTGGACACAGACCCTTCTTACACAACGTCTTGTACATGACGGATGTATGGCCTTGAAACGGCACGCTGGAGAAGCGGTTTGGGGAGTCCACTCTTTTAAGAGGTGCGGTTATTCCTCGGGGCGTGAGCTCAAGGCTTGCTGTAGCGGCTTTTCAATCGCTTAGTCGCTTTTTACGACATTTACGGTGAGAGATGATGTGGTGATACCGAACGGAAATTTAATTTACCAGACTTTATTTCTGAGTGGAGTTTGTGGTAAAGATATATAAACTAAAGTGAATTATTAAAGATAATATGGGTGTTAAATTGTGACATCATATTTTTTTAACAATATTTTTCTAAAATAATAGTACATTACTGTCCATGCCCGAAATAAAGCAATTGACGGCCGAGTAATATTGGAAGGACGAAGCGAAGCCGAGTCCTTTTAAAATAAACTAGGCCGTTAATCGCTATTGTATGCTAAGACTTGTATACTATTTTTCTCTAATTTGCGAGGAAACAATAAAAAAATTAATTCAAGAAACAGAAGTTTGCTTCTTCAGCTATGTCTGGTGGCGTTAAATCTAATTCACCTTCCAACGAACATTAGACAACTTAAAATTGTGATAAACTTATGAGAACATAACATTCACAATACAGAGTAGGTATCTGATTTTCATTCCCGCCAATTCGACTGCGCGCGGTCTTTGTTTTTTTTTAAACTTGAAAAGAAATGCACATTCAGCCTTCATAATAATAAATATCGTGTACCTAAAAAAAAACCTAATTTATGTTAGTGTGCACTAAAAGTAACCTCGCTACTGTCCAGCAATCTCTATTATTGTCGTATTGGAAATTGCTGGCGTGCGTACAGAAAAGAGCCCATTGACGTTTTTTAAAATATTTTAAAATTTAAAATTTTTAAGCTATTTCCGAGCCATTCCGGAGGAAATAAAATTGTGTACATACATTATAGTAATTTTCTGTTTTCAGTTACCGATGTCGCCAACGACATTGGCAATGCAGTGAGTCCAAACTGTAAGTACAAATGTTTATTTTATTTTATTTATTTAGATACAATTTATTGTATATACAAAACATGAAATAATAAAAAAGAAAGAAGAAGAAATGTATAAAAAATTATAAATAAACTTATCTACTGCGAAGATGTCCAGATGACCTGGAAAAATATAAGTGAAGTCAAGACAGAAAACACTGGGTGTGTTCTGCGTATTGAAAAATGTATATACATTCTGGACCTATGTTGGACTGATGATGATGTTCCGTATAAAATAGATTTTTATATGGAAAACAGGCGGCAGACGAGCATACAGTTCACCTGATGGTAAGTGGACACTGTAGCCCGTAGACATCCGCGATACATGACAACGACAACGTCCAGAACGACAAATGTTGCCACGCCCGCGGATACGCTACCTACCTTTGGAGATATAGGAATAGATTTGGAGCAAATTTTGGTAAAATGGGGAGGGATAGCATAGAATTAATATGGGCTCTGAGCACATACCATTGAAACACGTACGTATGATTACATTGGGGAAATAGGATAAAGTGAGTGCATTTCATGGTAGCCTTCTGTGAGAGAGGGATAATGGGGACAGTCAAGCACGCCCAGCGGTTGCGATAGTGCAGCATGCACTTTCCCCCTCCTAATAAAATAGTAATAAGAATCTACATATAATTCATAATTAGAAACAAATTAAATAACGTACGTATACATTTTATATTCTAAATCGGTTCTGAACCCATATAATAAAGCTATTTGTTTACCTTTTATACCGTTTGCCTTTATGTAGTCAACTCGTGACCACGGCTGGTGTAACCCGCGCCGAAACGTCGAGTAGGAATAAAAGGTAAACAAATAGCTTTATTATACGCGTTCAAACCCGATTTAGAATATAAAATGTGTACAAAACGCAAAATTTTAAAAGTTATAACATACGTATAAAATCTATACTCCATCCAATACTCATGTTTCGTCTCTTTTTCAGTTGGTACAGCATTAAAGAAACGTAAGTTTTATATGTTATTTTCTTTTAGAAAGTTTGAAACTTAGAAGAAAAATGAGGTTTAAGAGGAGAGCTTTAGATCGTGTGTGATGTGGCGACAAGGGACAGGACTGTAGCTAACAGTAGAGAGACACACGCTGATAGTATAATCGATGACTTAAAGTCTTGTGTTGTGTGTTTGAGGAAAGCTTTAGATCGTGTGTGATGTGGCGACAAGGGACAGGACTGTAGCTAACAGTAGAGAGACACACGCTGATAGTATAATCGATGACTTAAAGTCTTGTGTTGTGTGTGTGAGGAGAGCTTTAGATCGTGTGTGATGTGGCGACAAGGGACAGGACTGTAGCTAACAGTAGAGAGACACACGCTGATAGTATAATCGATGACTTAAAGTCTTGTGTTGTGTGTTTGAGGAAAGCTTTAGATCGTGTGTGATGTGGCGACAAGGGACAGGACTGTAGCTAACAGTAGAGAGACACACGCTGATAGTATAATCGATGACTTAAAGTCTTGTGTTGTGTGTGTGAGGAGAGCTTTAGATCGTGTGTGATGTGGCGACAAGGGACAGGACTGTAGCTAACAGTAGAGAGACACACGCTGATAGTATAATCGATGACTTAAAGTCTTGTGTTGTGTGTGTGAGGAGAGCTTTAGATCGTGTGTGATGTGGCGACAAGGGACAGGACTGTAGCTAACAGTAGAGAGACACACGCTGATAGTATAATCGATGACTTAAAGTCTTGTGTTGTGTGTGTGAGGAGAGCTTTAGATCGTGTGTGATGTGGCGACAAGGGACAGGACTGTAGCTAACAGTAGAGAGACACACGCTGATAGTATAATCGATGACTTAAAGTCTTGTGTTGTGTGTGTGAGGAGAGCTTTAGATCGTGTGTGATGTGGCGACAAGGGACAGGACTGTAGCTAACAGTAGTGAGACACACGCTGATAGTATAATCGATGACTTAAAGTCTTGTGTTGTGTGTGTGAGGAGAGCTTTAGATCGTGTGTGATGTGGCGACAAGGGACAGGACTGTAGCTAACAGTAGAGAGACACACGCTGATAGTATAATCGATGACTTAAAGTCTTGTGTTGTGTGTGTGAGGAGAGCTTTAGATCGTGTGTGATGTGGCGACAAGGGACAGGACTGTAGCTAACAGTAGAGAGACACACGCTGATAGTATAATCGATGACTTAAAGTCTTGTGTTGTGTGTTTGAGGAAAGCTTTAGATCGTGTGTGATGTGGCGACAAGGGACAGGACTGTAGCTAACAGTAGAGAGACACACGCTGATAGTATAATCGATGACTTAAAGTCTTGTGTTGTGTGTTTGAGGAAAGCTTTAGATCGTGTGTGATGTGGCGACAAGGGACAGGACTGTAGCTAACAGTAGAGAGACACACGCTGATAGTATAATCGATGACTTAAAGTCTTGTGTTGTGTGTTTGAGGAAAGCTTTAGATCGTGTGTGATGTGGCGACAAGGGACAGGACTGTAGCTAACAGTAGAGAGACACACGCTGATAGTATAATCGATGACTTAAAGTCTTGTGTTGTGTGTTTGAGGAGAGCTTTAGATCGTGTGTGATGTGGCGACAAGGGACAGGACTGACGGTATAATCGATAACTATAGTATAGTGTGACTATGAAATTATTAGCTCATTAGGAGTCTTGCGTAGCGTGTGTACTTGTGTAGTTAGTGTTGTGTGAAAGCCGCATTATACTTTTTCTACTTTTTCAGTGCTCGATCAAGTATTACTTGGAGTTTTATGTGGAGTGGGCTCTCCGGGTAAGATTTTTGTTTAAACATTATATTTTTTCTTGTTATTTTAATTTTAATAAGACGTATCTAAATTTGACTATTAATCTATTAATAGTCAATGAAACAATCTATTAATAGTCAACGTAACAATCTATTAATAGTCTACGAAACAATCTATTAATAGTCAACGAAACAATCTATTAATCTATTAATAGTCAAAGAAACAATCTATTAATAGTAAACGAAACAATCTATTGATCTATTAATAGTCAAAGAAACAATCTATTAATAGTAAACGAAACAATCTATTGATCTATTAATAGTCTGCGAAACAATCTATTAATAGTAAACGAAACAATCTATTGATCTATTAATAGTCAGCGAAACAAGCTATTGATCTATTAATAGTAAACGAAACAATCTATTGATCTATTCATAGTCAAAGAAACAATCTATTAATAGTAAACGAAACAATCTATTGATCTATTAATAGTCTGCGAAACAATCTATTAATAGTAAACGAAACAATCTATTGATCTATTAATAGTCTGCGAAACAATCTATTAATAGTAAACGAAACAATCTATTGATCTATTAATAGTCAGCGAAACAAGCTATTGATCTATTAATAGTAAACGAAACAATCTATTGATCTATTCATAGTCAAAGAAACAATCTATTAATAGTAAACGAAACAATCTATTGATCTATTAATAGTCTGCGAAACAATCTATTAATAGTAAACGAAACAATCTATTGATCTATTAATAGTCTGCGAAACAATCTATTAATAGTAAACGAAACAATCTATTGATCTATTAATAGTCAGCGAAACAAGCTATTGATCTATTAATAGTCAACGAAACAATCTATTGATCTTTTAATAGTGAACGAAACAATCTATTGATCTATTAATAGTCAATGAAACAATCTATCGATCTATTAATAGTCAACGAAACAATCTATTATAAGTGATTTATTTATTTATTCAATGAGCTAATTTGTTTATTTCACTTTTAGGTCTCACGGGAAAACTTTTAGGCGATACCCCAGGTAGGTAACTTTCAATATTTATTTATATGGTAGGTTTCGTTTCAATTGAGGCATAAACCTTTGTGTTCAACGTGTCGGAGTCACGGGATGGTCACGTGATCAGTTGTCACGTGACCGTGACGTGACCAGGCGCGCTTTGCGGATGGGAACCATTTTTAAATTGTTGACGTTTTGTGAAGTGCGAATTATCTCCCTAACATTTCTTAGACTTTTAATTTTTATCGGCCTTTTGCTGAAGTAGTTACTCATGGGATGTTACAATGAATGAATTTGGGATGTCACAGAATGGCAAGTGGTAGTAAGTTTGACTTATGGTATACGTCTATCCCTTGCGAGGTTTAATACTTGCATATTCCATTATAACCGCCTTTGTATTACAAATTGGCGACCAACTAGCCCAATTAGTGAAGCCCCTGTCTGCTGTGCAAATGGTCACGGGTGCGATGATCGGTCGGACAACCATTTGTATAATAGCAGGTGTTTGTTCGTGGCCGAGTGTTGCACTTATTATGTTCGTTCATTGTGGACCCACGGCCACATGGCGCTCTGCAATACATAATAAAACATAAAATTTTGACTAATGCGCCGTGTTTACATCGTAAACTACAATCAATATAATTATACACACAGGCACTCACACACGCGCACACTCATCCACACACAGCCATATACACACACTCTCCCATACATTTACCCGAGTCTTTTTGGTGGGGATGTTTTGTTCATAGATAAAATAATTATTAAAACTTCAGAGACAATAATCATTTTTTTTTAATTCAAACAAATACTTAACAATATTTTTTTAAGTACACGAATAGTGGAAGGAAGTTCCATTGGTTCCACTATTCTACGGTTGGTATGGTATACAGGTAGAATTTATTAGAAGAACTAACAAAGGACTTAAGCAGTTGCGCGTCTCACCAATTAGCAGCGTTAGATACTACGCGATAAGGGAAAAAGACCTTCGTAGCCGTCTCTCATCTCCTCACGAGGGGTGGAGTTCCGCTTCTGGGCAAAGATGCCCACTGACGGAGGTTTCCTTCGCCGCTCGCTAATGCGGTCACGCCCATGGGTTGGCTGCTCAAGTGGTTTGGTTTGCCGTTGACAAGTCTTTCGATTGTCTTCGCGCCGCCGCCCGCGCGATCAAGCCCACTGGGTGGATTTCACTTGTGGAAAGCCCAGTGCGCGACCTGACGCGAGCGGCGACTAGTCCGCTGTTGATGAAGTGCCACGTGGGTGCGACTAGGTCGCGCGGAAACGATAGACGTAGCCTTGTAAGTGACACTTAAATATCTTTAATCTGTGGCAATTAAAATTTAATTGTGACGTCACCTGACCAAAATGAAATTGGTTATTATTGGTTATTACGTGACAATTATTATTTCACATGGTTTGTATTGTATTATTTCACATGAATTAGGATATTGAGTTTGTATTAAGATAATAATATACATATTTATATATTACTAGCCGTGCCCGGCATGAGTTGCATGCCCGTCAATTTGTTTGCATATAATATATGTATATACATAATATATAGCCTATGTCCATCTGGAATAATATACCTTTCAAATGGTGAAAGAATTTTTCAAATAGGTGCAGTGGTTCCGGGGATTACCCTCCACATACACACAAACTCACAAAATTCGCACTCTCTCTTTATTATATTAGTATACTCGTAGATTCACTTTACGATGACATTACCTTTGAATGTATTTATCTGACTTTTTAAATCAATTATTTTAATTAATGATAATGCAATGGGATTAATTACACCGTACTGCTACAAATTATGGTGACCTCAAAAACGTAAAAGAGGACCTCATCGTCGGTATGGACTAAATGACTATAGTTAAGCTTTTTTAAAACGAAAAAGACATTATGTCAAGAACATAAATGGAAACATGCTCTAACATGTGATTTTTAATATACAAGTAATAAAATAACTGTATTTTTTTTATATTTTCACTATTTGGGATTTTTATATATTATTTATATTGGGACATTAGGAATCGACATTGGGTCCCTTCTCTCGGGTTTTGATAGTGGTTCAGTTAAATAATTCTGTATTTTTTCAGGAATTCTACTGAAGCAAAAGCCAAAATTGTGCGCTGGTGCAGACGTTGATATTTGCAAGTGCGGTAGCACCGGAGGTAATACCGGAGGAAATACCGGAGGAAGCGACGGCGGTAACACCGGAGGAAATACCGGCGGTAATACCGGAGGAAATACAGGCGGTAATACCGGAGGAAATACCGGCGGTAATACCGGAGGAAGCGACGGCGGTAACACCGGAGGAAATACCGGCGGTAGATAAAATCTTTATTCTCTATTATTATTGTAATATAATCTCTAGTAGATAAAATCTCTAAGCCAGTTGATTCCGATTATTTTTCAAATTCAAATTCAAATTTGCACAATGTGAGCACAAGAGGTGTGAGCACAAGTACATTCGATCGTCACAAGTACATTCGATCGTCACAAGTACATTCGATCGTCACAAGTACATTCGATCGTCACAAGTACATTCGATCGTCACAAGTACATTCGATCGTCACAAGTACATTCTGCAGCAGTGTGTGTCATCTCATAAACTCTAAATGAAATAGGACTGTTCAAAGTTACTGTAGGTACTAGATTTAAACGAAATTACATTATTTTCGAATGGTAACACGTGGATGATCTATTGGAATTCATCACAGGAACATTGAGATTAGCGGCTCTCAATGCAGGGCATACCACAACCTATGACAATGACTGATTAATTGGGTATTTATTTTAATTTTGTAAGATTCTAGAAACCTCATTACCGTATGTAAGATCCTACAAAAATAGTGTCAATGTCAATTAGTACACTGAAACTGTTATATCTAATTAAAATTAACATGTATTTCATGATTCTATTATCTATATATAAATAAAAATGTAAGCGTTCGTTTATTCAAAATCTTAAATCTCCGAAATCACCGATTGCTTTGAAAGTTTGACACAACATTGCATTCGAATACGCGCGTGTTTTTATATACCTATCACAGGTATATAAAATGCTTTTTACCCAAAAAGCAGGTAAGACAGGGTAAGCGCCATCTGTTATATATCATATACGAATATACTATCATATATATATCATACTATACGAATATATATATCAATATATATGTATGTACATATATTGTTTTAAAGAAGATGACCGGGTAGCAGACTTTTTATTTCGTACACAATACTATTTACATCGCAATAATATTATGTAGGTAGTCAAGTTTCGGGAGCAAGAAAACTGCTTTTATAAAAAATAATAATTAATATATTAAACTAATTAGATTGAAGACAAGTGGCAGAGCTTGATGCCAGTATTCAACTATCTTATTTAATTAAATCTAACTAAGAAGTAATCTCTTATGGCTACATCCTAAATGCTAACTAAGCGCTAGGTTCCTAGAACTACAGGTTTGACCGGCCGCCCGGTTCTGCTGACCCAGCTATCAATAGCAAGAGCTTGGGTGACGTGACTAGATACGAAAAATCTGGACTCGGGAGTACTCCACACTACACGAGTGTCCCGCGTGTGTCTGAAACTATGGTTTCCGTTCATAATTCTGAATTAATTGACATTATAATGGTACGTATTTTTACTCTATAAAAGTAAACATTTTTGCGCTTTGCATTTAGATAATTTATATGAAAAAATTGGTAGCAATTTACTATTTTGCAGCCACAACAACGCGTGGCCGGGCTCAGCTAGTTAAAAATAAATAATTGGTGACTAATTTAGACGTATGTGCATAAAACTATCCACACTCGCTCGCTCGGGAGTTTGACTTTTGAAGGCGCCCGCTTCTGTCATTAAGTGGATATAAACTATGTAACGAGTTTACACACGTACGAGTAAATGAATCACCAATTATTTATTTTTAATATAATAAATAATCGTGAATTACATTTTAATTTTAATGAGATATAATAGTTTCAGTGTACTGGTTGATATATTAAAATATTTCACACTATCGTTGTAGGATCTTATACACTCACAGGCACGGAATCTTGCCAAGCGCTTAACTCGCGATAAATAAAGTTTTTAGTATTTCTAATGAATGTTTGTTATGACGGTATGTTGAAAAAATGTTTACCTTCAGTTCAAGAGGGTAGTTCATTATGTTTGAGTGTACTGTGACATTTCTTTTAACTTTTAGTGGAATTTGGTAATTTGAGCGACGAAGTTGAAGTCTTAAATTTGGTATTGTGAAAAGTGTACCGTTAGATTACTGCATTTTCGTGATTTTGTAATTTGAATTCAATATTCAGAGGTACCTTAAAACCAAACAAAATGCCAATACCACCAGCTCAGGTTGCACAAGCCGTAACATTAATCCATCGGGGCCTGACACAACGTGAAGTAGCTATCGCGCTTAATGTACCACGTTCGTCAATGCAGTACGCTTTGAAACGATACCAGGAGACTGACCACTACATCTGTAGACTAGAGATGGCAATAATGGTTGAAATTGGTTATTAGTTAATAGTTAATTGATAAAAAAAAATATCGATAATTTTATTGGTTGAAAATATTAGTTAATATTCTTATTCAAGTACCCCTAAAACATGTTGATGTTAATGATGATAAAGTCGAATATTCTACTTATGCATGTTAAATTCAATGAACTTTCCTTCATACTTGAACAGGCTTAGGACTGTCTAGCATTATCTTAGTTAGATATTTAAACATTTTAACACGTAAGAACAGCTAGGCGTATTTAAAGTTCATTGATTTTATGTACATTGTTTTAGTATTTACCTACACTTTTATTTTTTTTATGGTTTTTGTACATTTTTTTTGTGTTGTTCATTTTTTAGTTTAATTTTTTTTTGTTGGTCATTTGATTTTATTTACATTTAATAACATAATTTGGGCCACTCTTGTGATGTGGTGAGGCGGGTTCTTCTATCATTTACGATATATCCCGCCTTTGAAAATGCCCGCTCACGGGGCACCGATGATACCATTATATTACATTTGGTTTTGAAAATTTTGTATAGTACAGGATATATACATTTGTGTGTCCGCCACCATGTCAAGGGACAAAGTTTTCTGTTAATAACTGTCTCCTTTAAGAACAAGGTTCATTTAAGAACCTTTAAGAAGATAA
The DNA here is from genome assembly GCA_914767545.1 of Sesia apiformis. Classification (NCBI taxonomy): domain Eukaryota; kingdom Metazoa; phylum Arthropoda; class Insecta; order Lepidoptera; family Sesiidae; genus Sesia; species Sesia apiformis. The sequence goes on along the minus strand of OU611977.1, from coordinate 870,641 downwards.
GTCTTTTTTACAATACTTGCAAGTTGCGACTTTTTCTACTCCCACACACTTATCAAAATGGTTCCAAGTCTCATTATTCCGTCTCGGCATTTTGTAAAACAAACTTCACATTCAGGAGAAACACAACAACGACGACGCTACTTTGTTTTCAAGATACTTATTACAACTAACCAACCAATAAAAACAACAACGACTCGACTTTGTTTTTACTTAATAACACTGACCAACTAATAAAAATAACAACGACGCGCAACTAACCAACCAATAACCAATAACATTACCTACGTATTTGATAAAAATATCACATCACTTTGTTTAGAATAAAAATATCGACAACAGTAAATCAGTGAATAAATAAAAATAACAACGACGCGCAACTAACCAACCAATAACCAATAACATTACCTACGTATTTGATAAAAATATCACATCACTTTGTTTAGAATAAAAATATCGACAACAGTAAATCAGTGAATAAATAAAAAATGTGCTTTATTTTAAGGGCGATAGGCCATGCAATTGAATGCACTTAACTTTTTAAATATTCTTCACAACGGCTAACTTCAGTCCGGTCACCTGTACCTACTATCATGTCGGAAAAGGACGGAAGTAAAATATGTCAGCGTACAAAAATGTTCCATAACTATAAAACTTTAAAGTTGAAATTTAAATGCAGAGGCAGGCAAAGCGTGAGGTGAGGTCATCAACCCAGATTGAAGTTGATATTTTTATTCAATAACGTTAATTTTGTTTATTAAACAGAATGGTTGATTTTTAATATTAGTTAATTTTAATGGTTGATGGTTATATTTATCATCTCTAGTCTACAGTAGAGATGATAAATATAACCATCAACCATTAAAATTAACTAATATTAAAAATCAACCATTCTGTTTAATAAACAAAATTAACGTTATTGAATAAAAATATCAACTTCAATCTGGGTTGATGACCTCACCTCACGCTTTGCCTGCCTCTGCATTTAAATTTCAACTTTAAAGTTTTATAGTTATGGAACATTTTTGTACGCTGACATATTTTACTTCCGTCCTTTTCCGACATGATAGTAGGTACAGGTGACCGGACTGAAGTTAGCCGTTGTGAAGAATATTTAAAAAGTTAAGTGCATTCAATTGCATGGCCTATCGCCCTTAAAATAAAGCACATTTTTTATTTATTCACTGATTTACTGTTGTCGATATTTTTATTCTAAACAAAGTGATGTGATATTTTTATCAAATACGTAGGTAATGTTATTGGTTATTGGTTGGTTAGTTGCGCGTCGTTGTTATTTTTATTTATTCACTGATTTACTGTTGTCGATATTTTTATTCTAAACAAAGTGATGTGATATTTTTATCAAATACGTAGGTAATGTTATTGGTTATTGGTTGGTTAGTTGCGCGTCGTTGTTATTTTTATTAGTTGGTCAGTGTTATTAAGTAAAAACAAAGTCGAGTCGTTGTTGTTTTTATTGGTTGGTTAGTTGTAATAAGTATCTTGAAAACAAAGTAGCGTCGTCGTTGTTGTGTTTCTCCTGAATGTGAAGTTTGTTTTACAAAATGCCGAGACGGAATAATGAGACTTGGAACCATTTTGATAAGTGTGTGGGAGTAGAAAAAGTCGCAACTTGCAAGTATTGTAAAAAAGACTTATCTTCTTAAAGGTTCTTAAATGAACCTTGTTCTTAAAGGAGACAGTTATTAACAGAAAACTTTGTCCCTTGACATGGTGGCGGACACACAAATGTATATATCCTGTACTATACAAAATTTTCAAAACCAAATGTAATATAATGGTATCATCGGTGCCCCGTGAGCGGGCATTTTCAAAGGCGGGATATATCGTAAATGATAGAAGAACCCGCCTCACCACATCACAAGAGTGGCCCAAATTATGTTATTAAATGTAAATAAAATCAAATGACCAACAAAAAAAAATTAAACTAAAAAATGAACAACACAAAAAAAATGTACAAAAACCATAAAAAAAATAAAAGTGTAGGTAAATACTAAAACAATGTACATAAAATCAATGAACTTTAAATACGCCTAGCTGTTCTTACGTGTTAAAATGTTTAAATATCTAACTAAGATAATGCTAGACAGTCCTAAGCCTGTTCAAGTATGAAGGAAAGTTCATTGAATTTAACATGCATAAGTAGAATATTCGACTTTATCATCATTAACATCAACATGTTTTAGGGGTACTTGAATAAGAATATTAACTAATATTTTCAACCAATAAAATTATCGATATTTTTTTTTATCAATTAACTATTAACTAATAACCAATTTCAACCATTATTGCCATCTCTACTGTAGACCAATCAGTGGAGGCATAGGATGCACATCAGCTCGGGACGATTTATTGCACTGGAAATTTTGAGAAACAACCATCTTACCGCTATTGAGATCCGCCAGCAGCTACAAATCGCGAGATGCGTGAATGTTAGCGAACGTACAGTGAGAAGCCGCATGGAGGAAGTGTATTTTAAATCAAGGAGACCAGCACGCGGTCCTCAACTTCGGTTCGCACGAGACCACGCACACTGGACCCACGAGCAATGGGCTAAAGTTCTGTTTACAGATGAGTGCAGAATCGCTTTACGTGCTCCATATGGTCGAGAACGAGTCTGGAGAAGAAGAGGAGAACGGTTTTTACTCATCACCACCACACAAACAGTGAGTTTTCACGGAGGTTCCATACTGGTTTGGGGAGGAATAAATTCCGACGCTCGTACGGAGGTGGTTATCGTCGATAATCGGCTAACTGCAACTCGATACATCGAGGAGATCCTTCAGAATCATTTTATACCTTGTTTGGGGTTCACTGGACACGACCAATTCCTTTTAATGCACGATAATGCACGCCCACACGTCGCACGTTGCGTGAATGAGTACCTTCAAGAGGTCGACATTCAGAACTTGCAGTGGCCAGCTCGTAGCCCGGACTTAAATCCAATAAAACACATTTGGGACATGCTCAAAAGAAAGATAAAGTCAAGCTCTAACCTGCCACAGACACTCAATCAGCTACGAAATGCAGTACTGGACGCTTGGGAAAACATACCGCAAGTTGATGTCAGAAACATCTTTCAAAGCATGCCAGATCGAATGCAGATGCGGTTATCAGGGCCAGAGGAGGAAACAGCCGATACTAAAACGTATAGATGATAAAGAAAATTAGCAAACTCTTCATTTTGTAGCGTTGTAAAATTGAGTGTTTAAAATTCTTTTTTTCTGTAAAAGTGCGTGGTCTTAAACAAAACTTTAAATTTGTATGGTAATCTTTCAAAAAAGTTATAAAAAAAATAAAAGCGACACGTATCGAGCCCACGTACACTTAATTTATTGAAGAAAATTTATTTAAATGCAAGCTACAGCAAAAATCACACGTGGCCAACTTTCCGTGCCGGTGAGACATTAATTAACACATGGTGTTACTGAACCTTTCCTGAAATCTGAAATGATGGATTCTACTCATAATTCTGAGTAAATTGACGTGAAATTCTGAATTCATGAAGGAATTTTTCTATTTACTCAACTTACATGAAACTCTAAATTAACTCGTTGTTTAATTTTTTTTTTATCTTTTTAGGTACCGAAGAAGATTGTAGCACAACAACAAAATATTAATTCCCAGCATTTTAACAAATAGAAAACACGATATTTTTGAAAGAAATTACTTTAAAAAATATCGATTCAGATATTATATTTAATTCAGAATCTTTAATTACCGTATAAACTGTAAATGTAACTAATTGCCGTATAAAGAATTTCAATTGTAACAAACTGCTGTTTAAAGAATTTCGATTCTAACGAAATGCCGTATAAAGAATTTCAATTGTAACGAAATGCCGTATAAAGAATTTCAATTGTAACAAAATGCCGTATAAAGAATTTCAATTGTAACAAAATGCCATATAAAGAATTTCAATTGTACAAATTCCGTATAAATAACTGTAATTGTAACATATTACCGTATAATATTATATATTACATATTACTGTAACAATAATAGGTAACTATTATCAATAAATAATAGTTACCTATTATTGTAACATATAACTACCTATTTTAAATGATATCATTACTTTTATGTATTGTTTGTTGAATTGTATTTTTTTGTTTTGGTATTTAAGTAATTTCAATTACTTCAATATTGTAAAATCTCCACCGAATGCAATAAAAATATGAAATACTTTTATTATACAGATTTTGTATCCATTACACCCCTGAAAGCAACCCTGTATCCTTTCCTCTGCCCTGTAAGTGGATATCTTCTAGATTGAAATTTCCATGTTTCTTGATTTTAATTGCTTCCCGCATAATCCTGGAGAAATAGTAGCGATCAGTGGAGAGGTCTTACGGACTATGGACAATCCAGTGATTGATTCTGGCGTTGAGTGAGATTAGATATCGAATCACTTTTCACTAATGTACCTCTTAAATACGTTGTTTTGACGTCATATAGGATATGCTGGGCTCTAATAACCTATCAGCAGATTTCATTACTCTTCTTGAACACTGTCTGGAAGGCAATTACTTCCTGTACCAAGGTCAATACTGTCTCCAGGTAGATAGTTTCGCTATGGGTAATCCAGTAGTACCAGTAATTGCCAATATCTGGATGGAATATTTTGAAGAAAATGCTCTCAACCTTGGACCAAACACCGTACGACTATGGAAGAGTTATGTTGACGACATCTTCGGCATTTTCAAAACAAGTAGACAGAAAGTAGAATAAAATATTCAATACCTGAATTACATTCATCCAAAAATGAGATTCACATGTGAAAGGGAGAAAAACAGAATTTTAGCACTCCTAGACGTTAAACTGTGAATAGGATTTTGCAAGGTCGGCGGCGCGCCCGCATACCCCCTGGTGTTGCAGGTGCCCATGGGCGGCGGTAACACTTACAGGTAACAGATTTCACCTGGCGTCCTCTTTGAATTTAAAATTTTTAACATGTAGGACTGTTTCCAACCAGTACTATATATTAATGAGAAGATACAAGGACAAATATAATGAAAAATACAGATATCTTTTTTTTTTATGGACGAAGGTGGCAGACGAGCATACAGTCCACTTGATGGTAAGTGGATACAGTAGCGCATAGACATTCGTGGTACATGCCAATATTAGTCCAAAATGACAAACGTTGGCACGCCCCCGGATGCGTTGCCTACCTCTGGATATAGGACTGGATTTGGAGAAAGGGTTGAGGAAATTGGGAGGGATAGGATGGGAATGGGCTATGACAGATCTCACTCACTACCGAAACACGTACGTACATTATGGAAATAAGATTAAGTGGGAAATGCAGTACATTTCAAGGTAGTCTTCTGTGAGAGAGGGGTAACGTGGCAAGTCGAGTGCGCCCAGCGGCTGTTGGATTTCAGCGTGCACTCTCCCCCTCATTAAAACACAGGTTATAATACAGAGGTTATAAAGAATGAGCTACTGGAACAATGTTACAATGCCCACGGGCCGTGATAGCTTCTTACCATCACACGGGTCGCTTACACGCTTAATGGTCGCTTGGCCGTGGGTAGCTTTTTAAGAATACAGGAGAATATATTTGCCCCGAATATATTTTTATTGAGGGATTTAGGATCTCAAATATTTAAGTACGTCAAATCTTCTCAAATGTAGGATCTTTTAGAAGAGATATAATCAGGGTTTGTAGCTGATATATTATACCTTAAACGACTTTTAACATACCCACGCGGATAAATGGAATGGAATTATAAATGAAATCACTTATATATTCTAAGGCGGTGTGATATACTTTCAAAATCAGTAAATATCTCGTACGACACCAATAAATAAACATGTTTACTGTTTAAAGTTGTGTCGAGGCAATTAAATCCACGTGAGCGAACGCCGTGGATCACAGCTTATAAAATGGAATCCATTACTGTTACAATAGAAATAATTATTGATTATTCGTTACAAACACTACTGCATCATTTCATCACCTTCTTTGACCTTCAATAAAACGCCTAGTTCGTTGCCATGTTAATATGTGTATAAAGAAATGAACAGTAAAAACAAAAAAAAAATGTACAAAGAACTCGTGAGTCTGTGCGAGAGCCACCTGTCAAAACATGCTGGAATTATTAAAAAGATAGGATTCTGTACATTATATAAGATAATATTTTCTTAGGTTTTCGCGATTACTATACATAGCAATTAAACAACTTTGAACGATATAAATCGCGTATATTTAACATTATTTATATCCCGACGTTTCGAACACTTTGCAGTGGACGTGGTCACGGGGTGACTAATTGATTTTATTTGTCACTTGAGTTATTAAGAAATTATTTGACTATCGTCTGAAATTTTTTTTTTAATCATAACATTCCCTATGCACGCAGTATTCGCTCACGGTGTCCAGAGGTCTTGCAGTATTGCGTTGGCCTTGGAATTTAATTAATTTAATGACTGGATCCCAAGCCGGTGGTACTTGCCAACCATCTTCTCTATTGAAATTTGGGTGTTTCTTGATTTCAATAGCCTCGCGTAACATTCTTGGCATGAACCGGGTCTCTCTAGCGAGGATTTGTGGATTATCGAATCGAATGTAATGGTTGGGTTTGTCCAGAACATGTTCACAAACTGCAGACTTGGTCGAGCGTCTGTTCTTCATGTCAGCTATGTGTTCTTTTATCCGGATACCGATGCTCCTCTTTGTTTGCCCAATGTATGATAACCCGCATTCACAATCAAGCTTGTAAACACCTGCATCTTGTAGGGGAATAGTGCTCTTGACAGGTCTTAAAAATTGGCTAATCTTCTTGTGCGGCTTGAAGTAAGTTTTAATTGAAGCTCGTCTTAAGATATTGCCAATTTTGTCAGTGATGCTCTTGATGTATGGTAAGATGGCAGGTTGTCGCTCAACTGTGGGAGGCTTGGGGGCGGCTTTTGTGACGCATTCGTGGGAGTTTGTGATTGTTGCTTCGCAGTACTTGTTTCACATGCAGAAGCTCTTCCTCGAGGTGGTCAGTGTCACAGATGCCGTGTGCTCTCTGGAACAAAGATTTGCCTACGGTAGCCAACTGACATGGATGGTGATGGGAGTTACCATTGAGATATTTATCTGTATGGGTGGGTTTCCTATGCACAGTATGACCAAGAGAGTTGTTAGGATTTCTGATGACTAGAATGTCAAGGAAAGCTAAGGATTTATTGACCTCAGACACCATAGTAAATTGGATTTTATAGTGTAGAGAGTTTAAATTTAATTTAGTTTAATTAAAGTTTAAATGATTGCAGTGGACGTGACTATTTGATAAAATCAATTACTCACCCCGTGACCACGTCCACTGCAAAGTGTTCGAAACGTCGGGATATAAATAATGATAAATATACGCGATTTAAACCGTTCAAAGTTGTTTAATTGCTATTATGATTTTAAACGTTTGTTATCGTGATTGAACATAATAATAATATGATAATCTGGATAACTTGCCCTATCAGTGCCGTGGAGTCTACAAAGTGAACTGTAGCTGTGGAAGAAGCTCATACATTGGGCAAAACAAGCGAACCATAGCAAGCCGTGTAAAGGAACACATAACCGCCGTGAAAAATAATAACCCACACAAGTCGGCAATAGCAGAGCACCTGTTAGAGGCAGAAGCCAATCATTGGATTGAATTACACAAACCAAAAGTAATTTCGACTGAACGCGATTACATATCGCGTTTGGTCCAAGAGGCAATAGAAATTTTAAAATGCCGAAATTTTAATCGCGAGGTTGGGTTTAATGGGACCCAGTGATTGAACATTGCGAACTCAGGAAAGTAGATGCGTTTTCAAACTCGTGTGAGTGTGTGGTGATATTGTTAGTATAGTGTGCAAGGAACTTAATCAATAAAAGCAAGTTGAGTGTGGGTAGGTGAATCAGAAACTAACACAGCGGAGGGTAGACAGATTTGTCTGTCAATGGCACCTTCACCTGCCTCCGCAGTCTCGTGTTTGGGTGTCGCAAGATTTAAATCACAGAAATTTGGTAGATGCGAATTTCCATATGCGAGATGTTGCTAAAACTAAATGAAATCGATCCATTCATTTCTCAAGAGATTGGTAACAAGCGATGGGAATTGGATCAGCTACGATAAAAATGTTCGGAAACTATCTTGGTCTAAGCGAGGTGAGCCATCAGAAATAGTCCAAAAGCCATGCCTCACTCTAAACAAAGTCACGTTATATGAATGGTGGGACTGGAAAGGCATTGTCTATTACGAGCTTTTGCCACATGGACAAACGATTAATTCTGATGTCTACTGTCGGCAATTAGTAAAATTGAAACAAGCACTTGAAGAAAAACGCCCAGAATTAATGAATAGAAAAGGTGTAGTTTTCCATCACGATAATGCTCCACCGCATACGGTTTTTATGCATCCTCCATACAGTCCAGACGTAGCACCTTATCATTTATTGCGCTCTTTAGAAAATTCTCTATTTGGAGTAAAATTACATTCAAGGGAAGCCTGTAGAGACCGTTTAAATCAGTTTTTCACTCAGAACCCCCACAAATTTCACAGCGATGGGACAGTGGCTCTGCCAGACAAATGGCGAAAGATAATCGAATTAAATGGACAATATTTCGTTCAATAAATATTTATAATAATATAGTATAATATTTATATATTATTTATAACAAATATTTATATTTATAATAATACAAAAAAAGTCTTTATTATTTTCACTATAAAAAACCCGCCAACTTATCCGACAACCTAATATTATGGTATTTTTTTTATGGTCGAAGGCGGCAGACGAGCATACAGTCCACCTGATGGTAGGTGGATACTGTCACCCATAGACATTCGCGATACATGCCAACATTAGTCCAAAATGACAAACGTTGGCACGCCCCCGGGATGCGGTGCCTACCTTTGGAGATGTCGCAATGGATTTGGAGAAAGGGTTGGGAAAATGGGGAGAGATAGGATGGGAATGGGCCCTGGCACATCTCACTCACTACCGAAACACGTACGTACATTTGGGAAATAAGATAAAGTGGGAAATGCAGTACATTTCAAGGTAGTCTTCTGTGAGAGAGGGGTAACGTGGCCAGTCGAGCGCGTCCAGCAGCGTGCACTTAATTGTATTGTAATGATCACTTTTAGGTTAATCCTGTATTGGCCTCAGTTTTATTTCCTTTAATTTACATCTATATATACTATATACTCTGTGGTATCGCTGTAGGGTTGCCAATAAAGTTAAAAAAAATCACTAGTAAAATTGTTTTTTATATAATATACTTATTTTATCAAATACTTTATTATGTTGTCCTTCTGTTTTGTACTGCTTTTTTATAGAAGGTAAGTGGTCACCGCCGCCCATGGACACTTGCATGCGGGTGCGGTAGCGAGTGGGTAGAATCCTGTTCACCTGTCTTGAAGAGCCCCATATTCGTAGTGCAACGGAAATACCTCAGCTCGCGGTTCATTCTACAACTTTCGGGTTCGCGGTATGAAGGGTCTTTTTGTTACGATGACAAACTAAATATTAATGGCTTCGTCATAGTCGCGTAAAAAGAGGGTTCATAATTTTTCACTGATCTCTAGTTAGTACATATGTTTATAAAAAAGTAAGTTTTATTAATAAGGCTTATAGAAAACCAAAACAAAGAAATATTTACTTGAAAATAATAACAGTGCATCACAATGCAGATTCCTTAAGTAATCATAATTAAAATTCGATATCACATAAACATTTAAAATGGTAAATGCAAGAAAGGATCTTTTGTGAAATATGGTATCCTGTCATATATAAATGTTTCTTTTTTGTGGTTTTCACCATTGTGCCGTGAACCGCTCACATTTACGTAAGAAAGAAAAGAAAGAAAAATGATGAAACTAGTACCTGTTTTTCTATATTTGGTGAGTAATATTTTTATTGACCTTGTCGATCACTGATTGAACACTTTCTTCTCGAGCATTGTGGTAGGCTACGAGAAGAGCCGACGCACTTTTCCAAATGCTGATCAGCCGAGGTGAATGCTCTCAACTATGCTCGGAATTTCTTTGCGGGATAAGATCCGAGATGAAGTGTCTCCCCGAAGAACTAAAGTCACTGACATAGCTCACAGCATGAGCATGCTGGAGTGGCAATGGGCAGGTTATATTTGCAGCAGGATCGCTAACCCCTAACGATATCTTGTTGGATAGGGCTTGTTAAACAGCAACTTATGTCTATACATTTTTTACAATGTATGTACTTAGAAAAGTGAAATCTTTTTCTAATACTGTGCTTTTTTTATAGAAAAAAGTTGGCAAGGGATCATACATACAGGCCACCTGGTGTTTTTTTTTTATTTTCGGATTGGCTAAATTCTTGTGACCCCAATGGTCTTTCAAGAGTCACCGGACATGACCACTTGGTGGTAAGTGGAAGATGTCGTCCTTCGCCATCCGCGATACATGCCGACATTAGTCCAGGATGACTAACTTTGGCATGCCCCCGGATGCGCTGCCTATCTTTGTTGATGTAAGTATGGATTTGGAGAAGAAATTGGGAAAATGGCAAGGGATAGGATGGGATGGGACGGGAATGGACTCTGGCACATCTCACTCACTACCGAAACACGTACGTACATGTTAAACTGGGAAATACATTTCGAGGTAGTCTTCTGTGAGAGAGGGCTCGTTACCCCTCTCACACAGAAGACTACCTTGAAAGTACGGCCAGCGACTGTTGGTTTGCAAACCAACAGCCTGGAGGAGGAGCAGCGTGCACCCCCCTCCTCCAGGAAGTCCTGTTACTACAATGTAAAATAATTCATCTTGCCTTTCAGATATGTTACAATCCTAGTGTTGATGCTAGCCTTCTGGGCGGCGGATCCGGTTCCCTCGAGAAGCTCCTCCCATGTGAGTGACTGACACTAATACACAACTTTTCACTGAAAGAACGCAAAAGTTGAATACAAATTGATGGATAGATAAAATACTTTATTGCACACCAAAAACCAAAAATAAAAACAACAAACATTGAAAACTCAAAATGCACAAAAGGTGGTGTTTAGTTATTTATTTTTACACTTCATTGCACAATATCGTACAAAAAGCGAGCTTGATGCCATAAGGCATTCTATACCTTTGGGTTGATTCGGAGAAGTTCAATTAGGAGTTGCATGAAAGACACAATTTAGATGGTGCGGTAAAATAAATATAATACATACAAGGTATACATAATCAATGAATACAGTACTGTTATAGCTAAGAGCGAACTCTGCTAGACAACCTTTCGCTAAGAGCGATCTCTGCCAGACAACCATTGAGTAGAGAGGAAATAATTATTTTTATCGTAGGAGATGTAAATAGATTGTTCAGTATTGAGACTAGAATTGATTTTACCAGTTTTTACCGGACTGCGGAACGCGAAGATGGATATGTTTTTCACCGTTATTTGTTTATAGCCGAATTTCTTGAAAATTCAAAATGGCAGATTTCATGCACCATATTGATTGCTTAAAAAAAAATTAATTAATAAAGCTCATTGAGAGGAATATCAAATTAAAGGTGAAATTGAAAAGACGGTTCCGAATATATAATCCTATTTATATCAACGTAATTATATGAACGTAATTTATATCAGTGCTATTTACGTTAATTAACATTGGAAAATATATTATTTGATTCAATTGCTACTGAAATGTATATATAAGGTCGTACAGAGAGATCTCCGATGAGTACTATACAAATTCGACATTTCCATGACATTTCGAAGGTCCATCAGACTGTGTAAGATTTCAAAAGCTCGCTTCAACGATAACACTTAACTCGAACAAATTGTATAGATAACCTCCCAACAATCTGACGGGAGTGTGAAATATATCGAAATATAAAATTTTAAGATGGATGGCACTTTTTGGCGGGATCTCGATAACTGAAGTTGAGTTTTTGTTTGATTATTGTGAACATTGCGTATTGGGCGTCTTGTGGTTTAATAATGATAGTTTATTAAACTTCAAAGTGATTTTCGTGCGTGGTGTATGTGGTGTGATAAATGTGATAATCAAATAGAAGCGTGGGACTGTGTTTTTCGTGTGCTTCCAAGGAGTCGTCTTCTGTCCTCAGTACACCTACTATCGCTTTACTGGGCGACTCCTGACTTGCTTTGACAGGACTGGCCATTGACAGGATACGTTTTAGACTTGAAGCAAACTTGACACTGGCAGAATGTGGTAATTGCACCATTGCCATATATGAAGAAAAAAACTTATCATCTAGTCCATCCCCATATCGATAATTTGAATAACATTCACAATTATTATGTGTTCCTATAAGAGTTGACGGGTTTTTGTTTTTCAAACAATTCACTTAGTACAGTAGATTTTTTTCTTAACTTAGTGACCATTTCAAGTAGGTATATATTTTACGCGCATTTGCATTCTACGGGTGTCTTAAATGTCCAGTCATTATCTTGTTTGGATATTGAGCGCTACGAAAGTTTTAGAACAACAAATCTGTAGATGTTTTTAACTTTGATTAAATTCCTTAAAATAATTTTATTTCTAAAACGGTTTTATATATTTTAAATTAGTTGACGAGTTTCAATTTTGAGTTATTCCAGTGACACATTATAAATCTGGAAACAGGTAGTTTAAATTATTAATTATTTTTTTATTTAAATTAAGTACATATATATAAATGTTTATTGCAGCACTTGGCCAAGGACTTCGGGCAGCGCTAACAGATTTGGGTAATTTAAGTAAGTATAAACTCCATTTTGTTTTTTACAAGCCTTGTCAAAATCAAACTGAATCATCCCGAACAGTAGAAGCGAATCACACTTGTCACTTTTGTTTGTTGTCTTGAGGTTATATTGTAGAACAGCGTGATATTTTTTTTATTTACGAAGGCGGCATACAGTCCACCTGATGGTAAGTGGATACTGTCACCCATAGACATCCGCGATATATGCCAAAATTAGTCGAAAATGACAAACGTTGGCGCGCCCTCGGATGCGCTGCCTACCTTTGGAGATATAGGAATGGATTTGGAGAAAAAGTTGGGAAAATGGGGAGGGATAGGATGGGAATGGGCTCTGGGCACATCTCACTCACTACCGAAACACGTACGTACGTTAGGGAAATAAGATAAAGTGGGAAATGCAGTACATTTCAAGGTAGTCTTCTGCGAGAGACTTCTGTGGTAAAATATTATTGACAATGCTGGTACCACAAGCTCTGTATACAATACATTGGAAGCCCTGTGTCGAAGGTCGTATACAAGACACTTTGGATGAGAAAGCCCGTTTCCAGCAGTGAACAATAGAAACGCTTGCTTTATAGAAAGAAGGCGACCAGGTGGTAAGTGGATACTGTCACCCGTTGACATCCGTGGTACATGCAACCATCAGTCCAGAATGACAAATGTTGGCACTCCCCCGAATGCGATTAGGAATGGATTTGGACAGAGGGTCGGAAAAATGGGAAAACAACTTAATTAATTAATTAACCAGAAATTTAATTTCAATTAATTATTCTTTTCAGAGATACCTGCCACGTTGGACGATATTTTACTTTCCACACCTAAACGTAAGATATTTTATAATGTACCATTTATGATGTAGCAGGACAACGTATAATTGGCAGGACGTAGCAGTATGTCCTGTCGGCTATGATGATATACGGTGCCGAAACGTGATTTATAAAAGCCCGATCCATAAATTTAAGATCCCCCAACGAGCTGTGGAATAGGCTATGTTTGTGGAATTGAAGTGTATGTGGGTAGATCGATAAATAATATCTGTGTATAAAGACTCGTGCACATTACAGCCGCGTCGGCAAACGAACATACGTGTCCACCTGATGGTAAGTGGATACTGTCGCCCATAGACATCCACGATACATGCCAACATTAGTCCAAAATGACAAACGTTGGCACGCCCCCGAATGCCCTGCCTACCTTTGGAGATATAGGAATGGATTTGGAGAAAAGGTTGGGAAAATGGGGATGCATAGGATGGGAATGGGCTCTGGCACATCTCACTCACTACCGAAACACGTACGTACATTGGGGAAATAAGATAAAGTGGGAAATGCAGTACATTTCAAGGTAGTCTTCTATGAGAGAGGGGGTAACGTGGCCAGTCGAGCGCGCCCAGCGGCTGTTGGATTGCAGCGTGCACTTTCCCCCTCGGAATGATTTTTCTATTGATTTTATTTACATGGGGTTCTTCAAAAGAGCGCGATGGACTCGTGGCCACGTGGGGGGAGATGTGACAGCCGCGGGAGAGGGCTATATCTATGATAATTTAATATATGTATGATATATATGTATGATAATTTAATAAGATTTTAGTATATATCGAATTGTATGTGTATTAGTTAATATGTTATGTACATTAAAAGACTAATAACAGTGACTAAGTAATTTATTAATATTAGACGTGAATGTGCGTCTTACCGAGGTCACCTGACAAGAGAGCGTGTAGTCTATGGCCATAGGGTGGTAAGCACTCGTTTGACAAAACCACAGACAATACAGTATGTTTCGTAATAATAATAATATTTTTCTTTCCACAGTTACTGATGTCATCAAAGAGATCGGCAACGCAGTGAGTCCCGGTTGTAAGTATAAACTGTTACAAATTAAATAATGAAAAATAATAAATAACGCCACACTTAAAAGGCCCACACTGGGGTACCCTGTCCCCTGGGTCCAGAGACACACAAAGACGAACACAACATGTGCAACACCCGGACCCGAACAAACGCCTCTCTTTAAACAAATGACGGTCCGAACGAACCAGGGATCCATTGCACAGCAGCCAGGGTACACTACCAACTAGGCTAATTGGTCATCAAATATTCCAGTTAAAACTTCCTGACAGACGTAAGTGTCATATTTTAGAAATGGAAACTATACACATATTAGGTATCCACTCAATAAAGTACATGTTTTCTATTAAATTGTTTTTATTTATAAGGGATACTTTAATATAAAGAAAAACGAAAAACTCTCCAATATTAGGACAGAAATTTTGTAAAAAAATCTTTGAATATGCTAATCAGTACTAAAATAACTGCTTAACTAAAATTAACTTGTATTTCATAGTTTTTTATTACATTAAAAAATAATTCACTCGTAAAAAGTTACGAAGTTCAATCTGCTTACGCGTACTTACTAACAAGCGGGCGCGTTTACAGGTCAAAGACCTAAGTGAGCGAGTTCGGATAGTGTTATGCACATACGAGTTATTTTATTTTATCTTATCATCAATTATTTACTTTTAATGTATTAAAAAATCATGAAATACAGGTTATTTTTTAATTAAATATAATAGTTTTAGTGTACTGTTTGACATATTCAAATATTTCACACTATATTTGTAGGACCAAATACCTATACTTATACAGGGTGTTAGAAATGAGCAGGCTCTGGAGGGAAAGTACTTTATATAATGAAAATAGTAAATTTCACTCAAAGGAAATCTTATTTTATTTTTAAAAATGAGAAAAACAACAGTTAGGAATGTTATTACAAATTCTCTTTGTTGTGAAATAAGAAAGTTGAAGCTAGCTAGCTTGAAATTTTTTTTTTCATGTTTTATATTAGTTATTTTTTTATATTTCAGTGGGCGATGCGTTGAAAAAAGGTAAGTTTTTTTTTTAATAATTTATACCGTTAGACATAGATTATTGCAAGCATAATATTCGCCAATAGAGTTTTCAAAGCACAAATCCATTTTCATTTTCATTCAGTGATTCATTTTCGTTCCCTGTAGTCAAGGAAAAATATAAGGATTTTTTTCGAGCCCCGTAGTAGCGGTAGCAGCCTACGTACGAGCGATTTTTGATCTGTCGGAGGAAGACTGACCTATATGGTTTCAGAGTTGGTCGAAGCGAATGGAAATTTGTATAGAGCATGACGGAGAGTATTTTGAAACAATGTATTTTGAATTGAACATTAATAAAATTCTATGGCTTAATTTTCGATTGTCTCAAAACTTATATAGTCACCTATGTACTAAATAAGGTCCTAGAAAAATAGTGTGAAATATTTTAATATGTCAATCAGGACACTAAACTATATCTAACTAAAAATTAACATGTATTTCACGAATATTTATTAGATTAAAAATAAAGAAGTGGTGATTAATTTCATCGTATTCATTAATAACACGTTGCTTAGTTGATATCTACTCACGCGTACTCACTAACAGAAAAGCGGGCGCGTACATAGGGCAAAGACTGGAACGAGTGCGGATAGTGTTATGCACTTAGGAGAAAATCAATCACCAGTTATTTATTTTTAATCTAATAAAATGTTAATGAAATACATGTTAATTTTTAGTTAGATATAAAAGTTTTAATGTACTGATTGACATATTAAAATATTTCACACTATTTTTGTAGGACCTTATTATAATGTTTGTAATAAACTTTCATTTTAATGGCTTTTTCAGCCTTGGATCAGATAATACTTGGTCTTTTGTGCGGCCTCGGTTCTCCGGGTAAGGTTTGATTAAAAACTACATACTTTTTTATTTATACACTTAATTTCAACGGCTCTTAATGCAATCTTAATCCCTTAAGGCATTCTTTATTAACCTTTGGGTTAATCAGAGAGGTTCAATTGGAAGGTGCGAGAAAGAATCAAATGTGGTATTGTAAAATATAACACAAAATACACAAAAATACTGTACTAACACACAAATATACTGTTATAATACACAAATATACTGTACTAACACACAAATATACTGTAATAATACACAAATATACTGTACTAATACATAAGTATAGGATAAGTAGGTGAAATATACCATGTGTCAGTGAAATAAAGCGAAAGGTGATGATAGTTTGGTCGGTATCGAGAGCAGAGAGTAGATTAGATCGTTTTCACAATACGTATTCTTTCATGATTTTATAGTACGCGACTTCGATCGCGTGAGCTTTATGGTAGTGGAAACTCTTTAACGAATCGGGATATACTGGAGCTTCAATGTTAACCCAGGTCAGCTATAAATGTCAACGTTCATTAAATTCTGTTCAGTAGTATTTACTTGACGTTCAGACAGACTAACAAAAATTCTAATAGTACCCGTTTTTTTTTTATGTTAGGGGTGACAATCAAGGAAAACCCTGCATGGTCACCTGGTACCATCTAGTCTAGCTAGTCTAGGTGGCACCAGGTAGTGCCGGACTCCTACCGGCTAAAAAACCTTGATTGCCTCAACATCGTGTAGGTCTAAGTTCTTGTGGCCCTGGTGGCCTTTCAAGAGTCACCCGTCGTAATTAGTAACCGTATTGTCTTCTGTATCGTTCACAGATGACCCACAACTGCAATGATTTTCTTTTTTTCGAAAGATATTTCATGTACAGATACGGCTTTTTTTTAACATTTTATTACATGTATAGATTCTAGTATATCATTTATTCTACACGTGTCGCCCCTAGCCACGTCGCCACGGTCCGAGTAACGAGCGTTACGAACGTTTTAGACAGGACAACATATTTATAACTTTTGATTTGTTTAATAATTTTATTTTTCATTAGAACGACTTCATATTATATTTCAGAATGGGTAGACATGTTTTAGATTTTGCGTTATTTCGATGACACGTTGTATACAAATTGTACGTGAACCAATAAATACATTATTTAAGTAAAATGACCACATAAGTTGCATGAAAAGAAGCAGAAAACAAAAAAAAACATGTTGCTGGTAAAAGTAAAAACGAAAAAAAGATAAATCAACTTTTTTTTTTATTTTTTTTTATAGGAAAAAAGCGGTAGCCAATCATACAGTCCAGTGCACCTGATGGTAAATGAATACTGTCGTCCGTGGACACCCGTGGTACATGTCAACTTGGGTACATGGGTGTGCTGCCTGCCTTTGGAGATGAAGGAATGGATTTTTTTTATATATAGAAAAGGTGGCAGACGAGCATACAGTACACCTGATGGTAAGTGGACACTGTCGCCCATAGACATCCGCGATACAGGCCAACATCAGTCCAGAATGACAAACGATGGCACGCCCCCGGACGCGCTGCCTACCTTTGCAGATCAAGGAATGGATTGCGAGAAAAGGTTGGGAAAATGGGGAGAGATAGGATAGGATGGGAATGGGCTATGACATATCTCACTCACTACCGAAACACGTACGTAGTTACATAGGGGAAATACGTTAAAGTGGGAAACGCAGTACATTTCAAGGTAGTCTTCTGTGAGAGAGGGGTAACGTGGCCAATCGAGTGCGCCCAGCGGCTGTGGGAATGCAGCATGCACTGTGCCCCTGCCAAAGGATTGGATTTGGAGAAAGTATTGCTAAATTGGGAAGGGATAGGACAGAATGGGATGGGAATGGGCTCTGGCATATCTCACTCACTACCGAAACACGTACGTACATTAAGGAATAGTAGAGTGGGTAATACAGTACGTTTCAAGTGAGAGAGGTGTAACGAGGCCAGTCGAGTGCGCCCAGCGGCTGTTGGATTGCAACATAAGATAAATTATGTTTCCATTCTTTTTTTATCTGTTATTAATTAACTTTCTTTTATCAATTTCAGGCCTCACAGGAAAGCTATTAGGAGATACTCCAGGTAATTATATTAGATAAATAACCTAATCCAATATAAAAGGTCTTGTATTTAATAATAATAATAATAATTGAAATGTGAGTGCAATACAGGTGACAATTTCATTTACTTGCTACATATTTTACAAAACTACAATTATAGACATTTTGTTTAATTTAAAAGGTTAATTGTTATATACGGGGCATCGCTTACAACGGATTAGTATTAAGCCGTTCTAAGACATGCCCCAAATCTCAACAATTAAACACGTATATAATATAAGTAACATTTAATCAAGGAGTGAACGTCAACATAATAATTAATTTAACACTAGAAATGTCAGCAAACTGTCAAATTAAGTGAACGTCAACATAATAATTAATTTAACACTAGAAATGTCAGCAAACTGTCAAATTAAGTGAACGTCAACATAATAATTAATTTAACACTAGAAATGTCAGCAAACTGTCAAATTAAGTGAACGTCAATATAAAAATTAATTTAATACTAGAAATGTCAGCAGACTGTCAAATTAAGTGATCGTCAACATAATAATATAATTTAATATTAGAAATGTCAGTAAACTGTCAAATTAAATGAACGTCAACATAATAATTAATTTAACACTAGAAATGTCAGCAAACTGTCAAATTAAGTGAAAGTCAATATAAAAATTAATTTAATACTAGAAATGTCAGCAGACTGTCAAATTAAGTGATCGTCAACATAATAATATAATTTAATATTAGAAATGTCAGCAAACTGTCAAATTAAGTGAACGTCAATATAAAAATTAATTTAATACTAGAAATGTCAGCAGACTGTCAAATTAAGTGATCGTCAACATAATAATATAATTTAATATTAGAAATGTCAGCAAACTGTCAAATTAAGTGAACGTCAATATAAAAATTAATTTAATACTAGAAATGTCAGCAGACTGTCAAATTAAGTGATCGTCAACATAATAATATAATTTAATATTAGAAATGTCAGTAAACTGTCAAATTAAATGAACGTCAACATAATAATCTAATTTAATATTAGAAACTCAGCAAACTGTCAAATTATAATCAAGCACCTAAACAATACTAAATGGACAGCAAATCGTGATCAGCAAAACAAACTGTTATTGGATTATTGTTTATTTTATCAATTATTAAAAATGTCAACGTCTAATTATTTTCTTTATGGTCACCGGAGAACATAAACTTAAACCAACTTTAAATTTGCTGCCACTTTCAGTATTTTTGGCCTCTTTATTTCCCCAAAACACTGATGTCAAGGTCACTCGGAACATATATTTCACTAGTCTCCGTACGTTTTAAAAAAAAAGCCATTTACAACGGTATACAATACAATTTGTATGTAACTACGGCATAGCGAAAAAAGTGCCCGTATTATTATCGGCCGATTTAAGATTCTCGATTGCACTTGTATAAAATGAGTTATTTTTTTAACGTAGTAATTAATTTGTAAATAATGAACATTTTAGGTGAAGTGATATTTAAAAATAATTTACGATAAATATTTATTTCACTGGCGAGATATAGACACGACATTTTTCCGTCAAATTTCATTTCATAGATAGATAGATATATTAACCATAAAACAATGTCTGTTTCCTCTTTGTACTTGTAAAAAACGCCCTCGAATTTGTAGTATCAGGTAACCAAAAAAGTTCGTGCAGTTTTTCTTATATAGATTGCCGCGGATATTTTTTAGTTATTTATTACTAGCACTTGTTTATATACTGTTTATTTACTTTCGTATGAATTCCTCTTTCATTTGATGCGTGCAATTTTTGCGACAATTGTGAAATAATTTAAAATGGCCACGAACAAAATGTTAATTCGAAGTTGTTTACGCTATGAGTACAAACCACAGCGGCCGAGGCGGCGCGAAAAATATGTACCGCATTCGGAGATGACGCTGTAAGTGATCGGGCAGCACAGAAGTGGTTAAAGAAATTTTCTTCAGCTTGATCGATGACCGAAGTCAATCCGTATAAGAAAAACAGCACGAACTTTTTTGGTTACCTGATATTCAATTTCATTTATTCGAAAAGCTAAATAAGCTATAGTATATAGTACATCACGTATTTACACACGAAGACTTGAAAGCTATTCGACAAACTTCCACAAATAGAAATTAAATTATTATAAACACGCTTAAAATGATTCTATTTTAAAAAGATCAAATGAATAAAAATATAGATAAGATAAAACGTCGCTATTATATAATTATGCATTGGTCGCTATTACATAATTATGCATTGGTCGCTATTACATAATTATGCATTGGTCGTTATTACATAATTATTAGTAAGCAGATGCTAATGCCTGTAAAAGACGACAATATAAACGTGCCTGACAAATTCTAACATCTTCATTACAGTCTGTAAACAAATAATTGACTTTGTTTAAGGCGCTTTCGTGCATTAATGGATCGAGCTGAAATGTTGCGTAGATGTTCTTGGCAACCACGAAAATGACATAAGTTACAAAACTAAAGATCCTGTGGGAAATTGATCACGCTGATCAAAATCATAATTGATCAGAAGACTTTTGCTGAGTGCAGAAGCCACGTCCTTCCGAATCAAACGATAGATCGGACGATTATTCAAGAACAGGACACTACAGTTACAGCGGAAATGGACAAACAGTAGAATCGCGGAATCTTTTTTTAAAGGTTTGCATTTGCGGCCAATAGGATTTCTCAGGGTTTTGTACAAGAGTCTTGTACAATATATTCATTACGTCCAATTTAAATCTTAAACGCAGTGGCTTGTGCAATTAAAAAAAATTATACTTAATATAAAATTTTATACAATTTAAACAGTTTATTTTATAACTTTCAGGTATTCTGTTGAAACAGAGGCCAAAATTGTGCGATGGCGTCGACATTGATATTTGCAAATGCAACGGAGGGAACAATGGAGGGAACAATGGAGGGAACAACGGAGGGAATAACGGAGGGGACAACGGAGGGGACAACGGTGGAAATAATGGAGGTAACATTGGAAATTATAGTTAATTATTCGGTAGTGTAGTATCAGCCGGCTTTAGCTTATAGGAATAGCTCCACCCTATTTTTTCCCATGAATGTAGTGTAGTAGACAACCCCTGAGGAGCTTCATCACCTCTCTCATCACCACCACCTAAAATGTTTCGTACGGTCGATCAGTATCAGTAGCGCCATCTAGGAGACAACTAATGATAGCTCATGAGCTTAACTCCAACACCCATCGCTTAGATGGCGCAATTAGGTATATATTTATGTTTTAATTATAATGAGTGTGTTTTGTTTATTTTAAAGGTAACAACGGAGGCAATCATTGCAAATGCAAGACACATTAATTTATTTTAAGAAACAGTCCTTGTGACGTCATCACTCATTATTTACAATGTGAATTATATTGGAGGTTTTAGAATCCATAGCTGCTGCTGGAGTGTGGTCAACTAATTTTACGTTTTGTTATTTAATTGAATATTTTAATATTATTTTCTTAAGGAATGCAATAAAAAAATTAAAAACATAACTTTTTCTTTTATTTTTTTCTTACTTAACGTATCGCCGAAGTAACACAAAACTTGACGCGTCAACTAATTTTATATGAAATCATTCAAGCGAAAAAATTAAATTATTTTAGTGTGATTTAGTGTTTAGTTAGAAACGTGTCGATAATAAATCGGCTCTTAAACTGAACAGTCGCTACTTTCTTTTACATTAACTCCCGTCCCTACATTAGGGAATGAATCAAAAATAACAAACATGTAGACTTGTTTTGTTCTATATAATACTTTCGTAGTGCTCATTACTCAGTGCTGCGGCGCGCGGGCCACGGACGCGCGTAAAATGCAACTGCGCATAGAACAAAAAATATACTAGAAAGGAACAATAAGTTAAGAGAAATCTTATTGCAAAAACTGATAAAATCGATTCCACTCTCCATGCCGAACAAGCTTTGCGTTATTCAAAATCTAATTAAATTTATTTGTATAAAACAGGTAAATGCAGAACATATTCAAATGATTTTAAGTAAAAAGGACAAGGAGGAAACTTATCACTAACTTATTATCTTAATCTATAAAATTAGCCATTAGCCATCATTACCCATTACGAAGGCCACAATAAAACTTGATACACGAGAGAAGTGTTATTTTGTTTCGAATACATTAATAAATGACGCCATATGAATGCAATGTTTCCTATATAATTGTAGATGCATCTAGACGCTAGCTTGTCATTTTCGTGAAATAAATTCATGTTTTTATTTTAACGTAATTCACCATTTCAAAAAGGGTTAGTAATTTCTGCGTTTTGAATAAACCTTTAAATATTTCAGCGATACGTTGTATAAATGAAATGTTGTTTGTTTGTTAGGTAACACAATCAAGCTCTCCAACTTTCATCCAACCATATCGACAAGCTGCTTCACTGCTGGATCCAAATACCATTGGCAAACTTCTTGAAGTCGCCGGGCTACGTGGTCGTAGCGCGTTCCGCTCTATGCTGCCCGGTGGCCCCCATTCGAGGACTGGTCAACACCATCCATTTATCGATCCCGCGGCTTTGACCTACCCAATGGTCACGCTATGCAATTATAACGGCAATAAAAAGCAAAACCTTTTCGCCCTTAGTTTTATTGTAGAATAAATATAGTACTCGTATAATCCGGGACGGTTTACAACAATAAAATCAATTCAACCAATCGAAACTGTCACATTAACTGAGATAAGAGACCTCACTGACGGTTCTAGTTTGTCAAATGTCGAGATTCTAGTGAAATATTAAAAAAATAACTGTTTATTTTATATTGGCTTATCTTAAAAAAATACATGTTGCGAAATGTTTCACGTGTTAGAGCATGTCTCACATGTTAGCGCGTTGCGCATGTTAAAGTATATTTCACATGTTAGAGCATGTTGCACGGGGTTAGAGCATATTTCTATTTAAACGGAATCTTGAAACAATGAGATTTGAATTTAGAAAACCTTAACCAAAATCAATTATGTTCGTATCGACAATAAGGTCCCTTTATTCAGTTATTACACGTTCATTAAAATATGTAATAGTTTACATTTACTAATTTAACAAAGAATTCTACGCAGTGATGGCGGCTACAGATTTCTTAGCACAATTTGTTCATGCCCCAAGGCCACCTGTAGAAAAATAAAGTTTTAAAACAGTTGGGAGTTACGTATTTAGGACGTTTGCGTGGAGTGTTTTGCATAAAAAAGCAATAACTCTTGTATGTCTCATTTTACCGTGTGGTGCCTGCTTTAGAAAAGCCCAAAAATCTCTTCCCCTGGGTGTCGAGTGAGATCCCAGCTGGCTACTACAAGCCATGAGGAACTACGCCACCTGTACAACAGCGGGCTCGCCAGCAGCGTGCCGTTTTAAGCCCATACATCAGCATATTTCCCAACACCTAAACACATATTTGATACACATGACATACACTGTTCCCCGTATGCAGTGTAGTCACACCCGTAGTCAGTGTGAGTGTGGCATGGCAGAGGAGGACTTGCACCATGTTCTATGGTCCTGTCTTCTATACGAGGAATATCGACGGAGCATACTAGAGAGGATTGTACGGCGGGAGGAGGAACCGGCGTACTACTGCGACCTCGTCTCCTCCGAAGCGAACTTCCGCGGGCTCAGAGAGTTTGCACACCGATGGCACAGGAAAAGGAGCCCGAAAGAGCTGTTCGGCACTGAAGTACATCGTCTAGTGGAGTAGAACAGCCCCAGAAAGGGGAAAGTGCTGATGGGACACAGGCAAAAGAGAATACTTGTAGGGAGGCAGAGCAGATACGCGCCGCAACATAACCCTAGCAGGCGAACGGCGCGTACCTCGCGACGATTTGGTCCGTATAACCAAAAGGTTGGTAGGACCATGGGTGGAGGTGGGTCATGTTCCCCGTATACACAAGACAACATGCGTGAGAAGGTCCATGTTCAGAACTGGACAGTAAAAGGTCTGATCGTGGTCTTAACGTATATTTGTACAGATATACAGGATGAAAACAACACTGGATGTCGACCATTAAAACATTTCTAAGGTGACAGTGAACGCTGCATTTCACCGGGCGCGCTCGACTGGCCACGTTACCCCTCTCTCACGGAAGACTACATTGAAATGTACTGCATTTCCCATTTTATCTTATTACCCCAATGTACCAATGTATTTCGGTAGTGAACGGGATATACCAGACCCCATTACAATCCCATCCGTTTTCCCAACCCTTTCTCTAAAGCCATTCCTATGTCTGCAAAGATAGGCAGCGCATCCGGGGACGTGCCAAAGTTGGTCATTCTGAACTGATGTTGGCATGTACCGCGGGTGTCTACGGGCTACAGTATCCACTTATCATCAGGTGGACTGTATGCTCATCTACATCATTAGTAACGTCTGTGACGTCTCCGGATAGACGTTTCGACGCTTATCGGCTTATAGGGAGCTGGTAGTTTGTATGGAGCCCTAGTCAGCCAGCTGCAGCTTACCGGACAAATGCTAGTTATAAATGATTGCGACTGTAAATTAAACCGTAAGTCCAAATTAGTATTTTTGACTCAATCTTACCTTTGCCTGCTCCACCGAGTCCTCCGACGACTCCTTTTATGGCACCTACGGAGCCTGCAAAAAAAAACAATAACTTGTTATATCGTAGATGGCGCTAATTCAAAACTGCCCCGATAGAGAGCGCTACATGTTCGTTCGGCTCTGGGTGTTACACGTGTTGTGTTCGTTTTATTCTTTGGACCCACGATTGAATCCAAGTGTGGCCCATTGACCGTGACGATATAAAAAAATATATGCTTGGCCAGAGCTACCGGTAGAAGGCGACAGTGCTTAGTGGGAAATGGTTTAAATCGGGAAGTTCGACACAATGAACGGTCGCGAGCACTAGACTGCCCTTCAAAGAAAAAAGGCTTCGGTAACATTTTAGCGTAATAAATAACATTATATTCGTAAATTACACATAAACTAAGAGAATAAACAATGGTACAGTGAAATCAACGAGACATGAGCTTTGCGTTTGTGTAAGTGCACACCGATAGTGTGATTGGACTATCGATTGAACAATTGGGCACCCACTCACACAGATGCAAAGCCTATGTCGCGTTGCGACAATCAAATTGGACAATTGGGCACTCACCCACACAGATCAAAACCTTTTGTCTCGTTGCGACAATCAAATTGGACAATTCGGCACCCACCCACAGAGATGTAAAGCTCATGTCTCGTTGCGACAATCAAATGGGGCAATTCGGCACCCACCCACGCAGACACAAAGCCCATGTCTTTTTGCGATAATCAAATTGAACAATTCGGCACCCACCCGCAGAGATTTTTTTTTTTTATTTACGGTTCGCAAAGTGGACGTAGCAACGTAAAACATAACAGCAACAAAACATAATATCATGTTAGGATGAACGGCCTTCTAAATGCGAACACAACTTGCATAAAAATAGTTTACACTTAATAAAAGTAGAAATAAAATGTTAACAATTAATAATAAAGAAAAAAAAAGAACCAGGAAAGATAAAATATGATTACAATTTAGAATATAAAAATCGTTTGAAACTGTTAACCGATGCATTGAAAATATCGATCTCAAGACAGATGTCGTTATAAAAGGAACACATTCGGTTCAATGGTGAGTGTTGACCGTAGTTGGTTCGGCAGAAAGGCACTAGCGTTCTGCAGTTAATTAAACGTATGCTGATTCGTGGGACGGAAAACTTTAGGTTTTCAAGTAGGTCAGGGCCATCCACTATACCATTAATAATTTTATGGAGCAAAACAAGATCAGCAATCTTACGTCTGCGGTCAAGGGAGATCATCCCATAGTGCTTGAGTCTAGATTCATATGATTTGAGACTGCAGCAGCGATTGTTGGAGTAAGTGAGGTGATGTAAAAAGAGTTTTTGGAGCCTCTCAATTCTAGTGACGTGAACCGCATGAGACGGGCTCCAAACCTGGCTGCAATATTCCAACAGTGTTCGGACATAACAATTAAAGAGTATAATTATATTTCATGATCTTTAAAAGTTTTAGTTTGTCTAATTACAAAGCCAGCCAATCTAGCTCCTTTATTTGAAATATGGTTTATATGTTCTCTAAAGTCTAACCTCCGATCTAAAACAACCCCCAAGTCACGAATGCTTAAGACTTCATTAAGCGCACTATTATCTATGGAATATGTTGCATTATGTTGCGTGAATAATTTTCGGGTAAATTTAATATGGTAACATTTGGACCCATTAAGAATCATTTTGTTTTGAATGCACGATATGTTGACAGCACTGAGACCTTTTTGTAAACTTTTAACATCCTCATTAGACTGAATAACTCTATAGATCTTTAAATCATCGGCAAAAATTTTGAACCTGGATGCTATTGAACCGCAGAGGTCATTTATGAATAACAGAAAAAATAAGAAGAAAAAATAAAAGATGTAAAGCTCATGTCTCGTTGCGACAATCAAATGGGGCAATTCGGCACCCACCCACACAGACACAAAGCCCATGTCTCTTTGCGATAATCAAAATGGGGCAATTCGGCACTCACACAGATGCAAAGCTTATGCCTCGTTGCGACAATCAAATTGGACAATTCGGCACCCACCCACACAGATGCAAAGCTCGATGTTTTCGATGTCTCGATCTTTTCACTGTAATTCTTTTCGTTTTGTGCAATTCTATAATTTCTAGCTTAATTTTAAATTAATGTAACATCATTTTTTGCAATTGTTCTGTTTCCTCCAATACCATCAGCCTATGTCTCTCCACTGGTGGTTGAAGGCTTCTTCGCCACACGATCCTCGACTCTGCTCATCCAACCACCGGCGGTGGATTTCTTTAGGTGGTCATGGAGGATGGTCGGAGGGGACAAAAAAAATGTGTTCCCTGATGACTTCAAATTGCCCATGTGCTTTTCTCAATAATCATGCGTTATTGTGATCGTCAGAGGACCTCATTTTCCTCTTGTTAAACTTTACTAATGCTCAACATTCTAATGGCATTCATCAGCCATTAGAAGACTGATATTGTCCGTCGTTTCTCAAGTTATAATTTTTTTTTATGGACGAAGGTGGCAGACGAGCATACAGTCCACCTGATGGTAAGTGGACACTGTCGCCCGTAGACATTCGCGATACATGTCAACATTAGTCCAAAATGACAAACGTTGGCACGCCCCCGGGTACGCCGCCTACCTGTGGAGATATAGGAATGGATTTTGAGAAAGGGTTGGGAAAATGGGGAGGAATAGGATGGGCCATTCCCATCCCATGGCCCATGGCATGGATGGCCCATGCTCTGGCACATCTCACTCACTACCGAAACACGTATGTGCATTAGGGAAATAAGATAAAGTGGGAAATGCAGTACATTTCAAGGTGGTCTTTTGTGAGAGAGGGGTAACGTAACGAGTCGAGCGCGCCCAGCGGCTGTTGGATTACAGAGTGCATTCTCCCCCTCAAACTTAAAATTTCAAATTAAAAATAAAACTTAAAATATTTCTACTTCTTATTACGCACCTTTGTCGCCTCCTGCTGCTCCACCTGAAAAATTAAAAAATAAATATACAGATGCCCTCACTAAAACTGGTGCAGGTCTAACAACTCATTGCTAGAACCACCCTGCGATATCAATAAAGGTAGCGAGCTCAATAAATCATAAATGGTCGCGGTGATACGAGGCTTTATTAGCGGAGCCCCTAATCCCCAATAACAGTAATAATCCTAATCCCCTAATCCCGCAGCACCAATCGATTACTTGGACCCCGTCGACTTGGCACATACAGATATGCAGGTGGAAGTAGGGGCTGCTCGGCGTTGAACTGAAGCGACGTGGTAAAGAAATTGATCAAAAATTTGTTAGGAACTCAAGAAAGAGATACAATACTGTAGTGGCCTCGTTGCAGAATGCAAAAATTAATTATTGACAGTTCTGACACCCCCTCACTTTCCCACTTACCTGTGGCCTCCATGGCGGTGATTGTGTGCTCGAATGAATGAATTATTTACCGAATCGTTTTTCATGGTATTCGTATCTGATTTCGCAAAAAAAATCCACCCTTAAACCCCCTCATTTCATGGGACACAATACACATACATATAAGTAAAATGAAAATACGAAACAGTTTTTAGAACATCATTAAATCACTCATGTCGGATCCATACAATTTACACGAATATTTCGGACTGTGTCCATTGCATCTACCAATTCGATCTCACAGTCTATGTGTCCCAGCTCTTACTTACCAATGCCGTCAGTTAATCCTGAAGCCACACCACCGAGACTTCCAAGTGGACCTGAAAATTTACACCAAATGGACGTTATTTTAGCCACTCGGACGGCGTTGGGATTTCTGTATCCCACAAACAGTGAACAAACAAGAAAAGGTCAAATGTCATTAAGTGGTCAAAGAAAGTGAATCCATTATAAATATAATGTCGGCTGAAGGCCACAGCGATCAGAGCCAGCCCAGAACTTCACGTCATTCAGCGACTCAGACAAAGTAAGAACCTAGACCGAAGTAATTGAAGATGCTGCAAATTCCCGAAATAGTACGTAATATTGACTACGTTTGAAAGAGTAGTGGAAGGAGGAGGAACAACGTGACGAGAAATGTTTTCATCCCATCCGTCCTAGGGGAAACGGTAAGAGATGGGGAGTAAAGAAAATCATACGTGTTTTAGCATCATATCTGAAGTAGCCATGATTACACAGCTGACAATAAGTATAAATGTATTTTTATGTATGTTATGTCGGAATAAAGTATTGCTGGACAAAATGGTGGACTACTGGTCTGGAACATTCATTCTTTAACAGACTCATTATCGTTCCGATTAGTTTGTTTCACTGAAATGATTTCGTACTTAACTATTATGTATTCTGTGGTGTTAAGCACTATGCGTGTGCGTTGACTTTAGAGTTTTTTTGTTTATCTTGATTCCCGCGGGAACTCTATAATTGATCGGGTTACCCTAACGCTGACCCTTTACATAAGTTACAATTACGCCAAGTTTCATTAAAATCTACTTAGTGACTTTTTGCCCGATCATACAGACAGACAGAAATTCAAAAAATTCTGTTTTGTGCTCGGTCTCACTCGTATTTTAGATTTCCAAACGACTTTTCCAAACAATATTCATTAAACATACAGACGGCTTTGTTAACATATACACAGAAGATTACCTTGAAATGTTCTGCATTTCCCACTTCATCGGATTTCAACAATGTACATACGTGTTTCGGTAGGGAGATATGCCAGAGCCCATTCCCATTCTATCGCTTCCTATTTTCCCAACCCTTTCTCCAAATCCATTCCTATATCTCTAAAGGTAAGCAGCGCGTCCGGAGTCGTGCCAATGTTTGTCATTTTGTACTAATGTTGGCATGTATCGCGGATGTCTATGGATGACTCACTCCACATTATCTATTATTCACTCACCATAAGGTGGACTGTATGCTCGTCCACCGCCTTTTCTCTATAAAAAAAACATACCTCCAGCAGCACCACCCACTGCGTCGCCGAGACCTGAACCAGCACCCAATGCACCACCAACTCCAGAAGTTCCAGCTCCCGCTGCGTTACCGATGAGTTTAGTTGCTTTGCCAACTGAAAAATTGCAATTAATACAATAATTTTCGGGTAAATTTAATATGGTAACATATGGACGCATTAAGAATCATTTTGTTTTGAATGCACCATATGTTGACAGCACTGAGATCTTTTTGTAAACTTTTAACATCCTCATTAGACTGAATAACTCTATAGATCTTTAAATCATCGGCAATCATTTTGAACCTGGATGCTAATGAAGAGCAAAGGTCATTTATGAATAACAGAAAAAATAAGAAGAAAAAATAAAAGATGTAAAGCTCATGTCTCGTTGCGACAATCAAATGGAGCAATTCGGCACCCACCCACACAGATACAAAGCTCATGTCTCGTTGCGACAATCAAAATGGGGCAATTCGGCCCTCACACAGATGCAAAGCTTATGTCTCGTTGCGACAATCAAATTGGACAATTCGGCACCCACCCACACAGATGCAAAGCTCGATGTTTTCGATGTCTCGATCTTTTCACTGTAATTCGTTTCGTTTTGTGCAATTCTATAATTTCTAGCTTAATTTTAAATTAATGTAACATATTTTTTTGCAATTGTTCTGTTTCCTCCCATACCATCAGCCTATGTCTCTCCACTGGTGGTTGAAGGCTTCTTCGCCACACGATCCTCGACTCTGCTCGTCCAACCACCGGTGGCGGATTTCTTTAGGTGGTCCTGAAGGATGGTCGGAGGGGACAAAAAAAATATGTTCCCTGATGACTTCAAAATGCCCATGTGCTTTTCTCAATAATCATGAGTTATTGTGATCGTCAGAGGATCTCATTTTCCTCTTGTTAAACTTTACTAATGCTCAACATTCTAATGGCATTCATCAGCTATTAGAAGACTGATATTGTCCGTCGTTTCTCAAGTTATAATTTTTTTTTATGGACGAAGGTGGCAGACTAGCATACAGTCCAGCTGATGGTAAGTGGATACTGTCGCCCATAGACATTCGCGATACATGCCAACATTAGTCCAAAATGACAAACGTTGGCACACCCCCGGGTGCGCTGCCTACCTGTGGAGATATAGGAATGGATTTGGAGAAAGGGTTGAGCAAATGGGGAGGGATAGGATGGGAATGGGCTCTGGCACATCCCACTCACTTCCGAAACACGTATGTGCATTAGGGAAATAAGATAAAGTGGGAAATGCAGTACATTTCAAGGTGGTCTTCTGTGAGAGAGGGGTAACGTGGCCAGTCGAGCGCACCCAGTGGCTGTTGGATTACAGAGTGCATTCTCCCGCTCAAACTTAAAATTTCAAATTAAAAGTAAAACTTAAAATATTTCTATTTCTTATTACGCACCTTTGTCGCATCCTGCTGCTCCACCTGAAAAATTTAAAAAGAAATATACAGATGCCCTCACTAAAACTGGTACAGGTCTAACAACTCATTGCTAGATCAATAATAAAGGTGACGAGCTCAATAAATCATAAATGGTCGCGGTGATACGAGGCTTTATTAGCGGAGCCCCTAATTCCCAATAACAGTAATAATCCTAATCCCCTAATCCCGCAGCACCAATCGATTACTTGGACCTCGTCGACTTGGCACATACAGAGATGCAGGTGGAAGTAGGAGCTGCTCGGCGTTGAACTGAAGCGACGAGGAAAAGAAATTGATCAAAAATTTGTTAGGAAGTCAAGAAAGAGATACAATACTGTAGTAGCCTCGTTGCAGAATGCAAAAATTGATTATTGACAGTTCTGACACCCCCTCCCCCTCACTTTCCCACTTACCTGTGGCCTCCACGGCGGTGATTGTGTGCTCGAATGAATGAATTATTTACCGAATCGTTTTTCATGGTATGCGTATCTGATTTCGCAAAAAAAAATCCACCCTTAAACCCCCTCATGTCATGGGACACAATACACATACATATAAGTAAAATGAAAATACGAAACAGTTTTTAGAGCATCATTAAATCATTCATGTCGGATCCACACAATTTACACGAATATTTCGGACTGTGTCCATTGCATCTACCAATTCGACCTCACAGTCTATGTGTCCCAGCTCTTACTTACCAATGCCGTCAGTTAATCCTGAAGCCACACCACCGAGACTTCCAAGTGGACCTGAAAATTTACACCAAATGGACGTTATTTTAGCCACTCGGACGGCGTTGGGATTTCTGTATCCCACGAACAGTGAACAAACAAGAAAAGGTCAAATGTCATTAAGTGGTCAAAGAAAGTGAATCCATTATAAATATAATGTCGGCTGAAGGCCACAGCGATCAGAGCCAGCCCAGAACTTCACGTCATTCAGCGACTCAGACAAAGTAAGAACCTAGACCGAAGTAATTGAAGATGCTGCAAATTCCCGAAATAGTACGTAATATTGACTACGTTTGAAAGAGATGTGGAAGGAGGAGGAACAGCGTGAAGAGAAATGTTGTCATCCCATCCGTCCTAGGGGAAACGGTGAGAGATGGAGAGTAAAGAAAATCATACGTGTTTTAGCTTCTTATCTGAAGTAGCCATGATTACACAGCTGACAATAAGTATAAATGTATTTTATGTATGTTATGTCGGAATAAAGTATTGCTGGACAAAATGGTGGACTACTGGTCTGGAACATTCGTTCTTTAACAGACTCATTATCGTTCCGATTAGTTTGTTTCACTGAAATGATTTCGTACTTAACTATTATGTATTCTGTGGTGTTAAGCACTATGCGTATGCGTTGACTTTAGAGTTTTTTTGTTTAGCTTGATTCCCGCGGGAACTCTATAATTGATCGGGCTACCCTATCGCTGACCCGGCACATAAGTTACAATTACGCCAAGTTTCATTAAAATCCACTTAGTGATTTTTTGCCTGATCATACAGACATACAAAATTCCAAAAATTCTGTTTTGGGCTCTGTCTCACTCGTATTTTAGATTTCCAAACTACTGTTCCAAACAATATTAAATATACAGACGGTTTTGTTAACATATATGTATATACACAGAAGACTACCTTGAAATGTACTGCATTTCTCACTTTATCTTATTTCCCTAATGTATATACGGGTTTCTGTAGTAAGATATGCCAGAGCCCATTCCCATCCTATCGCTTCCTATTTCCCCAACCCTTTCTCCAAATCCATTCCTATATCTCTAAAGGTAGGTAGCGCATCTGGGGTCGTTCCAACGTTTGTCATTTTGTACTAATGTTGGCATGTATCTCGGATGTCTATGGGCGACAGTATCCGCTTACCATCAGGTGGACTGTATACTCGTCTGCCGCCTTCGTCCATAAAAGAAAGAATATATATATATAGATATATGTAGATTGTACCTCCTGCTCCGGTGAGATCTCCACCAGCACCTCCGACGCTATCTCCTAGACCAGAAGCGGCATCAAGTGCAGAACCAGCGCCGGAAATGCCCGCTCCAGCTGTATCGCCGGCGTGTTTTTTCGCTCCACCAGCTGAGGAACAACTAACAAATGTAATTATAATTGTAATATAGCCTGTAATGGAGCCGTCTGTCCAACAACCTTCCGTTTTACGGACGTACAAAATTCAAATTTTTAAACGATTGTGATGATGTTTGTGTATACCTAGTCTGACCATAAACACTGTTACATTGAAGAAAAATCAATTAGTTGCATTTGAATTTGGAATCTGTCATTATCACGTGAAAAAACCTAATCTGGCCATAAACACTGTTACATTGAAGAAAAATCAATTAGTTGCATTTGAATTTGGAATCTGTCATTATCACGTGAAAAAACCTAGTCTGGCCATAAACACTGTTACATTGAAGAAAAATCAATTAGTTGCATTTGAATTTGGAATCTGTCATTATCACGTGAAAAATAACGTAACACTGGTATCGATTATACAACATGTTTTATTTATATTTAAAACAAGAGCGCAGTTATTGAAATACCATTTACAATAAAAAGAAAATGTCTTACAAAACTATGTTGATACTACAAAATCGAAAAATATTTCAATCATTTCTGCTCTGATCGACTAAATCAATATTCGAATGAAAAAGTGAAGTTCGATCAGAACGAAATGCTTAAAGAGGAGTCATCAAGTTGGCAGTATCCTAAAGATGAAAGCGGATTTTCATCTTTAGGATACTGCCAACAGCTCCAAAGTTGGTCCGCAATCAAAATAATGCTTCTCTTTTCATGTGTCAATTTCGTTTCCTAAATAATTATAATTTGCATTGTTTCTGTAGTAATGTAGGTTTAAAAACCGATTCTAAATAAATTTAAATGTAGGGGATATAGGGGAGAGGGAGATTATAGGGGGAGAGTCCACGCTGCATTTCCACAGACCCTGGGTGCACTCGAGTGACCTTACTGACGGACTCCTCTCTCACAGTAAACTACCTTAAAATGTACTGCATTTCCTACTTTATCGTATTTCCCCAATGTACGTACGTGTTGCGGTAGTGAGTGTGATATGCCAGAGCCCATTCCCATCCCACCCTATCCTATCCCTCCCCATTCCTCCAATCCTATCTCTCAATTCATAGCTTAATCTGCAAAGGTAGGCAGCGCATCCGGGGACGTGCCAACGTTTATCATTCTGGACTGATATTGGCATGTATCGCGGATGTCTATGGATGACTCACTCCACATTATCCATTATCCACTCACCATAAGGTGGACTGTATGCTCGTCTACCGCCTTTTCTCTATAAAAAAACATACCTCCAGCAGCACCACCCACTGCGTCGCCGAGACCTGAACCAGCACCCAATGCACCACCAACTCCAGAAGTTCCAGCTCCCGCTGCGTTACCGATGAGTTTAGTTGCTTTGCCAACTGAAAAGTAGCAATTAATACATCATTATTTTTTTATGGTGAAGGTGACATGCGGCCCACGTGACGGTAAGTGGCAACCGCTGCTCGTGGACTCCTGCAACACTAGGGTATTCGCGTGCACTGCCGACCTTGTAAAATCCTATTTATGGCTTTCTTGAAGAATTCTGTGTTGTAGCGTAGCGGGAAAACCTCAGCTGGCAATTCATTTTACAACTTTCGGTTGGCGATACAATGACTGTCCTGATGACTGTGTGAATGAATGTACTCTGTGAGCACCACTCTTTGTCAAGGAAGTGCGGATTAATCACACGACGTTGACGGGAGAAGCGATAATAAAAACTCGCAATTGCCATCAAACTGAACAATTCTTTAGGTTTCACGCAGAGGGACGCAACCCCAGAGTCTCTCCGGACTCTAGGGGGTTCTAGACCGCCTGTGAGAGTGGGATCGTCGACAATTAATCGAACAAGTAACCATATGAAGTTAAATACTCCATATGGAGCCTAACTTGAGCTTTGTGAAGCATTAGGCGTTGTCCAGGGGTGAAGTATCGCTTTGCTCTGTTCAGCACACCGAGGTTTTCATGTTGTCTTAATAATTTATATAAATTGAACATTTGTATTTGTGTGTTCATTGAGTGTGTTCCATCGGCTATGAGGTTTATGATGTACGGTGTATAATAATCGGTGGTAAGCCTCCTACCTGCTTCAACATTTGGAGCGCAAACGGCGCTGCCAACCTGTAAATATTGAAAGTATGTTAAAATCTTAACTATATACATATAATAAAATCTTAAGAGAGCGGTGTCTGTACATGAAATATATTTAAAAAGAGTCATTGCACTGTAAAGTACTAATGACTCAAAACCATTTTTTTTTTAATTTTTGTCTATGCGTCTATCTAACTTTTTAAACTTTCCCGTTTTGTACACATTTTATATTTTAAATCGGGTTTGAACTCGTATAATAAACACAGGCCGACATATTAAAAATTTTGGAGCGTTGTTTTTATTTTGATTATTATTTGTTGATTATTTATTGCGTTGCTGAACGAAGATCCTCACGCATTTTTTTGAACTCCGAATGCAATTTGAAATAAAATCTAAATTCATAAATCAACAAAAAGTTTCATTAAATATATTGCGCACATGCGCAGCTGCGGCGGCTTACAGACTCCTCACAGAAAGAGAGAGAAAGAGAAAGGCGGGTAAAAATCTTACGTGACGTTACATTTTCTCTCGAATCACACCTACCGCAAGTCGCGTAAAGGAACTTCCTTCCAATATCAATTACAATTGTTACATTACGACTATTCTGAGTGATGTCTTTTGCGTTTTTCATTAAATTACGCCTGGTCGTGATTTTTTTATGGATTTCATCTGGAATATCGTGTTTTAATGACCAGCAGTAATCAGCCATCATACATATTTACGTTCCATCGACCTTGGTATCTTGTTTTCATAGTTTTGATGTCTCGATGGAATCGTTCTACATGTTCTTCACTAAAATCACCAAAATTTTAAGGGAAAAAATCCAGATGTGAATCTAAAAAGTGAAGTTTTATACTCACATATATTGCATCGCAATTTTTGATATTTATCTAACAACGTTACCACAATATTTTTGTAATCTGGGTGCCTGTGATTACCCAAAAATGAATGAACGAATGAAGTCTAGATCCAAGAAGTTGAGCAGAATGTTTAGAAAGACCTAAGTCTCTTATCAAATCATTTAATTCTCCTTGTGTTAATAACTGTGGCTGATTCATATTTGGTTCAAAAACTTCCATTGACACTTGGTTCCGACGTTGTTGAACTAATATCACAGATTGAAAATGGAAGTGGTACAGGAATCTCTGGACCGTGTAGAATCAGGCGTGTAGCTGAATTCACATTTCGATAGACTATTTTACTTTCGTTTTTTGCATTAAAACCTTTTACATTGGTACAATAAAAGTAGCAATCATCAATATGGATAGTTGGCTTCCTCCACATTATCTGTCTACCAAAAGGCAACGATTATTTTTTGCGATTTATCGACTGTCTCAATTGTTTGACACAAATAGTACATACTACTTGCGGAGTCCACGATTTGAGCTCAATTTTAAAGACAAAATAAGCATTATATGTACTTTTAACTTAGTAATTTTTTGTTTCTGTTTCGAAATAACAAACTTTCCACAAATATAACAAAATGTAATCACTGTATTTTTATATTTTCTTTAAGACATTTTTTTTCTTAAAAATTTTTCAAACACAAACCAATATAACGATTCAACAATTACCAAAATAAAAACGTTAACGCTTTATCAAAGTAAACACCCCAATCTCAGTGTAAATTTTATATTATAAGTATAGATCGAATATTCGGGTGCATATTTACCTACAAGGTATAAAGTAGGTATAGAAGCGGCTTCTTAAAATAATTTATTTGATAACCGAAATCCCAGGATTTCACAACTAATAGGATGCTTATTTATAAAACTCCTCGGGAGTTTTGAAGGTCTGATGGTGACCAGGACAGAGTCGATAGGATATAAGGCACTATTGAAGATATAAACTTCGGATTTGGACTCAAATTCTTAGTTCTAATGGCAATTTGTAGGAATGCAGTTCTGAGGGTCTTAGGAATTAACTTTACAACTTTTGGTATATGAATTGTATTCTATATTAGGAACATAAAATTTGTCGATCCCAAGATTGCGGCATTCGCTCGATACAAAAGTGCACTCCATACTTATCCAACACGTCAACTTAGGTAAATTTGTACCCGAATATCCGATCTTTAATTATAAGTCAATGTAACGACTTATTCTAGTACAACGTCTTGCGAATGGGTGTGTTGCTGTCGTGACTAATACGCTTTCCCACGAGAGATCGCATAACTATCGGAAAGAGTGCCAAAAGTTAATAGTTTGAATTGTTTTTATGAAAAAAGTGAAAATTACGACTATATTGATTTTATTGAAAATCAGTAGTAATCAGAATTAGTAATCAGTGTCACCAAATTAGTAAGAATAGTTAACAATATTTTAAACAACGAAAATCGTATCGGCCTGAATTTGTCAATGTAGTGTAGTCGCAGCCTTTGAGAATGTGAAGATCAAATGTGGGTAGTTGATAAAACTGCTCGCAGTTCCCATCCTGGACTACCCGCCTCTTTAGTCAACTCGTGACCACGGCTATAAAGGTAAACAAATACCTTTATTATACGCGTTCAAGCCCGATTTAGAATATAAAATATCTGTCTGTCTGAACGCCCATCGCATAAAAACTAGTGAAACGATTTTAATGAAACTTTGCATACTTATAGCTTCTGTGGGGGTTAACATTTAGGGTAATTTTTATTCAGACCCTTCATAGAGTTACCACACAAAAGTCCACGCGAAGGCGCTGGCACCGCTAAATGTAAATACGAGTATTATCTCAATTTATATGGAAAAGGTTTAGCTTTTCAATAATTGTGTGATTTGACAGGAGAGACTGAATTGACGGAAAGTAAATTTAACCGTTTATTTCCACTAGTACATTTGATTGAACTACTGGGAGTTTTATACTCTCTAGTCCAGTTTAAAATTAAACTAGTTTTTAATTAAACTAGTTTATAATTAAACTACTTTTTAATTAAATAGATTTAATGAAACTGGATTTTAATTAAACTAATTTATAATCAAATTCATTTTTAATTTAACTAGTTTAATTTTGTCAGGCTGCAAGACTGCACGCTGTAATCCAACAGCCGCTGGGCGCTCTTGACTGGCCACGTCTCACAGAAGATTACCTTGAAATGTACTGCATTTCCCACTTTATCTTATTTCTCTAATGCACGTACGTGTTTCGGTGGTGAGTGAGATGTGCCACAGCCCATTCTATTCTATCCCTCTCTATTTTCCCAAGACTTTCGCCAAATCCATTCCTATATCTCCAAAAGTAGGCATCCGGGGGCGTACCAACGTTTGTCATTTTGTACTAATGTTGGTATGTATCGCGGATGTCTATGGACGACAGTATCCACTTACCATCAGTTGGACTGTATGCTCGTCTGCGGTCTTCGTATATAAAAAAGTTTACACTATATAAAATGTCTGTATAAAGTGGGAAATGCAGTACATTTCAAGGTAGTCTTCTGTGAGAGAGGGGTAACGTGGCCAGTCGATCGCGCCCAGCGGCTGTTGGATTTCAGCGTGCACTCTCCCCTCAAAAAAAAATTAAGCGCCTTGCAAATGTCTCTTTTTTGGGGGCCGTAATCTCTTTGTATATTGGTTGACCGATGTATCCCCTTTCATGACACCAAAGCGATTCATTCATCCACATCCACAGTCCAATAGTGGAAAATTTTAAGAAACTCACCAACAGGAGTAGTAATACGTAGAGATATTTCATCTTTCTAATGTTACTTCAAACAGTTTTGAACCGAAACTAAGCAATGCTTACTAAATTTGGAAATATATACACACAGGTGCGTATTAATGGGCATTCAGTTAGAACAGCGTGACGGACATAATTATTCAAACATATATTGTGGTCTGAGGACAAAATAGCTTAAACCCATAAAAAGTAACTTTTATGTAGACGGATTTTTTTGTATTTTCAAAAATTATAATAATTTATTTATTTGCATACTAAGTGTACATTGTAGGTCTTAAAATCCATATACGTGGACTTAGAACTTAGTGGCCCTTTACAGGCAGAGCAAATTTGATGGCTGCGATGAGTGCTACACTTGTGTTTAAAGTTAAAATTAAATCATTTCTTATATAGTAAATGGGAGTATTATATGGTACATAGGGATTAATTAAATTAATGAAATTATTCTAAGCCGATCACCGTATCATTAATATTATTGCCTTTATGTAGAGATGATGGATATAAGTTATTAAGTAGGTATTTAGGAATTCTTCAACCGAATAAAAATATTTGTTAATTAGAAAGGATTTTAGCTTATTATTAAATCTTGAAGATTTGGTCTCATTTTTAATATGGTGTGGTAATTTATTATATATTTTAATTGCCATGTATTGCGGACTTTCCTTTAACATTTTAGTTCTTGAAGGTGGTAGGTGTAGTTTTTTG
This sequence comes from Sesia apiformis, assembly GCA_914767545.1. Taxonomy (NCBI): domain Eukaryota; kingdom Metazoa; phylum Arthropoda; class Insecta; order Lepidoptera; family Sesiidae; genus Sesia; species Sesia apiformis. The sequence goes on along the minus strand of OU611977.1, from coordinate 830,607 downwards.
TTTGTGGCGTGTATTTATGGTATGTTGTGTGTTTGTTCGACTCTAGACTCTTGGACTTAAGACTCTTAGACTTAATACTCTTAGTGGGGAAATAGGTAAGTTTTGCGAAAAAAATGGTGGCAATTTTTTTATTAAATTTTTTCAAAGTTCTCCCCCTTGCATCTGTTCAAAGTTTTATGCATCTGAACCACTCTTCCTTGGGGTTAACCGCGAACACACGCCAGCCTTCAGTCAACATTTTTACCAGGTATCGGCACGTGCCTGGGCCCTCCCAAAGCAACGCACGCCATCTATCGGCGGGGAAGCCCTTAGGCTCGTTGCTGCACACACTCTTTGCTCCTGGCTGAGCGCCTTCTGCGCTCGCCCTAAACCATACATGTCCGATGACTCTTGAAAGGCTATTAAGGCCACAAGAATTAAGACACTCCAAAAAAATAAAAGGACGACATCGTTACGCCAAAAATATTACAGTTAATAATACGTTTTCGGTACTTTTCCCCGGCAAAATGGCATTCACAGGGTGGTCTATTTGACCGCCTTACTTTTAGAGCAGTAATGCTACATTTCTGTATTTTCGTTAATCGATTTTATGGCAATTGACATACATTTATTTATTATATTATTATTATTTTTTTTTATAGAGAAGAGGGCGGACGAGCAAGCGGTCTCACGTGATGGTAAGTGTTACCGCCGCCCATGGACACCTGCAACACCAGGGGGTATGCGAGCGCGCCGCCGTCCTTGCAAAATCCTATTCACAGCTTTCTTGAAGAACCCCATGTCGTAGTTTAATGGGAAGACCTCTTGAGGCAGTTCGTTCCACAGCCTACGGGTTCGCGATATAAAATAATTTTAGTAACAAAATAATAATAATTAAGGACAAGTACATATCTTGATCCGAAATAAAAGTTATAAAGGAAACATATACTGTTGTTCCACTCAGCCATATAGTCTATTCCTATCCATTGTGAAATTATTTGTATACGTATTACAATACAAATGGATTACTAATTAGCTAAAAATAAAATACAAAATATTTGGTTTTCCTTTCGCATACAGGTTGTGTTCGAATTGTTCCGAAAGCCTACAGCCATGGATTCTTCTGATGATTCGGAATTCCGTATCTGTAACAAACTCTTTTACAATCCCCTGTTGGGTACGTGTATGAGGGATGTATGAACTTAAAACACCACTTTGGCAAGTCATTGTTTTAGAAGTGAGATAGTTCTTCAGCGGTTGTGGTAGAGGCTTTGTTGACCCTTAGTGCTTGGCCAGACTGCAATGCGCAGGGCATTTGACGGGACGGGTGTCCGCAGTTACTCAAGCGGGCTACGAGCGAGTGCTGAGTAGTCCTATGTCAGTTTTCGCAAACAATAAACGCAAAACTGTTGAGGTTTGTTGTTTTGGATCTAAAGACATCCATGCTTGGCGAAGAGATCTATACTTTGAAGGCAGCGTTCCTAATATTTTTGTCATTATAGCAGTTTCACTAACGATTTCGCCACTTTCTTTTAATTGCTTTCCTAAATTTTCAACCTTTGAAATGTGTTGAGCAACATGGTCAGTTGGTGACATTTTATATTGATAGAATTTCTCATGTATTAACATTTTGTTTAACTCGCTCTGTTAACACTAAATAAAACCACACACTACTGTTGTAACACAAAACTCATTTATTCACGGTAATTAGCAACGACTCTATTAACAAGCGTGAACGAAACCATACCGCGATTTAGAAACTCGGCGCAGCGCCATCTAGTATTGACTGTGTAATTTTTACAAAGTAACTAAACATAACAAAGTGTAATTTAATTTTCACAATTTTAAAGCGTATTTGACTGATAATTGTTAACAATGTTTTATTATTTATTTATCGTATGTTATTTTGTTACATTTATGTATATTTATCTACTTTTACTATCGTTTTAGACACGCTCTTTTGCTCATAGACAGCTTCAAGTTTTGTCATGATTTCTTGAGCAGTTTCACAGTTCTCAATCAATGTAATTTGTTTCAAGTCCATTGATGATGTAATAATGTACATCGCCATTCCGACATTTTTCAACCACTGAGTAGAGTGATCCTCTGGTTTAGGTATCGTAATACCAAGTCCCTTGGCTTTTAAAGCACATTTGATTTGAAATTTCCATTGTCGAAAGTTATTTCCATTAAATCTCTCGACAAACATTGACGACGAACTGTCCATTTTGAGGTTACCCGGTTGGCGGCGCATGGCGTGTATTTCTCAAACGAATAAATCTTTACTGTTTTGAGTTTTCTTCTATTCTTCACTGTTCAGAGTTTCCTGGGTCCATAACCTATTGAGATTATAGCTTCTATATAAATAAAAGATCAACAGTGACATGTTCTTATTTATTCGTAAGATCTAAACAAACGTCTTGCAGTTACACACAGAGATATAGGACACGGTAAAACAGAAGGGGACAAGTGGTGCCATCTAGCGTTATAAAATTTCAAACCTCAACATTCCGACTAAATTTTATAACATGTATGCTACTTTATTTTACATAATAATATGTCACAAAATGAATGTAACATTTTGCTATCACAACCCTGAACTAGGTACTACAAAAATTACTTTGAAACAAGTTTTAATTAAAAACATTAATAGATAATGAAAACCAAAATAAAATTTGATAAATATTCCTCAAAAATGGACGTACAAACAGATAAGCCGACATTGTTCTATATGCATAGATTTTTCTGTCCAAAAACATATTTTAGTTGTGGAAGATTCCAGTTCAACAAATATTTTCTATTATTGTTTTCATATCTATTCCGTTTCAATAATTATTCTAACTGACGAAATATGTGTCCATTGCGTCATCTATGTTATTTTTGTTATATTTATACAACTGTGTTCATCAAATTTAGGGCAAATAAATTAAATAACATCACTACTAAGCTGTAACCAGACTTAGCTGATACGATCCAGCTGTCAGGGATTATCTTTAATTAAGTTCAATCTGTTTTTTGTCTTCATTTAAGGCAATAGCGCAATTATGCTCTTATATGATTATCACAACCGATACGCACAAAAAACACTTTGAAGTTTAATAAACTATCACTATTAGATCGCAAAACGTATAATACACATTTTATATAACAATAAAACACTTAATTTCTTGAGTTCCCGCCAAAAAGTCCCCAAGTTATCTTTATAATTAACAATTTCAAAGTCAAAGAATTCAACACTTGTCAATATCCAGTTCCTCGAAGCAAGTTAGTACAAGATACTGAGCCAACTTTCTTTGGACTATCTAACGTGTTTAGCATAATTTTTTACAAAATCTTTGACATCATAGTTCCCCAGCACTGCAATGACTTACGGTCTACCGGCAGAGGTCACGCTTCAGCACCGTATGTCATAACTGACGGGACGCACTGATTGAAGACTTTGGAACTCAGGCATTGTGGTATAGGCAACGCTGCCCAAGCGAGGTGACGTATGGTGTCGACCAACTAAAGAACAGCACCAGCTCACCTCTTCTCGTGTCGTAAAAACCGACATAAGGAAAACAAAGAGGCTACCACAAGCCCTGAGGAACTATACCATCATAAAAAGAGTAGATTTACCAATTGGCAATAAAAAACTAAGCATACTCATACTGTCAAACCTTCTACTCGAGCGCCCTATGGGTCAACTATACGCAGAGGTCCTACGACTCTCTCTCAGTCGTCTTTTACTACACTCACGGGAGGAGATGAAGTGGTACTATTCTGAAACCGATTGACACTACATGGCCAAATAATGTGCTACGATCAATGATGTGAGGGGTGAGGAGGGGAGAGGAGAGGTGAGGAGGGGGGAGAGGAGGGGTGAGGAGGGGAGAGGAAGGGAGGGGAGGGGAGAGGAGGAAAGAGGAAGGGAGGGGAGGGGAGAGGAGGGGAGGGGTGAGGAGGGGAGACTTTTTATTTTGATGTGCTATAATCAAAATAAAATATTTATTTACACGGACAATTAAATGTATTACAAATAAACTAAATTATACGATTACACGAGAGTACAGGTTATATCTTATCCATCTCAAATGGTATCTGATAAAGTATAATATGGAACATTAGTCATGACATCAATCCATCATATTTGATTGATCATAAATTCAATAAGTCTGTTCTACCATACTGAATATGCATTGTAATGCAACCAGCCATTTAGGTATCCACTGTTGAAAATGGGTCTCGTGTACATTGATTGTCATGGGCACGACGAGACCTGTAAACAGCGGTGGACGAAACAAGACTGGTTACGTTTACAGTATTTTGAATTGAACTGATTTTATTGACTCACATTTTTTTACATTTTACTGGGAAATAATCATTAATCCTTCTTTTTTTTTATCTTTTTTCTTTTCTTTATAGTCGTCACCATCATTTCCGCCATCGCCATTACTATTTTCGTCACTATTGCCGTCGTTTCTATCGTCACCGTTATCTTTTTTTACCTTTCTTACTCTTATTATCGAGCTTTACAGCACCAAGGACTGACGCGATAATTGGTATGTCAATGCTGCTGTGATCAGTCTCTGAAACCAGATGAAATTTCTCACCCTCAGTCGAATAAAGACAGTGTGTATTGTGTTTGTGTATGTGAATTTGAATTGTCTTTATTCGACTGAGGGTCGAGGACACACACACAAATACACTTGTGTGTATTTGTGTTTGTGTATGTGAATTTGAATTGTCTTTATTCGACTGAGGGTGCGAAATTTCAAGTGAGGATTTAATGTCATTGACTTTATGTACTAATCTGATTCAATGCAGTTTTTGAAGAATGCTGATCCTAACAGCACAGGTTTTACCTAGTTTTGGGATCAGCGGCTTTCACTGCTGTATTTGCACTGCTGCAATAAAAGTTTTCTTCCCATTGTGTTTTTAATTTCTTTAAAACATTATTATGGCTGTGACAATACTGTGTGTGTGAAATGTATGGCTGTGTGAAAATACTTATATGTAAATGAAGATTTAACACGATTTTTTTTATTGTATTTTATTAGCTAAACATACAGTCATTGAAAAAGATTAGAAAAAGTTTATAAATACAGTGAAAAATAAACAATTGGGAGATACATATTAAAAGAAAATACATATTTATCAACAATGGTAATAAGTTAAGAGAATGATATTATAATATAACTTTCAGTATAAGAAAAAAACTTTGTAATATTTCGGCCGGACCGGCCGTAATGAGCGGCCGATTGAACCCCATAAGGTAGTTTAATAGAAAGACCTCTTGAGGCAGTTCGTTCCACAGACTACGGGTTCGCGCTATAAAATGACCTACCGGTACCTGACACCTCCGTATCGAAGAAATGCAGATGGACCGCACTTCTGTGACGGGAGGTGCGATTGTAGAAACCCGAGGTGGGAATTATATTGAACAATTCTTCAGAGGCATTTCCCCATTGTACAGGCGGTAGTACACACAAAGAGACGCAACGTCTCTCCGAATGCTCAGGGGTCCTAAACTGCCCGTGAGAGTGGGATCGTCGATAATACGAACAGCACGTCGTTGGATGGAGTCAAATGGGGCCAATTGATTATGGATTGGCTCCGAGATATGAGCAGTAGGTACTTCATATGGAGCCTAACCTGAGCTTTGTAGAGCGTTAGGAGTTGCCCAAAGGTGAAATACCACTTCGATCTGCTCAGCACATCGAGCTTCTTGGAGGCCGTTTTGGCTTTATTTTTCAGTAGACCCTTAAATTCGACTTTGCTGTAAATGTCGACACCAAGGATCCCGATACTCTCCGAAATCTCAAGGGGTATGCTCTGAAAGCGAGGTGCTATGTTAGAGGGGGCTCTTTTAGCAGTGAATACACAGACTTGCATCTTACTGTATTTTTAAATCCACTAGATTTAGAGAAGCCCAAATAGAGATTAAATCTAAAGCGTCTTCGATTTCAGACACAAACCTGACGCGACTCTCTTCCACTTCAACCCGAGAGATGGTGGCGCGGCCCCTGTACAAGGCGTCACCAGTGCTGTCATCACCATGTCACTGATGTAATCACCATGTCGACTGAGCTGCTATATCTTTATTTTCACCAGAGAATCTAAACCTTAACCTTATGCTGCCAGCAATTCGTTGGCACTTTCAGCATTATCCGTCGCTTGGTTAATTATTTTTCATTTATTAATTAAACGAAATGTGGTAGAATCAAAATTCTTCACTTGGCAACATTTTTTTATAGTAAGTTGAATGTATAGTGCACTATATACTTGTTTCTTTAGTGCCTGATGATTGTACAGACTTGCCAACGCACGTACGTGAAATTACGGGTTAAGCTACAAAACTCTACCAAAACTGAATTATAGTAGCTACTAGTTTGTAGAAAATAAAAATAAACTGTTTTAATAAGATAAAAACTAACTATAAACGCACATAAAAAGTTTAAAACAACCACACAATAAGATCTAGGGCATATTTATTTTACAGTTTAAAAAAACATTTTCATTAGGTACCTACTCTGAAAGAAGTTGGCAGTTTGTTTTATTTCATAACGCCTGATATAAAATTATCTGCAATTGACTATTTGATTAATTGGTTTTTATTTGTCACTCTTTTCTTGTTTATTTCATCTTGATACATTCAATTTCCACGTTGTTGTTTTTTTGTCTGTTTTAATACGAGGATTTGTAATAAAAATAAATAGTATAAAATAAAAATTAAATACTCACTCGAGCCAACTGACGACAGGCACCGCTGCAAACAAATAAAAATTATAAATTAAAATATTTTCCGGTTTGGAAAAAAAGGTAGGTATACTTAGATCAGGGCCGTCTTAAGTCTATTCTGCGCCGGGGTGCGGGAGTGTATCCTAAGACAGTCAAACATCCTATTGTGTATCCTATGACAGTCAAATATCCTATTGTGTATCCTATGACAGTCAAATATCCTATTGTGTATCCTATGACAGTCAAATATCCTATTGTGTAATTGTTTACTATAGCGTTATATTTTTTCATTACCTTTAAAAGGTGAGCGCCCGGGGTGCACCGCACCCCTTGCACCCCCTGGTAAAGACGGCCCTGACTTAGATAGTATGAAATAGCCCTCGAGTACCCGCTCAAGGCATTTACTAGGGATGTAACAAGTGTAAACAAGGCAATAAAAATAGTTAACTTTATCGTCACGTATTTGACAGAAGAAGCGTATCATCATTAACTATAAAGCCAAATCAACATATTCAGTGTGTATACTTACAAATTGGAGAGTTGTCAACTGAAAATATATATATATATGTATTTATTAGGAAATGTCGCATAAATTAAAAGACAAATGTATTTAAACATTATCCCATACAGAAATTCAGAAACAACCTTAAATTACATTAACCGTAAGCAGTGATTTTAACTTCCTAACATAGCAATTGCCTTATGCGTGAGGAATATACAGTCTTAAAAGTTCACGCTCTGGCCAAATTGGTTGGCGAATACATTCCTGTAGTTTCTCTGGACTTTTGGCAGCTACTTTGTTGCTCCTTAGTAGCCTTTTACACTAGGGAAGAGATGTGGTGTGATGCTATTCCGAAGCCCGTACTACAATAATTAAATAACGCCGGTCGGCCATCTTGGTATTCTTCACTATTTCAGCACAATTGATTAAAAGAGAAACAAACATGGTATTGTTGCTGTATGTTGTTAGGCATTAATTATGTACAACTTGCAAATTAAATAAATAAATCTAACACTTTATATACAGTTTTTCAGCGTTCCGTCGCGGTTGGAAATACGAAAATGGCCGATCGGCACGATTTAATTAGTAGTTCTGTGAAAAAGAGGATAGGACGATGGATCGATCACATGATGAATAAAAAGAGTCGAGGATCATGTGTAATGGGGGAACTTTGAGAGAAGCCTATAATCCACAGTGGAGTAACATACAAGCAGATGGTGTGATGCTGTAGTAAAGATCTTAAAACGCCGCGTTTATCATTGAGAGTCTCACCATTTTTTTTAGGTTTATTAGACCCCAAAGAGATAACTGTTACCCACGTCCGTAGGAATTACCTCTCAGCGCCCTATAAGTGACCCCGATGGGTGCTAAATCTAAATCCGTTCCCCAATCTTCAAAGGTAGACGGCGCATCCGAGGGCGTGCCAACATTTGTCATTCTGGATCATGGCGGATGTCCATGTGCGATAATATACAGTATACAGTGCACCTGATGGTAAGTGGATACTGTCGTCCATACACATCCGCAATGCATGCTAAAATCAGTCCAGAATGACAAACGTTGGTACACCCGCGGGTGCGCCACCTACCTTTGCATATTAACGAATGGATTGGGAGAAAGGGTTGGGAAAAGGGAAAGAGGGGTAACGTGGTCAGTCGAGCGCGCCCAGCGGCTGTTGGAATGCAGCGAGCACTACTGCCCCTACAAAAGTACGAGCAGTCTCCTTCTTTCTATAAAAATGTACTTACTTAGTCCAGGATGAGCATTACTTTGCATGCAGACAACCTATAAACAAATAATAATTTAAATAATTATATTTGAATGTCCCAAAAAACAGACATGAAAAAAGAAGTCCCTTATGAAAGGCGTCAGTCCTGTAAAAGGGACTTATCCTAGTCCTGGTACTGATGTCAACATGTGTCGCGGATGTTACAGGATGACAGTTTACCACCAGGTAAACTGTCTACCCATCCCACTAATATAATTTATACTTAATCTATACTAATAGCAACGTCGGCAACTAATAGGCACCAACACAAGTCAGAGAGCTCATAATATCAATAGTGTTCTGGAAATTTCGATCTTAAGGACGAGCCTCATTTACGACCTACGATCAAGGTTAATAACGATGAATTAAAGGCTATAGTGGAAGCAGATTCATCTCAAAGTACAGCTGAATTAGCAGCAAGGTTTGATGTTAGTGATAAAACAATGTTGGTTCATCTGCGTCAAATCGGCGAAATAAAGAAGCTCGAAGAGTGGATACCGTATGAACTAAACGAACATCACCGACAACAACGCGTCGAAGTGTGCACTGTGTTACTGAACCCTCACAAAAACGAAAGGAATTGTGAATCGCTTCGTGACTTGTGATGAGAAATGGATCCTGTACGATAACCGCAAACGTTCGTATCAGTGGCTGGATCCAGGAGTTGCACCCAACAATGTCCAAAACACAAGATAACTAAGAAAAAACTACTCGTATCAGTTTGTTGGTCCTGTGCCGGTCAATCATAGGTAAGCACCTATTATACCTAATCGAGACAATTTACAGTCCTAAATAGTCTTGTTTTATTTCGTATTATGAGATTCAATTAGCTAAGCGACTTCTGTTTGGTTTAATTTTCTTTCTGTAAAAATCAGCGTATAAGTGGGATAACGTTTTAAATCGTCTCTAGAGTAATTTATTAAACGGCATAAAGTGTCGGCCAAGGTGACTTTTTTTTTGTTATAGAAAAGAGGGCGGACGAGCAAGCGGTCCCACGTGATGGTAAGTGTTACCGCCGCCCATGGACACCTGTAACACCAGGGGGTATGCGGGCGCGCCGCCGACCTTGCAAAATCCTATTCACAGCTCTCTTGAAGAACCCCATGTCATAGTTTAATGGGAAGACCTCTTGAGGCAGTTCGTTCCACAGCCTACGGGTTCGCGATATAAAATAATTTTTGGACCGAACAGTGCGCGACACCTCCGTATCTAGGAAGTGACACAACTTCGAGGTTCAACTGATAACACAAAGCATATTCAACTTTAAAAGCTCGTAGTAATGCAATATAAAACTACTTCATTACAACGTTTTAAGGTTCATAATCGCTTGTCCCCCCCTTGGAATATTAGTCCCTGGAATCTCTTAGTAGTGTTACGTCGCACTGTACAGAAATTCTTTACCGTTTCAATAATGTTGTCGCAGCGAACACGATTTGAATACATTGCCTCTTTAGTGGAGTGAGGGAAATTGAAAAGATCGATGTCAGCGCCAGTCGAAAGGTACATTTTGCTAATTCCCGTAAGTTTTTAATAAAGTGTTTCCACATAGTTGTGGAGCGTTACGAGCTTTATCCAACGACATATAGTTTGTAAGTATAGACATTAAATATTTTTAATTAGATTTTTAGGAAACATTTATACTGTCATAATTTTGGGACTACTAAACCGAATTGGCTTATCTTCGAACGTAACCGAAATATATATCTAAACGGTTAAATGGTGTGCTTAAATACTGTGTTGACATTCAAGAATTTACGGTAAAGATTAGTGTAACAGTCCCCTGAGGCGGACCGGTCGCCGTATGTTTAGATGCCTACACGTTTTGTGTTCGATATCCTTGGCAAGATCACGGACAGTTAATTGTAAAAATGTAATTACTTATAATTTATCGTGTGTTGAACACGGTATTGTAATACCCATGTTAGGTCAGCCAGACTGCGATCGGCGATAGCTTTAGTTTTATCGTAAGAGTTTAGTTCGTGTCAAGACCAACAGATGTCGCTGTATCGTTTCTGCATCGCGGTATGGTTTCGTTTCTGTGTAAACATCTTAAATGGAGAATTTTGATTTTGTATTAGTGTTTTACCAATATAGTGGATTTAATATCACCATACTTGTGGTTTTATTGGTCGCACCCTCGGATTGGATCCGAGTTTAACACGTGTTAGTTTAATGATTGTATTTAATTTTGTTTTATTCGCATTTTGTGTTGTAGAGGAAGTAATAGGAAACATTTGATATTCAAAAATACTACATACAGTGCTTTTGAAAAGTAACGAAAATATTCATTATTTCTGAAATTGAGAGTTTTTCGAAAAAATTCTCCGTCACGTCGATTTTTTTTTAAACAAAGACACTTGTTGACATACGACCCATATTTGTGACGTCATCTTTGTTTAAGATATGACGTCATCGACATTTTTTTTTAAATGGCAACCCCCAATTTCGGCCACGCCATTTGAAAGAGCGTGTCATTCTACGTACACATACGTACTTTTCGAAAGCACTGTACATATGTCCGTCAGTTACCAGAGCGTGCATTCCAAATTTGGAGTCCATACTTTTCCTAGGGACAATACGAAAATTCCCGCTCTTCTAAGGAAAAAGCATACAGCGGAAGGTTAGAAATTCTTAAGCTGCAGTCCTTAAGTCGTATGCGTGGGGGGGGGGACATATCTATAGACATCTATAGAGACATATAGAATTGTAACTAACAACTATTTATAACTGCTCATACCTGCCGTCGAATCTTCAAGCTCAGGGCGGAGTACAAATTCAAATTGAAATTATTTATTGCTGCGTTATAGGCAAAAATAAAAAGATGTTTCATAAAATTTTGCCAGCTGGGCATACAATATTATCTTATTATATCTAATTACAATCTTAAAACTATATTTAAATACTAGCTGTGCCCGCGACTTCGTACGCGTAGAATTTTAGTTTTTAAACTCTAAATTGGGATATCTTTTCTTTTCTTTTCTCGTCAGCCGATTTCGATTAAACACAGCCCATTCAAAGCGCCAAGCTAAGATTAATTAACCTGTGGCAACTCCATGAAAATCCGTTTCGTAGTTTTGGAGATTAGCATGTTCGAACAGATAGACAACAATTTTCAAAATACCATAGTCTTTTTGTATTCTGATACTTTTCCTTCATCGCCCCCAATTAGTTTTTGGTAAATATACTCCATGTACGGACAGTTCTACAGTTTTATTATATGTATAGATAGATCGTAATCATTATCTAATTTTTCTAATATAATAAAATATATTTACTGGAATGTTAATTAACTTTTTTAAATAATGTCAATGGATCAAGTGGTGGATTCCTCAACGGTGGAACTTCACATCCAGACTGCACAAATGGATGTCGGAGCAAGATCAATGCATACACCACAAGATATAGACATGCGCGTAGCCTGTGCGCAGAGAAAAAACAATCCATTAATGTTATGAAAAAAAATACATTCAATTAAGTAATCGTTCACTCAAGTAAGGATAAAGAAAATAACAAAGAATAAAACTTGTCAACTATTTCTTTCATCGTAATTTGTATAAAAACTAACTATCCATTTCTGCCTAAAGGGATAGTTGATTATTATGTTATAATAATAACGAATGTTTATGCAAGTTTCATATTTTATGTGTGTTAGTTGATTATTAAGTTTTATTAAATGAGATGTTGTGATAAAACCAAATATCTGGGGTTCTTTTTGGTCGGATACCTACGTCTATGGTATTATATAATAATGAAATGATTCCGGTCGGCCATCTTCCTATTTAAAATAAATACGAAGAGATGATGAATATAAAAATGATGGTGAATTAAAGAAACAGAAATAATTTAAAATGATATTAGAGATTACTGTTAGATTCGTGTCACATAATACATGCTTATTTAGACAAAATACGGACCAAGGGGCAATGTACTTCATTCTTAATTGTTACGACAAAATTATTGTAACCTCAAAATGGTTAAGAATTCAACCTCTATTCATTGTAAAGGTAAGAAATGTCACAAGATGAATTTTTGTGTAAACAAAAGCGTATTTTTGTTTACACAGTTGGCTTTGTGACGCAAGAAAACTGTTAGTAATACTATTTATTTTAAATGTGTAACAAAGCAACAATAACCGTCTTGTTCTAATAATAACGTTAGAATGTGGCCATCTAAAGATAGTTAATGATAATAATACCCGTCAGCCTCGATAGCAACCTGAGACGGTTGGGTTGCCATGGCGGCTGGCTCTCAGCGATGATGCAGAAGGCGCTGCCACTCGTTACAGCATGTATCGTCCGTCGGTTTCTCTCCTGAACCCCGGCCGACTGTACTTCCATCCGGACGTGGCGGTTCGACTCAAGTCGCGTTGGGTCGAACCGGACTATGAAACTTCCCAGATACTCACCGGGCATGGCTGCTTTCGAAAGCGACTGCGTGATATGAAGCTGTGTGAGAGTAGTCACATGTCACTTGCACCATGTTCTATGGTCCTGTCCTCTATACGAGGAAGATCGACGGAGCATGCTAGAGAGGATTGTACGGCGGGAGGAGGGACCGGCATACTACTGCGACCTCGTCTCCTCCGAAGCGAACTTTCGCGGGCTCAGAGAGTTTGCACACCGATGGCACAGGAAAAGGAGCCCGAAAGAGCTGCTCGGCAATGAGGTGGACCGTCGAGTAGCTACGTAGAACAGCCCCAGAAAGGGGAGAGTGACGAATGGAACACAGGAAGGAGAATACTTGTAGAGAGGCAGAGCAGATACACGCCGCAACATAGCCCTTAGCAGGCGAACGGCGCGTACCTCCCGACGATTCGGTCCGTATAACCAAAAGGTTGGTGGGCCCATGGGCGGAGGTGGACCATGGACCATTCCGCCCGGGGGTTACACCGTCTCTCCCTCATTTTGGCTCACCGAAGGAGAGACGAGATGGTTTAGAATCATATTTTAAATAATAATAAGCTGTTATTCGCAAATTCCTGTCCATAGTGTTCAGGACAACCGATGCGACAATAGTTTTAAGTCTTTGTTTGTTTATTTAATTACATAATTTTATTATTTAAGATTTCCTGTAGTATTCATTTAATAGTTAACATTGTTATTGTTTCATTGGTTATTACGCAAATTACATTTTTTAATTAATATTATAATTATAAGCCGTAAAGTACAAATTGTTTAGTAAATAAGACATCAAAATTTTGTCATTTTGCTCGACCAATCAGAAAGCCGGAATTAACAGAGAAATGTAGCCGCTGTCATTGGATGACAGAATTAAAACAAGCTCTCTGATTGGTCGACATACTAAGCGAAAATTATATAAATATAGGAACAAATGTCCGTAGATTCATTCCGAGCTGTACAATTGAACAATAAACAAGGAAATAGAAGAAATGTTCATATTGGCATCCTGAAGAAAAAACCAGTATATACAGCAAGCGACAACCGTACCGGCAACCACATCGTTAGATACAGTCCACTAATAGGAAGCCGGTGCGGTACAGATAGGACGACTCACGACACTCGGACACAATTCCATGATAAGTTTGAGGTAATAAAGTGTTATCATCCCACACTACGCACTCACTTGCTATCACTTACCATCACGTGGGACCGCTTACTTGTCCGCCCACTAGTCTGTAAAAAAAAAAACTTGCTCTCTCGTCTGGCCACAAACAAGTCCGCGCACAAGTGCGGTTTACCCCATAAATGGAAGAACAAAACATAGAAACATACTCGTAATACTTAATAATAAAGACTCAAAATAAAGAACGTTTCAGTACATAACACATGGGCACACCGTGTTGCGCATGGCCCATACATACATCCCCCACGCAGCATGGGGGATGTATGTAGGGCATGTTTGCGGAATCTCGAAACAAATGTACGGATCCCGCAGATCCCGCGATTTCGTAAAAAATAGCGCGAACGTGTGTCTGCGCAAAGGACAGTTAATAAAGATGACAACAAAAAATGTTAAAACTGCACTGGAGCTAAATTTTTCTCAATTGATTTTATGAGGGGGAGAGTGCACGCTGCAATCCAACAGCCGCTGGGCGCACTCGACTGGCCACGTTACCCCTCTCACACAGAAGACTACCTTGAAATGTACTGCATTTCCCACTTAATCTTATTTCCATAATGTACGTACGTGTTTCGGTAGTGAGTGAGATGTGCCAGAGCCCATTCCCATCCTATCCCTCCCCATTTCCCCAACCCTTTCCAGTACTATCCAATCCAGTACTATTTCCAAAGGTAGGCAGCGCATCCGGGGGCGTGCCATGTGTCACGAATGTCTATGGGCTACAGTATCCACTTACCATCAGGTGGACTGTATGCTCGTCTGCCACCTTCGTCCATAAAAAAAAAAAAAAATCTACTTCATATGTATGAAGTAGATTCGTGATTTCGTGATGTATGTACGTGTTTCAGTAGTTAGTGAGCGAGATATACCAAAGTCCATCCCCATTCCATCCCATCCCTCCCCATTTTCCCAATCCTTTTCTATATCTCCAAAGGCGGGAAGTGCATCCGGGGGTGTGCCAACGTTTGTCATTCTGGACTGACGTTAATATGTACTGGGGATGTGGCTGACAGTATCCACTTACCATCAGGTGGACTGTATGCTCGTCTGCCACCTTCCTCTTATAAACAAATAATAATATCCCATCGAAACTAATTGTTGTATTGTATTCAACTGGTGACCGTCAGTCAAGATGTAGTGGAACTTTTCCAAAATTCGAAAGCCGTGATCTCCGCATAGGTAGGTATATATTTCTTTGGAATCTACCTAAAAATTTTAACAAACTGACTATTTGATCGATAAAATAAAATATTTATTACAATTTTATTGCTGACGCCTGTTATTGCTGATAAAAAAAATAAACTATTGTTTCGTCAAGGCTTTACATTTTTTTTAATTAGCCTATATTTGTTTCCCACTGTTGGGAAACAGTCCTCCCTTCTTTTATGCCAGAAATAGAGCCCACGTACATGAAACTCACTAAAATTATCTATAGTTATTGCACAGCAAATGTTAAGTTACATAAACCAGGTCTATTTTGAATATTGATAATAACCACAAATTATTGCAGAATCATTCGGCTCAAACAATTATAAAAACTTGTTGAAAACACACGAACAGCCCTTCCGAACTATCCTTATGTTTTCTATTCTTTCACCGGTCCCTTCAACCGCACCCCTATGTGGTCTGTGGTGAGTGGTCACCCAAGGGTGCTGCCGAACAGGACGTTGTGCTGATTTTTGCTTCTATGGAATTCGCTGAGTGGCGCCACCAGGAACTTGGGTCGATGGAGGTGTTGAAATAATAACACTGGATTGTTTTCTTCTATGGCTTGTGGGCTTGCTGTGGTGTGTTCAGGAGACGGCGATAACAGTGTGCTTTTCTTCTAGCTTCATGTAGATTATGTCTTAAGGACCACGTTTGAGGATCACGTTGAAACCCGCCGTCTCCGAAATTATTTACTAGTTGACTGTACAATAAATAAATTGATCTATATATATATAAAACGAAGTCGGGTTAGTTACACCATTTATAACTCAAGAACGGCTGGACTGATTTTAATGATCTCTGATTTGTTGGATTCGTCTACG
The DNA here is from genome assembly GCA_914767545.1 of Sesia apiformis. Lineage (NCBI taxonomy): Eukaryota > Metazoa > Arthropoda > Insecta > Lepidoptera > Sesiidae > Sesia > Sesia apiformis. The sequence continues at coordinate 814,529 of OU611977.1, read as the reverse complement.
CCCCGAATAGCAGAATAACTATTAAAATATCTGAAAAAATCACGGAAAAAATAAAGAAAACTAATTTAGAAATATATTGAAATAAATAGAAAAAAACAGGGTAAGCGCCATCTGTTGGGCAGCCACAGCAACGCGTGGCCGGGCACAGCTAGTTAGGTACGAGTATAAATATTGAACCACTGACAGAACACTACCATAAAATGTACTACATTTCCCATTCCTATCCTATTCTCTCCTTACCGTGTAGTGTCGGCCGGTTTTAAAATGGCATCACCCCATGTATTCCAGTGGATGTTGTTAAAAGCGACATAACAAAGCTGTTACGTACCACAAGTTCTGGGGAACTACACCACCTTAGAATGGACTCGGCGTGTCGTTTTACAGCCATACATTCCTCACGCGCGAGACAATACCGTGAAGCATGAAGCACTAGCATAAAGAAAGCCGTGCCAAACAGTGGACGATAAGGGGTCTGGTGACGTGATCCTATTCCCCCAATGTTACGTATTTCGATAGTGACTGAGATATGCCAGAGCACATTTTCCATCCCATGGAGAATATAATGGAGTAAATGAAATAATCGCAATAAGTTGATTTTTCAAATCGTCTCTATAACGAACAAACTCACGTTCCGTTTTAACATATTATTGTATTTTGTATAAAAAAATATTTGATCATAAAGTGGCAACATGTGCGGTATATACATGTACTCAAGTATAATCTGGATATTCGGTAAAAATATTTTAAACGTCAATCTTTTCGTTTAATTGTACTGGTCGATTACAAGTCAATGACCTCGTGATGCATAGAGTTATGAATGTTATAAACAGAACAATAGTAAATTAATGTGATTTAAATTAACTGTGTACAAATTGCTCTTCAAGAGAGCTGTGAATAGTATTTTGCAAGGTCGGCGGCGCGCCCGCATACCCCCTGGTGTTGCAGGTGTCCATGGGCGGCGGTAACACTTACCATCACGTGGGACCGCTTGCTCGTCCGCCCACTAGTCTATAAAAAAGAAATAAAATTAGCACCAGGCACCACCTCATCCCCTCCAGCGGGTGTCGTAAGAGGCGACTTTAAGGGATAATGAGCCGCTACCACAAGCGTTGACGAACTACACCACCTCTGAAAGAGTGGACGCGTCAACCCGTTTGGATAGAACATAGCGTTTTAAGGCTATACTTACATCTCTTATGCACATATCCAGTAGTGAATACTGAAACGGTTGATTGCACTACAAATTATTTATTTTTACTTTTCTATATCTGTAAGAAACTAAAATATTTGTCATTCTGTTTATACATAGTTCTATGAAATCTACTGAACTTTTTTTTTTTTATAGATTAGTGGGCGGACGAGCAAGCGGTCCCACGTGGTGGTAAGTGTTACCGCCGCCCATGGGCACCTGCAACACCAGGGGGTATGCGGGTGCGCCGCCGACCTTGCAAAATCCTATTCACAGCTCTCTTGAAGAACCCCATATCGTAGCTCAATGTAAAGACCTCTTGAGGCAGTTCTTCTCGCGTGTTCTTCAAGTACTAATTTGGAAACCTTCGCGAGCGCGCGCACAACAGCTCAGCAAAGTTTCATCACAATCGGATGAATGGTATAGGAACGCATACGGGACAAACAAACAAACAAACATTCATTTTTATATATACCTACAGATTTATTAAAGGTCACCAACAGAGCCAACGTCATGTAAATTAAAAATGGTTGCATGCAAGAATGTTAATTATATGAATGAACTTAAAGGCGACCACAACATGATTTTCATCATTGTCAGAGCAAAGAATGAGCACATCCGCAGAATTGGCGACCGACTAGCTAGCTATCCTTCTGCAAGCCGGGCTTTCTGGTCGCTCGCTAAGGCTGCTGAAGGTAACTTCTGTCAGTCGTCACTCCCTCCACTGCGGAAACTCGATGAGTCACTGGCCCATGGGCCGAAGGAGAAAGCCGATCTCTTGGGCTATCTCTTTGCCTCAAACTCGACACTGGACGATAGAGGTGCCTCACCACAGTCTATCTCAAGGTGCACAAGCTCCATGCCGGAAATCTGTTTCACACAGCGTGAAGTCCGGCGAGCTCTAGCATCTCTTGATGTCCGAAAATCGAGTGGGCCTGATGGTATTCCTGCAGTGGTGCTTAAATTTTGCGCTCCCGAGTTGTCCCCGGTGCTTACGCGACTCTTTAGGCTCTCATACTCTACAAAAAGCTTCCCGTCAACATGGAAGGTAGCTCATGTTCACCCTTTGTCTAAAAAGGGTGACCGCACAGACCCGGCCAACTACAGGCCAATAGCGATCACCTCCCTCCTCTCCAAGGTGATGGAGCGTGTCATAAACACACAGCTCCTTGGGTACCTAGAGGATCACCAGCTGATTAGCGACCGTCAATATGGATTTCGCCATAATCGCTCGGCTGGTGATCTTTTAGCGTATTTAACACACCGCTGGGCTGACGCCATTGAGAGTAGAGGCGAGGCTCTGGCTGTAGGCCTAGACATTGCGAAAGCTTTTGACCGGGTATGGCACAAATCGCTGCTTTCCAAGTTACCATCTTTCGGGATACCCGAGGGATTATGCGAATAGGTTGCCAGTTTCCTGACTGGACGGAGCATCAGAGTCGTTATCGATGGTAGCTGCTCCGACACCATGTCTATTAACGCTGGCGTCCCGCAAGGCTCCGTGCTGTCTCCAACTCTGTTCCTTCTGCATATCAACGACCTGTTGCAAATTGGTGACATACGTTGCTATGCAGATGACAGTACTGGAGACGCCTTGTACAGGGGCCGCGCCAACATCCCTCGGGTCGAAGTGGAAGAGAGTCGCCCCAGGCTTGTGTCTGAAATCGAAGACTCTTTAGATCTAGTCTCGATTTGGGGCTCTCTAAACCTAGTGGATTTCAACCCCAGTAAGACGCAAGTCTGTGCATTCACCGCTAAAAAAACCCCTTTTGTTGTAGCACCTCGCTTTCAGAGCATACCTCTTAAGATCTTGGAGAGTATCGGGATCCTTGGTATCGACATCTCCAGCAAAGTCGAATTTAGGGGTCATCTGGAAAATAAGGCCAAAATGGCCTCCAAAAAGCTCGGTGTGCTGAACAGAGCGAAGCGGTACTTCAAACCTGGGCAACTCCTTATGCTTTACAAAGCTCAGGTGAGGCCCTATATGGAGTACTGCTCTCATCTCTGGGCCGGCGCACCGAAATACCAATTGGACCCATTTGACTCCATCCAACGACGTGCTGTTCGTATTGTCGACGATCCCACTCTCACGGGCGGTTTAGAATCCCTCAGCATTCGGAGAGACGTTGCGTCTCTCTGTGTGTACTACCGCCTGTACAATGGGGAATGCTCTGAAGAATTGTTCAATATAATTCCCACCTCGGGTTTCTACAACCGCACCTCCCGTCACAGAAGTGCGGTCCATCCGCATTTCCTCGATACGGAGGTGTCGCGCACTGTTCGGTCCAAAAATTATTTTATACCGCGAACCCGTAGGTTGTGGAACGAACTGCCTCAAGAGGTCTTTCCATTGAGCTACGATATGGGGTTCTTCAAGAGAGCTGTGAATAGGATTTTGCAAGGTCGGCGGCGCACCCGCATACCCCCTGGTGTTGCAGGTGCCCATGGGCGGCGGTAACACTTACCACCACGTGGGACCGCTTGCTCGTCCGCCCACTAATCTATAAAAAAAAAAAAAAAAAATTAAAAGTAAAGCACAGCCAAAAAGAATTCAAATTACAATTATAAATTATTTTAAATTATACTTCTACTGAAAGCGATTCCTATTCGCTTAAAAATAAAATAGACATTCGCTATTCGTATGACTCGTTCCAAAAGATGGTCAATTACGATCAAATGTAGATGTCACCGCCATCAGCTCTTTGTCAACCACTGCCTGGACACGGGACTCTTCACAGACATTGTCTTGCGCACAAGGGTTTTGTGACCTTTTGGTCACACTCTTTTGGAGGTGGTGTAGTTCCACGGCGTTTGTTGTAGCGTTGCCTTTTACCACACTCACAGGAAGAGATGGTCGGGCTATTCTAACGAAGGTCGATGGCCGATACTCAATATAGATAAAGACAGAACAAAATATTAACATAACTGTCAACTTTTATTATGTTTTAAGCCGTCATGACACCAGTTATATGCAGAAGATATGATTTAGAAGGGGAAGCGATAAAATTGTACGGCGAGGGCCTTAATTCTATCATGCTTAGGTTCAGAAAGACACCGCACTATGTCAAGATCTTGGATAAGAGAGTAAGTTAAACATATAGTCCCGGAACGAGTTGAATGCGCGCGGAAGGAATGTGACCGTTTTATGTCACTTGTTTTTAGTGTTGTACTACAATTATCTCAGTGAACGATAGGTTGGAACGATACGATATCGATATTGGTAAAAGTCGATATTTATAATTTAAATATCGCGGTCAAAAATAAAACACACGACTATGTAATTATAAAAAACATCACTTATTTTTTACTATTTTTATTTACTTTCATTATTTATATATTTATTATTTATCACACATTAGATAATATAGTAAGTAGGTATACATAATTTTAAGTTTTAAATAGGTATTTAATATTTAGTTTGAAAAATAAAGTTACTAAAAAACAAAAAAAAAATACAAAAATTACTAATTGAGAGAAATATATAAAAAAAAACAATATTATAACAACAAACTACGCATTACATTATTAATAATAATAATAAATAACTTAAAAGTACTAAAACACAAAAGACTATCATATTGTTTTGAATGAATATTAGTCACTACAATCATCACTTGTAACACGTGATGCAGACGTGTTACAAGTGTTGTTGGTCGCTCATTTTAACAAGTAAGTATAATAAAAAACTACCCAACACGTGTTATATCGATGACGCAAGAGAAACAATAGAAAGCGAGCAAGCGCATCACTTAACTAGCCGGCACAAGTGCGGATAGACGGCTGGTGTGCTCGTGTCCCCACACCTCACACGGCGCGCGCATTTAGCTCATTCCGGGACAGTAGATGGATAGATCCTCGAGACAAAACTGTGTACAGTCAGCAACACAGTCAGCTTGGCTCGCCACCACACCCGATCCTTGGCTCTTCTCATCCAACGACCACCGACGAATTTCTTCCACGCGTCGGTCTATCTAACCGCGGGGCGTGCCACACTACACTTCCCGGTACGTGACCACCATTCGAGATATGCATGTATTAATATTGTATGTATGTAAGTATGTAAGACTGTGATTTTGGGTAAACTAATTTGATAATAAACTTACTGGTGTTAAAGATGTCCATGGACGGCGGTAGCCACTTACATGTTATTAAAAAAAATAGTCATTATCTATATCTATACTAATATAATAGAGGTAAAATTGTGTTTGTAGGTTATATATGTTCAGTAATCTCTGGAACTACGGAACCGATTTCAAAAATTCTTTCACAAATAGCAAGGCTACATTATTCGTGTCTAATATAGACTATATTTTATTTTGAAAAAAAATTGAAAAATAAAAAGAGACTTATAAACCGAAGCGAAGCGAGGGCGGATCGCTAGTATTGGTTAATCGCAGTAAATTCCATTACATATCATTGTACTGAATAATAGCAACAATACTTGTAGCATTAGAATAATAAAAACCATATAGAAATGGAACTCGTGCGCCGAATACGTTCAAGGTCGCAATAATAGCCTACAGTTTCAGTCAGGGCCGCGCCGCGGTGTTTGACGCCACGAGCTCGATTCGATACTTACTTACTTTTTACTTACTTTTTTTGAAAAACTTTAGCACCTCATAAGAACATAAGAAAACGATTTCTTTATAATTAATTAAGCGTTGTAGGTCTTCTCAGCCCTTGGACGTCCACTGCTGGACATAGGCCTCCCCCATTGTCCGCCATTTAGACCTATCGGCAGCGACCTGCATCCAGCGGGTGCCCGCAACCTTTATGAGGTCGTCTGTCCATTTAGCAGATGGACGTCCTCGGCTTCGTCCGCCGGTACGTGGTCTCCATTCGAGAACCCGTCTGCCCCATCGGCCATCGGTTCTTCGAGCTATGTGCCCTGCCCACTGCCACTTCAGCTTGCTAACCCGAGAGGCTATGTCGGTGACTTTAGTTCGTCTACGGATCTCCTCATTCCTGATTCGATCACGTAGAGAAACCCCGAGCATAGCCCTCTCCATAGCTCGCTGTGCGACAGTGAGCTTATTTATGAGGCCCATAGTCAGAGACCACGTCTCGGTGCCGTAGGTCATCACTGGCAACACACACTGGTCGAAGACCTTCGTCTTCAAGCACTGAGGTATTTTGGACGAGAAGACGCTGCGTAGCTTCCCGAACGCTGCCCAGCCGAGTTGGATTCGTCGATTGACCTCTTTCTCGAAGTTGGACCTACCTAGTTGGACCGTTTGGCCTAGGTAGACGTACTCGTCAACAACTTCGAGAATCGAGCTCCCGACTGAAACTGGGGTGGGCACGACATGGACATTCGATATGATTTTCGTCTTGTCCATGTTCATTTTAAGGCCCACCTGTTGGGAAACTCGATTGAGGTCTCCGAGCATTGTGCTAAGATCCTCCAGCGATTCTGCCATGACCACGATATCATCGGCAAATCGAAGGTGAGTGATGCATTCGCCATCAACGTTGATGCCGAGTCCTTTCCATTCCAGGAGCTTGAAAGCGTCTTCCATCGCATTGGTGAAGAGCTTCGGAGAGATGACATCTCCTTGTCTCACACCCCTCTGCAATGGAATCGGCTCCGTGCTCCCTTCCTGTACTCGGACTGACATGGTGGCGTTGTTATACAAACACTTCAACACTTCGATATACCGATAGTCAATATGGCACCGCTGGAGGGACTGTAGCACTGCCCAAGTCTCGATCGAATCAAAGGCTTTCTCATAGTCCACAAACGCTAAGCATAATGGCAAGTTATACTCCTCGGTCTTCTGTATAACTTGCCGCAGCGTATGGATGTGGTCTATGGTACTATAGCCTTTTCGGAAACCGGCTTGTTCGGGAGGCTGGAAGTCATTAAACCTGCGCTCGAGACGATTCGTGACAACCCTCGAAAACAGCTTATAAACATGGCTCAGAAGCGAGATGGGCCTATAGTTCTTCAACAAGGTCTTGTCGCCTTTCTTGAAGAAGAGCACCACCACGCTTCTGTTGCATGCCTCCGGCGTAATACCTTCGAGCAAGACGGAATTAAAGAGCTTCTGAAGGACTTTCAGTACCGGTGTTCCACCCGCTTTCAGAAGCTCTGAAGTGATTCCGTCTTCACCCGGCGCCTTGTTGTTTCTAAGCTGTTTGAGGGCCATCCTAATCTCGTACAGGCTGATGTCCGGGATGTCTTCGGTATAGTGTCGGGTCAACTTGGCTCTTGGGTCTTTGGCCAAGTTGCCAACAGGTTTAGCGACCGAGGTATACAACTGTCCATAGAACTTCTCGATCTCCCTCAGTACCTCTTGTTTATCGGAAGTGACACTGCCGTCCTCCCTCTTCAGCTTCGTCAACTGGCTCTGCCCAATAGATAAGTCTCTTGCGAACACTTTGGAGCCTTTATTCCGCTCTATCGTCTCCTTAATACGATTAGTATTAAAGAGACGGATGTCGTGTCGCAAGGACTGGTGAATCCGTCTATTGAGCTGCCGATATGCTTCCGCGTCATCAGGAGTCTGCAGTGCCATCGAACGTCGTTCCGCCAAGAGGTCGAGGGTGTGGTCGGTGAGCTTTTGGGGTCCATCTCTTCGACGATGTCTGAAGAATTTAGACCCCACCGTATGGACAGTTTCTACCAACCTGTTGTTGATATCGTCCACTGCAACGCAATCCTCTAGGCAATCGAAGCGATTTGACAATTCAAGCTGAAAGCTTTCGGGGTTTTGTATGTGGGCAGCAGTAGGTCGGAGCGTAGACTTCATCAGGCGGGACCTTTCCAACTTGACGTTTATATTCAATGTGCCTCTAACCATTCGGTGATCACTACCGGTTTTCACCCTGTGGATCACGGAGACATCATTGAATATTTGTCTCTTTGTGGCCATAATGAAGTCTATCTCATGTTTAACGGAACCGTCGGGGCTCATCCAGGTCCACTTCCTATGAGGCGGCTTCTTGAAGAAAGAGTTCATCATAAAGAGTCCCTCTTTCTCAAGAAAGTCGGCCAGCCTCTGGCCCCTCTGGTTCCGGTGCCCACATCCAAATTGCCCCACTCTCAACTCATCGTCGCCTCTTTTGCCCAGTTTCGCGTTGAAATCCCCCATAACAATATTGTAGTGTGTTTTCGAAGCATGTATGGCTCTACTAATGTCCTCATACATTGCTTCCACTTCGTTATCCGGGTGTGCCGAGGTCGGTGCGTAGACCTGTATGACCTTCAACGAATATCTCTTGGATATTCTGAGTATAAGGTACGCGACCCTGTTCGACACACTCGTGATGGCTACAACATTATTTACGAGGGACTTGTGGATGATAAACCCGACACCACCTTGGGACTGCTGGTCGCCCTCCCGGTAATAGAACAAGTTGCCGGACTTCAGGATTATCGTGTCCTCCCCCTCTCTTCGGATTTCTGATAACCCCAATATATCCCAGTGCAACTTGCCTATCTCCTCTTCCAGCTCAGCGATCTTCTCGTCTGTCCTCAAAGTGCGCGTGTTGTAAGTCACCAGTGACAACCTACGTCGGTAATCCGTTTTGAAAGCCCTGGTCGTTCGACGGTGGAGTCCCGCCCGGAGATTCTTAGCACCCCCGGCTCCAGCGCTCGACCAGCGCCCGTCGTCCACGCCGGTGTTGCGACTGGAGCCGCCGGGAACTTGGGGCCGTTTTACTTTTTCTGCCATAGGGGGGGGGGGGGGGGGGTGGACCGTAACCCGCCGCGTTGGTCCAGTGCGTGGTGGCGGGTCGCCAGAGCCTCGTTCGTTGGTCGGCAGGGTGCACCACGAGCCGGTGAGGTTGGCTTGGGTCCCAGAGATGTAGGTTGGGACCCCTTACACCCAGGTAATAGTTGTAGGTAATAATAACTTAATAATTATACCATAATGTATGGTAGGTAATAATTATACCAGAGCCAATTCCCTTCCCATCCTCTCCCTCCTCATTCATTTTCACAATCCATTCCTTAATCTGCAAAGGTAGGCATGCGGGGGCGTGCCAACGTTTGTCATTCTGGACTGATGTTGGCCTGTATCGCGGATGTCTATGGACGACAATATCCACTTGCCATCCAATGAACTGTATGCTCGTCTGCCGTCCTTTTTTCTATAAAAAAGAATAATAATATACCTGCTAGTAGTATATGGATATAATACATTATTGAACAAGTGACAGCCCTCACGACATTCGTGGGCGACAGAGGGACGTTGCGGGCTGAGGGGGGACATAGGGTGTTCATTTCGCGACTTCTGATACAATTTACTAAACTCGTATAATTTACTAGCTGTTGCCCGCGACTTCGTCCGAGTGGACTTTAGTTTATAAACACCGTCTTTATTCCACGTGATTCTTTAATGATATAACTTTTTTATTTATGTACTGATTGAAATAAAACAAACAAACAGACACAGACAAACAGACAATCATTGTTTTGGGGTTCTATTGCGTTGATAAAGGCCCCGCAATAATAGTTTTTCTCATATATCTTCCATGTACAGACGGCGATCAGCTACATTTTTAATATATGTATAGATTATTCTTATAGATGTGTACTGCAAGGACGTCGCCAGCCAATGTGCGGGGGGGCAAGATGAGACAGAGGATGGAAGAAATATGAATTGTAGGTACAAATTTTTCGAATCTCTAGAGGAAGCAACTGCTCCCCCCCCCCACCCCTCCCCCCCCCCCCACCCCTCCCCCTGGCGACGCCCTTGGTGTACTGTGCAAATGTTTAATTTCCCAAATAAAACAGTGCCCTAAGAAAGAAATGAAAATGTTTATCCTTCAGATGAATGCGATGATGGACGAATTTAAAGAGGCATGGCTATCGGCCAGAATATATGAGAACGACCGCCTTGAAGACAGAGTGAAGGATAGAGTGCAACGGTTACGCAGAGCTCCGAGATCGAACAAGCACTTGGCAAAACTTACACAGAGAATGAAGAAATTAAACACTCATAATAAGTAAGGCACTAATTAAATTTCAGTCAAATGTCCACATGTGATAGTAGATAACCATAAATTTTAACCTGGTGTTGGTAATGGGAAATAAATTAAACCTAAAATTAAGATCCGACAACCCAGCCCGGCCAGCGCACAGTCGTGTCCATCGATGCAGCATTGGACTGTCCGATCTAGCTGCAGGCGCTCGGGATGCTATTAATAAGTACGTCGCGTGCAGTGTAGTGTCAGTTGACTATAGAATAGAACCAACCACCTCCTCCCGTGGCTGTTGTAAAAGGCTTTACTACTTTTTTTTTATGGACGAAAGTGGCAGACAAGCATACAGTCCACCTGATGGTAAGTGGATACTGTAGCCCATAGACATCCGTGATACATGCCAACATTAGTCCAAAATGACAAACGTTGGCACGCCCCCGGATGCGCTGCCTACCTTTGCAGAATAAGGAATGGATTTGCAGAAAGGGTTGGGGAAATTGGGAGGGATAGGATAGGAATGGGCTCTGGCACATCTCACTCACTACCGAAACACGTACGTACTGAGGGTAAGCGGCTATCACAAGCCCCGAGGGAGTACACAACCTCTAAAAAAGTGGTCTCACCAACCTGCTTGGCGAGCTCACAAAGAAGACAATGTTTATGAGGATACCTATGTCTGGTTGCGTTGTGCATCAGAAAGTACCTACGCCAGAAAAGTAATAAAATGATTTATATTAGAATAGCGGTGTACCTTTTTTTCTACATTTACATAGAAAGAGGTACATTATTTAGAAAGGTACACAAAAGTACACACCTGGTAAGTTTTATGATTCTAATTTCATTTGATTCTCTATTGTACACCCAGCGTTCTGAAATACACTAACTCTATGGTGTGCTTCCTTATACGTCCTTCGAAGGCCCCTTTGTCTCGCATTTATGCACTACAAAAAAGTCTTTGACTGAATCGAAACCTGGGCTGTTTTGGAATCCAAAGCCGTGACAATGACAGTCAGAATCCAAGAGCAGAAGACTAACCCAACTCATCGGGGAGTGAGACGAGAGATTTACTATCCCCGACACTGTGACACTGTTAACGAACGCAATGGAGGTCGCATTAAAGATGCTGGATTGGAAGAAATTCGAAGTCAGTGGCAACGGCGAATACATCTCCCACCTTCGCTGACGACATCGTTATCATGGCAGAGTCGTTGGAGGATTTGAATTCGATGCTAAACGGTTTCATTGAGATTTCGCAGCGTGTTGGTCTTGGAGTGAATCTAAACAAGACAAAAGGCATGTTCAACGAACGCGTCGTCCCTGGACCGGTGAGCATCGAGGGAGCTTCATTAGAAGCTGTAGGTAGACGATCTTGGACAGTCAATCTAGTTAGATGAGTCTAGACTTATGTAAGTCGAGAGGCCTACAGACGCATTCAACTTGGTTGGGCAGCATTTGGGACAATGATTTACATCTTCTCGTCACCCACGAGTATACCACAATGTTTGAAGACGAAAGTTTTGAATCAGTGTGTCCTGCCCGTTATGACGTGTGGTGCCTAAAAGTGGTCTCTAATGGCAGGTCTGATTCAGAAATTCAAAGTCGCTCAGCGAGCGATGGAGAGAGCTATGCTCGGAATTTCTTTGCTGGATAAAATTCGTAACGATTCGACGAGGAATCAAGGTTGCCGATATAGCTCAAAGGGTCAGCAAGCTTCGGTTTTGTGGAACGTCGTCTCTGTCGTTACGGCACACGACAGAGACGACGCTCTACAAAACCGAAGTTAGCCGCCGATAGTCTCTTTCTAAAGGCCGATGTGTATTACTCTCGGCCGGGAAATGTACCACAAATTGGTGACAACGTTAAACACCGTGCACGTTTTGCGTGCACTGTGTCGACACTGTATCCTTACAAATTCTGTTACAGGCCCCGTTTCATGAGATATCGCCGTGTTCTGGAGGAAATATCGGAAGAATCGCGGAACCGCGTAACAACACTGGATACTTATGAACCTCTCGTTTCCTCTCTTCCTGCGGAAATCAAGAACGTTTTTGTTGACATGGGCTTTGAGGTTGCCGGGTAATGAAAGTCAAATAATTGTGCAGTTTTAGATAAAAAGGTGACATTTACACTTGTCCTATTTTTACCAGAAAATAGACGGAAATTTTACTCGATCTGTTAAAAATGACATCTTTTGGTGGAAATAATTTTAAATATGTTCTATGAAAATAGCGTAAAATATTCTCGTATGTCATTTAGAGTTTAGTTTTAATATTTAATTTAAGGGGGAGGAGGAGAGTGCACGTTGCAATCCAACAGCCGCTGGGCGCGTTCGACTGGCCACGTTACCCCTCTCTCACAGAAGACCTTGAAATGAAATGTACTGCATTACCCACTTTATCTCATTTCCCTAATGTACGTACGTATTTCGGTAGTGAGTGAGATGTGTCAGAGCCCATTCCCATCCTATCCTATCCCTCCCCATTTTCCCAACCCTTTCTCCAAATGAATTCCTACATCTCATAAGGTAGGCAGCGCATACGGGGCCGTGCCAGCGTTTGTCTTTACGGACTGATGCTGGCATGTATCACGTGTGCCCATGGGCACTTACCATGTATCCACTTGCCATCAGGTGGACTGTATGCCCGTCCGCCGCCTTCTTACTATAAAAACAAACTACTTGGAATCCCAAACAGTTCGACTCAATCCATCTTTTGTGTTCCCCTAACGTTCCAAATTTTCCAAATCCATTCCCATATCTCCAAAGGTAGGCGCGCATGTGGAGTCGTGCCAACGTTTGTAATTTTGTACTGATGTTGGCATGTATCGCGGATGTTTATGGGCGACAGTATCCACTTACCATCAGGTGGACTGTATGCTCGTCTGCCGTCTTTTTATATTGACATTTTATATTTGGATTAACACATCACAAAACCGAATTGGTTTGCGATGTAGTTAAAAATATTTTATATGCCAGGTACAGCATATATTTATAAAAAAATATATAAAAAATTACAGTAATTTGACAGTCCAAACCCTGTAAAAGTGTGATGGAAAATTAAAATTAAAATCAAACTACAAAGTGATTACTATTTGAATTGATTATATGGCTGTTACAGAGAAATGATTCACGCAGTGATCAAAGCTATGTCGGGCACCGACTCGCCGAAGAGATTCACTTCCCTGCCTTTCGAGGGCTACCACACGAGCTTACCAGAGGCCACCACCACCAGCACCACGGCTCATCCCGTGGTCCATAAGGCACCAACAACGGTGAGACTTGCAAGGGGCACTGTTAAAATCTTGACATCCATATGCTAAATTAACCAAGTTAAATTTAATGTATAACATAATCTTTTAACCTCCTAAACCCAACCCATTCTCCAAATACATTCCTATATCTTCAAAGGTTGACAGCTAATCTGATGTTGTCGTGTATCACGGATGTCTATGGGCGACAGTATTCACTTACCATCAAGTGGGCTGCATGCTCGTCTGCCGCCTTCGTCCATAAAAAAAACATATAAGGACTATGGCAAAGCTCAAAGAACTTACCAAAACTAATATAAATTCATTATACTATTTCCATTTCTTTATTTTCTCGATGACAGCTCACACACAGTGGTCGATATAACTTTGTTCTAGCGTCAACGCCTAAAACTCCGAACAAAAATTTGGCACCAAGACGTCATATTTCATTAACAAGGTCACGTCAGCCAGAAAGCAATTTTAGGGATGTAGTTAGTCGATCGACTGTGTTTTTATTATAATAACTTGGAAATGTTACAATCAAAATCGACTACTAGAACATACGATTTTTTTTAATCATTACATTACTAGCGGTTTTTATTACTATTAAATTAGTTTTCATTTATTGTAATGAAAATACAGTCATCTTGTTTCATAATTCCACATAAAATCATGATATATATATATATATATATATATATCATGACCTATCGATAAACGTAACACGATAACAGATCCGATATTTTTTTACAAAATGTAAGAAACTAAACTACTGCCGGATACTTTTGTACAAATTTATTAACTAATATTATATTTCATTACAAGATGTTACACGTGTTAATTCTTGATTAATAATGCCAATTTCTTTAAAATTTTCGAAGCTGTTGTAAAATAAGTAGGTATAGGTAGGTACTCGACAATGAAACGAAATAATTATAATGACAGGTAATCTTTATTTATTTATTTTAATCAAAATCTGATGAATCGTCACTGTCACTCGATGAGCTCTCCCCAACATTTATTATAAGTTCCTGTACTTCTATATTATCGAATGCTCCATCAATATTTTACGTTTGTCCGATTTTTTATAAGAAAATCCAATTTCTTTCAAAACCAAGCTTAATGACGATTTTTGACCATGGAACAAACCACATTCACGTAAAGAAACAACAAGTTTTTTAAGTGTCCACTAATTCCTAATGCGGCCGCAACACGCTCTCGCACTTGCGACAGTGGTAATAGCGGGCCACCATTTTGATACTCTGCTTCAAAGTAATTACGAACCTTGATCACCAGTTCTCTCGCCTGCCTTTTCAGAACAGATCCTTTCGGCATTTTGATATTTGACAGTTGGGCAGCAATCAACACGGAGGAACACAAAATACACAACGTAACGTATGGATAATGTGAAAAATCTCAGCGAACAGAAATGTAGTGACTAGCACGACCGTCTTGTTGCGAGTGACAGATTAAAACAAACACAAAATGGCGGTGGGCCATTGAAAAAATATATTTGAATGTTTTTGTTGTATTTGTCTTTGTTCAAAATATAATAAATATATGCGATCGATATCATTACTTATTTGGTCACAACACTACAACTATCAAATTAGAACTGTCATCGAGAAAATAAAGAAATGGAAATAGTATAGTAATGAAAATGTTATAATTCGTTCTTTTTTTATATATATATAGATCAGTCAGTACGAGCAATCGGCGGAAACAGGGAAAACTAAACATCCGGTGGAAGATGAACACTCAACACGTGGGATTTAATTAAATTAAATGTATTTTCAAAAATCTTTCAATTATTTTATTAAGGGGTTTATGTATGAAATTGCCATTTTTTAATACTGGCTGGAATCTTCTCTTGTAATTTTAAACGAACAACAAAAAATACAAAAATATGATCAATAGGACAAACTGTTTTGTAGTGCACGCTGCATTTCCACAGCTGCCGACACTCGACTGGCTACGTTACCCATCTCTCACAGAAGACCACCTTGATTTGTACTGCATTTCCAACTTTATCTTATTCCCGCAATGTACGTACCTACGTGTTTCGGTAGCGAGTGAGATATGCCTGAGCCCATTCCCATCCTATCCCTCCCCATAGCCGGCCAGATGTTGATATATATCGTGGATATCCATAGACGACAGTATCCACTTACCATCATGGCGGACTGAATGGTCGACTGCAGCAATTTTCTATACAAGAAAGTTGGCCGGCTATAGAAAAGCCCCACCTCACCTGTTGCCGTGGGTGTCATAAAACGCGACTTAGGGATTACGAAATCCGCACCACAGGCCCTGAGGAACGACACCAGCTCTAAAAGAGTGGACTCGCTAACCCGCTTGGCCATTCATCCCTAACCCAACTTAAACCTAACCCATGTTTTGTTGCCACCGATTTGCTGTTCATTCAATTATTTCTCCTTTTTAATAATTACGTTTTTAAAAGTATTTGCATTATTAATATACTTAAAGTCAATTATGCAAGCAGATTTAGCGCGAAACGTTTCAATTTATTTAAAAAAATTTTGTTTATCAATTAACACACATCTGAAACATCGATGGGATGTTTTTTTGCAGGAAAAATACCTACAGTCGAAATTAGTACTTAGGTAATACTAGCACTTGCTGCAACGGAATTTCACTACCTACTGAACAAACATAGCCAATTAAATAATTTTAAACACTAATTAAGTGTGAACCTGGAAATATATTCACAGTTTATACGTCGCTCGCAAACTTGGCGGAATTGACTAATACACTGACCAATGCCTACCTTTTTTTTTTTCACATTGTCAATAGGGTGTTCTTCGGAATTAACAATTTTGAAGCCGTAACAATCGAGTAGGTTTACCGATGACAGAGGAGGACTTCTTGAAAACATACTCAAAACGTTATACTATTATTTGATTACTATACACAAACGAGGGGGAGAGGGCACGATGCAATCCAACAGCCGCTGGGCGCATTCAACTGGCCTCGTTACCCCTCTCTCACAGAATACTACCTTGAAATATACTGGCATTTCCCACTTTATTATATTCCCCAATGTATGTTCGTGTTTCGGTAGTGAGTGAGATATTCTGGCATATCTCACTCACTACCGAAATTCCCATCCTATCCATTCCCACGACCTTGGCCCTTTCTCCAAATCCATTCTTTCTTCAAAAAAAGGTAGGCAGCGCATACGGGGGCGTGTCAAAGTTTGTCATTTTGGACTGATGTTGGTATGTATCGCGGATGTCTTTGGACGACAGTATCCATTTACCACCAGGTGGACTGTATGCTCGTTTGCCACCTTCTTCCTATAAAAAAATCCAATCACCTCCTTGGAGTGGTAATTCGTCATCGCTCTCTCTGCCGTGAATCGCCATGTCGTCAAGACATATCTTCAGTCTACGTGCAAACTAGAGAAAATCAACATCAGGTCAGTATGATAAACGTTGCCACAGCCTTTAATGCGTTGCCTACCTTTGGAGATGTAGGCATGGATTTGGAGAAAAGGTTGGGAAAATGAGGAGGGATAGGATACGATGAGATGGGAATGGACTCTGAGATATTATCTCACTCACTACCGAAATACATACGTATATTGGGGAATATAATAAAGTGGGAAATGCAGTGCCTACATTTCAAGGTAGTCTGCGAAGGAAAAAATAAGTATTCCCACTTATCCATTAAGTGTCCATTGAGTGTGTGTGGGTATGTGTATGCATGTGCACGTGTACATGTACATACATATATATATAATTAGTAATAACAAAATCTTAATAATAAGTACTAACATAGTCTATAAGTTAAAATTGTTACTAACACATATGGACTTTGTCTGAAATAAATTAATTATATATATATTAACAACCGTCATCAGAAAATATAAAAGTTGCGTTCAGTTTCGTGCTTTAAATTATTGCTTAACAAGTTTCGTTTCACGCTGGAATTACACATTTAACAAATGAGTTTTTTGGAACGAAGTTCCTTTACGCGGCCCGCGGTAGGTGTGGTTCGACAGAAAATGTAACGTCACGTAAGATTTTTACCCCCTCCATACGCCTTTCTCTGTTGTGTGTGCGTGCGAGTATCGAGAGCGAGACTCGAGAGGAATAACAGACGTGCAGACTAGTGCGTGGCCGGTTGTATAACCTAAATTTTTGATTTGATTCCTTATTTTAAATTATTTGCATTGAAAATATGATACAAAATAAAAAAAAATACATGAACTATACAGATTTTGTTTCGAATTACATTCGGAGTTTTAAAAAAATGCGTGAGGATCTTCGTTCCCGACGGGGGTCCCCTGAGCGCACATTTTCTTTGTTTTTGTAATAATCAAAGAAAAACTTTCACTTGTCCAGTTGCCGCCAACTGCAGTTTGCAGACGTGCGACTATGCCATATTTAATAATGCAATGCAAATAGCTTCCCTTCTGAAAAATCGGAACCTTATTGGAATTATCGGAACTTCAATTTTTTAGCCGCTTCATTTGTGGGAGGACTAAAGTGTTCGACTTTTATAAAGATATTTTAACAGCTGAGTAAACACAGCGATTGCTTTGGAAAAAACAATTCTCGGTATATAAATTTAGTTCAAATTCGCGAAATGCATAGTTTTTTGAGGTCACCAGCAAAATGATTGCACTAAGATTACTCATTTTGACCACCCTGGTAAGTATTAGAATGTCTTGTATAGTGTTGTTACTCTTTATTGTACTTAAAATTAATTGTTACAATAAAACATTACTGTATTACCATAAGTACAAGGGCGGACTTATTGTGTGAATGAGGAGAGCGTTAGATTGTGTGTGTGTGTGTGGACATGGGAGAGGACTGTATCAAGGTGTGGAGAGACGGACTTATTGTGTGAATGAGGAGAGCGTTAGATTGTGTGTGTGTGTGTGGACATGAGAGAGGACTGTATCAAGGTGTGGAGAGACGGACTTATTGTGTGAATGAGGAGAGCGTTAGATTGTGTGTGTGTGTGGACATGAGAGAGGACTGTATCAAGGTGTGGAGAGACGGACTTATTGTGTGAATGAGGAGAGCGTTAGATTGTGTGTGTGTGTGGACATGAGAGAGGACTGTATCAAGGTGTGGAGAGACGGACTTATTGTGTGAATGAGGACAGCGTTAGATTGTGTGTGTGTGTGGACATGAGAGAGGACTGTATCAAGGTGTGGAGAGACGGACTTATTGTGTGAATGAGGAGAGCGTTAGATTGTGTGTGTGTGTGGACATGAGAGAGGACTGTATCAAGCTGTGGAGAGACGGACTTATTGTGTGAATGAGGAGAGCGTTAGATTGTGTGTGTGTGTGGACATGAGAGAGGACTGTATCAAGCTGTGGAGAGACGGACTTATTGTGTGAATGAGGAGAGCGTTAGATTGTGTGTGTGTGTGGACATGAGAGAGGACTGTATCAAGCTGTGGAGAGACACACGCTGATGATATGCCACGTCACTGTAGCACTTCTATATCTACCATAATGCGCTAACGTTACGCAGTCCTCTGCTGGCGCGATTCCGAGCCATGTTCTGTGCGTCATTGCAGCTAAATGTAAGTTTAAATTGTTGCATCTCAATTTTAACATTGTTTCCAATGGTCTAATTTCCCACAGATAAGATTTATGATTACAAATATGGACATTTGTCTGAAAATAAAAAACCTGTAACTCATATACTCTTGTGTAGTGGGAGAGTGTTAGATCGTGGGTGATGCATGGACATAGGAGAGATTGGAGTGGAGAGACACGCTGATGATATAACCGATGATTTGAATTAACTCTTGTGTAGATGAGAGCGTTAAATCGTATGTGGTGTAAGAACAAGGAATCTTGTTATGATGTATATTCACTGTATTCAGAAGTGAAAGGACATACGCTGGTGATAGTAAAACTGATGACTTAAAGAATGTCTCATGGAATGAAATGAGGAGAGCGTTTGGTGTGGAGACAAGGCAGAGGACTGTATCAAGCTGAAGAGATAGTATATAGTATAAATACCAATTGAACCCATTTGACTACATCCAACGATGTGCTGTTCGTATTGTCGACGATCCCACTCTTACGGGCGGTTTAGAACCCCTCAGTATTCGGAGAGACGTTGCGTCTCTCTGTGTGTTCTACCGCCTGTACAATGGGGAATGCTCTGAAGAATTGTTTAATATAATTCCCACCTCGGGCTTCTACAACCGCACCTCTCGTCACAGAAGTGTGGTCCATCCGCATTTCCTCGATACGGAGGTGTCGCGCACTGTTCGGTCCAAAAATTATTTTATACCGCGAACCCGTAGGCAGTGGAACGAACTGCCTCAAGAGGTCTTTCCATTGAGCTACTCGTACGATATGGGGTTCTTCAAGAGAGCTGTGAATAGGATTTTGCAAGGTCGGCGGCGCGCCCGCATACCCCCTGGTGTTGCAGGTGTCCATGGGCGGCGGTAACACTTACCATCAAGTGAGATCGCTTGCTTGTCCGCCCACTAGTCTATAAAAAAAAATATATAATTTGTATAATTGTCTTTTACGTAGTAGATAATCTGTGCTGATGGTAACTTCTGTTGTAGGTGGCGCTGACCACCAACCACCCGACAGGCGGTGGTCTCTTCGGTGTGTTGGACTCAACAGCTAATCTTGTCAGCAATGTTATTACCGGCAAGAATATACCATCAAAGAAAATTGGTCTTATTTCCCCTGTTAAATCGGTAAGTAAAATAATGGGAAGGTAATAGATATACCGAAAGAACTATGTTCGGAGTTTCTTAGCTGTACAAAATCTGTGACGATTTGTCGCGGGTCCATATCGTCACTTCAACATTTTTTTATTATAATATTCAACTACCGTCACAAAATATGGCTAGCCTAGCCTGCCATTTTGGTGCTTACCTACATGTTTTTACATACAAAGTGTCGGTCAATCAAAGTCGTGAGCCGAGACGCACTAACATTGCATACAGTAATAAAACCAGTCACAACAAGCAAACCTTTAGGGAGTAGAACTCGCAATGTCTCCAAGCGTAGACACGATTAATGCGACGAAGTATAAAAGATGCCGACATAAATCAAAATATCAGCAAGCGAGACCACAGAGCGGGACCGACGACTTGATGAAAGTCGCTGGTAGTAGCTGGATGAGAAGAGCTGAAGGTCGTGTGTGATGGCGAACCTTGGGAGAGGTCCATACCCAGCAGCGGAGAGACATGAGCTGATCTCATTGTATTTTTTTTTAACAATATCAATCTGTTGTTACTTTGTATTTAGTAAATTTGCAAGAATAATTTAGTATAGTTAATTGTTTGCACAAAATGATTCCTAAATTGTGTCAATGAATTCCGAATCGGGCTTCGAGAATTGTGTCGCTTAGAATGGAAATCGGTCAAATCCAAAAAAAAAGATTTTTTAACCAATGAAGTTAACCAAGAAATGGTTTTCAAACTCTTTTTTCTCTAATAAATTGCTGTGTAGTCAGTTTTTCTTTTTTTTAATTCAATAATACCAACTCATGAAGTCCTTTTAATACTGACCTTAACAAACTTTGTAATTTTTAGAATGATGTTGGCCACGTATCGCCGGTGTCCATGTGTGACAGTATCCACTTACCACCACATGGACAGTATCTTGCTAATATTGCAAATGAAATGTCAATTTATTTTTTAAATTTCTTTTAATTCCAGGGTGGTGGCCTCTTTGCAGCTTTAGGTAAATACATAATTAATAATCATTTATATTATACCTACTAGCTTCACCCGGCAGACGTCGTCCTGCCTGTGTATATTTATTTACTAGCCTGTATGCCTGTGAAGTCGACGTGCTGCAGCGCCATCTAGTGGCGAGTTACAACAAAGTCGAGAGCATAAAAAACTTCTCCATGAACAAATACATATATGTGCCAACTTTCATGGTGATCGGTCAAACGCTGTCGAAGTCCATTAACATCAGATATTGCAACATCCATTTTTAATATATATATACCATATATATATATATGTATTGAGAGAGGAGTATATATATATATATATATATATATATATACTCCTCTCTCAAAGAAGACTACCTTAAAATGTACCTACCGAATGTCCCACTTTGTCCTATTTCCCCATTGTGCTTCCCCATGTGCCCATTCCTATACCAACCTAATATAAGAAAAGGAAAAACACAGATTTTTTTTTTATCGCTGTGTTGTGTTGTGTACAATTTTTATTTTATTAAAAACATTTTTAAATTTGTTTTCAGGCTTGAATAAATATAAAAAAAAACTCAAAGGCAAGAACGATAAACCTGGTGGAGTCCTAATCCCAGGTGGTATCCCTGGAAATTCAGGTAATCAGGGAGGAAACCAAGACGGCAAGGGACGTAACGAAGGAGGACAAGAATGTAACAAAGGAGGAAAGGGAGATAACAAGGGAGGAAAGGGAGGTGACAAGGGAGGAAAAGGAGGTGACAAAGGAGGAAAGGGAGATGACAAAGGAGGAAAGGGAGGTGACAAGGGAGGAAAGGGAGATGACAAAGGAGGAAAGGGAGGTGACAAGGGAGGAAAGGGAGATGACAAAGGAGGAAAGGGAGATGACAAGGGAGGAAAGGGAGATGACAAGGGAGGAAAGGGAGATGACAAGGGAGGAAAGGGAGATGACAAAGGAGGAAAGGGAGATGACAAAGGAGGAAAGGGAGATGACAAGGGAGGAAAGGGAGGTGACAAGGGAGGAAAAGGAGATGACAAGGGAGGAAAGGGAGATGACAAAGGAGGAAAGGGGTGTGACAAGGGAGGGAAAGGAGATGACAAGGGAGGAAAGGGAGATGACAAAGGAGGAAAGGGAGATGACAAAGGAGGAAAGGGAGGTGACAAGGGAGGAAAGGGAGGTGACAAAGGAGGAAAAGGGGGAAAGGGAGATGACAAAGGAGGAAAGGGAGATGACAAAGGAGGAAAAGGAGGAAAGGGAGATGACAAGGGAGGAAAGGGAGATGACAAAGGAGGAAAGGGGTGTGACAAGGGAGGGAAAGGAGATGACAAGGGAGGAAAGGGAGGAAAGGGAGATGACAAAGGAGGAAAGGGAGGTGACAAGGGAGGAAAGGGAGGTGACAAAGGAGGAAAAGGGGGAAAGGGAGATGACAAAGGAGGAAAGGGAGATGACAAGGGAGGAAAGGGAGATGACAAGGGAGGAAAGGGAGATGACAAGGGAGGAAAGGGAGATGACAAAGGAGGAAAGGGAGATGACAAAGGAGGAAGGGGAGATGACAAGGGAGGAAAGGGAGATGACAAGGGAGGAAAGGGAGGTGACAAGGGAGGAAAGGGAGATGACAAGGGAGGAAAGGGAGGTGACAAAGGAGGAAAGGGAGATGACAAAGGAGGAAAGGGAGATGACAAGGGAGGTGACAAGGGAGGAAAGGGAGATGACAAGGGAGGAAAAGGAGGAAATGGAGATGACAAAGGAGGAAAGGGAGATGACAAAGGAGGAAAGGGAGATGGCAAGGGAGGAAAGGGAGATGACAAAGGAGGAAAGGGGGGAAAGGGAGATGACAAAGGAGGAAAGGGGGGAAAGGGAGATGACAAGGGAGGAAAGGGAGGTGACAAGGGAGGAAAGGGAGATGACAAAGGAGGAAAGGGAGATGACAAGGGAGGAAAGGGAGATGACAAAGGAGGAAAGGGAGGAAAGGGAGATGACAAAGGAGGAAAGGGAGATGACAAGGGAGATGACAAGGGAGGAAAGGGAAGTGATAAAGGAGGAAAGGGAGATGACAAAGGAGGAAAGGGAGATGACAAAGGAGGAAAGGGAGATGACAAGGGAGGAAAAGGAGGAAATGGAGATGACAAGGGAGGAAAGGGAGATGACAAGGGAGGAAAGGGAGATGACAAAGGAGGAAGGGGAGATGACAAGGGAGGAAAGGGAGATGACAAGGGAGGAAAGGGAGATGACAAAGGAGGAAAAGGAGGAAAGGGAGATGACAAAGGAGGAAAGGGGGGAAAGGGAGATGACAAGGGAGGAAAGGTAGGTGACAAGGGAGGAAAGGGAGATGACAAAGGAGGAAAGGGAGATGACAAAGGAGGAAAGGGAGATGACAAGGGCGGAAAGGGAGGTGACAAAGGAGGAAAGGGAGATGACAAGGGAGGAAAGGGAGGTGACAAGGGAGGCAAAGGAGATGACAAAGGAGGAAAGGGAGATGACAAAGGAGGAAAGGAAGATGACAAAGGAGGAAAGGGAGGTGACAAGGGAGGAAAGGGAGATGACAAAGGAGGGAAAGGAGGAAAGGGAGATGACAAGGGAGGAAAGGGAGATGACAAGGGAGGAAAGGGAGATGACAAGGGAGGAAAGGGAGATGACAAGGGAGGAAAGGGAGATGACAAGGGAGGAAAGGGAGATGACAAGGTAGGAAAGGGAAATGACAAAGGAGGAAAAGGAGGAAAGGGAGGTGACAAGGGAGATGACAAGGGAGGAAAGGGAGATGACAAAGGAGGAAAGGGAGATGACAAAGGAGGAAAGGGAGATGACAAGGGAGGAAAGGGAGGTGACAAGGGAGGAAAGGGAGATGACAAAGGAGGAAAGGGGTGTGACAAGGGAGGAAAAGGAGATGACAAGGGAGGAAAGGGAGATGACAAGGGAGGAAAGGGAGATGACAAAGGAGGAAAGGGAGATGACAAGGGAGGAAAGGGAGATGACAAGGGAGGAAAGGGAGGTGACAAGGGAGGAAAGGGAGATGACAAAGGAGGAAAGGGAGATGACAAGGGAGGAAAGGGAGATGACAAAGGAGGAAAGGGAGGTGACAAGGGAGGAAAGGGAGATGACAAAGGAGGAAAAGGGGGAAAGGGAGATGACAAAGGAGGAAAGGGAGATGACAAGGGAGGAAAGGGAGATGACAAAGGAGGAAAGGGGGGTGACAAAGGAGGAAAGGGAGATGACAAAGGAGGAAAGGGAGATGACAAGGGAGGAAAGGGAGATGACAAGGGAGGAAAGGGAGATGACAAGGGAGGAAAGGGAGATGACAAAGGAGGAAAGGGAGGTGACAAGGGAGGAAAGGGAGATGACAAAGGAGGAAAGGGAGGTGACAAGGGAGGAAAGGGAGGTGACAAGGGAGGAAAGGGAGATGACAAAGGAGGAAAGGGAGATGACAAGGGAGGAAAGGGAGATGACAAGGGAGGAAAAGGAGGAAAGGGAGATGACAAAGGAGGAAAGGGAGATGACAAGGGAGGAAAGGGAGATGACAAGGGAGGAAAGGGAGATGACAAAGGAGGAAAGGGAGATGACAAAGGAGGAAAGGGAGATGACAAGGGAGGAAAGGGAGATGACAAAAGCGGGAAGAGAGGAAGAAAACCATTGCAATTGTGGTAACATAGGATCAAAATAAAAAATTATAATTAGAGAAATCTTTTTACAACATTTCTATTTATTCTTGGGGGTTTATTGATTTCCAGCAAGAAGGCTTTTACTCTAAAACCAGCAAGCAATTGACAACAGAACTCATAAATCTGTCGTAACGTGTAACTATAGCTGGCCACAGACGTCAAAATATTGCCCACACTATTCGTACGTACGTAATGTTAGTACTGTACAAATTTTAGACCTTTGTTATCTACTACCAGCTTTTAAAATCAACCCTTAATCTTACATGGATGACATAGGTATAACTAATCACACTTAATTCTGTGCAAAACACACGAGAATGCAGTGTAAAAATTGTATGCTTTTGGAGTAATAAAAAAGATGTATAACATGACCAGATATTTATTTTTTATCCTGTTCAAATAATAGTATTGAAGAACTCAGCACTAACCCGATACAGAGGCGGATTCTAATTTGTATACATTTTATATTTTGACACAATAATACTTTGAGCGATATCAGATAGAAAAATTATCAATTGATATTTATTGTATTACGTCTTGAAACTCAAATCAAATCTGTCTAGCATCAGGTCGTGTTGAAGCTACAAATGAAGCTTACCTACTACTGCAAACTATTAAAATGCATCATTTTTTTATTATACAATTGAGGATTCGTCTCTGTATTCTACTTTCATTTTTAAATTGGTACCTATGTATAGTACGTACAAATTGACAAGATTCCACTTGAGAAAAAGGTCTGGGACTATCTTTTGTTAGCAAAATTTAAAAACAAAAAAGAATTAATTATCAATGGAAAAGATGACAATAGACAGTAGTAAAACTTACATAGCGTTAGATGGACCGAGTAGACTTGATGCTTGGGAAAAAAAATGTGTGTAAAGTGTAAAACAATTACCCTTGTGTAAACGGTGGGCGCTCAAAACATTATACCGAAGTGTACCTACGGAAAGTAAGGATGAGGTTCCTACACGGTGAACCGACGCAATATGGTACAGCCGATTGTAGGTATTACCAACGGTTTCTGGTAAGGCTAGCAGGTTCACACCCTTCCATTCGATAACATTAGACATTTCTAAATTACACTGGCTAGCTTGTTCTAAATTATCAATGTTGACCACAAATGTCAATAGTGCCCTGTCTTTAGTATTATTTCGCGAATGGATGGCGAGCTCGTCGACACGCTTCTTGAGATCGGTATACTGAGCAATAGAAAAAAACCTTCCACTACACCATGCCGTACCCAACGTACCTCTCATGGTTCGGTGGTGTATCGACTAGTCAGATTCAAAATTTGCTGTTCAATTGATATGGAGTCTCTATAAGCAATGAGTTTAATTCTTGTCTTATTTCCGTAGTAAACGACTCAAGGTGCGTTTTAATATTATGTAAGTTTCCATCAATAATTTGCAACTTCGAATCCAGATCAAGCTGGAATTCTGACAGAGAATTTTTTAAATTGGACTTGATGTCATTAATTCCCTGCACGAGTTCACATTCAGGTTTTGTTTCCGCTCTCTAGATGTAATATAAAGGTTACGCTCTGAGTCCGATGTCAAACCATGGGTTTAAGAGTAGTGGTGGGTAATCACGACTTCTCCGACTGTTTTAGCTCACTTAATCAGAAACGCTTGTTTCTTCCATAAAAATGACCTTAAATTTACTAGCTCACTACAAATCCTCTTATTTACTTATATTAAACACACAGAAATCGTTAACAGCTGGTGCGATGTTACAGTGTGATGAACAGGAAGATTGTAATTGCTTAGATTTAGATGTAGGTGAAATTCGAGTTTAAACTTTTTAACGCAGGCCAGGTCCCAGCTCTTGCAACCTAAATGTAAACTAGATCAGATAGTTCGTTCATACAATTAGAGAGAATAGAAATAGATATTTTCCGATAGTATCCCATCTACCATTATCCAGTCTCGGGCCCCTGGCGGGGCCACCCGGGCCCTTCCGGCCCAGTCCGACCCTGGCGATATAAAAATAATTTATAGGATTGTATGTACACGTTGAATATATCCACATAACATGCACAGAATGTATATGTTTTTAACTAGGTATATGAATACACATTTATTGAACACTCGCAGTATTTATAAAACACTTTAGGACTCGATACTCCAATTTAAAATGTATATATCAACACATCTGCTTACGGTCAAGGGGACATTTACCACGTTTGTCGAGAAGTGTGTTGTAGCTGCAGAGGAAGAGCCACTAGAGCTCGCGGATGAACCCGTAGAATTCGCAGTCGCCCACCACATTGCCATTAACGATGCAGGGTACAAGATAAAACGAAAGACTATATAGTAAAAATGATTCATATATTTGTAATTACATGACATGTACACTTATTTTAAACTTAAAAACATCACGTATGTAATAAAGAAATGAAGCCACTGGACATCTATTCGCGATCATAACTGGGCATAGCCCACTGAGGAGGTAGCATCGCTGGCCGCTAATACGGACAGGTCCCTGAGTTGGCAATGCCCTGTTTGGCACCGATCCTGGGCAGTGGCAGAGCAGGTTTTTACAAGAACCTATATGAGTATAAAAACCTTATCCACATTGACAATCAATGGGTAATCTTGACAGAATACTTAAAGACAAAATAGAGCCGTTCACCGAAAGGGAGATATATTTATGAATAAAAGAATTAAGTCCGATAAAAGTCCAGAGGAAGACTGTATTACAAATGACATTATAAAAGCACTAATTTAACAAATCACACCCATCCTGATCGAACTGTTCAATGAAATCCTTGCTCGAAACTACATACCTGGTGGATGGAACAATTCGTTTTAACACTACACTATAAAAATGGGACTATATGGACATCAGAAATTATAGTTGGATACTTACTTACTGCAGGCTATTTACAAAGTTTTTACCAGTACTCTATGGTAAAGACTACAAATAGAGAACAGGCAGCTTTCAGATCAAACTACTCGACTGTACATCATATATTCACATTATCCCAAATATTAGAACGCTACGGCAGTACATAAACAAGTCTACGGTGCATTCATAGATTACTCAAAACCATTCGACTCTATGGTATATACCATGATTCGTTGTGGCGGGCCTTAGAAACGCAACGAGTAAACACACAAATATATAAAACTGTTACAGGAAATATGTATATAGAAATAGTAAAGCTGTATATAGAATCATTTACTTTAGAAAGAGAAGTACAACAAGATGATGCCATCTCTCCAAATCTTTTCACAGCTCCACTGAAAAACATCTTTGCAAAAAATCCTGTTCAAATAAGAGGACAATGACCAGAAAGTTGTTGAGACAAGAATAAAAAATGCCTGGAACAAATACTGGTCTGAGAATCCATAGTACTACCAACTTTACGGATGGCAAAACTGGGCATTAGCAAAGTTGCAAGTTTTCCAACGAGCTATAGAAAGGAGCATTGGCAAAGGAGAAAGCTACCAACGCAGCACAGACATTCGATATACCGCACAGTACATTAATTAATTTCCATTTTTTTTTTTTCGGAATTTGGACAAATTTTTACAAGGGAAAAAAAATGCGGTGAAAAACACACTGCCTGAGAATTCATCGATTCCCGTCCCTATGAGTTCTATAGCAGAGGCATCATTCAAGTTTCATTAAAATGGCAAAAGTGCATTGATATTAATGTACAATACTTCGATTATAGGTATGTATATAATTGTCATACAAAAAAATTGATTTTTTCCATATAAAACAGCAATTTCATAGGATCTAATAGAAGGAAGGCGGCAGAAGAACATACAGTCCACCTGATGGTAAGTGGATACTGTCGTCCACGGATATCCATGGTACATGCCAACTTCAGTCCACAATGAGAAATGTTGACTTACTGGCCCATGGGGCGAAGGAGAAAGTCGATCTCCTGGGCTATCTCTTGCTATCTGGGACAATAGAGGTGCCTCACCGCCGTATATCAAGCGATGCACAAGCTCCATGCCGGAAATCTATTTCACCCAGAGTGAAGTCCGGCGAGCTCTTGCATCTCTTGATATCCGAAAGTCAAGTGGGCCAGATGGTATTCCTGCAGTGGTGCTCTAATTATGCGCTCCTGAGTTGTCTCCAGTGCTTACGCGACTCTTCAGACTCTCATACTCCACAAAAAGCTTCCCGTCAGCATGGAAGGTAGCTCATGATCATCCTTTACCTAAAGAGGGTGACCGCACTGACCCGGTCAACTACAGGCCAATAGCGATCATCTCCCTGCTCTCCAAGGTGATGGAGCGTGTTATATATACACACAGCTACTTGGGTAGTTATAGGATTACCAGCTGATTGGCGACCGTCAATGTGGATTTCACCATAATCGCTCGGCTGATGATCTTTTAGCGTATTAAACGCACGGCTGGGCTGACGCCATTGAGAGTAGAGGCGAGGCTCTAGCTGTTGGCTTAGACATTGCGAAATCTGCTTTCCAAGCTACATCTTTCGGGATACCCGAGGGATTATGCGAATGGGTTGCCAGTTTCCTGACTGGACGGAGCATCAGAGTCCTTATCGGTAGTAGCTGCTCCAACACCATGTCTATTAATGCTGACGTCCCGCAAGAATCCATGTTATCCCCAACTTTGTTGCTATGCAGATGACAGCACAGGGGCCGAGCTAACATCCCTCGGGTCGAAGTGGAAGAGAGTCGCGTCAGGTTGTGTATGAAATCGAAGACGCTTTAGATCAAGTCTCAATTTGGGGTTCTCTGAACCTAGTGGATTTCAACACCAGTAAAACGCAAGTCTGCATTCACCGCTAAAAAAGCCTCTTTTGTAATTCATTGTACTTTATGGATAGGACCCATTGCATATTTAACTAATTACATAATTTGACGAAATGAGGATTTGACAAATGTCTTAACAACCCTGGTGGCAACGGCACACACTGAGTCCAGAAGCAGCTGACACGTCCTTAAAATAAATAGTGAGATGATAAATGTTTATATATCCATGATTTAATTTATCAAGAGTGCAATTTTCGCAAGATTTAAAGCTACATGTTGATATATTTCATTGATTTGGTTGTTTTCAGTAAATTTGATTGGAACAGACTATAAGAAAGTGCAATTATCAAAATATTTGTGGTATGAAGAAATGTTGCCATGCAAAAAAAATATGTTTTGATGTTTGTACCCATGTAAAATAATACTATTATGTACTACAAGTATTATGTAACTGGCATAACGTAGAAGCTGAAAATAGGTAGATTAATATCAAGAGTACAATAGATTCTACCGTTTTTCTTAGTTATTGTTCATTTCTCGTATATCTTTTATTCTACTCTCACTTGCATTCTATGTATGACACCCGCGCAGCGCCACGGACGCCCCGTCATTCTGTACCTGTATTGAGCCATGAGTGCTAAGAATGTTTTAAATAGAACAATACAAAATACATGTTTTAGTTTTCACCAAAACGGTTTTATATATTTTAAATTAGTTGACGTCTTTCAGATGTTGCGTTATTACGGTAACACGTATACATATCCCGTATCGATTTATAAGGATTGATTTTTAAATCTGTGGCTACCAAGCCATAGACTTGAAAAATGGCATCATGTGACTTCCTTTTGGAATATTTACTCTCAAAACTGAATCTAACGCAAACTATTCCACACCTACGAGGGCGGAGTGATAAGTCTGGTAAAAATCTATTTTGGAATAAAATTATCGCAAATTGCATGAAACCTTCTTGTTTACAACTCTTTTAAAGGACTAAATTAAAATTTTCAGCCAGTACCGCCGGATAGTTTTTTTTTTGACAGCCATTAAATAAAAACAATTAAACGCATTTTCGCAAAGATGGAGATAAGTGAATTTCGTGTGTTGATTAAACATTATTTTTTGCGCAAAAAAACTATTACGGAAACGAAACAAAGACTTGACAAATATTATGGGGACTCTGCTCCGTTGATTAAAATGATTCATAAATGGTTTACGGATTTTCGGTGTGGTCGTACAAGCACAATTGATGCTGAACTCCCAGGACGCCCAGTTGAGGTCACTACTCCAGAGATGATCGCTAAAATCCATGACATAGTGTTGAACGACCGAAGAGTAAAAGTGAGCGAGATAGTCGAGATAGTAGGCATCTCAGACGAACGTGTGTGCAATATCTTACACCAACATTTAGATATGAAGAAGCTCTCCGCGCGATGGGTGCCGCGTTTACTGACTGTTGATCAAAAACGCATGCGAGTCACCACTTCGGAGGCAGGTTTGGCGTTGTTTCAACGGGATAAAACTGAATTTTTGCGTCGTTTTATAACGGTAGACGAAACATGGATCCACCACCATACACCAGAAACCAAGCAACAATCGAAACAGTGGATTGCTACGGGCGAACCAGCTCCGAAGAAGGCTAAAGCAGTTTTATCGGCCAATAAAGTGATGGCTACAGTATTTTGGGATGCACGTGGGGTAATCCATATTGATTACCTAGAGAAGGGTAAAACGATTAATGGTGAATATTATGCCAATTTATTGGACCAATTTAACAAAATTTTACTTGACAAACGACCGCATTTGGCTAAGAAGAAAATCCTCTTCCACCAAGACAACGCACGAGTGCACACCTGCGCGATTGCCATGGCCAGAATCCATGAGTTGCGATATGAGTTTCTATCTCACCCACCATATTCGCCAGATTTAGCCCATTGCGACTATTTTCTGTTTCCGAATTTAAAAAATGACTCGGTGGGAAAAGATTTAGCTCCAACGAGGAGACCATGCACGAATCCAATGCCTATTTCGAAGGGTTGCCTAAGTCGTATTTTATGGAAGGTATCAAAAAGCTAGAGAAACGCTGGATGAAGTGCATTGAGTTAGAAGGAAACTATGTTGAAAAATAAATCATAATTTTTAAATAAAGTTGACTCCTTGTTTCATTTTTACCAGACTTATCACTCCGCCCTCGTATTATTTCAAACACAAGCTGCCTATAATATTTTTGCTATTTGATTCGAGTCCGCTAACAAAATCTTTTCGACAAAATCAAAATTTTTTACAAAATCTTTTCGACTATCTACTGAGTGATATCATCGGGTAAAATTTTTCCTTCTAATACAGTTTCAGGTGTATTATCTGTCAAAACTGTCCTTTCTTTCATTTCTTTATCTTCATAAGCTTTATGATCAACTTTTTTCGGTATCATACCTTCGCAAACTCTATGGTCACCTTTTAACTTGAAAACATGCTGTTTCAAGAGAACACTATTGAAAAACTCTTCACCGCAAGAACAGAAGTTTCTTTTCTTAATTATTGTACATGCATCATGTACAGAACTCATATGAGCTTTCATCTCATCCCTACTGGTGCATATTTCTCTGCACAAAATGCATATCTTGATCTCTTTAGGAAGAAGGAGACCTCGTAAAGTTTGGCTAGTATACTTTAAAGTAGACATTTCTCTTGTCGGCATGAAAAATCTTTTAGATCCGATTTCTCTAAGGTTCGCTTTAGTTTTATGGCTGCTTATATGTTCGTGGAAACGCTGCTCTTTTTTCGTGTCATAGCCACAAACAGTACATTGATAATACCTTGGATGTGTTTTGAAATGTTCTTTCAAAGACTCTCTGTTTTGACATTTCACGAGGCAAATCGGGCAACAGGCGATACTTTGGATCATGTGATATTGGAAGTGGATCCATAGTGACTGAATTTGAATCATTTTATGGCATCTTGGACATAAAACTCTGCTGCATTTATCAATTTTTAAATGGTGCACAGAAATATGAGCTTCTAGCAATGTTTTGTTGAAATAGAACTGTTCACAATAATCACAGATGAATATTTCTCTTTCAACACGCTTTGCTGTTTTGGAACTAAGCAAATGCTCGGATTTTATGTGTTGGATCAACGTTGTCCTGTCTGGTTGCTTTGTTATGCAAATCTGAAAGGAAGAATTATAATTATCAATTATATATACAGGTTAAATCAATAATACTTGCACACTATTAACATATAATTTCTATCATTAACAATTTTTGTATCATGATTTTTTCTAAACTTCATATTTTCCCCAAAAATACAACTCTGATTTTGTTACTCTGTACTACACTCTGATTACTAATTCGAGAGAATTCTGACATTTGGGTGGTGGGTTTCACACAAATGAAATTTCCCTAAAAGACAGCAAAATAAAAACTCGTTTCAAAAAATCTTAATAGGATAAACAATATAAGATACTCTCTCTCTTTTTGTCGTTCCCTCACTAATGAGGATCGTGACCATATATGATTTGTCTCCATTTGCTTCTGTCCCGCGCCAGTTCAATAGATCGTTGTAGAGTGAGTTGTATAGTTGAGTTGAGTGTTGTATAAGATACTAGTGAGTGATAAATCAGTGAATCATCCAGGGGGACAATATAGATATAAAAAAAAAACGTGTGCGGTGAGGGGGCCCCCTCCACCCCCGTCAAGAACGAAGATCCTCACGCATTTTTTTTAATCTCCTAATGTAATTCGAAATAAAATCTGTGTAGTTCATGTATTTTTTTTTTGTATCTTATTTTCAATACAAATAATTTAAAATAAGGAATCAAATCAAAAATCAAAAAGTTTGTGACACTGAGCTTGTGATTGCACTATTGTCTCTCTATAATGTATATAAATATAGTAAATAGCAAACACTCAAATCACATGTGCGATAAACGTATGTAAACAGTAAGCAATTGCATCAAGTTATACAATTTTAATAACTTTCTAAATCTGTATTTTGCATACTTTCTGTATTCAGAGAAAGAGAAAGGCGTGTGGAGGGGGTAAAAATCTTACGTGACGTTACATTTTCTCTCGAATCACACCTACCGCAAGCCGCGTAAAGAAACTTCGTTCCAATAAAAATATAAAAGTTACAAATACAATTATTATGTGTTAGTTTCAATGAGACACTGGGAGCTTGTACTACGTACTGGAAGGGTTTGTTACACCTGAAATATCAGCTGTCAAAATTCTCTCGAATTAGAAATTAGTTTACTTTTTTTTTTTATAGAATAGGAAATGGCATAGCATAAATGCTGCGACGAATGGGCAGCGCTGCAGACTGCATTTATGAACAACAAACTAATCAAACCGCTACTATTTGACAGATGCAATGCAACCAGCCCTTGCAGTATCCACTGCTGGACACGCGGCCCCCTCCTCGTGCACATTGTCGTGTGCATGAGAGATGTGCGGCCTTAAAACGCCACGCTGGGCAAGCGGGTTGGTGAGTCCACTCGTTCAGAGGTGGTGTAGTACCTCAGGACTTGCGGTAGTGGCTTTGTTATCCTTTAATCGCCCTTTACAACACCCACGGGAAGAAATGGTGTGGTGCTATTCTACAGCCGACCAACAACACATGGCAGATAGACACCTACATGTATGTAAATCGACATTAGACACCTATGGTGCGAATTAGTAGTTTATGTCTAAGGCCACCAGGCCCACAAGAACTTAGACTTACACGATGTTAAGGCAATCAAGGTTTTTTAGCCAGTAGGAGTCCGGCACTACCTGGTACCACCTAGACTAGCTAGACTAGCTGTTACCAGGTGACCATGCAGGGTTTTCCTCGATTGTCTTTCCTAACATAAAGAAAAAAAAAAATAGAAGTTTATGTGAAAAAAAAAATGGTAAATTTTAAAAACACCGAACAAAAGTTGTCGGTTTTTACATGAGAAATTCAATGTTAAATACGGTGCTGATATTTTTTATTTAACTCTGTACAAAAAAATATATAGGTACATATAATAAAATTGTAATGAAAATAGTGATTTTATAATAGTGGCGATGAGAAAAATCGTGGATTTATGTATAAATAAAGTGTAAGAACAGAGTTAAATAAAGTGTTGTGAAAATAAACAGATAAAATGTGTTTAAAATTCAGTGAATTTGATGTAGCAAAAGGCTGCTGAGAAAATTACATTTCTCGATTTATTATCGTTTTGCATGCAGGGAAGTGAGATAGACGTGATGCAAAGAAAAAGGCGAATTTGTTGGCGGTATGTGGCCACCATGACCTTTTCGAAATGATTGTGTCCCTCATAATCTCCATTAAAAATGAGTGAGGTTACTTTTAGTACCTTTGAAACGACCTTGGACCTTCATTTTCATTCAAAGCTGAATGAAATTGTTCAGTCCCATAAATTTCACATGAGAATCCAGGACAGGGAAAATATGAGGGATTATATGAGGGATTCGCTCAATTGAAAAAAATAAGTATGAGTTGTAATTTTAATTACTTGATCGCACTTTACGAGACCGGTTAGTGTGTGGCATAAAAAATAAATAAATGCAAAGGAAAATGATATAATATACTAAACTAACATTTGTACAAGCATGTAAAATTGCAATGGCCATTATAAATGCAATGTAACACGCAAAATGGCCAATTTGAATTTAAACATTATAATAGCATCAGGATCGAGAAGATCCAATTTGGAGTTGGATACCAATGGAAATAAACAAAATTACATCAAATAGGAAACAACAGAAAAAGATAGCTTTAATCAAATTGTTTTCGTTGTGGGTGGCTACCGAAATAAAGGCGTGTAGATTTCGTTGAAGTAGGTGTTATGCCTGTAGAAAAATTGGTCATATTAAACCAGCGTGCCATGAGGGAAATATACAGTACTTGGGCGAATTAAACAGATCGGACTGCAATGGTCCGTACGAGATGAAATGAATGAGTTTTTGTCTGTCTGAATGTGCATGATGCATGATGCTGCTGGATGAAATATAGCACAGTTATAACTTATGTGGTTGGTTAACGTTGAGGGTACTTTTATCCTGATTAATTATGAAGATCCTACAGGAATCAGGAGAGTGAAGACGCTAGTACTGCTAGTATATAATAAAGAATTATGATTATAAGTCAATTTAGTGAAAGTAGTAACCTGTAGACCTGTAATTAATAGTAATGTTTAAACCGAATTGGTTGAAAAAGTTCTATGGTTTATGATAATAATTAAACTTTGTGCCTAATATTACTAATATTTGTGATAATCAAATGAGAGCATGCGACTGCAGTTTTCGTGTGCTTCTAAGGAGTCCAACTGTACTCAGAAAAGTTAATATCAATTTACTGAGCGACTCCCAACTTCAATGGAACTAGACATTGAATAAAGACACTTTATAGCGTGAACCTGAAAGTTGTGGAATGAACTGCGAGCTGAGGTATTTCCCTTACGCTATGACATGGAGATCTTCAAGAGCTGCGAACAGCATTTTGCAACCTCGGCGCAACACCCGCAAACACGCTGGTATTGCAGGTGTCCATGGGCAGCGGTGACAACTTACCATCATGTGTTAATTGAGCTATAACCATATAGTAAAATAAATAAGAACTTACCCAACAACTCTCTGGATGAGCCATAATATTCACTAGTTCCTTTTTATGGGAAATGTTTCTATGAATATCAACCTCAGTTTCACTCATGTACTTATCTGCGCACAGATCGCATTCATAGTAAGTAGTACAATTATGTTGTTTATTTGTGTTCTGCGACTTTTGCGTTTGATACTCTCTATCATTGTATGAACGGAACATGATTTTATTTATATTTTTGATTTATTTTAATAGAATGTGAAGAAAGAACTTCAACTTTCACCTAACTGGCTTCCATTGTGACAGCCACAATAATTCCACCACTACCACATGATTGACAGAACATGGTGGGAAAGCTAATTTCAGTGTATTGATAATTTTGCATCAGAGTTGTAGGAATGATCTAAAACAAAAGAGAATACAACATTAAGAATTAGTGATGTATGTAAAACAGTATCAACTCCCCTGACAAAGTCCATTTTTGTAATATTGAATGTGGGCATTTTTGCAATACATTTATAACGAAGCCCATTCTTGTAATATTGAATGTGGGCATTTATGCAATACATTTCCAGATCTCTAAAATGGGATTTTCTATAAATTTGTTTGCTGCTACTGTAGAGGAAAATTCCATTGAAATCCTGTTGCGACCAACTCTCTTCACTCCATCTTTTATTGTTTTTGAATTGATTAACCATAAGGAAACGGCCAAACTTAACCGGCCGCAGTATGGTTCCTGCCGAAGGATCCTCCTCCTTCCAAGAAACATGGACAATAAAAGGTCCCTTGTCATTGTTGTCGTAAATTCTATGATTGTCGTTCAGACTGGCATACATGTACATCAGCGGAATTAAAGCTTCAGGGAATCTTTTACTGCTTATTTCACCCTCAGATTGCTCTAAAGGGCGTTTTTCCCAGAAATACAATCTTCACGGGTACTATTTGGTACATTGGCTTCCTGTGAGACCTCTCCCACAGACAGAAAAATCCATGTTGGAGTTGTCTACCACTGTCGGTTCATAGGGAGGATGGCAAGCTTCGGATCCGGAGGCATATTTAATAAAGTGAAAATTCTATTCAAATTACTATTCAATAAATATTACACAAATTTAATACCCACCAACACTAGATATAACTAAAAACAATATAATTAACTTATTTTAGATCAAAATTTTTAAAGAAAGCTATAAAATTCGAAACTATTTCACTAAAACGTATGCACAAAACAATGTTTGCAACGCAAAAAATGAAGAAGGAAATAAATAGAACACGAAATTTTTGAAGTTTGTTCGACGTCAATAGTGATGCGTCGAATCGAGTAGGGTCGCATTCATACTCGATTTTTCAGTTGTAGGTAGGGGAACCCGGGGTAGAACGGGGTGCCGGGGCGGAACGGTAAAGAGGCAGGGTGCTCGCTACAGGCGACAGAGACGTGTGAATATCACGCACAACGTTCAGTTCGCTGTGCTGCGCTATACGGAGTGGCCGCTGTCAGTGTGAGAGTGCGCTTGGTTTGGATTTTATCGAATTCGAAGAAACAGCTTGCAAATTTTAATTTTGCTACGCAACACCAAGGTAATTACACTATACACTATCCTTTGTTCGGATATTAACATTACATGTTTGTTTAAACATACTTTTGACTAACTAAACGTCTAGTGATAACTCAAGTCCAACAAATATAACCGGCCATAACACTCGTGTTTACGTGAACGGTGCGTAGGGGCACAATGGGTGGGGCACAATGGGGTATACCCCGTTCCGCCCCTTAAATATTTGTACTTCTCATATAAATACACATTTTTATTTCATCTGCAGATGGTGCGTTCATATATAAGAAAAACCAGCCGGCAGTCCTGGTCTACAGATGCTATGAACCAAGCTGTTGATGTGGTTGTCAGTGGAGAAATGGGATACATGGCGGCATCTAATCGGTTTGAAGTACCATCATCAACACTGGAGAGGTGTGTTCAGAAAAGACGAAAAAATCCAGAAGCTGTTGTTGATAAAACGTCAGGCAAGTACCACACCGTTTTCACAGCTGAGCAAGAGATGGAACTTGTAAGCTACCTCAAAGATATGCAAAAACAACTCTTCGGAATGACTACGAAAGAATTTCGTCGACTGACATATCAACTAGCAGAAAAGAACTAGCCATAATTTTAACAAAACTTCAGGAATGGCGGGAGAAGACTGGCTTAAAGGCTTTCTGAAGCGTCACCGTGATTTGAGCCTAAGAAAACCAGAAGCAACATCTGGAGCACGGGCTATGGGCTTCAATAAAGTAGCAATGTCGAATTTTTTTACTCTGCTTAATGAAATTCTGGACAAACACAAAATAGATGCCAATAGAATTTACAATTGTGATGAAATGGGCATTAGCGTGGTTCCGAAGCAGTTTTCAAAAATAATTGCTAATAAAGGGCAACGTCAAGTAGGTGTCTTAACTTCTGTTGAAAGAGGCACCACTGTTACAGTCGAGATATGTTGCTCAGCTGCCGGATCTTATATGCCCCCAATGCTGGTATTTCCGCGAAAGAAGAAACAACGTGAATTTGAAATTGGTCTCCCGCCAGGGGGTTGGGCTGAAGTTAGCGATTCTGGTTGGATGACCGCGGAAATTTTCTTAAAATGGTTTCAACAGTTCATTCTGTTTTCCAAAGCGACGAAGGAACTTCCAATTCTTTTACTTCTTGACGGGCATGCGTCACACACAAAGAACTTGGCCGCAATAGATCTAGCTCGTGACAATGGTGTGATAATATTGTGCTTCCCTCCCCACTGCTCACACAGACTCCAACCATTAGACGTTGCTTTCATGAAACCTTTAAGCTTGTACTATGAGGATGAAATAAGGAAGTGGCTCAGGTCGCATCCAGGAAAAGTGGTCCAGCTTTTCGACGTATCCGCACTTTTTGGCCAAGCTTTCTTAAATGCAGCAAATATGAGAACAGCTATTAAAGGCTTTGAAAAATCTGGTATCTGGCCACCTAACTTTAATATATTTACGGATGATGATTTTCTACCTGCAGCAACAACAGATATTCCCTTGAGGAACCCTACTGAGAGAACAACACAGAACTATACACCTGAAGTTCACCCGATACCTGTTTCTGATAATTTTACTGTCCAGGGTAATCCTTCTGTGCCTACGGAGGACGAGAATCTTGCACCACCAGTGGGCATTTATCTCAATCTTAAACCCGGATGTTCCTGGATGCCCGATTCTCCTGCCCGTACCATTGCTGACACAAATTTTTCGATCACTTCCCCAAAAGATCTAATCCCGTTGCCAAAAGTGAAAGCTGGAATGAAAAGAGTTACAAGAAAGCGTGGAAAAACGGCAATCCTTACCGCCTCACCTTACAAGACTGAATTAGAAGAATCTATTAAAGAGACACAAAATATCAAGAAAGCGAAAGTAGAAAAAAATAAACAAAGACTGACGTTAAAAGGTAAAGAAAACATACCCGAAGGAATGAAAACTAATCCAAAGAAACAAAAAAGAATCAAAACTAAACCTGAAGAACACTCAGAAGACGTAGAAAATTTTAAACAAAAACCAATTTTAAACAAAAACAAAGAAGAAACAAGAACAAAGAAACAAAAAAGAAACGGAACTGAATCTGAAGAAAGCTCGGAAAATGAAGACGCGATCTGTTTGTATGGCCATGATTTATACTCCAAGTCCAATGAAGGCTGGTGTTCTTGTAGCATTTGTAAAAAATGGGCAAATTTGGCGTGTGCTGGTCTAGATAGTGACGACGATGACAGTGTTCTCATCTGTGAACTATGCCAATAATTAGTACCCCATCGTGCCCCGGGTTCATTTCCCATTGTACCCCGGGGGGTGGGGCAGAATGGGAAATTTCCCTTTATTTTTCAAACAATATTTTTTCAAAGTGATTATTAATTTAGATAAGTTTAGCTTTAATTTCTTTGTAGAGAAAGAAGTAAATAACCCTACAAATTGCCAAATAATGGTGTTGTTTCATTCAAACTCCCACAAATTGTAACCAAAGCTTAGCTACCCCGTTCCACCCCGGGTTCCCCTACTCGTTTTCAAGTATCTATCGCAGTGAATTTGAATCATTTTAATTAATTGTAGTGCATGGAATACCAGTAACTTAAACTATAATAATAATGGCGATTATTATTGTAAGCACAATAATTTATTTTTAATCTTTTTTGACGCACTGTATAGTTATTATTATGGAACTATTTTTTTGTTCCTGGCAACACAACCAAGAGTAGTTCACGTATTATAAACATGGGCCCCGTGGTTATGTTTTGTATTATTTTGACTATTTGTCTCCTTGACAGATTCATTAACTAACTCGACTATAACAAGCTCCTATGACGCCAACCCATTGCCTCATAATCTTACACACCGACCCGACGTACTAGACATTGCCCTTTTCAAAAATATAGCCTTAAAGTCCGATGAATGATTTTTTTATATATAAATACATATATTATTGGAATATTATCAATGAACAATATAAAAAAAATCTACTTTATTCGTTTCGTGATTTGTTACACTGATAATTTTTTTTAAGTAAGCCACGTCCAACACTTTTGCCTTTTTCTGATATAATTTAAAATTACTCAGTTACGCTTAATAATTTATTGTAAACGAAATGGCATAAAAATTAAAATCACAGAATATTTATTGTAAAACCACCATATTCAACATTTACGATTAATTTGCATACTTTTTCAGCATGTTTGACATGACTGACAGTAATGAATTTTTTTCTATGGGCTTAGATTAGAATAAATTTTCCCCTAAAAAAAATTGACATGAAAAACAAAATATGGCAAAATCCATTTACTTTTTTTTTTAACTCAACCGATCGTTTTCGATACGATAGCTACACGAAACATTTCTGCCTTTTGTTAAAAGAACTTGAAATTACTTTATCTATGCATCTGCCAAGAGGCATAACAAAAAATGATGGAATTTTTAATTTGTTTTTCGGCATCCCTGTAAATTCTGCTTTCATCCTTTTTAATCATTCTCGGTACGAAAGCCACGCCCAACACTTCTGCCTTTTGCTATAAGAACTGAAAAATTACTTTTTCTATGCATCTGCCAAATGGCATAAAAAAGAAAATGGTGGAAAATTTAATAGGTTTCTCTGCATCTTTGCCACTATTTTTTTAATATGAAGGCCACGCTCTACGCTTATGCCATTTTTTATAACGTACAATTACAATATTAGGTAAATTATTAATGAAATTAATTTCATGGACGACAAAATCGCGGAAAATTCTTTAAAAATTTCTGGTCCTTATTTTGACTTGGTAATTCGAAAACCTTTTGCCATTATTTTTTTCGACCTATTTATGATATCAACTTTTATACTTCCAATCGGCAGAAGCGAGAATAACGTGGAAAATTGTTATATTTTTCTACGAGTTCGAGCCTTCATTCCAAACCTTCGGGCACGTATCGTTCTGCCTATCGTTTTCCGTGGCTTGATTTTATCTAAGATTTCATTTGGTAAACATGGCAGTGGCGACAAATTTGTGTCGGAACATATTCTTTCCTGCAAATGGAAAATTGTATCCAAAGCGCCACCCTAGAAATCTGTTACAAAAGATTTTTCATACCGATAATGGAAATGACTGTTGTAAAATATCGGAGTCGAACTTTATAAGGCCTCTGTCTTCTAAAGTGATCAAAATATGCATTTTGT
This sequence comes from Sesia apiformis, assembly GCA_914767545.1. NCBI lineage: Eukaryota > Metazoa > Arthropoda > Insecta > Lepidoptera > Sesiidae > Sesia > Sesia apiformis. The sequence continues at coordinate 772,804 of OU611977.1, read as the reverse complement.
GCAGAGAAATATGCACTAGTAGGAACGAGATGAAAGTTCATATGGGTTCTGAATGAGAAGAGCATAAGACCGTGTGTGGTGAGTCCTTGTGAGTAGCCTGTATGCACCAGTGGAGAGGCAAGCTGGTGGTATGGTAAGATATTAGTTAGTAGTAGTAACTATATATGGGACTACTACCATAAGAATAATAAATAATACAAGTATGAAGTACCTATAGAAGGGAATCTCCTTTGCCAGTGTCCCAAAAGCCGAGAAATAAACATCCACTTTCCCCTTCAGCCCGTTACGTCCCTCTGTCGCCCAAGGATGCGGTGAGGGCTGTTACTTATTTAATCATCTTTATACTTAGTTTCGTAATAAGCTCAAGTGGCTTCCAATCCGACTTCGCAGAAATACTCATATACCTCCACTTCTCCACTCTGTACTTAATCCCTTGACCCCACAATATTTGAAGGAGCATTTTGAATTCTTTGCTTCACAATCCACGTACTTACGATCTTCTGAAAATTTACTTCTTAAAGTTCCTACCCATTCTTCAAATTTCTTTACCAACTCTTTCACAGTGCAGGCTGCTAGGCTTTGGAACTCCTTACCAGTTGTCATTAGACGTGTTCAGTCGCTGTCCAGTTTTAAAAGGCAAGGTAGAAATCATTATTCTATTAGTTAGTTCCTTTGGATTTCTATTTTCTTTCTCTACCTAATGATTTCCTCTCGCTACGTTTTTGTTTCTAACCTGTTCTATTTCGTCTATTTGGAGTCTATTGTCTATCTATTTGTCTATCTATTCTATTTGGAGACCTCAATTCCCTCTTATTTTTCTTTCCTTGTCAACTTTAATCTTATTTGCCAGTTGATATTGTGTGCAGTGTTCATGTAGATATGCAGGGCCGTCTTAAGTCTATTCTGCGCCGGGGTGCGGGAGTGTATCCTAAGACAGTCAAACATCCTATTGTGTATCCTATGACAGTCAAATATCCTATTGTGTATCCTATGACAGTCAAATATCCTATTGTGTATCCTATGACAGTCAAATATCCTATTGTGTAATTGTTTACTATAGCGTTATATTTTTTCATTACCTTTAAAAGGTGAGCGCCCGGGGTGCACCGCACCCCTTGCACCCCCTGGTAAAGACGGCCCTGTAGATATGTATGTATGTATTTATATATTATTAAGTTATTTATTATTATATGTATTTATTATACTATATTTATTGTCGATAAGTATATATTGAACATGATCCATCTGTGGATTTCGGTCATTTTGCACTACCTATATCCTTTTTATTTTTCTCTATCCCAAGGTCGCCTGGAAGAGATCGCCTCAGCGATAAGGTCGCCTATAGTATGCTGTCATTTATTATTTGTGCACATGTAATAACTATTTGTATGCAATAAAGAGTATTTATTATTATTATTACTTATTAGGTTAGTTAAATTGTATAGTTATTTATTATTACATCTGATTAAAAAAACATGAAATCGTTTTTATCATTAGTTTTATGAAAAAAGCAAGTTGCCAATGTATCGAGTCGAGCGGCTCGGCTCTTAACCGACTGCTTGTATGAACCGAGTCAAAACTGTAGGCTGTTATCGCGACCATGAATGTTCATTTCTATATGGTACTTTACCCACTGATAAATTCTCTAATAAATCGGGTGAAAAGAAAACATGTAAGTGGCAAGAATTGTTTTATTTAAGCCGTGTAATTAATAATTATTAACAAATATTTAACATAATAATTAACAATATTACAGTATGCGACATTATCTGTAATAAATGTGGTCTCGCCATTACCTACAAAATTTCCTTGGATAATCAATGATCCGGTTTTCTGTCTTGCTGTAATTATTTGCCGACATATTTCAGGATCGTTATCTCTATCTAAATACATCTGGGTAATAATGTAAGAATTGATATAAGTTGACAACAATCTTACTGCGACAGTATGGTAAGCGCTTAAAAATCAATTTCTTAACTAAATCTTTGGTTCCAACTATTAATTAATCTTTAACTAATTAATACCATTACCACCATTATTAATTTTACACTAAAATTAATATTATATTATTATTAATCTTCGCCATATGTTTATGCCAGAGTTTATTTTTTATTTCCTGTTCGATCTGGCGGTTGTCTGGTAGGGGATTATATCCACCTTTCGTACACGTCAAATACTTGTGCAATGAAGTTTAAATAAATACACATTATGTTCGGACGAAAACTTTTAGCGCCTGTTTATTTTGTGATAGCAACGATTTGTCTCCTGTAGTTTTGCTATATCAGACGAACAGGCGTATGTAACAATGACGCAATAGTTGCTTTTGATTATTAACGTTGACATATATACTCAATTAATTATAATTATATATACAAAAGAACGTTAGTGAGTTGCAAGAACTATAAAAATCCATATTTTTTTTATCAAGAAATATATTGTCTTAAAACAAGATAGTAACACTATTGTGTCCGGTAATAGCTACATGAGACGATGAAAATTTAATGCTTCTGAAAAACCCTGTCATTTATTTGATAAAATCGTTTCTCTAATTACATTTTTATTTTATTAAATTACTACTACGTTTAAACGTTATATTTTATTTAAAACTATAATATACGAGCTTAGATCAAATCAAAAGGAGGAAGATACGTTACTCACGCACGCGTGGTCCTACAAAACAGAGTCCAATGGACCTGCTTCGTTTAGTCACCGACAGAACAGCGACTTGCTTGCATGTGATACGCTCACACGGTGAACATAGCTTTGTAGTGGAAAATATATTTATAAATGCCTTCCTGTGCATTTATTCAGTGCACAAATCATTGAAGGGGCAAAAACCAAGACACATGGAATCACTTTTCACGCGTAAGTACAACAAAAAGTAATAATTTGTAGAACTTTTTTAAAATTATACGTTTACATTCAGCCATATTTATTGAGGGGGAGAATGCACGCTGCAATCCAACAGCTGCTGGGCGCGCTCAACTAGCCACGTTACTCCTCTCTCACAGAAGACTATCGAAATGTACTGAATTTCCCACTTTATCTTATTTCCCTAATGTACGTACGTGTTTCGGTAGTGAATGAGATGTGCCAGAGCCCATTCTCATCCTTTCCCTCCTCATTTTCCCAACCCTTTCTCCAAATCCATTCCTATATCTCCTAAGGTAGGCAGCGCATCCGGGGGCGTGCCAACGTTTGTCATTTAGGACTAATGTTGGCATGTATCGCGGATGTCTATGGGCGAACAGTATCCACTTACCATCAGGTTAGGACTGTATGTTCGTCTGCCGCCTTCGTCCATAAAAAAAGCCCTTAATGAGTGAGCGAGATAAAATAGTGCTCGTCTCACTCTTGCTACTGGACAGTCTATCTCTGTCTCATCGCTCTATCTCTGTCTTTCGGTGTCGTACAACGTGACTTTAATTATAGCTGTACGAGTTCGTGTGCATGTAGTTGTGCATTCGAACCTATTTCCAGTTGACGCAATCTAAAAACGTGCCGTATCTACTCCTTTTGCTTTGATCTAAGTACATATACGAGTACAAACACAGCCATTATACAACATCCAAATATTTATTATTTAGCTATAATTAAAATTATTTTATAGTCCACGTATAGAAACATAGCACAAGAAAGAAGCGGCAAAAAAGGTTTGTATTTAAACGTACAGGTTGATGATTAATCGACTCGTATCTGCATAACACTGTCCCCACTCGCTCGGGTGCTTGCCCTTTGATCGCGTCCGTGTTATGCACATACGAGTGAATTAATTGACAATTTTTTTTTTTAATTTAATAAAAAAAGTCCTGAAATAGCTGTTAATGTTTAGTTATCTCTAGATGTAACAGTTTTATTGTAGGACCTTGTATTATTTCTTTGTCGATTTATTTGTTTCAATTTTATATTAGTTATGGAACAAAAAAATAGTTTTTCTGATTAAAATGAGTTTCAACATACTATTTTTCTGATTAAAATGAGTGTTAACATACTATTTTTCTGATTAAAATGAGTTTTAACATACTATTTTTCTGATTACAATGAGTTTTAACATACTATTTTTCTGATTAAAATGAGTTTTGACATACTATTTTTCTGATTAAAATGAGTTTTAACATACTATTTTTCTGATTAAAATGAGTTTTAACATACTATTTTTCTGATTAAAATGAGTTTTAACATACTATTTTTCTGATTACAATGAGTTTTAACATACTATTTTTCTGATTAAAATGAGTTTTGACATACTATTTTTCTGATTAAAATGAGTTTTAACATACTATTTTTCTGATTACAATGAGTTTTAACATACTATTTTTCCGATTAAAATGAGTTTTAACATACTATTTTTCTGATTAAAATGAGTTTTAACATACTATTTTTCTGATTAAAATGAGTGTTAACATACTATTTTTCTGATTAAAATGAGTTTTAACATACTATTTTTCTGATTACAATGAGTTTTAACATACTATTTTTCTGATTAAAACGAGTTTTAACATACTGTTTTTCTGATTAAAATGAGTTTTAACATACTATTTTTTTTTTATTTTCCACTACCCGTTTCATATTTCATTTTCCAAACTATATATTATATCACTACCACAATATTAATGGCTTTTGTTTTAAAATATAAACTGTAATTCGAAACATTTAACCGAAATAACAGCTTTTAGTAGCATTCAAGTCATCTTTTCCGCGATTATTTTTCCTATTTTCAGTGTACTTTTTATAACCACCCCCTAAAATACCAAGTAAAATAATAAGACCTACTAGAGAATTAGATTTGAACTTTCTCGCGCAGTCGTTCGGATTGTCCGGGTTCAGTGTGTATATCTGGAAAGAAAGACAGACGAACTTATAATATTTTAACACATATAACGTAAAAATAAGCAACAAAACAATGTGGATTATCTTTTACATGGATACAGAAAGAACAATGTATGTCTGTTGGTCTGTTGCTGGTTTATATATATTATCGCGCATTTTCACTGTTGTCAGATGTTTCATTCGATCAGTTTTCACTATTTTTGTGAAATATTAAATTCCGATTTAAGTTGATAATTCAAGATAGGTTATTAAATAAAGATTTAAAACATATAGTGTAACTTTATTAACTATAATAATTATTGTAGTATAATTATTAATATTAAAGTTAAATAAAGTGGATAGTTATTAAAAGTTAATAATTATTGATTTAATATTAATATTAAAGCAAAGTTGACTGTTAATGACAGTTAATAAATGTTAATAAATATTGATTGTTTGACAGTTAATGTTGACACATAGGACACGAATCCAGGCTAAATAAAAAAGCTAATATTGAATTCAATATTAAATAATTAAAATTGATAATGTATAGATTATTAAAAGTTAATAATTTAATTGTTTGATAGTTAAATATTAGGTGGGGGGAGAGTGCATTGTGCATTCCCACGGCCGCTGGGCGCACTCTACCGGCCACGCTACCTCTCTCTCTCACAGAAGACTACCTTGAAATGTACTGCATTTCCCACTTTATCTTATTACTCCAATGTACGTATGTGTTTCAGTAGCGAGTGAGATATGACAGAGCCCATTCCCATCCTATCCCTTGCCATTTTCCCAATCCATTCCCTAATCTGGAAAGGTGGGCAGCGCATCCGGGGGCGTGCCAACGTTTATCATTCTGGACTGATGTTGGCATGTATCGCGGATGTCTATAGACGACAGTATCCACTTACCATCAGGTAGACTGTATGCTCGTCTGCCGCAAGTTTTTCTATAAAAATATATATATTGAAGTTAGTATTAAAGTTGATAATTAACACTAAAATTAATTAATAATAATAATAAAACTATAAACTCGCCTGTTTGGCCGCGTGTACAGTATAAGCCGCTAATGCAACCGCATAAGGCGCGTCTAAACCGGCGGCCACACCCGCGGAAGCGAAGCTAGCAACACTGAAAGCTAGCGCACTGTACAGCGCGGGCTTTGTGTGGGAACCGAACGTTAATGCAGTTGATTTCATGCCTATACGCGCGTCATCTAATTTATCCTATAGACAAAAGAAAACCTTATAATTTATGGGGTAATTTAATTTTTTCATGGCAGCTTTAAAAGTATAGTTTACACTTTAAAAGGACAGTTTGCACTTTGTAAAGGATAGTTTGCATTTTGTAAAGGACAGTTTACACTTTGCAGTTTACAGCTGCTGCTATCAGCTTCAAATCCAAAATGATGATTTTTAGAGAAGTGGTTTATTAAATGTCGAATTAAGCAAATTAATAGAAATAATGTTCCAATTATTACATGTGATCCATGGAATCCTGTTGCTATAAAGAATGTTGATCCATAGATTCCATCTGCAATAGTAAATGGGGCTTCAATATATTCATATGCTTGGAGAATAGTAAAATAGATTTCTAAAATTGACTTTGAAATTGATAATTTGAAGTTTGGAGTGAATAATCTACTAAATAATTCGCTTCAATGTGCATTCCATCCATTCCTAAGTATAAATTATCCCTTTCACAGTGCAAATTATCCATTTCCATGTAAAAACTACCCGTTGCAATATGCAAATTATAGGTTTTAAAACGGATAATTTTCAACTTGAATCGGATAGTAATCAGTTTGAAAAAGATTTGCACCTTTAATTAAGGAAACTATTAACTTATAAGTATGAAAGGCGAACGAAATCGTTTAGTCCGTTTAATAATTCTGCAATTGTAAGCAGCCCTTCTACCGTTCACTGTTGAGACGTGGGCTTCCTAATGCACATTGTCTGGTCAAGTGGGTCGGCGAGTCCACTCTTATTGAGGTGGTGTGGTACACGCTTTCTTATCCCGTAGTCGCCGACGACACTGCATAAAATGAAATATGTATAATATTTTGTTTATCAACAACGCTGTAACGTCTATGTTCTCGGTACCGTGTGTCAACACTGTATCCCTACAAACAGAAAATCAGTTCGTATCATGATTGGCCCAAGGTTTAAACCTTAAAAGATATATGAAATCAAATTTTTCACTTGAATTGTGGCTGATCTATATTGATTTTTAAACAACACTGGTTTTAGAACCAGCCATCATCCTTTTGTAAAAACACAATTTTACTTGTGAAAAAATCTATGAAATTTTCAAGTCAATGGTTTCATAATCCATAGTTTCAAGCATTAGAATACGTTTGTATACATTCTGTATATTTTTTCTGAACACTAAACTACTTTAAAAACAATAAAACTTGACTTATTGTTTTATTTCTTGAAACTTATATTGAATAAATACTGCTGTATATGTATATAAAGGATTGTGGAGTGAAACAAACTTATTTGGTGTTGCTTTGATATTCAAAGTAACGACATATAATGTTTAATCTTCAATCCTTTTTTTAAAATCTATTATTTATGTCTCTACCTACAATTTTACAATTTTGTCTACCTACAGAACGATTCTCTTCACTTGACGCCCACACTGTTTTACCGACACCATAATACGAGTAGTTTTACCGACAGCGCGGAGCGCCGCAAAACTCAGATGAAAGAAATATATTTTCTTTACATGTATATACATATCATAAAATCGTATACAATACCTGTATATAACTGTATAATACCTGTAGTCCTTTTGTCGCGACTCCTCCAAGGAGTCTTGGAGAAAATTTGAGATTATAAATGCGGAAGTTTAGGTGTCTGTCACTCAATCACGTTGAAACGACTTAACCTATATCGTTGAAACTTAGCAAATAGGTAGATTGTAATCCAGATTACAACAATTACTTCTCACCGATTCGCGATCCCGCGGTATACTCGCAAAGCAACGCCCTAAGCCGAGCTCAGTTCCGTCCGCCGGTCTACCGGCGGCAGAGCCCTTAGGCACGTTGCTGCACACACTCTTTGCTCCTGGCCGAGCGCCTTCTGCGCTCGCCCTAAACCATACATGTCCTGATGCCTCTTGAAAGGTCATTAGAACCGCAAGAATTTAGACATGCCGTAAAAAAAAGTCAGTCGAACGATTTCGGCGGGAAAAAAACTAGTGATCTTATAATCATAAATAAATAAACATGATAATAATAATACAGAAAAATCCTAGAATTAACGCCGCACTGACCATTGGCAGAAGTCGCGGCCAAAGTTAGTATAATTAATAATTAACAGTATTAATAATTAATAATATTATTAATCATTAACAATATTAATATTATTAATAATAATTAACAGTATTAATAATGATATTAATAATTCTTAATTATTATTAATACCATTTTTAATTATTTTAAATAATAATAATTGAAGATGAGAAACCCGGAGATTTGTAGTGTGGGAGCCCTATATCCAACCCTGGAAAGACACAAGTTGATGGTAGATAGATACAAAATAATTTATATGCAACTCACCTGATGTGCATATATGGTATCATATATAACAGTCCACGCCAAAGCTCCAGTATATAAAGGTAAGCACACACTGGGCTCTATGAAACCCTGTATAGCGCTATATCCTAGCAAAGCACCCCAGTTGAACGTCGCCCCTAGTACAATTTGAGGGTAGTTTGTGAAACGCTTGGCCAGGGGGTAGGTTATTACTAGGACTGAAATTAAAAAGAAAACTCAATTTGAAAAATACTCAAGTTGACTACACCATATTGTATACAAAGTATCACTGAAATAATACAAAGGCTGAAGACTGGTTATTCACTTTCGAAAGTGGAATCGATTCTAACAGTTTCTGCAATAGGTTTCTTTTTTTCGTAACAGTTCATATCTAGTATATCTTGTAATCCACGCGCAGTTGCATTCCACCCGCGCCGCGCCCGGTCATTGCCCTGTACCGAGTAATAAGCGCTACGAACATTTTAGATAGAACAACGAAACTTTACATGTAACATTTGATCTATTCCCTAAAATAATTTTATTATCCACTAGAAGGGTTTTTTATATTTTAAAATAATTGACGTGTTTCAAGTTTTACGTTAATTCCGTGACATGTTGTATTTGTGTTACTGTAACAGCAAATGTGTATTAGACTCAGCATGATGCTGCAAAATACACTGCAGCGCTGATATTCAGACAGTCTTTATCACGGACAGACATCACTAGAGATTAGATAGATATGAACAATATGTGAAGTTATCTCAGCAAAAGGACCTTATTGTCGGCTCTTGTAGTAGATAAAGCTGTGAATAAGATTCTGCAAGGTCGGCGGCGCGCCCGCATACCCCCTGGTGTTGCAGGTGTCCATGGGCAGCGGTAACACTTACCATCACGTGAGACCGCTTGCTCGTCCGCCCTCCTCTCTATAAAAAAAAAAAAAAAATACTACAATTATTCAAAAATATTTTGTCTTGTTGATCATGATTTGATGCTCTTATTACTATTTTGGTGGTCGTTATATATATATTTTTTTATTTTTACATATAAACAACAATGGGTTAGTTAGTCAACAACATAGGAATAGACTAGACTAGAATATACGTTTTTATTAAAGAAACCTGATTGACAAATTCTAGGGTTTCTAGGTGACAAATTCTAGGTTGGGGTGAAGCAAATGTACATTAAAAAGTCAAATTTGAAACTTAAGCGCTACGGAATAAGGATGTTCCATTTTAAAAACAAATATGAATTGAATAATTCGAGAGATACTGAACATAGAACACTTAGACTCTAACGTGCCTGCTCTAGACATATCTAGTATCTATGTACGAGTATTCTCAAATGGACGATGTTAGTACAACATTCAATTAAAATAATTACAGTTATAATGAAACATAATTACATGTTAAATTTCAAATTTGATTTGCCCCGTTTTAATCATTCCCCACACAAAAGGGCAGTCATCCCTCTGCGACACCGTCACCGGCTCACTGTGCGGGCTGCCTCGAGTTCTGCTCAATAATGACGCGGTCTTTATTATCCACACGGCATCGAAACCATCCGTGTGTGGTTCTATGCGAACATTGACGATGCACAGCAAAACCGAGGCAACCCCAACAGCGCCCCAAATGCGTTATTGTACTGAATACACTGGTGTATTGCGTGAAAATCTTTTCGACAATTAAGAAAAAAAAAAGTTAAAATGAATTGAACTTCATTCATCGTAGCAGCAAAGCGATTTTACCGGTAGAAATAACTCAAAAAGCTGAATCTATTAATTAATATATATTTTTCAAAAAATAAATCGTATAATCGATTTTGTCCCTAAGAGAAACATGTAGAAATACTAAAATAAGTACAATTATCTTTAAATGTAAGTACATATGTACACGTACACAATGCTTAAAATAAATAAATAAATATTAATCAACTTACGCATACTACTGGCTCCCAACACAACACTATAGCAATTCAACTGTAATAATATTCCTAACGCTAAACTTAATTGTGCTGCTAAAAAACCCAGCGCCTGTTTTTTTGTTATAACTCCAGACACTAATGGTCTATCCCTGGTACGTTCCACCTGTGAAACAAACAGATAATTAAAAGTTAAAAAAATCAATAATTTTGTGACACATTAAAATATCCAAAACTCGCCATTCGACACTAGATGGCGTAAATAAATGTTTTCTTTATTTTTATTAATTTACACACGGCTACAATTTAAAGTTTATTATTTTATTTTAACAATTTTAAGTTTTTATTTCGAATTAATACCGATTTTGAAAATCATTTAATATATATTAATTAGGTATTGTGTCATCGAAATAACGCAAAATACGTCAATTTATTTAAAATATATTAAACCGTTCCAGCGAAAATGAAAATTATTTTAGGAATAAAATAAAATTTACAGACATGTAGTTTTGCTGTTCTATCTAAAACGTTCGTATCTCTCATTAGTATTACTCAGTACAGGGCAGTGACCGCGGTCGTAGGGTGCAACGTAGAATAAAAGATACACTAGAAATAAACAACCTATATAAACAAAAATGTAAACATTCATTTGTTCAAAATCTTAAATCTCTGAAAGTTCTTCACCGATTGCTTTAAAATTTTGACACAACGTTGCATTCGAATACGCGCGTGTTTTTATATACCTATCACAGCGCCCCAAATGCCCAAACATGCTTTTTACCCAAAAACAGGGTAAGCGCCATCTGTTGGGCAGCCACAGCAACGCGTGGCCTTGCGCAGCTAGTAAGTTATAAAAAACCTATTTTAAAAACTGGTAGAATCAATAATATTTTCTTAGGTTTTCGCGATTACTATACATTGCAATTAAACAACTTTTAACGGTTTAAATCGCGTATATTTGACATGATTTATATCCCGACGTTTCGAACACTTTGCAGTGGACGTGGTCACGGGGTGACTAATTGATTTTATTTGTCACTTGAGTTATCAAGAAATTATTACTACCGTCTGAAATTTTTTGAACTACCGTCTGTTTTTTTTTTTTTTTTTTTAATCATAACATTCCCTATGCACGCAGTATTCGCTCACGGTGTCCAGAGGTCTTGCAGTATGGCGTTGGCCTTGTGATTTAATTAATTTAATGACTGGATCCCAAGCCGGTGGTACTTGCCAACCATCTTCTCTATTGAAATTTGGGTGTTTCTTAATTTCAATAGCCTCGCGTAACATTCTTGGCATGTACCGGGTCTCTCTAGCGAGGATTTGTGGATTATCAAATCGAATGTAATGGTTGGGTTTGTCCAGAGCATGTTCACAAACTGCAGACTTGGTCGAGCGTCTGTTCTTCATGTCAGCTATGTGTTCTTTTATCCGGATACCGATGCTCCTCTTTGTTTGCCCAATGTATGATAACCCGCATTCACAATCAAGCTTGTAAACACCTGCATCTTGTAGGGGGATATTGCTCTTGACCGGTCTTAAAAATTGGCTAATCTTCTTGTGCGGCTTGAAGTAAGTTTTAATTGAAGCTCGTCTTAAGATATTGCCAATTTTGTCAGTGATGCCCTTGATGTATGGTAAGATGGCAGGTTGTCGCTTAACTGTAGGAGGCTTGGGGCGGCTTCTGTGACGCATTCGTGGGAGTTTGTGATTGTTGCTTCGCAGTACTTGTTTCACATGCAGAAGCTCTTCCTCGAGGTGGTCAGTGTCACAGATGCCGTGTGCTCTCTGTAACAAAGATTTGCCTACGGTAGTCAACTGACATGGATGGTGATGGGAGTTACCATTGAGATATTTATCTGTATGGGTGGGTTTCCTATACATAGTATGACCAAGAGAGTTGTCAGGATTTCTGATGACTGAAATGTCAAGGAAAGCTAAGGATTTGTTGACTTCAGACTCCATAGTAAATTGGATTTTATCATGGAAAGAGTTTAAATGATTTAGGAATGCAGAAACATTATTTTTGGGGAGGACGGCAAAAGTATCGTCTACGTACCGTTTGTAGATCTTCGGCATAGCCACAGCTCTGGTGAACCACCGGCTTGGGATCCAGTCATTAAATTAATTAAATCACAAGGCCAACGCCATACTACAAGACCTCTGGACACCGTGAGCGAATACTGCGTGCATAGGGAATGTTATGATTAAAAAAAAAAAAAAAAATTCAGACGGTAGTTCAAAAAATTTCAGACGGTAGTAATAATTTCTTGATAACTCAAGTGACAAATAAAATCAATTAGTCACCCCGTGACCACGTCCACTGCAAAGTGTTCGAAACGTCGGGATATAAATCATGTCAAATATACGCGATTTAAACCGTTAAAAACTGGTAGAATCAATTCTACTCTCGATACCGAACAATTAATTTTCAAATTTTGCGTTATTTCAGTGCCACCTTGTGACTCAAAAGTCCTTACTTGTGCATCAACATCAGTATCCCACATATCATTAATGGTACACCCAGCACCTCTCATAAGCCCAGCTCCAGCTAGGAACAAGCCTGCAGTCTGTAAAGTGGTATCTAGAGGTACTGTACCCTGGATGGAGGCCAATGCTATAGACCATGTACAAGGCCAATACAGAAGGTACACTCCTGAAAAAAACATTTATAAGTCTCCAAAAAAAATTCCACAAACAATTGCATAAGATTTTATTTTTATTATCACCTTTGACATATGTAAAGGGACTTGTAATGTAGGACATTCTCGTGACCGATAGTGGCTGGATAAAAAGAGCACAAGACCATGTATGGTAGCGGTCCTTGGGAGAAGCCTATATCCAGCAGTTTCAGGCCTATATCCAAATTTACTGGTGGTGGGTACTCCTATTCCAAGGTGGTCTGGTTGTATTGCACCATTAAGAGGGTAGTTCTATAAATTAAGAAGACTTACCAATAGGCTTATCCCATCTTGCCAGTTTAACGTAAGGATCAAATTTTTCTCTCAACACTTCCAATCTACTTAGACTGACATCTTGCAAATTCTTTACATCTGGCAACACTTTTATTTTGTCTATGACAATTTTTGGTGTTGCCTCTATTACAACTTTTTGTCTATGCTGATCGCTTTTCGTGGAATGCACTCTGATGTTAAGTCTACGGTCTTCTTTATGGATTTTTTCTAAATACAATTGTCCGCAAAGACAAGAATGTATTCTCGCAGTGTGTAGCTTTTGCTTTTGTAATTTTGCGCTGACATTTAATTTTTTTATTTGCAGGAATGATTTTAGGTAAATTATTTTTGAACTTCTCATGCTGTTGTTTAACATTTTTTGGTTTTGACTTTTTGGAAATTCAAATGATTTTCTCTTTTTGTCTTTGACAGGAACTACAGATTAATTATAATATCCTTGATAGCTTCAATATCTTCAAAGATATCTATTCCTGAAGAAAAGAAACAAGAAATATTCATGTTATGGATATGATGCTTGATAAAATTTAAACTTCAAGACTTCTTTTGGATAAAAATGAAAGCATAATGCCAATGAACAGTAAACAAGGCCTACTTGTTTTGTACTTTTAAAGTATAATAATAAGATCAATTTAAAATAATTTTATATGCATGTCCTGCAACCTTTAAAAGGTTTGAAAATGTTGATACCCTTTCATATCTTGTTAGGAAGGTCACTCTCATTGCTAAAATATTTGTATTCTGCCCTAGATAAAACATCAAATGAATAAAAAATATATATTTAAAAATCTCAGTATTAAATTTTGGTTAATATCACTGTCAAGATTTAATTCAAACTAAAATGGCTTAATAACTATTAAAACAACTAAACTAAAATGAACCACTTGAAGATGAAAGGAGTGGAAGTCCATGTTATGTGGTCGCCACCACAGCCTTGGGAAAGGACTGTATCCAGCAGTGAAAGAACTGGTGGCTGTTATTTTACATCTAAAATAGTGTGTGTATTTGGTGTGATTTGATTTTAACCAAAATTAGATGTTTAAAAATTTTACATATTACATAGAGCTGGCTTTACTAAGGGCTGGAGACAGTTCTCGACTTAAAACTTACTGACAAACTGATCAGGACAGCGACACCAATGCATGATGGAACTATATTTCGCATGCATGTGTAATGAGACCAGTACAGAAAGGTGCTCACCTTCTATCTTATCTTGATAAAATTCAGAGCCGTGTCTGTACTTTTAATTTTTGTTATGATATCTGTATGTTGATATCTTTTGTTATGATAATGTATCTGAGTGATACAGAGCTCGTAACAATAACTTTCAGAATTTTTGTGTGTCTGAATATCACCCAAAAACCGATAGACAGATTTTAATGAAACAGTTATATATCGGTTTAACATTTAGGGTACTATTTATCCAGATCAATTTTTAAGTTCCCGTGGGAATCAAGCTCACCATGCATACTCTGAGTCTATGTCAGTAGTCTGCTAGGATTCTGTTGTGGGTACAGAGACACATATAAAAGATGAACACACTAGACCCGAAGAAACATCAAATCGAACCCGGGGGGCAAGTAATGACACTACCAACTGAGCAATTGTCATTCAACTTGAATTTATTCTAAGACCGATTTAAATCGTCTTTCACAACCAAATTTAAATATGAATAGAAGTGGAGAATGTTTCGTGAAGAAAACTATCACAACAAATGGTGACATAATTTAATAACCTCAAAATATAAGAAAAACTACGTACCCACTTACCTTTGCTGCGAGCAATGAGGAATAGAACTGGCACTCGATAAAATATAGAAACAAGTTCTTTACAAAAACAAACACAGAAATTAAACGTTTCCTGGTCTTATAAAGGTCTTTCGAGTTCACAAGTGCAAGTTCAAGGGCGTATTAAATTATTAATATTTATGAATATTATTAAATTAGAACATGCTTAAACATATTTAAAATCACTAATTGACTAGCTAGAACAACATATATACGATTTCCTGTAAATAAAATGCGGTATTTAATAATAATTGCAAGTGTTTATCGATGAAAATTCGAATAAGCCGCGCTATGACAGAATCTCATTTTGCAACTTTGACATTTGACGTACATGACATTTCAACTTTTTCAAGGCTGTGGCTTGTTTTCAATTACACTTCTTGTCACTGGAAGCGCCCACAGACTATTTTATTTTTATTTGTAAATTCTAGCAAGGGAATCAACATATATAGAAAAAAAGTAAAAACATCTGTGATCGAAATGTATTGTCAAAATGTCAAAATTACTCCAACATTTATTTCTAATATCAGTTTTTATTACATTGTAAAATAGGACGTGATTGTAAAATAATCTGTTTTGTTATCTCATTACTATGGCTTATAGATTAATTAGTTTCCCTAAATATAATTAAGCATCATAAAAACATCACACTTTTTAAAAAAATGGAATTTTCTCATGAAAATCTTGATTCCAAGGAGGAGGTAATATTGAATTACTTTTTTATTTATTTTGGCATAATAATAGTATTAAACTTAGAATTATAATTTATAAACCTAAGCTGCCACTAATCACTTAGTACATAAATATTATCAATTGTAACAAACAAAAGGTACTTATTAATAAATTCATCAATTTAATTTTAAAGTGACCCATCTTTTGCTAGTAATAATTTTCTTTTGTCTGTATAATCTATTGAAGTCAATGTATATAATGTTTTTAAATTATTCACTATTCAAATTATAAAACTTTAAATGATCAATCGACACAAGCGTAACAAGTCCGAACGTGAGCCCTATAGCAGGTAACTAGCGGTGAGCGGGCGCGCATCTCACTCGCATACATTGATCCTATAGCATTCTTATTCGGGATGTGCCACTGGGGAGGATGGGAATAAATCAAACACACCCAGACCCCAAGAAACATTTGTCTTTAAACAAAGGAATGTCAGACTCCAATCGGGAATCATACCCAACTTCATTTACACACCAACTGGGCTAATCAATCATATTATTTTTTATTTTACAGGCTTCCCAAGATATATTACGAGATGAATCAAAGGAGTTACTTAGGGAACAACTTCAGAATCCATTATTAGAGAGACTCCTGAGGCCTAGAATTAAAAAGAAAAAGACAAGAATACTCGTGCAAAAGAGAACACCAGTGAAAAACCCTGACTTTTACCAATGTCCGATATGTCCTAAGGTATATGTTGTATTTTGAAATACCACATTAAAATAAACAAAATATCTTACCAATGTTCATCTTTTTTAAATGAGTTATTTATTACATTTACTAATAAAGAGTACATAAGATAATTCTTAGGTGCCATAAAACTTTATGAGTTTATCATGATACTGCGCATTTGTGGGTAGTGGTCAAAATTTATACATATCTGATGGTTTATATCTATATAAGCTCTTCTTCTTTATGGGCTCTTTTTCACAATTTTGCAGGGACCATTTTGTGTGTGAGCCCTTCCTCGAACATGAACACTATTCGAGCCCCTCCAGCTCCTTTTAGACTTCCAGTACTCTTCTGGGCTGTATATATATATATATATATATGGGGTTATACATTATTTTAAGTATGCTGTAATATATGCTTATATTAATTTAATTTTACATTTAATTTCAACTGCCATTTTAATAGGAATGTAGTGTTTTCATTTTATCAAATTGGCCTTTTACTATATGGCAATCTTATTTGTTAAGCTGCAATTCGACCATTAATATAAAAATCTAGTTTTTTAGAAGGACTTTTGAAAATCGGAATAATTCTTTTTAATATTCAATTTAAAATAGGTAAAAACTGTTTTATAAAAATATGTTCAGCAAATAAAATTGAACTGCAATCACTATTTTTTTTATATTCTATATTGGGCCTGAATATGTATAGCAAAGGTATTCATTTACCTTTTATTCCTACTCGACGTTTCGGCACGGGTTACCAGCTGTGGTCACCGGTGGTCACGAGTTAACTAAAATGTGGGTAATGTAATGTGGGTGCTTGATAAAACTGCTCGCATCTCCCATCCTGGACTACTCGCCTCTTCAGTTAACAGGTGACCACGGCTAGTGTCAACCGGCTGGTGTCAACCGTGTCAAAACACCGAGTAGAAATAAAAGGTAAACAAATACCTTTGTTATAGGCGTTCAGACCCGATTTAGAATATAAAATGTGTACAAAACGAAAAAGTTTTATGGAATTACTTTTGTCATCCACAGTTGGATAGGTACATTGTTTTGGGCATGAGGAATATATGGCATTAAAACGTGGTGTAATTACTCAGCGCTTGTAGTAGCGTCTTTATACCTTAGTCGCCTTTTGCACCCACCCACGGAGAAGAGATCAAGTGGTGTTGTTCTAAAGCCACCAAGGGGCCAATTTAATTCACTAAACTTTTTTTTCAGAAATTCCCCAAAAAGGAAGGCTGGTCTCAACACCAGCAAACTCACTCAGATATAAAAGCATTCCCGTGCGATCTATGCGATTACAAAACCGCGGTAAAAAGATATCTGGCAACGCATAAAAAGAAAGTCCACAGAGAGAAGACTAAATATGAGTGTGAGGTGTGCGGAATAAAATTCACATTTAAGAATAAAATGAGGAATCATATGAGAGTTCATACAGGTATTGGATTTTGATTTCTTTTCGATGTTTTCTTGTTTTTTATGTGCGACTTTTGCGTCTATTCCGACTTGTACTGTCTCCAGTGGTGACTATTGGTAAAGAAGACAACGGAAGCTAAAAACCTTGGCCAATGATTTAAAAATACCTACCTAGATTGATAGTGCTAAAGGGGAGGGTGGATCAGATCGAAATCAAACAATATGCACGGGTATAAATTACAAGTGTATTTTGTAAGAGAGAGGCAAGGACACGTCCGCTGGCCGCGGTATCACAACCAAGACAGCGAA
This sequence comes from Sesia apiformis, assembly GCA_914767545.1. Classification (NCBI taxonomy): domain Eukaryota; kingdom Metazoa; phylum Arthropoda; class Insecta; order Lepidoptera; family Sesiidae; genus Sesia; species Sesia apiformis. The sequence goes on along the minus strand of OU611977.1, from coordinate 754,638 downwards.
CTGCGCCCCTCCATTCCTTCGTAGCACGCGTAGCGGTCGTGGCTGACGTCACTGACCGTAGCAATCCCTTAGGCTTTCGCTAAATGCGCCCACATCAATACACTTCTGCAGCATGTTTTAGTCTAAACAGTTTATTTATTCACTCCATCTGCTTTAACTGTCTCGTGTGGTAGATTATTCCATGAGTTGACTACTCTAGACAGGAAGTGATTGTAGGGATTGGAGGTAGCGATGGTTTGTATTAGATTTAATTCATGGCCACTCAGATTCTCGTGTCAATAGGTTTTGAAGTAAAAAACATCATGCCAAAATGGACTATATCCACCTCATATCCAGCCGTGGACAGACACAGGCTGACAAAGATAAATTTTATCAGTGCCGTTTGCGATGCTAACTGCGATGCGTTTGGGCGCAATTTCTTTTTTTACTGTATTTTGTATAAATTGTAAGTAACTTAGAACTAAAGTGTCTAACTAGGTTCTTGATTAATAAAAGTCCACACTTTATATGACATACTTTATTCTCGTAGGTATGTCACGATTTTCATTACGATTTATATTATTGAAGAAAGAGCATGAATTTAACACATAGGATGTCACAGATTTGATAACAAATTATTAGAGATTGACTAGCACAAGATACGAATAGAAATTTATAATTAACAGAAATAGAAATTGATAATGAACAGAAATTAAAAATTGCGCATGCATTCGCCGTCGGATATCGGTAGTGACTGCGGCGCCCGCTCGCTCCGCTCTGCGCAAGCGCCTTCTACAAGCGGCCGCGCATAACGGTCTAAAGCAAATTTAGCATCGGCCGGCGGGTTTGCTTGCCTAATTAAATTAATTTCAGTGTAGGCAAGGTTCCTACAGAACTATTTCCGTCATCGACCGTTTGAGCATCCCTGGTGTAGTGTAATAGACTTCTATTTTCCTATCGGGGATATTTTTAAATTTATCATTTGATTATTGCAGGTGAAAAACCATATACATGTGAGATATGTAGCAAATCATTCAGCGCTTCTTATTCGCTGAATACACACATGTTCATACATACAGGTATGATTAATTAAATAATTATTATTAAAATTAATTAAGCTTAACTAAATAATAAGAAAATACAAGTTGCAATTCCACACCCTTTGCAATTCACAGAAGACTACCTTGAAATTTCCCATTTTATCCTATTTCCCTAATGTTTCGTACGTGTTTCAGTAGTGAATGAGATATGCCAGAGCCCATTCTCATCCCTGAGGAGAATAAAAAATGAGGATTTTCCTATGCTTTTCTCCAAATTCATTTCTAAACGTTTGTCATTCTGTACTGATATTGGCATGTATCGCGGATGTCTATGGGCGACAGTATCCACTTACCACCAAGTGGACTTTGCTCGTCAGTCGCCTTCTTTCTATAAACAGCGCTTGAGCGTTGAGCACTCAGTTTTACAACTAGATATTCTAGTTGTAGGTAATTATTTCAGACTAGCGGTGCCAGCGCTTTCGTTCTGTTATACCCTAGCGATGCACCTAAAAACACATTGTGAAGTCGAGACCGCTGAGACAGCGGTCTCGACTTAGAGACGGGCAATTGATTCATTGAGTGTAGTCAGTTGGCATAGATCTTTCCTCGCGTGCGACTGCCTAAGGGTCCCCTTTTAATCCATGTAATTAAAGTCCTTGTAACCGTCATTTAGTTTTTTTTAAAACACTTTCCTAAAGGGGCCCTATAACAGTTCGCGTTAACTTTAGAGTAATTCCTGTGGGAACTTTACAGGGGATCTGTATAAAAAGTACCCTAACTATGCCAAGTTTCATTCAAATCTGTCCAGTAGTTCATGCGTGATGCGCGTTCAGACAGACAGACAGAAATACCAAAAAAATATTGTTTTGGGGCCCTGTATCACTCTTAATTCGCAACGATTTCTTTCAAGAAATATTAAATGTACATACACTGCTTTGTACGATTTTATTATATTTTTATCCTGTATTTTAGGGATATTTGAAGTATGAAAACACGGAATGTACTTTACACGTTTAATCGTCGGCTACAGACTGCCCTCGTATACGCTACCCACATATCAGATAGTCAGTATGCGCACTACCTACCACTACATCCCTCCAACACTAGCACGTTGACTTCACTGTACATAATAAAACACAATAACAATTGAAACATCACGCCAAATACACACAATTACAATTTTCAGGTGAGAAACCATATCGATGTGCATTCTGTGATTACGCATGTAGAGACTGTTCCACTCTACGTAAGCACGAGGCCAAACACATGGGGACCGAACAGCTGTACCAATGCAATATGTGCCGCAAGAGGTAAGCGGTTGTTACATTCAAAAATTACACTGCAGCCAATGAAAAAAAGGAGCCGGGTACACCAATAATTTTATCTTTTAATTTATTTGTCTATAATTAGTAGACTAATGTAATCGCATACTATATTATCAATTTATTTGGCTTTCAATGTTTATTTCAAGTATCGCGTTGTCCTGAATTTTGAATGATTTTTCCAAATGTGTTACTACGATTTGCACACTGCTCTATGCAATGTTATTATAAGAGATATATTCGTTATAAGAGTTATTGAGGGGGCGAGAGTGCACGCTGCAATCCAACAGCCGCTGGGCGCGCTCGATTGGCCACGTTATCCCTCTCTCACAGAAGACTACCTTGAAATGTACTGCATTTCCCACTTTATCTCATTTCCCTAACGTGTTCGATAGTGAGTGAGGTGTGCCAGAGCCCATTCCCATCCTGTCCCTCCCCATTTTCCCAACCCTTTCTCCAAATCCATTCCTATATCTTTAAAGGTAGGCAGCGCATTCCGGGGCGTGTCTATGTTAGACTAATGTAATTGTATTGGACTATTGTTGGCATATTTATACCGCGAACCCGTAGGCTGTGGAACAAACTGCCTTTCCATTATGCTACAATATGGGGGTTCTTCAAGATAACTGTGAATGGGATTGCTGTTGCTGAATGCTGTTGCAGGTGTCCATGGACGAGGCGGTAACACTTACCATCACGTGGGACCGCCTGCCGCTTGCTCGGCCGCCCACTAGTCTATAAAAAAAAAATGTATCGCGGATGTCTATGAGCGACAGTATCCACTTACCATCAAATGGACTGTATGCTCGTCTGGCGCCCTTCGTCCATAAAAAAGAATAATATCAAAAACCATTTTTGATACGCTGTAGATTGTTGAGGAGGCTCCCAGCAATCAATGCACTATAATATTAGTCATAGTTATTATAACTCAGTATGTAGTGAGAGCATGTTTACTGCCGACTGACTCTACAGCAGTTTGGCTGTTACAATTTATAATGGTTCGGTGTGTGTTGTATTTTGGACTGAATAATTAAAATTAAATATATATATATTATAACTTGTAATAATGCAACTGCTAGATGGACAGACGACCTCATAAAGGTTGCGGGCACCCGCTGGATGCAGGTCGCTGCCGATAGGTCTAAATGGCGGACAATGGGGGAGGCCTATGTCCAGCAGTGGACGTCCAAGGGCTGAGATGATGATGATGATGATGATAATGTAACTCGTAACAAGTAAAGATTTGTACACCCTTTGAGTAAATCGTAGATTGGTATAACATTTACTTGAATATAAGTACTTGTTACAGTACTTGTTACAGAATATAATACTCTTATATATACAGTACTTGTATATATATATATATATACAGCACTTGTATAATATACAAGTGTGTCCGACCGAAACACAATTTTCAGCCGAAACCGTAGCCGAATATTCGGCTGCTCTTCTAGTTTCGGCCGAAACCGTAACCGAAACCTATGTAGTTAAATTGAAATTTAGTTAAATTTACATTATACCCTGAAACCTAGTGTTTTTCCTAGCTTTGTAAAAATTTTTTCGATTAAGTTAAATAAAAGACTTCAATTTATTAGTAAATCATTATTTATGCGCGAGAACAGACACACCTAACTATTAAACACCTTTTTATTAAAAACTAGCGACCCGCCCTCGCCTCGCTTCGGTTTATAAGAGATTTTTTTTTCATAATTTCAAAATAAAATATAGTCTATATTAGACACGGATAATGTAGCTTCCTATTTTTAAAAAAATTCTGAAATCAGTTCAGTAGTTCCAGAGATTACCGCCAACATACCTATAAACACATAATTTTACCTCCTTATATATTATAATAGTATAGATATAGATAAAGGAATTTATTATTACCATGTTGTACATTTTACGTTTTGTACATTATGGTCCGGAGAGTAATAAACTAAACTTGAACTGGTAGTTCGTGGGATAATCACAAACGTTGTGCTTTTCGTTTTTTAGCTACAAAGCTAAGTGGCACCTTAAAGCTCACGTGGCCGAAGCTCACTTCATGGCGGACATTCGGAGCCACAAGTGTGAGCATTGTGGATCTGCTTTTAAATATAAACAGGCGCTTTCTACTCATATTGTGAGTATATAACACACACACACACACACACAAACATACACACACACACATATAAACACGCGCACAAATTGAATGACTAAAATAGTTCCACTATAAAAAAATATGTATGGTTAAGTTGCACATTTTTTTGCAAGCGAGAATATTATTTAAGATTCTCGTATGCGATGAAGCTACATACATACAATTCTCGCTTACAACTGTTCACGTGATGATAACACGATGAGAAATAACAGTTGTTAATACTAGCTTTTGACCGATGTTCGACTAACTCTCCTTGTGTAAATGAAGCATTAATATTTCATCGACTACGGACGTGCACCACTCGCCTTCCTCTCTCTTTTGGTTCTTACAGCCCGGGGTGGACGTTGGCCTGATCCAGTAAGTTAATCCAGATCGTTCTGTTCATGGCCTTCGTCCTCCAATCTGTAATTCTAACCGCTTTAAAATCTCGTGTCGATCACTCGCCTTCCACCTTACTAATTAATATAACAGTTAAATATGCGACATTGTTTACAGACAAACAAGATAAGTGAGTCCTCACCTGCGCGGTTGCAGAGGTGCGAGGCGGGTTAACGCGAGAATTACGTAATCTTATCTCGTTTGTGTATAGTACGAACATTTTGATCCTTCGAGCCGGATTTGAACCAGCGATCTATGGAATACATTTTATAATTAATACATCCATCCATTTATTTAAACGAATAAAATGACGATCCAGAGAATGATAGATTTTTTTTTAAATTTTTACTTTAACTTATATATATGAAAAATGTGGAGTTATTATTATGTCTGAGATTGGATTCGTTTTTGATATTAGGGCATTTAAGTATTATTGAGTACTAGCATCTACCCGCGGCTTCGCTCGCATGGACTAAGCAGCTGTATAAGATTTTTAACACCTGTAAAAGCACCTGATAGATTTCACGGATGAAAATCCATCCAGTATCCAGTAGTTTTTGACTAATTCTATTAAGAGTCATATTTAATTTTCCTCTATACCTCAACTTTCTCGTGTCATAATCAAGATGACACATATAACAGTTTTCCTTCCGGATACTTAGCTATACATTAGTGAAAACCCGATCAAAGTCCGTTCAGTACTTTTCTTACGTGATGCTCATACGAAGACATACGACAGACAAACAGACATACGAAGAAGAATATTAAAAATACTGTTTTGGGTTCTGTAGCTTCTTAAGAACCAACCAATTTTTTTTTTTTAAATTTCATTGTACAGACTACCCTTTGACATAGCATCCGCTGAGATTGTAATTTGCACGATAATAATGATTTTTATATTTGCACGCCACTATGTGACGGGACATTGTATTCACCACTTATTATTATGTCGACATGTTCTGCGCAAGTACAATATGTATTAATAAAACGTTCGGTGCTACGCTACTGCTACGGTCAGTGACGTCAGCCACGACCGCTACGCGTGCTACGAGAGCGCTACGAAGGAATGGAGGGGCGCAGTTCGCTGTCTTGGTTGTGATACCGCGGCCAGCGGACGTGTCCTTGCCTCTCTCTTACAAAATACACTTGTAATTTATACTCGTGCATATTGTTTGATTTCGATCTGATCCCCCCCTACCCTTTAGCACTATCAATCTAGGTAGGTATTTAATTAATTAAAAAAATAATTGTATGAAGTGAGCGGGTGACACACATGCATACTCAAAATCATACACACACACACAAGGAAACCTACTCCACACACACATGCATACTCACAATCATACACACGCACACGCAAGGAAACTTACTCAACAATTTTAGATTACAAAACTTTTAAATGTTATTAAAAATCTTTAAACTAATGTCAAAATTTTCCTTTTTTTTAGCAAGCGGTCCACTTAAAAACTAAAAGGCATAAGTGTGAAATATGTAATGTAGAAATAGCAAATAAAGCTAATCTCTCCGCTCACATGTTGACACACGTTGACATAAGAGCTTATAACTGCACTTATAGAGGTTGTAAAAAGAGTTTTAAAGATAAGGTGGGGAATATTGATACAATTTGGCATCGATTGACCAAAATACTTAGGTGGATAATTCCTTGTGACAAAACTGTGCACACGAGTGATGCCAGTGGTATAAATATAGTGTTAAATATATAGTGTATAAATATAAAATATAGTGGTATAAATATGTTATACTGTCGCGTAACTGTAGTGATAATTACGTTTTTAGAGATGTTTGCTTTGTTTATTCACTTATAATCAATTACGCAAATATAATGAATTAACAGTAGGTGAAATTGACCACCTTGCAAATGCCGGACTGAATTAACAGTAGGTGAAATTGACCACCTTGCAAATACCAGACTGAATTGGCAGTGGGTGAATTTTCGCCACCAAATGCCGGACTGAATTAACAGTATGTAAAATTGACCACCTTGCAAATGCCGGACTGAATTGACAGTAGGTGAAATTGACCGCCTTGCAAATGCCGGACTGAATTAACAGTAGGTGAAATTGACCACCTTGCAAATGCCAGACTGAATTGGCAGTGGGTGAAATTGACCACCTTGCAAATGCCGGACTGAATTAACAGTAGGTGAAATTGACCACCTTGCAAATGCCAGACTGAATTGGCAGTGGGTGAATTTTCGCCACCAAATGCCGGACTGAATTAACAGTAGGTAAAATTGACCACCTTGCAAATGCCGGACTGAATTGACAGTAGGTGAAATTGACCGCCTTGCAAATGCCGGACTGAATTAACAGTAGGTGAAATTGACCACCTTGCAAATGCCAGACTGAATTGGCAGTGGGTGAATTTTCGCCACCAAATGCCGGACTGAATTGACAGTAGGTGAAATTGACCGCCTTGCAAATGCCGGACTGAATTAACAGTAGGTGAAATTGACCACCTTGCAAATGCCGGACTGAATTAACAGTAGGTGAAATTTACCGCCTTGCAAATGCCGGACTGAATTAACAGTAGGTGAAATTGACCACCTTGCAAATGCCGGACTGAATTAACAGTAGGTGAAATTGACCACCTTGCAAATGCCGGACTGAATTAACAGTAGGTGAAATTGACCACCTTGCAAATGCCGGACTGAATTAACAGTAGGTGAAATTGACCACCTTGCAAATGCCGGACTGAATTAACAGTAGGTGAAATTGACCACCTTGCAAATGCCAGACTGAATTGGCAGTGGATGAATTTTCGCCATCAAATGCCGGACTGAATTGACAGTAGGTGATATTGACCGCCTTGCAAATGCCTCGCTTTTAGGGCCGTAATGCACTACATCTCTGTATTTTGGTTGATCGGTGGGTGTAATAAACTTCAATATTTTCGTTTTGGCGATGTTTTAAATTATTATTTTTTGTAATTATTCTTTCAGCAAGCGTTAAAAAGACACACTTTAACGCATTATCCTGAAAAACAATATCGTTGTGATTTGTGCAACAGATTATTCGCTCGTAAATGTAGATATACGGCACATTTGAGACAACACTGCGCTAAAGAAACTAAGATGGAGTGCGATTACTGTGGAGCTTGGTGAGTTTTGGTAGATTTTGTAAAATATGTTAGTTATTATTTTTCATAAATTTTGTCTACTGTAATTTGTAATTATTTTGTTAACATTTACGTAGGATTTAGTAGGTAATGTTTTTTTTTTTAGTATTTTTTACTATTCATAAAGTTTGTGTTGAAGATTGTTTTAATATTAGTTTATGTCAAGGCCAACAGATGGCGCTGTATCGTTTGCTGCATCGCGTTATGCGTTCCTGGCTAATGTACTTGCCAATAGAGAGCAATAAATTGACATACAGTGACACTTTGTTTTCTTTACTTCTAGGCCCTCAAGGGGAGTACTTGCGTAGGTTCTAATAATAGACGATACTTTCGGAATAGTTAATCTTATAACTTTAGAAGTATTTATCATGACATGATGCCTATGTTTACCAATAAATAAATCTTGATATTATCGTATACTTTTTATCGTCGTGTAAATATGTAGTTGTAGGCGAGAATTGAATGTAATTTTGGTCGCATGCGAGAATCGCATACAATATTCTCGCACGGAGAAATTCTCCTTGTGCCTTTAATGAGCATACAATACGATTGCAATTTTTTTTTTTTAGTTTCAAATCTAAAATTCCGCTAGGAAAGCACATAAAAAGGGATCACGGTGGAACAAAGAAATATATGTGTGATTTGTGCCACTTCGTCACGCATAAACGAAAGAACATCGTTGTACACATAAAAACACACAATGGCGATTACGTGAGTAGCAATTTTTACATCTTCTAACAGTTCTAACAGAAGACTACCTTGAAATGTACTGCATTTCCCACTTTATCTTATTTCCCTAATGTACGTACGTGTTTCGGTAGCGAGTGAGATGTGCCAGAGTCCATTCCCATCCTATCCCTCCCCATTTCCCCAACCCTTTCTCCAAATGCATTTCTATCTCCACAGGTAGGCAGCGCACCCGGGGGCGTGCCAACGTTTGTCATTTTGGACTAATGTTGGCATGTATCACGGATGTCTATGGGCTACAGTATCCACTTACCATCAGGTGGACTGTATGCTCGTCTACCACCTTCGTCCATAAAAAAAAAAGTTACTGTATTTTTTTTGTTGATGAATTCACGACCGTGTGTTTATTCAAGTTTTTTTTTTTTATATATATAATACAGTTTAATTTTAAGGTTTCATGTCAAAAATAATATGTACAAAACTTGGGGATGTTCCGAATAGCAAAATATGAATAGTCGTGAATATGAATAGTACCTACTACGCACTTGTAAAACTTGTAAGCTGGTAATTTTTAGTCCAATTTAAAATTAGTCCTACCAAGTAATATTCTTGGGTTTGATCAATGAGTTTGGTTTGATATCTCTTTTTTTTTATGGACGAAGGCGGCAGTTGAGCATACAGTCCACCCGATGGTACGTGGATACTGTCGGAAATGGGGAGGGATAAGATGGGAATGGGCTCTGGCATATCTCACTCGCTACCGAAACACGTACGTAGGTACATTAGGTAAATAAGATACAATAATATTTTCTTAGGTTTTCGCGATTACTATACATAGCAATTAAACAACTTTGAACGGTTTAAATCGCGTATATTTAACATTATTTATATCCCGACGTGTCGAACACTTTGCAGTGGACGTGGTCACGTGGTCACGGGGTGACTAATTGATTTTATTTGTCACTTCAGTTATTAAGAAATTATTTGAACTACCGTCTGAATTTTTTTTTTTTTTTTTTTGATCCAGATCATCCAGACGGTAGTTCAAATAAGTCCACTGCAAAGTGTTCGAAACGTCGGGATATAAATAATGTCAAATATACGCGATTTAAACCGTTCAAAGTTGTTTAATTGCTAAATAAGATACAAGTGGGAAATGCGGTACATTTCAAGGTTGTCTTCTGTGAGAGAGGGGTAACGTGGCCAGTCGAGTGCGCCAAGCGGCTGTCGGAATGCAGCGTGCACCCCCCCCCCCCCCCTCATAAAACTACAGACAGGCACCGTCCTAATTTCAAATTAAACTAACAAATCACTTACGTAACTGATTTTCAAATACACGTATAAATCTTATAAGCATTTCTTTTTATTTGAAATTTCTTTCACCTATTATTCACGTTGGGCTTTCGCTATTCGGTTAGTATTAAATCGCGTATACGAATACTTCAAAATTGGCGACTATTCGCCAAAACGAATGCAAATATTCGGAACCCCCCTAATACAGACTCATCCGACGCGCGTAGAGTAAAAGATGTATTAGAAATGACCAATAAGCTATGAAAATAAACATTATTGTGGAAGAGCTTTTAGAATCGATTCTGCCCTCAATACTAAACAATCTATAATCAACTTTTTCGTTATTCCACTGACACGTGTATATCGGACTTTATCTTCCAAGTTCAGTTATCGGACTTTATCTTCCAAGTTCAGTTATCGGACTTTATCTTCCAAGTTCAGTTATCGGACTTTATCTTCCAAGTTCAGTTATCGGACTTTATCTTCCAAGTTCAGTTAAGGACTTTATCTTCCAAGTTCAGTTACTTTATCAGAAGGTATCCAAAAGTCATTATCAGGTAGCTAATTTATTTACCAGATTGTTAACAGTTCCTTTATCAGGAGGTAATGAGAAAGGCCTTAGAGGTCATAATTCGCTTGCAGTAGGTACTTGATAATCAGGCTCGATTTAGCTGCTACCCTCAAATTAGCAACCAAATCCGAGTAGATTCCTTCCTTTTAACAAATTACAACTATTATTTTTTTCAGGAAAGACATTGCAATATTTGTAATAAGACTTTCAAAAAACCCCAATATTTGAAAATGCATTATTTGAAAACTCATGACATCGAGTTTAAGAAAATTAATAGAAATGCTTTGTGAGTATTCATTTATTTAATACATAATTGTGTTATATAGCGTGTAATAAATGCATTATCTAGGCCGAGTGCATTAATATAAAGAAAATGCTTGCTAAATTTTCTTCACAATTGCTAAATACGAAGTATAAAAAAGTATTTTTTCTTAATGTGCTTCAAAGGGTTTCGAAACTTTGTGGCATAGTCCTGAGCCGCCATTTGGACTTTTATTTACAAAACTGCGTCGCACGATTAGGACGTACATATATCGATATATCACGTGAAATCGATATTTCAACGCAATACAAATTGTAATAATAATAAGTATGTTCATGATTTATAGGTCGCATGTTTGTTCATGTGTGTCTGATTTTCCATCATTCCTTGAGGATGGTAAATTAGAAGTAAACATCCAAATATTCGTTTTTATTTTTACGGACAGGTATAAAAGTAAGTAAAAATATCTATTTGATTACAATTTAATTAGTAGAAGCACGTGATTTGTACATTTTGTTTATACACTGAGGTAAGATTTGCTAAGGTCATACAATTATATAGCGATTTTATAATTTTAGTGTAGCGCTAACGTAACACTTTAGGACATAATGTTGTACAACATTTTTGGTTTGTCTATGCCTCCCCTATCGATATATGTAGGTCCAATCGTGCGACGCAGTTTTGAAAGAAAAACAAAATGGCGGCTCGGTACTATGCCAACCTGCCTAGTAAAATGTTCTAACCCCTTGTCTAGTATCAGGGAGTCTTGAATGTAATCCATTATATTGTCACCTGTATATATTGTAGTATTATTGATTTAAAATTAGTCTATTGGTGAGCAGTTCATCTAATGCTAAGTGAATACTGTCGCATATGCACATCCGCAATTTATGTCGATATCTGTCAAAAATGATAGATGTTTACACACACCGGGATATCGTGTGAGACAGATGTGCATGTTACTGTGAAACTGTGATAAGGTGACGCCAACTGTCTTGAGCGATAAGTCACTGCATTCTTGACGCGAACAGAGTATACTCGACAGATACTCTATTTAGTTGATCACGTGACCGTGCAGCACCATACGCTTGACATTTTATAGTCTGTATTTTTTTTTTCTAGAGTATCAAAAGAAAAGCTCTTAGAGATAAAACAAGAACCGATGAGTGATGAGGAAAATCCAGATTTAATGCAAATGCTGCACCAGGCGGAGCAGATCAATGGTATGTTTCTATATGAAGCAGGTTTCACAGGTGTTACGGGACATACGACCAATGGAGAGATGAATACTTGAATGGAAATCACTTATCGCAGTCTATATAATGAGTCAAATGCAATGCAACCAGTCCTCTCGGTACCCACTGCTGGAGATGGACCTTGTGCATGAGGGATGTGTGACCTTAAAACGCCACGCTGGCCAAGCCCACTCTTTGGTGAGTCCACTCTGTCTGAGGTGAGATGTAGTCCTTCAGCGCTTGTAGTACCTCTGGTGGTCTTTAAGTCAAATACTTTCCTAAAATGCATTAAATGCCCCGTATTCTAAATACACATACCCTCTTCTAATTCAGCGCTTCAAATTTATCGTGGAACGCAGCGAGAGTACAAGCACACGTTGTTTCTCCTTTTCTGGGGGGCAAAATGGGGCCGTAAATGAATTACCATTTAACTTCCCAGGAATATAATATTTTCTTAGGTTTTCGCGATTACTATACATAGCAATTAAACAACTTTGAACGGTTTAAATCGCGTATATTTGACATTATTCATATCCCGACGTTTCGAACACTTTGCAGTGGACGTGGTCACGGGTAATTTCAGACGGTAGTTCAAAAAATTTCTTAATAACTCAAGTGACAAATAAAATCAATTAGTCACCCCGTGACCACGTGACCACGTCCACTGCAAAGTGTTCGAAACGTCGGGATATAAATAATGTCAAATATACGCGATTTAAACCGTTCAAAGTTGTTTAATTCCCAGGAATATTTCAAATATCCCATTTCTAAAATGCCACAAATATCCAATTGTCAAAAAGCCAAATGCCTAGTTTCAGTGCCTCGAGATCTATCCCTTATCCGTTCAGAGAAAGTTTTATCCGAAGACATGGCGAGGAATATAATAGAGAGGAACAGCAAACGTTTGAGCAAACTGCCCGACGTCGTGTTTGATGATTTCTTCATTAATACTGTCAAAAAGGATTTACATGCAGGTTTGTAAATACAGGTTTCCCTAATGTACGCACGGTGTTTCGGTAGTGAGTGAGATGTGTCAGAGCCCATTCCCATCCTATCCCTCAACCATTTCCCCAACCCTTTCTCCAAATCCAGTCCTATACCCAAAGATAGGCAGCGCATCCGGGGGCATGCCAGCGTTTGTCATTTTGGCCTAATGTTGGCATGTATCACGGATGTCTATGGGCTACAGTATCCACTTATCATCGGGTGGACTGTATGCTCGTCTGCCACCTTCGTCCATAAAAAAAAATACAGATTGTAAATTAAGAATAGCAGGTTTGATAATTAAAATGACATACTGGTTAACGTTCGGTTACAAAGTCTTTCTAAATTACTGTTTGCGACAGGGCAACTTGGCATTTCCTTAGGGAAGGGAAATTGAGAACTGTAGTTATTAGTATATGTTTTTTTTTTATGGACGAATGTATACTAAAACTAAGACACTAAAACAATTAAATGTAGGTAAAAATTAATTTGTATTACATTAAAATTGAATAATTGTAGATTAATTTCCTCATGTTTGAATAACACCTGAGCGAGTGTGGATAGTGTGTTATGCATATACGAGTCAACACTTACTTATTATTAAACACGCTATAGCATGTAATTTTTAAATTAAAGCAATAAAATATAGTTATTATTTTTAAGGTTCCACTAAATTCTCAATATGCCGACAATAAGGTCCCTTTACGGTCAAATAATGTCACGAATCTATTGTTGTTGTTTGATTTCAGTGGAAAACGCAGAAAAATACGAAAAAGGCGTAGACAAAAAGAAGCTGTCATTGCAAAAGGAAAGCTTAATGAAACTTATGAACAGAGCGAGACATAAGATGTACTATCGGATGTTAGAGAAAACGAGACGGCTATATAACAAGAGGATGAAGAATTTTGACAATAAAAGTAATAAAAGAGGTGTGTTTTGAACTTTGTTTTTATACAAAAGTGTTAAATTAGCAACAATCCATCTGACAGTAAGTGGATATTATCGCACATGTAAATCCACGGTTGGTGCTAGCATGTGTCAATGATGACAAACTTTCACACAACCGCAGATTTGCTTGCTAATCTGCAAGGGATTTGGAAGTAAGAATGGGGAGGGTTGAGGTGTTTGTTACTGTTAACATAGAAATATAGTTTATGATAATGAAAAGAACAGTTTTGGAAGTTTCATCAAAAGTATTTTTTTTCAGAGCCAATAATAATAAAATTCTATAATAAAAACAAAGATAATACAAGCCAAGATACAAAGAATGATACATCATTGAATGACACCAATGATAATTGTACAAATACGCCTTTGAATGATACTAATAAAGTTACTAATGTAACAATAAATGTTGATCAAAATTCATTAGTAGATTATAAAAATGGTATAGTTGAAATACCAAATGCTATTAAAAAAGATACAAATAAACTTACTGAAAAGACGTCAAATGATACCCATTATGTCATAGATACATCACTACATGATACAAAAGAAATGATTCAAAATACATCACAAAATGAAATAAAAAATATAATAACGTCAGAAAATATCGATGATATTTCACTGAATGATACCCGCGTTCTTCACAAAAAGATAACAAATGATACCAATTCTGTTAACAAAGATACACTATATGATACAAAGGAAGATATAAAGGAAGAAAATGATACATCACAAAATAATTCAAATGATAATAAAGAAGTTTTAGTTAACAATACTAATGATGTTAACAGAAATGAGATACTAAACGATATCAAGATTAATGAAGATGATACGAAAAATATCAAAACATATGATACGAGTGGTGTTAAAAAGGTATCAATAGATCACGATGTTGAGATATCATTTGATACCAATAAAGTATCCTTAAATTGTGATGATAAAGATACATTAAATGATAATAAATTCAGTGATAATGATAGTGATTATGATAAGCCATTGATAAATTTAAGACCTAATAGGAAAATAAAAATAAATACACAACAGTGCTACGTTTGTTTTAAAGTAAGTAGATTTTTTTTAAAAGAGGGTAGTTCATTTATATTAACATTTTTATGGTTAATTTGACAATCTTTTTTTATATAAGTATGTGACAGACAAACAGTCAATCTGGTGAAATTAATTATTGGAGGGGGAGAGTGCACACTGCATTCCCACTGCATTCCCACTGCATCCTACACACAAAAAAAAATTGTATGTCCACTGAGAGTGTTTTCTCAGTCGATAGAGCCAGGGTAATGAAACTACTATTTACCCGGAAACGCGAAGCACTTCATTAAAATATTCTTAAACTATATATAATTTACAAAACCAAACGTTAGCATGTTTAAAAATGGGGCAGCGCCATCTAGTTTTACTTTATAAAACTATTCTAACAGTTGTACCCAAATATAATGATTTTCAATTATACAGAGAGTCATATATTTTTCTAAAGTAATCAATTATCCAATTGATAATGTATTATTCCAGATCTTTAAAAAAACATTACTATTATTATTTTAACACTAGCTGTGCCCGGCCACGCGCTGCTGTGGCTGCCCAACAGATGGCGCTTACCCTGTTTTTGGGTAAAAAGCATTTTTTACCCTGTGATAGGTATATAAAAACACGCGCGTGTTCGAATGCAACGTTGTGTCAAAATTTCAAAGCAATCGGTGAAGAACTTTCGGAGATTTAAGATTTTGAACAAAAAGTAAATATATACTTCTATCTCTTTCAGCTGTTCCCAACAAAAGACGAACTCCTAGACCACTGCAAGATACACTTCGACTATTGTAGCGACAAAGCCCTTAAAAAATGTCCCCTATGTGATTACGTCACTACCATTACCATAACCGGTCATTTAAAACGCATACACAATATAAGAATTAAACTCCCGTATAGAAATATGAAAGACAAAAAAACCAGTACGAACGGCTCTAGATATTACTATGATATAAACGATGCAAATATAAAAGAAGTTGAAATTATACCGACAGTTAAAAATTTAAATAAACAAGCGTGTATGAGAATAGATAAAATGAATAGGAAAATTAATAACGAGGTGATGTCAGAACGCGTTTTGTCCAAGAAGGGTGAAGAGTGGGTAGTTGAACAGAAAACTATTAGTGTCAATGTTGTTGAGACTTTACCCACGTTTACTAAAGAGGATTACAACGCAATCGATTGCACAAATAATAATTATGTGGATAGAATAATGATTTTGAGTCGTTTAGCAAAGAAACGCGGCATTAAAATGTATTATCCCTGTGATGGATGTGAGAAAGTTTGTCGAAATTTAAGCGCTTTAAGATTGCACAGCAGAAAACACGATCCGAACGCTAAACCTTTTAAACCGAAAGTTTGGAAGCATAAACTTAAAGACGATCTGAAAAAGACGAAAAATAAAAACGATAAATCGATTAGAAGCGAAACGGTAAAAGAAAAACCGGTAAATACGGAGAAAGCTACGGAAAACCGATACCAGAAGCCGCATCCAATAGTAAACAAGCACAAATGTGATCCGCAACTGAAGGAGTTTTACGAAAACAACATCAGAGGCGGCGATGTTGAGTTTTGGCAGTTTTTGAAGATTTTCAACAAAATGGAACGAGAAAATATTAATGATTTTAGCGATTTGGAGAATAGGACTGATTTTGGAATCCATTACAAAGAGCCCGAAAAAGAAATTAGTAAAAAAACTAAAGTTACCAAAACAATATATAAAGCTAAAACTAAATTTAAATATAAGAGGGTTATAAGAATTAGTAGAAAAGAATATATGGCAAGAAATATCTTAATAGATAAGTTAAGAGAAAAGATAGGTGAATAAAATCAAAATGCATAATAAATACTAGATATTAGTAGATATTGATGAACTGTTTATTCCAAAAATAATCCCTGAACTAAAGTATGAAATGTTTATTCCAAAAATAATCCCTGAACTAAAGTATGAACTGTTTATTCCAAAAATAATCCCTGAACTAAAGTATGAACTATTTTAATATCAATAGAGTTATAATATATTTATACTATGTTTACTTAATATACGCAAATCCATTCCAATCTAAACTTTATTACCAATGCATTAGTGTTTTTAAATTGACCTATTGCTGACCGTATATACGAGTACGTATACGTAATAATCAGTGATCGGCATAGATAGGTCTAATTTTGGTGAGGAGGTATAGACATAGAGTTGTTAAAACCACGAAATAAAATTTATTTATTATTTATCGATTTCCGTGAAACAGTCTTACTACTCAGTACACGTGAAATTACTCACATTGTTGGATTTTCTAGCAATATCAACGCAAAAGTAATGCAAATAATGTGATAGCATCGGACTTGTCGCCAACATTACGATCACTGGTAATAATAGTATTGTTCAATCTGAAGAAATACAAACTTATTTGCAGCTCTTTATCAATATCAATACACAACATGAACGAACATATAAACAATACGAACATGTACATTAAAGACTATATCATAACTCTTTTATGAGCGCAAAAAGAAATTCATATTCATGCGAATACTCGATTGAAAAATGCTTTAGATGTTATGATACTTATTGTTTCTTTATTCTGCCCAAATTAGTTAAGTTTTAAACTTAAAAAATACTATTTATTTCTTGTTTTCTTTTTAATAAACTTTTATATTATTAAAACAACTTGCCTTTGATTTATCCTTCAATAAGCATTTATTAGTCAATAATAAGCAGTCAGCCTGTGCTGGACTGGCCTCATGTACATTGTCTTATGCATGAGGAATGTATGGCCTTACAACGCCATGCTCACCAGACGGGTTGGCGAGTCCACTTTTTTAGAGATGGTGTAGCTCCTCGGGGCTTGTGGTAGTGGCTTTGTTATAATCCCTTAGTCGCCGCAACACTACGCCCGCGGGAAAAGGTAGGGTGGTACTATTCTATTAGCTGACCGACAAAACGCCACATTTAAATATGGTATGGAATTTGTAAAGTATGTTTTATTAAAAGAAATCTTTTTATTATTTCAAATTGTTTACAAAAAAAAATACATAACAATTATGTCAATTAAATTCATAATTATGAGCAGAATTCATTCTCATCCTCTCGAATTTATAACATCCCTGTATAGTCAAGAAGAGTAGGTAAAAACTTTTTCAGTCTCCATGAATCTGCAAGGAATTTAAAAATAAATGTCTAGTAACATTGATGTAAAGGAATCTAGTGCCAGCGCTCCTGCTAAGATTTTAGTGTTTTGTAACAATTAGAAAACACCACTTTAGAGCTTCACCGTATTTGGAACATAATTTATAGGTATTTCTAAGTAATGTTTAATAAAAAAACATGAGCAGGAGACTTGGTTTTAATGTGAATAAAAAAATCAACTTACGGCCTCAGCAAAATCCATCCACTCTAGAGCTTTGACTAAATTGTCGTTTTTAGTTGGTTTCTTGTCCCAGTTCCAATATATAAACTCTTTGAAACCACCAGCCACCTAAAAAGAACATTTTGTCTTTACTAAATTTATACTCAGAAAAGACGATCAGATATGAGAGCGACCCACATTTTGTATATTTTTACCATATTGCATAGAACAATAGCATCACTGATGTCTAAGGTTATGGGCAACGCCAACACGCTGCTGAGGTGGATGGCCCGATAATGAAACATTGGGTGGCGTCGCGCATTACTTCGTACAAAAGGTGACGGGCGGCAGTGCTATATTTCACTGGTTTAATTATATTATGTAAAGTCGATATAGTTTTATTTAATTTTAAAATCTTAAATGAACCAACGACATGCCCAACGGACATGACATACAACGTGTGTCAGTGAAATAATGCAAAAGCTGAAAATAAGAATCAAGAGTAGAATCAATTCTAACAGTTTTTACAACAGTTTATTTTTCGTTTATAATATTATACAAATCTTTTATTCGATTATACGAGCCGCGTCGCACGCGACGACGTCAAGGCGTCCCGTCTGAATAATGATTACTTATTCCATAAAATAATTTTAGTTATTGCTAGAACGGTTGTAAACTTTTAGACGGTGACATGTTTTGTACTTGTACTAGTCAAGATGTATCAATTTTTTTTAAAAATGAAGGTTATCACTGATATTTGACTCATGGTCCCACTAATTTAACCAACCAGTCTGACAAGTATCTTGATTTCATGGGTTTGTGGTCCCATTGTTCTGTGGCACTACCAGTATCAAAAATCTCACTAAAAGTCAGACTGTAGAAGAAAAAAGGATACTCCTAGGCTGTCATTGCTCTTTGTCTTCAATTATATACCTTCGGCCTATGTCTCCAATGCTGGTTAAGGACCTATCCCAAACCTCACCACCATGCACAAAACCTATATTTTACCAAACTTACCTGAAATCTCCTTTCGGCATCCTCAGCCAAAGGCCTCTTTGCTTCAGTTACCACAATAGCCCTGTATCTTTCTGGTACATTCAATTTGGTGCCGTCTAGTGAATGTCCTCGGAATGTTGCTGTTAGATCTAGAAAATTATTTTGTATTAGCAGTTTGTTATTAAATTATTAAGGCATTTAATAGCATAGTAGATTATTTAATAGCATTAAAAAGACGCTTAATCGAACCCACGCTTTGTGATTTCTGTTATACAGCAGATATTTTGCATCCCGTATTGCTCACTAAAACTACTATTCTATTTGAAAGAATAAATTATGCAACACGTACATCTGCTGGTAGATAGGTACTTCTCGCGCCCTAGTGAGAACAACTCGTGAACGTGAAGAGCGTTCACGCCCGCATAGGTACCCTTTGTCCGGGACACAGCTTGCCGACTTCTAGCGGAAAACAAACTAAGAACGCGCGAGAAATCCGCGACAACTCGCGTTCATGGCTCTTCGGGGAATATCAAGGCGTGAGTCTAGGTAGAGCCGGCTTCAAAATTACCTCCATTTTCATCCTTCCTTACATACGGCTCAAAATACTGCGTAACATTCGCCGGTCCATCATCCTCTACTTTACAAGGTATGTAATGCGCTCGCTGTTCGAATATTTCTTTATTGTCTGTATTTTTTAAGTTATTTTCCACTTGAATCGACATTTTTTCTCAAAATTATGTTTTTTTCAATCTTGGTATGTTTGGCGCCAGTTTTGACAGTTGATAATCAGCTGTTTATGACATAATTGGATTTTTTCTACGCTATGCTCCAAAACATAAAAACGCATAATTACTTTTGACAATTTAAAACAAGGTGCATCTGTTAATAGAATATATGTACCTAACTGACATTGAGTGTGGCTTGCAAATAGTTTTTTTGCAAGTTTTATAAATGATAGTGCTCTTTTTGTCCTTGATCTGGGGCAAACGCAGCATCTTCGCTTCATTTTAGGAGCACTAGGACCAGCCTCATCTAACTTGGCCAAAGGCTGCTTTTTGTCAACCAATTTGCACATTATTGCTCGTATGTCTTTGGTGATGTTTGAATTATTTTCCAGTCTGGCAAACGTATGGCTTTGTAAGACACATTGCAATGTAGGTACTCTATATGTTTTCGTCCGCTCATTTTTCTGTTTGGGTTAGTTAAAAACTCTGAAATAGTTTATTTCGAAGAAAATTGATACTGGCAGAATATGCCAATTAGACCATTGCCATATATGAAAAGAAAAAATAATGTCAAAATGATTTTTATCGGTCCCTAGAATTATTATATGTATTTCACAATTCTTAAACCGTTACAAAATTATCAATACCTTTACCTTCTAATCGTAATAAAACAATAACTATGTCATAAAACATTTTGATTACGTTACTCATACACGTAATGTGTGTAATACAGTTGTGTTAAGTGAGCCTTTACGAATTTATTGTTTGAACAGTTGAAATATTACTGTTATCGTAATATCTTGACGTCAGAAATAATTTGGCAGTGTTCCCTTGTTTGTGTACGCTTTTGTTGACTCACAATTGTTTGAATCGCGGAGCTAGCAACAGTACCTACTTTCAAAACCAGTGCTTGTGACCTTGAACCTCCTATGAAACAGCTGTTTGTAAGTATTCCTTTGCTCTATTTCTAGAATTAGAACTCTGTTTTATTTTTTGCTATAATGTTTTTTAATGTGACTCGATTTTAAAAATGAAAAGATACATCCATAAAAAGATACATCTCAAGGCGCCAAAATGTTTGGCGCCTTTCTAGTCAATTTCATAATGTTTAACTATTATTTCTCATAATATCTATTGCAGTTATTCTTTAAATACAAGTTAGTATTAATTTTAAAAATGTTTGATTATACCCACATTTGGCAAGGTGTTTGTGTATTTTATATAAATTGAATCTGAGCCAAGGAATTAGAAATAAAATTATTCTAGCTACATACATTCCATATGGATTTATTAATAGACTGTTTCTGTTTCTAATAAAATTTTGCAACTAACTTTCTCAAATTCCGAATGAAGTCTAAAAGTAACAGACTGTAAATATAATCTTATTCTTTTGATAGTTATCAACAAGAAAAGACCTATTTAGATTATTTAAAAATCCTGCTCTGAAGTTAAAATTTTAATAGGTGGAGGCACAGATTTCATTCATTATATTTATTTTATTTTCCATTTCTAATCTTAGAATAAAATAATGTTATTAAACAAACAACTTGTATATTACAATTTGATATTTATTGAATCTTCCGGGCTACTTGGCCGAGGTCTACTGGAATCTCTTCTCTTTCTTCCAAACACTTTGCCAACAACTGCGGTTGACATCTTCAGTCAGTTGCGCTTGAAGCCGGAGAGAACATCTCTCCGAAAGTGAATGCACTCACGCAGTTGTTGACGAAACGTTTGGAAGAAAGAGAAGAGATTCCAGAAGACCTCGGCCAAGTAGCCCGGAAGATTCAATTAATATGGACACCGGCCGAGAAAGCCTACACTCCACTATTACAATTTGAATTACCAACTTTTGCCTCCATTATATCAACTAAACCCTGCACCCCACATATAATATACTGTTAATAGCTACTCACCAAAATATTTGAAAGATCATATTTTTTTTGCTTTAAACAAGATATAGTTATATGTAAGTATATATTGTGTTAAAAGCTTGCCCTCTGTAAAGTGAACAAAAACATTGGCAAATTTATATGAGTGAACTAAACAGAACCCTATTTTTTATAGCATAGTTTTGTGCATTTTGCCAACATCACATTAAATCATTTGAATATGACTATAGGTAAAGTTTTATTGACTAGACCTTAGATGTTCACAAAATAATAGTGAATAGTGGCTTTCTAGCCTATCTAGTGAAAAATTATACAACATTAAAAAAACCTAATTTTATAATCCTTGTTTAGAAGGCTTGTATTAGCATTTGAAGAAACCATCCATGCATAATAATAACCCATTGAATTATTATCTTCCTACAAAAACTTGGCTTGAAATAGCCAAGAAAAATAGATATTACATCATGGTCATTTCTTAACTCTATTTTTGGCAAACTTCACTGTTAAAATTTGACTGATTTTCATTAAAAAAAATGATGTCTGACATTGTTATTTCCTCGCCAAAAACAATGTTGACATTGATTTTTATACAGTTGCCAAGTGTGAACACAATTTTTAACCCATTGATTGCCCTTCATCATTAAAAAGATGTTTAAAAAACGAAATATCTAGATATTTTCTTGAAATAAGTTAATAATCTTGTAAATAGCAAATAGCATATGTATATTTTAACACCTATACACAACAAGGAGCTAACTTTATAGTCTTTTTTTTTTCTATTTATGACCTCTTTGTTTCAACTTCTTGATTCCACTTTGGCCTTCGAAATAGCATAATATCAGATCTGTGACTATGAATGTCTAATATTTAATCTCATCTTTTGATGCTGCTAATACATAATTCTGTTGATATATCGGGATGGTAGTGAACATTCCCCTAAAATACAGATATTTCTAGCCCTAGCTGACTTGGGAGAAATGAATAAATTAGTTACCAACAGCTGGCAGTTTCTAACAATAAGAACTGTAACCAGTAGGTGTATGTTTATAAACTTTGAATCCAAAATAAATAATCACCTCAAAATAAGATAGTTACGTCACCCAAGCCCTTCCTGTTGATCGCTAGGTCAGCAGAACCGGGTGGTCGGCGGAACCCATAGTTCTAGGAACCTAGCGCTTAGTTAGCATTTAGGATGTAGCCATAAGAGATTACTTTGTAAGTTAGATTTAATTAAATAAGGAGTTGAATACTGGCATCAAGCTCTGCCACTCGTCTTCAATCTCATTAGTTTTAATATATTAACTTTTAGTTTTTAAAAAGCATTTTTCTTGCTCCGGAAACTTGACTAGATTGTATTCAATTCACTGTCAAAAACAAAGAGTGAATAAACTTTAATTTTATAAATAACTTTTATGTATTTATAACACACTATTATGTGCATGCATCTTTTTTTTTTTGAATATTTTTTTGATATTTACAAGCTACGTCCCTATGATGCAAACCACAAGTCGCCTACTGATATGCTTCTCTATCAAGCTGGTCCCCTACACAGTGCTTTCCAAATTATACTATATTTGATCATTCTTTTATGTGTAGCTGTGGAGTTTATACAATGTCAAGCAATTCTAGTGACTTTATATGTTCTTCTTTATATTTATTACAAGAATAGATGAACTAAAAGATATTGGGTTTCACCCATACATTGAAAGAAATATTAAATGTAGAGCATTCTTTGCTGTCAAGGAACTACATGAGAATAATGACAAGAAGTTTCATAATTTCTATAGCAGGGGTGGCCAGCAAGTCCATCACGTTTGACCGGTCGCGAGACAGAGACGACAGAGCGGTTGATCGCGATAGGAAATTGAAATTTAGCAACGTCGGCGGCGCACTCGCATGCCCTCCTGTGTTGCAGGTGTCCATGGACGACGGTAATACTTACCATCACGTGGGACCGGTTGCTCCCTACTTCCCTATAAAAAAAGCTATAATTATGCTAAATTTTATTAAATTCTGTCCTAGTGGCTTTTGCGTGATGCGCTTTCAGGCAGACAGACAAAAATTACAAAATGTCCGTTTTGGGTTCTGTATCGTTTGCAGAGATTTTGTGTCAAAAAAATTTTCATGTACAGTCACGGCTCTATTAAGATTTTATTATATGTATAGATCACAAAGATTGCGGCACTTTGAAGTTTAATAAACTATCAAATTGCAAAACTCCACAATACAATTTTTATAATAATCAAACAAAAACTTTGTAGTCACTTCTAGAGCTCCCGCCAAAAAGTTGATATTGGCATTTATCCGGGATGTCAATGAGGCTAAAGTAACCACTTACCCATCAGATACCACCTTTTTTCTATGAAAAAAATATAACTACTACAGAATCCAACCTCGCCGGCCAATTCTTTAAATCAGTCATCAGTTAGTCAGTTTAAATAATGTTGCACAATATCTGATGTAATATAGATACACGCAATGCAATACTGAACGGTATCGTCCAGATTCCTTTTGTTAGAAAGAGATAGAAATATAAATGAGCAATAAAAAATAATAATGATGAAATATGTGTCACAGGATACCTAAGTATTTTCCCATTTTAACATCATTTACAGTTCAGCATGCCACATGAATGCTACATTTTGAATTGCAAAGTGTATATTTAAATTTTATCTATTTCTAAATAAAGTGTATTAACCTGTATTGTGAGGAACGGTGAATTATTTTAATTTAAAAAATTTAAGTTTTAAATTTAATGTTCTCTGTTTATAATAATTTTCTGCAATTATATGTTGGGCGTGGGATGTTGCGTGACTTCCATTTCTTCCCGTCACTGCCGTAAATAGCGACTAAGGGCTACCACAAGCCTTCGGGAACTTCACCACCTCTAAAACAGTGGACTGGCTAATCCGCTTGGCCAGTGTGGCGTTTTAAGTTCTATTCATCCCTCGTGGGCTGGACGATTAAAGGCTGGATACGGTTATGATAAACCACATGAGGCTCTTGGACTTTTATTTAGCGGAGCCAGAGAATTCGCGTGTACGAGATTAAAGAAAAACCTCCACGAGTGACATGGGTGTTTTTTTAATTATTTGTTTGTTTCAGAATAACAACTAAATAATGGACTCGTTCTTCAGCCTGTTCGACCCGTCCGACGGCAATCAGAATAAACAAAATAATAAGAAGCGATACAAAACAGAAGATTCTGCTAAGAAGAAAGCTGATGCGCCACCGAAAGGTATATATCTGACGAAAACCACAACGGTACTTGTACTTCTATCAACCTATAACGTCCCGCTGTACGGCACAGGCCTCCCCTAGAGGTTATTTGGAGATTTCGGGCCGTAAACTACCACGCGGGCCCAGTGCGCATTGCTGGATACACAATACACATACTACAAATATTTTTTTCTTGAGCATCATGCTGGGTTCCTCACGATGTTTTCCCTCACCGACTGTGAAACTAGAATAAGTAGAAACTCAATGGTACAAGCCGAGGATTTGATGCTACGGATGTGAATCGAGTATAGATACCCCTAGAATATTACCACTCTAATCACAACGATATTGTGCGGTATGACGCGCTTCAAATATCTTCCATGGAAGCCAGATTAGCCGCTTGTCTAGTATTCTTTGTTGCTCAATTTAAATACATAATAATTAAAGTGAAGTACCAAAGTATAATAATATTATATTTTTTTTTTTATGGACGAAGGCGGTAGACGAGCATACAGTCCACCTGATTGTAAATGGATACTGTCGCCCATAGACATCCGCGATACATGCCAACATCAGTCAAAAATGACAAACGTTGGCATGCCCCCGGATTCGTTGCCTACCTTTGGACATATAGGAATCGATTTGAGGAAAGGGTTGGGAAAATGGGGAGGGATAGAATGGGAATGGGCTCTGGCACATCTCATTCACTACCGAAACACATACGTACATTGGGGTAATAAGATAAAGTGGGAAATGCAGTACATTTCAAGGTAGTCTTCTGTGAGAGAGGGGTAACGTGGCCAGTCGATCGCGCCCAGATGGATTGCAGCATGCACTCTCCCCCTAAAGAATGTATCAATGTAGATAGTTATAAAAAAATCAAAATTTCAGTCGGTACCTATCGGAAAGTAGAATGGTTGTCATTTATTTATCCATTATTACAGGTAGAAGAAAAGGTCGCGGATCGTCCGGCAAGAAGGAGACTCTGCCGGAAGAGTGCTCGTTCCTCTGCGAGCCTCAACTGAGTAACGAATTGCTCGTTAAAGATGGCAGCTACATTGATTATTATATTGAAGTCAACAACAAAAATGAAGGTACGTAGATAAAGATTGGATCGAAGGGATTTACATTTATATGTAAATGTAAAGAGTTATCTAAGCAAATGGGACCTTATTGTCGATATTGACTTTGGATTAAGATATTCTAACTTAGAATTTTGTTATTATAAGATTATCTATCTATACATATAAATATAATAAAAATGTAACTGATCGCTCTGTACATGGAAGATATATGAGAAAAACTATTATTGGGGGCCTTTATCAACGCAATAGAACCCAAAACAATGATGTCTGTTTGTGCTCGCTAATCTTAGAAACGGCTTAACCTATTTGGGTGCGGTTTTCACTAATGTATTGTGGTAAGCTTTACTTAAAATTTACTGTTTGTTTTATTTCAATCAGTTCATAAATAAGAAAGTTATATCAATTTAAAGAATCACGTCGAATAAAGACGGTGTTTATAAACTAAAGTCGACGCGGACGAAGTCGCGGGCAACAGCTAGCGTTTAAATATATTTGGAAACCTAGAAGTATATTTTCTCTTTCGCCGTGATATCGCCAGAGCCCAAAAAGCCCAAGAAGAAATTGTAGTGGACGATACCGGCACAGTACCACCAAACTGATACTAGTAGCTTTTTCATAGTTATCTTGCCTTTTGGACATTGTTGGGTACAACTCCTGGATCCAGCCACTGATACGAACGTTTGCGGTTATCGTACAGGATCCATTTCTCATCACAGGTCACGATCAGATTCAAAATTCCTTCGTTTTTTGTGACGATTAAATAACACAGTGTACACTTCGACGCGTTGTCGTCGCTAACATTCGTTCAGTTCATACGGTATCCAATCTTCGAGCTTCTCTATTTTGCCGTTTTGTCGCAGATGTACCAACATTGTTTTATCACTAACATCCAAATCCTGCTGCTATCTCAGTTGTACTTTGAAATGGATCTGCTTCCACTAGAGCCTTTAATTTATCGTTATTAACCTTGGTCGCAGGTCGTTCGTGGGGCTCATCCTTATGATCGAAATTTTCAGAATGGAAGCGTTCAAACCAACGACGCACGTTGCGATCGTTTGTGATGTTTGGCCCATACACACTGTTGATATTGTCAGATGTCTAACTTGCGTTGGTGCCGCGACGAAACTCATATTCAAAAGTAGCACGAATTTTCAATTTATCCATTTTATTTTCAAGACAATCGCATGAACAAAATTTAGGTAGAGAAGAACGAATGAAATACTGATTTTGAAATAAGAACATCGTAGCTATCAGATGCATTTTGTTTTATTTTGAAATTCGAATTAGAACAGAAGATATCGAAACTCAAAGTGGCCAGTAATAAAATCAGTCATTTCATAAGTAAATATCTAATATAAATGTTTATTGAATTATTTATAGCGAGCATTTTTTTGGAACGTTTACGCGGCTTGCGGTACCTGTGATTCGAGAGAAAATGTAACTTCACGTAAGATTTTTACCCCCTCCATAAGCCTTTCTCTTTCTCTGTGTGTGTGTGCGTGCGAGTATCGAGAGCGAGACTCGAGCGGAATAACAGACGTGCAGACTAGTGTGTGGCCGGTTGTATAACCTAAATTTTTGATTTGATTTCCTATTTTAAATTATTTGCATTGAAAATAGGATACAAAATAAAAAAAAAATACATGAACTATACAGATTTCATTTCGAATTACATTCGAAGTTTAAAAAAAATGCGTGAGGATCTTCGTTCCTGACGGGGGTCCCCTGACCGCACATTTATTTAAATTTTATTTTTAGATGTTTTTTACGCAATCACATAGAATTTCACATTTCGTTGAAACTTGGCAGGTAGGTAGATTGTAATCCGATTTAATATAGACTACTATTTATTTTGACCACGTGGACGAAGTCGCGCGCACAAGCTAGCGTATTTCCAATATACAATATGTTTATCAGACGATAAATGAATTAATAAATAACTTCAATTCTTGACATGTTGTCTTAGCTAAGATTTAAAATATACAAACAAACTTCTTTCACAGGCACAAAATTTGATGATAAAAAACCCAAACGCCGAAACTCCGGCCGCAAAAACCGCCGGAAAAAGAAAACGCCACCCAAAGATTGCACCATAGACAATGAAGAGATGGACGTTAACTGGAACAACCAATCTGCGATCCCGAAAATATCCCACGACACGGTCGGAAAGAACGTTAACGACTTGAAAATAAATGACGATTTCAAGTCGGCGAAAAGGAAAAGTTATGATGAATTTCAAAATATTACAGTTTCTAATGTGATTGATAAGTTAGAAAAGGTTAGTTTAAAGGATGATATGTATTTATCCGGTGATTTTAACACTGATGTGCTCGACAGTGACTTTGTGTACAGTTCTGATGATTTCGAAGACATCGATGTTAGGTGAGTCCAACATTTCTTATAATAGAAGGTCCCGCGAAATTAGTGTGAAATATTTTAATATGTCAATTAGTACACTGAAACTATATCTAACTAGAAATTAACAAGTTTTTTATTATTATTATTACATTAATATTAAATAAAATTGGTGATTAATTTCCTCGTGTGTGCATAACACGTGTCGTACATAATTGATACCTCCTGACGTGTACTCACTTACGCGTACGCGGACCGAGTGCGGATAGTGTTATGCACATAAAAGTAACTTCATCACCAATTATTTATTTTTAATGTACTTTATTTCAATGTTAATTTTTAGTTGCATATAAGTTCATGTTTATTCATGTTTAGTTGCATATAATTTTAGTGTACTGACAAGACACATTACAGTATTTCACACTATTTTTGTAGGACCATACTGTCACTGAAATAATGGATAGAGATTGTTTAGTATAGAGAGTAGAATTGATTCCACCAGTTTCTACAATAGGTTTTATTTTTCATTTCTAGTAGATATATCTTTTATTCCACGTACAGTTGTATTGTACACGACGCGCCCGCTCACTGAGTAATGAGCACTACGAACGTTTTAGATAGAACAACAAAATACATGTTTGTAACGTTTGATTTATTCCTTAAAACAATTATTTGACGTTGTTCACGTTATTTCTGTGACATCATGTACAAAAATTTCCCTCACTTGCGCACGAAACTATTTGTTTGAATACAATCCACAGTACGTCAGACCCCGAAGACTCGGCAGACGAAATATACGGCAGCTTACCGCCCGAGCCTAGATTCGGAAACGTTGAATACAAGCTACAGTTAGTGTCACCTTGTGAGCGGAGGTTCCAGCATCTCGTGACGCAGGTAAGTAATGATTAACTGAATTACATTTCGTCGTTTATGTTCTAATACAGGGGTGCTCAAACGGTCGATCGACTTGTCGATCGCGATCGACCGACTTACCTTGACTAAAAAAGTGCATATTGTGCGGAAAACTAATATCTATGCCACGATACACCCTACCTAGACGACAATCCTGCATCACGCATACTTGCAGCCTCTCAGAGTCGATCGATAGTAGTCTAACAATATTGAGGTAGATCGCCAGCAGTTCAAGTTTGAGCACCCCTGTTCTAACACAACGTAAGTCAAAATTAGCAACTTTACAGGAGAGCAAAAAAAGTGCACAATTTTACATAGATACAGAGGTTAAAAAGTAATAGATAATGTTGATAGCATTATAAACATAGATACTGTTCTTGCTCGAACTTCAACTAGGGCGCCCTCTATAGTTGATTTGGGTGTAAATCTAACAACTATGACTGCTTCAATTTGTAATCAAAAGTAAAAATTGCCCAACTTGCTCATACATTCCGACGCTAACCAACGATAGCATGTTCCCGCAAGGTATAGCGACATCTACCGTGGAATGGTGGTACTAAATTAACTTAATGCGCCTTGAACAGATACCATTATAAACTAACTGACTTACGTGCTGTTTCCAGAGGTTAGGATTGTTTGATGGATACCGTGCTCTTACTTTATTCCATTTTTATGGGTTTCTATTGCACGTTTATTGTTTCCGATTGGCCGAAACGACGCGTCTTTCGATTCTCTAGCGAATGGCATCAAAAACTCAAAGCGATGATTTGTGATAACAATTTATTTATTAAGACACAACACTTGTTACCAATTGTTAAAGCTCAGGCATTACTTAAATAACTAATACAACAGGTGTCTCGATAGTGAAGCAATAGTGTGCATTAAAAAAAAAGATAGAAAAGAATTAAACTAAGCATAGGTGGATTGTGCCGTGTGTGTGTGTGTTGGGCGGCTACAGAATAGAACCACCCCCCATCTCCAGTGTGTGTCGTAAAGCTAAGGTATAATAAAGCTGCTACCACAAGTCCTGACGATCTACACCACCGCTATAAGAGAGGACTCGGCAACTTCGAGTGTGACATTTTTATTTTTTTTTATGTACGGAGGTGGCAGACGAGCATACAGTCCACCTGATGGTAAGTTAATACTGTAGCCCATAGACATCCGTGATACATGCCGACATTAGTCCAAAATGAGAAACGTTGGCACGCCCCCGGATGCGCTACCTACCTTTGGATATAGGAATGGATTTGGAGAAAGGGTTGGGGAAATGGGGAGAGAGAGAGGATTGGAATGGGCTCTGGCACATCTCACTCACTACAGAAACACGTACGTGTACATTAGGGAAATAAGATAAAGTGTGAAATGCAGTACATTTCAAGGTAGTCTTCTGTGTGAGAGGGGTAACGTGGCCAGTCGAGTGCGCCCAGCGGCTGTTGGATTGCAGCGTGCACTCCCCCCCCTCATAGATTTAATTCCATACATCCCTCATACACGAGATAATGTGCTTGAGAAGGCCCGTGACCAACAGTGGATACTGAAAGAGCTGGTTGCATTGCATGCTGGTGGATTAACTATTCATGTGATTGCAGCATTTTATTGTTAATAGAATCCTTGAAAATAACAATGTCGAAATCGCTGTGTTTACCATTATACAATGCAGATTAGCGCTGCCATCGACTTCGTTCGCGCGTGAACTTTACGAGTGATCCCCGCGGGAACAGTCTGAAGTTCACGTGATAAAATGTACGCTAAATGTTAACCCAAGTCATGAGCTATATGAAGTTTCATTAAATTATGTTCATTTAAAAAAAAATATAAAAATGGTTTGTTTTTCGGTTCTGTATCGTTCATAGTTTTTTTTTATTTTTTTCAAAAGTATTTCATGTACAGAGTACGACTCAGTTACAATTTGATTATATGTATAGATGAGCAGTTACCATAAAAAGCAGAGAACTTCTACCGTTTTGTTCTTTATGTAGCGCCGTTCCGCGCCGGCATCATAAAAGGGACTTTCTCTAGGTGTTTCTCTTTCTCTTAATGAAAGGACGATGGGTGAATGGGATTCGGCTTCTCGAGCGCTCAGTTGCGCTCGAGAAGCCGAAGAGATAACATCTCTCCGAAAGTGAACGCAGTCGCCACTGAAGATGTCAACCGCAGTTGTTGACGAAACGTTTGGAAGAAAGAGAAGAGATTCCAGAAGACCTCGGCCAAGATTCAATTAATATTAATAGACTGCATTCATGTTGGCTTCTAATTAAATAAAATCAATAAAGCCTTATAACGTTTTGAACTTTCGCGTTTTTTATACATTTTATTATATTCTATATCAGCGCTGAACGCGTATAATAAAGGTATTTGTGTATCCTTTATACCTACTCGACGTTTGGTCACGGGTTACACCAGCCGTGGTCACGAGTTGACTGCAGAGGCGGGTAGTCCAGGATGGGAGCCGCGAACAGTTGTATCAACTACCCACATCTGATCTTCACCACATTCAGACAGGGTGCGACACACTTTAATTTTTTTTGAACAATTTAAACCTTGCGAATCAATAAAGGTGTTTTTTGCTTAGATAACATTACATTTACAGTTGAAATGGCGGCTCCGGTCCGGAGGCGGTTCCGCAGTCTACGTGCTCGGGGTCCGCGATTGCGGAGCTCTAGTCGGGCTCCGCGCCAAAGCGCTACGCGGATCCCTGCACACGTTGCATAGAATGGCGTCCGCATTGAACGCTACCCTTACACATGGCACTGCGAGGAGGGTGGCTAGTCAACGAGCAGTTGCCGAAGTTTATATTAGAAAGGTACGAAATTTCAGCTGAGGACACAATCTGATTGATGATTAGAGATCCGATATTCGGGTGCATTTTTACCTACAAGGTATAAAGCGTGGAAGCGGCTTCTTAAAATAATTTATTTGTAAACCGAAAACTCAGGATTTCACAACTAATACGATGCTTATTTAATGAAATTCCTCAGCAGTTTTGAAGGTCTGATGGTGACCACGACAGGGTCGATAGGATCTAAGGCACTATTGAAGATATAAACTTCGGATTTGGACTCAAATTCTTAGTTGTAATGGCAATTTGTAGGAATGCAGTTCTGAGGGTCTTAGGGATTAACTTTACAACTTCAGGTATATGCATCGTATTCTATAGCCGGAACATAAAGTTCGTCGATGGCGGGATTGCGGCATTCGCCCGATACAAAAGTGCACTCCATACTTATCCAACACCTTCAACTTTAGGTAAATATGCACCCGAATATATGTTCTCTATTGATGATAGATGATTAATATTTAGATGTACATAAAACTCTTTATTGCACACTAAAAACAAATGAACTACAGTATCCATTTAACATCAGGTGGACTGTATGCTCGTCTGCCGCCTATTTTTTATAAAAAAAAAAAAAAACGAAAAAACAATAACAGACATTGTAGACACAAAATTCACAAAAGACCGTCTTATCGCTAAGAGCTATCTCTGCCAGATAACCTTTGGGTAAAGAAGAAATAAATATTTATTAAAAAAAAAATAGTATAATTTAATTTTATTGTATTAATATATATATATATATATATTGGAACGAAGTTCCTTTACGCGGCTTGCGGTAGGTGTGATTCGAGAGAAAATGTAACGTCACATAAGATCTTTACCCCCTCCTTACGCCTTTCTCTTTCTCTTTCTCTGTGTGTGTGTGTGTGTGCGAGTATCGAGAGCGAGACTCAAGCAGAATAACAGACATGCAGACTAGTGCGTGACTAATGAATATTTTTCCTAATATATTTAATGAAACTTTTTGATTTTTGATTTGAGTCCTTATTTTAAATTATTTGCATAATAAAAAAATACATGAACTATACAGATTTTATTTCAAATTACATTCTGAGTTTTAAAAAAAAATGTGTGAGGATCTTCGTTCCTGACGGGGGTCCCCTGACCGCACACGTTTTTTTCTTAATAAATATGTTTGACGTAGGTATTAATGAAAATATTCACTTACCACCAGGAGAGCTCTCTGTACGTCTGCTACGGTCTTTTTTGTAAGAAAACGTTTTCGTGTCTACTTGTATCAGCTTATAACGTCCCACTGCAGGACGAAGGCCCCTCCTAGTAAATCACTCATCTTCTGGCCCAGTGCAGATTGGTAGATCACATACTCCAGATTTTTTTATTTATTTCTGAAGCAAGCCGATTTCCTCATATTGTTTTCCCTCACCAGCGAGCCAGCAATGACAGATTTTATAAAAATCTGTACTCAAGTATAAACTCAGTGGTACGGGCCGAGGAATATAAAGTGGTACAAAATGCCATTACTCTACCACATACAATCATTTCTGTCCAGCTGACCCCGGTCATTGAATTTAATGATTCACGTAATATAAGAAGATATGTCCTTTGTTACAGTTAGCGGACGCCAATCAAAGCGTAGAATTGAGGGTAGCAGTAATGGGCGCCAACGAAGCAGGCAAATCTACCGTCATTGGTGTATTAACACAAGGCAAGTGTCCGTCTCTAAGATAAATTTACAATTTTAATAAAAGTTTGTTTTCACTTTGTTTTATTTTGCGCAGAGTCCTAATGCTTAATGACCCGTTTAGATAGATACGTATGTGTGAAAAACGCGAAAATCTCGAAGTGTTTTATTTATTTGCGATGCAACTGTAACAGGAATGTGTGTGTTTTTACACTGAAGATACTGTTTTTTTGTACAACAAACAACCTGTATTTTTAATAAACGACAAATTTCATACCGCGAACCCGTAGGCTGTGGAACGAACCGCCTCAAGAGGTCTTCCCATTAAGCTTCGACATGGGGTTCTTCAAGAAAGCTGTGAATAGGATTTTGCAAGGTCGGCGGCGCGCCCGCATAGCCCCTGGTGTTGCAGGTGTCCACGGGCGGTGGTAACACTTACCATCACGTGGGACCGCTTGCTTGTCCGCACACTTTTTTATATAAAAAAAAATATATATATTTTTGTAAACAAGAAACTCGTAGGTATGCCGTGGTTTTTGGAATCTAAATTGAATAGGAACCTGGTTGTCACAGCTTTCAGGTTGCAGTCTGGGCATATGCCACCAAATATTTCTTATGAAAAAAAATAATTCCCCTAATTGCCAAAGACGTGGTACAGTTGAAGATGTCCAACACTTGTTGGTGGAGTGTTCCCCGGAACGAACCTGACAGGAAGGCTCTGGTGGAGACTCTAAATCTGAGCATGTGTGATGTAGGGGTGTTCCATAGAATTCTGTCCGAGCCAACATCGAAAGCTGCAAACATTCTGTGCGAATTTGTAAGTCGCTATCAGAGTCATAGATAAATTAAGATAGATAAGTAAGAGAGACAGATAGACGTAATTATAGTATATAGATAGATAGTGAAAATGTAACTTTTAGGGTACGATAGGGCTCACATACACAACAGTGTAAAAGCCCCTAAATAAAATAAGAGAAAAACAAACAAGAAACTGTTTTTTCTAACATTGAACTGTGTTTATCTTAAACAAGAAACTGTTTCTTCTAACATTAAACCGTGTTTATCTTAAACAAGAAACTGTTTCTTCTAACATATAACTGTGTTTATCTTAAACAAGAAACTGTTTCTTCTAACATATAACTGTGTTTATCTTAAACAAGAAACTGTTTCTTCTAACATATAACTGTGTTTATCTTAAACAAGAAACTGTTTCTTCTAACATTAAACTGTGTTTATCTTAAACGAGTCTTAACTCGAATGTTTACCTTATTTATTTTCCCTGACGTGTCGGTTGACTGAAGGAGCGACGCGGACGTCTAGAGTTGCGAGCAGTTTCATCAGCTACCCCGCATTTGGTCATCATATTCTGGAAAGTTGCTGGGCACACAACGCTCACAATATCAGAAGTAGCGTCAGACGGAAAATCGCGAGGTTTAATTTTTTTTCTTTAATTTATTAATCACTATTCCGTGTCGAGGGGGTAGTTGATGAAGCTGCTCGGAACTCTCGACGTGGACTACCCGCCTCTTCTGTCAGCTCGTGACCACGGTTGGTGCAACCCAACCGAAACTTCGAGTTAAATACATAAGGGTAAACATTTGCGTTAAAGACCCGTTTAAATAGATAAATATGTGTGTTAAACGCGAAAATCTCAAATGTTATAAACTGTTTTTATTTGACAAATGTTTTGTTCGTTCAGGTGAACTGGACAACGGACGGGGTAGCGCCAGACTGAACATGTTCCGACATCTCCACGAGGTGAAAAGTGGTAGAACGTCTTCTCTAAGCCACGAGATATTGGGGTTCGACGCTCAGGTAAGTTTATTTTGCAATTGTGGCGTGTGCAATTACCCCAGTGTATTAATACATTTCCATTTTTTTTTCTTTATAGACAAGTGGGCGGACGAGCAAGCGGTCCCACGTGATGGTAAGTGTTACCGCCGCCCATGGACACCTGCAACACCAGAGGGTTCTGTTTACAATCTAATTTAAACATATGATTAGAGTTGTATCAAATCCATTTATAGGTTTGATTAGTTAATATCGTTTGATCACAATATTCCTTTAAACGGTCACTGGAATTGAACATCTTTAGTATTATCGGCATATTGTAGATAGGATGAACTCTGGAAGATTTTATCCATATTGCTAATGTATGGATACAACAGGACCTAAATGACATTGTTGCAAGATTCCCGAAGTTACAGGGAGTGCCTCTGAGAGCTACAGCTTGACTACGGTTATCAATATATGATTTATCCATCTAAGAAGGTCGCCGTGCATGCTTTTTCTCTCCAGCTTCCACAGCAGGCGGAAATGATCCAATTTATCAAACGCCTTTGAGGAGTCTTTATACTTTGCGTCCATTTGAGGTCCGCTATCCAACTCGTTGAGTATATTGTAATCTACAACGCCATCTAGTGTTAAGTGACGAGTTATTGTTGCACAGGGTAACGTGGTGAACTACGGTTGTTCCGAGCTGATGACCGCCGAGCGCATCGGCGAGCGCAGCGCAAAGCTCGTGTCGTTCCTGGACCTCGCGGGGCACAGCAAGTACCAGCGCACCACGCTGCACGGACTCACTGGGTACTGGCCGCACTACGCGATGCTAGTGGTGAGTATACGACGCGCCCAAAGTGTGGGAAGTTAGGGGAGTACTCTTTGGAAGTCTTATTTACAAAACGTCCCATTCGCAGAAAGTCCCATACATCTCATACACATTGTCTTGTATGGCTTTAAAATAACAACCTGACCAAGAAGGTTGGCGAGTCCACTCGTTCGGAGGTGGTATAGTTGCTCCGCGCTTGCGGTAGCGACTTTGTTATCTCTTAGAGTTGCCTTTTATGATACCCGCGGGAAGTAATGGGTTGCTGGTGGTGCCATTTGTCATTCTGGACTAATTTTAGCCTATATCGCTGTTGTCAATGGACCACAGTATCCACTTATAAGATATATTTTTGTTGTGCACCAAAACATTTATAGAAACTTCTGTATAGTTGTGTATCTTCTGTATGTAACTTCTTCTTCACTTCTGTATAGAAGAGAAACGTAGAAATAAAAGTAATTAGAAGCACCACCGGCGGCCTTATCACTGAAACGATTTATTCCATCCTAAATAGGGGTACTTTCTTCTTCTTTCTTTTTATCGTTCCCTCACTAATGAGGATCGTGACCATATGTGATTTGTCTCCACTTGATTCTGTCCCGCGCCAGTTAATTAGATCGTTGTAGAGTTTCTCCTGTTGCCTCTACAATACTTTTACACCATCGTGTTGGAATTCGGCCCCTGGATCGCTTCCCCTGCATCTGTCCCACGATCAACTGCTTCTCCAACTCATGCATATGTGATCGCATTATATGTCCAAAGGGGTACACTATGCAATAAAGAAAGAATGTCTTTATATACATATAATGTGCTTTATCAAACACTAGAGACAAGTCTCGAAATCAAAACGAAATTGCATTGCTCTGAAAAGAGTTTGTTTTTATTAAACCCAATGTGGCAATATACAATTGACATCAATTTATAAGGTGTACAAATCTTTCCTGAAAAGGGAAACAACATTTAATGCTATTGATTCTCTAATTTAATTCTCACCATCTCTCTATGTAGTTTATATCCCTTTATTATATTTTGTCATTAGACTAAATTGTGAAACCTCGACAATATTAGATATCAAAAATGACAAGCCCTTCTGTCAAACCTCCATTGGCTCAACCATAGAGTAACCATCGACTGGCACAAACTCCATAGACAAAACGTCCACCACCATAGTCACCACCACGCCACCACCATAGTCAATTCGGAATGAAGTACAAAGATCTTCATTTACATACACACATAAAGAAAGGTCTAAAGAACTAGAAAAGATAAAGAAAAAGAATTTGGGCGTATGAGAACTCTTAGGGCATTTTTTACCACCTCCTGATACTTGGTGAGAAGGTATCAGATAGTCATTTATACTTTACCAGAAAGTCAGTATCAGCTAGATTTAATTTTTTTTTATGAACGAAAGCGGCAGACGAGCATACAGTCCACCTGATGGTAAGTGGATACTGTTGCCCATAGACATCTGTGATACATGCCAACATTAGTCCAAAATAACAAACGTTGGCACGCCCCCGAATGGAGATATAGGAATGGTTTTGGAGAAAGAGTTGGGAAAATGGGAAGGGATAGGATGGGAATGGGCTCTGACACATCTCACTCACTACCGAAGCACGTACGTACATTAGGGAAATAAGATAAATTGGGAAATGTAGTACATTTCAAGGTAGATAATTTATTTATCACACTGTCAACAGTTACTTTGTTACTGTTAAGATACCTTATCAGAAGGTGATGAGAAAGGCTCTTAATCTGCTTCCTTTTTTTTCCTCATTGCTAGTGAACATCTTATGAGAATAAAGATTTTTAAACCGTATGTTTCTCGTCAGATCTCAGCAACAGCGGGCATTACCCGTATAACAGAGGAACACATCGGGCTTCTCCTAGCTCTGAACCTACCGTTTTTCACCGTTATCAGCAAGTGCGAACTGTCAGCGATATCTCTGCCTACCCTCATACATCGGCTTGAGGGTTTACTTGCACCTGCCAATAAGGTGAGACATACATATTTCACTAACTTTATTATTATTATTAACAAAATCCACAGCAAAACCTATTTTAGTGTGTATACTAGCTGTCCCCGGCACACGTCGTCCTGCCTGTGTATATTTATTTACCTCTGTATATAAAATCACAAATTATTCTGTTTTGCCGTCTATATGATTTTTTCGATCGATTGAACGGTATAGAAGTGGATGTGCTGCAGCGCCATCTAGTGGCGAGTCACAACAAAATCGATAGCTCGAAAATATTCTCCGTGCTGAAATACCTATATAAACCAATTTTCATGGCGATCGGTTGAACGGTGTAGAAGTTGATGTGCTGCAGCGCCATCTAGTGGCGAGTTACAACAAAGTGGATAGCACAAAAACCTTCTCCATGAAAAAATACATATACGTGCCAACTTTCATGGTGATCAATGAAACGGTGTCGAAGTCTATTAATCTCAGATATACCAACATCTACGAAAATATGCGTACAGCGGCCGGCCCCTGCGCAGGGGTTTATTTTAGTTGGTTGCCGCGAACACTTCGTAACGCACACGCAAATAAAAGCGTTTAAAAACTACCATCATATTGTGTAAGTAGGTAATAATAAAGGGTGTCTCAGAAATATTTTCGTTTTTGAACTGTAAAAATTAAAACTCAATGTTTGCATAATTAATACATATTTATTATAATTTTAAAGGGCGATAATTAAATTCTCATTTGTGAAAAACAATCGCGTTTAAATGAGCACCGCTCACTTCTACTCACCCTTGTCATCTCTTCCCGTGTCGTAAAAGGCTACTGAGGGATAACAAAGCGGTTACCACAAGCGCCACCAGCTCTAAAAGAATGGACTCACCAACCCGCTTGGCCAGCGTGGTGTCAGTGCCGGCTTTACCTATGGTGCAGGGTGTGCGGCGCACACGGGCGCAGGGTCTTAGAGGGCGCCGAGCGCCGCTCGCGACAAGAGCGCAAAGAGCCTGCGTCGCTCGCGGCGCTCTCAGAGACCCTGCCCCCGTGTTATGGCCGACGCCGGCGTATAGCTTATTATTTGAATAGCAGTTTTCTTTGCGGTGGTTCTTAGCTATATTTCAGTAAATTAAATTAGTGTAAATTAGTTCAGAGGTTCCCAAGATAGCTTTTTCCATGGTGATTGAAGGGATCTTGGGCATTATTACAAGTAGAAACTTCAGGTTAAGAAATGAATGTTGAGTTAAGTGATAAGATCCTACACCTACAGTACACCCACGATTTTGAAGGTCCGATGATGAGCAGGGTAGACTAGAGTGTAGACCAGACTAGAGGGCGCTACATGGGCTAGAGCCGGTGCTGCATGGTGTTGTAAAGCCTTACATCCCTCATGTACGAACAATGTGTATGGGCAAGCTCATTTCCAACAGTGTATACTAAAAGGGCTGGTTGTATTCCCATTGAATAGTGTTTCTCGCGCCGTATCCATCACGTACTTGAAAATTAAAAATCCTTATTATTTCAGAAACCGCTTCTAATATCAGATGAAAATGCAGCTAGGAATTGTGTTGCACCGCAGAAACTCATACTTGATACTTTGGACAACGATGGAAAAGATTCTAAGGACGATGATAGGTATGTACCCGTGATTAAATGATTTATTGACGAGGACTTCACCCTCGCTACACGGTGAACCCACACCGGCCTTCAGCCAACACTTTTACCAGGTACCGGCACGTGCCTGGCCGCTTCTCGCCGAGTCGCGATCCCGCGGTACCCTCGTAAAGCAACGCCCTAAGCCGAGCTCAGTTCCATCCGCCGGTCTACCGGCGGCAGAGCCCTTAGGCACGTTGCTGCACACACTCTTTGCTCCTGGTTGAGCGCCTTCTGCGCTCGCCCTAAACCATACATGTCCGGTGCCTCTTCAAAGTTAACTTGGACATATTTGAAGGGAAGAGAGAACAGACTTCACTTTAGCTCTCGATAACTTGACACATCTGCTCTGGTTAAGTTAGTTTATTAGGAAATCTTGTGAACATCTATCTAATGTTCTATCTAAAACGTTCGTAGCATCCATTAGTTATTACAGGTCACTGTTCGTTCGCTAGTAGAATTGATTCTACTTTCAATTCAAATCGTTTTTTGCCGAATATGGGTACAGATATAGTTGACAATAGCAATAGGCCGCCATATTCCACCTCTAATCTAGGGGCATGCAAATATAAGCAATAAATACAATATATATATATAATCTTATTGTCAGTCAAATAAGAATGTCAAAAAAAATATTGGTACTTAGGTTACCAATGCGTAACAATGTGGTGCACTCGTATAGCTGCTCTGGGGTACACTTGTATGGTTCCCGGTGTGCTCTGGGTTCCTGTCTAAGGTCGAGAGATGAAAGACTGATTCAGAACGAAACATCCCTTTATTAACAAAATAAACCTACTTATCATACACACTGGACTTACGCACTAGCGTCATGTGGAGACGTCATCGCGCGATAGAACGGGACGGATGATGTGTGCGAGTGGGACGACGCACACGTAAATATAGCGCGCTCGCGCGCGCAGCGCCGGCTCTAACCCATGTAGCGGCCGGGTGCAATCAATACCCTGGTGCCCTCTAGTAAGCGCGCGAACACGGGCGCAGGGTCTTTGAGAGCGCCGCGATCAATGTAGGTTCGTTGGAGGCGTCGTGAGCGGCGCTCGGCGCCCCCCTAAGACCCTGCGCCCGTGTGCGCCGCACACCCTGCACCATAGGTAAAGCCGGCACTGCGCGCACGCTTCAGTTTAGTCGCGGCTAGCCTCCTTGCGCATGGCGCATGTATGTTCTTACAAAATCAATGTACAATATACAATATACATATAATCAAACTAGAAGCAGCGTGTCTGTACATTGAATATATTTACCAAAAACCGATTGGGGGCGATGAAGGACGATATTGAAAATTTTTGTCTGTCTGTCTGCTCGAACTACTTCCAACGCGCTAATTTCCAAAACTACCGAACAGATTTTCATGGGGTTACAGGTTAATTGAGCTTAGCTTGGCGCTTCGAAAGTTTCATCGAAATCTGCTGACGGGAAGAAAAGATATCCCAATTGAGCAATCAAACTAAAATTCCACACATACAAAGTCGCTGGCACAGCTAGCTAGCATTGCCCATTATCTCAAGCAATACCAGTATTATCAGCGAAATATTCGTTCAATGTGTAATAATGCTTAGTCAGCGAAAAAATGTTGAGTTGTTCTTCAAAACAGCCATTTGCAGCATACTCCACCACAATCCTCGGCAGCGCTGATTGTTAATTTTACGGTCCCACACCCAAACACACGATTTTCTTTTTATAAAAGCTGTCCCCGCAACACATTGAACATAATCTGTTAACAGTTACGATTGCTTTTGATTTTTAATAAATTTGTCAGGATTACTGTGAATAAAGTGTACATTTATTTTTATTTGTTTAGTGACATAAATGTAGTGGCCGCCACTGCACAAATTATTTCCAACTTTTGCGTTGTTTCAATGACACGCCGTTAATAAAATGCGTTATTCAGATAATTTGTTTGCGCGAGTGCGGGTTACAATAGTTGAACGAAGCCGGCTGACGAGCATACAGTCCACCTGATGGTAAGTGGATACTTGTCGCCCGTGGACATTCGCGATACATGTCAACATCAGTCCAGAATGTCAAACGTTGACACGCCCCCGGATGCGCTGCCTACCTTTGCAGATATAGGAATGGATTTGGAGAAGAGGTTGGGAAAAATGGAGGAGGGATAGGATCGGTTGGGAATGGGCTCCACTACCGAAACACGTATGTACATTGGGGAAATAGGATAAAGTGAGAAATGCAGTACATTTCAAGATAGTCTTCTGTGAGAGAGGGGTGGTCTAATTTAAAATATAAAATATATCTATTTGTAAGTTCAAATTTGTTCCTTCCAGCCCACCAATGGAAGATGTCCCAGTGTTTCTCGTGTCGTGCGTCCGTGGCTTCGGACTGAACACGCTACACGCATATCTGTTGGCGCTGCAGCCGCCAACTGAACCCGTACGGGATACTAGTCACGAGGTACGTGTTTACACAACACATACGTACACACATACACTATGAAATTGTTATGGTTTTTAGAGCCATGATGACCCCCTTCATTATCAAGCGTTAGTAGCGTTAATATATAAGGTCAAATCTATCTATATGTCGCAGTAAGATAGAAATAGCCGAGATATAGCTATGTCCCTAGTAATTTAGCTATATATTAGCCGAATTGTTTTCATTATATTTCTCTAGGGTATATATATGTAAAGAAAATCACCTCACTCGTGTGCTTTTCACCAATTTGAATTTGCCGCGTCACCGCTTATTGGTCGACAAGAATATTGGCTATCGACAAAGATGCCACAACTGACAGTAGTGACATTTAATTTTTATAACTACTTATTGAGAGGAGAATTTTCCCGTATTTGTTAAAATATAAAGAGACCTGAATTAAAGGCATTAAATGTTGTTTCTTTTGTCTTTACAGGTGAGCTAATATTTGTTAATTGATAATGTACGTAATGATTTAAATGTTAAACTTCATGTATCGAAATAAAACCACTTTTGTCTTTACAGAGAAACGCAGTTTTGTCTTTATTTTCTATTCAAAGACCATAATATCATTATATATATATATATATACCTAGATCAGTCTAGTGATAGATATCAAATATTTGGCTTATAGCTTATATGCCGGTTTAACATTAGGGTAATGTTTATCCAGAACAGTCATATAGTTCCCACGGGAATTAAGCTAACCAGGTGGAGAGTGCACGCTGCAATCCAACAGCCGCTGGGCGCGCTCGACTGGCCACGTTACCCGTCTCTCACAGAAAAGTACCTTGAAATGTACTGCATTTCCCAACTTCATCCTATTTTCCCAATGTACATACGTGTAGTGGAGCCCATTCCCA
This sequence comes from Sesia apiformis, assembly GCA_914767545.1. Taxonomy (NCBI): domain Eukaryota; kingdom Metazoa; phylum Arthropoda; class Insecta; order Lepidoptera; family Sesiidae; genus Sesia; species Sesia apiformis. The sequence continues at coordinate 711,084 of OU611977.1, read as the reverse complement.
TCCGATCCTATCCCTCGTCCATTTTTCCCAACCTTTTCTCCAAATCCATTCCTATATCTCCAAAGGTAGGCAGCGCATCTGCGGGCGTGCCAACGTTTGTCATTTTGGACTAATGTTGACATGTATCACGGATGTCTGTGGGCGACAGTATCCACTTACCATCAGGTGGACTGTATGCTCGGCTGCCGCCTTCGTACATAAAAAAAAAGTCGTGGGCACAGCTGGTTAATAAATCGATAACAATATTAAGGGCCTTTCCCACCACCTTCTGATAAGGCATCAGGAGCTATCAGAAAGATTTCATTGGCAGATAATTTATCTATCAGATTGTTAACAGTCAGGAGTTAAAGTTTCAGGAGTAAAAAAATGAATAAAATAATTCTGATAAAGTGAGGAAGGCCCTAATTATTATGTTAATTAATTATAGGAACCGTGTGAATTCCAAATCGACGAAATCTTCCACGTGGGAGATTCTACTGGACCTGTGGTTGGTGGATTATTGGCTAGGGGACAGCTGTGCGAAGGGGACAACCTCATTATAGGTATGTATGACAACCTCATGGGGAAGGGAGATGAATGTATGTTTATACTGAAATAGTCCAAAAATTGATAACAAGTTTTTCTGTATCGTTTCCAACAGTTTTTACAATAGATTTTTTTCCCCATAATCTTTCATTCTACTCGCGTTGCCCGGTCACTGACCTGTACCGACTATTGGCGCTATAAACGTTTCAGATAGAACAACGAAACTATATGTTTTTAATTTTATATATACTCATTAAAAAAGAAAAATTTTACCCTAGAACGGTTTCATACAATATTTTCAAGAATGATGCGTCATTTTGGCCGGTGTATCCAATAAAATCCACGCGAATTATGGCAAATAAGACCCTAAAGTGCTGGGGAAATGAGATATTTGCTTTACAAGTATCTCAAAAATGTATGAACGAGAGACCATATAATTACCGGCGGCACCACAGTCCGCTGAGGTACATCAGTACATGATTCATCTATCCAGGGTATCTAATTTGGTCTGAGACCATCTCAGCACGCAAAAGTTGCACACAAGAGCGGGCATGACCCAGCCGTTATGGGCTCGGATCATATCACGCCCCTGTTTTTTTTTTTATTTACCATTCACTACTAATGAAGTTTTATTGTACGACTGTTTGTTTGTCCTAAATGAAATAAATCATGATCTGTAAAACACTATTTTGAATAACTGACAAACATTTTTTAATAAACAAGTGTTATCGGCAAATCAACATAAACAATTTTTAATAAACAAGAGAGTTATGCACCCTACACTTACGCATAACATCCGCGTCAGCAGAATCTGATTGCAACATTGTATAAAGGACATACGTCTCAAGATTAATCTAATGCAACGTTGCAATAGGATGTTTATTGTTTAGACTAAGTCGCCCATCTGCGAGTGGACCTTATAAACCATTGTTACTCACTTAAGAAAGAACGGTGTTGTCTTTTTAAAAAGTCAATCCCTCGACTTTCAAACTTGACTAGAGTGTCATCGGCAAATCAACATAAACAATTTTTAATAAACAAGGGTGTCATCGGCAAATCAACATAAACAATTTTTAATAAACAAGGGTGTCATCGGCAAATCAACATAAACAATTTTTAATAAACAAGGGTGTCATCGGCAAATCAACATAAACAATTTTTAATAAACAAGGGTGTCATCGGCAAATCAACATAAACAATTTTTAATAAACAAGGGTGTCATCGGCAAATCAACATAAACAATTTTTAATAAACAAGGGTGTCATCGGCAAATCAACATAAACAATTTTTAATAAACAAGGGTGTCATCGGCAAATCAACATAAACAATTTTTAATAAACAAGGGTGTCATCGGCAAGTCAACGGACTCCTATATCTTTATCGTCAGCAGCGAACATGTACCTAACTAACTGACCTCTAAATTTGCTGGTCATTTTATTACTTCTCTTTTATAAAGCCACTAGTCGTGTGCCCGATGAGATTTCTCACCGGCAACATCTCAGGAACCATCCCACTTTTCTCCCATACAAACTTTCGTCCCTTATTTTACACCCTTGGGGGATGAATTTTCAAAAACCTTTTCTTAGTGCTCACCTACGTTATATAAGGAACTCCTGAGCAAAATTTCATGCTTCTAGACCGTTTTAGGCTGTGCATTATCTATCAGTCAGTGTTAGATTTTTATTAGTAACTAGCTGCACCCGACCACGCGTTGCTGTGGCTGCCCAACAGATGGCGCTTACCTTGTTTTTGGGTAAAAAGCATGTTTTTACCCTGTGATAGGTATATAGAAACACGCGCGTATTCGAATGCAACGTTGTGTCAAAATTTCAAAGCAATCTGTGAAGAAATTTCGGAGATTTAAGATTTTGAACAAACGAATGTTTACATTCTTATTTATATAGATTAGTTTTCACGAAAGAAATCCATTGTTGAAAAGTAGCAATTATTTTTTATTCCACCCTGTATACATAAAATTATTTTTATTCCCAGGACCCTTAGATACGGGGGAGTTTGAGGAAATATCAGTGAAAACTATATTCCGTAATCGTGTACCGTGTGGTACGGTGAAAGCTGGACAATCCGCGTCTCTGGGATTGAACCGATATCCACCCAATCTTAGGCCGGGAATGGTCCTGCTCGCTGTACCACCGGGATATTATAAGCGGGGTAGTTACAAAAAACCTAGTTTTGGAGGATGCCCGCCGGGAGTTTGCAAGAGGAAAGATGGTGTAAGTAACATATGTTAAATTATCCACAAATACAATGTGTACATGTCCTCAAATGAAAGTTTTTTTTCCGTATTTGCTATAGAAATTGAATACATTTTTTTTTTTAAGTTTAATTACATTTTCTTATAATAAATATGTGCCGTTTTGATGGATAACTTCTTGCCATCTTGTAGATAAGTGTCATGTACCTATTCCTGTAGAAATTCTGGGCTTAGCAATTAAACAACTTTGAACGGTTTAAATCGCGTATATTTAACATTATTTATATCCCGACGTTTCCAACACTTTGCAGTGGACGTGGTCACGTGGTCACGGGGTGACTAAAAAAAAAAAATTCAGACGGTAGTTCAAATAATTTCTTAATAACTCAAGTGACAAATAAAATCAATTAGTCACCCCGTGACCACGTCCACTGCAAAGTGTTCGACACGTCGGGATATAAATAGTGTTAAATATACGCGATTTAAACCGTTCAAAGTTGTTTAATTGCTATGTATAGTAATCGCGAAAACCTAAGAAAATTCTGGGCTTATTGGCTAAAAGAATGAGACAAGTAGTTTTGACAGTCCTGTCTTGATGTCAACTTTACGCTACTTTTAAAGAGTTCTGAAGTGATTGAAACAGGTGGAAATGTGAATGGATCAGGTCAGGACTAACACTTGCCAGCAAATCTCGCAATATTTGGCTGTGGCTAAATATGTGTGTGATCTGGCGTTATCATGGTGAAGGATCACACCCTTTCTGTTTATCAACTCGGACCGTTTTTACTTTTGTGTGTTTCCAATGTCGATCTAAATTTTTTTTATTAGGCAGTATATCTAACACTTGATTATAACTTGGAATTCATTTTATTCTATAAAAGGATTTTTCGTATGCGTGGCTTATTTTTATGACAGATTGCCACCCACAATTAGAGAAAGTATGGATTAAAGGAAAGCGATGAAATAAAATTCTTATAATTTTATACTGTTTACCCGAGATTGAATGGAATGGGGGGTGAGGAATATTGTGGGGTTTGTTACCCTAAGAGATATAGTTAAAAGAGGGTAATCAACTTCTATTAGAGTGGAAAGAGGTAACATTTGTTGCAATAGCTCCTTATATAATTTAAAGAAAACCTAATACAAAATTAAAGAGGAAAACTAGTACGATACTTACGAGTCTGTAAATGTCTGTTACTAAATTCACGAGCACAAAAAACTCACGGACGGTGTAGGAGAGGCGGCGCTTAGCAGGGCGCACGCGCAGAGTGATGCAGAGCGGGCACCGGCGGCCAGGCGCAAGAAGCGGCGCCCAGGTAGAACACCAGCGCCCAAAGATCGACGGACCAGAGCTGCGGCGGCCGGCGAGAGTGGTGGCCCACATGTGATGTCCAGGATAGCTCAGTCCCCGGAACAGGCGTGTGACTTTTTCCAAAACGTCTTCACTGGGCGCTCTCCAAACAAAAACTATCCGTGCAGCGCTTTTTTTTAGATTTTCACTCTTGTTTTTCTTTGACATTTTTATCATCTCGTAAAGTTTCCAGCCAGTGCTATTCTTCGTGTAGATGGATAATGTGTTACAGACGTTATAAATATTGAATTAGAATACAGATATCAAAATACATAGTAAAAGTACAGAGTACGAAATTGAGCTATTGCAACAAATGTTACAGGTTGATAAGGAAAGTTATCAATAAGTTATCAATCTCCTTATTTATTTATAAGGAGACTTTGCTTTTTATACTTCACATTCAATGGGATGGGATAGGATTGACTAACACACTTGCGGAAATATATTAATACTCAGTTCGACATCAGTATTCAGCTGTCTTATAATAATTTTCAAATGTTGCTTTGTTTCAGTGACACTTTGTATCAAGTACCTCTCTCACTGATCCTATCCTTGTTACAGGTTCCCGGATTAACCCGCAACAAACAACAAAACAGACACGAGATGAAAAACAGGAATGCCCGCAGAAAAAACAAAAATCTACTAAGAGACATAGCTAACGTTGAGAATAGTTTGACAAAAGACATCGGTATTATTGAAGATAGCAACATTTATAAATCGGATAGCGATTCTGAGAAACCAGGTAACTGACAACGTGTGTTTTATAACTTTTTAAACATTCCCGTTTTGTACACATTCTAAATTGTAAATCATGTCTGAACGTGTATAACAAACGTATCTACTCGATGTATCGGCACGGGTTACACCCACCGTGGTCACGAGTTAACCGAAAAGGCGGGGATGAGATGAGGCTAGTCCAGGAGGATAGTCTAGTGACTGTATGACTAGAAGAGGATAGTCCAGGATGAGAGCTGCGAGCAGTTTTATCAACTACCCACATTTGATCGTCACATTAGTCTCTCTCACATTTCATCTCTTCAGTAAACTCGTGACCACGGCCGGTGTGAACCGTGCCGAAACGAGTAGAAATAAAAGGTAAACAAATATATTTGTAATACGAGTTCAGACCCTATTTAGAAGTTTTTATGTTACCTGAAAATGCAATCTACTCTGTGAAGCGAAAAAATACACGCAAAATTGTCAAACTAGCTGAACGAACTGCCTCAAGAGGTCTTCCCATTAACTTACGACATGGGGTTCTTCAAGAAAGCTGTGAATAGTGAATAGGATTGTGCAAGGTCGGCGGCGCGCCCGCCCGCGACCAAGGAGTCTTGGTGTTGCAGGTTTCCATGGGCGGCGGTAACACTTACCATCACGTGGGACCGTTTGCTCGTCCGCCCACTTTTTTAAAAAAACTTGGCTGGACTAGATTTGGATCTATCCCAATCAATCGGCTTTTGTATTTGATTCGTTCGTCAACTAGCGGCGTTTTAATCGAGCGGCTGCTGTAGTGATATAAAAAAAACTATCATCATATTGTTCCAGTGAAGGATACATCGTCATCAGATGATTCGGAAGAATGTCTGTGTCGGGATGAAGTGCTTCTGGAAGACCCCAATGATCCTCGAGGATGTCTATTCTTCCAGGTAAACAAGTTACTCGTGTTTTTCATTGGGGATTTTTCAGAAATTGTTGTGTTTAAAATAAATAAAATAAAACATTAGTGACTGTATGAAATGTGTAAATAAATTGTAGTTAATTCCAATCCATTTTGTCCAAAATGTAAACAAACATGGCCGCCTGAGGCAACTGACACACGGTCTTCAATTATATAGTGAGGTGATAATTGTATACATACGAATATACATAATTTTATTCATCGTTAGTGCAAGTTTGCGCTAGATTTAAAGCTAAATGTTGAAATATTTCCTTGATTTGATTTTCGACAAATTGACTTATAGAATATAGTATAAATATCTGTATCTGGATAAAACGTGTCCTAAATCTTAACCAGGTACATGAGCTATAATTGAGACAAGTTTCATTGGAATCCGTCCCCCTGGTTTTGCGTTGAAAAAACTTGGACAAGAGTTCAATTCTTGTTTTGGACCCTCTATCACATTCACGAGTACATGTATAGATGATGTAATACACTTCAGTATTTTCGTGTTGGTAACTTTTTTTTGGCAACCTGTCGGTGTTGGCAGACGAGCATACACAGTCCACCTGATGGTAAGTGGACACTGTCGTCCGTGGAAACCAGCGGTACATTAGCATACTTTAGCGCTACGTATTTAGATGGGTTGGGTGACTGGGCAGAGATCAGATGGGACGGGAATGGGCTCTAGCATATCTCACTGACTACCAAAACACGTACATACACCGGGGAAAGAGAATAAAGTGGGAAATGCAGTGCGTTTCAAGATTGTCTTCTGTGGGAGAGGGTTGACGTGGCCAGTCGAGTGCGCACAGCGGCTGTGGAAATTGAGCGTGCACTCACCCCCCTCATTGTATTTTAATCAATTTTATGTTCCAAGTTTCGTTTTTATTTGTTTGAAACAGGCTTCAGTGCACGTATTGAGACACGCTACAGCGATATACCCCGGGTTTCAGTGCACCGTACACGTCGGCAATGTGAGGCAGACATCTATTATTGAGGTCAGTGGATGATTCATTTTATGTACTAACTAGCGGTGTCGGCGACTTCGGTCGCGTGATGAACTTGTCATCTCCGTGGAGATTATAATCGATATGAAGCACCCTAAATGTTAACCCGGCACATAATATTTTCTTAGGTTTTCGCGATTACTATACATAGCAATTAAACAACTTTGAGCGGTTTAAATCGCGTATATTTAACATTATTTATATCCCGACGTTTCGAACACTTTGCAGTGGACGTGGTCACGTGGTGACTAATTGATTTTATTTGTCACTTGAGTTATTAAGAAATTATTTGAACTACCGTCTGAAATTTTCCGAAAGTTATAAGACCGAAAGTTATAACCCTCCCATTCCGAAAGTTATAAGACCGAAAGTTATAACCCTCCCATTCCGAAAGTTATAAGACCGAAAGTTATAACCCTCCCATTCTGAAAGTTATAAGACCGAAAGTTAAAAAAAAAATTCAGACGGTAGTTCAAATAATTTCTTAATAACTCAAGTGACAAATAAAATCAATTAGTCACCCCGGCACATAAGCTTGTAACATGCCATAACTGTGCCAAGTTTCATTAAAATCTGTCCAGTAGTTTTCGCGTGATGCGCGATGTTCAAACGGGCAAAAATTCCAAAAAAAATATTTGATTTGCACTCTGTATCTCATACACTACAATTACTTTTAAAAAAAAATCAAATGTTAAAATTAACACGGCTCTGTTAAGATTTCATTATAACAGGCAATACTACAAAAAGACTATATAACGTACTACGTTTTATATTCTAAATCGGCTCTGAACCTAAATAAAGGTATTTGTTTACCTTTTTATTGTTACTCGACGTTTGGGCACGGGTTACACCGGCCGTGGTCACGAGTTAGCCGAAGAGGCCAGCCTACCCAGTCCAGGATGGGAGCTGGGAGCAGTTTGATCGGACACTTATTTTTTCTTTTATTTATCATTTAGGATAACAAAACTTAAGAGGTAACATTCTAAAAACTACGTAAGTTTGTCTAGAACGCCGATTTTGCATACAATCATACACATTAGCGGGTAGTTATACAATAGGCATGATGACAGTATTAAAGGATTAAAGAATAAATGATTTTAGAGAAAAAAATATGTTGAAAGAATTCTAATAAATTAACCAGTTTTAATGTAAACATTGAGATTAATAATATTTTCAATAAAATAAAAGTATAAAATACTGCATTCGGCCATGTTAACTAAAACGCCAATCAGAGCGAATGACGTCACGCCTCAGTGAACATCACCGTGTCGCTTGAACTTCCATTGATTTACCTACCCACGTTTACCTAGGTGTGACGTCACAAGCGACGCCATGACACCTGCGAGTGTTTTCGCGCATAATTCAAAGTAGATAGAAAAAAAATGCATAATTTGCGTTAAAACTTATTTTATTGCTGAAATAATGTTATTTTCGGAAACAGTAGACATGAATCTACATTATAGAAGCGGATTTCAAAATCCGTCATCATGCCTATTGTAATGAAACTAATGCAGTACTTGAACAGTCACACCAAACAGTCCACCATCACTAGCCTCATAAAGTCACAATACAAGTTATAATTCACTTAAAAGGTGCCGTTTTAAGATCGTTTTTAAACTGTGGATCCAACTCACATTCGGAAAGGTTGCGTCACACTACACTAACAATGTCCATGGACGTATTCAACGGTAAATCCTCTCCACCGAACGTCAATATATTAACCCAGGATTGTACGTGAAGCGATTGAAACTAAGAAATAGAAAAAATTCAATCGGTAAGAAGGATATAAATTGTCGTCAACGTGGAATCCGGTGATTAACAAATTTAAACCTTATCCACAGAAATATATAGAGACTTACAGGCATTAATACATATCCATATATCTGTTATATATCCATATATATATTGTCTAAAACGATAGTAAAAGTAGATAAATATGCATAAATATAACAAAATAACATACGATAAATAAATAATGTTAATTATCAGTCAAATACGCTTTAAAATTGTGAAAATTAAATTACTTTGTTATGTTTAGTTCCACAAGTCAATACTAGATGGCGCTGCGCCGAGTTTCTTAAATCGCGCTATGGTTTCGTTCACGCTTGTTAATAGAGTCGTTGCTAATTACCGTGAATAAATGAGTTTTGTGTTACAACAGTAGTGTGTGGTTTTATTTAGTGTTAACATATATATAAATAAATGTATGCTTACAATATGAAATTACAGGGTATACTGTCGCACAACAACTGTTTGTCAGCGGACGGTCGCGCGTCCGTACTGTTCCGCTTCGCCCGTTGCCCCGAATACCTAGTGGTGGGACGGACGCTGCTCTTCACCGCCGGACTTGGCACCAGGTATATTCTGTTTTATTTCTATTCAAATGAATCTTGTAAAATTTCATTAGAATGACCCGAATCAGCTGGCCCACCTTTTGTGATGTAGGAATTGATTTGGAATTGGCTCTGGCATACCTCAGGCACTGCTAACACGTACGTACATTGGGGAATAGGATATAGAGGGAAATGCGGCACATTTCGAGGTATTATTCTGTGAGAGGGGGCCCAGTCGATTGCGATCAGCGGCTGTTGGATTGCACCCTCCCATTCCGAAAGTTATAAGACCTTTTGCGTACTAACCTATTTAAAAGTAATTAAATCTTATATACCACTGGATTTTTGTGTAAATTATATTGTATCATAAAAAAACTAGCAATGCCAGCGGTATCGTTCGCGTGAACTTGTGATTCCCGTGGGAATCACTCGATCTCGATAAAAATACCCTAAATGAGCTATGACTATAAGAAGTTTCATTAAAATCCGTCCAGTAGATTTTGCGTGATGCGCTTTCAGACAGACAGACAAAAATTCCAGAAAACACTATGTAATTACCATATCAATGATAACTCGAATTTCCCATTCGATGGGATTATACGGGATTGAAATTTGTACGTTTTTGATTCAGTTGAAGTTGCTACAAATCGTTTTTTAACTCATTCAATTAATTTTTTTTTTATTTATTTCAGAGCCATCGGAAGAATCACTCAGACCTTCCCATATGTACCTTGAACATCGAAATTTAAGTAAATAGAATGAAATTGTCACCACTTACCATCGGATGGCGTCAACCTAGAGATTACTTTCTGTGACCAGAAAAATAAAAAAAAATCTTTTTCATTCTAAAAATCCGTCTCTTCACCCCACCAGGCAGCAATCTGAAGCCGTGTTAGTATCGATCCATTATTGACCGATGTTGACATGTATGTCAAACAATATCCACGTACTACTTTACATCGGTAGTAAAATAAAACGCATTACTATTTTAATGACATCATTAATACATCAATAGGCCGACGGAGGCAACAGAGAGCTCCTCAAATATTTTCTCATAATCAATATTTCTCAAATAATTTAATTAATGGCCCCTGTGGTCCAACACACACTTGACTGGTCAACGTAAAAGATAATTACATTCGTAAAGTGTTTCAAAAGGGCAGTTAAAGAATTTATCAGTCTTTTTTTTTTTTAAATGATGGCTCAACAACTGCAGTACACATGGAAACGTTGTAGTGACATATTTGTATGTTATACACCTATATTATAGATATTCATATAATTCACATAACATAGCCCGAGAAAGCATCCAGAAATGAACACCAATCTAACAATATGATGTTTTGAGAGAAATTTAAATTTACATTTAACGTTCTCCATACTAATCTATGTATATTCCATCGATATATAAAGTTAAATATATATATAAAAATAGATGTTGGTATATCTGATGTTAATAGACTTCGACACCGTTTAACCGATCACCACGAAAGTTGGCACATATATGTATTTTTTCATGGAGAGGGGTTTTACTTTGTTGTAACTCGCCACTAGATGGCGCTGCAGCACATCAACTTCTATACCGTTCAACCGATCGCCATAAAAAAGGTAGGAAGGTAACAAGAAGTTGTTTCTTTATAAAATGTATATTTGTTCAGTCTAAAAGAATAACAGCAAACATAACCATGGCAACGTAACATTCTTATGTTATTTTGTAAAGGATATAAAAAGACAGGAAGCGCTGTGTACTGGAAGTGCTTTCCTAACATTCCCTCTTCTTTTTTAATCCGAACTCTTCACCGAGTCTTACCAATCTTGGTTTGTAAACTGGCTTGGTTAAAATGTCAGCAAGTTGATCTGCTGCCGGTACCTGCTCAATGGTTACGTCCTTCTCCGAAACACATTGCCTCACGTAGAAGTGCTTCAATTTTATGTGTTTGGTTTTACGGTGCTGCTCATACAGAGGGTTGTAAGCAAGCTTGATTGCAGATTCATTGACGATAGGTATTTGAGCACGGAGAATATTTTTGAGCTATCGACTTTGTTGTAACTCGCCACTAGATGGCGCTGCAGCACATCAACTTCTATGGCAGGACGACGTCTGCGGGGTTTTGCTAGTAGCATATAATTTAAGAACTTATAGTCGGATTATTTATTCGAGTTCGAGATATGACATGTAGAACTGTCAATAAAGTGTCATCTCCGTACAAATGTCACTCTGTTTGACAGTTCTACACTTCATATCCTCTGACTAGAATAAATGATCAGACTTTAGTCGAAATAACGAACAATTTTATTTTTTCTTCCACTGACTTAGATAACTTTTGAAAACAATGCTTTTAATGACGTCTGATCCAGTGATCTTCGTACATCCATGACTCGCGACGCTTCAACTGTACATACCTGCTGGTGTATTTTTTCATTCTTTCTCAAATAATCTCCAAGTAAATGAATAATTTATAATTATCTTTTGAGAGATAAAATCTCTTAAACCAAACAGTGGACACATTTTTTTTATAGTTTTATCGCTCGCGTTTCGGAAAAAAAACCGTAACACATTTCAATTTCGTAAACGACCCACCTTAAACTGAAGTATACTGTTTGCTGTTCTAGCTATTTTTTTTTTCCATAAAACACTTTGTACAAAAAAACAATACACCCTCAAAAGTCAATTATGTTCCTGACAACTGTGAATAGCTGTCACCTGTCAACCTTAAACTGTCTCCCTGTTATAACCGCTTGTGCCGTTGGTAAATGTGAGATTTACCGTATTACAAATATTCCAACATTTACAAAACGATACATGGAATTTATATGTATTGTTTTTTGCAAAACAATACATGTAATTTATATGTATTGTTTTTTTTTTTTTTTTCAAAACAATACATGTAATTTATGTATTGTTTTTTTTAAAACAATACGTGTAATTTATATGTATTGTTTTTAAAACAATACGTGCAATTTATATGTATTGTTTTTTACAAAACAATACATGTAATTTATATATATTGTTTTTAAAAAACAATACATGCAATTTATATGTGGATTAACTCAAAATCTTGTACAAAATACAAGTTTTCGGTCTTCAGGATCAATTTAAAAAAAAATGACCTTTTGTGTTATCTATCGTAATTGTAACACTAATGAGTCGTAAACGCAGTCATAGATGAAATTATCAAATAGATCCGGTTATTATTTTTTATTGATCAAATTGTTTCAACTTATAACTAAAGAGAATAATCAGACGTTTAATATTAATCAACTGTCATTAATCAACTTTTTAGCTAACCTACAAATATTAATCAGATTGATTAGATGCCCTCTTCAGAGCATTCGATTTTTTAAATTAAAATGAACAGTTAAGTCACAATCTCATATACATTGGTATATTAAAACTACCCGTGGAGGGGACGAGTGCGGACTCGGTACAGTCGCGCACGAAATTACTTATTGTTTTATATATTTTATTTCAATATTTTATAGTAACAGTTCAATTTGAAAGTAAAGAAATGCCTTTTGTTTTTACCAGGAGTTCGAGAAACTGTTCGAAATGTACAATTCTTCTCTTTGTGGCCGCAGAAGTATGCGTTACCGATGCGGTCCGTTTCATATATTAATTACCTCTCCATTATCAGCTTCTCTTTACATAAAACAACATACGTTGTAAACCATTTTTCTTTCTTCTCTATGTAAAAACCATTATTCTTTCTTCTCTATGTAAAAACCATCTTGCAATATTCGTAATTAACAACAACTTTTGTGCGCGACTGTACTTTGGGAGCGAACGAAACGTCAACTCAACGCGGGAAGCAGGGGTCGACTGGCGAGCCAATAGCGCAGGCACCCCACCCCGTCGCGCCTCTCACCTCGTACCACAAAATGGTTCGATAAATCGCTTACTGCGCAGGTTCACCGTTAACACTCTTTTTACGTGAAATGATGTCTTATACACGAGCATTATTAAATGTACTTTGAATTTTTTTTTTAAATCCTATTAATATTGTAAAGGCGAAAGTTTGTGAGGATGTATGTATGGATGTTTGTTACTCTTTCACGCAAAAACTACTCAGTGGATTTTAATGAAACTTTACAATAACATAACTCATACATCAGAATAACACATGGGCTATATTTTATTATGAAATTTTGAAAAAAAAAAAACTTATAAACCGAAGCGAAGCGAGGGCGGGTCCTAGTGTTTATATATTTCTGTCATATATCTGGCATAGATGCTACACGCCCAAAAGCTAAGGGTTATATAAATGTAAGAAAAATATGAAAATTATACCTTTGCCCTCGGTTTTTAGAAATTTTCGTTGTAATTCAAGTGAACAAGATTTTTATAAAAAAGGGATAAAAAATTTGAAATTTACTCTCGAAATATCCTGTGTATCTTTAATTTTTTTTTATTTCTCTGGTCACACAAAAATTTAGCAATTTGCCAAATTATTTGGCAACACTATGACGAAGCCATTTTTTAAATATGGCAAGAAAATTAGCTAAAATTATAACACATTTTTAATTAGCCAATTATACCACTTGTTTGTAAAAAAAAGACCGTTTCCGAAAAAGCTTGCAGGTATACATTATGTCACTTGCTTCAATCAAGCGATATTGTGATCTTTAATACGTTGTCAATAAGACTCCAACATAAACGACCCAGTTTCGACTCATTTTGACTCAATTATGAACGACCCAGTTTTGACTCTGTTGTGAACGACCCAGTTTCGATACTGTCTTGGACTCAATTTTGATTCAGTTACCGATTACCCAGTTTTGACTCGGTTATATATGACCAGTGTCTCCACTAGGGTCATGAGCCCTCGCTAGGGTCAATTTTGCGCCCCCCAACTGAAATTACTGATTTAAAACATTTACATAAAAAAAAAACACTTCTAGCTTTTTCTGGAGCCATTTTCTCAAATACCTGTGCTGTATATTTTTGTACAGGCGCACAGTTTAAACTTAAATACGCCGCTCCACAAAATATTTCTTTAAAATTCGAAAATTACAAACGCAGAATTCCTATATCCCTAGGTTATCCCTAGTTTTATATTGAGTATAGATTATATGAATATTTTTTGACTAGATGTTTTTGATAAAGTTGCTAGGAAAGAGCCTGCCCTTAACCCTCGGCTACTACGCTGTATACGACTCAGTACTGACTCAATTACAAATAATCTAATTTGATGTCTTAATTTGACATTCTAATATGAACTCTTTATGTCAAAATAATGTCAAATGGCTTACGTCATTTGTAAGTTTTTTTTTTGGAAACTGTCTCTTTACAACTTATTTAAAGTAAGTAATTTCTTGGCATATCCAATTATTGATAAAAAATTGCCAATCGATCATCGGATCGATAGCAAACTAATACAACATTAAACATATCTGCTTTACAATTAGAACAAATATAAACATTTAAATTGTTGTATTGACTTTGATACGTTAGGTTTATATACGTTTCAATGCGATTTACAAAAGGGGTAAAAAAAAATAGGAAAATTAAAACACCTTCCCTCAATACTGCTATGAAAGGTGTCCAACAAATTTGAACCTTAATTGTTTTGCTGTATAATTCATATTTGTTTATTATTGTTATCTCAGTTTATGTAGAAAAGGATTTGTTTATTCACTGAATTTTTGTATTTGCACACCGGCGTCACTTTTATATTGCTATTTTCATATAACAACGAAAACTATCAAAATACGCTCGTGGGAGGTTTTGCCGCCAAACAACAGATTGAATTGACGGGTGGTTTTTTTTTTATAATTTATTTGGACACTGCCATAACCATTGGTCTGCACACATAGCAAATAATAAAACTAATTTGTTTTTATCATTGTCATTGTCCAATCCCGCGGAAGTAAGCGTCGCTCAGTCAAGTGATAGTGGGTTTACTCAGCACACAGTTGGACTCCTTGGAAGAACACGAAAAGTGCTGTCTCACGCTTTTATTTAATTATCACAAACATTATGCACTAACACTAGGCACTTTAATAAACTGTCGCTGTACCGAGCGACTTCAGCGGCGCTGGACAATGACAGGATACGTTTTAAGACTTTAAAACTGTTTCTAAAACTTGACACCGGCAGAATATGCCAATTGCACCGTTGCCATATAAAAGAAGAAAAAAAAAACTGTATTCACAGCAGCTTAAATTGACCGCATTCTGAATGCCTCACATTTAGGAAAAGGTGAAATTATTCCGAATTGAGGGCATATTTTTTTGGAATTTATTTCCCGTGTGGTGACGACACTTAGATGAATGTAAAACTTAAAATAAGTAATTTTTTGTTTTTAATGATACTCGTTTAAAATATTTTTTAAAAAAAATCTTGTTTGACAAGTTTTAAAACCAGTGCAATTGAAAAAAAAATGATTTTGCCGTAGATAGTGAAATGACGATTTTTTATTTTTTGTAAAATGTTAGTTTTTAAAATGCTTTAAATTACCTAGGAATACAAATGTAGATTTCCTAAAAAAAAACAAAATATGTTAATTATTAATTATTTCATTATTTATAATGTATTAATTCAATATTGTAAATGTACATAATGTTATGTAGAAAAATTTTAAAGATTAAAATGATTAAATAAGATTAATCTCTGTCTGCTAAATATACTGCCCTTGAGAGGAGAATAAGCATTGGGTAATATCAAATACTCTGCCCTCGTTGGAAAAAAGGCACGAGTTCGTTCATTTTGATGACATTTGAGAGAAATGCAAAAAAAAAAGTTGCTAAGATTCTAATTAATTTAAAATCAAGTTAATAAACTTGGGAGTTTTGGATGAAACAAAATGAATAACCATTGGTTTATTCTGTTTGTTGATTCTTAATATTCGAGTTAATTGTGCTTTTTCTAAAAACTGTTACTCTTTTTTAGGAGGACAGAATAAGGGCCCTTTTCTCAAATACCTACATATTATTGGAACGATACAACTTTAATCAGAGTGGAACCAACCGACAATCATACATTTTTTTTAATGAATAATTTTGTGACAAACTAAAATATAGTGCATATTTCTTTCAGTCAAAACTCTGTTAAAACTTAAATTTAAAACCTCGGAAATCATATATTGTACTTTATCACAATATTTTGTTATATATTTTTATAAAATTCTCCAGCATCTTACAAGGTTGGATCCATTTTGATTAGAGCTGGTCAATCTGATCAATCTGCTTTAATCTTTTTGCAATGGTAGTTTTTATATTTTGATCTGTTTATATTAAAGGTTTCCATATGAACCGCGAGTCGAGAAACTGTCTTAGAGTCGTCTCTGTTTATCTCTGGCTGTAGACATTTTTATTTTAAATACAATAACATATGAACACACTTTTATATGTAACAACGCACATTTTGGCGACTGAATAAATTTTTTTCAATAGGATTTGTTATTTTATTTTGGGCAATCCTCATCACAGTGTCCTCACCACCTCCAGTCAGTCCACGTGGAGGGTGTGCTACAGTGGCCAGTGCGCTTACTACGGTGTGCTCCATTCGAGGACTCTTCTACACCAACGGTTATCTCGTCCTGCGGCATATATGGCCCGTGTATGGTGACAAGTCTTGGAAGAGGTATACACAGCTGTACAAGTATGAAATGCGGATTTTTTTTCCAAATTCTAGTTGAAAATTCGGAAGAATGATAAAAAGCGGTTTATTCAAAGTATGTTCCATTGCTAGTTACACATTTTCCCCATCTTTCGGGTAATTTGTGGATACCACGCCAGTAAAAATCTTCCCCTTTTGCCGCGAACCATTCATCGAGCCATTTTTTCACATCTTCGTACGAACTAAAGCATTTGACACTTGTTATGACACAACAAAATGGCATATACGTCAAATCGTTATACTTCACATTGCATTGGTGCGCCCTTTGTTGTCTCAAATCCGCATTTCATACTTGTACACCTTATATATCCACCAGACAGTGGGGAGACAACGTAGCCTATTTCCATCTGTATTATTAGTTTAGCTTCATGAAAGTAAGATTCTCAAAATTGGTCCATTAGTATTTGAATTGAGAGATATAAAGAAAATCAGTCTGTTTTAAATATAATTATCTACCGATGGCCAATTTTCCGAAATTATTCCAAAGGTTGAAATTAACAAAACATGCGAAAAGAATTTGCGAGCTTAGCGCCAACTTCGGACACGCAACGAGAGCTCGTATGCGAAGTTCCTTTATGATTTGGTAAGCATAGGGTACGATGAGGCTGCCCTGTCTACTCAATGAAGACAAAAATCCCTGATACCGATATAGAGATATACCGATTATTCGCAATTTCCTAAACAAATACTCGAATAATAAAATGTCAATGGTAGGGGAAAGAAGTTTTCTATAAAAAGAAGTGCTTTAAACGTTCGTTTGAAAATTATTTACATAGATGTTTTTTTTAGTTTAATTAGTAAGGGATTTGTTAGTGTGGTTAGTAAGTGATTTGTTAGTGTGATTAGTAAGTGATTTGTTAGTTTGATTAGTAAGTGATTTAATTGAATCTTCCTGGCTCCTTGGCCCCTCGGCCAACTGCCAACTGGCCCCGGCTGACCGATGACCATGGTCAGTTGCGCTCGAGAAGCCGAAGAGATAACATCTCTCCGAAAGTGAACGCAGTCGCCACTGAAGATGTCAACCGCAGTTGTTGACGAAACGTTTGAGAAGAAAGAGAAGAGATTCCAGAAGACCTCGGCCAAGTAGCCCGGAAGATTCAATTAATATGGACACCGGCCGAGATAGCCTACACTCCACGATAATTCTTTATTTGTTTTCGAATCTAGTTTAGATTCCAATTCGGTTGGATCCATTCCGTTCAAAGCCGCTGAATTGGCCAATCGAGGATATTGTTATGTTGTAACAATAGTTATGTGGATATTGTTGTAAGTGATTTGTTAGTTTGATTTTTTTTATGGACGAAGGCGGCAGACGAGCATACAGTCCACCTGTCCACCACCTGTGTGTACAGTAAGTGGATACTGTTGCCCATAGACATTCGCGATACATGCCAACATTAGTCCAAAATGACAAACGTTGGCATGTATCGCGGATGCGCTGCCTACCTTTGGAGATATAGGAATGGATTTGGAGAAAGGGTTGGGAAAATGGGGAGGGATAGGATGGGAATGGGCTCTGGCACATCTCACTCACTACCGAAACACGTACATACATTAGGGAAATAAGATAAAAGTGTGAAATGCAGTACATTTCAAGGTAGTCTTCTATGAGAGATGGGTAACGTGGCCAGATTAGTAAGTGATTTGTTAGTTTGATTAGGAAGCGATTTGTTACTTTGATTAGTAAGTGATTTGTTAGTTTAATTTCAAGTTAGGTAGGTACATTAAACAAACTCAAAAAATTGATCAAATTGATTTGATCAAACCAAAAAAAAGAACTAAAAATTACCTGCTTAGAATTTTTGCAAGTGAGTGGCTAGTAGGTTAGGCACTATTTTTGCAAGTGAGTGGCTAGTAGGTTAGGCACTATTTTTGCAAGTGAGTGGCTAGTAGGTTAGGCACTATTCGTATTCGTGAATAGTAATTTTTTGCTATTCGGTACATCCCTACTATCTATATCGGTGGACTACTTATCGCAGGTACTATCGTTATAAATCGTTCCAGGTGTACATATCATGGAGAGGTGTACTTCTAGCAGTAGACGATAATATGCCGATAAGAAGAAAAAGAAGTAGGTAGGTAGATACCTATAGATAAGGATTCTTATAAAGTTATAAATAATACTCTTTAATCTTTTTGTAATTATTTTATTGCAATGTTTTAACAATACTTTTCAAAAATACATAACGAGTCATTTGTAAACATTTATACTAATAATTGGTCCCCAGATATAGTACAGATATTGGTCCCCACATGGTTGGTACAAATATTGGTTGGTTTTCGGTTTCACAACATTTTCGATTAATTCAAAACATAGATTTTTCTTTTATATAGAAAAAAGGCGGCGCACGAGCATACAGTCCACCTGATGGTGAGTGGATACGGTCGTCCATGGACATCGGCGATATATGCCAACATCAGTCCAGAATCCCCGGATGAGCTGTCTACCTTTGCAAGTTAAGGAATGAATTGAGAGAAAGGGTTGGGAAAATAGGGTGGGATGGGAATGGGCTCTGGCACATCTCACTCTCTACCGAAACACGTACATACATTGGAGAAATAAGATAAAGTGGGAAATTCAGTACATTTCAAGGTAGTCTTCTGTGAGAGAGGGGTAAGGAGGCCAGTCAAGTGCGTCCCGTGGCTGTGGGAATGCAGCGTGCACTCTTCCCTTACTAAATAATATTAGATATAATTAAAAATCAAACATTACAGGATACATAGCAATTAAACAACTTTGAACGGTTTAAATCGCATATATTTAACATTTTTTTATCCCGACGTTTCGAACACTTTGCAGTGGACGTGGTCACGGGGTGACTAACTGATTTTATTTGTCACTTGAGTTATTAAATTCCTAAATCCTAATCCTAAATCCTGCATTCCTAAATCATTTAAACTCTACACAATAAAATCCAATTTACTATGGTGTCTGAGGTCAATAAATCCTCAGCTTTCCTTGACATTCTAGTGATCAGAAATCCTGACAACTTTCTTGGTCATACTGTGTATAGGAAACCCACCCATACAGATAAATATCTCAATGGTAACTCCCATCACCATCCATGTCAGTTGGCTACCGTAGGCAAATCTTTGTTACAGAGAGCACACGGCATCTGTGACACTGACCACCTCGAGGAAGAGCTTCTGCATGTGAAACAAGTACTGCGAAGCAACAATCACAAACTCCCACGAATGCGTCACAGAAGCCGCCCCAAGCCTCCTACAGTTGAGCGACAACCTGCCATCTTACCATACATCAAGGGCATCACTGACAAAATTGGCAATATCTTAAGACGAGCTTCAATTAAAACTTACTTCAAGCCGCACAAGAAGATTAGCCAATTTTTAAGACCTGTCAAGAGCACTATCCCCCTACAAGATGCAGGTGTTTACAAGCTTGATTGTGAATGCGGGTTATCATACATTGGGCAAACAAAGAGGAGCATTGGTATCCGGATAAAAGAACACATACTAGTAGCTGACATGAAGAACAGACGCTCGACCAAGCTGCAGTTTGTAAACATGTTCTGGACAAACCCAACCATTACATTCGATTCGATAATCCACAAATCCTCGCTAGAGAGACCCGGTTCATGCCAAGAATGTTACGCGAGGCTATTGAAATCAAGAAACACCCAAATTTCAATAGAGAAGATGGTTGGCAAGTACCACCGGCTTGGGATCCAGTCATTAAATTAATTAAATCCCAAGGCCAACGCAATACTGCAAGAGCTCTGGACACCGTGAGCGAATACTGCGTGCATAGGGAATGTTATGATTAAAAAAAAAAATTCAGACGGTAGTTCAAATAATTTCTTAATAACTCAAGTGACAAATAAAATCAATTAGTCACCCCGTGACCACGTGACCACGTCCACTGCAAAGTGTTCGAAACGTCGGGATATAAATAATGTCAAATATACGCGATTTAAACCGTTCAAAGTTGTTTAATTGCTATGTATAGTAATCGCGAAAACCTAAGAAAATATTATTACAGGATACAATCATTAATTATCATGAATTTCGAAACATTTTTTCTAAACATGAGTTTTTCTTAAATATAAACAATAATAATTCAATGTTAGAATAAATCCAAAAAATATTAATCAGACTAATGATGATAATGATTAATTCAATGTGTGTACTAAAAATATGGTACGTGTAGACATCACTCAGTTATGATAACATAATGTACGACAAGTGTGGTACGCGCCGACATCAGTCAATAATGACAACCTAAATGTACCACAAGTTAGGTATGGTCAAGCAAGCGTTCCAACGATTACATTTTTTTTACGTTCGTAAACAAGATATATAAACTCCAACACGAACACACGTTGCAAACAGACAATTTAAGTGAGTAACACGAAAAGTACAATAGGCGGTCGCTTATTGTACTTTTCATCTTGTTACCGCCAAAGCGATCTCTTACAGGCAACCTCGTGCGTGGTAACGAAAAAACAGATACCAAAATCAACAGTATCAATCAGGGACGTAACTAGGGGGGGGCTGACGGGGCTTGTGCCCCGGGCGCGGGGTTTTCAGGGGCGCCAAAATAGCAATTGTTGTTTTCCAAAAAAATACAAGTGGAAGATAAAAATAATAAAATAAATAAATAATATTAATAAAATTTTAAACTGGCGCTCCAAAGATTTGGAGCAACGACTTACCAACCTTGGCATCATTTCCATAGAGCACCAAATAGCTTCTAAACTATCTTTTGACAAAATTGTAAGGACTTTTGCAGCTACAAAAAGTCGTAAAGTAATATTTTAGTTCATATTCAGGTTTTAAGTTTCACCAAAGTTTTTCACTATTTTTCAGAATCTTTTAGATATACATAAATATACGTGTAAACTGTATAGGCCTAATACACTATGTAACTATTGATTGCGTGATTTCAATAACTATTAAATTAACTTTTTACCTTTGGAATCGAGCATTTACTTACCACCTACCCAAGTTAATTATGACAAGTATAGTAAATGTTTGGTAACAATCTCAGGAGTGTTGTTTAGGAGAGTTTTCGTTTCATTGGTCATGGTTGGACATTCTTCGTTTAAGTGGGTGAAGGGGGGGGGGGGGGGGCGCCAAAGTGAGGTATTGCCCCGGGTGATATTTAGCCTAGTTACGTCCCTGGTATCAATTAGAGTAACAGATAACAGTATCAATAACGAGTTATTATGATTCGTTGCTCTAACTGAATGAATAAGTTCGTTCTACAACATTTTATATTATTATAACCAATCCCTTATTTATTATGTTGATAATGAGTTGCGAATTATGGCGACGTCAGATAATAATAATCGTCATGTACCAACACGTCAACATTAGTCAATAACAATCCGTGTAATGTACCACAGATGTGGCACACGGCGACATCAGTCAATAAGGGCCATCGGCATCAGTTTAAAATAACTCATCTATCACATAAATATAAATAAGTCAACAAAAAACAAATTATTATTTAAACTTTTATCCTTTTAATAGTTTCACTAATTATATCAGATTCCTCACATTCCAATTCTCTTTTAGATGCCCTATCCACATTATTATTTTCTTCCTTTTTAGCCTTCTTCCCTTTCCCCTTTCCCTTTTCCCCGTTTTTGGGGTAATACTCCTCGATTTTGTGGCTATCGTCCCCATTTAAAGGTTCCAACTCTATGGTTTCATCGAGTACTCTATTACTTGGTTTCTCTGTTCCTTCATCAGACTCAATGATATTCCTATTTGATTTATTTGATTCGGGATCTAAAATTTTAAAAAAAATCCAAAATTGAGTTAAAAAATTTTTTGGCCTCGAGAGTATCTTCAAATTCAGTTCTAAACTTTCCGTTATCAACTTTTTTAAACAATAATTTTTTAAACAATAATTATTTAATAAGCTTTATTTTTAATATCTTTTCTAGTCAGACAATCGACCTTTGACCTTTTGTTGTTATTTTTTTAATTTCTCACCGATGGCCGATGGAAAATGACGAACGGATTAATATTTATATCTTATTTAAGTGCTTCAAGACCTGTCTCATCCACTAAGAAAACGTTTTACCCGAAGACAGTGAGATATATAAAAGAGAAAACATTTGACAAAACCTTGACCAAACATTTAACCAACAACAGCCTGATATTTTCCATCCTGATATATTAGATTGTCGCTGATAAGTTCGCGGCCTTTTTATAGTGAAAATAAAAAGGACTATTTTGTATTACATAAATATTTATTGAACGGAATATTGTCCATTTAATTCGACTATAGAGGGTATAGGTAGAAGGTATCTATGGCCGACTTTACTGGTAGAGTCCATAATCCCATCGCTATAAAATTCTTGGGGTTTCTGAGCGAAAAACGGATTTAAATGCTTTATACACACTTCTCTTGAATGTAATGTAATTTTATTCTATTTAGAGAATTTTGTAAATAGTGGTATAAATGATAATCCGAAGGTGCTATGTCTGGACTGCATGGAGGATGCATTAAGTTCTCGGCCAAGGTACATCAATTTTTATTTAGTCATCAAAATGTATGCGGTCGAGCATTGTCGTGATGGAAAACTACACCTGCTACAGTGCTTGTTTCAATTTAACTAATTGCCGACAGTATACATCGGAATTAATCAATTGGCTATGTGGCAAAAGCTCGTAATACACAATGCTTTTCCACCATACACGTAAACATGACTTTGTACAGAGTGAGGCCTGGCTTTGCGACTATTTGTGATGGCTCACCTTGCTTATACCAACATCGTTTTCGAACATTGTTGTCGTGGGTGATCCACTTCTGATCGCCCTTCAGAAATGGATTGATTTCATTTTATTTTAGCAACATCTCTCTTAAGGAAAATGCAGCACTGAACCATTTTTTGCAGTACTCTTCTCCGTAAACACCACAAATCTCTTTTCAAGCACTAGAAGCATTCTAAGGCTTGTAGAAAAAAAAAATTAAACCATATCTAATTTTCTCCTTATTAACTTCCATTTTAAAATTGTTAAAAAATATATGAAAAGATAAAACTTTTAACTTCTAATTTCAATTTGCCGCCATTACAAAAAAAGTCAAACGGTATATCACTTTCCTGTCAGTGATCAGTGTTGCCAGAAATATAGCACGCTAAATCAATGTTCAAAAAGGCTGCGAACTTTTCCGACTACCTATTATATGGACGATATCTTCATCAAGGAGGAATCGCGATGCTATCAAGACGGGTTTAGTTTAATAGCATAATGTACTGTTTGGGCGGGAATCTCATCGTTATTCGGGATAGCATATGTAAAAAAAAATATATTTCCTTCATCTGAATTTTGCCTCGCTCCGCGCTGTCGGTGTAAAACTATCATAGTGTCGGTGAAACAGTGTAGGCGTCAAGTGAAGAGAATCGTGCTGACTGACAAATTGTAGGTAAACATAAATAAGAGTATTGTAAGGATTGTATTGTAAGGATAAATAATAGATGTTAAAAAGGATTGAAGAATAAACTTTATATGTTGTTTCTTTGTATATCGAAGCAACACCACATAAGTTTGTTTCATTTGACAATCCTTTTAAAGAGCAAAATAATCGACCTTATACACATATAAATATGTCTGTTCGCTTCATTTTAAGAGAAAGACAATATTAAGTACAGTAATCCCCCCTATAACACGGTACTCTTATAACGCATTTTCATATTACGCGTTTTCAATCCCCCGTATAACACGGGCATTCCCCCATATAACGCGGGGATTTCCCACATTATATTTCTGTACTGTGAAATTTATAATGATTTGTACAGTTCATAATGTAATAAAACTGTTAATTTATTTGAAATTAACTGTTTTTTTAGTTCATATGCATAAGTTTTTTATTTAAAATGTTCTTAGTTTAGTTTGATTTTAATAAAACGTACATATTTCGTTCATAATATAGTTTTTTCTTAATATTCGATTTAAACCCCCTTTAGCGAGAAAAGTTAAACGTGAATAATTTATATGTAACGCGTTATACGGGGTCGTAAAAACGCGTTATACGGGAATACTCCTACAACACGTTTTCCCATAACGCGGAACCAATCTACTGTGTTATAGGGGGGATTACTGTACTTTAATATAGCAAATTATAAATATACATCATTATTCATTCTTATTACACATACCTATATGAATTTCTGCAGAGCTGCCGGCGCCGTTCCCTTCTCTCAGGTCCTTACACGCAAAGAAATGGGTGATAGGTTTCTGCCACTTTGGAGTATCCCGAGGGCAGGCCGGGTTACCACCAGTGTAACTGCGGATTTTTTTACTGGAACCTAAAGTAGTCAGATCAAAAAAAAACATACGATTAATAACAAGAACTATTAAGAATCCTATCTATACTAATATTATAAAGAGGTAAAGTTTGTAAGTTTGGATGTAGGAGGTAATCTCCGAAACTACTAATCCAATTTTAAAAAAATCTTTCACCATTTGTAAGGTACATTATTCCAGATGGACATGCATGCAACGCATGCCGGGCACAGCTAGTAATTAATAAATAAATTATTATAATAAGAATCAGATTAAAGGAATATTTATTTACTATTCACATTTCTAAATTTACGAAAGCAGATTGCAAGTGGCTGAATACCATGGGCCGGTTTGTATAGGCACGGTGTCTTTCAAATTTATTGTAAATTCTTTTAACTATCTGCACATTTACATCTATGTATATTTACTATAAACTGTATTTATTCTTGATGTTGACAATGTTGTTTTAAAATAATGTTATGTACGTTTTATGTATTATTATTACTGATAATAATTTATCCGACATCATATTCTGATATATTCTTTTTCCTTAAACGTTATTGACTTTTGGTTTTAATAAATATTCATTGGCTACATTTCTTGTAATTATTTTTTTTATAATTAACCTTGTGTTGTATTTCAGTATTGAAGTAGTGTTCTTTTAACAATTTAAGAGCCACTAGTTTTTGGATAGGCAGGTGTTTTGAACAGATCTACATCATTGGTTTTTAATTGTAATCTTATTTTATTTGCGAGTACTAACTTCAATATTCTCACTTGTGTGTTGTATACTTGTTGTATATGACTGAAAAGTTCTATTGTAGCTAGTTAAAAAATTCAAATCACTAATCAATACAAAAATAGACTCGACCAATATCTGGGACAAAAAATACTGCTCGTCTATCAAATAATAATAATATATCAAAAAAATCAATTGATAAGTGAATAATTCACAAGCATTCTTTTGGGGAGGGTGCACGCTGCAATCCCACATTACGCCTTTCTCACCGAAGACTACCTTGAAATACACTGCATTTACCACTTTCGTTAGTGAGTGAGATGCGCCAGAGCCCATTCACATCTCATTCTATCCCTCCCCATTTTGCCAATCCTTTCTCCAAATCCATTCCTAATTCTCCGAAGGTAGGTAGCGATCGCATACATTTGAAGAATTAGACATGCCAACATTTGTCATTTTAGACTGATATTGACATGTATCGTGGATGTCGCAGGGCGACAGTATCCACTTACCACCGAATGGACTGTGCGAGATCCTTCTATTAAAAATCTTTTCTATTAACTTCTGTGACTATATAATAATATAGAGTTAAGAGATGAAATCCGTGCATGGCGGTAATAAGTTGATAAGTCAAAATCAATTGTTTCTCATAGGTAGTTTTTTTTCTATAAAAAGGTGGCAAACAGACATTCGGTCCACCTGGTGGTAAGTGAATACTGCTGCCATGGACAACTGCAGTACATGTCAACATCAGTCCACAATGACAAACTTTGCCATACCCCTGTTTTTTTTTATAGACAAGTGGGCTGACGAGCAAGCGATCCCATGTGATGGTAAGTTGATGTATGTGCTACTTATTTTTGTTAATGTAGGAATGGATGGTAGGAATGGGGTGGGCATGGGTTCTGGCACTACTGAAACACACACATACATTGGAGAATATGATAAAATGGGAAAGGCAGTACATTGTGTGAGACAGGAGTAATGAGGCCAGTTGTGTGCCCAGAGGCTGTTGGATTGCGGAGAGTTAAATTTTCTTTTAAGTTTTTTTTCTTAAATGTTTCTTTTCGCTATGAATATTGAAATATCATTTTAATGCTGAAATCAATTTCTCTGAAGCTATCCAGTATTGAAAGATTTAAATGTTTTATTGTAAATCCAAAATTGAAATATCAACTTATTCCTGCACAGTATAATTATCATAATTCATACATGTAAGGTGATATAGTTACCGGATGAACTGCTGGATGTTGGTGCAACACTGCATGTAGCTTTGTTACTTTTACCAGATGCCACTGAAAAGAATTTAATTTTAACTTAATAATAATAATAATTAATACAATTTTTGCATACAAATAGTTATTACATGTGCACAAATAATAAATGACAGAATACAATGGGTGACCTTATCGCTAAGGCGATTTCTTCCAGGTGACCTTGGGATAGAAAAAATAAATGGGATATAGGTAGTGCAAAAGGACTGAAATCCACAGATGGATCATGTTCAATATATACTTATAATAAATAACTTAATAATATATACACACATCTATATGTACACTGGACACATTATCAGTTTGCAAAGAGGGAATTGAGGTCTCCAAGGTAACTTTCGAATGAACTAAATTAAAATTATAATGATTGTGTAATATGGTAAATAACATTATTGCTGGTATGCCAATATCTTTTTTTTTTCTCTTATTTTATTTAGGGGCTTTTGTGTTACATGTTTCACTATATCTCTTCTCCTGGATGCTGATTGCAAATACAAGTTTTTTTTTTATAGAATATATGATAGACAAGCAAGCCATATGATGGTAAGTGGTCACTGGGTATATTTAGGGGGAATGTTCTGAAGTACTCTTCAATTTAATGCCAACTTTGGGTTTTTACTATTGCACCTCCATTGTCATTCCGTACAGGTTTATCCATACTTCCCTTATAGAAAGTCGCTACATACAGTGCGGTCAACAAGACACTTTATACCGCGAAGGCAAAGCAATGGAACTGGCTACTGAGGTTTTTCTATTGAGCTACAGCCTACATGGGGCTCTTCAAGAGAGCTGTGAATAAGATTCTGTGCAGTGGGCAGGGTATGCGCGTGCAACCTGGTGTTTGCAATGTCCGTGGGCGGCGGGGACCACTTACCATAATGTGGCCCGAACGCTTGTCTAACGTATAAAAATCTGATATTAATAATCTTAAAAGTCTAAAATTTGAATTGTTTATTTATTATTCTTATTTTATTCTTTATTGAACTGTATAATTCTCTTAAATTATTACCTACTTTCAATATTATAATCGATGTGTTGTAAAAGATGTATAAATCCATACCATTAACCCTAGAAGCCCAATCTACGTCGTTTCGACGTATGCGCTTAGGAATATTTCACCTCTCTTTCTAACGCTGAGATTTATTGTTTTACCGTTTTGAGCCAACTCAGTAGCCCTCAAGAGCCAGCGAAGGACGTCCACGTCGCACAGGTAAGTACCGCCATTTTCTAAATATCACGTGATTGTACGTCGTTCCGACGTATGTTTGGGCTTTTTGTAACTTTTATGATTTTGACATTGATTCAACGTAATGCGTTTTTTGGGTATTTTGTGTATTATTATAAATAGTGATTGTTCTTTTTAGATTACGAAATCATCATGTCGTCATCTAGGTATCTGAGTTCAAGAGAAATAGAATTAATTTTGGAAAATGATGACGATTATTTGCCAAACGATACGGACAGTGAACAAGACGATTGCGTAATGGAGGACGACGTTCAAAGTGATGTGGAAGATGAGTTGGTGGATTTTGAGCAAAGTAGAAGCCAGGAAAATTTAGAAGTTTCTGAGCAACCTCTTAAATTGGTACGACCTTCCATATCAAATAGAATAATTCAATTGCCTCAACCCACAGTACACGGCAAGAACAAACACATTTGGTCGACGACCAAGAGCAGGTCTAGTGGCAGAACATCCGCTATAAACATTGTACGAAGAAACAGGGGACCAACTCGAATGTGCAGGAACATAGTGGATCCTTTGTTATGTTTTTATCTTTTTATTACTGATGAAATAATTGAAGAGATAGTAAAGTGGACCAACGTCGAAATAAAACCTAAAACCCAAAACTTGAAAGAAATAACGGCTAGTTACAAGGATACTAATGATATAGAAATTAGAGCTCTTTTAGGTATTCTTACACTGACAGCAGTAATGAAAGATAATCACCTGTCTAGCGATGAACTATTCGACAGTTCATTTTCAGGAACTCGTTATATATCAGTAATGAGCAGAAAAAGATTTGAGTTTTTGCTGCGATGCCTTAGAATGGACGACAAATCGTTAAGATCGACCCTTCGTAAAGAAGATGCGTTTGTGCCGATCAGAAAAATATGGGAGATTTTTATCAATCAGTGTCGAATAAATTATGTTCCTGGTTCAAACTTGACGATAGACGAGCAGCTGATGGGTTTTCGCGGTAGATGCCCCTTTCGGATTTACATTCCCAATAAACCGAATAAATATGGTATCAAAATCCCCATGCTGTGTGACGCTGGTACAAAATATATGGTCGATGCTATACCCTATCTGGGTAAGAGTACAAAGACTAATGGCTTGCCTTTAGGCGAGTTTTACGTCAAAGAACTGACGAAAACCGTTCATGGATCGAACAGAAATGTAACGTGTGATAATTGGTTTACCTCTGTACCATTAGCCAAAAATTTGTTGAAATCTCCATATAATTTGACAATTGTGGGTACGATCAGATCCAACAAACGAGAAATCCCAGAAGAGCTCAAGAACACACGCTCACGCCCTGTGGGTTCTTCGGTGTTCTGTTTTGACGGTCCCCTCACCCTCGTGTCGTATAAGCCAAAACCATCTAAAATGGTGTACCTATTATCATCATGTAACGAAGATTCCGTCGTCAATGACGACAATGGGAAACCAGATATGATTCTGTTCTACAATCAGACGAAAGGAGGTGTTGATACACTCGACCAAATGTGTTCCTCAATGTCTTGCAGCCGGAAGACCAATAGGTGGCCAATGGCTGTTTTTTACGGTATTATGAACATAGCATTTGTTAATGCATATATTATTTATTCTCACAACATGCTATCCAAAAACAAAAAAGCAATGAATCGGAAAGCATTTATGAAAAAACTGAGTACAGATTTGACAAAACCGTGGATGGAAAAAAGACTAGAAATACCAACATTGAAGAGATCTCTAAAAGATAAAATAACAAATGTTTTACAGAATGTGTCTCAAAAATCTTCTCAAGAGATGAATGATGGTGAAGCAGAACAAAAAAAAAGACGATACTGTGGCTTCTGTTCCTATAAAAAAAAGCGAATGACAAAGTCAGTGTGCTGCAAGTGCAATAAACCAGTGTGCGGTGAGCACAATATTAACGTTTGCCAAAACTGTATTTAGAATATTAAAATTAAGATAAGACTGGTTGATTATTATCTAGTGTATTGAAAAATACCTAAAAAACTGTTATGTTTAAGATATTTTTTATTTTATAAGGAGGAAAAAAAAAATCTCAGTTTGTGTTCGTTTTGAAAGTAGTGCCAAAAAATTGTAATGTTTAAGTGAAGATATAATAAATATACTTTTTAATTGCATGTTTTTTGTTAGATTACCATGCTATAAGAAAAAACCTACAATAATAATAAACAATAATAGACAAATAAATAACAAACTGACGTCATTTACCTATGTACGTCGAAACGACGTATGTTTGGGCTTTAAAGCTGTTATAATATGATTGGGCTTCTAGGGTTAAAAACACTATGTACTAGATAGTGCTTAAAATTGTTTATTTACAAGAAACGTAAATACATAAAAAAAATTCACAAACCTTTAGCACCTACAGAAGCTTTCGTACGTGCCATGATTAAGTCTATTAAAATTTAATTTATTAGGTATTCACGTATAAGGTGTTTTTTGGCAAAAATTAAGGTGAGAATATTTTGGCGAAAAAAGCGGTTAAAATTTTATTGATATTGATTTGACGTTGACGTCAAAACTTTTGCTTTCTCCACATATGGTAATGGTGCAATTAGCACATTCTGCCAGTGTATATTTTTCTTCGTAAAATAAACAATTTCACACTCTAAAACCTATCCTGCCAATGTTCAGTCCCATCGAAGTAAGTTAGGAGTCGCTCAATAAAGTGATAGTAAATTTACTGACGACAGAACAGGACTCCTATTTTATTTTACTATTGAAATAGTAATATGGTTCTGAATCCGATCCCTAACTCCAAGTAACACGAATGAAGAGACTCGGCATAATTTATATTATCAAAGCAATATTTGCACGTTATACAAAAAACGACGGCACGTACCGGCAGACGAAGCCGAGGACGTCCATCTGCTAGATGGACAGACGACCTCATAAAGGTAGCGGGCACCCGCTGGATGCAGGTCGCTGCCGATAGGTCTAAATGGCGGACAATGGGGGAGGCCTATGTCCAGCAGTGGACGTCCAAGGGCTGAAATGATGATGATGATGATGATACAAAAAACTGCCTAAACACAGACGAAGGCCACAAGAATTTATCCATTCCGAAAAGAAATATTAGAATCGATTCAAATCAAAGCCCAAACAATCCATTATCTATTATACCAATAAACAAAAGATCAATTTTGAATTAATCGATCGTCTGTGTTTTTTTTAATATGCCCTTGATAGGCCATAAAAAGCAGTAAATAATAAATATTGGACAGAGGAAAAATTAAAATACAAAAACATGCATATCAAATACGTATCTTTTATCCAAAATATTACTAATATAATTTTAATTTTCAATTTAATTTAAAAGAATATTTACAAATATTCCAAAATATCATACGATTTGTCATAAAAAAACAATCGATTCTATGATCGATTCGTTTCGTGACATCGATTTCCGATTAATCGATCTCAGATCGCATCCTTACGTTAGCATTATGAATGAAGTCGTAATCGCAATTTTTCCTGTTATCGAAAAGAAGTTTTAATTTGAATTACTTTCTATCCGTTTTAATTCGTTCTTGTTTATTATAAATAATATTTCGACTATAAATGTGTAAACGTGTTATAAATTTACGTCCCACTATTTGTGAAACCACTATCGACCCTGTAAACGTAAGTACAATGCATTCGTAATGATTCGTTCTTATATTTCTGACATAAAACAGTGTTTGTGTCGTGTTATAAGGCTTGTATAACCTTAATTGAACCTGAGGAGTATACGTATGTATCATTTAGCGTACATTTATTGAAATTCAAGGTTTTACATAAGTGATAAGACTCTAAATTTGACACTTACCTACATAAAAGTTCAGTTATTTTGATGTTTATTTTGGTCAATTAAACCAAAGTAACTTGCTAACAGTACGCTTTTATGATTTTATTTTACATTTATCGGATAAATAACACCACAAACTACATAAAAAAGTTATTCGATGAGAGCGCATAGCATAAATGCAGCTGCTTCCCAAACCGCTTACCTTGCATGTCTGTTAGATAAGGCAAACTACACACATACGGATACATACAGATAAGGGCATAGTAATAAGAAATTGAAATAAATCAGTGAATAGGATTTTGCAAGGTCGGCGGCGCACCCGCATACCCCCTGGTGTTGCAGGTGCCCGTGGGCGGCGGTAACACTTACCATCACGTGGGACCGCTTGCTCGTCCGCCCACTAATCTATAAAAAAAAAATATATATATAGACCATCAAGCCTACATTATTTTGTCTTTTTAAAAAGTCTATCCCGCTTCTTCGTTTTTACTACATTTTACTAAGTCTAAAATACAATTCTACTAAAATACAGTCCTTTAGTGTTCAGAGATGCAGAACTTGTTCTTTCAAAGACAAGTCCATTGTATTTCATTATCTCTTAAGCCAGGTTGACACTATATGAGTACACTGTCCAAGTAGGCTCCTATTACTCCACCAACGTAACTGTACCTGACTCTGAGGACAACCTGACTCTGATGACGTCATAGAGAGCCAGTATACTTAGCATAGCAAGCAAAGACCAATAAATTATTATTATTATTTCTATTGAGTTTTTTAAAGAAATCAAATTGTGCATATCAGTATTTATTAGCATATCATCAGCCTGTGTCTTCACTGCTGAAGATATTTATTCATTATTATTAAACATGAAATTTTACATTGAAATTACATTACATTAAATTTTATAGATTTACATTGAAAAAATTAAAATTGTATGACATGTTTTTAGCACATATCTGTATCTGTCAACTCTAAATTTATCCACAAAGTATATTTTTGGTGGTGTATTTGTATTTATTAGAAGATAGAGCTCTGAATTGGTAATTTTTGGAACAAAGTTCCTTTACACTGCTTTACCGCAGTAGGTGTGATTCGAGATGTTACATTCATCATATAAGATTTTTACCCTCTCCATATGTCTTTCTCTGTGTGTGTGTGCATGTGAGTATCGAGAGCGAGACTCAAGCAGATTAACAGCTGTGCAGACTAGTGCGTGACCAGTTGTATAACCTAAATTTTTGATTTGATTTCTTTTTTTTAATTTATTTGCATTGAATATATGATATAAAATAAAAAAAAAATACATGAACTATACAGATTTTATTTCGAATTACATTCGGAGTTTAAAAGATGTGTGAGGAATGTTTATTCCTGACACCTGATGGGGGTCCCCTGACTGCACACGTTTTTATTTCTTCAAATGGAATATTGTGTTCCTTCAACCACACTTCTGTCTGGAGTTTGATACACTTATTGCACTGTGTACTGTAGTAAAGTGCATTGTCTAGCACTATAATTGCATCTTTTGGTATATTTGCTATTAATTTTTCTTTTAACCATTTTTAATAAAATATGGCATCCTTTCATCCTGATAGTTGCCTTTTTATTATTCCATTTGTACTAGTGAGTGAGCGCGCCGCAGGGCAATACATCATAGTTGTGGGGAAGGAGTAAGCGGTTAATCTTAATATATTTTTTTTATCTTAGGTCAAAAATGGATGTCGACATTGACATAGAGGAACATAATGTCTTGGACGATCCCAAGATAAAAACCATTTTCCCAGACTTGACCATTATCAAAACCGAAATCCCTGATATTGTGAAGAATGAGGTCCCCGATTTGGAAGTGGATGGTAATGTATATTATTATTATTATAGCTGTAATCCATACAAGGTTATAATACAGAAATACAACTATCGAGAGTTACTTGACATCAAACTAAACTAACTAGTTGTCTTCAAAACTAAACACAAACAAACAGCTGTGATGCTGCAATAATCTAAAATTAAATAAAACACTGGCCAATATATTCTCCATAAGAGTTGTGGACATATGGAATAGGTTATTACAAGAAATCATTGAATCGTCAACTATAAACAGTTTCAAAATGCAAAAGTATAAAGTATAATTATCTATCTTGTCTTGTATATAAAAATGTATGTTGGTATATCTATCTGAGATTAATAGACTTCAACACCGTTTGACCGATCACCATGGAAGTTGGCACCACATATATGTATTTTTTCATGGAGAAGGTTTTTATGCTATCCACTTTGTTGTAACTCGCCACTAGATGGCGCTGCAGCACATCAACTTCTATACCATTCAACTGATCGCCATGAAAATTGGTATACGTAGGCATTTGAGCACGGAGAATATTTTCGAGCTATCGACTTGTTGTAACTCGCCACTAGATGGCGCTGCAGCACATCAATTTCTATACTTCAGATGAATCGGCGAGTGTGTATGTACATTGTGAACTCTCGCCTCGGACCTCGCTCCAATTTCTCGGTGGGAGGCTCTCAACGAGTGTGTACAGCCACCTTCACCTTCTAAATAATCGGGAGATACCCGATATATAAAGCTCGGAATGAAGGAAAGTTAAAGCTTATAGCACTTCGTTCATTCGGATTTCGATCGGTCCCGAAACTTCTGAAGCGAAAAATCACGAGTAGACCCCATAGGGTTTGAAATTATCCAGATAATTATTCTTGTTGATAATTATCAACGGATAATAACATCATCGGATTTCTATCAACTTCCACGCTAGAGAAAGCAGATGCTGGTCTAGAGTAGAACTATAAAGAGTAAACATTGAAAGAGAAAAGAACTGCGGTGCCTGCGGTGGTGAAGAAGAAAAGAAAGAACTGCGATGCCTGCGACTTGGTTTGTGTGAACTGGAACTCGATCTGGATAAAAAGTACCCTAAATGTTAACCCGGCACAAGCTATAACTACGCTAAGTTTCATTAAACCGTCCAGTAGATTTTGTGCGATGCTCGTTTAGACACACAGAGACAAAATTTTCAAAAATTGTTCTTCAGGCACTGTATCACTCTTAATTTACAATGCAGTGTTTTTTTTTAAATATTAAATGCACAGACACGCCTCTGTTACTATTTCATTATATGTATAGATCACATTGTCTGTTTGTCCACAGAACCTGCAGAATACGATGACTACCAAAACGAAATGGAATGGAATGGAATTTTCGATAATCTTGACACCGGCCAAGATCAAAATCAATTATCATCAGAAATGACATCCTCTGAAAATGAATACCCTTGGTGCAACAAAATTATCTTAGGAAACAGGCCAAATCCCAGTGTAAACAGTGTTGAAGAATCCGTGAGTCCATCTTTTTCCAAAAATTCACACCACGGTTGCTTCCAAACCAGTGTGGTGTTAGAAAATTGGGGTCCAATACTCGAAAAAAGCGAATACTTCTGCAAGGATTGCTTGATTCTCTTCCCAACATTGAATGCCTTGGACAGCCACAAGATGTCGGCACACTCTTTTCTAATTCCCCAAGAGGGCGATAGAAATAAAGCGATCAAAAGTACCGCCAAAAATCGACCATCGGAACACAAGTGCAAGATATGTGAAAAGGTGTTCCTTACGAATTTGACGCTTAAAAAACATTACAGAGAAGCACATCTCTTAAATTCAAAGGCAGTTGATGCATTTAAAATTTGCAATCACTGCAATAATTGCTTTGCCGATGAGAACGCATTGTTTAAGCATTTGTACGAATTGCTTCCGAGTACAGAAACGCCGGTTTTTGAGTGCAAAGAATGTTGTGTCAAATTTAAAAGTAAAATGGGTCTTGACTCTCATGATTGTATAAGTAAAAAGTGTTTAAAAGTCTTCAAATGTGACATTTGTTCGTGCAACTTCCATCAGTTTTCAACTTTTCAAAGTCACATGGTGAATAATCATAAAACGACCCGTCCTAATGCCACAGTCGAACCTTTCGACCCGCAATGTCGGTTCTGTACTACGTCACTTGTATACGACTATTACAATTATCATATCAGGATGACCCACTGGATTCTCTTTACAAAAAAACAGTGTAATAAAACAAATGTAGTTCAAAGTCCTTCCAAAAAAATTGACAAAACTACAGTAACTTTAAACACGAAACGGTTCAAATGTGTGCTTTGCAATGTGGTTTGTCACGATCGAAAGTCCTGCGACTATCACAGGAGAACTGCGCATAAAGATGTTGAGAAACGGGTTCATATCTTCCGATGCATCAAAATCTTAAAGCAAAATGTTGCCGTCAAAAAAGTCATAGACGAAAAAATATCTGCATTGTTTAAATGTAAATACTGCGCCCTGCATTTCCTTTCCTGCATTTCCGCGGAGCAGCACGTAAGACAGTGCAGTGCCAACATCAATCCCGATAAAGTTATCAAACAAGCTTTCAAATGCAAAATTTGCCACAAACTGTTAAGGATTGGAGATGTAACCGCCCATGAGAGAGAGCATTCCCTCATATCCAAGTTCAAAGTCTATGTCGCTCAAGAGGGAATATACAAGCGCATTCTTTGCAAATGTCCTAAATGCCATCTGTATTTCACCGAAAACACGTATGCGGAACACGAGAAGGTTCGAAATTGCAAATCGATTAGCAAATTTTCTCATTGTGACATATGCGATCTTGATATATACAATAGTAACAAGTATATACACCGCCGTCATCATAAACTAGAAAAATTTACTCGCGAAGACTTCATTAAAGTGGATAAAGTTGATTCAAAACAGTTACAAGCCATAGATGAGCCCAAATTGACGTCTTTGAATCCTAAGGTTAAACAGATCAAACGTCGTTTAATATATTGCAAGACGTGTGACTCCTACTTCGGCGTAAACCGTTACATGCAATGGCATAAAGATGCTAAATGCGGGGATATAATGGTCCAGAAGGTGGTATGCACCGTCTGCGGTCTCAAGTTCTTTGAAAAATCTATGTTGACTCACTTGTGCTTACATCGTTTAGGCGTCAAGTTTAAAAATTTAATATTTCTGAGTTTGCACAATTTGCAACCGATCTGGCCAGTCGTGCCAAGTTATCCGACCTGTGAGAAATGTGGTGTATCCATAATCAATTCTACACTGAAGCATTGTTGCAGCAATAACAGTATAGCGTGTGATATCTGTAAAAAGACATATGGGAAAAGTGACTTTGATTTGCACCAGGCTTTCCATGAATACGGCAAAAGTAAACCGAAGCCATATGCCGCGACAGTGGACGCTGAAGATGTTGAAAATGAGTCAACAATGAATGAGATACTGAAAAAGTACAATAAATTGAATGTTCTAGTTTCATGTCCAATATGTAATTGCGTGGCAGATACTTACAGAATTATGGAGTCCCACATTGAAAGGCACAAACGGTCTGTGAGGAACTTTATGGCTAAATGCAAAGTTTGTAATCTACGTTTTGAATCCACAAGCTGGAAGAGGCATAAAAAATTACATTTGACCTCCAAAAATATTTGCAAGTCTTACTTTAAGATCATTGACTTTAAAGCTAAACAGGGGCGTAGTGCATTAACAAAGAAAACCGACGCGACAATGAAAGTTAATGAACAGAAAATTAACTTATATAAATGTGCAGAATGTAACTGCATCTTTCCACACGTAGCCCATGCAAGGAAACACGTTTGCAATAAGAGTCTCACTAAAACCTGTGTCAAATGCAAGCTCTGTATCCCTATAAGTCACTTAAAGAATCATTTGTTACTACATAAGAAAACTCCAAATTTTACGCGACATTTGTCGCTCATTGACTATAAGCCAGAATGGAAAGAAGTCGCAAAACCACAACGGTCAATCAATGAAACGGACGTAGAACTTTACACATGTCCATGTGGGCTAAGTTGCCCCCCGCTACCAAACATGTTACAGCATTACAACACATGTGTCGCAGCTAAAAAATCACCTAACATTCTTGCCGAGCTTAAGTCTACTCAAAACGGTTTGAATGTAGAAGCAACGGAACCCTCTCAAAAGTCACTGCGTCTACAAAACGACCCATTAGAATCCAAAGAAATAGTTCAAAAAGAGCCCCCATCTGTTCTTGAGACGTCGCCCTCCGAAACTCTATACAAATGTTCGCTTTGCAAAACACTATTTGTCCTTGAAAGCATGGCGGTTAAACATGTAGACAAATGCACAGGAAACAACCGCGGCTGCAAGTGTGAAGTATGTGGCTTAGTATTCTATTCCCTGAGCATACAACTGCATAGATTGAAAAAGAATTGCCAAGAACTATCACAGCAGTATCAGGTGACGGAGATTACTAAAGAGTTAGTAGATAAACTTAAAACGTTATACAAGTGTCGGACATGCAACATATATTTCATGAGTTTCGCGGATTTAAGGGAGCATTATTCGGATGATCATACGGTTGCGAACACTGTTCGATGTACACTATGCAAATTTACATTCATTAATCCCCTCCCCCATATAAATCTTCACCATAATAGACTGAAGTATGAACGCCATAATTTTAGTATTAAAAGACCTGATCTTTCTGCGTTCCATCCTGCCAAAAAGAACGACGTAACAATAGATATAGCAAATACAGCAAGTAATAATAAAACCAAAAAGTCCACCAATCAAAAGACAGTAGCTACGATGGTAATCAATGATGTTACGAACTCTTCACCCAGTCAAGTGAAAACAGTTGAAAACGGTTCTCCAAGTGAAACTAGAAATATGCAGTCCTCACCATCCAGTCAAATAACGGTACCTGAAAACGTACCCAGTGAAATAACGACATTGTTCAAATGCGAGAAATGTTCTTTGCACTTTTTGCAATGGGCTGAACTCTTTGAACATGTATTAAGTGTAATGCATAACTCTAATGGAGAAATAGATAAAACTTATTATGAATGCTCGCATTGCAAGCTCGCTTTTTGCGAAGACACTCTTCCTAAGCACATAGTGAAACATCACACAACATATAATGTTCTAACTGAAGACTTTATAATAGATACAGATGTGAGTGCAGCTAGGATCATAGAATATACATCCAAGATTACAATGGAGAGGAACGTTGGCAAATCTAGCGAAGTGTGCAATGTTATTAACAATATCACTTCCAAAATTAAAATTGATGAGAATGACAGACAAAATGAATTTGAAAGCCCCAATCAAACTGCGACGTGTGGACAACGTGTGCAGTGTGAGATTAATAACGGTACAGATGCATTTATAAAATGCAGTTTCTGCCCGAATAGATATGAAACTCAGAAGTTAAAGGAATTCCACGAAAGTTTAATACATTTGGACTGCTTGAAGAATTGCAACAACTGCGGACAAGCCCTTAAAGGAGATATGCACTCGAATAACTCCAGTGAACAATATTGTGTATGTAGAGGTGACAGCAGTGAATGATATCGTAGTGTGTTTTTGTATTGGTAGAATTTGGCCAATAAAGTGTGTGGTACAAAGCAGTGACAAAATTAAAAAAAAAAGTGCTTTTATACTCAGGACAAGGTGAACTTTAATAATTTTAGAAGCTTTAATTATAATAATAATTAAATGAGTTTGCATAATAGTGAACGAGAGGCAAATCGAAAAACTTAAATGCGGTTTAAATGTAGGTTGCAACAACATGGTTATTATTACCTCTTAGTAATTTAAAATTACTTCACTTATTATTGATTAGTATTTATTTGCTGGTCATTTTAATCCTTTTAATAAAATTATAATCGAAGCTAATCCATCAAAATATTGAAACCTGTCACAATATAAACAACTAAGGTAGTTTTAGAAGCGTATCGTTTCGGCTGTGAAGCAAATGTTACTTAGAAGACGGCATGTGTTTATGAACCTTAAATATTGAATTGTCAACGGGCATTCTTTTAGAGGGTACTTTAATTTTTTTGAAATTAATTAAAAGGAGAATGCCCATTTGTAGGCTCCTAATTTTACGATGGAGTATTATAGTAGGGTAATAACTATAATACAAATTTTAATCATGTTTTAAGGGAATCTGTAAGAAACATTTACGCAATTCGGTTGTGGGGGTAATAAATATTTCATTAATTTGTTTAGTAATCTATACATATAATAAAAATGTAGCTGATCGCTGTCTGTACATGGAAGATATATGAGAAAAACTATTATTGGGGGCCTTTATCAAAGCAATAGAACCCAAAACGATGATTGTTAGAATTTTTGTCTGTTTATCTGTTTGTCCGAGCGTTTGTGCGCGCTAATCTTAGAAACGGCTTAACCGATTTAGGTGCGGTTTTCACTAATGTATTGTGGTAAGCTTCACTTAAAATTTAGTGTTTTATTTCAATCAGTTCATAAATAAAAAAGTTATATCAATTTAAAGAATCACGTCGAATAAAGACGGTGTTTGTAAACTAAAGTCCACGCGGACAAAGTCGCGGCCAACAGCTAGTTGTTAATATGTCATAAATATCCTACTTTCGTGACTGTGACTATTAAGACTTTTATGAAAGAATACAGTAATGCAACTATAACATAAATAATCTGTAGGAAGGAGTTACACAATTTGGTTGATTTGGATAATATTTCATCATTAATTATGTTAGTAATTGTTTTGACACAGATTATGGAGACTAGGGCTTTGACCTTGACTGTCAAATGACTGACCCTAAAGTAGCATTTACGAATGTTGTTTCAATTTATTGTATTTCATAATGGGGATGGGAATGCTCTAAAGAATTGTTCAATATAATTCCCAACTCGTAACTCCCGTCACATAAGTGCGGTCCACCCGCGGTAACACTTACCATCACGTGGGACCGCTTGCTCGTCCGCCCACTTCTCTATAAACAAAAAAAAATTGTATTTTAACAAATATTATTTTACAATGTTGAACAAAAACGTTATTCGTTTTATATTGAATGATGTCTTGCTTATGTGATTATACAATCAATACCATTTTTCTTATTACACAAAAACAAACTAAATAGCATACTTCCTAAATGTTTTGTCATTGTCAAAACAACAAAAAAAAACCTAAAAATCGTTATGTAATTCCAATAGAATTTTCTGCGTAATACCACATACGGTGAAAATTTTAACATTATGCGAAATTTTCAGCAAGGAGCCTGAGCTTCATACTTTTCGTGGGCATTCTCCTTTGGCATTACCTAAAGCTTCAGGCACATGGTGTCGATGGTCATTTTAAACTACTGTCGACCAGGCGACTTGTAGTTTGAAAGGAAGGGTATGTATAAGGTTGGTTGTATAAGGTCTCTGAAAAATGTCCACACGACACCACGCGACCTGGCAGCTGGTCAGTTGCTCGCGACTGCTCTGTCACCTTAGCCACACGGGGGCTTTGTTTTTAAATATTTTGTATTTATTCAGACAAGTATAAAGTCTTTTTCAACACCCTTCAAGAGAATGGAGCTTAGCAGTCGTTCAAAACATAGCCCTCGGTGTTTTGCTCTAACCTAATTACACCGAGGTCTGTGCTAGGGTTCACTATTTATGTGTTACTTCGGTGTAGGTGCTTCTTTATTTGATTTTAGTTAAAACTAGGTGTAGATGCATTAAAACCGGTGTAGATGCGCTAAAAACCGGCGTAGATGCACCAATACCGGTGTAGATGCCTTAAAACCGGTATTGATGCATCAAAATCCGATGTAGATGCATTAAAACCGGTGTAGATGCACTAAAAACCGGCGTATATGCACCAATACCGGTGTAGATGCCTTAAAACCGGTATTGATGCATCAAAATCCGATGTAGATGCATTAAAACCGGTGTAGATGCACTAAAAACCGGCGTATATGCACCAATACCGGTGTAGATGCCTTAAAACCGGTATTGATGCATCAAAATCCGATGTAGATGCATTAAAACCGGTGTAGATACAAAACTTTTATCTATGTTATATAACTGATTTTTATAACTGAATATGGTGTTCTCGATTGACTGCGCCTGACCGTGTTGTCGCGCGTCTTCACGCGAGCAGCGATAACGCGTGCCTTATACTTTAATGGCTCATTTATGGTACATAAAGAGAGTTCCTCGACCGCGAGTTTTTGGAAAATCAGTCTAAAGTTAGTATAAACAACTGTTATCATCGAGTTTTCATCATCATGCGAACAGTTGTAGGCCAGAATTGTATGTAGTTCCGTCGCATACGAGAATCGTACACAATATTCTCATCCGGACCGTTCGAAAAACTCTTGTGTAAATCAGCCTTAAGGTGCCTTTACACGAAACGTATATAACCGTTCCAATTCAATTTGTATAAAATGCCTTAAATTAAATAGTGAGGTGATGATTGTACATCATTTGATTCACGGAGATTGCCCTAGATTTAAAGCTAACTGTTGATATATTGATTTGGTTTTCTTTTCAACAAATTGGATTGGATCTGACTATATGTGATGTGCGATTCGATTATGGGACCTCTCGTCGGGTAATCGATAAGGAAATATTTTTATCAATGTGATTATTAAATCGAAATCAAATTGATTGATTGGATTGATTATTAAGAAGACTTTCGTTTTCGCACAAGCATATTACGTGTAATGTCTGAAAATATTTAAAAAAACAAATTTAGATATAAGTACCTACTGTTTTAGAAGTAGTACCTAATATTATTTAGTGGGTAAGAAATTATTTTTGGATTTGAATACAAAAAAATGTATTCATATTAGTTATGTCACTAGATCACAGTGATGGCGTACTTTTATTGATGTACGTGCCACTTTTTCTATAGAAATGTTTAATGAGGCCACGTCGCGCCGTCAACACCGCGCCGACTATTGCTGGCAGCCCCGTTCACAGTGAACTTTGTTACTATGACCACAAATGTAGACGAAAACAGAAATTGTTTCGATTAGGGTACCTAAATTTACTAAATTAATGCCGTGCCTAAATTACATATTTTGTCGCGTGCCATTGATTAATTGTTCTTTTAAATAAATAAAAGAGAGCCTTGAAAACGTAATTATCACTACTCATGTATAACATTATATTTATATCACTGGTGTCCCCGATGTAAGTTTTGTCACAACGAATTATCAATCTATGTATTTTGGTTGATCGATGGTTAGTGATATATATGTATAATTTTATACATAGAATATGTTAATAATTAACTGCAAATGATTTTGTATGTATGCCCCCCCCCCCCCTATCTTATCGCCATATGTAAAGCGTGATCAGAAAAATAAAAAGCTTACTGTGGGGGCGCCACATTTGCTTTTTTCATAGCGCGTTAGCGTTGTCAGTAGAATATATTAGTTTTACGCATCATGGCGAGGTTTTTTATTTTCTTGGTCAGGCTATACTTCTATTAAGCTATTTTTTTTTATGATTTAAGGTTATTTTTGTCTATTTTCTAAGACATGTTTGTTTATTACAAATAAAACTCAATTTATTTGTTTTTTTTATTTATTTTATATCTTCACTCAAATCGATTACAATTACCCTCAGTCCCCCCCAAGGTACTGTACTATTATATTATGTTAGTTTCTCTCCGTCCACTAGGATCCCCTGACGTGAATCCCTTCGGGGATTCATTTGAATTTGTTCTTATTATATACTAGCTTCTAGCCGCAGCTTCGCTCGCGTGGACTAAACAGCTGTGAAAGCTTTTTAACATGATGTATTTCATGAAAATCCACCTAGTAGTTTTTGAGTACCTAATTTTATTGTATTTGTTTGATTTTCCTTCGTAACTCAACATCCTTGTATCATATGAAGATGATACATATACCACTTTCCTTTCTGGACACTTAGCTATACATTAGAGAAAACAAACACAAAAATTTTAAAATCTGTTTCGAGTTCTGTAGCATCTAGACGCCATTTTTTTTAAAATTAAGTGTACAGAGTCGACCCTTTTACTGTTTTATTATATATGTATATAGATGTCCATAAAATTAATTACTCGTAGTCGCACCAGGCAGTGACTACGAGAAAAATAAAGTGCTCGTGGTCACCACGAGTCCGGCCTTATCTTGGGATAGATACCTACATATTTAGAAGCTTTTATTTTATAATTATGCTAATTTCTTTGATTACATCTTTTTTTAGTCTAACACCAACGGTGAAATTGTTAACTGGGCTTGATTTATTTTTTTCTCTTTGTTTGATGCGGCTTCACGGCCAAACTACTGAACCGATTTCGATGAAATTTGGAAGAGATGGGCCGAAATCCGGAGGACACAGGATACTTTTTATCCCGAAAAAAATACATTTTTTTTAATTATAAAACAATACATTTATGGGGGTATGTCATAGGTGTTTTGGATTGGATCACTCAGTACACAGTTTATAGTTCGTTTTATTTATTTAACAATCCATGATACACAATACAAGTTGAATATATATCTAACTCTTAGGAATTGCGTCTCACATCTTTATTATCTGACATTTTATCTCTTGACATTTTCTTACCATAAATATTATCTAGTCCTATTAAATTATTTTAGTGAGCAGTGCGTGTCACTGTCAGGTGGTAGGAAACTCTGTATGATTTATATTTTTTATCTCACACACCACACATTACTTATATTCATAAATCAGCACTGGTTTCCACATTCCTCTTATAAGTTTACAAATAGCAGAATAGATGTTAGTAACACAACATCGCAATTCAAATACAGCCAATACGTAGGTAATTGAATAAAGCGGACACTAGCTTTAAACTCATTCTGGCGTATCTCACTGTGTGATCGCCGTCAATGGCATAAACTGGTTTGTTGCACGTATATACAGGTGAGTTTAAATCGCCATTTTTTTCAATGTGTATTAATAATTATAGTAAATAGCAACAAAAAATACAGATATACTATATATATATAGGCGGTTCTTTTTCCATAAAAATTTTTCGCTGCAATTTGAACAATATCTTATTGCGTATTTTTTTATGGACGAAGGCGGCAGACGAGGATACAGTCCACCTGATGGTAAGTGGATGTAGCCCATAGACATC
Source organism: Sesia apiformis (assembly GCA_914767545.1). Lineage (NCBI taxonomy): Eukaryota > Metazoa > Arthropoda > Insecta > Lepidoptera > Sesiidae > Sesia > Sesia apiformis. The sequence continues at coordinate 666,130 of OU611977.1, read as the reverse complement.
CGCGATACATGCCAACATTGGTCCAAAATGACACGTTGGCACGCCCCTGGATGTGCTGCCTACCTTTAGAGATATAGAAATGGATTTGGAGAAAGAGTTGGGAAAGGAAAATGGGGAGGGATAGGATGGGAATGAACTCTGGCACATCTCACTCACTACCGAAACACGTACGTACATTAGAAAAATAAGATAAAGTGGGAAATGCAGTATATTTCAAGGTAGTCTATGAATGATATGAAAGAGGGGTAACGTGGCCAGTCGAGCGCGCCCAGCGGCTGCTGGAATGCAGCGTGCACTCTCCCCCTCAAAATCCAGCAGTGATATAAATTTACATAGATCCTGTAAGAAAAGTAGTATTCTTTTCTATAGTGAAATAAAACCCACGCGAGAAAAGCCGATATCGAAATAAAACAAGTTATATACATGTATATAGGTAGCTTTTATTGTACTAATCACTAATATATTAAAATGTAAAAAATTAGAAAAGTTGCACAAACATGCGTCTGCGCATACAAAGTTATTCTAAACTGTGCCACACATTAAAGACATTTTTTTGTTGCGTTCGTAAAAGCGATATTATGATTGCTTTAAAGTTTGTATTAGGCGATGCAGGTCACTTTCATAGAAGATCACATTCTGTGAACGTTACATTTTGGCTAAGTCACTTCTTGTAAGTTAAGCGCCTGTACTACTGTGTTACACTGTACTACTGTGTTACACTGTACTACTGTGTTACACTGTACTACTGTGTTACACTGTACTACTGTGTTACACTGTACTACTGTGTTACACTGTACTACTGTGTTACACTGTACTACTGTGTTACACTGTACTACTGTGTTACACTGTACTACTGTGTTACACTGTACTACTGTCTGTACTATTGTATTACACTGTAATACTGTCTATACTACTTACTGTATTACACTGTACCGCTGTCCATACTATTGTATTACACTGTAATACTGTCTGTACTACTTACTGTATTACAGTATACTGCTTTCTGTACTATTGTATTACACTGTAATACTGTCTGTACTACTTACTGTATTACAGTCTACTGCTGTCTGTACTATTGTATTACACTGTAATACTGTCTGTACTACTTACTGTATTACACTGTACTGCTGTCTGTACTATTGTATTACACTGTAATACTGTCTGTACTACTTACTGTACACGGTTTATTGCAATAAATAAAGAAATAAAATAAAAATAAAAACACATTTAAAAAAAATTAAAACAGTACTTAAGTACATTTTGCGGAAAGGTTATTAAAATTTATAAATGTTATTTCCACAGAAAAAATAAAAACAGAATAGACAACTGTACTAAAGGGTGACTCACTCAGACTGTGACTTACTCAGAAAGTGGGCTGGTCAGAATGTGACGTTCGCAGGAAATGGTCTACATGGCCGAACGGCAATATTGTTACTGCAGTGTATTTGCTATTGAATATATTGTCATTTAGCCCCTCTAAAGTAGTGATGATATTTATAAAAAAAAAGTCTGAATCTGTAAAAAAACATCCGGTGGTTACCTTGTAAATTTTAGTTTAAAACATACAACATAACACATCCACGCGCAAAACGGATCGCGGCGGGAAAATTAAAGTGCTTAAGGAGCAGAATGTTGTATGTTAGGATTAGATATCTACAAGAATGAACTACGTAAACAGAAGCGCTTCAAAGGTCAAAGACCTATGCGAGCGAGAAGCGGACGCGTTCAAAGGTCAAAGACCCGAGCGTGAAACCATTATTTTAATGTAATAAATAATAATGAAATGTTAATAATTTAGTTAGACATAATAGTTTCAGTGTACTGATTGATATATTAAAAATATTTTAAACTATTTTTATTGGACTTTATATTAATGATGATGATCTGCAATTTAAGTCTTTAATGTTTGACACATATATATGACGTTGTTTGAGGAAATAAACCTTATTGTTAGTACAATTTTCCATATATTGAGATTTTAGAGACATTTTAGTATCTTAAAAATCACATGTTAGAGGATGTTACTATTCAAACAATCTTAAAACAACGAAATTATTTTAAGTTATACAATCAATGAATTCGTACCGACAATAAGGTTCATATGCTCACACAACGCCATATATATTATTCAAATAGCAAAAAATAATAAATAATACAATTTTAGCATTTATTTAAAATTACTCAATTATTGCTACGAGTATATAAAACTTAAATATCTAAAAATCTATCTAAAAATACTTTATAAAAATTCAAACACTAAAAATATTTTCATGTAATTCGTGTCAACTTTTGACAGATGTCGACATAAGCTCCAATGGGGACTTCCTTGCAGTATATAGGTGATTGATGACGTCACACGATGTGTTTAAATGTTTATAATGTATATGGTTATATCTATAGTCGATTATAGTCAATTCTGCGAGTCGTTTTTGTGCATGTTATTCTTATTAAAGCTGCAGTAGAAGATGCAGACAGTAATTCATTTAATTAAGAGAAGATGTTACAAAATTAAATTTAACTCAATTCCAATAAGGTAAGATGAAAAAAACATTACGCCTTTATTGACGTCACAGATGATCTTAACATTTAAATGAATTAAACTTCATATTTTTTGCAGAATGGTAATTGTAGCTCTCGACTTTCAAACTATGTAAAACCCATTTTGATGCATGTGTACGTGTTTGTATGTGTCTTGTAATATGTATTGTTTTGTTCAATATCAAGAACAAAGAGGGCAATTTTCAAACGATGACGTGTAGTGTTGCGAAAATGGGCGTTATAGACCGAGTTTTTAAAGTTCAAGGGTAAACCCCTGTAGTTAAAAGCTCAATGCTAAGACGGCTAAGATTCTTAGTTCCTTAGCGGAGACTTAGCGCTCGCGCTCAGCGCTTCTGACAACAGTAGTTTGGTTAGCGCCTCGTGCTTCACTTGGGTCAGCGAATATTGGACTGTAGCCATCGGTATCTCCGTCACTCACGCGCGGATGTAATGGTTTATACTCCGTCCACCATGTTATTTCCTATTTGACGTTTGCACGCTTGTCAAGTTCCTTAAATCTTTACAGACAAGTATGCTCCAAACAATATTATACGTTATTGTTGACGTTATCCGAGTCATGCCACAGACTATAAGCTATTACACGTAAAATAAATTGAAAATAAGAGTTTTGAAATAAAAGTATATTTAGAAGAAAAAATATTAGGTCATGTACTATAGTTATTTCTTATTGGCCATAGCCGGTGTTGCTAGAATATAAACAATCTGTGTTTTATTATGATTTTATTACATACTAGCTGTACCCGGCCACACGTTGCTGTGGCTGCCCAACAGATGGCGCTTACTCTGTTTTTGGGTAAAAAGCATGTTTTTACCCTGTGATAGGTATATAAAAACACGCACGTATTCGAATGCAACGTTGTGTCAAAATTTCAAAGCAATCGGTGAAGAACTTTTGGAGATTTCAGATTATGAACAAACGAATGTTTACATTTTTATGTATATATATGTACATAGATAATACAATGGATTTATTTATTAAATTGGTATTAAATAAATTTTGCGATTAATAAATAAATAATTTAAGACAAATATGCGAATGTAAATTATATCAAACTAGAATTGTATCGATAAATAATCGAATCAGTATGAAGCAAACTGGAACATCAATAAGCCGATCTGTTATCGAAAAAATAACATAGTAGATGGAGAATACTTAGGAGAGAAATAGGAGAGTCACCGGCCACGTTGGAATTAAACCGATGTATTGGCTCTACTGTGTTAGTGACGTCACAGACACAACGCGATCCTGTTTCAACTCTTATTTCCAAGTCGTATAACTCAATCAATTTTCAAGGCGATGTATCTGGGTGTATACTCACTAGCCGATGGTTCGTAATGGGATTGTCATGGATACGGTTTGTGGGTTACGTTTTCAATAGACCATTTAATGCACTTTTTTATTAGTAACTGAACGCAAACAAAGATAAAATCAAATACGGAATAATAATTATGTCATTATTTGAGTTTTTGAACTAAAATCTACCACAATAAATGCAAGCGGCAAGAACTTTCAAAACTACCCTCGTTTAAATTCTGCCCCTAACGGCAACGAATGAAATTATTTGTAATAACATCCCAATCTTTTATTTCGGATTCTATTAGTATTCTAATTCGGATACCCGATAGTTTCGGTTGCGGAGCTTCATAACATCCCTACAGCACACACAAAAACGTCTCACTATTCATAATTGATTAAACATCAGAGCCACTCTTAGGAGTAAACACGCACTTCTCTAGACAGTTCTAATACATTTGAAAGGCAGTAAAAATAACGCAATCTAGCGGCTTAAGTGTATCCAGTGGCTTGAGTTATCTAACAGTTGAGTCAGTATCTATCGAGTTGCGTCGGTATTTAGCTTCAATCAGTATCTAGCGGGTTGAGTTGGTATCTAGCGGGTTGAGTCTGTATTTAGTGACTTGAATACTAAGTGAATATAGTACTCAGTATTTAGCGGTGGTATTCTAGTAATTCCGCTAATCAGTATTTAAGTACTGCCGCTAAATATGGAGGTAGCGACAATCTTTAGTGGTTGAAGGCGTAATTTAAAGACTTGAGTCGATTACCCAGTGATTGAATCATTATCTATCAAGTTGAGTCGGTATTTAGCGGTTGAGTCCGTATCTAGCGGATTGAGTCGGTATCCAGCGACTTGAGTTAATATCTAACAATTGAGTCGGTATTCAGCGGGTTGAGTCGGTATTTACTTACTCGTAGAGTATCTGTGGTATGTAATCAATTCTTAATAATTATAATAATACTTCTATAAAACTTACTTTATTGTTTTTATAAATCTTAATCTAACGCGATGAGACCGTTTATATAAAACAAAATAACTGTCGGTATACGTTAATACATTTTTTTTTAATGAATAATCTCGACTTTAAATCAAATTCGAACGTGTAGATCATGAATTAATTCGACTTTGAAACAAAGTTAAACACAGTGTTTCAGTGGTTCAAAACCGTTTCAAAGGGCAGTATCTACAATGATGAAACAACCGAATAAACATTTTTTTACTTGTATGTAAATTGTATGTTTAATAAATAACGGTCCCTCGCAATTCCTATTAAATAATAATATAAGGTCCGGCAAAAATAATATAAAATATTTTAGTATAGACTTAAACTATTACATCTAACTAAAATTAACACGTATTTTATGATTTTTATTTTATTAAGTTAAAAATAAATAATTATTGATAATTAATTTATTCGTATGTGCATAACACTGTCTTGTGTAACAACTGCGTAAAGAGAATCGGGACGCGTTCAAATGTCAGAGACCTAGGCGAGAGAATGTGGATAGTGTTATGCACATACAAATAAATCAATTACCAATTATTTATTTTTAATGCAATAAAAATAATGAAATACATGTTCATTTTAGTTAGATGTAATAATTTCAGTGCATTGGTTGACATATTAAAATATTTTAACCCATTATTGTAGGACCTTATATGTATATTAAAAATGCATATAATTTTCTAATTCTACAGTTCGCTAAGAAAATTTGGCTGTCCTTATTGTACGACATTCTAGGCTTTTTAATACTCGAATATTTTGTAATAGAGAAAAAAAAACAGAGAAAACAATAGATTTTTTTAAATAAACTTTTTTTTTTAAAGTAATATTTAAATACATAATTAAATTTTTAGTGTAGGTACTCATATATATTTTAGGCAAGTCTTTATTACGTTTATATGAGCTGCCAAGACATAATAAATAAAGTATACAACGTGATACGAAAAAACGGATATCATTTGTGGAAAAAAACAAAATAAAAATCAATTATGTGTGCTATATGTATGTGTTAAAATGTAGAAACTACATTCTATATATTCTATCTATTATATTAGAAAAATAATATGAATTTTCGAATAATGAAAAAAAAACACGTTTAATGACGTTATGTTTTTTCTATATATATAACTTAAAAAATGAGCCAATTTCATAAAAAATCACATAAAAAACGGAATTTTGACATTCTGAGCTCTTTTCAATATAATTATTAAATTAGTAATTTCAAATAATAATAAATAAATATGTCTCCCGTGATAATTGCTCAGCATCTGTGAAAAAACACACGCTTTATAAACATTTATACAAGGTGTGTGCGAATCTTACACGAACGTTATTAGGAAAATTATTTGAAAAAAAAAAAAAAAAAAAGAAATCTTGCAAAAAGAAATGATTCGGAAAAATATCTAAAGGTATTCGGACACACATCCCTGTATATACCCACACATGCACACTGTCATTAAAAAGTACAAATTTTTGTCCAAAAAATTCCTCCCTGACGGGGAGGAGCGGGCAGGGGGGGGGGGGGGGTCTAAATAAACACAACTTTAGATTCCTAAAATCCTCTCCAATAATATTGTAATAAACAGAACGACAGGAAAATAGAGAACATATAACTCGTAAAATGAGATCATTCCTAGGTTAATCTAAAATTGTATTTAATAATTATGTTAAATTGGATACAATTATGCACAAGCGCGCCACGAGCGGGGGAATTGTTGAACCTCAATATGATGGGGTCTAGTAAATTGGTCGGTGATCGACGATTTCATACAAATCTCTTTTCCGTCCAGTCTTGGCTGATCTCATGTCAATGATCGAAATTCTTTCTGCTCGTGGCGTGCGCTGTAGTACAAACACAAATACAAAAGTCTTCTTTCCTGTAAAATTTCATTCATTTTTCGCTCGGATCACTTATGCAGAATGGTATCCATTTGTAAGTTTAAAGTAATAATTTTAAATCAATATATGTATTTGATAATTTCAGAACTATCAAAATAAGGCAGTTTCTCAATGATAATTATTATGTGATCGCTAGCTGTTGGCCGCGACTTCGTTCGCGTGGTCTTCAAGTACTAATTCGGAAGCGTTCGCGCGCGTGCGCACTACAACTCACCAAAGTTTCATCGCAATCGGATGTATGGTACGGGGAACGCATACGCATATATTTATAGAGATCTAAAGAGATGATTGTTCGCGGCGAGTGGTGCCTTGTCATTTTATTTAATGTCCACCGGTCACTATGCACATCACTTTATCTTACTCTCGCCCCCAAGTCCAGTGTGTGACCGCTGGTCGATGACGTAACCTCATGACGTACCGGTTCGCGAGAAAACGACGTAGTCGTGGCCCCTATCCACGGCTGTTAATCCGCTACAGAGTCTTTGACACGCCGTCACCGCTGGTCGTGTACCGGTTCGCGAGGAAACCGCGTGGTCGTGGGCCCTATCTACGAGTGTTAATCCGCTACCGAGTCTTTGACACGCCGTCACCGCTGGTCATGTACCGGTTCGCGAGAAAACGACGTAGTCGTGGCCCCTATCCACGGCTGTTAATCTGCTACAGAGTCTTTGACACGCCGTCACCGCTGGTCGTGTACCGGTTCGCGAGGAAACCGCGTGGTCATGGGCCCTATCTACGAGTGTTAATCCGCTACCGAGTCTTTGACGCGCCCTCGTCGCCGCTGGTCATGTACCGGTTCGCTAGACAACGACGTAGTCGTGGCCCCTATCCACGGCTTTAAATCTGCTAGCGAGTCTTTGACACGCCGTCACCGCTGGTCGTGTACCGGTTCGCGAGGAATCCGCGTGGTCGTGGGCCCTATCTACGAGTGTTAATCCGCTACCGAGTCTTTGACGCGCCCTCGTCGCCGCTGGTCATGTACCGGTTCGCTAGACAACGACGTAGTCGTGGCCCCTATCCACGGCTTTAAATCTGCTAGCGAGTCTTTGACACGCCGTCACCGCTGATCGTGTACTGGTTCGCGAGGAATCCGCGTGGTCGTGGGCCCTATCTACGAGTGTTAATCCGCTACCGAGTCTTTGACGCGCCCTCGTCGCCGCTGGTCATGTACCGGTTCGCTAGACAACGACGTAGTCGTGGCCCCTATCCACGGCTTTAAATCTGCTAGCGAGTCTTTGACACGCCGTCACCGCTGATCGTGTACTGGTTCGCGAGGAATCCGCGTGGTCGTGGGCCCTATCTACGAGTGTTAATCCGCTACCGAGTCTTTGACACGCCGTCACCGCTGGTCATGTACCGGTTCGCGAGAAAACGACGTAGTCGTGGCCCCTATCCACGGCTGTTAATCTGCTACAGAGTCTTTGACACGCCGTCACCGCTGGTCGTGTACCGGTTCGCGAGGAAACCGCGTGGTCATGGGCCCTATCTACGAGTGTTAATCCGCTACCGAGTCTTTGACGCGCCCTCGTCGCCGCTGGTCATGTACCGGTTCGCTAGACAACGACGTAGTCGTGGCCCCTATCCACGGCTTTAAATCTGCTAGCGAGTCTTTGACACGCCGTCACCGCTGGTCGTGTACCGGTTCGCGAGGAAACCGCGTGGTCGTGGGCCCTATCTACGAGTGTTAATCCGCTACCGAGTCTTTGACGCGCCCTCGTCGCCGCTGGTCATGTACCGGTTCGCTAGACAACGACGTAGTCGTGGCCCCTATCCACGGCTTTAAATCTGCTAGCGAGTCTTTGACACGCCGTCACCGCTGATCGTGTACTGGTTCGCGAGGAATCCGCGTGGTCGTGGGCCCTATCTACGAGTGTTAATCCGCTACCGAGTCTTTGACGCGCCCTCGTCGCCGCTGGTCATGTACCGGTTCGCTAGACAACGACGTAGTCGTGGCCCCTATCCACGGCTGTTAATCTGCTACAAAGTCTTTGACACGCCGTCACCGCTGGTCGTGTACCGGTTCGCGAGGAAACCGCGTGGTCATGGGCCCTATCTACGAGTGTTAATCCGCTACCGAGTCTTTGACGCGCCCTCGTCGCCGCTGGTCATGTACCGGTTCGCTAGACAACGACGTAGTCGTGGCCCCTATCCACGGCTTTAAATCTGCTAGCGAGTCTTTGACACGCCGTCACCGCTGGTCGTGTACCGGTTCGCGAGGAAACCGCGTGGTCGTGGGCCCTATCTACGAGTGTTAATCCGCTACCGAGTCTTTGACGCGCCCTCGTCGCCGCTGGTCATGTACCGGTTCGCTAGACAACGACGTAGTCGTGGCCCCTATCCACGGCTTTAAATCTGCTAGCGAGTCTTTGACACGCCGTCACCGCTGATCGTGTACTGGTTCGCGAGGAATCCGCGTGGTCGTGGGCCCTATCTACGAGTGTTAATCCGCTACCGAGTCTTTGACGCGCCCTCGTCACCGCTGGTCGCGTGTTCCGGTTCACGAGGAAATCACGTGGTGGCAGACCTTGTCCGCTACTGTAATACCGCGTGTGAAGTTGTGAGCCCGAAGCGTGTGCCTGCCGCCTGCACAGCGTGCTCTGTATGAAGAGGAGAGGTGCCAGGCCCCGCAGCGACCGTGGAAGGTGCCTCCGGCCGGTGCATGCCGGAGGTGTACAGGTACCGTTCTTTTTGAGTTAGCTAGGTCGCAGATTTTACTATTCATCAAAATTTAACTTTGGAGATACAAACGTCCTGAGATCGTGGCATCCTTCGGATTTCATCTGCGCCATCATAGATAAAAAATGTTGAGATAAACTATATCCTACCAAATGGGATGGGATGGATAGTAACAGAAAAACAATTTTCTCACCTATTTCTTCTTCAGACGCTTTCAGTCGGGCTTTGGAATTCCGCCAACGCATGAATTGGACTCGGCTGCTTCTTTTGACTGCCTCTTCGAACTTTTGCACGAACCTCCTCGGGCTTTTCGGGACGAACCAGGGGCTTCTTCTCGGGAGCTTTCATGCGCCACACCACTATTGGGGACTGGGGATTTATTTATTATATTTTAGGGGATATATCATGATAAATAATAATATGCGTGTCACTGAAATAACGCAAGAGTTGAAAATAGATTCTTCTGTATTGAGAGTAGAATCGATTCAAATGGTTTTTACAAATAGGTTTATTTTTCATATCTTATTGTTCATTGACCGACCGATTGGCGCAGTTGGTAGTGATCCTGAATGCTGTGCAAAATGTTCCGGGTTCGATCCCCGGTCTGGTCTTGTCTGGGTGTATATTATTGTTTGTCTCTCTGTGTGTCTCTGGACCCGCGACACAGGGTATCCTATTGCGGGCCATTGAGTGTGGCGTTATTTATTATTATTATTTATTTCTAAATATATCTTTTTAATTCTACGCGCGTCACCGGCGTCCAGTAAGCGCTCTATACTGAGTAATGAGCGCTACGAACGTTTTAGATAGAACAAAATAACTTTGACAGACGTTTGTTTGTAATTTATCCCCTTAAATAATTTTACTTTTCGCTCGAACGGTTATATATTTCATTAGATGACGTGTTTCCAATTTTGCTATATTCCAGTGACACTTTTTATATAATAAAGATAATTGAAGGTCGTTAAAATTAGTCGTTGAACAGTAGATATCATTAATTAAAAGGCACAGCGCAGCATGCAGGCAATTTCTAGAAAAAAATATTTATCTTCTCTAAAAAAAAATATAGTATACGCATAGGAAAAAAAGATAAGTAAGGTATCTTATGCTCGAGTCACGATTAGATTATGAATTACGTAAGGTATCTTATGCTTGAGTCACGATTAGATTATGAATTATGTAAGGTATCTTATGCTCGAGTCACGATTAGATTATGAATTATGTAAGGTATCTTATGCTCGAGTCACGATTAGGTAATGAATTATGTACCTTATGCTCGAGTCACGAATAGATTATGAATTACGTAAGGTATCTTATGCTCGAGTCACGAATAGATTATGAATTACGTAAGGTATCTTATGCTCGAGTCACGATTAGATTATGAATTACGTAAGGTATCTTATGCTCGAGTCACGATTAGATTATGAATTACGTAAGGTATCTTACGCTCGAGTCACGATTAGATTATGAATTATGTAAGGTATCTTACGCTCGAGTCACGATTAGGTTATGAATTATGTAAGGTATCTTATGCTCGAGTCACGATTAGATTATGAATTATGTAGTTACATATAATTGATAATATTAACTACACGTTGTATTATGAAACTTACGAGATTTTCTTCTTCTTGCATTTCATTCTTCTTTGGTGGGTGGGGGGGGGGGATTAGATGAGATGGAGTGGGATGAAGGGATGAGTTTTCTCATCCCATTATACTAGTCACTTGATGGGACGGGATGGGAAATAGAGACTCGTCATTTCTCACTCACTCCCGAAAAACATGAATACCTATATCTCATGTCAAGATTCTTGGTAGTTAATCTACACAAGCAAACGATGACTTATGCGTTTTAAGATAAATTACTTGTCTGTTCTTACTATGGCGTATGCGACTAAACATACAGCGTTATAAAGAGTTTTAAATAACAATAGTGTCGCAAAAAGTAAAATTGTGCTTAGAAAAACCACCTTTCAGTGGTATGGCAATTTAAAAAAAAAAACTGACATCTCAGCGGTATTTTGAGAAATTTTAAATTGTAATCTCCAGAAAACTATCCCGGGATTTTGGTCTTATTCCAAAAATGTGAGGATTGAATGTCACCAATAACGAAATTTTCGGGATAATGATAGTGTACATATTATTAGAGCGAGACGAGTATCTACTCAACGACAGTGACTCTTGTTAACGAAAGTGTCTACGCTAGTCAGTGAAGTGTCTACTCTTGTCAACAACAGTGTCTAAGTTTGTAATTAACAATGCCTACTCTTCTCAACGACAATGTCTACGCTTGTCAGTGAGAATGACTGCGTTAGTCATTGAAGTGTCTAATCTAGTCGGCGACATTGTCTACTCTTGTCAATAATAGTGTCTACTCTAATCAACGACAGTGTCAACTCTTGTCAAAAAAAATATCTACTCTAGTCAATAAAAATGTCTACTCTAGTCAATAAAAATGTCTACTCTAGTCAATAGAAATGTCTAGTCTAGTCAACGACATTGTCTACTCTTGTTAACAACAGTCAATAAGTGTCTACGATAGTCATTGAAATGTTTACTCTAGTCAACATTGTCAACTTTTGCAATGGGAATGTCTACGCTTGTCGTTGGAGTGTCTACTCTTGTCAATAACAGGGTCTAGTCTAGTCAACGACATTGTCTAGTCTAGTCAACGACATTGTCTACTCTTGTTAACAACAGTCTATAAGTGTTTACGATAGTCATTGAAATGTTTACTCTAGTCAACATTGTCAACTTTTGCAATGGGAATGTCTACGCTTGTCGTTGGAGTGTCTACTCTTGTCAATAACAGTGTCTAGTCTAGTCAACGACATTGTCTACTCTTGTCAACAACCGTTAATAAGTGTTTACGATAGTCATTAAAATGTTTACTCTAGTCAACATTGTCAACTTTTGCAATGGGAATGTCTACGCTTGTCGTTGGAGTGTCTACTCTTGTCAATAACAGGGTCTAGTCTAGTCAACGACATTGTCTAGTCTAGTCAACGACATTGTCTACTCTTGTTAACAACAGTCTATAAGTGTTTACGATAGTCATTGAAATGTTTACTCTAGTCAACATTGTCAACTTTTGCAATGGGAATGTCTACGCTTGTCGTTGGAGTGTCTACTCTTGTCAATAACAGTGTCTAGTCTAGTCAACGACATTGTCTACTCTTGTTAACAACCGTTAATAAGTGTTTACGATAGTCATTAAAATGTTTACTCTAGTCAACATTGTCAACTTTTGCAATGGGAATGTCTACGCTTGTCGTTGGAGTGTCTACTCTTGTCAATAACAGTCAATACCGCTGCGACACAGCTATATAAAAGCAGTTCTCTGCCACTTACATAATTCTGCTCCAGCCAGCGTAATGGCAATATATATTCATTAGTTTTGTAATATACTTTTATATATGTATTTAATGTTAAGCTTTTTATACACTAAACTAAATTATTAATAACAGGACTATTGTTGTTTGCGAGGGCGTATGCAGCTTAATATGTTGTTACATTACAGATATCTCCCGTTAGGTTCTGCCTGAACAGGCGTGCAAAGAATAATTAAATAATTAAGATTGAAATCCAATTTGTCAGCATGGTTTCTCATTTTATCTATTGTAAAATGGCTATTTTGTATGGAGACGCGTACGCAACAATTCGCCTTTCAAAGTATAGTACTCGATTTTAATTGTTAAAGGATGCTTACGCACATCAACGTATAAGAAATGCTTAATCAAGCGAACGCATGGGATCAGATGCTTAAGCTTGCGAACGTATGGGATCTCCCATTGAAGCTGAAAATATGCTATAGCAACTGAAAGCATGCTATGGCCACCTATCGCAGCCTTTGATTTAAGATGCGTATAAGTGTGATCAATATCGTCCAGCTAAATGCGGATCGATGCTGACAAATGCGATTTCAGCCTTAATATACTCGTAAATACTAATTCAATATTAATCATAATTGTTTAAATATATTTATTGCAACACACGAGCGCGCCCGCCTTGTTTGTAGTGGTGTGTGTCCGTACTTAGGGGCCGAAAACCGGGATCCCGTATCGCGAAAATACCGGGACATCGGACCGAAAATGATATGACAAAATAACGAGATTAGATTTTTAAAAATCGGTATTTACGTGATAATATAACGTACTGTTTTTAAGTTTTAAAGTTATTGAAGCGCTGCCGGCCGCCATCGATGATTCCTTGTGAAAACAATCAAAGTTGGTCTCAACACTTAAATATTTAGACACAACATACAGAGATCTTGTTCCTTCTGTTTCATCAAAACTAAAACACCATTTCGAACATAAAAACCACTGATTTTCATTTTGAATTTCGAAAATATCTGAATAACGATATTCGTAATATTTTAATACCGTTAGTAGTAGCGGTTTTGGTTTTGATGCGTAAAAAGAGACCTTATATCCTGCACAATACGCCTTTAAATAGATTCGACGCGACAGTTAAGCTTTCGCTTATACGGATATTTATCAACAAGTTATCATCAAAAGCGCTCGTGAGTTGCAAGAACTATATTTACGTTGTAAAGTCATCCACTTTTCGCCATGTGTTGTAGGTATACGGAATACCGTAAAACATACACGCACGCACGCACGCACGCACGCACGCACGCACGCACGCACGCACGCACGCACGCACGCACGCACGTACGTACGCACACACACACTGCTTACTTAATATTAACAACAGGGGGATAACAAAGCGGCTGCCACAGGCGGTGAGGAACTACACCATCTCTGAATGAGTGGACTCGCCGAGCCACTCGGCCGGCGTGCCGTTTTAATGTCATACATCGCTCATGCACACGGCATATGCATATGTCTGAGAAGGGCCATGTGAAGCCAGTATAGACTAGTGTATATCGAGAGGGCTGATTGCATTGCTATCAGCGGTATATATATATACTTACAGCAATAGTTCCCTGTCTGGTGTACTTGGTGGAGGCGACGTATGAAGCTTTCACTGTGAGAACCACAGCGTTCATCAAGTTTTTGGCAGCTTGTATCAAAGATGTGGCACTGTCCAGCTGATAATTAAAGAAATACGTAAATAACGCCACACCCAATGGGTCCACACTAGGATTCCCAATCTAGACCTAATTGTTATATTATTTTAAGTGTTTCGGAAGGACATTTTGGCGGGAAATTATACAAGAAAAAAAAAATAGTGTATTGTGCGTTTTGTGGTTTTATAGTGACAGTTTAGTAAACTTCAGTGTTTTTTTTTTGTGTGTGGTGTTTGTGATAATCAAATAAAAGCATAGAACTGCCAGGGATTAAACTAAGGAAACTAAATTTTTTAAAGTGGGAAAATATTGTCCAACGTGGGCACATGTTGTCCAACATGACCAAATATTGTCTAACATGAAAAAATATTGTCCAGCATGGCCAAACATTGTGGAACGTGGCCAATTATAGTCTAACATGATCAAAGATTATCCAACACGAGCAAATATTGTGCAATATGCACGAATATTGGTCAACACGGTCAAATATTGTTCAAAATGGTCAAATTCCATAATGGAATGATTTCTTTTTTGTGGACGAAAGCGGCAGACGAGCACAGTGCAACCGGTGGTAAGTGGATACTGTCACCCGTGGACACCCATGATACATGCCAACTTCAGTCTAAAACGACAAACGTTGGCACACCCCCGGATGCGCTGCCTGCCTTTGAAGATGTAGAATAGATACCAACGCTTTTATAACTATGCATGTTTCCTATTTTATATCCAGTTTCCTAGATTATATCTTCTTTAGTCTATTACTGGTAAAATTGGTAAAATTATGTATTGTTTATTGTTTTATTGTTATGTACTGTTTAAAATAAAAATAAAAAAACAGTGTAAATGGATAGCAAGTGCAATGTGCAACGTATACTCACCCCACTGACGATGAGCTCTCCGGATATATTCTGCACATCGGCTTTCACTTTGCTCGTGATCTGTATCTGGTGGCAGTATAACGCTATACGTTGCAAGTACGCCAATAGATCCTGTTTCGTTGATGACTCTGGACACTGGACAAGAAATAATTTACCTTCAGCTGAATAATCGTGGAGATTTCGCTAAACTCAATATATGAGATATATAAATAAATAAAAAAAATAGTTATAAAAAAGTACGTTTAGAACGTAATCTAAGGCTGCGTCCAGAGTGGGCGCAGGGCGGAAAGCGGGAGCGGAAAATACGGCGTCGCAATCAACTGTTTTGTATAGGCGATGTCACACTCATAATTAATGTTTTTCTTGAAAAAAATCTACATTTTTCACTTAGGGTATTTGTATATACATATACACACACACACGTATGTGTTTATATACAGGGCCGTCTTAAGTCTATTCTGCGCCGGGGTGCGGGAGTGTATCCTAAGACAGTCAAACATCCTATTGTGTATCCTAAGACAGTCAAACATCCTATTGTGTATCCTATGACAGTCAAACATCCTATTGTGTATCCTATGACAGTCAAATATCCTATTGTGTATCCTATGACAGTCAAATATCCTAATGTGTATCCTATGACAGTCAAATATCCTATTGTGTAATTGTTTACTATAGCGTTATATTTTTTCATTACCTTTAAAAGGTGAGCGCCCGGGGTGCACCGCACCCCTTGCACCCCCTGGTAAAGACGGCCCTGTTTATATATTTCCGTTAAACATTTTTTTTTTATGGAATAAGGTGACAGACGAGCATACAGTCCACCTGATGGTAAGTGGATACTGTAGCCCGTAGACATCCGTGATACATGCCAACATTAGTCCAAAATGATAAACGTTGGCACGCCCCCGGGTGCGCTGCCTACCTGTGGAGATATAGGAATGGATTTGGAGAAAGGGTTGGGAAAATGGGGAGGGATAGGATGGGAATGGGCTCTGGCACATCTCACTCACTACCGAAACACGTACGTACATTAGGGAAATGAGATAAAGTTGGAAATGCAGTAATTTTGTCTCCATTACCTGTTCAGCAATTTCCCTGGTCAGTTTGTCAAGTTTAGTACCAGCTTCGGATATTTTCTTGGCTGCGTTGATCACATCCATAGTGGTTTTGAGAGGACCGCGACCTCTGAAATTAACGATATTACACTCGAATTAGAAAAAAAACAATGTTAGCGTAAAAAATTAGAGCTTAGGTGATCTAGGACCTAAATATAGGCATGTATGTATGTATCAGCCTATAACGTCCCACTGCAGGTCACAGGTCTCCCCTAGTAAATCACTGGCGGATCAGACATCAAAAAATATTGTTTTTGGGCTCTGTATCATTCTATATTATTGCCGACCGATTGGCGCAGTTGATAGTGACCCCGTCTGCTGTGCAAAAGGTTCCAGGTTCGAATGCCAGTAGGACATACATTTGTTAAAAAAAAAAGATACAAATACAGTAATCCCCCCTATAACACGGTACTCTTATAACGCATTTTCATATTACGCGATTTCAATCCCCCGTATAACACGGGCATTCCCCCATATAACGCGGGGATTTCCCACATTATATTTCTGTATGTACTGTGAAATTTATAATGATAGTGTAATTTATTTGAAATTAACTGTTTTTTTAGTTCATATGCATAAGTTTTTTATTTAAAATGTTCTTAGTTTAGTTTGATTTTAATAAAACGTACATATTTCGTTCATAATATAGTTTTTTCTTAATATTCGATTTAAACCCCCTTTAGCGAGAAAAGTTAAACGTGAATAATTTATACGTAACGCGTTATACGGGGTCGTGAAAACGCGTTATACGGGAATACTCCTACAACACGTTTTCCTATAACGCGGAACCAATCTACCGTGTTATAGGGGGATTACTGTATATGTTCGGGTCTGGGTGCGTGTTTGTGATCGTCTTTGTATGTCTCTGAACCCACTACACAGGGAATAATAAGTTACAGCAATTCAATTCATGTATTCCTCGGTGTACAATAGAGTACACTTACTCAAAGTTCAACATAGCCAAATATTGTCCAACATAACCAAATATTGTCCAACATAACCAAATATTGTTCAACACAGCCAAAACCTGGCCAAATCACCTAGTGAAGTCCGTCATCTCGAGCATGATCATGCACATGTGCTTGGCGAGCGTGATGATGTCATTTCCGGCGTCATCCCATTTCCCAACCTCGTTGTCGAAGGTCATCTTTTCCCGACGGAATAATTCCACTTGTTGTAGGATTTTGCGCTTATCTTCCTCCGTCATTTTGCGCATTGCCTCCTAAAAATAAAAAAGTTAACAATATATTTATTAACTTCAGACAACCGAGGCCAATACAATATAATACCTTACTTAACCTAGGAATACATATAAATCCAACATGACCGAATATTATTTGTAATGGTACTGCAATTGACCCCCAAAAAGCCGTCAAAAGACGACGAGGTGACCACGACGAGATGACCACGACGAGATGACCACGACGAGGTGGCAACTTGTTTTTTTTTGTGGAAATGATAGCTTGCTTTTGCATCATATATAAAGGGATGATACGAGTTGTTCCAATGCAAGAGGAACGGGGGTAAATCACTCTCCAAAACTGCGTAGTTTTAATCTTTTTTTTCTGTGCGATAAATCTGCTTGAAAAATGAGATCCAGTAGGTTTTTGATGTTGCTAAACTCGAATACGGTGTCAAAATTAAGCTGCGCCCTCTTCGTCCGTAATCGCCCGCATTTAATGGGTGCCTAGTGCAATTTATGGGAGATTGCAGTGCTATAAGTTGTTTTGGACTCACCCTGGCGTTGGTGATTCCACTGATGTCGGGATATTCGTCGACTCCATGTTCGCCTGTGTGTGCACTAGCTAAAAGCACAACAATTAAATTTAGTAAATTGCACAGTAATTGTATTCAAATCTGTTCCATTCTAGTCCTTATTACAAGCGCGTTAAGGTACACATGGGTGCACATTACCCTGTTGCTGAACTTATTAAAATTGATGAAACAAAAGGAAATAAAAATTATATTCTGTGCAAAAAGTGATTTAGTATTTATTGCAACGAATAATCTGCAACTTTTTACCAAATATTTCATTCAATATTACAGGGGCGTATTTTGGGAAGTTACAAAAGAACTATTTACGAACGGAATTATCGTATTACAATAAATTAGAACTCTTGAAAAAAAAAAAGGAATTAAAAATCACATTCTGTTCAAAAGGTGGGTTCGTTAAGTTGATTTGAAACTGTAAAATCTTTCGATCTTTTGACTCAAACATTTGAATCATTTTAAAACCCATAAATTATTAGGTTATCTGACGTTATCTGAGCAAAGGGACCTTATTGTCGGTACGAACTTACTGACTTAGCTAATATTTTATAACTTAAAATTTCGTTGTTTCAATATTTTATTTACCTAAATGGAAACATGTTGTAACATGTAGTTTATAATTTTTAAAAAAACAATAGAAAGGATATGTTACTTTTGAAGATGTCACTGGGCTCTCTAAAAGAGATAAAAGTTCTTGTAACGTCACGTAATATTTGTGTGCACGTGAGTGACCACGGTTATATCGCTAATTTATTGCAAGAGTGTCATTATTAAAAAAAATACGAGTAATTGATAAGAAATATCAGAATCAGAATATTTATTTGCAGGAATATACAGGAATACACAATGTTGGAATTATGTTTATATGTCCCTTTTGTATTCCGCCAAATTACTAGCGTGCAATTATTGATAAAAAAATATATCCTTAATTGATATATTTTTAGTGTAAAACCTTCATTAAATGCTGCTTAATAAGTTCACTGGCTATTTTCGTTTGCCACTAAAAATATAGCAAGTTGGTATAATAAAACTGCTCTCATTTAAAGGCATTGTCATAATAAAACTGCTCTCATTTAAAGGCATTGTTATAGTAAAACTGCTCTCATTTAAAGGCATCGTTATAATAAAACTGCTCTCATTTAAAGGCATTGTTATAGTAAAACTGCTCTCATTTAAATGCATTTTTATAGTAAAACTGCTCTCATTTAAATGCATGTTTTTTTTTTAATTATGTATGACAGTATTGCAATAACTGAGCAATTTAAAAGGCTTGAATTTAAACGAGCACCTAATATTTTACATCTGTAGTATTAGATGAGCACCAAATCGTGATCAACAAAATGTACTGTTTGTAAATAACTGAAGTACACATCCCGGCCGAAAGTAATACACATCGGCTAGCTTCGGTTTTGTAGAGCGTCGTCTCTGCCGCGTGCCGATACGTCGCTGACTGATTTACTGACGATTGAGACGACGCTCTACAAAACCGAAGCTAGCCGATCGTAGGCGATGTGTATTACTTTCGGCCAGAAATTGTAAATAATTTTAATTCACCAAGAATATCATCACCAAGTCGATGGACTCCTATATCTAGAACCTCTGTCTTTAAATTTGCTGACATCGATTTGCTGTTCATTCAATATTCTGCTTATTTAATTATATCTCCTAAATAATAATTAATTAATAATTAACATTGAACAACGTCATGCACCCAAATGAACCCAACACAAAAATGTAACACAAAGCACGCTATGATTAATCATGAAGGTGAGTAAATGGTACAGTGAAATCAACGAGACATGAGCTTTGCGTTAGTGTGAGTGCACACCGTTACTTATATACAAGTGTGAACCATTTCGACAATCGGATTGGACAATGTGGCAACCACTCGCACAGATGCAAAGCTTACGTCTCGTTGCGACAATCGGATTGGACCAATAAGCACCCGCTTACACAGATGCAAAGCACGTGTTTCGTTGGTTCCATCCGAAAAAAAAAAAACTAAACTTTCGCTAATTTTCGTAAGTTTTAGAAAAAAATCTATTCTTTTAGGTTTTTTTTTTCTATATCAATGGATTCTTTGGCAACTTACATCGGCTACGTGTCTCCATGGTCATATCTTCAACTGGTTCGAATTCTGTATCTGTGTCCAAATCGTCGCTGGTCTAAACATGCACAACACAAACATTTAACATGCTATGACAAATGACGACAGACAAGATTTGAGTGTTTTTTGTCCAAATATTAACAGCACAGAACAAATTTTTCGTATTAACAAACATAACACGTCATATACCTATCAAATTTTCTACGGATTCTGAAAGAACCTCAGAAGATTCCGAGGCAGAAGGATGCCGCACCCTATAGACAAACAAGATAAGTGCCCCCCCCCCCCCCCCCCCCCCCGCATCCCTGCAATCGCGCAGACTAGGACTCACGTATTTTGTTTCTAGCTGAGTTAAACCACTCTCACATAACGTATTAACAAACATAAATACATACCTATCAAATTTTCGACGGATTTGACATCTACTTGTCTTGACTTTGACTTGACGTTTCAATTGAGATAATGTCAATGGTCTCGAATTGGCTATGGTCAAGTTATAGTTTTTTCATCTCTAGAAGGTGGGTTACGTTTATTAGCGTACTTAAGTTTACCCACACTAAACCAAGGTACATGCACGGACACGACTGCTACTAAGCGAAATCAGTCTTCGTAAGATAAAAGTTTTTCATCTCGGTTGGGTCAAACTTCTGAGTCACTAGTTCAGTCATCTAGTGACTGTGATGTAACTCAGCCGAAACGTGGAGTGAAATAAAATGGTGAACGACTGGCTTAATCATTTAAATGTCAAACGGGACACGAAAATTTGAAAATATTTGACATTTGTAAGCAAATGCAATAGCAACAAATCGAACGCATGTCCTTTATGAATAAGGGCCCTATTAGTGCATGTTCTATGCCATTATACGTAAGGACACGTTTTAAGACGACATCTGAATAACTCATTTTATAACAGGAGAAAGTTTTAGTTATCGCTTATATTAAAGTTAAGCGTGGCTATCTTCGCTTATTGTTTATCACCATAAGACATTGGCTTTTCAATTAAGTAATGTAGAATGTAAGTCATTGAAAACGATATTATTACAAATGCTTCTTTTGTCAACATAATTAAACCCAATTATATATTTTTAGGATGTATTGTTTTGAAGCGAACCTCATGTTTTGGGCCATCAATTTAAAAAAGGTACAAGTTGATTTGAATCAAAATTTGTGTGTAGACACTATTGAAAAGTTTAAAATGCGTGGGGGTAAATATAATTAATTAAATAATTCCTTCTGAACTGGGTTTAAAACCGCCACAACGCTTAAAAACGGTACAGAACGCCATAACCCACGTTTCTACCCCCGAATAAGCTTAAATTTAAAAAAAAAAGTTTTATAAATATAACCAAACTAAACTTTTGAGCAAACAGACAACTAAAATTTGGTACTGTATAAAAAGGCTTTATACATGTCAAGACAAAAATTGGGTAAATTTAAATTGTCCTAGAGAATGTACCTGTTCAAATGCGACAAAAATCGAATATAATATATTATATTAGTTACAACGATTTCACCAACAAAACAGGCACAATGCGAATTTTAAATCACCAACACGAAACATGCGCTTGATTCTTGAATTTCATTGATCTTACATGCGATGAGACTATGAGCGCAGTTGAAATGGTCTGCAGATGCAGGTTATGGACTTGTAGTAGCTGTTTAACGATCTTTTAGAACATATTAACAATATAGATAACAACATGGGGGGGAGAATGCACGCTGCAATCCAACAGCCGCTGGGCGCACTCGACTGGCAACGTTACCCCTCTCTCACAGGAAACTACCTTGAAATGTACTGCATTTCCCACTTTATATCTTATTTCCCCAATGTCCATTGTACGTGCGTGTTTCGTAAGTGATTGAGATGTGCCAGAGCCCATTCCCATCCTATCCCTCCCCATTTTTCCAACCCTTTCTAAAAATCCATTCCTATATCTGTAAAGGTAGGCAGTGTATCCGGGGGCACTGCCTACTTTGTCATTTTGGACTAATGTTGGCATGAATCATGGATGTCTACGAACTATAGTATCCACTTACCATCAGGTGGACTCTATGCTCGTCTGCCGCCTTCGTCCATAAAAATACATAACTGAGGAGAAGGATGCTGCACCCTATAGAGTCTATAGGCACTTGTTTGTTTATAGTATAGACAAACAAGTGACCCCCCCCCCCCCCCCCTCCGTCCCGCACCCCTGGAATCGCGCAGATTAGGACTCACGTATTTTGTTTCTTGTTGTTGTCTCACTAGCTGAGTTAGCCCACTCTCACAGGACACAGGCGAGAAATAACAATATATTTTTGGAGTGAGTTAGAGTTGCAATAGCCCTTCTCCCATCGCATCGGCTCATCTATCATTATCTTTGCGATACATTTTAACGTCAGTCAACAATATCGAACATTGGCAAGCCGCAGATACTTTCTTTTGGAAAATCAGGAATAAGGATGGGAAGGAATGATAATGAGAACGGTAAACCAGGATGTGATGAAGGTAAAGGTAAGTGGATACTGTCGTCCATCAGACATCTGCGATACATGCCAACATTAGTCCAAAACGACAAACGTTGGCACACCCCCCGGATGCGCTGCCTACCTTTGGAGATATAGGAATGGATTTGGAGAAAGGGTTGGAAAAATGTGGAGGGATAGGATGGGAATGGGCTCTGGCACATCTGACTCACTTACGAAACACGTACGTACAATACCCCTATTGTACAATATAAGATAAAGTGGGAAATGCAGTGCATTTCAAGATAAGTCTTCTGTGAGAGCGGGGTAACGTGGCCAGTTGAGCGCGCCCAGCCGTTGTTGGACTGCAGCGTGCACTCTCTCCCTGACAATTATGTCTGATCCAGTGTAAATATTTATTATAATGTTCTTTTAAACCATAACAATAAGAGATCACGGGAAGCAGAATGAGAAACCGTAAATGAGGATAGGCTGGGGAAAAAGGCCCAGAAAATTCTCCCGTAACATGTTGTTTTTTTTTTTTTGCCATCGTTAAACAACCACCACACACCGCCCCAGGACAGACACAACCAATCACACATGACAATCGTCATTATATCCCCTCACATTTGCTCCTGGTCTCCAATGTGTAGTGCTCATCTAATTCCACGTCCTCTGGGTCGAGGTCCTCCTCTTCCTATATTTATGGTAATGCCGAAAATTAGGTAAGTAAATTGTATAAGTACGACACATTTATGATTCCAATGATCATTAGGATTTTTATCTTTAAAATGATGTAAACTCTGGTACGGGTTAAAAATGCAGTCAGGAGAATCATCGCTCAAGATATTAGGCGTCACCTTTCTTGACCAATAGTGAAATAGTTCCAAGAATACTAAAGAGCACTTATTGGTCAGAAAAGGTTGAGACATTGTAGACATATTTAGAAATTTGTCCGAGGTTGTGTGATTGAATTATAATCGACTGGCTTTGAGTGAAATCGCTAGAAAAATATCAGAATTGCGCTAGGGCCAATAGTGTTGTTCGTATTGTCGACGATCCCATTCTCACGGGCGGTTTAGAACCCCTCAGCGTTCGGAGAGATGATGCGTCTCTTTGTGTGTACTACCGCCTGTACAATGGGGAATGCTCGGAAGAATTGTTTAATATAATTCCCACCTCGGGTTTCTACAAGCGCACCGCCCGTCACAGAAGTGCGGTCCATCCGCATTTCCTAGATACGGAGGTGTCGCGCACTGTTCGGTCCAAAAATAATTTTATATCGCGAACCCGTAGGCTGTGGAACGAACTGCGTCAAGAGGTCTTTCCATTAAGCTACGACATGGGGTTCTTCAAGAGAGCAGTGAATAGGATTTTGCAAGGTCGGCGGTGCGCCTTGCATACCCCCTGGTGTTGCATGTGTCCACGGTCGGCGGTAACACTTACCATCACGTGGGACCGCTTATTCGTCCGCCCACTTGTTAATAAAAAAATAAAAATAACTGTTATTAATAATAATCTATTAATTAAAGGCTCGCGCATATTACGGTGGGTAGAATCACTTTCATACATTTTGTATAAACCATCGTTCTCTTTAGGCGGGCCGCAGCGCAGCGCACGGCCGGATCGCTTTTATAGCCTGTATTTATGCGCTGCGACGCGGCCCGCCTCATTGAAAGAGCGCAGTTAACGGATGCAATTCGAGAGTTATTCGCTTTTCGACGGCATGAAGAATTGAATCGCGTTGAGCTGCGGCCCGTCGCGTCTGTAATGTGCGTTATTGCAGTTTTGCAGTTCGACGCGGCTGTAATGTGCGCGAGCCATGTTATTAACCCTGTACACAATAATTTCTTATGGCTTTAGTAATTATTATCAATACGTAATGTCAAGAAACATACAAAGTTGGATAAAACAAAAATATATTTTTAGTGAACTAGAACACGTAGTAGCCTCACGAGCTGGAGGTCAGCGCACTCGTTTGGCTAGACCAACAGAAAAGTGCGGGGTGTCGCGGGGAGAGACACGCGCTACGAGTGCGTCACTACGAATTCTCATTACTGTCTCGTAGTTGATTTTTAATTTGACCTTATGTATTGATACTAATGCCCAATGATAAAGGTGTCGCTCTAAAACCATTACAATTTCAATATGTATGAAAAATAATAATAATTATTATTATTTCTATAATACTCACCCTATTCATAAGCACAGCGCGCCGTATCTCCCTGACAGCGTCGTATACCAGTCGCGAAGCATCTATGAAGTCATTTTCGTCGAGACCTGCGCCCACGCCGCCGCCTAGAGCAGAGACCGCTGCGTCCACGCGGACGGCGAACTTTGACATCACTGGGGACAAGGGAATAGAAAGTTCATATCACTTATATAGATGAAAAAAAAAACTGCTTGTCATGAAAAAAGAGACTGATAGATTGGGGATATTAGTCCCATTTGCAATGATACAATACAATGCAACCATCCCCTGCAATATCCACTGTTGGGACATACGTGCCTCTCGTGTACACTGTTTTGTGCATGAGGGATGTGAGGCCTTAAAACGGCACGCTCGCCGAGCGGGTTGGCGTACCCACTTTTTTAGAGATGGTGTAGTTCCTCAACGTTTGTGATAGCCGCTTTGTTATTCCTTAGGCGCCTTTTAAGACACCCCACGGGAAGAAAACGGGGTGGTGCTGTTTTAGAGGCGGCCGACACGACACGACACGACAAACTTTTATTAGATCGTTATTTCGTCCCTGCCTTGCATGACTGAGTTTTATAGAGTTTTCAAAGAAATCTGCCTAATGAGTAGGTCACAACATTTGAATTCCGAAAACATTACAATACATCCTGTCTAAGGGTCACCCGTGTCCAAAACACCACTCGACTGGCCACGTTACCCCTCCCTCATAGAAGAATACCTTGACATGTACTGCATTTCCCACTTTATCTTATTTCCCCAATGTACATTGTACGTACGTGTTTCGTTGGTGAGGGAGCTGTGCCAGAGCCCGTTCCCATCCTAACCCTCCCCATTTTCCCAACCCTTTCTCCTAATCCATTCCTATATCTCCAAAGGTAGGCAGCGCATCCGGGGGCGTGCCAACGTTTGTCATTTTGGACTAATGTTGGCATGTATCGCGGATGTCTATGGGCGACAGTATCCACTTACCATCAGGTGGACTGTATGCTCGTCTGCCGCCTTTGTCTATAAAAAATATATAAATACATAACTGGAGAGAAGGATGCTGCACCCTATAGTATAGTACAGGGGTCGGCAATTAATTTTACGTGGGGTCCAGATTATTAAAATGTTTCAATCGAAGTCCAGAAAAAAAAATTAAAAGCAACTCTGTATGCCAAAAGAGAAACGTCAATAAAAACTATCTATAAATAATTATTTTCATGTTTATTAAAGAAGCCATAATAGAACATAATTAAATATTGCTCGTATTAATTAATTTACTATCTACTATTGAAAATGCATCACATTATGCAGATTGTACAATAGAACTAAATGAATAGAAATATAGAAAGGTAGAAGGTCCAGTTTTATACCATCTGTGGTCCGGGTCCGGACCGCGGTCCGCCAATTGCCGAACCCTGGTATAGTATGTACTGCATTTCCTACTATATCGTATGTCCCCAATGTACGTACGTGTTTTGGTAGTGAGTGAGATATTTTGGAGCCCATTTCCTTCCCATCCTATCCCTCCCTATTTTCCCAATCCATACCTTAATCTGCAAAGGAGTATACAGCCTGGTGGTAAATGGATATCGCCCATGGACACCTGCGGTACATGCCAACATCAGTCCAAAATGACAAACGTTGGTGCGCGTCACCGGATGCGCTGCCTACCTTTGAAGATTGAGAAATGGATTTGGAGAAAGGGTTGGGAAAATGGAGAAGGATAGGGTAGGGCGGGAATGGGCTCCGGCATATCCCGCTCACTACCGAAACACGTACGTACATTGGGCGAATAGGATAAAGTGTGGAAACGCAGTACATTTCACGTTAGGACCTACATTATTTTATATTTTAAATCGGCTCTGAACGCGTATAATAAAGGTTAGCTTTAACCTTTTATTCGCACTCGACATTTCGGCACACTGGCCGTTGTCACGAGTTGACTGAAGGGGCCGGGTAGTCTAGGATTGGAGCCGCGAGCAGTTTCATCAACTACCCACATCTGACCTCCACATTCGGAAAGGTTGCGACATAGTCCGCGGAAGTCGAAAACGTCGAGTAGCAAATAAAACGTGAACAGATACCGTTATCATACGCGTTCAGACCCGGTTTACAATATAAAATGTATACGAACCGCGAAAGTTTAAAAGGTTATAGACCTACTGTACATGTACAACCATGATGTATTGCTGTTGAACGGTCATAGAAGGCGCGCCATGTCCACGTATTATGATTAACAATTCAATATGTAAAATTAATTTACCTATTCTAAACTAGATGTCGCTCCTCACTCATATGTAAAATCCTGTAACACGCTATTGAGATTTTTCTTTCTTTACTTAGACCATGCCAATGTAAAAATTTTAGTGAACAATAAACGACAAGGAAAAATGTATTGTTTCATTCGTACACCTACATTATATTATTCCAGAACATTAATGAATAAATAGATAATATAACACCTGTATTTCAATCAATCCGTAGGTTGTTTATGTGTAGGTAATAAATACTCTTTATTGCTAATAAATGGTGATTACAAGTACACACATCATAAATGACGGAATACAATAAGCGACCTTATCGCTTATAGGCAAACTTGGGACAAATGAAAATTATACCTTCTATAAAAATTATAATTTCAATGCACATATAAAATTATTTATGCATTAGAGATGTCTTGACCCCGTGACCCCTCAGATCCAAGGTCCGCGTTAAGACAAACGCACACTTGACATCGAAGCGTCCTCACATTTACCGAGTCAAGGTCGCGGTTATGTCACAGTGAACTTGACGGGTCATCAGTGTGACGCAATGATGTACAATTTTTACGTGGAAAATGATGTAGGTTTTTTTTAGTGAGAAGTCGTAGAAATATACCTATTGAAAAGGTCAGTCAATTAGTTTCGTGTTTCGAAACATTTCCATATCTCCGCTGGCCGAATATGGAACTATGAAAAAAATATTTTTCATCCCCCTATCTCGGAAAGAGTATTTTTGCTCTTCGATATCTGAGTGCAAAAGCCGTTATTATCCGCTAGAGGATAAAGTAAATTGAATTTAGAACATCGTGTGCACTAAGTTTGTGAATTCAAAACATCATTAAACCTATTTACTTCTACCTCCATGGTGCCGAATTTATCATACAACCTTTTTTAATTTGTTAAAAACTCAGACTCGGAACCTTCTTGGTGTACTTTGTTTTTTTTGCATTTAGTCATTTCCTCGCTGAGGTGGGATGAAAAGTTACGTGTTGCACTCGAGTGCAAAGATTTTTCACCTCGTGCTCTTTTGATTCCCTCGCTAACGCTCAGGATTCGGTCATCAAAATTGAGCACGCGGTTAAAAAGCAACTTTGCACTCTTGTATAACAAATAACTATTCTTTGGTTTTGTATACCTATCTATACAAGCCGTATTAGCCGTGTGGCTATCGGCTGGCTATACAATAGCACCACATCGGGCTATCTTCCCGCGGCTGTCGGAACAGAGCGACTAAGTGATAAGCTGCAACTACAAGCCCTGAAGAACTACACCAACTGAAAATGAGTGTAGGTACTCATCAACCCGCTTAGCGAGCGTGCCGTTTTTAAGAGGTCACACTTCCCTCACGCACGAGGAGGCTCGCGTCTAAAACAATGGACGACAGTGAATTGAATACGCTTAATAGCAATAATACAATACTAGTTTGAGAGTAAATGAGTTGTATGCCAGAAGCCCCTATTTTCATCTCATTTTCTCCTGTGTCATCGAATAGAGAGTATCACTATCCTGGTGGACAAAAGAAAGCCCTACGCTATTTCTTTCTAACTGTTTATTAATTATAGTTTAGAATTCGCGATATAAAGTGTCTTGAAAATAGCACTGTACGCGGCAGCTCCTTGTATGGCGGATATTTCAATTCAATTTATGTATTTATTTGCAATGTCAATTACAAAAGGTGGTCAGATCGACACATTTGTCAATGATGGCGTGACAAAATTACATAAATGCTTGCAAAAAACACAAGGAACAACACTTGGACACCATATCTACAATAGTAGGTACAAAATATCAATTGACGTAATTACTATTAGGTGAACAGTTCAAATTAATTTGTCAATAATCTATACTAATATAATTAAGAGAGTGCGAATTTTGTGAGTTTGTGTGTGTGTGGAGGGTAATACCCGGAACCACTGCACCTATTTGAAAAATTCTTTCACCACTTGAAAGGTACATTATTCCAAATGGACATATATGTTTGGAGGAATGCTCTCCAATTATTTGTGCGTGAATATTACTGGAACTACCTTGAGAACATACCAGGATCTTCGGAATATGAATATTTATTGAACCAACGTACAGTACAACGTTTGTAGCGTTGGGAATAAGTTTGATAAAACGACATACATTAGAATTAAAACAGTGTAAATTAGTATGGTAAGAACTTCCTTCTAGTCTAGTGTCATGAGTATGTACTGTAAATTTGTTGACAAAACATAATATCAAAAATTACAAAAGCAAAACTTATAAAAGGAACACATTTAAAAAGAATTAAATAAATCAAATTAGGAGCTCGATCAAAGAGGTCGGTTCTCGACGCCATATATGTATTATGTGCAAAAAAAATTGACGGGCATGCAACGCCGGCCACAGCTAGTTAAAAATAAATCAACTATAAAAAAAAAAAAGGAACATCAGACAATACAATAACAGTGTATTTAAATTCTGTGCACGAGATATCCAATATTAGCAATCATTTTAATTTTCGTCTTAAATATCGCAACGAATGTCAGTCAATACAACAATTCCTTAATTGCTGTCTACGAAATATTCACTTAGTGTGCTGTACGTTTCCTTAATCTGTAATTGTTTTAATTTTACTAATAAATATTCCAACCTCGCCAATACTTCGTAATGATTCAGACGATTTATTGTAAATTTTAGAAGCCATTGCCATTACATTTTTATAGAACGGGGCAGTGCGTGACACACATATATATACTCAATTCCAATACCGTTGACTTTTAAAATATTAATTAAATAAAGGGAGATATATTTTCTGTTTTGTTTTGTTTGAATAATTTTGGTTAATCGGGTGGAATGTCTGCTTGTATACCAAATTCTTTGTATAAGTCCAGCGCTAAGAACGTTTTGGACAGGACAACAGAGCCTTCATTTTTTTTTATACAGAAATAAGACGGCAGACGAGCGCATATAGTCCAGCTGATGATATGTAAGTGGATACTGTCGCTCTGCGACATCGGCGATACATGCCAACATCGATCCAGAATGACGAAAGTTATCACAACAATATGATTTGTTGTGATAACAAATCGCCTATCTTTCGACATTTAAGAGTGTTTTTGGGATGTTAGGAAAATGGAGCGTGATAGGTTAGAATGGGATGTGAATGGGCTCTGACATATCTCAATCATTATTGAAACGCGTAATAAGTCTGTGACTTCTGTGAGGGTATATGGGAGTACATTGGTCTTTTTGCCACACACATTTTGTAAATTGTCGCGCACACGCGCACACACACAATGCTCATTTTGACTAGACGTTGGTGCAACAAAATATAACCTTATAAAAGCATATTTGTCAGTTTTGTAACACGTGTACCATTGACATTTTACAGCGTTGCATTAGATTGTGCGGGAATCGTAAAGTTGTTAAAGAAATTGGGAGTTTTATACTCAACGATTTTTCAATAGCGGTCGACACTAATATAGATGGACTAATTATAAATGGATTTTTTGAGGGGGAGAGTGCACGCTGCTATCCAACAGCTGCTGGGCGGGCTCTACTGACCACGTTATCCCTCTCTCACAGACGACTACCTTGAAATGTACTGCATTTCCCACTTTATCTTATTTCCCTAATGTACGTACATGTTTCGATAGTGAGTGAGTTGTGCCAGAGCCCATTCCTATCTTACCCCTCCCCGTGTTCCCTTTCCTACATCTCCAAAGGTAGGCAGCGCATCCGGGGGCGTGCCAACGTTTGTCATTTTGGACTAATGTTGGCATGTATCGCGGATATCTATGGGCGACAGTATCCACTTACCATCAGGTGGGCTGTATACTCGTCTGCCGTCTTCGTCCATAAAAAAAAAGATTCAATTACCGACATAATTAATTCTGCTAATACGAAGTGTTTATTTCTATAATTTTTCCGATCTGTAGTAGTGCGCGAGTATTGTATTGTATTGTATTTATTTATAGAGGAACAAACAGTCACATAGTAATTTGAACATAATGAAGTTGAATAGATTTACATTCAGACTGTTCCGATACACTAATCCACTACTTTTGTTTAAAATGTAGGTCTAGTCCAAACGATGATCTAAAAATATCGATAGTATTTAATTCTGTATGGAAATTGAAGTTCTTTGTTCTTTCTTTTGAAAATCGAGACTTTTAACGTCCCGCACGGAAGTTGTATAGTAACAAAATCATTAGACCCCTGAAATTCGGGAAAATCTATGAATAAGTTATTTTTCGTCGTATCGTAATCGTGTCGTTACCTATAAAGGGAACATCAAATCTTCAATTAATGATCGCCTGTCAGTGCCTATTAATTTCAAATCAATCTTTTATAATAATATAAGCATTATTTAAACAAAATTACACTAATTATATACTTAGCACTTTGTTCGTTTGGCAATACATGTTAGATTGCGGTGTGACAATGTATCAACCGCTGTTTGGAAGATTCCTAAGAGATTTACCATGAATTTGATGAAATTTGCCATTTACCATAAAATTCGAATTCTGACTAAGGATTAACTAGCTGAAATCAAAACAACGATTCAGATACAGACTTGAGATATAAGAAAACTTGTGTACAAACTGCAGGGGACACATTAGAAGACGAGCCAAATCGTTCATTATTTACAAAATTAATCTTTTAGGGTAGGGGAGGGTGGGAATGGGCTCTGGCAAATCTCACTCACTACCGAAACACGTACATACATTAGGGAAAAAGTGGGATATGCAGTACATTTCAAGGTAGTCTTCTGTGAGAGAGGGGTAACGTGGCCAGTCGAGCGCGCCCAGCGGCTGTTGGATTGCAGTGTACACTCTGCTCCTCCCAATGTGTCATAAATATCAAAATAAAGTCTTATGTCAATCACACAAACAATTCTACTTCCTCAATTATTATAAATTATAATATTTTAATCGTATTTTAGAAGTA
Organism: Sesia apiformis; assembly: GCA_914767545.1. Lineage (NCBI taxonomy): Eukaryota > Metazoa > Arthropoda > Insecta > Lepidoptera > Sesiidae > Sesia > Sesia apiformis. The sequence continues at coordinate 633,989 of OU611977.1, read as the reverse complement.
GCTCTCACCGCAGAAGATAAGCTATGTTAAGCTAGCGTAGGTTTAATCTCTTGTGTTCGATATATGATATTATGTTCATTAATTTTGTAACATACAAAATAAGACATACTAGTATTTAAGAAGTTGTATTGACTAAATTGATAGTCTAATTAAGGCTGCGTCCGACGTTGTGATCTGTTAGACAGTTACAGCGATTCTCGCTGTGAGAAAAAGTCTCTGTTTTGTATAGGCAATGTCCCACTCAAAATTCGATTCAGTAGAACTTGAAAGCAGTGGATTCTTCACTTGAGATATTATGATATACAGCCAGTCCTCGTTTTACGGTGTTTCGTTTTACGTCAGACAAAATTTTGATACCGTTCCTCGTATTATCGTCTCTTGATTCGTTTTACGTCTCAGAAACTCGCACTAAGTTGTACGAAAATTACTATAGTCTATACCCCGAGAGCTGATAGTGACGTCGTCAGCTTCAACGTCAGACAAGACAACACCGACCGGTACTACGAAACGTTGTTTTGTTCATCTATTTTATTGTTTACTATAGACAACTAGCGACAACAAAACGATATTTACATTCTTGTGTATAACGGAGTACGATATGACGCGATGACGTCACTATCAGTTCTCGTGGTATAGAGTTTATGTAAGTATACAAAATACAAATTTGAGTTACGCGGAGGTCGAGAGCAAATTCAACAAACATAACTCATGTTCAATGAACATGTTCTTCCGGAATTGACAGACGTCGAAGACGTGATACTCCGAAGTTGTTGACCATTATGTCTACCTTGGACAAACAATCCAATTAGGCAAGAAACTGCGTCGGCTCTTCTCGTCGCCTATACCACAATGCTTGAAGACGAGTCTTCAATCAGTGCGTCCTGCCAGTCATGACGTATGCTGCCGAAATGTGGCCTCTTAACGGTAGACCTGATCCATAAATTCAAGGTCACTCAGCGAGTTATGGAGAGGGTTATGCTCGGTGTTTCTCCGCAGGATAGGATCCGAAACTAACGACATTCGCCAAGAACTAAAGTCACCGACACAGCTCGGTCAATCGGCATGTTGAAGTGGCAATGGACATGTCACATTTGGCGCGGGTCCGATAACCGATGAAGTAAACGAGTCCTCCAATGAAGGCCGGGGTACAGGGAAGCGCAATGTGGGGCGCCGTCCGGCCAGGCGGACGGTCCACTTGAAAGAAATTCGCCGGTGGTGGTTGGATGAGAAGAGCCGAGGATCGTGTGCGGTGGAGAGACTGGCTGATGATATGGTATGGGTGGGAGGTCGAAAGCAATGGAGAGGTGGAACGTAGGTAGCAGGTAGATGTTGTGAGCATTGCAAACGATTTGCCGAGGATTGAAATCGACAGTGATGACGTCACTTAATTATTAGCTTCACGTTCGCAAGAATTATCTAATGAAGATTTAGTTGAATTGAAGGAACTATGATAGAAGGACCATCAAGAGAGATTGAGTTCTTTCAGTATCGAAAGTAAATTCAACACTGTTTCACTAAGTTCTTGCTGAAGCGAATACTCTGATCGCCTTAAGCATATTATGATGTGTTAAAAACAAGTCGTATATCTATATGTGACCTCACCACACTTAAAAAAATACTTGACGGGTAATTGTCATCTGCTGAACTCCTTGAAAATGTTAATATTTGCGCGGTAGTCGTAGAGCCGAGCAGGAAACTCTTTGATGTACCTCTTTGTAGAACCAAACTACGACGGAATTCGACCTTATGTCGCAGTTGAGCAGTTTATGACATTGCTGTTTGTGATAGCAAATGCATTGACATCTTTGGTGACTCCTTGCCGGTGTTAAAACATGGTGTGTCAGCACTATTGTAACTTTCAAACATTATAATGGTGTGTTTATTATTATTATTGCCGTAGGCTTGAAAGATTTTTTTTTAAATAGCGAGTGCTGTGTGCACCTATAATAGGCATATCTAAATGGAGCAGGTGTGTACGATTTTCTGTTAATGATGTACCAGTGGTGCGCCAATTTTAATGAATAAATAAATCGCTCTGCATGCAGTGTGGCGCGTGCCTTAATGCATTCTCGGCGCGCGTGTTCAACGCTCATCCTTAACCTTTTACAATATTTATAACAAATTTGAATATTCAACTTTGAACTACGCATGTTATTTCAGTTATTTGTCTGTTTACAAGTCTCGCGCGTCGCACATTTTAATGGACTATGTTTTAAAACAATCTACCTTCTTATGGAAAAAAGGCGGCAGACGAGCATACAGTCTACTTGATGGTAAGTGGATACTGTCGTCCATAGACATCCGCAATACATGCCAATCAGTCCGGAATGACAAACGTTGACACGGCCACAGATGCACTGCCTACCTTTGGGAGGTTTAAACATTGTTTTGATGGAAGGTGAGCATGGAATGGGAATGGGCGTTAGCATATCCCACTCACTATCGAAACAAGTACGTACATAGGGAGAACGCAGTACATTATACGGGTAGTGATCTGTGAATGTGGCGTAACGTGGCAAGTCCAGTGTGCCCACGTATTGCACTGCACACACACACACACACACACACACACACACACACACACACACACACACACACACACACACACACACACACACACTCCGAAACTAATTTCATTGGCGCTCTGAAGTTAGTCTACAAATTTAGTTATATCCTTTTTTTTTTATAGAGAAGAGGGCGGACGAGCAAGCGGTCTCACGTGAAGGTAAGTGTTGCCGCCGCCCGTGGACACCTGCAACACCAGGGGGTATGCGGGCGCGCCGCCGACCTTGCAAAATCCTATTCACAGCTTTCTTGAAGAACCCCATGTCGTAGTTTAATGGGAAGACCTCTTGCGGAAGACTTAAATATATACTGTATAATATTATACATAAACTTCGAAAATGACTATTGTTCTGTTTTCAGCTGGCGACACTTAGTCGAGATGTGGGTTATTTTTGAAATCTCCTCCCTGTCGTACAAGCCCCTCCAGTATCAACTGTTGGACTCGGGCCTCGGGCACATGTCTTATGCATGAGTTATGTATGACCTTAAAACGGTACGATGGAGAGAGATGGTGTAGTTACTCAGGGTTACTCTCTGTTATCCTTTGGTCAACATTTCCGACATCCACGGGACGAGATGGTGTGATGCTATTCAAAAGCGTGCCGACACCACGCGGCAATCTCCCTAGAATCCTGGCGGGATGGACCGAGATGGTCCCATACACCATTTACGAATATTGAATGAATATATTTCAAGTTTGAGTGAGTATAATTACGTATCTTCCGTCAAAACAAACGTTTGAAGCGATTAATTATTAAATTTATGATATAGGAAGCGATTACTGTAAAATGTAAGACTGGTTTGTGACAATCATAGATTATTTTGTTATTTTTTTTTTTTATAATCAATATGACTGTCAGGCGTAAGATGATGTTTTCTTTATTTATATAAATTTAAGGTGTGACGATTCAAAGAATGTAACAAACGAATTCGGACATCATTGTGGACGAACTGAATTTATATCCAACTAGAAGGAAAGAATATAGAAAATTATTTTGTTGTTTAAATTATTTAAGTTTCCTGCTCTCTCACACACACACCCACACACACACACGCATATATATATATATATATATATAGTAAAAACCCATTACAAAAATGGAGACACTTATGCAGTATCAATTCGCAAGCTACGTGATCATTATGATGAGCATAATTGATCGCCGCGGTCCGTTATTGAAAATTGAGTCTGGAAATTCTAGCGGACGTTTTCATTGAAAGATGAGAGAAACCTTCTCCGATATCGCCCTAAAGGAACACCTGAAAACATGATCATCGTAATGAGGGATTATCAGACCATACTTTATAGAACATAAGGAAGGTGCCTCGGTGACCGTCAATGGCGATCGCCATCGTGGCACGTTGATAAAACTTTTTTTGGCCAAAATTGGATGAAATGGACATAACTGACATGTGGTTTCAGCAGGATGGTGGCACTTATCACACTGCGCGCGAAATAATAACGTCGCTGTAAACCAAGTTCCCAGGTCGTGTCATCTCTCGTTCTGGTCTCCATAACTTGCTTAGATTTCTTTCTGTGGGGTATTTTGAAAAGCAAGGTCTTTATAAATCACCCTGAGATGATTGAAGAACTCAAAGACGAAATGGCCGCCAAATTAAAGAAATCCCGCTGTATTTACTCAAAAGACGAATTAAGAGTAGGTACATGCGTGCCAACGAAGTCGCGGTGGTCATTTGACCGACATTTTATTTCACGTTGTAATGTAAATACGTGTATATGTATATGAGCTCGATTATTTTCTCTTCAAAAGGATTGTCAAATGAAACAAACTATGTGGTGTTGCTTCGATATACAAAGACACGACATATAAAGTTTATTTTTCAATCCTTTTTAAAATCTATTATTTATCCTTACAATACTCTTATATATCTTTACCTACAATTTGACAGTCAGCACGATTCTCTTCACTTGACGCCTACACTGTTTTATCGACACTATGATAGTTTTACCGACAGCGCGGAGCGCGGCAAAATTCAAATGAAAGAAATATAATATTTTCTTAGGTTTTCGCGATTACCATACATAGCAATTAAACAACTTTGAACGGTTTAAATCGCGTATATTTAACAGTGGACGCTTTGCAGTGGACGTGGTCACGGGGTGACTGACCCCCCGTGACACCCCGTGACCACGTCCACTGCAAAGTGTTCGAAACGTCGGCATATAAATAATGTTAAATATACGCGATTTAAACCGTTCAAAGTTGTTTAATTGCTATGAAAGAAATATATTTTCTTTACGTGTAAATAAAACTTTCTACGAAATTCATTCAAATACAAGTTCTTTTTGAGACACTCTTTATTTCTAATGTGTTACTAACTGAAAGCAATGAAAAATAAAACCAAATGGGGAAATAATTGCAAAGAAAAATGTATCAAATCAAATGCAAGAACTTGTCAAAACTCGCCCCCATTTAGATTCCGTCCCTAGCAGCAATAAACAAGATTAATTGTAAAAAACTAAATCTTTCACTTCGGATTCGGTATCGAATATTTTTTTAATTCGGTTATCCTATAGCTTCGGTTACGAAGCGCCATAAGATCGCTAAAAAACATATATTTTAAAATATATGTTAATTTTTTACAAACTGCCAACTTTTATTGAACACGATCGTAAAGTAAATATCAACCTCATCGTACAATGATGTATACGCATTGCTGTAAATTCGGTTGCATGTACCAAAGAAATCAAGTGTGTGTCATATAAAGTGTAGTGGGTTCCGTAAATCTACATCACCTCTAAAAGACTGGACTTGCCCAACTTGCTTGGTCAGCGTGACGTTGTGAGGCCACCACACATCCCTCGAGCGCGAGAAGCCCAGCAGTGGATGGGCTGGTTACGGGTTTCGTCGGTGAGTTGAGATATTTCGAAAATGTTACACCGTTCATAATTTTGTAACTGTTGGACCGATTTTTGAGGAAATAATAATAATAATAAATTCTTTATTTCGACCAACTCAGGATCATAACATTTTTTTTTATGCTAATTTATTTGTCAGCACATGTAGCATACAACAACGCTTCATGTACTGACAGTCGAACTTGTTCGAAAACATTTCCAGGATACCGTTGGCGCTGGCCCGGACCCTGCGCATCAGGGATGCACACCGTTTGCGCATGATCGCGTAAAAACAATCTACCCGCGCTTCGGCAAACATCCCCGATGCGCTACAGAATCGGAAAATGGGCTCTGCTATTTGTTTCAGAGCCGGCGTCAGCGTTAACGCCGCCCCGGGCAACATTGTAGCGGCAGTGGCGCCCTCTTTTAAGGGCACGAAATTTCCACTGGTTTAATTGTTTGAAGAAGCCCTTTTGACACCTTCGAAAGTTTGTATAATTTCTGTTGTTTTTAAGTTCGGATCTGCGCGAAAATCCACCGCCCATGCAAATTACGCGCGTCCTGGGCGATCGTTCTCAACTAAATAAATTGATTGTTATGTATTCAGCTGACATGATTTCAACTAACTTCAGGTGACATGATTGTTGGATGGTGAGATTCTTTCGAAATTGTGAAGTAGTTATTTTGAAAAAACATACCATATAATAATTATTAACTGAATGTTCCGGGCTACTTGGCCGAGGTCTTCTGGAATCTCTTCTCTTTCTTCCTGCTGCGCTCGCGAAGCCGAAGAGATAACATCTCTCCGAAAGTTGTTGACGAAAGGTTTAGAGAGAAAGAGAAAAGATTTCAGAAGACCTCGGCCAAGTAACCCGAAAGATTCAATTAATATGGACACCAGCCGAGAAAGCCTACACTCCACTATACCATATAATATTTAAGTTTTCTAAATAGTTTCTGGACTCTTCCGCGGAACTCCGAGTGTCACTCCATCTGCCAATAAGCTTTAATGTTGAAACGCTTTACGTATGACCACCGGTACAGTGATTACAATATATTGCGTATTGCGTGACTGACTGCGTTCGCATATATCTCTGAACATGATTAATATGACATTTGTGAATTTCATATCTCTACAACAAAAAGGGCGAACAATTGTATAATCATTTAGCAATTAAACAACTTTGAACGGTTTAAATCGCGTATATTTGACATTATTTATATCCCGACGTTTCGAACAATTTGCAGTGGACGTGGTCACGATTTTATTTGTCACTTGAGTTTTTAAGAAATTATTTGGACTACCGTCTGGATTTTTTAATCATAACATTCCCTATGCACGCAGTATTCACTCACGGTGTCCAGAGGTCTTGCAGTATTGCGTTGGCCTTGGGATTTAATTAATTTAATGACTGGATCCCAAGCCGGTGGTACTTGCCAACCATCTTCTCTATTGAAATTTGGGTGTTTCTTGATTTCAATAGCCTCGCGTAACATTCTTGGCATGAATCGGGTCTCTCTAGCGAGGATTTGTGGATTATCAAATCGAATGTAATGGTTGGGTTTGTCCAGAGCATGTTCACAAACTGCAGACTTGGTCGAGCGTCTGTTCTTCATGTCAGCTATGTGTTCTTTTATCGGGATACCGTTCAAAGTTGTTTAATTGCTATGTATAGTAATCGCGAAAACCTAAGAAAATATTGTATAATGATTTCTTTAATAGTCTCAAAATGAAACAATGACTGAATCTATTCTGAATAGAGCTCGAAAGATTAGTACAAATTTTGTCTGTTTTTTTTTTAATGTTTCAATAGCTAACATGGCGCTCGCCATATCGGCGTGGATCACTTAATAAGCGAATATAAACGAGTGGTAAATAAAAATGCATTGTAAACATAATTAGCATATTTTCAAGATTGTCTTCATTCCTCTTGAGAACGATAAAAAAAATTATTCATTGTTTACCGACATCAAAAATTACGAGACGAGCCGAGAATTGTCGAAATTTGCATTTTTACTGCGACACAACCGGCCAAGATATTCCGCAAACAGATATGCTGAGAAATATTACACCATAAATACTTATCATTTCGAATTATCAGAAAAAAGTTTGGTTTTTCAATTACTTCCAAATTTCTTACAATGTCAACATAGTTCAGTCCATAGGGGATCAAAAAGACCTTTACCTTGCAAAAAGTGGGGGGTGTAGTAGCGATTTTTATATTATATGATTATATTCTTTAGATCGGGTTCCCGATGAAAAATCCAAGTTTTCGACCTCCTAGAGGGAGGCAGACGCGAGTCACCATCCAGGATACCATACTAGGATGTAGGTAGTACAATTGAAGAACAGTGCGAATTAAAAAAACCTGGTCTGTCGCCCTAATGACAATGGAGGCAGACCGAACCAAAAGTCAGATCTGTCTCCGTCGGGGACAGATCAGAATTAACCTTCAATATCCAAGATGACGGCTCGCACCTCCCTACCGCGAGGTCGAAAACTTGGATTTTTCATTATGGACCCGACCCAAACAACGTATCAAAATCGCTACACTACCCTAAGTTTTGTATAGTAAAAATCCCCACTGACTGGATTAACACTGTTACGTCCAAAATATTGCAGTTATTGTAAAAAATGGGTAAAGGTTTTGCCGTCAAATGACATACGGAATTGACAGTAGCTATTGACCGCCATACAAATGCCACCATTTTAGGGTTATAACATGATGCTACATTTTTTTTATGGACGAAGGCGGCCGACGAGCAAACAGCCCATAGACATCCGCGATACATGCCAACATTAATCCAAAATGACAAACGTTGGGACGCCCCCGTATGCGCGCCTACCTTTGGAGATATAGGAATGGATTTGGAGAAAGGGTTGGGAAAATGGGGAGGGATAGGATGGGAATGGGCTCTGGCACATCTCACTCACTACCGAAACACGTACATACATTAGGGAAATAAGATAAAAGTGTGAAATGCAGTATATTTCAAGGTAGTCTTCTGTGTGAGAGGGGTAACGTGGCCAGTCGAGCGCGCCCAGCGGCTGTTGGATTGCAGCGTGCACTCTCCCCGTCTTAAAATATATCATCTACGAGTATAACATATCTGTACTTCCTCGGCAAAGCGTCGTGTTCACCGCAAACCACACACCACTTTATACCGGAAACCTTTAAGTTATATTATTAATTATGACATCGTAAATTAATCAAAAGTTAATAAAATTTAAAAAAAAAACTCATGAAGACAAACGAGGTGCACGAATTAGATAATTTATGAGTGTCTTCAAAGCGCCGCTAGCAGACATATATTATCGTTCTGACCCTGTGTTATATGCAATCGCGATGATATATAGCTTTTTAATACGTGTGACCGCTGTGAAATCTCTATATACAGGATGTGATAGGCATAAGCCCGTTAATATTTTATGCAGAAAATCACAAAATATACATACAGTGGTTATGATCTGTAAAAATAAGTACACCGAAACTAACTAAAAATTAACATGTATTTCTATTTATTAGATCAAAACTAAATAATTGATGATTAAATTCTTAATCGTATGTGCATAAGAGTATCCACAATCGCTCGCTTAGGTCCATTGTCCTTTGAACGCGCCCGCTTCGCGTTATGCACATACGTGTAAATTAATCAACAATTATTTATTTTCAATGTAATAAAAAAATAACACATGAATAACATGTAATATAAAAAAAACACATGAATAACATGTAATAAAAAAAACATGAATAAGATGTAATAAAAAATAACACATGAATAAGATGTAATAAAAAGAAACACATGAATAACATGTAATAAAAAAAACACATGAATAACATGTAATAAAAAAACACATGAATAACATGTAATAAAAAAAACACGTGAATAACATGTAATAAAAAGAAATACATGAATAACATGTAATAAAAAAACATGAATAAGATGTAATAAAAAGAAACACATGAATAACATGTAATAAAAAGAAACACATGAATAACATGTAATAAAAAAAACACATGAATAACATGTAATAAAAAAAACACGTGAATAACATGTAATAAAAAGAAATACATGAATAACATGTAATAAAAAAACATGAATAAGATGTAATAAAAAGAAACACATGAATAACATGTAATAAAAAAAACACATGAATAACATGTAATAAAAAAACATGAATAAGATGTAATAAAAAGAAACACATGAATAACATGTAATAAAAAAACATGAATAAGATGTAATAAAAAGAAACACATGAATAACATGTAATAAAAAAAACACATGAATAACATGTAATAAAAAAACACATGAATAACATGTAATAAAAAAAACACGTGAATAACATGTAATAAAAAGAAATACATGAATAACATGTAATAAAAAAACATGAATAAGATGTAATAAAAAGAAACACATGAATAACATGTAATAAAAAGAAACACATGAATAACATGTAATAAAAAAACATTAATAACATGTAATAAAAAAACACATGAATAACATGTAATAAAAAAACATTAATAACATGTAATAAAACAAACACATGAATAACATGTAATAAAAAAAACATGAATAACATTTAACAAAAATAATACATGAATAACATGTAAATTTTTAGTCATACAATATTTTCGAAGTACTAATTGACACAGTAAAATAACACTAGTTTCGTAGGACCTCATATAAACAGTGGATATAAATAAAATCAAAGAATGCCAACGCGAGCGGTGCGTGGGTTATGGTATGTTTACATCTGCGTCGGTGAGCGGCTGCTGTCGCAAATTTTGACCTATGCACGCGGAACGCAGATCCGTTAAGACATTATCAGTTTTGAGTACTGATTTTCCTTAACATTATTATTTTTATTTAACAGAAAGGCGGCAGCCGAGCTAGGCACCTATAAGCTATGTGGATATCACCCATGGACAACAGCGATGCATGCCGACATCAATCCAGATGGCACGCTGGCACGCCCCCGGACGCGCTGCCTATCTTCGGAGATCTATAGGAATGGACTTGAAGGGAGGGTTGGCAAAATGGGGAGGGTTAGGATAAGATGACGTTGGAATGGACTCTGGCATATCTCACTCGCTATCGAAACACGTACCCACATCCCACTTTTACAATGTACTTAACATTGTAAAAGTGGGATGTGCAGTACTATTCATTTAATTCCATGGAACATTTATTTATACACTTCATTGTGTCGCGTGGTGTCGACAAGTAATGGATAATCACTAAAGGATTACAAAGCGCTGCCCGCGGAACTAAATCACCACCTCTTATAAAGAGTCGACTCGCCAATAGACTTCGTCAGCGTGGCGTTTTCAGGCCACACATCCCTTGTCTTGTGCTTGAGGGGGGCATGTCTAACAGTGGATATTGATAGAGTTGGTTGGATTGCACATTATTTGAGGGGGAGAGTGCACGCTGTAATCCAACAACTGCTGGACCCGATCGACTGGCCACGTTACCCCTCTCTCACAGACGACTACCTTGAAATGTACTGCATTTCCCATTCTATCTTATTTCCTCTAACCTACGTACGTATTTTGATACTGAGATGTGCCAGAGTCCATTCCCATTTTCCCAAGCCTTTCTCCAAGTCCATTCCTTAACCTGCAAAGGTAGGCAGCGCATCCGGAGGCGTGCCTACGTTTGTCATTGTGGCATGTATCGCGGATGTCTATGGGCGACGGTATTCACTTACCATCAGATGGACTGTATGCTCGTCTACCGCCATCGTCCACTAAAAAAAAAAATATGGTACAAAAGGCGAGCTCAATGTCTTAAGGCATTCACTATCAACTAACCTTTGAGTTGATCAGAGAGGTCCAATTGGGAGGTGAGTGAAAGAATCGAATGATGGTGTGGTGAAATAAATATAAATACACAAATATACCTACCGATTAAAGGCGTTATAATCTATGAAGAATGAAGTGGTCAGTAAACAATATAAGGGAGAAAGAAGGTCCCTATCTCCATTATACTGTTTACTTCCCATCCCATCTCCACAAGGAAGAATGGGGAGTGAAGTAAAATAAGGAAAACTCCTCGTCTTATACCAATAATATTTCCCATTCGTCCTATACCAATTTTCATTAGGCAGCGTGTCCAGGCGCGTGAAAACGTTTGTCATTCTTGACTGATGTTGGCATGTATCACCGATGTGCATATGCGACAAGCGGACTGTCGGCTCATTTGACACATTATATAAAAAAAAAATTATGAAACTTATTTACCTATGTCATTTTAGGCAGACACTTTTTTCGAAAAATCTTTCAAAACTCATACTAAACATTACAATATTTGACCTCGGGGGCGCACATATTGACTTGCTATATAAGGGCGGGGTCACACTGATCGCGTACAGTCACCGTGTGTCTCTAAAAGTGTTCACAACTCTTTACCATGGTGAGTGGTGTGAAGTGCTAATTAAATTAATTTTATTAATTATCAATATAAATTAATTAATAAGTTACATTTGTGCAATGTGAAACAGGTCGTATTATTGGAAAGTGAAAATCGAAGTGTCAGTCTGTGATTGTAAAATAATGATTGTCAAAATAAGAGCAAATAATTATAACTTTTAGTTAAAAAAAAAGCTCGTAACATAATTATCTACTCTTATAATACCTACAATTTAAAATTATTCAATTAAGTTTTTGTTTTATTATCGCCGTGGCGTGTAATTAAAAATAGTTTACGTGTATAATTTAAAAAGTATCTTTATAATACGAGAAAGGTTTGAAATAAACTAAATAATCCATTTCAATTGAAAGACAAAACCGAAATGACACTTTGTGAATTAGATATTAAAATTTACTATAACATAATTGCAACAAAATAATTTATGAGTAACGAATAACAGTAATCAGCCCTTTTAGTATCCACCGATGGGACACGGGCTTGTCTCAGACTTGAGGGTTGGCGAGCCCACTCTTACACAGGCGGTGTAGTTGCCCAGGGCTCGTGGCAACGGCTTTGTTATGCCTCAGTGGCCACGACACGACACCCACGGCACGAAATGGGGTGGTGCTATTTCTAGAGCCGATGGACACCATAAGGCCATCGATGACTACACGCATCGATCAACGGTTCCTTGTCACGAAAATCTGCTACATCTCTGTATTTTGGTTGATCGATTGTTCCGAATTTAACTTCAATCGGTTAAGTATTGCGCAGACCAGGTTTATTCACAAACTCCTCAACTGATGATCTATGGGTTTTGCAAGTCATCATTAAATCGAGATGTAATTAATAATTTTTTTCCTAAATTCGACAAACGTTATCTTCGCATTTATTACTATATTTTTTTAACAAAGCTCTGCTTAGACGTAAAGTTCGTACGTCTGTTTCTTAGAAATTAAATAATTTAATTTAATTTAAAAAACAAATGCCCATAATATATGAGGACCCCAGAGGTCAAGGGGTCTAAGTGACATTTTCGAAATAATTGAGTTAGATGCAGTAATAGACTGTTAAAATACTATTCTTTTTAGTGGTGAGGAGATCAAGTGATTTCCCTGACAGGTGCTGCTACCTAGTGTGTTGCCCCTTCACCACTAGTAGTGCATGCTAACACTGCTTAGAGCGCTAAGGTCTAAGCTGCTTGGTCTAAGTACACATTATCTACCTTTTATTACCTATAAATGTAACACAGGTGATTTTAATAATCTATTGTTAGTACTAATTAGAAGCAAATGGCCAAAGTGTTGGCCTAAAATGGTCAAAACAAAAAAAAAATAACTTTCCCTCTTACAAAATTTTGTTGACTTTTGGTTCAATTATCTCAAAACATAAATTTTGTCACTTAGACCCCTTTACCTCTGGGGTCCTCATATGTTGGTAAGCATAAATCTTTACCTAGTGTCAGTATTAAATTATGGGGGAACAATATTAGAGATTTATTAAGAAATAATCTTGAAAAAAATAATCTCAGAATCATTTCATTCATATAGTTTCTTTGGGCTATAGTCGCATCCAATCACATCCTGCGAGTGGTACACGCTCGCTAAGGTAGTACACCACTTGTAAAAGAGTGGACTCGCCAACCCGCCCGCTCAGCGTGACGTTGTAAGGCCATAACACCCCCTTATCCAGTGGTGAACGGAATGAAACTGGCTGTGTACGTGACGGGAAACAACGGAATTTATCTTTCCCACTGGCGTTGGACGTCGGTTTTTTTTTAATGAAATCTATTTAGAAATATAACGGACTTTATAAAGACGAGGTGATCGTGTATTTAGCAGGCGAGCCGCGAGGATTGAACTAGTATTATCTTATTACTTATATATGCATTCTGTCGTCAGTCACGTGCTACTAAAAGGTTCTCACGGGTCATCCTTTCTACACTCAAGGGCTACGGGTCAGCGCGCTGACATTTAAACTTATTAGGAGGTTCGAAACGTTGGTGACGAGCGGAGCGGGTGGCGGAGCGATTTGTTGGAACATTATAAACATTTGATTGAGCGTCTTTCCGCATGGCTTTGCCAATGATACAGCAGATGTATTTTGTTATTATTTAACGACAAATTCGATTTGTTATCCGAAAAAAGGATTATTTTGTTTACTCATTTATTTATACGTGGACCTACAACCCGCGCTACGGGCATACGAATTTAACAAAAAAAAAATACAATGTCCATTTTAAAGTCATCAAAAAAAATCAATAAGAACATATGAGGACACTGCAACCAACAAGATAAGCATAAATAAACCACTTATAACTGTAATCATCAATCAACCATGAAACATGTACTCCTTGTCAATCGTTGGGATAAATTATTATATTTTTGTTATAGAGAAATTCCTTTAATGTGTAGTAAAATTTTTCAATTAGTACATATCAAAGTTTCTTTTTGAAGAAATAATTTTTGTAACAAAGTATTGCAGAATCAAAAAAGAAAAAATTGCTATTGAATCGATTCAATAATGATTTATTACAGTCTGGTGGAGAACTGCCTGGAAATCCGGGTAATAATCAAGCCCAATAAGACAATAGCCTAGAGCTATAGACTTGACAAATTGTGTCAAAGAAAAAAATCATCTATGAAGGAATATCTCATTAGTTGGAATTGAAGTTTCGGAAAAATCTGTACCTAAAAAATTTAGAAACTGTATTATCGTCCTATAACGTCCCATTGCAGGACAATAGCTTCCTTTGCAACGTCGAGGAGACTTCAAGGCATAATGCACCACGCGGATTGGTGGATATAGTTGTTCAGTTAGTTCTAATTAAACCTATTTAATAGTAAAAAAAAAATGCTTTTGTATGTTTACCGAGATTTAAAAATAATCAGAGAATAATATAAATAGATGTAAAATATACATGATGAAAATAATATAATATGTACGTTATTTTCTCAGACTACACATTTTATCAATCACCACATCTGTTACTGAACTGAGCGGATATAAAACGCTCCCCGCTATCTCCTATACAATGGGTCCTCTATCTTATATTAGATGTTACAAGCTCATTATCTTCATACAGAGTTGCGTAACCAGCTAAGATTATTCATCAAATAATATGCACATGAATAGGATGACATTTCGGTGATTGGCGCCATTGTTGACCCGACGTTGTGTCAGACAGAAATGTCAGAATTACTTGTGATTATACATTTAGAATTTTAACTAACAGTAAATAAATACAGAGTGTAAGCGAGAATTTAAACAGTACCTAGCACGTTTAAGATAATAAAGAGTCTGAATCAACTGTCAAATGGGATACGTTATCAAGTAGTTGGGAGAGGCTCGGAGTCCTAACAAATATTTATAGAGGGTTAAATAAAACACGATACTGAAACTAAAAGTGTTGCCACTTACGTATAAAAAAAAATAAGAAAGTGCATAGCACCCGTTTGATATATCGCTAATCGATGACGTAATGTATAACACAAAAATTACCTTGTACTACAAAGGATTGTATTTACAATTGTCGTTCCGCAATAACATATTGAAATATGTTCATAAAAAAACTGCAAAAGGATTTGCAATTACTCAAACTTTTGACTATTACAATGCAGCCCGCGCTCGTTTTCACAAGAAGAGTTAGTCGAACGGTTGGGGTAAAATTTTGTAAATTAAAAATGCGACGGAACTACATACAATTCTGGCCTACAACTGTTCACATGATGATGAAAATTCGACGATAACAGCGATCGGATGATGATAACAGTTATTGATACTGGATGTTCGAGAAACTCGCCTTGTGTAAATGTGTTATTAGTTTACTGTGACCCTATAATTTATTCACAAGACAATTAATAACTAAGACATCCCACACACTAGGGTAACATGGCAGTCGCTTATCTGATGTGGAAGGTCCGGAGTGAATAGGACGTATTGCGGGCAAAGTGGTTTATTTTAAACTGGACCCGTATGACTATCACTGGACGTAAATGACGTACCTATTGCTACATCACATTCATTCTGACCTACAGAAATTCTTAATCCTCGCCGCGTGCCTAGCCCTAGCGTCTGCGGACGTCTCCCACCTCGTCTCCAAAGGTCCAGATGCTGATGCCAAGATCCTGAAGCAGGAACTCGACGTGGGAGTCGAGGGGACTTATCAGTGGGCTTATGAGACTGATAACGGGATATCCGCGCAGGAGAGTGGGCAGTTGAAGAATCCGCAAGCGGTAAGTGGTTTAATCATATAAGTGTGTACGATGGAAGCGTCAGATCGTGTGTAGTGTGAGGACAAGGAAGAAAATTGTATCCAGAAATGGCTGACATATTTATGGTATAGGCAATGACTTAGAAAGTCTTGTGTTGAGTGTGTGAAAGAGAGTTTTAAATTGAAATTGTCTCTATTTCTCTTAATTTTTACATTTCAAATTTTGAATGAATAATCCTGACTCTAAAAATCTGTATCTTGAAAGCAATAGTGCATAGAGAAAGATAATCGTGCAAGATTATGTGTGGTATCGGGACAGAAATACATACACCGATGACCAAAAGAAAGCATTCTGTAGCGTGTGTGTGTATGAGAGGGTCCCCCTGGGGCATGAATTGCAAATGATAAAAACATTTTGTCCACAGGAGGACGCGGCTCAAGTCGCCCAGGGCGAAGCCAAGTGGACTGCCCCCGATGGTCAAGTGATTCAACTCCAGTACATCGCTGACGAGAATGGTTACCAGCCATCGGTACGTACTAAATTCTAACACACCACTGGACTATGGTCTCAATGATTTGATTCCCACTACGTAGTTCTGGCACTTTTAACGAAACTACAAAAGTCCTGACAACACAAGAGGCTGTACGATAAAAGGACTGGTTAGCAGTTTTACGGTTAGACAAAACTGTTGTGTTGGGATATAACCTAAGATGCTGTATCGTGGATCTAAAGACACACAGAGAGGGCGAGAACAAACACTAAGTCAATAAATAAACTTTTGTTTTTCAATATTTGTTCGTCCGAGAACCGAGCCTAGAACCTTGTACGCAACAAACAGGGGGGCACTATCAAATCTATTATCTATTTCTAGTTTTCCTTTCCGAATGTTTTTAACGTCATATTTCTCCCCAGGGATCCCATTTGCCCACGCCACCCCCAATCCCGGAAGCCATTGTGCGCGCATTGGAGTACATCAGAGCTCACCCTCCCCCGCCGGAAAAGAACTAAATTCACATAGTGTTATTAAAAGCCGTACACTAGAAGTTTCTTTGTATTAAGCTTAGTAAATAGGCTTACGGTAAGTAACTACACTTGTAAGCTATTGGTTTCAATCAATCACTTCACTACAATAAGTTATTTAGTGGGCTTATTGTTGTAGGAATCGATGTTAGCTATAGAGTCATTGGATTAGATCTGCGACATACAATAAGTCGTTTTGCAAGGTCACAAGTATGCACTATGGTTTTAGTCAGTGATTTATAGTAAGCCGTTTTTGCAGACCATTGGTTTCGGTAAACGGCTTACTGTAAGTGATAATGCAAATTTATTGGTTTCGGTATGTGACTCAGACAGTCGGTAAGTCGTTTTGCAATTGATTTGGGTCAGAGGCTTACTGTAAGCCTTTCGCATGCTCATTGACCAATATGTTTTGTGAGTAAGCGAATAACTTAACCTATTAATTAAGTGGACGGTTTGTAAGCAAATCCTTCAAAGTTTAAACAGAGAAATTTCTATTTTACCGACGTTAACATCTTGCTATATACGTTCATATGAAAGCTATATTAAAGTGAGACTACACAAAACGTATCTTTGTATTATGTTGGCAATGGCATATGTGTGTATCTCAAAAGTGCCTATATAAATATTTAGTCAAACCATAAATATACTTAAAATTTAAACTGCGTTCAAGGAAATAAATTAGATTTAAATTATTTATTGTGCCATTTAAAAAAAAAACTGCGTGCATTTCTGTATGTTACTTAATCTATATACATAAAAGAGGATGTTGGTATATTGGTGATTAATAGACTTCGACACCGTCTGACCGATCACCGTGAAAGTTGACACATATATGTATCCTTTCATGGAGACGGTTTTTATGCTATCCACTTTGTTGTAATTCGCCACTAGATGGCGCTGCAGCACATCAACTTCTATACCATTCAACCGATCGCCATGAAAATTGGTATACACAGGTATTCGAGCACGGAGAATATTTTGAGCTATCGACTTTGTTGTAACTCGCCACTAGATGGCGCTGCAGCACATCAACTTCTATACCGTTCAACCGATCGCCATGAAAATTGGTATACACAGGTATTCGAGCACGGAGAATATTTTGAGCTATCGACTTTGTTGTAACTCGCCACTAGATGGCGCTGCAGCACATCAACTTCTATACCATTCAACCGATCGCCATGAAAATTGGTATACACAGGTATTCGAGCACGGAGAATATTTTGAGCTATCGACTTTGTTGTAACTCGCCACTAGATGGCGCTGCAGCACATCAACTTCTATACCATTCAACCGATCGCCATGAAAATTGGTATACACAGGTATTCGAGCACGGAGAATATTTTGAGCTATCGACTTTCTTGTAATTCGCCACTAGATGGCGCTGCAGTACATCAACTTTTATGGCAGGACAACGTCTGCCAGGTTTTGCTAGTATTATATATTTCTGAAATACACATATAAAGTTAAGGCAATGGAGACCGAACGCGTATCATCGTATCGATTGGCTACGCGTATCAGTACATCATCCTGCGCTGATTGTAAGCTGCCTTGTAAGCGTACAACGAAAGAACGCGTATTTAGCTACGAGTAGCGAAGAGTATCGCGGATACGTTGTGTTTGATACAAATGTACAATTAAAAACGCGTATCAATGTATCGTTTTGGGTTCGCGAATCACAAATGGGACGCTTAAATGTAATTATAAATATTCGTTTCGTGTAGTATCAGCTTTAGACTACATTATGTTTAGTATTTTTGGAAATTGTACAGGTAATATTGTTTATCTTTGACTCCGACAAAAACTATACAATATTTATTGTACAGTCAAATTAAACAATATTAACTGGACTGTTTGTAGTTTTTATGTTTTGTATATTTTTATAAAATACTCAATTTTGTGTACAAAAAATAATATCTGTGATAAGGAGGCACTTGAAAAAATATAATGTTTTTGTAAAATTGTTGTTTCACTGTTACCACTTGTGGTCCCCCCCCCCCCCCCTTTTTATGACAAGTGTCAGACGAGTGGTAACTGAATGCAGTGTCAATAATGACAGTCATTGGCACGTCTCCGATGCACCGCCTACGTTTGTAGATTTGGCAGTGAATTCGAGAAGGATGGAGAGTTGTGGTGGGTGATCGAGACTTCTCGGAGTGTTCCTTCAGCTCACTTAATCGTGCCGCGCTTGCGGACCGACTCCCTCTTAGTTACTCCTTAACTCTTATTGATTCACCTACATAATCACCTTCCGAGAGAGTTTCATTCGATTCCCTAACAGTTGTTGCATAAGCATATAACTCTTGGACCAAATACTTTAGGGACGGGTAACTCCCCGGATTCAATGAATCAAAAGATCCGGCTAACTGTTATCGACACCGAGGAATTACTTATTCTTTTCATATTCACCGGTATGTCTAGATTCCAGTATTGCATGCCACGGGACAAGTCTGAAGTGGTACGAAGCAAGTTCACATTTGACCATCACCATACGATACAACCAAATTGTCACTGACCTTGATTCCGTAGAACGGTGACCGCTTCCAGTACACGTTTCGTGTAAACACAGGGCTCATAATTATCCATCTCTTGGGTCACCACTGAGCACACCCTGTATAATAATAATAATATAATTTAATTCAGATCAATGTCTATTGTAAAGTTTGTATAAGTACAGAATAATCTTCAAATTATATTGATAGACCCATATGAAGAGATAATGAATTAGCGTACATGTACTCCAACCCAGGCTCCAGAATGGGTCAGTCCAACTTATCCAGTAAGGTGCTCAGAAAGAAACACACATTATCTATACATATAATAAAACTGTAGAAGCAGCGTGTCTGTTCATTGAATATATTTACCTGAAAACTGATTGGGAGCGATGTATCACAATACAAAAAGACGATTTTTAAATTTTTTGTCTGTCTGTTTGTATGTTCGAACACGCTACTGAACGGATTTTCGTGGGGTTTCCGCGGGTTAATTAAGCTTAACTTGGCGATTCGAATAGGTTTTGTTTCATCGAAATCGACTGACGGGAAGATTTCGTTTTTTATGTACGAAGGCGGCAGACGATCATACAGTCCACCTGATGGTAAGTGGATACTGTCGCCCATAGATATCCGCGATTCATGCCAACATTAGTCCAAAATGACAGACGTTGGCACGCCCCCGGATGCGCTGCCTACCTTTGGAGATACAGGAATGAATTTGGAGAAAGGGTTGGGAAAATGGGTCGAGATAGGATGGGAATGGGCTCTAGCACCTCTCACTCACTACCGAAACACGTACATACATTGGGGAATATGATAAAGTGGGAAATGCAGTACATTTCAAGGTAGTATTCTGTGAGAGAGGGGTAACGAGGCCAGTCGAGTGCACCCAGCGGCTGTTGGATTGCACCGTGCACTCTCTCCCTCCAAAAACTGCTCCAATTCAAACTTTCTGCTTCTTTATTTTTTTCAAAACAGTGAAATGACCCGGCTTTCCTTCTGTGGTTCAAATTCGTGAATTCAAATTTGAAACAATAATTTGACGGTGAATATGCCAGCTTCATAACTGGATAAAAACTTTTTCTTTTACCTAACATTATTTTTATGTTTCAGGTCTCTTATAACTTATAAGCAGGGTGGCTCTCGATTCAGGTGTCCAGGTAGTGTATAATCTGTTCTAAATCAAATTTGTCCAAAATGTAAATAGACATCTCAACATTTAGCTTTAAATCCAGCGTAAATTTGCAAAATTATGGATACATGTAAACAATTACCTCATAATACATGTGCAAAGTTTACATTTTGGACAAATTGAATTGGAACGAGGTTAAACACAGAGACAGATTGGATGGTACGCAACGGTAATTTACCTGGCAGCTCTTCCCCGTATAGCTCCAGCTGTCCTCTCCAAGGAATCCGGATCGCCTTCTTGCAAAGCCACCACGCATTTGTTCACATCCTCCAAAATGTGGTTTTCTGCATCAAACATGGAAGTGTTTTATTTCATTTTTTATTTATGTACAAAAATCCACAGCAGAGTAGCAACGTGAATTAAAATTTGTTTGTTTGTATGTTTGTTCGTCCTCTATGCGTTAGTGTGGACCGTTCATCTGATTTCGATGAAACTTTGATGAGTTGTAGTGCCTGCGAAGGTTTCTGACAAAAAAAATGCATTGCAACGCATGCCGGGCGACAGCTAGTTACCTATGAAAATTGTTTTCCTATGTACACAATGCAAAGTAGACATAATTACAATTTAATAGATTATTGGTTCTTTGAAGTGACATCTATATATGGAATTTGAGAAGCAATTGAATTATTATTATTATTAAATCCTTATTTTTTTTTAGTTTCTTCATTCCTTGACCACCAATTGGCCCAGTTAATAGTGCCCCTGTCCATTGTGCAACATCACTCACCGCTGACAGCGAGGAAGTCATCAATAGTTGTGATGTCGTCAACGGCATCGGTGAGCAGCCTCACCGCGGCCTCCCAAGCGCGAGCGAAAGCGGAGGCGTTTTCTTGAGCGACGCGGGAGCGAGGGCGGGCGCCGAGTACGCGGGACGCGTTTATTACCTATAGAGTCGAAATTAGAACCTTGTTAAGTACTAATGACGTCACTAACACACTACTGTCAAATGAAATAAAAAAGTTGAACAACTTGAGATAGGTTAACTAATAGAATAAAAAAGAGAAAATTAAAAATATTTTAGGGAATAAATCAAAAGTTACAAACATTTGTTTTGTTAAAGTTTTCTTGTCCTGTCTAAAACGTTCGTAGCGCTCATTACTCAGGACAGGTCAGTGACTGAGTGACACACAATCTATCTATATGTATATATAAAAATTGTTGTTTGTTTGTTCGTCCCGTATGCGTTCCTATACCATTCGTCAGATTGCGATGAAACTTTGCTGAGCTGTTGTGCGCGCGCGCTGGGAACGTTTCCGAATTAGTACTTGAAGAACACGCGAACCGAAGTCGCGGCCAACAGCTAGTAAACAATAAGTTATGAAAAAAACTATTGTAAAATCTTCCAATTTCCTTTATTTCAAGTGATAAGAATAAAATCCCTATTAATAGTTACGTTTATTATATAATATATATTCTAGGTTAAGGTATATATTGTATGGGCCTAAGTTGCCTGAAATAAATGAAATTTATTGAGGGGGAGAGTGCACGCTGCAATCCAACAGCCGTTGGGCGCGCTCGACTGGCCACGTTACCCCTCTCTCACAGAAGACTACCTTGAAATGTACTGCATTTCCCACTTTATCTTATTTCCCTAACGTACGTACGCGTTTCGGTAGTGAGTGAGATGTGCCAGAGCCCATTCCCATCCTATCCCAACCCTTTCTCAAAATCCATTCCTACAGCTCCCCACCTTCGCGAGATATTGGAATGTATTTGGACACTGCAAGTGTTGGTTGCAACGCATTGCATTATAAACAGTAGCACATACCTGCGGGCATAACGCTTCAATTTGTCCGGCGGCGTGTCTCACCATTTTAACGCCATCCTCGTTGTTTGACATTGAGCATACTAAGTTAGCGACCTGATGGCAAGAAATAACGCTTTTTTATTGGAATAATGTACCTTTCAAGTGGTGAAAGAATTTTTCAAAATAGGGTGCAGCGGTTCCGGGGATTACCCTCCATATACACACAAACTCACAAAATTCACACTCTCTCTTTATTATATTAGTATAGATCAGGGGTGGCCAACTTGTTTAGAACAGTGTTCTACTTAAAAAAAATCTGACGTCTTGCGATCGACTTAATTGTGCTTTAGTGGCATGATGAAAACAATAATGAGATAGTTTTTAATAGGTAAAATTAATATCAATAGGTAACAAAAAATAATGAGAAGTTTGTGTTGTGCATTTCTTCTGTCAAATTAACAAAATCAGTCAATTCAATAATATTGACAATATTAACGAAAATTTTGATACCGGTCAAAAAATTTAATTTCCTTTCGCGATCGACAGCTCTGTCTTTGCCGATCGACCGGTCGATCGCGATCGACTTGTTGGCCACCCCTGGACAGATAAAATACAAAATGTCCGTGGAGAACAACGTTGAATTCTTCTAACACTTGGATGCCATTCTGCACAACTGATCCCAGCGACAACAGTGAAATTTCACTGGAAAGAAGATTTCTCTATTTGACTGGCTTCAATCACAATGGATCCAACACATGTGTAGTTTTTAAGATGCTGGAGCATTCATCAAAATATAACAAATGCAAAAAAAATCAAGAAATGCTCTATGCACAGTGAAATCAACGAGACATGAGCTTTGCATGTGTGTGAGTGGGTGACAATTGTACACAATCGGTACCCACTCGCACAAACTCGTTGATTTCACTGTACAATATACATATATATTGTTTCCAAGGTCTTAATTTAAGTTTTAAAAGAGTTTTGATTGGAAAAAGTAAGCACTATATTTTAGTTTTTTTGTCCCAGAATTTTTTGATTATGTAAAAAAGTATGATTGTTGGTTAGATCCATTCTGATTAAAATCGATCATTTGTGTTTTGTACTAGATCATTTTACAAGGCGCTCGGACTAGTACTAGAATATCGTGTTAAATGTAAGTAAATATTACAAAATCATCTATATAAATAAAAACGTAAATGTTCGTTTGTTCAAAATCTTAAATCTCCGAAAGTTCTTCGCTGATTGCTTTGAAATTTTGACATAGCGTTGTATTCGAATACACGCGTGTTTTTATATACCTATCACAGGGTAAAAACATGCTTTTTACCCAAAAACAGGGTAAGCGCCATCTGTTGGGCAGCCATAGCAACACCGGCTACGTGTTGCTGTGGCTGCTGTGGCACAATGTGTACAATATTGTGATCTGCCAATGAAGACAATGAAACAACTTTGTAATACATTACAGTATTCAGATACTTGATCAAAAGCTGTATAATACAGAAACAGTGTAATGTCCATCTGTATAGTCAGTTTCAGTCCAATTTTTCCAAAATGTAAACAAACTTCGCGGCCTCAGGTAACTGACGCATCAATGAAATATCTCAACAGTTAACTTTACATCCAAGGCAAACTTGCACCCTCGATGAATAAAAATTACGTGCCTATATTTAAATAATTATCACCTCACTGTTTAATAGGCATGATGACGGATTTTGAAATCCGCTTCTATAATGTAGATTCACGTCTACTGTTTCCGAAAATAACATTATTTCAGCAATAAAATAAGTTTTAACGCAAATTATGCATTATTTTTCTATCTACTTTGAATTATGCGCGAAAACACTCGCAGGTGTCATGGCGTCGCTTGTGACGTCACACCTAGGTAAACGTAGGTAGGTAAATCAATGGAAGTTCAAGCGACACGGTGATGTTCACTGAGGCGTGACGTCATTCGCTCTGATTGGCGTTTTAGTTAACATGGCCGAATGCAGTATTTTATACTTTTATTTTATTGAAAATATTATTAATCTCAATGTTTACATTAAAACTGGTTAATTTATTAGAATTCTTTCAACATATTATTTTCTCTAAAATCATTTATTCTTTAATTCTTTGATACTGTCATCATGCCTATTTATGTTCGTGTCAGTTTATAAGTTTGTTTACATTTTGGACAAATTGGATTGGAACTGTGATATTAAAACTTAAGTGGAAAAAGAAAAAAATTTAGTAGTGAATATACACGTACCTCGACGAGTTTGTTCGCGTGTTCAGTGAAAACTAATGCATATTCCTCAACCTCCTTCTCGTTACCATTGCGAGCCGCCTCCATCAGCACAAGAAGAGGCACATTGGTTTCCAGGAAACTAAACCGAAAACAAATGTAAATATGTTACATTTGTACGTGGACAAAAGATATTTTAAATTGTCGTGAGGGACAAAAATATAATAATAATAATTCTTTATTAATTGAATCTCTTCAGGGCTACTTGGCCGAGGTCTTCTGGAATCTCTTCTCTTTCTTCCAAATGTTCTCCACCGATTACTTTGAAATTTTGACACAACGTTGCATTTCGAATACGCGCGTGTTTTTATATACCTATCACAGGGTAAAAACATGCTTTTTACTCAGAAACAGGTAAAAAACAGGGTAAGCGCCATCTGTTGGGCAACCAGAGCAACGCGTGGCCGAGCACAGCTAGTAGCAAATAAAACGAGTAAAATACACATCCCGGCCGAAAGTAATACACATAGACTATGATCGGCTAGCTTCGGTTTTGTAGAGCGTCGTCTCTGTCGTCAGTCAAGTCAGTCAGCGACGTATCGTCAAACGACAGAGACAACGCTCTACAAAACCGAAGCTGGCCGATTATAGCCGATGTGTATTACTTTCAGCCGGGAAGTGTAATAAGGTTTACATTTAATAAACTTTGAAAAAAAAATGAGATCAATTTAGAACTAATTAATTACAATAAAATCAAATACTGACCTGTCGCTGACGTGGTCGACTACAGCTTTCCTCAACTGTCGACGCAAGTCGCGGGTTTTGCGACACATGTTCTCTATTGCCCGCTCTAAACCCTCGGTCTGCTCCGACTTACCCGCCTGGGGTAAGAAAAAAAAACTTTATCAGAACTCATAACTTAAGGGACAAAAATTTGTTTACGACTGACAGAAGACATTTTTTCTTATATCGCTTAACTCTCTCAAGTATTACAGCTACAGCTGAAAAATTGCAATTGCAATTAAAATTTTCAGGGTCATCTGTTTCCAGAGTAAGTGAAATATACTAATACCCATTTCTCATACCATCAAATAGGAGCATAATGAGATAATAGAAAGCCTAGAGATATCTATACTAGATTCACATTCGTGTGATCGGGAGTATAAATCCTCGGCTCGTACCACTGAGTTTATACTCAAGTGCGGATTTTTAAAAAAGCTTGATGGAGATATCTTGTATAAGAGATATCGAACAGCTTTGGGTAAATTAACGTGTTTCTGTTTGTACTTCCCCTAATAAATCGCATAACGAGGTTTCGGGCCGTAATCCACCACGTGGGCCCAGTGGTGGATGACATACTCGCAGATTTTTTTTAATTTTTTATTATTATTATTATTTTTTTTTATAGAGAAGAGGGCGGACGAGCAAGCGGTCTCACGTGATGGTAAGTGTTACCGCCGCCCATGGACACCTGCAACACCAGGGGGTATGCGGGCGCGCCGCCGACCTTGCAAAATCCTATTCACAGCTCTCTTGAAGAACCCCATTTCTAAAGCATGCGGGTTTACTCACGATGTTTTCCCTCACCGCCGAGTTAGTGACAATTTTTAAAAATCCGTATTCAAGTATAAACTCAGTGGTAGCTGCGGGCCGTGAATCTGTCCTTATGCGAATGATCCGACAGGGCACATTCCCATCGCATCCTACCCCCATTTTCACAAACCTTTTTCCAAAATCCATCGCTATATCTCCGGCAGTAGGCACGTACATTAGGGATATAAGATAAAAGTGGGAAATGCAGTATGTACATTTCAAGGTAGTCTTCCGTGAGAGAGTGGTAACGTGGCCAGTTGAGCGCGCCCAGCGGCTGTTATACAACATTATTATACAACAAGTAACAATAAGTGGTAACAACTCACATTAGTCATGTACTCGTGCAACAAATCCTGCAACGCCTGACGGACTGCATTGCATTCGGCCACAATGCGTTCACGACGCTCGTCCCTGGCGACAATGCGTTCATATAGGGGAGAACTCGAGGAGCGACAGTAGAGTTTTTGTTAGATTAATTTAAAAAATATGTATTGCGGGTATTGTAGTATAAATAGTGTAACGTTTGTGATAATCAAATAGAAGCGTGCGACTGCGTTCTTCGTGCGTTTCCAAGGAGTCCTCTTCTGTCCTCAGTGAACCCATTATAGCTTTACTGACCGACCCATGACTTACTTGGACGGGACTGGACATTGACAGGGTACGTTTTGAATTGTTTTGAGTTTAATAACGAAGAAAATTCGACACTGGCAAAATGTGCACCATTGCCATATATGTATTGGCCGTCTCTGAAATACCATCACTCCATCTCTTACCATGGGGTTACTGAGGGATAACAAAGCGGCTACCACAAGCGTTGAGGAGCTACACCACCTCGTATGAAAGTGGACTCCCCCACCC
The DNA here is from genome assembly GCA_914767545.1 of Sesia apiformis. Lineage (NCBI taxonomy): Eukaryota > Metazoa > Arthropoda > Insecta > Lepidoptera > Sesiidae > Sesia > Sesia apiformis. Next base: position 606,810 of record OU611977.1, on the reverse strand, counting down.
GCTTGTGGCCAGCGTGGCGTTTTACGGCTTTACATCCCCAAGTCCAGCAGTAGATACTGAAAGGGCTGATTGAATTGATATACTATATATGTAAAGAAACTATATTTCTTTAATTCGTACAGCGCTCTTCTATCTGTAAACAGTGACCATGTACTGTACTCCATAGATGGCGCTGTGAGTAATGGCGGCCCTCACGGTCGGAAGAGCAGCTGATGTTTAGCTTTGACAGAAGTCACCATGATTCATTATATTGTTAGATTTAAGTATAAAAAGTGTATAAAAAGGAATTGGCAATTTAAATAATAAACTTTAAATGTCGTTTCTTTGTTTTCAGGTAGGATTTAAGTTAATTAGTGTAATTTTTATTGTATGTATCTATGTAAATACTAAAATAAAAAAACTTTGTTTTCAGAGCAACACAATTGTTTATTAGTTTCCAATTCCTAATAAGATTAGAGGTATTGCACTATATATATATATATATATATTTTCATATATGGCAATGATGCAATTAGCCCATTATGCCAGTGTCGAGTTTTCTTCGTAATTAAACTCAAAAGAATTTAAAACGTATCCTGTCTATGTACCTCCGAAGCAAGTCAGCAGTCGCTCAGTGAAGCGATAGTGGGTTCACTGAGGACAGCAGAGAGGACTCCTTGGAAACGCACGGAAAACGCAGTGGCACGCTTTTATTTGATTATCAGAAACATTCTCTTTGAATTTTAATAAACTACCAGTATTAATTAACCCACAAATCCAATTCCCTATAATAGTCAAACAAAAACTGAACCTTCACTTCTACAGTTCACGCCAAATGTCCGTTCATATTAAATTTGTGTAAAAAAAAAAAACATTTTTATTGCTAAACGCCTGTTACATTTCTAATGGCAATAAGTTGCAATATTGCATCTACAGGCGTTATTGAGGTTCATAAATTTAAAGTTTATCGCATATTTCTACACATATTTACACAAAATATCAGGGTATCGATTGCGGATATTGGTAAGGGAATGTTGTACACTTATTTTTAACGACAAACACACATTCCCACCCGCTCCTACCCGCTGTTGAAAATCAGCCATGTTAATTTTTTAATAGGCCGGATAAGATATGATTACTAATAAAAGCAGAATATCTATGACATAGGCACATTGAAGATGTGACCATTTTCATACAGACCATCGATTAATTAAGCCATTTATTACAAAATAATAGATATAACAGAGACGTAGAAAAATATCAACCGTTCAATTTAATACAAAAATTTAACATATTTTGTTTTTTTTTTTTTCTAATTTCCTGCAAACGTGAGACCCTCACGAATTCGATATTACACAAAAATCACTAGATGAATTTTAACCTAAGATATTTGAGATTGTCGATTTTTCTAGGAAGGCAGATTCCAAAATTCAAGACGGCGGATCCAATATGGCGGCCTAAATGAAGAAAAGTTACTTCAGAATCACTCAAAAACATGACTTACTAAGAAACGCTCAAAATCACTTAAACATTGAAAGTCTAACAAACATAGAAAGCTTCTATACATTTACCTTGTACAAGAGCTGTCTGCCATCAGGGCTGCGCCGGAAATGATGGACTCGAGCCGTTCCTCGAGCGAAGGGCGCGTGCGCAGCTCGGAGTAAGCCAGAGGCTCCATCACCATGCGCTCCTGGAAAGATTTTTTATAATAAATAACAAAAAAAATTATCATCTTAATTAGGTAGCCACTGAAATCAAACATATTTTGAACTAACAAACGTATAGCAGTGCTAAGGGGGTCTGTCTCTGTTTGTAGCTGTTGAGATGTAGTGAATAGATTATATTAACTATATATACTTATTTAACCATATACACTGTGTAACCTACTTTTGTACTTATTTAAGGTATGATCCATTGGAAATATAGTCAGTATTTACTCAACAGTCTCGGCTTTCATTCCTCTCTCTGGGCACCACATTACATGGCGACCCTGCCTAAAGTAGATTCACGGGCACCGGTATTCTGACACCGTTCGCCGCCGCGTCGCCGACCGATTACGTATATGGACAGTGAATGATAAACATCGTGTTCTCGGGACAATGCAATCATCGGTTGATAAAATGAATTATATCAAAACTTCTGGCAGCGACGCTAGTGAACTAAGAGTGAGCTTCGAAAATGGGGAAACAGCAGTCTAAAGAAGAGAACATCGTGATAGCGCAAAATGCAGCTGGGGGCACAAATGATGCACCGATTGAGGAGTTCCGATTCCATATGAAAACAACCAGCATCCTGTTATGCGTCATAGTACTCTGCCTGGTTTTTGGAGTCCTGTATGGAGCATTCCGGATATATCGGAAATGTCATTTAAGGTGGATACGACAGGAGTTTGAGCTGAATGCGAGTGGCAGCAGGGTGCGACGGCTTTCCTTTCAACGGCGCCAAGGTTACCCCGATTTGAAGATCAATGATAACGCAGTGTAAAAGTGTTAAAAATGCCTATAAGCGTATAAAATAGGTGTCGTGTGAAGTGAAGTGCGATTACATAAATATGCGTATTTCTTTTTCGCGTACATCGTAATTTCGGCAAGTTGATGGACATTATTTAGTGGACTGTAACCTTATTTACTAACGTATAATTAATATTATTATTACTTAAATAATAGTAAACAAAAAAAGAAAAAAAAAAAAAAAAAAAAAAAAGTTAAGAATATTATCCTAACTTAGGTATACTCGTGTATTATTAACATGTTACAGTTCTTGTTAATATGCGGAGGATCCAGGGTTCCAAACTTATACAGGTATGTTAATACTCTATAATGCATATTAAGTATTTTTAAACTCTATGGCAACATTTTTGAAGAAATTATATGAGGATTTATTAGTAGTAAGACAGTATTTAATTAAAATAGGACCTGCTAGACGACAAGGTAAAATATTGCAGACAAAGTTAGACGAAGCTAAATTTATTGTTGCACAATATAATAATTATATAGGAAGTATTGACAGGAAAAGCTTAGGAGAGGACAAGCTACTTCTTTTTGAAAAATATTGTGGGGATATTAAGAAATTGTTTGATGAAATAACTGAGTTGTGTCGAATTTCAGAGGGTTCTAGTAGTTTTTCAACAATGGATAAATTCGACCTGAAAGTAGCTTTGAGATTATTGCCAGTGATGAATGATGAGCTTTCCAATTTGCGACAACTTATCGATGGTATTGAGTACTTATGCTTATTCGGTTCTTAATGCTGAGTCACAGACGTATTTAATATCTTTTGTTTTGAAAAGCAGACTGTCGCAGTCTGCTAAGCTAAAATTAGCAACAAGATACGACACTGTACCTAATCTTTTAAATGATATGAAAATGTTACTTTTGCCGAAGAAATCTACAAGTGCTTTGCAAAAACAATTTTTAAATTGCAGACAAAATGATGCGTCTATTGATGCTTTCGGAAAAACCTTATCCGAATTATTCGCTGACCTTACAATTTCTCAATCTGAGGGAAATGTTGAAAAATTTAATATTTTAAAATCTATAAACGAGAAACAGGCAATTCGGCAATTTAGCGACGGATTAAGAAATCGTAGGATTGGCACGATTATTACGGCTCAGAGATTTGAAAATTTAAAAGATGCGATTCAGGCCGCAATTGACGAGGACGTTTCAGGTTCAACAGCTGAAGTGTTAACACTAAGGCATAATAATAATCGTTTCTATAAAAACACTTCCAGGCCCTCTTCTCATCAGAACACTCCAAGAGGTACGTACAACACTGATCGTTGGCGAGGCAACCCTAGCTACAACGGGCGACAGTCGCATACCAGGACCAGACAAGGGTCCCAGCAGCCTCAATTTCAGCCACGGGGAGGGCCCCAGGGCAGAGCGCCATATCAAGGTAGAACTTATAATAATCATTCTAGGGGTCGTAGACCATTCAGAGGACAGATTCGGACAGTAGTGACTGATGAGTCACAGCCTCAATCGAGTTCATCCACTCGGAAGTCGGAACCTGAAAATGATTTTTTTCGTGCCTATAACATATAGTATTTTAGCCAGCGATAGTAGTTACTACATAAAGTTATGGTATAAAAACAGACACGCGTTTAATTGGCTCATAGATACGGGAGCTTCAATTTCGGCTATAAAACATAAGCATGTTTTAGATTTTGACATCCCAATCAACAAAGAAAACATAACTATAAATGGTATAGGTGGAAAAGTACAAGCTATCGGATATGTATGTTTACAGTTGACAATACACGGGCAGTGTATTAGTCATAAGTTTTATGTATTTGACACGCTACCTTGTAAGTCGCACGGTATTTTAGGACAGGACTTTTTAGGAAAGTATGGAGCGGTGATTGATATGAAACATAATAGTCTGTCATTATGGATCAGTGAATCTAAACAAATATCTTTGCAACTGATAGACTCGTGTAGTAATTTATTGTCGTTACCTGCCAGATCAGAATCAATTCACTTTATTAATACCAGTTTAACAGAAGAATGTGTGGTATGTACGAAAGAAGTGTGCGAGGGCGTATTTATTGCGAGTACGTTAGTACATCCAATCAATGGCAAAATACCAGTTCGAGTATTGAATTCGACCTCAAAAGATATAACTTTATCTGAAATTAAACTTAATATAGAAAATTTAAAGGAATATAATGTTTGTAACTTTGATAAAACCGAGAAAAATGCATCGCGAGTTAAAACACTATTGTCAAAATTGGATTTAAGTAATTTAAATAAAGAAGAAAGAATTAATATAGAAAGTTTATGTGCGAAATATCCCGATATTTTTTATTTGGAAGGGGACAAATTATCAACCACTGATATTTATCAACACTCAATTAAAATAAAACCGAATATTTTTCGGTATACCTATTTTTTCAAAACCCTATCGTTTGCCTCATGCTTTAAAAAATGAAATTAATAACCAAATTGATCAAATGTTGAAAGAAAATATTATTGAACCATGTCAAAGTGAATGGTCCAGTCCAATCTTGTTGGTGCCAAAGAAAAGTGACCAAAATGGAAACAAAAGATGGCGTTTGGTCATAGATTACAGGAAACTTAATAACAGTATACATGATGATAAATTTCCACTTCCAAATATAACGGAAATTTTAGATTCGTTATCGGGTTGCATGTATTTTTCTCATTTAGATTTACATCAAGGTTACTATAATGTAAGCTTGGACCCAGATAGTCGCAAGTATACTGCTTTTTGCTCCGGACAGTTTCAGATGACTAGAATGCCTATGGGATTAAAGACCAGTCCTAGTTCATTTTCGCGTATGATGACTATGGCGATGACAGGGTTAACATACGAAAAATGCTTGGTGTACCAAGACGATTTAGTCTGTTATAGTAGGGACTTACCTAGTCATATTAAAAATTTACAATCCATTTTTGAAAGATTACGTAAAGTCAATCTAAAGTTAAATCCTCAAAAATGTATTTTCTTACAAAAGGAACTACTTTATTTGGGTCATATTGTGTCAGCAGAGGGCGTTATACCAGATCCTGATAAAATAGGGGTTGTTAAAGACTACCCAGTTCCTACTAAGGTCGATGAAGTCAAAAGATTCGTGGCCTTTGTGAACTATTACAGGAAATTTATTCCTAATTTTGCTACAAAAGCACATGCATTAAATAATTTGTGTCGGAAAAATGTAACTTTTAAATGGGATGAGGAATGCCAAAAATCATTTGAATTATTGAAACGAAATTTAATATCCCATCCTGTATTGCAATACCCTGAGTTTTCGGAGTCTAATCAATTTATTCTACAAACAGATGCATCCGGATATGGCGTAGGTGCAGTTTTGTGCAACAGCGACGGCAGGCCTGTAGCCTATGCTAGTCGTAGTCTTAATAAAGCAGAAAAAAGGTACCCGACGATTGAAAAGGAACTGCTTGCGATTGTATGGGCCGTAAAGCATTTTCGTCCATATTTGTATGGAAGGACATTCAAAATTCAGACTGATCATAAGCCACTTATCTACTTATTTGGAATGCGAGATCCATCTAGCCGTTTGATTAAATTTAGATTAACATTAGAAGAATATGATTTTATACTTGAATATTTGAAAGGGAAGAATAACTCTGCCGCTGATGCACTTTCACGTTTGCATTTAACTTCGGAGGAGTTGAAAGAGATGAATCAAACGGTGATGAATGTAATGACGCGTGGCCAGATGGCTAGGCAACAACGGGATGCTATTGTTTCTAAGAACAATTGGCCTGATCAACCAAAAGTTGTAGAAATACATAGCAAACCGAAATATTTCACGGAATTATGTTTCATAAGCGCTTATGAATTAAATCGATATCGTAAATTGAATGAGATAACGCACGAGAAAGGATGTTTGAGTTATGTACCCTCAATGAATATTATTTTTATTAATTTAGCGTCTCGATCGCAACTATCGCCAGGCGAATTTGTGAGAGAGCTAAATATATTTTGTGGGAAAATAAATATAAAAGAAGTATACTTCCTTAAAACTGAGAAAAATAATAAATTTGTGGAAAAATTAATAAATTAAGTAAATAACATAAGTAATTGGTCCGGACCACGTATATGTATTTTACAGGGAACAAAGAGAATAACTAATAAAGACGATAAGCTTGTAATTTTAAACGATTTTCATATATTACCCACAAGTGGCCATGCCGGCATAAGACGAATGGTAAATAACATAAAGAAATATTATTTTTGGCCAAAATTAGAAGCTGATGTTACAGAATTTATAAAAAGGTGTGACAAATGTCAAAAACAAAAACATTCCTCACATTATACTAAAGAGCCTATGACAATAAGTTCAACGGCAAATTCGGCGGTTGAGAAGATATATTTAGATATAGTAGGGCCGTTAGATAAAGATTACGATAATTATGTGTATATTTTAACTATACAATGTGAGTTGAGTAAGTATATTGAGGCTTACCCATTAATGTCAAAGGGGTCAAGTGAAGTAGCCAGGAACTTTGTAAATAATTGGATTCTTAGGTATGGTATCCCGAAGGAGATAGCTACAGACAGGGGAACGGAGTTTTTATCGGACACAATGAAAGAGGTTTGTAAACTTTTGCATATTAACAAGCTGCAGTCTACCGCATATCATCATCAAAGTGTCGGTGCCTTGGAGAATTCGCACAAACATTTGGGTAATTATTTGCGAATACAGACAGGAAAGCACCCAGAAGCTTGGAGCACATGGCTTCCATTTTGGTGTTTTTCTTATAACACTGCGGTACATACAGAGACTAAGTTTACTCCCTATGAGTTGGTGTTCGGTAAGAAATGTATTTTACCATCTAATTTGCAATCAGCACAAGTAGACCCATTGTACAATTTTGATAATTATCCTTTAGAACTCAAATTCAGAATACAAACGTCACAAAAAGAGGCGCGAGAAAATTTAATAGCTAGTAAATTGAAAAGAAAAGATAAATATGATCGTAATATTAACTCTGTAACTTATAAACAGAATGATTTGATTTTAATAAAAAATGAAACTGGAAATAAGTTCCAAAACATATATTCAGGTCCATACAAAGTAGTAAGGGAATGTTCACCCAATGTAGAAATAATTAAAGATAATAAAAACTATGTTATTCACAAAAACAGAACAAAAATGTATTTTGAACCAATTACCTAACAATTGTATTAAAAAAGTATGTGGGTATTAATTACTTACTTCTAAAGTTTGTTAAGACAATAATTATTATGATATGACATTATACTGTATTAACATTCGTAAAATAAGCTAAAATAAAATAAATTGTTAGTATTATTTTATTTATTTTATTGCGGTGGAGATGAGATGTAGTGAATAGATTATATTAACTATATATATATACTTATTTAACCATATACACTGTGTAACCTACTTTTGTACTTATTTAAGGTATGATCCATTGGAAATATAGTCAGTATTTACTCAACAGTCTCGGCTTTCATTCCTCTCTCTGGGCACCACATTACACTGTAGTCGACTCCCATTTCTTTTCATTGTTACTTTCAACCCCTAGAAAGTTCAAATCGACCACCCTGCGTATGACTGTTTTAGATCTAATGACCTGAAACTATTTTTATTTTATTTTTTTTTCAAATTCGTCATTTCATTACGTCAAATAGGTGTCATTTAACATTAGGAAATATTTTTTTAAAAATTTACAGAAATAAAAGGTAGATTTTTTATAATGGTAGTACGAGGTATCATATGTGATACAGTAGACTTGTTGCACGGTCGAAAGTAATGGTGAAATGACAACACATTTATGTTATACTAGCTTCCACCCGCGGCTTCGCTCACGTGGACTAAGCAGCTGTAAAAGATTTTTAACACCTGTAGAAGGCACCGACATGATGGATTTCATGGATGAAAATCTATTCAGTAGTTTTTGAGTAATTCTATTAAGTCCTTGTGTCATATGAAGATGACACATATACCAGTTTGCCTTCTGGATATTTAGCTATACATTAGTGAAAATCCGTTCAGTAGACGTGATGCTCAAACTAACAGAGATACAGACAAAAAAACAAACATTTTAAAATCTACTGTTTTTGGTTTTGTAGCTTCTTAAAGAGAATATAAGGGTTTCCTCGCGGTGTTTCCCGTCACTGGCGAGGTGGCAATGTTTAAAAATCCATACTCAAGTAGAACTCAGTGGTACGGGCCGAGGATTTGAAGTCACGATCACGCGAATGTGAGTACTGCCGTCAAATGTCAAATGTGTATGTCAAATGGGTAGTATAACAGAAGCAGGGAAGCGGATCGCAGAGTATAACAGAACAGAGGATAGGAATGGAGGGTATAAGAGCATGGAGAATGGGAAATGGATAGTATAACAGAAGGAAGGAAGCGGATTGGAGAGTATAACGGAACAGAGGATAGGAATGGAGAGTATAAGAGCATGGAGAATGGGAAATGGATAGTATAACAGAAGGAAGGAAGCGGATTGGAGAGTATAAGAGCATGGAGAATGGGAAATGGGTAGTATAACAGAAGGAAGGAAGCGGATTGGAGAGTATAACGGAACAGAGGATAGGAATGGAGAGTATAAGAGCATGGAGAATGGGAAATGGATAGTATAACAGAAGGAAGGAAGCGGATTGGAGAGTATAACGGAACAGAGGATAGGAATGGAGAGTATAAGAGCATGGAGAATGGGAAATGGATAGTATAACAGAAGGAAGGAAGCGGATTGGAGAGTATAACGGAACAGAGGATAGGAATGGAGAGTATAAGAGCATGGAGAATGGGAAATGGATAGTATAACAGAAGGAAGGAAGCGGATTGGAGAGTATAACGGAACAGAGGATAGGAATGGAGAGTATAGGAGCATGGAGAATGGGAAATTGATAGTATAACAGATCGGGGGATGGGGAAACAGTATAACTGAACGGAGGATAGAGAATGGGGTACAAGAGCGGGGAGAATTAGAATGGAAATATAACGAATTGGACGATATTTAATACGAAGTATTAAATATACTACAGATAGTACAGTAATAAAAACAAAGTGAAACTCACGTCAAAATCATCCAAAGCTTGAGCCAATTCCCCGGGACCTTCAACTGGTTGCCGGTTGCTGCCTGCTATGAAAATATAAATGATTATATATAGCAATTGATATGTGGCGACTGATGGCATGTGGTAGGTAATGGCAAATGGTAAGTAATGTTATGTGTTAGTAATAGAATGTGATGAATGGTGTTGTGCCGTTAGTGACAGAATGTGTTAATTGATAGTGGAGTGTAGGCTTTCTCGGCCGGTGTCCATATTAATTGAATCTTCCGGGCTACTTGGCCAAGGTCTTCTGGAATCTCTTCTCTTTCTTCCAAACGTTTCGTCAACAACTGCGGTTGACATCTTCAGTAGCACTGCGGTCACTTTCGGAGAGATGTTATCTCTTCCGCTTCTCGAGCGCAACTGACTCGACGACTGTGGCGCACCGGTATTTATAGTGGGCGAGGGTAGTTGTGATTGTGTGTGTACCGAGTCTGTTTTTGTCTCCTCCCCCCCCCCCCCTCGTCTCTCTTCCCCGTGAGCTTGATGTCTTCGGAGTGCTGGATACCAGATATTACGGAGTCTTAGAGACGAATGAGATATTACTTGAAGCAGACGCGGGTAAACACTTGAGCGAATGTGGATAGTTATTTGGTTGTATGTGGTGAGTGATGTATATGCTATATGTTGACTAGTTGTATGTGGTGAGTGACGGTATGTGTTGTGTGATGGTATTTGGTAACTCACCAGCCTGCGGCATGGGCCGCCCTTGAGCCACGCACGAGATGGTATCAACTGCGGAGCAAACCGCGCGCAGAACGTAGTCTCGGTTGGCTTTGGCGGCGGCCAGTTCTGGGTGACGGACGTATACCTGTCAGAAAAAGTTATCTTATCTTATTGATAGAATATATTATATAGAAATGATTAGCATAGTACATAGAAAATGGTAGAAATATACTTTGATAATGGTGGTAGATGGTAGAAATAAACATTTAAATATGGTAGTGCAATTTGCAATGCAATCAACTCTCTCAGTATCCACCACTGAACATGGACATTGTCTAGTGCATGAGGAATGTAAGGCCACGCCACTCTGGCTAAGCCGGGCCAAGTTCACTGTTCTAGATATGGTAAGTATGATAGTAAGTGGTAGAAATATACCCGAACCTTTTAAACAATTGACTTTCTAGGCGCCAATTACACGAGCGAGTCTCTCGCGGAGATAATCTCGCCGCGCCACTAATTTCATATCGCCGCGAGAGACTCGCTCGTGTAGTTGACGCCATATTGTTTTCTTTTGTTTAAAGTTTCACTGGGTTTACAAAACGACGTACAGATTAAAGAAAGGTATTATTAAAAATGCATATTAAGCATGATAGAAATAAATAATAAACGTGGCAATAATCAATTTTAATAATGGTAGTAAATGGAAAAAATTAACCTTAAAATTGAACATGGTGAAAAATGGTAGAAACAAACATGAAGCATGGTAGAAAATAGTAGAACTATACCTTAGAAGCAGTAAGCAGCATAGTAGAGTGCTTCTTGAGCACGGCCCTGGCGGCGGCCAACTCGTCCTTCATTCGCGGCTCTTTCAATTCCTTTTGCCGTTTGGCCGCCTGGGCCGCAAGCTCGTTGGCCGAGCGGCCGAACTGGCGCGCCGACTCGAGCAGCTCAGATTGGGAAGAGGCCGATTTTAATTTGTCTATATCCGTTTCCACCTGATGCAAATATAATGAAATAAATAAATCTAACACTCACCGTTGACTGAACAACGTACAGCCTTAACCGGTGGGTTTCATGTCATTTTGCACAGGATTTCCTTGTATAATGTAGGTGAGCACTAAGAAAGGATTTTTAAAAATTCATCCCCCAAGGGTGTTAAATAAGGGACGAAAATTTGTATGGGAGAAAAGTCGGATGGTTTCTGAGATGTTGGCACACGGCTGTAATGAATAAGAATTCTTTATCGCATTCCTGTGATTAATTAATTACATTCAATATAATTCGCCGCCTTGCGATCGAATTGACGTAAAAGCCATTTTGGCGAAAATGAGTTATTTATACAGTTTTGCTCCATTTGGATATTTAAAATTTGCTTTTACTACTTATACTTTACTTTCGGTAGGGGGAGAGTGCATGCAGCATTCCCACAGCCGCTGGGCGCACTCGACTAGCCACGTTACCCCTCTCTCACAGAAGACTGCCTTGAAATGTACTGCATTTCCCACTTTATCGTATTTCCCCAATGTACGTACGTGTTTCGGTAGTGAGTGAGATATGCCAGAGCCCATTCCCATCCCATCCTCTGCCTCTCCATTTTCCCAATCCATTCCTTAATCTGCAAAGGTAGGCAGCGCATCCGGGGGCATGCCAACGTTTGTCATTCTGGACAGTTGTTGGCATGTATCGTGGATGTCTATGGACGACAGTATATCCACCTACCATCAGGTGGACTGTATGCTCGTCTGCCGCCTTTTTTCTATAAAAAAAACAAAATATTTTTTTTTGTGAGCCTAGGCAAGATTTTTACAGAAATTGTGGACGTTAAAGACAACATATTTTGCCACAAGTTTGCCTAGGATGTAAAAACAGTTTGTTTAAATTTCAAATGGTTTTAAAAGCCACCATTGGTATGGTTTTAAAGCCATACTATTTTTAACAAAAATATGTTTAAACAGTAACTTTCATTTAATCTATAAACTAAGTAAATTGTACCAAATAATATGACTGGAAACTTATCCACACCTATAAACTGTTACTAATGATTTTCCCATAAATGTGCAATAAAACAATACAAAATAATAAACAATAATACAAATTAATGATAAATTATAAAATACAATGAGTCAATGAAATAATGCAAAATCTATCGAATGAACTAATAATGTGAACTATAAAACCGTCCTAGTCAAAAATAAAATTATTTTAGAGAAACAAATCAAAGGTTACATTTCTTAATACAGGGTAACGAGTGGACGAGGCGCGGTGATACAAGATATACTAAAAATGAACAATAATAAGTTACGAAATACAACATAATGCAAAAACTGTTAGAATTGATTCTTCCCTCAATGGCGAAAGAGCTATTTTCAGCTTGCAAAAACTGTTAGAATTGATTCTTCTCTCAATGGCGAAAGAGCTATTTTCAACTTGCAAAAATTGTTAAAATTGATTCTTCTCTCAATGGCGAAAGAGCTATTTTCAACTTGCAAAAACTGTTAGAATTGATTCTTCTCTCAATGGCGAAAGAGCTATTTTCAGCTTGCAAAAACTGTTAGAATTGATTGTTGTCTCAATGGCGAAGGAGCTATTTTAAGCTTTTGCGTTATTTCAATGACATGTTGTATACTCTATTCTTGTGTTGGAGGGTTAACACAACTCACCACCCTGAGCTTCCCCAGTAACAGCTGCACATCAACCATATCTGCCAGTATCAGCAGCCGAGTGACTGCGGACAACAGACTGCGGGCAGCACGTACCATCGAAGAACGCACAGAGGAAGCGCAAGGCTCCTCGGAGAATTCGCGAGCTGCTAGACTCATGGCCGCACCTTCGAAAATAGCAAGGTAAGTATTCTGTACGACTACGATTTAAAAGGGCAGTAATATATTAGTTTCGGACAGTTTGATGATTCTCGTCTACGACTGTTCATGATAAAAACTCAGTGATCACATGATGATAACAGTTATTGTATTTATATTACTAGCTTTTGATGGATGTTCGAGAAACTCTCCTTGTGTAAATGAGGGATTACAGTACAAAATTTAATATTTAATGATCTTAAACTTAAGATTGTTCGAGCCTAAAACAGTCAAGGTAATTAACTTCATTACACTAGAACCACACATATTTCTAACCACTTACCAGCTTTGCGTACTTCCTCCACGGCGGCCAACATTTCCTGAGTGATCTCAGGGTTCTCATATGCAATGGTCTGTCCTCGTTCAATGAAGATCTCGGTAGCTCGTTCAACGGTTGCAACCAGTGCACTGGCTCGTTTGGACTTGCCGGCTTGAAGCAGAAGAGGATTTTGAGATTTATGTTAAGACTGTTAAAGGTCTAATATCTACACAATATGTTACTAGTGCTGCCATCTGTCGTGCATTGTCGGTAGACATGTTTGTTCTAAGGTTTTAAATAAAAGATAGTGTGTGCCACTCGTCAGTGCGAATACGTTGTTTTATTTTAGGTTATGGGCCCAGCACGCTTCCACTGCGCAACTTTTTTGGATGTATTAGGTATTCAAAGATTGTAATATTTTTGTATATCCATATTGTTGGATATAGTGGGGGTGTTAAAGGTCTAATATCTACACAATATGTTACTAGTGCTGCCATCTGTCGTGCATTGTCGGTAGACATGTTTGTTCTAAGGTTTTAAATAAAAGATAGTGTGTGCCACTCGTCAGTGCGAATACGTTGTTTTATTTTAAAGACTAAGTTACCTTTGCTGCCTATGTTGATCCAAATTAATTTACCTTTCTAATAGTGAATAAAGTTTAAAAGTGAATAAACACAACCCCATTTCCTTCCGTGGGCATAGGCGTAGCCACGGTGCACCCACGACCCCCCCCCCCATAAGCGAAGAATAAGTAGCAGACTTTATGCATTACACTATCTCTATTTAAATTATTATAAAAAAAATTGTTTGCTTTTTGCCTGAGTCGTGATAAAATTGTTTGCTTTACTCCATGCTGGATTAAGTCCTCACTACGTCCTTGTCCTGTGGGTGTCGTAAAGAAAACTACCACGGGACAACAAAGCGGCTACCAGAAGCCTTGAAGAACTGCACCACCTCTAAAAGAGTGGAATTGCCAAGCCAGTGTGCAGTTTGAAGGGTATACATCCTACAGCCACTAGACCATGTGAACGAGGAGGCTGTCCAGCAGTTGATGATATAGGATGATAAAACGGTTGATAACGAAAATGTTCTGAAACAGTATTTCTTTGTTCAGTGTGACAATCTTTTTTCTTTTCTTTTATCATGATCCATTGGCCAGATTCTCGTTCTAACTTCTTCTTAAATAGTTGTTCTTGTTGATCTTTTTTTGCTCTTATATAATGAAGTTTTACAATAAGACATTTCAATATACCATAAGTACAAAGGTGAACTTATTCCTAGGAGGAATCTCTTCCAGTCTTCTTTACAATAACTGAGAGTTGTGTCATTAAAAAGCAGGTTATAACATATAATAAAAAATAGGAGACACATTTGTACATAGATACAAATATAAACATAAATATGAATTAATATAATATATACATATAGATAGACTAGCGGTGCTAGCAACTTTCTTCATGCCAGCAACTTTCTCCATAGTGCTTTTGAATACTTTACCAGTACAGTAATCCCCCCTATAACATGGTACCCTTATAAAGCATTTTCATATTACGCGATTTCAATCCCCCATATAACACGGGCATTCCCCCATATAACGCGGGGATTTCCCACATTATATTTCTGTATGTACTGTGAAATTTATAATGATACTGTAATTTATTTAAAATTAACTGTTTTTTTAGTTCATATGCATAAGTTTTTTATTTAAAATGTTCTTAGTTTAGTTTGATTTTAATAAAACGTACATATTTCGTTCATAATATAGTTTTTTCTTAATATTCGATTTAAACCCCCTTTAGTGAGAAAAGTTAAACGTGAATAATTTATATGTAACGCGTTATACGGGGTCATAAAAACGCGTTATACGGGAATACTCCTACAACACGTTTTCCTATAATGCGGAACCAATCTACCGTGTTATAGGGGGGATTACTGTACTTTTAAATTTTAGTCTTTTTTTTTTTCGTCTAATAGATTGGGATAAAATGTACCCTAAACGTAAACCTAAGTTATTTAAATTCTATCTAGTGGTTTTTGAATGATGTGTGTTCAAACAGACAAGATAAAAATACCAAAAATTGTTATTGTGGGTTCTATATCAGTCAACCTTTATATTGCAATTTATAACTTTTTTCAAAAAATACCCCTGTTATAATTTTATATATGTATATGGATAAAGAAAGATAAATATTTCATTTCTTAAAAAATACTTACGTCTTTTCTTCTTAGCAGCCTTATCCTTGCTGTTGACAAGGGTTGTAACCTGCAGCACCAAAGGCTCCAAGGTTCGCTCGACAGATGTTGTGCGGATCTCCAGGTTCTTGGGGTCCCATTTCAGAGAAATGGTACCCGTAGTGCCATAGGTGTCCGTTAGAGTGGACATTGTCAGTGGTGGCTGAGGACATAGATAGATTTTATTTTATTTCATTTTATTAAAGAAGAAGAAAGGTTTAGAAAGGTAATAAGGGTTTTTTTAAAAAACAAAATAAAATTTTCTCAAACTAAATTAAGTAGACATACAACAGACTTTAAGCTTGTAATTAACCACACATATATACACATAACAACCAAAGAAATTATAACTGTGAACTTTGTAAATGAATGGATAGATAAACCATTTCTTCAGATAGCAGTTACAAGATTGTACACTAAAGAAAATACAAACACACATATTTAAGCACATAACAAAGAAATTTTCGGAAAGTGGCAAGAAAACGAGGTAGCATAGCCCGGTGTCCCTGTGACTGTCCTGAATGGGCGTCTAGCTCAGCTTTAGCCATGTCTGCGATGAATGACACATCGCTATATAAATAAAATAAATAAATAAAGAGAAAACAGAGAGTGATACAAAACAACAAATCCATCACATTCATTCCCGTATTTCAAGCAGCCGGCAACTGAAGTACCTATATGTTGTACTGGTATATGCATAGACAGTCAAGTAATGCTACAAACACCGCACTCAATGTTACACACTAGGATTTGTGGTGGATTATGACCTGAAACCCCTCAACGATTTACTAGGGGAGGTCTGTGCCCTGCAGTTAGACATTTAAGGCTGATTCAAGTACAATGGACCACACTAGGATTCCGTGTCGTGGATATAACGACACATACAAAGATGAACACAACAGATTCAAGACCCAGACCTGAACAAACATTGGGGGATAGTGAAATCTAAGATATGGATTCGGATAAGGTTCCAATTCCAATTCCAATTTCTTAATATGGCCCCATCGAGCCTTGGAAACTATTTTCTCAGATAATGTCATAGTTACTTAGGTGAAGGGACAGTACACAAAGTGAATGATGACTCATTGTTGCACGGATTTCATCAATCTATTAACGATCTTACATATCTTAAATTCTAAAATAGTTCAATTATTACAACACTTTAGTAAAACTTGGAAAATTTAGTTTCATAGTATTAACGCTGTAAAACTAAAAACACGGCGTTTTGTTTGTATTGCATTGATACATTGACATCTTACATTCGACGCGATAACATATTGACAACATTTTAGTGAGCGATTTACCTGATTTCTGATATATCCAGCTGGTAATAACACGGTTTATTAAAAGGAAAGTAATTAATCTGTGGTTGAAACACTACAATTAACTCATTTATTCATAAAAATAAGGAAAAACCAGTAATTAATTTCGATACTTGAGATAGAAATCTAAAGGTGTGTCAGAAAGTCAGAAAGAAAACAGTAACTACTGCTGGCAACTCTAATCATTTTAAATATGCAACATTTTTATTACAAATAGAATTGTAAATATTTTAAAATGTACATCAAATAAAAGTCTAAAATATTGAAAGTTGTATATAAATGACTGAAAATATTAAAACTATAGAAGAAATATATATATATATTTCTCAATATAGTCCCGCCATCTGTTAACAATATAAGGTAATTGTCAGGTGTTGCAGGTATCCATAGGCGGCGGTAACACATACCATCACGTGGGACCGCTTGCTCGTCCGCCCTCTATAAAAAAATAAAAGTACTTCAAAATTATTGTGCAATAGTTTATTTTAGTTCAACTATTAATCATCAGATGGCAATAGTAACAGAAAATTTAAAATTTAGAAAGTATCTGTAAGTGCAAGACTTATTCTTGTAATCAAAATACGAAAAAAATGCTAACATAGCACCAGCCTATAACTAATCACTGCTGGATATAGGTCTCTCTCTCAGCTCTCTATCATAAATGTATCATAAATCATAACTTCTACTCTTCTCATCCAGCAGTTCATCAAGTCGTCTGCCCATCTGGCTCGGAAGTGGGTAGATACTACGCTAAAATTCGTCAGCAGAGCGCGCTACCAAGACATAAGGTACAGCCGTATTTTTTCGTCTACTGCTGGTGGTCACGGGCTTCCTTGTGCATATTGTGTTGTATATAGGGTTTCTAATTTCTCGACTTATTTTATGTCTCGGGACTCGAGAATTCTCGACTAGCAATTCCCGGGAATTCTCGAATTTTCGAGAAAGTACTAAAACTTTAAAAAAAATACATAAAATTGTTAATTAAATGCAAAATAAAATTACGCTTATTAATAATCATCAACATTTATTATTTATTCAGTCTTGTTTAAATTAAAATTTTAATTACTCACATATTTTTCTAACGAAATTAACTAAATTAAACTTTGAGTATCTTCCTATAAAACTTTTAATTTGTCTTTTTATTAAAAAGTAAGTACTTTGAATATATATCATAGCTTCTTTCCCGAGGTAAGTAAAAATATTAATCACAGTCTTTTAATTAAACAAATTTCTTCCTATAAATAAGTAGAACTTTTAATTACAGTCTTTTAATTAAACAAAAAATAAAAAATTTAATAATCCAATCAATTAAAGGAACAGGAACTACATTCACAATCAACTAAATCATCTTCGGCTGAATTTGAGCTGCTGGGAAATAATCTATTATACAGTTCTTCTGTAAATTTGATCAAAACCGTTTTGCTGCAATTGCGTTTAATTCTTTCATTATCATTCTGAAATGCCGTTGGGTTGTGAAGGTACCTGATTAAAGAAATCAAGTTAACATTTCGCCTGTCATTAATCTTCTTCTTAAGATGTTCCAAAAAATTTGTTGCTAAATCGTTTTCCATCGATTCTAGTTTATTGATCAACACGTCTATTATTGCCTCTAACGTCAGGATCGTACCATCTTTTCTCGATAAAGCCTCAACAGAAAATTTTACTGGATGTAAGATGCCCAACAATGATTCTAGAACGCCGATATTATCATCATTCCACATTGAGGACATATTCAAATCAATCAATGACTTTTTGATCGCAATTTTGAGTTTTAGGAATCGTTCAACCGTTTGCATCATCCAGTTCCATCTTGTACACACATCTAACAACGAATTCAACTCATGGTCAAACTCTTCTTTTACATGTTACATCTTATGGATATGTTCAAAATGCCTTCTTAACCTTCTTGCCTTTTATGGATATCTTTTTAGGACATTTAAGGACGTTTAGGACGAATTGCGCGGACGCCTCGTCTTTGATCTTAGAAAAATATTTCCACACTATGGAACGAATTCACCGTTATGGAACTGTTATAAAAACATTAGGTAAATGAGGTTAATTTTTGAGGTTAGTTTAAAAACAAAAACGTTAGTATGAAAATAGTATCAAAACTGTAAACAGAAACAAAGAACACTTTTAACACCCATTTATTTATAACCATATATTTTATTTATAATAAAACTTAGGTACTTACTTACTTTCAATACGTCGCAGTCGACTAAAATTATCGCGCGACTCCCACTCAGGCACGCGCGCTCCGCCGCCGGATCTCAGTGGGAGAGTAACTGGACGGAACGAACGACGCGATTTCTCAATTTCTCGACACTTTTTCTCGTCTCGAGTAAGGCCAGATTTCCCGGGAATTCTCGCTTCGAGAAGTCTCGACCAGAAACCCTAGTTGTATATGAGGACGCCTGGCCAGACGGGTTAGCCGGTGAGTCCACTCATATGTATATTTTTTCCGGAATTCTTGACTTTTCAGGAGTCACTGAACATGTATGACTTAGGGCGAGTGCAGAAGGCGCTCAGCCAGTAGCAAAATATGTGTAGAAACGAGTCTAAGGGCGAAGGAACGGACCTCGGCTTAGGGCGTTACTTTGGGAGGGTACCGAGGGATCGCGAGTAGGTGAGAAGCGTCCAGGCACGTGCCGATACCTGGTAAAAGTGTTGGCTGAAGGCCGGTGTGCATTGACGTCGTAGCGAGGGGGACGACCTCATCTCCACCGGCGCGGGGACGGTGTACATATCTAGTGTGTCAGTGTAGTGTAAGAATGTGTTATGAGGGGGAGAGTGCACGCTGCAATCCAACAGCCGTTGGGCGCACTCGACTGGCCACGTTACCCCTCTCTCACAGAATACTACCTTGAAATGTACTGCATTTCCCACTTAATCTTATTTGCCTAATGTACGTACGTGTTTCGGTAGTGGGTGAGATGTGTCAGAGCCCATTCCCATCCTATCCCTCCCCATTTCCCCAACCCTTTCTCCAAATCCAGTCCTATATCCAAAGGTAGGCAGCGCATTTGGGGGCGTGCCAACGTTTGTCATTTTGAACTAATGTTGGCATGTATCAGGAATGTCTATGGGCTACAGTATCCACTTACCATCAAGTGGACTGTATGCTCGTCTGCCACCTTCGTCCATAAAAAAAAATGTAAGAAGCGCATTGGCGGCGGTAATTGGGACGTCGGGGTCGTTTGACGTGTCGAAGACGACGACGGTAGCGGAGAGGAGCATACTAGGGGGTTGGAATTGTGAGAGACTGTCTTATTATAGTAGCGCTGGACGGAAATTTTGAAATAGTTTTACGACACCCACGGAAAGAATTATGATGAGGCCGAACCACACCACACAGTTATTTTCTCAAATATTGTCATACAGCCATACATCATGGAGGTACGACACTTAACAAATTTTTTTTTATGGGCGATAGTATTCACTTTCCATCAGGTGGACTGTATGCTCGTCTGCCACCTTCGTACACATAAAAAAAAAAACTTAACGAAATTCATTATATTTGTAAACAATTTGTAATTACTATAGAAGTAATTACAAATTGTTTATTGTTTACAATTGTTTATTGTACTTATTCTACACATAGAAGACATTGACAATTTGTAACATTTTTGGTGTGAAAAATTATTCATATTGATATGACATATTTATCGATTCTTGTTGATACTTTTAGAAATTGATTATGTCAAGTGTTTAATGAATTCAGTAGGTATATAAATTTTTGCACGCCTTTTGGGCCAAAACATAATTGGTCATCTTTGTAATTAACACCATATTTATGTTTTTGCAAAATAAATTATTTGATTATAAATAAATTATCAAATAACTCCCATCGAAACTCCACTGAAATATCAAGGAAAAGTCCCCGCTCGTTACTTTCCATTTTTTCCATTCCTTGAATCCGTTCGTAAATCTCCAAGTTTGTCAAATTTATGACAAAATTGTAATGACAATTTTTTTTTGTCGCGTTTATATTTCTTGTTTCCTTACCGCGTCTCTCAACATTTTTTTTCAAATTCATCCCTGAATCTACAAATAGTAGCCGACAACGACGCACGACGTTTCAATTTCAATTTATTTGCAATGTTAAACGATGGTAAATGCATAGTTTCAGATCGTCATATTTGCCAGTACTGGCGTGCAAGATTACATAACGCACAACAGATACAAAACAAGTGCTTCCAAAAATACACTTAATTCAAAATATTTATCAACATAGTAGTAGCAATGTCAAAAATGGTAAATGTCATATTTATGTATAATGAATTTATTCAACTACAGATTGTTCATTTATTGTCTAAAGAACGGGCCACAAAAGATGTCATATATTAATCAAGTCTCATTGGCGTGCAAATTCTTATAATACAAAATCAACATCATGTCAAAACTTTGTGGCGTCGAGAGCCGACCTCTTTCGTCGAACTCTTAAATTTGATTATTTAATTATTTTTAAGAGTGTTCTTTTTATAAGTTTTACTTTTGTTGTCAACAAATTTTCAGTACACGTGTGGAGATTGGAGACACCCCCGAGTCATAAATGAAAGGTCTTTGTGTTATGGAGCTATAACAATGGGTTTATTGTTCCATAACACAGAATCCGGTAAGTAACACATAGAAGCACACGGTAGAGGTAAATTATCCTCATTAGTTATCTTACATGCATACAAGCAATCGATCTGCCAATATTGTTAAGGCCCTCCATCTTTTTCTCACTTGGGTTAGTGATGTGGCACGCAACTAGTGATGTCAAAATAGTGTCCGTTACAATGCGTGATCGATTGAATCGCCACACACGCACATGTCACTAGACTAGAAGGAAATTCTTACCATATTTGTTCGGGACAACCGGTTTAGTTTCGCAAAATTAGCGATAGATGGCACTATAGCTCATTTAAAAGTCGCTATTAAGATTTTCCCAGATAATATTAATATGGGCGCGGATGTCCATACATTCATTCCGAGCCGTACTGCGATATAAGAAAACCAGAAAATACGATAAATATTGGCATTCTGAAGAAAAACAAGCATACACAGCAAGCAAGAACCGTACCGGCGACCACATCGTTACATTCCCAATGCTACAAACGTTGTACTGTACGTTGGTTCAATAAATATTCATATTCCGAAGATCCTGGTTTATTCTCATGCTAGCTCCTGTAATACACGCACAAATAATTGGAGAGCATTCCTCCAAAACTTCATAATCTATAATTTCATAAGATCACCATTAGGTAATAAGTTAACAATCTATGATGTTCGCGTTTCACAGATGTGTGACAGTATCCATTTACCATCAGGTGAACGGTCTGCTCGACTGACACACCTTTGTTTAAAAAAAATAATCAAAATTGTATAAATCTCCGTAGGTTTTTTTATCAAATTGTCCCAGTAATTTAAATCACTTCCAAATGCTGATTTTTCAATTGAAACAACGATTACAAATAAAACAATTTAATTACACCAATCTATCCTAAGCAAGGCCTATAGCCTCGTCGATATCTTTGAATGGATCAATGAATGGCGCGGGCGTAGTTGTCGGAGGCGCTAAAACCAACTTCATATCTTCAGCGAATCTTTCTTTGAATAAGTTTTCATTTACATCATCACCATCCTCATAAGATGAATCTTTCTCTTCTAAAAATCTTCTTACATCAGCGGTTATGTTAGAAGTGGTTGTTTCTTGCTCTGTTACAGTGACTTCCTTCTTTGTAGTTTTATCTGCTGTAGTCGAAATTGTAGTAATCTCGGTTGTTGATGTCATTTTTGTAGTTTGAACCGTGCTTTCCGCAATGACTTCGATTGTAGTCGTATCGTTGATAGCTGCTAATGTCGTAGTCGTTGGAATTGTGTAATCAGTTGTAGCGTCAGTTGTTCTGTCAGGCATGGCGATAACTTTTTTACTTGTTCCCGAATCGTCAGTCAGTTCATTAGATATATCAATCGAGCTACCGCCTTTTATGTTTTCAATAGAATCCGAAGCTCTTAAAAGTGGACTGACGTTTTCATAAACTTCTGTGTTTCCTTTTGTTGTGGAATTATTTTCATTAGTGTGAGACTGTAATGGAGATTTGGTTATAGGTTCAGTTACTAGACTATCATTTCTGGATTCAAGTTGAAATCTCTTCTTAGAAGTCCTTGTCCAATATGCTAAAGTTCCATATTTATAAGTGATATTTTTGGAATGAAGTATCTTATTCGTTTCGATTTTATCTATGTTATTATCCGTGTCCGCTATCTCAGCTTTGTCCTCTTCTTTTGTTTCTGTTTTCGCATTCTTCTCATTTGTTACCGTTTCTTCAATATTGTCATCTTCGCTAACATCTGCAAGTGCAGCTCGGGTGTCAGAATATTCCAGTTTACTCTTCTTTTCAAACTCTGTTATATTTTTGTTTGCTATAGTTGATACTGTAGCAGTGGTCGTTTTCTGTGTTGCTTCAGTTGCTTCTTTTTCCTCATCATGGTATTTCCTAGAATTGAAGTTTCTATTTCTTGATCTTCTTACTGGATTATAGTGATTATTACTTGGTATATGTACAGGTAATCTCCAGTCTTTAATGGTATCTTTAACTTTGCTATTACGATTCCTTTGCTTGTTTGTTCCGTCACTTTGAGTGATATAGTAAGGCTTGTTATTCTGGCTGTAATGTAAACATAACATTATATAATAGGGGTCAAAGTATGAAATTGCCGTTTTATAGTAATAGATACTTTGAATTGACATAAAACCTTCATGGTGTGAGATTTTCGAGTGAAACTTCTTTCACATGATACCTAAGAGGTTCTTATTTTAAAAAATGTGCAACATTCGATTTTCGACGTTCAATTGTTTTTTTTTATTCAGCTTAGACGGGAAAGATAGATACTTCGAAAATCCGAGTAATCTTTGAATACGAGTTCCAACGCGGAACTAACGCGGCAGAAACGGCTCGCAATATCAATGCTGCGTTTGGAGAGGAGACTGCTAATGAACGAACCGTGCGTTTTTGGTTTAAAAGCTTTCGTAATGGAAACTTCGACTTGAAGAACGAACCACGTGGAAGACCGCCCACACAGGTGAATAACGCTGAATTGAAGGAGATGGTGGAAGCCGATCCGAGTCAAACTACCCAGGAATTAGCGGCATGGCATAGTTTAACGTTACCTTACCTACAATATTGACTCATTTGCATCAAATCAATAAGATAAAAAAATATGAAAAATGGGTGCCTCGTGATTTGACTGATCTGCAGAAAGAAACGCGTGTTGAAACTTGCGTTGCCTTGTTGAATCGGTACAGAAATGAAGGAATATTGGATCGAATTGTGACATGTGACGAAAAGTGGATTCTTTACGATAACCGAAAGCGAAAAATGCAATGGCTGACCCCAGGTCAAACGCCGCAACAGTGCCCTAAGGCAAAGCTTACCAATAAAAAGGTAATGGTAACTGTTTGGTGGTCTATTCATGGTATTATTCACTATAGCTTTCTCAGGTCTGGTCAAGCAATAACAGCAGATGTTTACTGTGCCGAACTTCGAACAATAATGGCGAAACTAGCAGCGAAACAGCCCCGACTCGTGAATCGATCTTCACCATTATTGCTCCATGATAACTGATAACGCAAGACCTCACACTGCACGAGAAACCTTTGTAACTCTACAGGAGCTGCAGTTAGAAACCATACGTCATCCTCTGTACTCGCCAGACCTTGCTCCAACGGACTACCATTTTTTCGTGATTTGGACAATTTTCTACGTGGTAAAAAATTTTCTTCCCACGAGGCAGTACAAAATGCTTTCACACAGTTTGTCGAATCTACATCCCCAGAGTTCAATCGCAAAGGCATAAATGAACTTCCGATTAGATGGCAACAATGTATAGATAATGAGGGTAAATATTTTGATTAAATAAATATGTTACATTTTAGAAAAAAACGAGTTTTAATTTTTCAGTACAAATCGGCAATTTCATACTTTAACCCCTAATATGTAAAGAAACTTTAATTATTTTTTTAATTTGTACAGCGCTCTTCTGTCTGTAAACAGTGACCATGTACTTATGTACCTACTCCATAGATGGCGCTGTAAGTAATGGCGGCTCACACGGTTGGAAGAGCAGCTGATGTTTGGAGGTTGACAGAACTCACCGTGATTGAGTATATTGTTTGATTATTATAAAAATTACATAAAAAGGAATTGATAATTTAAATAATAGACTTTAAATGCCGTTTCCTTTTTTTCGGGTTGGATAATAGGATTTAAGTTAAACAGTGTAATTATTATTGTATATATGTAAGTACTAAAATAAAAACTTTGTTTTCCGAGCAACACAATTGTTTATTTGAAAATTACAATTCCTAATAAGTTTGGAGATATTGTACTATATATATATATAAATATTATATGGTATATAGGCCTAGATATATCAGCAGTGGCTGATGTTATTGTATCTAAAAGTATGAGTATATCTAAATATGTGCATTAAGTCCTTCGATTAGATACGGTCGGTTCGGCGTATTGTTGATATTTAGGTAGAAATAAAAACGTGAACTTCAAGAAATGCAAGAAACGTATATTGAGACAAGTTTACATCTTAGACAGTGTTGCCAACTCAAAACATATATCGAACTATATCAACAATATGGTTGCGTTCTTAATTCCCAACACGTATATATGCATACATTATACCAATTATATAGAGCGGTGATAGTTTAGGGCAGTGGTTCTCAAACTTTTTAAATGACGGAACCCTTTTGGGAAGCAAAATACTTGATGGAACCCTACAATAAAACAATTATTTTTATAAGTGTATTCTATATTAATCAGCATAATAAAAGTACAATGTATCAGTTACTAATTATTATTTACTTCACCACTTGGTAAGGACAATAATAGAAAACATTAAAAAAGAAAAAATCTAACTAGTGGGAGGTATGAAACTGTTTTTTATTTTTCATCAATTGCTTGATATCAGGTTTGATGGAAGAAAGTTGGAGTCTCATATCAGCTTCGGCGTCCAGTCTATTGCGATATTTTGTTTTCGTGGCTGCGTAGGTAGAGAATCCTGTTTCGCACAAATATGTAGTTGGGAACGGGAGAAGAATATCCAGAGCCATTTGGCCAAGCATTGCATATTCATCTTGGATTCTGCACCAAAAATCATTAAGAGGCGTCGTTTTGAACAATGACTCCATACTTGTGTCTGATGACATTTCTAAAAGAGATTCATATATCTCATTTGACATGTTTTCAGGCTTTTCCAAGTTGGGTAAAAAAGGATTATGAATCCAGGAGTTCACTTTAATTTTTGTATTGTGTTCTTCGGGAAAATACTTTTCAAAAGATGCGCGCATCGAACTGAGATATTGGACCAATTCTTCAAACACATTATCTTCAAACATTTCTGAGTCGTTTTCGCTAACAAACTCACTGAGTAACGTAAAACTTTCTATTTCTTTCTTACCAATGCAAATGATCCAAAAATCTAATTTTCTTTTAAAAGCAGTTATTTTATTATAGGCCTGAAACACTGTTGTCTGTTTACCTTGCAACGATAAATTTAATTCGTTAAGTTTTTGAAAGATATCCGCCATAAAAGACAATCGGAACAACCAAGTTTTATCATACAAACGGTCCTTCAAATTAAAAGAAGTATCTGCTGAAAGAAACATTTGTAACTCGGCTCTAAGTTCAAATAGCCTTGTTAAAGTTTTTCCCCGAGACAGCCATCGCACTTCTGTATGGAGCAGCAGTGTTTTATGTTTGCTGCCATAATCTTCACACAATAATGAGAACAATCGGGATTGTAGTGGTCGTGATTTGATAAAATTAATTATTTTTACCGCTTCATCCATAACTAATTTTAGATTAGACGGCATTTGCTTCATCGCAAGTGCTTGTCTATGCAGAATACAATGACTGGAACTACAATTAGGCGCTTTATTTTTCATTCGTGACACTGCTCCTGCTGTTTTACCTGTCATCGCCTTGGCCCCATCTGTACAAATGTCAATGCAATTGTTCCAACTGAGATTATGTTCTTCAAAAAATATATTTATTTTATTAAAAATTTCTTCCCCGGTAGTGTTTGTAAGCAGCGATGAACACATAAGCATGTCTTCTTCAAAAGAACTTTTATATGGATATCTCACAATAACCAGCAGGATAGCCAAACCAGCGACATCAGTCGACTCGTCCATTTGCAAAGCGAATCGTGTATTTTGTAGACGTGTAACTAGTTCTTGTTTGACGTAGCTTGCCAGATCATGGATTCGTCGTGAAACAGTATCGTTTGATAGCGGAACAGTAGAAAGATGCTTTGCAGATTTTTCATCAAGCATACATTTTGTTATGTCTAATACACATGGTTTTATTAATTTCTCAGCGATAGTGTGCGCTTCACCTGCTTGTGCAATGCGATAGCTAACTAAGTATGATGCCTCCGTGGCCTTTTCGTTGGTAGTTTGTGTTACATGCATCATATTTTTTTGACTTTCTAATAACTGATCTTTTTTGCGAACAAAAAATTCTTTATTCTTGTCTTTAGTCTCGGGGTGTACGGTTTCTAAATGTCGACGCAATTTGGCAGGTGCCATGGAACTATTAGGAAGCAGTTTACTACAGAGCATGCAGAGAGGTGAGCCGTTGGAATCAACAAATCCGAAACTGATATAAGATTCATCATACTTCCTTTTTTTCGTCTTTGAAACCGTCGAGCTTGACGTCGTGGCACTCGTGGCATCATCTTCTGGATCGGTGATTGCTAAATTCTCCGCGCGCATTGCTTTTGAACATTCAGCGTCATTAGAAGATGTTGTTGGAACACGTTTAACACCTTTAAGCCAACGTTCCATTTTTCTTTATTTATAATGTTACAAGTCAGGATAGTGGGGTTTAAATAATGCACAATCGTTACTGCGTATAAGAGACTAAATTTAGAACCTACAGGGAAGAAATGTATAAAACTGAGACAACAGAATACAGCAGGCAGTAAAACAATGAACACTAGTTTCTCGCTAGCGAGCTTGTAAGTAGGTAGTAACTTATCGCTCCGAACGCTAATCATCAACTGACGACGCCAACGCGCGATCGCCGCTTTTATACTTAGTCCTAGACTCGATCTCAAATATTCTCGAAAATACTCGAGTCGGCACCTTTGATAAACAAAAAGCAAAAATAAAAACAGAAATTTAAAAATAGCGTTGTAAACAATATCGACTTTATCCTTTGAAGTTAGAGACGAAAGTCGCTAGTTGACAACTATAGCGTCTAATTCAGAGGCGGCTTTTATCAAAGAGACTGAGCGCTTACAAGTATACTACCCGCTCGTTTTAAGTTTGCCGCTGGCGATAGGTATGAGTGTATGACGTTCGAAATTTTTTATTTAATTGTAACAATAAAAATTGTGTACGTTAGATATTTGGGTAAAACTATGACACATTATAAGTTTTGTTGTCACGTGGGGGAGGGTACGCGCATTCCACAGACCGGCAAACTTAGAGCGAACGCGTTGTACAAGTATAAAATTGTTGAGACCAAACTTATGAGATATTGTACCAGCTAATGTAACACAAGCTTATACAAATACAAATAAATAAATAAATAACATTCATAGCGTTTTGTCTCCGCGCGGCCGCGGAGTCCGCACAGCCGCGGAGCGACCAGAGAGAGGTGTTTTGATTTTTTTATTTCTAAATTCTTGCGGAACCCCGACAGAGGTATCACGGAACCCTAGGGTTCCGCGGAACACACTTAGAGTATAGCTGGTTTAGGGGTATCTATACTCGACTCGCATTCCTGTGGCGTGAGTTCAAGTCCTCGGCCCATATACCGCTGTGCTCGGCGGTGAGGGAAAACATCGCGTGGAAACTTGCATGCTCGAGAAATTGAAAATAATCTAAAGTATGTAATCCACCAATTGGCACTGGGTCTGCGTGGGTGGATTAGGGCCCGAAAACCCCCAGTGATTTACTAGGGGAGGCCTGTGCCATGCATTGGGACATTATAGTCTGATACAATACCAATTAGGCAAATACAAATTTCGCGAAGTGCCAGAAAGAAAATCGGGGCCCAGAGAAAACCTTACACCATATACTTACATGTGCTCTGAACGGTAGTCTGCAGTATGTGTTTTCAAATCGTTTTTGTATTTCGGTTTCAATGTTGCTGTTTCAATTTTAATGTTGTCCTCTGACTCGTTGGACAATATCTTTAAAAATTCGCTCTCATCGCTGTTTTCCTGTGATTGCGTAGCGTTTCTATAACAGATTATTTAAAAAAAAACTAAATAAAAAGGCTCGTCTTGAGACTTTTTGGCGGGAACTCGATAAGTGGAGTTTCTGTTTGATTAGACAATTGTGCATTTTGCATTTTGTGGTTTAATAGTGATGATTTATTAAGGTGTTTTTATGCGTAATATATGCGGTAATCAAATAAAAGCGTAAGACTGCAATTTTCGTTTGCTTCCAAGGAGTCCTCTGCTGTCCTCAGTAAACCTACTATCGCTTTACTGAGCGACTCCTGACTTACTTCGACGGGATAGGACACTGGCAGAATGATGCAGAATGCATCATTGCCATATATGAAAAGAAAAAAAGGGCAAACGTCACTGTGACAGCTAAAAGCCACCGTGCGTTGTGAACTTTTACAACCACGGACATAGTAAAGGTGGATTATAAACAAGAGAATTACTTGTATTGACATAGTGAAGCAATTTTAATAAATATTTATACAACAAAGTGACAATATTAGCTTCAAGCTAACAAAGCAAAAACATAGGAAACTGAAATAATGCAAATCCTGAAACACATTGACACTTTTGAGGGGGAGAGTGCACGCTGCAATCCAACAGCTGCTGGGCGCGCTCGATTGGACATGTTACCTCTCTCTCACAGAAGACTACCTTGAAATGTACTGCATTTCCCACTTTATCTTATTTCCCTAATGTACGGACGTGTTTCGGTAGTGAGTGAGATGTACCAGAACCCATTGTCATCCTATCCTTCCCCATTTTCCCAACCCTTTCTCCAAATCTATTCCTATATCTCCAAAGCTAGGCAGCGCATCCGGGGGCGCGCCAACGATTGTCATTTTGTACTAATGTTGGCATGTATCGCGGATGTCTATGGGCGACAGTATCCACTTACCATCAGGCGCACTGTATGCTCGTCTGCCGCCTTCGTCCATAAAAAAAAACTAATTTTAAATATATAAAACCGTTCCACAGAAGAATAAAATTAATTTAGGGAATAAATCAGTTAGAGACAAGTGTAAAGTGTTGTTTTGTTCTATCTAAACCTTCGTATCTCTCATTAGTATTACTCAATACAGTGACCGGGCGACGCGTGTACAATGCAACTGCGCGTTAACTAAAAGATTAACAGTGAGTTATGAAAAGAAAACTTGTTGGAAAAACTGGTAGAATATGTATTCTGTTCTCGATACCGAACTACCGATTTTAATTAAGCTTTAGCGTTGAGTGACAAGATATATATTCAGTTGCAACTTACAAATCTTTCTTGGACATCGCTCCGTAATTAGTACTTGCGACGTCTTCATCGTCGCTTCCGACGGTTCTTCGCTTCCCGCCTCTGCTGCGCCGGAACTCCTGTGACGTTATTTCTTCATCAACACCGCTCTCCCTCTCTAACGAATTATTGGGATCAGAGATACTCTCCGAGGAAGATTGTCTGTTCTCTTCCACGTTGTCTCGTAGCTGCAATGGCTGTTTGTACCTGTGGAAGAACAGGGGTATGTTACTCATAACTTTATGTATATAATGCCCTCCAAAAATACACTAAAACTTTTTTGTTACATTAAAAATAAATTATTGGTGATTGATTTCCTCGTATGTGCACAAAGCCGGCGCCAGACATAATTTCAAAGATTTGAACTGTCGTTTGAGGACCTTGCAACACAGATTTGAACACATGTTGTCGGAAACAAGTGTAGCTGCCAGAGATGCTTTGCAAACATATGCGCTCACAGTACTCCAATAGACGACAAATAGGATGGATGACGATTTCGTGGACGCGGTTTGCGTGTATCATTTATGTGCATGTAATTATTTATTACATAGTCTATTTTTATGGTCTTTACTTTTAGGGTTCCATATACACGGTTCTCCTTGAAGCAACTCAATAAATTCAAGGACACTTTCGTTGCCCCAGTCCATCTTGAATGACTTTCGTGAACGAAACGATTGCGCAAGTGTAGCAGGCTATGCGCACATTTGAAATTTTGAACTTTGAACGCTTTGATGTGCGCTCAAAAACCGACACGGGACGGCAAAGTGCAAATGTTAGTTCAAACTTTGAACACATGCTCAAATACCCGCGCCACACATCGAGACTTTGTAGGTATTTGCGTATTTGAAGCTATGTCTGGCGCCGGTATAACACTCTTTACACTCGCTCAGGTCTTTGACCTTTGAACGCGTCCGCTTCTGTTAGTGAGTATAGGTATAGAATGAGTCCATTAATCGAAAATTATTTATTTTTAATGTAATAAAAAAAAACATGAAATATCTACATGTTAATTTTCAATTACATTTAACAGTTTTAGTGTATTGCCATATTAAAATATTTCCATAAACTAAAAACGTGTATTTTCTCCTAATAATTCTGAATTAATCGTCATGAAAATCTTGGGCACTTTTTTTGAAAACAAAAAAATACAACGCTCAAATATGATCTTGTGGTGTCTGCCGGCTTTATAGTAGCACGACCACATCGTGCTCACTAAGGGATAGCAAAGCGTCTACCACAAGTGCGTGCGCGTGCGCGTGCGTTGTGGTGATGGGAATTAAGAGTAGTAGCTGGGCGCACACGACTGGCCTCGATACCCATCTCTCACAGAAGACTACCTTGTAATGTAGTACATTTCCCACTTTACCCAATGTACGTGCGTGTTTTGGTTGTGAATGAGATATCCTATCCTATGTCACAGGGCGACAGTATCCACCGACCACCAAGTGGACTGTATGCTCGTCTGCCGCCTTCTTGCCATAAAAAATTAAAATAATAACTTACACGTTTCGTTGAGTAGTTGTTTGATAGGAAAGTATCTTTTGTTGTATCTTTTTGTTGTATCTGTGTTGCGGTCGTCGCCTTATCTCGCTACTGCTGATTTTTATCTGACGATGTGCTTCGTTTTTATATCTACAAAAAAAATCATATGCTATTGTAAGTAGGAATCGTAACCAACCCTTGTGACATCCAGTGTTGGACACGGGTCTTCTCATCCACATGGTTTCGTGCATGAGGGATGGTATGGCCTTAAAGCGCCACGCTCATCAATCGGGTTGGCGAATCCACTCTTTTATAGGTGGGGTAGTTTTACGACACTGATGCAGTGGCGTATTTTAAGATTTGGCGCCCTGAGCCTATAAGGTTTGCCACTCCATAAATTGACGAAAAAAAAGCAAAAATCTTTTAATAATGAAACAGGCCATACAAATTTTTGTGCATTTTTTTGCGATGCACAAATTGGTTGACAAATTCGTCAATGACACTGTTATAATTAACGGACATTGTTAAGTCAGCTTCTATATTAAGGATGGCTAAACTGTTCAAACGTTCTTCGCTTATATGGGAATTAAGTAGGCTTTTTAAATTTCTTCGGGCAAGTCAAGTCAAAAAGCAAAAAAATAAAAAATAGGTAACGATTATGAAAGGCGCCCAAAGCTGACCTGCCGCCCCGGGCCATGGCCCCCATGGCCCTAGGGTAAATACGCCACTGCACTGATAGTGTTATTTTAAAGCCACCCGACACCACACCACATTGTGAGTAGTACTGAAAGAAAAAGAGTATAAAAGCTAAGATACATGCCAGCAAGGGATGGAGCTAGGGGGCGCTACGAGACGTCATTGGCAAGACAAAACTCACTGTGATAGCGGACAATGCGCGCTGAACCCTATGTCCTGCGAGGCGGCGCGAAGCGACGCGTCGCGTTGCTTATTCGTTTTTTTTTTTTTTTATAGAGAAGAGGGCGGACGAGCAAGCGGTCTCACGTGATGGTAAGTGTTACCGCCGCCCATGGACACCTGCAACACCAGGGGGTATGCGGGCGCACCGCCGACCTTGCAAAATCCTATTCACAGCTTTCTTGAAGAACCCCATGTCGTAATTTAATGGGAAGACCTCTTGAGGCAGTTCGTTCCACAGCTTACGGGTGAAAATATCAAACATCACTATAACATGATATATCGTCCGCGTGGACTTTAGTTTATAACCGCGTGGACGGTTATAAACACCGTCTTTAAATTGATATAACTTTTTTGTTTATGAACTGATTGAAATAAAACAAACACTAAATTTTAAGTGAAGCTTACCACAATACATTAGTGAAAACCGCACCCAAATCCGTTAAGCCGTTGCTAAGATTAGCGCGCACAAACGCACAGACAAACTGACAAAAATTCTTACAATCATTGTTTTGGGTTCTATTGCGTTGATAAAGGCCCCGCAATAATAGTTTTTCTCATATATGTTCCATGTACAGACAGCGATCAGTTACATTTTTATTATATGTATAGATATGACGCTGACGTGCTCATAACCACAGCGTGAGAAAGAGTGTGGGAACCGCCTTACCAAGAGAAGCCTGTGATTCCTATCTCATTCTAATTGCTAATTTTGTGAAGACAACACGAAAAAAATTGTTAGTCGAGTATTTTATCGTTTATTTTGTGATTAACACCTTTCTCCTGTTGCCCATACAATAATTTTCATTTAATTTAACTTATTTTCATACATAATGTCCATAATATGTGTTAGTAACCATACATCTTTTTTTTTATAGAAAGAAGGTGGCAGACGAGCATACAGTTCACCTGATGGTAAGTGGTTACTGTCGCCCATGGACATTCGAGATAGATGCCGACATTAGTCCAAAATGACAAACGTTTGCGCGCCCCCGGATGCGCTGCCTACCTTTGTTGATGAAAGAATGGATTTGGAGAAAGGGTTGGGGACATGGGAAGGGATAGGGTGGGAATGGGCTCTGGCACATCTCGCTCACCACCGAAATACGTACGTACATTGGGAAATAAGATGAAGTGGGAAATGCAGTACGTTTCAAGGTAATATTCTGTGAGAGAGGGGTAGCGAGGACAGTGGAGTGCGCCCAGCGGCTGTTGGATTGCAGCGTGCACTCTCCCCCTCAATCTTAACCTAGTGTTAGTAATGGGGAAAAAATTAAACATAAAATTAAGACGCTGTAACGCAACCCTACCGTGCCGGCTACCGGCTAGCGTGAAGTCGTGTCCATCGGTGCTCTATTGGACTGTTCCACCTGGCTGCAATGGCGCTCTGGATGCTGTTGGAGCTGGCTCGGATTCACGCCAACAGGGAAGTACAATGTTTGCGCATTATGGCAGAGAAGTCATCAACAGTCGCTTCAGCAAACATCGCTGAGGCACTGCAGTGATCTGACAGCCCCATCAGTACCCTGAACCCATTATAATAATGGACCCGAAGAGCGTTGTACCTATGTCCCCCGCGTATCGTTGCACCACAGACCACAAGTGTAAAATGTTTGGCATTACGCTTTAAAGAGCGTCTCCGTAACATCTTTTGTACATCGTGCAAATGCCCAACATATTGCAGCGAACAGACAAACGTCTCCGTAACATCTTTTGTACATCGTGCAAATGCCCAACATATTGCAGCGAACAGACAAACGTCTCCGTAACATCTTTTGTACATCGTGCAAATGCCCAACATATTGCAGCGAACAGACAAACGTCTCCGTAACATCTTTTGTACATCGTGCAAATGCCCAACATATTGCAGCGAACAGACAAACGTCTCCGTAACATCTTTTGTACATCGTGCAAATGCCCAACATATTGCAGCGAACAGACAAACGTCTCCGTAACATCTTTTGTACATCGTGC
The DNA here is from genome assembly GCA_914767545.1 of Sesia apiformis. NCBI lineage: Eukaryota > Metazoa > Arthropoda > Insecta > Lepidoptera > Sesiidae > Sesia > Sesia apiformis. The sequence goes on along the minus strand of OU611977.1, from coordinate 572,022 downwards.
AAATGCCCAACATATTGCAGCGAACAGACAATGCCCTTCGTTATATATATGTGTCACTGAAATATTGTTCAACATAATCGATTCTATCAGTTTTTACAATAGCTTTTCTTTTTGCATATCTTTATGTTCATTTCTAGTATATCTTTTATTCTACGTGCTGTTGTTAGTTTACGTGCCGCGCCCGGTCACCATCTTGTACCGAATACGCTACGAACGTTTTAGATAGAACAATAAAACTTTACATGTTTGTACCTTTTTATCTCGGGTTTCTACAACCGCACCTCCCGTCACAGAAGTGCGATCCATCCGCATTTCTTCGATACGGAGGTGTTGCGCACTGTTCGGTCCGAAAATTATTTTATACCGCGAACCCGTAGACTGTGCAACGAACTGCCTCAAGAGGTCTTCCCATGAAGCTACGACATGGGGTTCTTCAAGAAAGCTGTGAATAGGATTTTGCAAGGTCGGCGGCGCGCCCGCTTAGCCCCTGGTGTTGCAGGTGTCCACGGGCGGCTGTAACACTTACCATCACGTGGGACCGCTTGCTCGTCCGCCTTCTTCTCTATAAATAAAAAAAATATATATCTCATAAATCACAAGTTTTGGGGTCATCCATAAATCACGTCACACGTTAAGGGGGAGGGAGGGGGTCAACAGAGTGTGACAGGGGGGAGGGACGAGTCATAAGCTTCGTGACGTCACATGTATAAATCTAAAGTATTAAAACTAAACATCAACTCTAACGAAAAACTTTAAAATATTACCAACTCTCTAAAATGTTTTCATTTAATAATTTCTAAAATTAAAATTGCTAAATATGTGACGTCACACCAGAGGTGGGGGGGGGGGACTCCAAAAATCATGAAATTCGTGTGACTTAATTTATGGATGACCCCTTTGTGTTATTTCAGTAAGACGTTGTTTCATAGACATGTTGTATTACAAATAACATTAAAACATTACTATAGTTTTCAATAACTTACCTAATTCTTTCGGGTTTGCCTGATTGTTCATTAATATCTACGTTTTTGTCACCGTGTTTAAGGCGCTCGTGTTTTGTTGTCCTCTGTTTAGTCATTCGTACTGTAGACACTTGCAACTTATTTTTATCAGATCGATCACCTCTAATATTAAACCTTTTCTTTTTATGTCTTAGCGTGTTTATTTTAGCCACTTCTGTCCACAGAGTTCTTAAATAAGGACCTCCAGTTACATATGCCTCTTGATAATCCATTTCTGGTGTTTCATCAGTGAAAACTGTTACAAATATGTTATAGTCTACCGGATGTTTTGTCGTTACTTCATCCAAGTCAGTATCAGTGCCTTCTTTTTCGCTATGCGTATTTGCACTTTCAGAATCTTTACTAATTTGTCTATATCTGTTTTTGTGTTCTTTATTATGAAAAGTATCTTCTTCATAACTCTCATAATTCTGATCAGATCTCGCATTTTCTGTGAACGCGGCCCAGTTCGTCGCAAATATTTGTATGACCCTGCTTCTGAGAGCATTTTGTATATCAGAATTCAAGACGATGTTTCTCACTGCGTGCATGATTAGATTTTTCAAATCAATGTTCCTCCTCCAAGAATTCTGCTTGTAGAACTTCAAATCTTTGAGCACCATATGGAGTTTTTCCGAATCATTGCTGTACGCGAAATCGACGAACTTTAACAGCTTCCGATGCCTCACATTCAGATCACCTTTCCGTAATTTATTCAGAACCGATCTCAGGTTCCGTCTTAGCGAGCTCGTTGGCGTATTCTTGACGCTCCTCATCACGTGAGAGCGTCTAAAATTATGACTTTTTATCACACTTGGAATGTTTAGCTCGTTTTCTATATATGAAAGAACATCCTTTAAATCTTTATCGGTATAAGAATGAAGGATAACAATAGCATATTGCAGGAAGTCTGAGAATTTTATATTTCGTCTGGTGAGATCAAGACCGTTGTTACCACCGTAAACGTGTTTGCCTAGCACATTTTTTACTTTCTTTATGACTTTTTCAACATCCCCGATTAGTTTCAAATCTGCTTCAGGGTTTTCTCTGTCAAACTGTAGGACAGTTTCTAGTGCTACGTTAACGCTTTTCGAACGTTGTGTGGAAGAAGTTAGGGATATAAGAGCTGAAATAGTAGATTGTTAATTAAGGGATGAGAGGCACCCATTTCTGACGAGATATTTTGGCGCTCGAACTAAGTAAGAGCGCCAATAGTTCGAGTCTGAAATGGGTGCCTTTCACCCGAATTAAACACTCTACTTTTCATTTCGAATATGAGGAAAGTAAACACAACCCATATATGCAAAAAATATTACTTCAACTTCCCAAGAATTTGCATTAATCTCGCTTTCCCGCCTTTTTTTTTTTCTTTTTTACGCGCAACATTTTTCACGCGCCATAATGCCAGCCAGTCTTTTTGAGTAGTACTTATTGCTAACTTGATAAAAAGAACTTATCATTATAGATTATTTCTAATTTATGTCAATGATCTATCTAAATTAATTTTGACGCGGTTTAATCGGTGTCTTAAAGAACATCACAAACAAAAATTCTACAAAGTTAAGAATTAATATAGTATTAATCGAAGTGTGGCTGTATAGGTTTCTGCCGTTGCATAGTGTAACTACGATTTATTGACAAAATTGTCTTCAATGGGGACTGGGAGCCCTTTATATCCACGGGGCCCTGGGCTGCAGCCCAAAAAGCCCATATATAGATGCGCCCCTGGATTTGAGAATACATACTAGATATGTCATACAAGCACTGTAGGACGGCCGCGTTACAGTGTAATATACCTCCTCTACACTACTCGCAAAGTTCCTCGACGAAGTACTCGGGAAAGTTGACCGAAGTCCGAAGTGCGACACTACACACTCGTTCAACTTCGCAAGGAGCTCATTCGCGCTGCGGCGCCGGCGCCACCCAACTTTTGACTCGGGCGCAAAAACCGACAACAACCGGAAGTCGGCCGAGGCGAGGTGAAGTTGGACGAAGTAAGACGAGACTCCACACTCTCTTATTCGCCTAACCTCGGTCAACTTCGCGAGTAGTGTGGAGGAGGTATAATACTGTTCTATACTCACTAGCTCTCGAATTCTTTATAGGAATAAGAAGGGATAGGAATGGGCTCAGGCATATCTCATTCACCACCGAAACACGTACGTACATTGGGGAACTTGATAAAGTGGGAAAAGCAAAACACTTCTAGACAGTCTTCTGTGAGAGAGGGGTGACAAGGCCAGTCGAGTGCGCTAAGTGACTGTTTTGAAAATGGAACATTCCTATTACGTAGTACTTAAGTTTCAAATTTGACTTTTTAATGAACCTCTCCTCACCTGCTTCACCCACCCCCTCCTCACCTGCTTCACCCCCCCTAGAAGTTGCCATCCAGGTTTCTTTGATAAGAACGTAAGATGTGTCATCTAGTCTGCTCCCATATCAATGGCTACGAGTATACATACCTCCTCTTGAAAGATTATAGAATGAAGGTATTTATGTAGGTAATAGCCTAATGTTATCTATTTTAGATTCCATTTTGGTCATGAGTTCAATGGATTAACACGAATCATTACTATATTTTATATTTAAAAAACGTACCAAAAACGCAACACAAAAATGTATACGTTCCAATTCTCATTGTTTCAAAATAATAATTTTCTTTTAAAAAGAAATATCGGTCATAAAATATTTTTATGACTCAAAAAGAATTGATATTTCTGAAATTGTTTATGGAATACTTTTTTTTTTAATTTAAAAATGTTAACTTATAGTTTACTCGTGGCGGGAATTTGTGTTGTTTTAACTTTTGGGAATCTACAAGACGGTATTTTTTTTTGTATAGAAATTAAGGCAAAAATAGATTACCTACTCTAAAGTCCGTTCCAATTCAATTTACTGAAAATAAAACCAACAACAATGAAATATCTCAACATTTAGCTTTAAATCTACGGCAAACTTGCAGTCTCGATGAATCAAATTATGCACTACTATCGACCCGCCCTCGCTTTGCTTTTCGGTTTATAAGTTTTTGTATCAATTTCTTTTTCAAAATAAAATATAGCCTATATTAGACACGGATAATGTAGCTTTCTATTTGTGAAAGAATTTTTGAAATCGGTTCAGTAGTTCCAGAGATTACCCCCAACATACCCACACCATGGAGTACATACCCAATAGAGACGAAATGCTACTCATTTTGTTTGAAAATATTTCCGTCAAATCACCGCGGTGACAACTGCGCTCTGATTGGTCGACCCAAGGTCAAACATAAACTCTAGTGTTGGGCACGCAAATATCGATATCGAAAGAAATTGTTTAGTGGGACGGCATGGTAAATAACACTCTCTTGTTTTTTTATAGAGATACAATGTATACGTAAATATTTAAAATTAAATGAATAAAATAATTAAAATAGCATTATTCCAACTATTAAATACTACCCAACAAGAGTGAACAAAATTGATAGTTTACGGAATACAGAGCACATGGAAAATTTAGATGATAGGAAAACTTCCTAAATAGTTGTATTTAATTAAATAACGTTGTGAAGATAAAACAACATTTTTATAGGTACTTATCATTTAATAAAACAATATAAATCGGTATAATGGTAATTATTATACATTGCGTTACTGGTTTTTAACATGAATTAATTTCGTGTAAATTCTTCTTACAGCTTCTTTCTCATTATATTGCCTCCTTTTGCTAAGGAATGCTAGCCTTGTATCTATATATTTTTTCATTACGCTTTTAGCCAAATCAATTAAATGGTCTGTCTCTTCTGCGTAGTATTGGTGGTACTGATATTCGGGAAAAAATAATTCTCCTACAAAGCTACTGACAGTCTTGTGGACTAAGAAGTCGCTTGTATATTTTCTTTTGTCCACGCCATTAATGAAAAATTTTTTATAAATTGCTCAGAACGACAGCAGATTTTTTGCACACTAACCGAAGGATATATTAAGCCACCCTTATCTCTGTAATAAATTAGACTTCTCTTGTTTTCTGACAAACATACCAACGCTTCTATACAAGTGCCACATTTAATGCGTTTAACTAGTTCGCTAGACACATATCCTGCTATGTATTCTATTACATTTTCTGAAAACTGCGAAAGCTCGACAGTTTCCATCAAAATATTAAGATCGTTTTGGTTTTCCTATTACTTTTTTATTCTAGAAAGTAAACGATGACCTCAAACGTTCAGGTGTCGATATTGTCAAATAACGTCACCTACTTATTTCTAAAATCATATCTACACTACTGCCTAATAGACCGTATTTTTCGATCAAGATCTGATATACTTAAAAAAATCGATAAACATAATATGTCCAGCACTACAACGTTAGATCGACAATGGACATTAAAAATAAGTGCAAAGTTATTTTTTTAGATAAAATGTAATAAATATACCTACTTTACTCGTAAATATCGAAACATAATTTCATTTTCTTAGTCCAACACTAGTAACAAGTTCGTAGAAATAGAAAGAGATGATGCAACGAGGTTGTAACTAGGTAAAAACAAGACGCATAGATACTTGTCAATTGTTTCATTTTGAGGTGACCAGTTTAACTTGAGCCGTGATAAAATGGATGTGAATTGAAAAATTCTATATTTATTGTTACTTACCGATGAAATGTGATGCCGTCTGTTTTAGAGTTCGATGTTTTACTATTTTTACCACACCAATGAATCGAACAGGAAGACATTTTAACAGCAAATCTCGTGTTTTATAATTATACGGAGACGTACACACAGGTCACTTTCTGGTGCTGTACTATTTTGGTGCATGTGAGAGTTGATATTTATTATAGGCAAATCACTGATCAGTTTCGGAATTGGATGGCCAGTATTACCGCTCTATTGGGTATAATACTCTATGACCCACACAAACAAACACACAATTTTACCTCTTTATTATATTAGCATAGTTATAGACATGTAAACAATTATTACCTCACTATTTAAACTACGGGTGTCTAAAACGATAGTAAAAGTAGATAAATATACATAAATATAACAAAATAACATACGATAAATAAATAATAAAACATTGTTAACAATTATCAGTCAAATACGCTTTAAAATTGTGAAAATTAAATTACACTTTATGTTTAGTTCCACAAGTCAATACTAGATGGCGCTGTGCCGAGTTTCTAAATCGCGCTATGGTTTCGTTCACGCTTGTTAACAGAGTCGTTGCTAATTACCGTGAATAAATGAGTTTTGTGTTACAACAGTAGTGTGTGGTTTTATTTAGTGTTGACAATGGGCGTGGCAGTTACCGCAGGCCGACATGTCTGTTTACACTTTTAATAAATTGGTTTGGAATGGGATTTGGGGTTTATTATCACTCATTCACATAATCAATATTGTTTTCTACAGACTTGATACATCATAAAAAGCAGAACTTAAAAAAAGCGAATCAATTCCACAAAAGCGACGCGCATTTAGTTTCTAAAGACAACGTCCTCTATAGAGATAGAAATGGAGCTAAAAAGAAAGAGATGGAAAGAACGAAGACTTCTAATGACAAAGAACTCAAGAACATAAGAGACGGTAAAATTGACGGTGTAAAAAATCCTATGAGAAGAATGATTGATGATGGTACTCGGTTACTGATTAACTTACACCATCCATTAGCGTTTACTGTAACATACCATTGGCCTGTGTCTCTCTTGTGCTGGAAATCTGCCTCCCCAAGAGATTCGTCAAAACACGATAATCACCGACATAGCCCTTAATGTCTTTCCCTCTCACTGCTAGCGTTCAGGAAAACATACACTACATTAACATAGCTGTTCAATTTAAATTCGTTCTGCATTGAAAAGTGCCCGGCAGTGCCGTCTTTAGGGGCAGCGTCGAACTGGCCATATAGTCAAGGTGGCGTTTGCCAGCCGGGCACCAGCCTGCGCGGGGCCCTCTACGGGCCTGGCTTGCGGGGCTTGCCGCAAGCCAGGCGGTAGGTAGGATAGCAGGCCCGCGCAGGCTAGGTCCCAGCTCTTGCAACCTAAATGCAAACTAGATCAGATAGTTCGTTCATACAATTAGAGAGATATGAAATAGATATTTTCCGATAGTATCCCATCTACCGTTATCCAGTCTCGGGCCCCGAGGCGGAGCCACCCGGGCCCTTCCGGCCCAGTCCGACCCTGTTTAGGGGTGGGTGTGCGACCCGTGTAGGGCGTCGGAAGCGCAGAGGGCGCCTTTAATGAGAGACGCTCTACGCAGCAGACGGACGCAGTACATAAAGGAGGGCAGTGCAGTCGAATATGTTGCGCAGGGCGGCATAACCGTCAAGGCCAGCACTAAAACCTGAAAAGCGTGTTCTGATTAAAGACCAACTCAGAAAGCCTATAATCATATACTCACACAAACCACAAACAGAGAACTTTAATCTTGAAATATTTTTCGCCCCAACAATGTATAGTACTCGACAGCGCGAGAGTGCGCTCTCAAAAATATTTTTTTTAATAAAGAAGAAAGGTGCCAAAAGAACATATAGTCCATCTGATGGCACGTGATTCTGTCTCCCGTGGACACCCGCAGTACCTACAAGCCAAAATTAGGATGGGAGGACAGGGTGGGATGGGAATGGGCTCTGACATATCTCACTATCAAAACACGTACGTACATTGGGGAATTTGATAAAGTGGGAAATGGAGTACATCTCTAAGTAGTCTTTTGTGAGAGAGGGGTAAAGAGGCCAGTCGAGTGCGCCAAGTGGGTGTTAGATTGCAGCGTGCATCCTCCTCCTCACTATAGGTACCTACGTGGTACTTATCGATAATTTTAATTTACGTTTAGTGTAAAAAATTCCACATAATAATTTAATTAAAGAAGATCAAACAACAAAACTAAAGCAAACTCACACCTCAATAGCATGTGACAGCACGCACTGTTTTCATCACTATCAACGTGTTTTGGAGTCTTTGTCCAAAATCCTCAATCAGTTTTTTCTTACACAAACCATTTTTACAGATGATGGTTCTGGCGTACCTAAATCAAAAGCAGGAGACAACGTGTTTGGTCCAAGTTTAGGCGACGCTTCCTGGGACGAAGAATTGGAAATACCCGATTCAAAAGAGCGAATTTGGAGAGGTACTGAATTTAAATTCCAAAAACCCACTGGGATTGCACCAAAACCGTCGACCGCGTCGATTTTAAAATCGGGTAAAGACGACGACGGTAGAACAGAACTAAATGTCTGGGGTCCAACTAAATTTGTACCAGGACTACATAAATCAAAATCGGGTTCCCGTTCAGATTATCTTAAATTTGGAGAACACGACATAGATTCATCTGAACAATTTAGAAAAGGGCAAGAAGATTCGCATCCTGTAACAAGGGGTGGAAACCATGAAAATGACCGTTGGCAACCTCCGTGGGATTCTAATGACGCAAAAGCAGTTTGGGACCCGTATACACAAACTAGAAACTCGGATCAACCTTCGTGGATACCCAGAGGCTCGCAGAACACTGAAAATTCTGGAAAGCTACCCAAAGAACAGTCGACTTTCGGAAAGTCCCCATGGGGCCCCGAAAGACTACTGAATTCATCCAGAGTATCGGGGGTTGCTAGTGGTCTATTGAATTTTAGAACTCTAGAGGATGCTGCTGGACCACCGAATTTTAGCTCTCCAAGAGCTCCTGGTGCACCACCAAGTTTTGGCTCTTTAAAAGGTGCTGGCGGACCGCCGAATTTCGGTACTCTAAGAGGACCAGGTGGGCCGTCATATTTTGGTACTCTAGGAGGTTTGAGTGGACTGCCGAATTTTGGCTCTCCAAGAGCTCCTAATGGATCACCAAATTTCGGACCTTTAAGAGGTGCTGGTGGACCGCAGAATTTTGGAACTATAAGAGGACCTAGTGGGCCACCAAATTTCGGATCTCCGAAAGGGCCGGGTGGACCGCCGAATTTTGCACTTCCGAGAGGGCCTGGTGAGCCGCCAAATTTCGGACTTTCAGACTGGCCAGGTGGATCACCGAATTTTAAACCTCCAAGAGGTCCTGCGGGACCTCCTAATTTTGAAACCTATAGAGGCCCCGGTGGTCCACCAAATTTCAGATTTCCAACCGGTTTGCACAGACCGTCAAATTTTGGGCTTCCAAGAGGACCTGAGAGACTGCAGAATTTTGACCTTCAAGGAGTCTCTGGAAGACCATCAAATTTCGGTCTTCTCAGCGGACCTGCTGGACCTCCAAATTTTGGACATTTAGGAGATCCTGATGGACCGAACTACGGACCTCCAATGGCCTCAGGAAACTTTGGAGGTCTTCCAAACTTAGGGGCAGGACAAAGAACTCCATGGAGCCAAGGAGGACCTCCGAAATTAGCGGGACCTTCAGGGAGTCCTAATGGCTATCCCGGAATGGGGAGGGGTCCAAACGGTTCCTGGGGCTCTGGGAAAGGACTCGGTTTTAGCCCTGGCCCTAGCCCAGATGTCCACTTTTCTGGTAAAGGAAACTCATACAGCACAATGCTGAATTTAATTAAAACATGGCCTTCCATACCGTCACAACTTTGGCCGGGTCATCAAGCAAATTTGAGACAAATTTCAGATAACAAGAATACGACTCCGGAAGTTTTAACGAGTCCTTACGAACCTTCTAATGCAGATACTCCTCAGACCCCAAACCCGCTAACGAACTTTACAACTGAAGAAACTCGGGAGTTTCACAACTCAACCACTCCAGAACTTTCACGGAATCATAACGAATCTTCTCTTGTAGAAGCGTCTCAAACTCCAAATCTGCTAATGGAATTTAAAACTCCAGAAACTCCGGAGCTCCATAACTCACTCATTTCCTCAACAATTGAAGTAGCTAGCGAGTCGCACAGCTTACCAGCGAGAATTCGTGAAACTTCACAGTCGCCAAACATTAATTCTTCATCGTCAAACCTTACAACGAATGATGAGGAAAATCCGAATCCGGAATCCACTCCACCTACAAATGTGAATGATGAAACTTCTGCTTCGACAACAAAAAGTGTTCTCCCGGGATTCTCAAACGAAAGCAAGGAACAGTCCCAGGAAATATTACAGATTATTACAACTGAGACTACAGAGTCCACAACTACGACTGAGAAAGGGGGTAAAGTGAAGACTCGCTATCCAGGAGGACCTCAAATTATACCCGACATTGCTGATGATGAACCGGACACACATAAATATTTCACGGAATTTATAACCGAATTGTGTTATAGGTTGGCCACGATGAATACGGACGATGCAAGGAAAATATACTTTCAGATAGAAAAAGTTGTTACCCGGTAAGAATTCTTGAATATTAAACAAGAGCGGCAAATTTATAGATAGATTGAAACTAATTCACATTGTGTATCATTCAAATATTTATTTGCCTAAACATGGTAGCCACAAAAGTTGTTACAATAGATACATTCAGATATTAGTCCCCACATGTCTTGTCAATTTGTTGTGGACATGCAAAATCCAGCGGCAAACGTTATAATTTCAGTAGTTTAGACGATTTTTTTCAGAATTTTTTTCCTTTAAGTGATCAGTACCTATATATACAAAATCTACACAATCTATAATGCTAGCCTCGTGTAAATCAGTTATGTTATATATATGTGTCTGATTAGATTTTTATGTGTTAAAATCAGTAATTGTTGGCCTATATGTATAAAATACATAGATGACACATCTTACGTTCTTGCCGAAGAAATCAGGTTGGTAATTTTTAGGGGGCAGGAAGCGGGTGTTGGGTTCAAAACGTGAAAGTGAGTAACTAAAATTGATACATGGAATCAATTGAGAAGAGCGTAGTCAATTAAAACATAGACATCTATTGTTGAATAGAAGAACTAAGAATTTAGTGTCGTCTGTCAGCTTAAAGAGCCTTACTATATCTATGTACTCTCATATCGATGTACAATATACCACCGTAATAGGGTCACCACTGTCATTGTTCTCTTCTTTGTACTGACACTTGAGTTTTCTTTCAGCGACGTTTTAAGTAGCGAAACATTCGCTGTAGCTGGACAAAATATTCTTGATTCATTTCAAACTTTCGTCGCTGCTCTCAACATGAATCCACCAGATTATGTTCAGAGTAAGTACACTAATGTAGTGTAAGTACATCATAGTACACTAAAGTTTAAGTTAATTAGAAAACAAGTGCTACACTGCTGGAGATCATTTGAAGGTTACCAAATGGAACTCACTCCCTTTTTGGAATTTTCAAATGATCTCCAGCAGTGTCTTCTTCAACCCCTATAGCTGACCATCACGGCCAAGAATTAATTAACTCATAGGCTGCAATCCATGCGTCTCATGCACGCTGGAATCCAACAGCCGCTGGGCGCACTCGACCGACCTCTTTACCCCTCTCTCCCACTTTCTCATATTCCCCAATGTACTTACGTGTTTCTTTAGTGAGTGAGATATGCCAGAGCCCATTCCCATCCCATCCTGTCTCCATTTTCCCAATCCATTCCTTAATCTGTAAAGGTAGGCAGCGCATCCGCGAGCGTGCCAACGTTTGTCATTCTATGGGCGACAGTATCCACTTACCATCAGGTGGACTGTAGGCTTGTCTGCCGCCTTCTTTCTATACGATTGGGTCTGTTTCTCGGTTGTAGGAATATGAGTCAAATGGGTTCAGTGGTTATAAAATTATCACGGTGTCAACGGCTGTCTTTTCAATTTATATACTTTTTATACCGCGAACCCGTAGATTGTGGAAGGAACTGCCTCAAGAGGTCTTTCCATTAAGCTACGATATGGAGTTCTTCAAGAGAGCTGTGAATAGGATTTTGCAAGGTCGGCGGCGCGCCCGCATAGCCTCTAGTGTTGCAGGTGTCCATGGGCGGCGGTAACACTTACCATCACGTGTCTCTTGTCTTTTGAATGGCACCCCTTACCGTAGGTGTCGCAAAAGGCGACTAACGGATAACAAAGTCGCTACCGTAAGCGTTGAGGAACTACACCACATCTAAAAGAGTAGAGTCGCCAATCCGCTTGGCCAGCTTAACTTTTTAAGGCCATACATCTTAAGGCCATGAGGAGACTCGTGATTAGATGGCAGACGAGCGGGCGGGCCACATGAGGGTAAGTGTCATATAAGTCACCGCCGCCCGTGGACACCTGCAATACCACGGGGCATGCGGGTGCACGACGAACTTGCAGAATCCCATTCACAGCTCTCGGAAACAGCCCCATAGCGCAACATAATGAAAATACCTCGGAAATTGGGGGTTAATGGGGTTCTTCAAGAGAGCTGTGAATAGTATTTTGCAAGGTCGGCGGCGCGCCCGCATACCCCCTGGTGTTACAGGTGTCCATGGGCGGCGGTAACACTTACCATCACGTGAGACCGCTTGCTCGTCCGCCCTCTTCTCTATAAATAAAAAAAAAAATGACAACTTTCGGGTTAGCGGTATAAAGTGTATTTTAGACCGCACTGTACGAAACGACTCTCTAACAAGGGAGTGCAGATGAACCGCAGGACGATGATGGTTAAATGGCAAAAGTGCGATGGTAAAAACCCGAAGCTATCACCGAATTGACCAATTTTTCAGATCATTCTTCATTATATAGACGGTAGATAATGCAGAGAGAATTAAGGATTGCTTCGATCATACATACAAACTGAATGCGCGATAAAGAAGTAGAAAGGCTCGTAAACCTCTACAACGTTTGTCTAAACACTTAGTGACATGTCCCATCCCATTGACGTGACAATAATATATTTTTTAAAAACATTACAGAACTGTTCGCTCTGAGTCACCATACATTAATAAACAGAGACATAGCCCTGAGCCAGGACATAAATTCCCTTCTAGACTTCATAAATACTCTTTACACTGACGAAGAGAAACGATCACTGGCAATCTTGCTTGAAGAATATAACATTTATCCTAACATTACTTCGTCTACTAATGATCTGCTTACTAAAACAATAAACACACTTCTAAAAAGTCCTTTTTTAAGATTAAAAGATGCACAAGACATGACTGTATTAGTAGAATCATTGAACAGAGTTGTATCGGAAAGAGCTACTGGTAATAATAAATTTAATCTACCGTCATATCGGAGGCAGGAAACTCTTTCAACTACAAGCAGTGAGGCTGTTAAAAATGTGAACAGACACAAAAGAATTGATATATTTGAATACAAATTAGGTAAAAGTAATAAAATGAAACCTGGCAAGACTTTTAGAAGTAACAAAATAATCAATTTCAACGTTAACGGAAAATATGTTGATAGAAATCAAATTAAAAATGCACGCCGATACAAAAAAAAATGAGAAAATAACTGATAACACAGATGGATATATCAATCCAAGTAGTATAACAATTGGTAATGCTAGATTTGCGAATCGAAATCAAATTAGAGAATCTAATAAAATAGATAGATCAAATGTGAAAATTGGCACTTTTAATATTGACGGTAAATATGTCTATTCAAATATAATGAAAGATCATGAGAAAGATGCGAATTTAAAATTGAAAGAGAAGACTACTAAAGAGCTTGATACAAAAGAGGGTAATAGCGAATCTAGCACAGAAAGTGAATTATATTCAACAGAAACAGAAGAGTTTGAGAAAGAGTCAGGTAATGTGTGAATTTCTTTTTAATTGCCGCTTTTCTTATGCATATCCTTCGCACTTTTTGCAGGGGGGGAGGGCACGCTGTAACCCAACAGCCGCTGGGCGCGCTCGACTGGCCACGTTACTGCCCTTTCACAGAAGATTACCTTGAAATGTACTGCATTTCCCACAGAAGATAGCGATCAGTTACATTTTTATTATATGTACATATATATATGAGAACGCGACAGCTAAGCGATATAGCCGTGCGCTAATCCCCGTGCGGATCCATAGGTTTGTGATAAAAAGCCAAATAGAAAGCCTGACCTTATATGCGCCGAGAATAGCTGCCTTCCGACCAAGCTTACGGTTTCCTTGTAGCTCCCAGCCTGGTAGCGCTTCTTCTCAGCTTCTTCTTGACCTTCCACTTGGTTGGAGCGGCTTTCGATACTAAGCAGCGATGCGGCTCAGAGCAGACTCACGTTCGCGGCACAGAAAGAGGGCACAGCGTGTGCCAACTCAGGGGTCCAGGAGACCACCCAAATGCGCGGGATTTACAATCGACCGGTGACGGGAGGGGTCGGTCGCTAGACTGATGGCGCGCGAAAGGTGCAGCGGTATAAGAAGGGTCGGTGGAAGTGGTTATTTATAATATATATAATATTACCCTACAAATTAAAAGCACCAATGTTATTGGCGCGAACAATATACATATATATATATATATATATATATATTCTTCTCAAATGAGCATATATGCTGTGGAATACTTAGAGAAATCGTTAGAAAGAATTTACAGACCTTGGTCTTTATAAATTGTAATGTACCTTTGATTAAGTTTAAATAAGAAATAAATAAATTGTTACTTCACAGATGCAAAACTTGGCTCTGCTGGCGAAAATTTCAAGGTGCCTCACCAAAATGAGCCGTCCAAAAATGTTCCCGTATATCGTAAAATGAAACTTCTACAAGTGACAGCGCAATCTTCTATGATACCAACACCAGAGTCTCACGGTGATCGATACAGAAGCGCGGCAAACAAAATAAAATTAAGAAATGACCAAGAAAATAAGTATAAACCACTAAATACTGGTAGTTTAAGGAATAAAAAATATTTGGTACGCGAAGTCTTAAGGAAAGTCGTGAAAGGCTTCAGAAATAGTAATTTACAAAGTAGAAAAACAAAGAAATTACAAAACATGGCGTCTAGTTATAGCGATGAAGAGGAAACTATAAAATTTAAAGTAAATCAAGCTTTATCTAAAAAAGATAGGAGATTTTCTGATGGCAAAGACACGTTCCCATATGATGTCAATGATGATGAGCATAAAAATAGTAATCCAAATTACAATTCAGATCTTACAATGGAAGTTGAAAATGGCAAAATTAAAAAGCAACCGTTGAATCAAATGTCGAGTTATAGCTGGGAAAATGAAGAAGATACTTTAAAAATGAATTTATATGAGGCTTTTAATAAGGCTGCAGTATGATATTTGATTATCCGTTGTTGAAGAGCTAATAGATGAAGAACACAAAAATATGAGAAATGTTTTTTATTTAGATAAAAAAATATGAGTACAAATGTAAAGTACAATTCAATGAACACTTGAATGTCTGTCATTTTATTTTTTCTTCTGCATCAGAATTATTACATTCTGCCAGTGTCAAGTTTTTTTTCTTCATAATTTGAAAACAGTTTGAAAATCTAAAACGTATCCTGTCAAAGTCCAGTTCCGTTGAAGTAAGTCTGGAGTCGCTCAGTAAAGTAATAGGTTTACTGATGACAGAACAGGGCTCCTTGGGAACACAAGAAAAACGCAATCTCATGCTTTTATTCGATTATGACAAACATTACGCACAGAAAAAATATAAAACGCACAACACACGATTTTTATATTAATCAAACAAAAACTCAACGTCACTTTTCGAGTTCCCGCCAAAAAGTCCTCTAGAATGATTGCAATTCTTATTTATTTTTCAAATTAGAAAGGCTATGTAAAAAGGCTGCGTTAATTAGTTCGCAATGCCCATTCTGTAGCAGAGCTTGTGATAATTTTTATTAATGAAATAAAAACAAATACATAATCTTTGTTCAAGCTTTTTGTCGTGTATTCTAAAATAAACTCAAACAGAACAATATAATTACTTTTTCTACATTTCACCTCAGTATATCTCCTAATAATAGCGTCATTGAATAAGCCTTGACAAAATGGCTGTATAGAGTGATGTGTCAATGCCACATTCTTTTGTCTATGACCCTTCCGTTTCTCTTTTTGCTGTGGCTGCCCTATGGCGCTAAGGACATGAATTTAGGACAATGGAAAGATAATGTTAAAGGAATGCTAAAGTTGTTATGAAAGTTTTATTTTTTTGTTATAAACTTAATGATCATCATAAATAAATAACTATTAATTACAGAAGAGATCGCCTTTTTATTTACATTTAATTAGGTAGTTAGAAAAGTTTTATAGAGATATGAGAATATTGAATATTTATTTGTAAATTGCTCTGGAAGAATCGAAACAGCTTTGAAAGACAGCCTTCGCAATTCTACTAATAATCACGTTTTGACTTATTTGTCTGACTTTTCTTCAGCTATTTTCGATTCCTTTATTATAGCATCAGACAAATGATCAATGAACAAATATCAGTATAAATCTGTTTTAGTAGGTACGAATTATTATGAATACAGTTTGAAATATTTCTATTATTTAGATTCTCGTGGGATGATATAAAACTACGTGTAAAAGTAACTTAATTCATATGCAAAAGCTATGAAAGTTAAAATTTTAATAATAGTAAAGGCCTTTTCATATATAAGCGATATTCGCTGCCGCCTGTGATATCGTTAATATGTATATTATACCTATATGTCTAGGCGATAGCCTGAACATATCTCCCGGATGTATCGGATATTTTCCGCGGGGTAAGAGTACCGGGGTGGCAAGTCCCTCGAATTCGATACTGATACTAAAGTCCGGGATACACGAGGCTAGTTTTTAGGGCTTAAGCGATCACGATAAGCGGTAAGCGATACTGATGGGCCGCTATAACTAATTAGAAAAAGTAAGCGGTTAGCGAATATCGCCCATGTCTGAACGGAGGAATATTGTTCTTGAGATATATAATATTGTTGAGATTATAACATATATATAATATAAGAGATATATAATATTGTCCGTCTAAAAATTATGTATTTTATAACGCGAACCCGTAGGCTGTGGAACGAACTGCCTCAAGAGGTCTTTCCATTAAGCTATGATATGGTGTTCTTCAAGAGAGCTGTGAATAGGATTTTGCAAGGTCGGCGGCGCACCCGCATACTTCCTGGTGTTGCAGGTGTCCATGGGCGGCGGTAACACTTACCATCACGTGGGACCGTTTGCTCGTCCGCTCTCTCGTCTATAAAAGAAAAAGGGATAAAACCACAAAATTCAATTATTCTTGATAATACCTTTGTGTGGGTCCAAAATATAGATAAAATAACAATCTGCGCCAAAATATTGGCAGATTAAGTAACACCGCGCTGTCAAGTGCGTTGGCGCCAACGGATGTTCGAATTTCAAATAACGATTTTGAATGGGCGTGTTTTTATTATACCGAAAAATTCTTTCAAATGGAATTTTCATTGTTGTACCTACATTGAGAATGTACTTGTTGCCTTGTTGTTCACGTGTTTTCGTAGAATCCTTTAGCTTTTTTTAATTGTAAAGCTATGTATGAATGTGTATCCGGTAGACGCGTGAATGGTCGATTACGAATCGAGAAATTCGCTACTGGCCGATTCTCACGTGATCAATTGATCATCGATGGAAGGGAACACCAACGAATTTATGGTATTCTATAGTCTTTTATAAATCTTTATAGCGGTATCACGCTTGTAACGCCTTTGCCACCCTACAGATTTTTATTTTATTATAAGCAGTACCTACAAAAGAGAAGGACAACAAAACGAAACAATACATAACTTATTTGAAAAAATGCTAGCTGACACTCCTTAAATATGTATCTACTGACCAGTGACGAATCGAAAAAAGATGTAGGTAATCTGAGGCAGGGGCGGATTAAAGGCTATAGTTTCGCATCCCATCCCGGGCCCCATTCCCATCCCGTCCTATCCCTCCCCATTTTCCCAATCCTTCCTCAAAACCCATTCCTACGTCTTCAAAGGCAGGCAACGAATCCGGGGGCGTTGCAACGTTTGTCAGTCTGGACGGTATCCACGCCACCAGATGGATTTTGTGCTCGCCTGCTGCCTTCTTCCATAAAAAAATAACATTTACCATGGCTTTTTTGAATCATTTTATTACTGGCATGGGCATTTATCGAACGGCGCCTACAAGTTTAATATACGGTTGTAAGTTTAATAACAGTTGAATATATGCATTCCACCCATTCCACTTGCTACAGAGAAGGTTCTGTAACCGTGTAACATTGATAAATGTGCAACAAAAACTTAATTACAACCATAAAAACGTTTGGTCCTTCGAAAGGCAAGCCTACCTGTTGCCAACAAAATAACACAATGGGTGTGAGCTGATTTATACCTAATTCTATTATTTATGACGTCATGAAGCTAGGAAGTTCACTTTTGTTTGATTTTTATGAATCACTAGCGTCGGCTTCTAACTTCGTTCTCACAGGAGTACTTATCTCAAATGAATACGATGAAATAAGAAAGATAGAACATAAAGAAAGAAAGGAAACAACATACATTCAATATGATAAGGTAAGAAACTTTAAATAACAAACTGATACCTAGCCATCAAGGCATCCTCGGGAACGAGGAAGCGGACGCCGAAGCTAAAGAAGCTATGAGGAGGGAACAGTGCGATTCCATTACTGCCAACGTTCAAGACCTTAAAAAATATCTTAAACATAATGTAAAAAGACTATGGAACAACTGTTGGGTAATAAATAATAACAGTAAATTATATGAGATAAGGCAATCAATTTTTGACAAAAATAAGACTACCTGTAATAATAGGAAAGACCAGATTGTATTAAATAGGTTGAGAATAGGACATTGCAACGTAACTCACGTCCACCTTATTACTAAGGACAATAAAAACAAATGGAGAAGGTGTGAAATTGATTTATCTATGAAACATTTACTTATTGAATGTCCAATGTACAATACAGAAAAATTGCATGTTAACCTTCCCAAATCTTTGAAAGACTGTTTAAACAAAGTAGAAGCAACCATAGAATATCTTAAACTAATTAAGTATTATAAGTTGATATATAATGTATACATACAGAGGTCGCTAATGACCTAGATGTTTCAGCGACCTTAAATAAAAAAAAAACAATACTCATTTACAAATATCACTGTCATCATCTCCATTGCCATGTGACGTCGGCAATGCAATGTCACCCTTGTCCAACGCCGTGTCCACACTTTTACAGGTTGTGTATTTCCTCAGGGCTTGTGGTTATCCCTTAGTCGGGAAGAGATAGGATTGTTTTATTCCATAGCCACATAACACAACACGTGATACTCAAACATGTACGTATTAGTTGTATCCATACTAAGTTGTATAATATGATTTTATACTGTGGCGTCGAGAGCCGACCTCTTTGGTGGAGCTCCTAATTTGATTTATTTAATTGTTTTTAAGAGTGTTCTTTTTATAAGTTTTACTTTTGTTATTTTTGATATGTCTTGTCAACAATTTTCTTTACATACTCATGTCACTAGACTGGAAGGAAGTTCTTACTATATTAATTTACACTGTTTTAATTCTAATGTATGTTGTTTTATCAAGCTTATTCCCAACGCTACAAACGTTGTACCTACTGTGCGTTGGTTAAATAAATATTCTTATTCCGATGACCCTAGTTTCTTCTCAAGGTAGCTCAGTAAAACTCACGCACAAATAATTGGAGAGCATTCCTCCAAAATACTTTTATTTTTGGCTTATCTTGACTTGACTATTGAGTAAAAACAACGAAAATACAAGAAAAAACACGGAGTAATTAAAAAAATAAATGTAGACATATCTCCCCTCTCCCATGGCACAGTTTATATACAGCGTGTAGCGAAAATAAAGTGTAGGTCTGCTACCTATCATAATACGGTAATTTTTCCTTGGTTTAGTAGTTATTGTTTTTTTATTATGGCGAGTATTTTATGTACCGTTTCTATAATTGAAGAAAATTTAACATGTTTGTGTACACTAGTTAAATAGAACACAGGAATTTCAGAATTCACTTATTCAATATACAGAAGTTTTCTATAAAGTGCAAAGGGGCAGTGTGCACGCTGCAATCCAACAGCCGCTGGACGCACTTGACTGGCCACGTTACTGAAACGTACTGCATTTCCCAGTTTATGTTATTCCTCAACGAACGTAGGTATACGTGTTTCGGTAGTGTGTGCAATAAGCCAGAAACAATTCCCAACCCTATTTCCAAATACATTCCTAAATCTTCAAAAGCAGTGGGGGCGTACCTACAAACATTTGTCTTTCTGGACTGTTGTGTACGTGTACCGTGCCGTGGATATCCATGGACGACAGTATCCACTTACCATTGGGTGGACTGTATGCTCGTATGCTGCCTTCTTCCTATAAAATAGGGCTAATTTGATGTTTTGTGTTAAGTATAATGTTGGGTGTTCTTTGTGTTATTATGTGCATGTTGTTTTCCATTTGTAAACATTGTAAACGGCAACTGATACTCTATGCCAGTCTGCCGACTTGTTTCAATAAAAAAAAACATTGCAAATAAGCAAATTGACCAAAAAAAAAACTCTGTACCTACTTATAACATCTGTGGAGTAACAAAGAAAATAACTGTACACAACAATTTCATGTTATGATGTGGATTGCTCACAAAATAAATGCCAATAATGGTTTTCGTACTACTCCCAAAGGACTGATTGACGTATGGTACATGTCACAGGATATAGCGGAATACCAAAAACGCTGACGGCAATCGGAAAGCAGATATTGCTATTTTCGGTACGTCTTAAAGAGTGTTTAGATAAAAATTATTCAGGGGTCTACTAGATACCTACTAATGCTATTGAATGTCAAAGACACTAGATGACAATAGTATATTTGATGAACACAACGATATTTTTAACAAACTTAAGTTATAATTATAACTAACGAAGCCCCTAAATTCTTGGTTCATGCGCAATGGTATTAACAAGGCAATAACAAGACTTGCTAGCCGTATCTGTTTCTTCAGAAAAGTGTGTGGTAACGCTGGAGAGCATGCTCATTGGCGGTACCACATCGACCTTATTTTTACATAAAAATAAAACCAAAATTTTTACTTTTAGACGATCAGTCACATTCACTTTATGTACAATATTTCTCAAACAAAATTGAAATTTAACAAATTTACTCACAATTAATGTATTTATTATTATTAATTAACTAGCATAATACTCGTATGTATTCTGTAAATCGTTACTAACAAATATGGATTTGTGACGAATTAAATCATCACTAATATTATTATGAAAACTGAATGAAAACCAAAATTAATAAATGCAAAATTCAAATCGTTCATTTTAAAAGAACATGACATCGATTTGAGAATATGTACATACTAGATATGTTATACAAGCAATCTAGGGCAGCCACGTTACAATCTAATAGTTGTCTATGTTCAGTGACTATCCAATTATTTAATTCATTTGTGTTTTGAAAATGGAACATTCCTATTACGTAATATTTAAATTTCAAATTTGACATTTCAATGAACTCCTCATCTGCTTCAACCCCCTAGAAGTTGCCAACCAGGTTTCTTTGGAACATATGGATGTGTCATCTTGTTTATTCCCATATCGATGGAGCAAGAACATTCTAGCGTTAAAATGCAGTTAAATAATTAAGAAATTTTTTTTTGAATTAATCGCTTTCAGTATTATATTTGAGCCATACATTAGTAATAATAATGAACCGCCCTGCAAAAAACCTTGAAAATGGACACACGAGAGCCTAATAGAAGGCATTCCTTTTGGATGAAAATAAATGTTTAAAGTATTGTTGAATTATTCTTGAAAGTGTTTGTAAAAGATTGTGGCGTCGAGAGCCGACCTCTTTGGTCGAGCTCTAATTTGATTTATTTAATTGTTTTTAAGAGTGTTCTTTTTATAAGTTTTACTTTTGTTATTTTTGATATGTCCTGTCAACAATTTAGTAGTACATACACATTGTCACTAGACTAGAAGAAAGTTCCTACAATATTCATTTACAATGTTTTAATTTTAATGTATGTAATTTTATCAAGCTTTTTCCCAACGCTACAAACGTTGTACTGTACGTTGGTTAAATAAATATTCACATTCCGAAGATCCTAGTTTCTACTCAAGGTAGCTCAGTAAACACACGCACAAATAATTGGAGAGCATTCCTCCAAATTGGTGACCCCGACGTGATGATGAGCAGCAGGAGAGCTTCCTCCTAATTGAGAGCTTCCTCCGACAGGAGAGCTTCCTCTAACTGGAGAGCTTCCTCCAAATTGGTGACCCCGACGTGATGATGAGCAGCAGGAGAGCTTCCTCCTAATTGAGAGCTTCCTCCGACAGGAGAGCTTCCTCTAACTGGAGAGCTTCCTCCAAATTGGTGACCCCGACGTGATCGTGATGTGAGCAGTTGAGAGGAATTGGAAGGATCACTACTACGGAATATCTGGGAATCCTTTTTCATTCTCTAGCGCTCTACCAAGGTATCGAATTTAAATATATTTCGTGACTGCAAATCATTGCAAGAATCATCCGGATGAAGATTTAGCCGCATTTTCACATGGAGTGATAATTAATAACAATATACTTTTTCTTTCTTTTGGTGTGTGATTGTGTTTTGTCATTTATTTTTTTACATAAAACTTTTGTTTTTTTTTACAAGACATTAATTAAGATTTTTTTTTTTATTAGATGTTTTTACGGTGCCACACCACCACGCGTAATTATGAGCGAAAGCTAGGCTGAATTCGCAGAAGTGCCAGGCGGCAGGGCAATGGCGAACCGCCGAACTCCATCACTCATTATCTTAACGATTTAGTAGCAGCTAATGTTTCAAAAATTAAAATTTTTGATTTAGTTGCATTAAATTTGAATCTGGGTTTGAAACGCGATTTCAAGTGGAATTTCGTTGTAGCCGACATTGAGTCTAGTACATATTATTGGCACGAATGTGACCATGGTGATATACCAACTGGTCGAGTTCGTCCTTTTCTTACAGCTCTTTTTCGTCGAGCGGCGTTTAAGCTGATAGGGAGACTTCGTGACGGGAAGACAGGTCTGTCATCCCTCGCGGAACTCCAGCCTGCTACCCAACCTAGCGTTAAGGTTGTAGCTTTTCCAGTTTCACAGTACGCTGCGTCGCTACAGAATTTTTCCACCATTACGCGCCCTCATTTGCAATTCAGGAGCTGAAGCATACTACCAAGCAAGTCCGACTCAATCAAATCAACTTTCATTCATTAGTCAATTTACTAGGGACATAGTTCATATTAAAGTTGTTGACAATGTTGTTGCAGGTTCCTTTCTCGTGTAGAGGCAATTTTCCTTGAAGAGGAGTTGGCGCATGCTCGAGTTAATTCTTCATTGAAGTTAGAGGATGTTTTATTCCTGGCACGAATGTGACTATGGTGATACACCAACTAGTCGAGTTCGTCCTTTTTTCGTCGAGCTGCGTTTTTTTAACAATGTCATAATCTCAGCCACCCTAGCGCGCGAGCTTCCGTTCGTTTGGTGACTGAGAGGTTTATGTGGCCTATCGTTAATGCTGATTGTCATAAATGGTCGCGATCTTGTGTAGTAAGGTGACATTAAAGCTTTCTTTTTTCTGCCGAGGTTCTATATGACGAATCACTTCGTTTACCCGGAGAATTTCAGCTCCAGATATTTTGAGGAACCCTAGTTATGTAGTAGATTTTGTTACCGATTCAAGAAGCCATTTGGATGCATTGTGTCCAGTTTCTGCTTCGCGTCATACGCGTCCGTCAATTACTTAGCGACGGCATCGCATGTATGGTTGAGGGACGACACCGTTCGTCGTCCGCCGTTTTCATGTTCTGATGGCTGAATTGCCGCCATCGCTTTCGCCTTCGCCCTTGCCCGCTCCTACAGTAACTAAATCCGGTAGAAGGGTACGATTTAGGGACATTTTGGATTTATAGTAAATTTTTTTAATGTATTTCCTTAGTCCTTCCAGGGGTTTTCCTTCTGCGTAGGGGGGTGATGTGGCGTCGAGAGCCGACCTCTTTGGTCGAGCTCTAATTTGATTTATTTAATTGTTTTTAAGAGTGTTCTTTTTATAAGTTTTACTTTTGTTATTTTTGATATGTCCTGTCAACAATTTAGTAGTACATACACATTGTCACTAGACTAGAAGAAAGTTCCTACAATATTCATTTACAATGTTTTAATTTTAATGTATGTAATTTTATCAAGCTTTTTCCCAACGCTACAAACGTTGTACTGTACGTTGGTTAAATAAATATTCACATTCCGAAGATCCTAGTTTCTACTCAAGGTAGCTCAGTAAACACACGCACAAATAATTGGAGAGCATTCCTCCAAAAGATGATTTCTCTTGAGGCTGGTTTTATGCTGTCAAATACATTTGACGAAAGTATGAATTACTTGCGAGATTAATTGACAAACAGTGAAGACTGATCAGACTATTTTCATAGACTTAGAATTGTATTTATGGTTAGACGTCGCAGTGGGTGATGCCCTTCGGCCATGTGAACCGAAGACTGGAGACAGCCGGGGATCCAGCAATGGAGAGACATGGACCGATGCTATGGTATGGTTAGACAGTTTATGTTTAACGCCACCTCTTATACAAGGTGTCACTGAATTATCGCAAAATCGGAAACAAGTCAAATAATTTAAAATATATAAGAATGCTGTAGGATAAAATAAAATAATTTTAGGCAATAAATTAGAAGTTACAAAAATAAAGTTTTGTTGTTCTATCTAAATTTGTAACGTAACAGCCTCAAGAGATAGCTTTGGTAACACTACCTCCGAGATTTACAGAGCTTGTTTCTTCTCCGCATTTATATTATATGTATGTGTAGGAACCTTGCCTACACAGTAATTAATTTAATTAGGCAAGCAAACCCGCCGGCCAATGCTAAATTTGCTTAGGGAATGTACGCGCGGCCGCTTGTAGAAGGCGCTTGCGCAGAGCGAAGCGAGCGCACAGTTGCCAACTTAGGGGTTTTCCCCCCAAATTTAGGGGGTAAATAAGTGGGATGGGTTTTTTTTAGGGGTTTTATATTTTTAGGGATTTTTTGACTCTTCATATATTTTTTTGAATATATATTTTTCATATATTATGTGAAAGTATAGGCCCTGGGACATAATAGCTAATCATATTTATTTGTTGACCTAGCGACTTAACGACATCTAGTTCAAATATATTACAACTACTCTGTGGTGACTGGTGGTTATTGTGCCTATGCTTACTGGAAATACATATGTACGTTGATTATTGTTTACTTGTTTAATTCGATTTTGTTGTTGTACTGCTGTGCCGACAAGCAATTTGTTAATGATGCCTAAAGAAACTAAAAATAAAAAAATGTACAGGCAGAAGTACATGTAGATTTGGGAAACAGATCCAGATTAAAAAGGTAAAGAAATTTCATTGCATTTTTGTAATTTATATTTTTTCTTTTATTAAGATATATTTTTTTAGGGGGATTTTTAAGTAATTGGGGCGATTTTGGGGGTTTTTAACTTAAGCTTTAGGGATAAATATTTTTGAGAGTTGGTAACACTGAGCGAGCGGGCGCCGCAGCAGTGACTACCAATATCCGACGGCGAATGCATGCGAATTTTTTAGTTTCTGTTGATTATAAATTTCTATTCAATCTTGTTCTAGTCAATTTCTAATAATTTGTTATCATATCAGTGACATCCTATGTGTGAAATTCATGCTCTTTCTTCTAAAATCTAAATCGCTATTGTAAATCTTGACATACCTACGTGAATAAAGTGTGTCAAATAAAGTGTGGACTTTTACTAGCCAAGAACCCTAGTTAGACACTTTATGATATTTATGACTTTATGACATGACTTTATTTGTATATGACAAAGTATGTATTATATATTTATACATTTTGTCGTAAAAGTAAATTATCAATGTATTGTTATATTATTATTATGACAGATGAATAACGATTTACGGTTTAATTTATTTTGTACTCGCTTCAATTATTCACATTTATGGAACGATCGACTGGTAGAGAACTCCCTAAGGCATTAAATCTCCCTCTGTACAATATAGAGTGCCAAACGAGGAAATAAATAAATAAAATTGAAAACAAAACCTTTTATATACCTACACTTAATCCGAAATAATATTAATGAGCTCTTATTTTTTCTTGTAATCCGAGGTGAAATTTATTTGGAAATACTAGGTTGATCAATAATTTTCTAGAATCGGATACTTTACATTCTATTCCATTCGAATCTCAAATTCAGTGGTACCCAGTGCCAAAAGAATTAAAAAAAAAACTGTCTCCAATATTTTTTTTCGATGTTTACATATGGCGAGAATTTTATCAGTGTGCAAAATGGAGAAATTCAAAGTTCGTGCGGTTATTAAATATTTCTGCCTGAAAATTTCAATTTTCACTTTTTTATCAATTTGAAAAACACTTGCGTGATATAAAATTTCATGGAGACGATGAGGTCATGTGCGCTGTAAAGTCTTTTTTCGATACAAAGGATAATGCGTAGACTTTTAAAAAAGTAATTATCACTACTCGTCGCGACATTAACATTATGTTTATAAAGCTGGCATCGCTCGTGTACATAGTTTTGTCACAAAGAATTATCCATCTAAGTATTTTGGTTGATCGATAATTTTTAGTACATTTTTTTCATACCAGTGTGGAGTTTGTACGCATTGCTATCGCCATGTCATCGCCAGGAGGCGGGAAGTAGGACATGTTTTAGTAACCACGTGCCAGGCTTTTAGGTTATAAAAGAGACAGTCTGTATCGCCGTCCTGCTCAATCAAGTTACGTAATGCCAAGTTATGCGAAAGATTTAAATCAGTGGAGGCGGTTATTTTGGTGTCGTGCGATATTATACGATATTATTATTTGAGAAAAGGGATTGTTAGTTATTTAAACTTCATTGCGCAAGTATTTGATGTACCTATATAAACAGCGGTCTTACTACCCTAAGGTATTCTCTACTACTTAACCACCAGATCAAACAGAAAATAAAAAAATAACGCGGGTCGATTTTTTGTATGGGTGGGAGTGCACTCTGCATTCCCACAGCCGCTGGTCGCACTTGACTGGCCACGTTACTCCTCTCTCACAGAAGATTACCTTGACATGTACTGCATTTACTACTTTATCGTATTTCCCCAATCTACGTACGTGTTTCGATAGTGAGTGAGATATGTCAGATCCCATTCCCATCCCATCCTATCTCATCCCTCCCTATTTTCCCAGCCCTTCCAATCCATTCCTTAATCTGCAAAGGTAGACAGCGCATCTTGAAGCGTGCCAACGTTTGTCATTCTGTACTGATGTTGGCATGTACCGCGGATGTCTATGGACGACAGTATTCACTTACCATCAGGTGGATTGTATGCACGTCTGCCCACCTTTTTCTATAAAAATAAATAATACATAATTCTTAATGTGTGTTTTACTAAGTTCCTAGATATTGAGGCTTTAGAGAAAGATAAAAAATGAAATAAGAAGCAGAAAATATTGAACCAGCACCAAATTTAAATTCTTTATTTTTAAACATACATGATACTATTTGTAATGAGCCCTGACTCCCAAACTAGAAAAAAATCTGTATCTTGGGAGCCAGCACCTTCCCAAAATAAATGTCCTATTTTAATACAAGTTAAATTTGTTTTACTTTTTTATAATAATAAAGTCTATTTATTTAAGACATTTACATATGTTCTATACGTTAATTGTCACTTATAATGCAGTTTACAAAAAACATCAAGTTTACAAGTAGGTATTAATAAGGACAATGTGTACTGACATCTGTACTAGAATAATCTAAATAGACGGCAGCATATAGATGATTTAGGTGTAGGTTCTTTGAACACAAGTCTGTCACACAGATGGTGGTTGTCCGGTGGCAAAAAAGAAATAGGAGTACCGCGAACTTCGATGATGATGACATACTGAATTTTTTTCAAAAATTGCTTGTTTTGTTGATCATCATTTGCTGGTTATTTAATAATTTTTGCTACCTGTTAAAAGTCCAAGCCTTATGAGAAATTATTAAACTATATCTATAAACATTAATGAAACACGTTGTGTCGTTTGAAGTGTGAAAATGTTTGCCTGCGATGAAAGAAAATTAAGAAAATAAAACTCATTTTACAATTAAATGTATTAAGATAATGTATAATTGTGGCATTTGTGTGATCTCTACTTAGATAATTCAATTGCAATATCGAATAATTGTCTTAAATATTGCCAGAAACAGCTTGGGATAGATAGGCGAGCCAATTTCCGTAGCGCTAACGTTATGTTGTTGTTTTTGTAACATGACTTTGTGTCATCTTAATTAAAATAAATTACTTTCACTAGAAATACAAAAAAATATCAGGCCCTATAAACAGACTTTTCACGGTCTTAGAATCAGTTTGAGTTGTGTTTTATAGAATCATAAGCAGTCTGAATAGAGATTGGTTTCGAATCATCCGACGTCTCAGGTTAATAATAAAATCCGTTTTTAATTGTGAAAACCTGTATGAAGAACAGCACAGCTGTTGGGGTACATGACATTCATTGTATTTTTTAGTTCTAAAGTAGCAAAAAATATACCGTGTAATATCGACTACAGACAGGAGCTAGTTATTCAAATTTGGCAAAATCCTAATTGTCCTAATTATTTTTCGAAATAAGGCTGAAAATCAGCCAGGGGCTAATCTCTACTAATAAATTCAGTACATTGTTTATTATTTGTTCATCCGTGAAAAAAATACGTATTGCCACCCGAAGCGGACTTGGTTTACGATAAGAGGATTATATTTTAAAGTGTACCTGAGCGTGACAATTCCATGTGACAATAGTTTTTGTTTGCACTACCGGTTTGGAAAAAGTGAAAATAATTAGTTAAATGCTACCTTTGTTAATAAAAGAAAGAAGCGTTTGTTTAGGGCGAAACAGGAATCGAGTATATATGAAAGTTAAAGAAAGACAAAACAACAACTGTAAGCGCGGATGACCAATGATGTCCGAAGGATGCCACAATCTTAGGTTATTAGTATCTCCATGAAACTAATGCGAAATAACAAAGTGTGAGACTGAGCTTACCTGCACGCCTCCGGCATGGATCAGTTGGAGGTATTTTCCTTCGTTTCGATGGTTGTGGGGATTGGTAGCTCGCCTTCTCTCGTTGGCTAAGGCACACTGGACAGGTAGGGACACGCGAAGAACGCAAGAAGTCGTGAGCTCGCTCACGACTTCTTGCGTTCTTCGATGACTGTGATTCGTATCGCAGACAAGGCCTACAATCTCGCGGGTTCTCCTTGCACACCAGCACAGCACCAAGATTCAATCATAGATTTCACTACTGGGTATTACAGTAGTAGACAGCGTTTACCACCACGCGGTTTCCTTACGAACTGGCATAGAATCAGCTGCGACGAAGTCGAATCATAGACTCGAACAAGCGTACTAACTATAGTTACGCTTGTTACGGTGGACAAGGCCCACGACCATGCGGTTTCTTTGTGAACCGCTACGCAACCAGCGGCGACGAGATTGGGTCATAGATGGGAGATGGGTTGGCGAGTGCAGTCTTTTAGATGTGATGTAGTTCCTCAGGATTTGTGGTAGCGGCAATATTCAACTTAAGTCGCCTTTTACAATACCCATGACAAGAGATGGACTAAACAACAAAAACAATCAATATTTAAAAAATATTCAGTACGCAGTGCCCACACAGGTTTTGTGTTCGAATCAGCATTAAGCCAAGCACCAGGATTAAAAACCCTTGGTCTTGGTCCACCAGGACCAAGGGCTTCTGGTGATAATCAGTGTCCAGGACAGTGATTATCACCCGAAGCCTTTGGTGACATGCGGATACACATAATATATACAAGAATGAATAATATTCTTTGATATTTATTGGACACAAGAAAAGAAAATATGGAAAGCTCTACCTGAGTATGACATCTACCGAGGTCCGGGGTATGTGTTTGAAACCCTGTCTTACAAATGAATCTTCACAACTATAGCCCTTTTGTTTGGCAATAACTAAAAACAATTTTAATAATATTTTACACAGAGGCGAAAACTGCAAACAGCGGAATAATTTCCGATATTGACGTAAGTCTTATTAAACAAACGCGAGCCTCAGATTTTTTTTGTATTCTGTATTTCTACGTTCACAGACAGCAGTTTATAAACATGCAGACTTGGTCAGTTAGGTCGTATCAGTTGATAGACATCAGTCTATACGGTCTCTTTGGGGGACAGGTATCCTAAGTAATCACAACCGGACTTCGCTCCATAGATGGTACTTATAGGTAGGTACTACATAAATATATTTTTTTACTAATTTATAATTTTGCTATTAACTAATCAACCTTTTCAATGTTTGATACAACTTGAATTATATGTTTAATTTGATTAGAATAGAAATTAGAAATATATTAATACACAATATACTGAGTGTCCCATATTTCTATCCGTCCTTCTCCATTAGATTGATTAATTCGACGCTTTGCTTTTTGCAGCACTGCTGACTAATATGTCAGGGTAAGAAATTGTGAAACTACGTTACTCAGACTCTCTCATTAACTTAAAGTATTCAGTTTAATAATAGTAACTTAAAATAAATTTGTGACTTCATGCGACATTCAACGATATCCCGTTATTATTAAAATGAAAGAAAAATAATCAATATAGCAACAGGTAAATACTTTTGCTATATTGATTATTTTTCTTTCATTTTAATAATAACAGGATATCGTTGAATGTCGCATGAAGTCACAAATTAATCTTAAGTTACTATTCGTAAAAATAGAAATTAAATTAAATTTAGTTTTTTTTTCTTTACTCAAACGTTCAAATCTTTTTAAAGTGCTCATGCGAAAACAAAATACGCACAGTTTTGATACTAACCGCCAATCAATATAAATAAACATAATACGTACTGAATCAGGATACGCGTAGCAACCAACCTGTTTCCGAACGAACTTGACCGCGTCAAAGATGGCGGCTGTTCGCGCCAAAATCAGCTGTTTTACAACACAGACGTGAGAAAACGCTAGCTGTTCTGATCAACAGTGACAAAGTGAGCTTTGTTCACCCAAAACATGATATTTAACAAAATATTTGGGACAATGGCAATTATAAAGTTGTATTTATTGTCGAATTGCCGTCAAACCGACGCCGGTTTTGCTGGTTTTTGGCGGGAGTCAGCTGAGAGAACAGCAACGTCAGACGTGTTCCTTTATTATGAAACTTTCATTGACTAAAAATTTTTCGTAAAAACTTTATTTTCTATCACACAATATCTATAATTTTACAAAAAATAATGCGATGTAAGTAATAAATTTTGTTGTCATCTCCTATAATTGTTTTTTTTAAACTATAGAGTTATTTTCGAAACGTTTTAAGGAAATAACTTCAATGTAGAACACATTTAATAATTGTGGTCAGGATTATGTGAAAAATTTAAATAGCAACGACTATTAAAGCATTTTTCATTGAAAGAAACCAGACAAAACGATAAACAGAACGATAGTTTCGTCCCCGAAACGCTTCGTGGTACAGGGGCGCCTCAAATGGCAAATCAGCTGAGTGCCCAGACTTTTTTCGACACAGCGCGCCTTTTTTGCCCCGATTATTATTGTGGAACAGAACAGGTTCGTTGCTTTGTCGTTGCCGCATACTTTTATTTGGCCCGTTTTCTGGGAACAAGAAGAATCGTAGAAAAGCTGTGGATACTTTTTTTTCATGCATCAAGCAGGTAGGTATTTTAGGACGAGCATTATAAGTTCGAAGGCCAGTTTGGCTTATTACAATCCACTACCGTTGCTTGTTTTTTTATTATGAATATCTGGCAATGATGCAATCAGCACATTCTGCCACTGTTCTCTTCGTATTATAACAAACAATTTTAAAGTCTAGATCGTATCCTGGCGACTCTTGACTTACTAAGAAAGTCAGGAGTCGCCCAGTAAAGTGATAATAGGTTTACTGAGGACAAAAGAGAACTCATTGGAAGTACACAAAAAACATAGCTGTGTTTTTATTTCATTATCAGATTATCACAAACATTACTCACAAAAAATACACTTTGAAGTTTAGTATAATAAACTATTTCTTTTAAACCACAAAATACACAATTTGTATAATAATCATACAAAAACTTCACTTCCCGCTAAAAACTCTGTTGCTTGATTGTTACTATGAAACATATACTCGTATATTATCTTTTAGGACTTTTTTCAGTGATTTTTTTTTTTAGAAAAATTCTGATGTTTACTTGACTGTTATCTATTGCGACAACATCTATAATTATTTAGATTCCACGTGCAACATGTTGAAATATTTACAGTCAATTTTACATCAAGGTGGGCCAATGTGCATACACGACGCAAGGCTCATATTCGAATGTGACATAATAAAATACCTGTTCGTTGACCGTCAGTGACCTTATGAAAAAGCGAGGGAAATCTAGACGAGTCGATTTTTATGTCTGTGAAATTATAAGTTGAATAAACTAAAGTAACAAAGAGAATTAATTAAATAAGCGACAGATTTTTTTTCTTTTTTTAAGGACGAAGGCGCCAGATGAGCATACATTTGATGGTAAGTGGATACTGTCGCCCATAGATGGGCCATAATACTAAATGGGCAGGAAGGTTATATAGATTTAGATTCCCTGATGAGTGATGACAATAAAAAAGACATTTTCAGCACGTAATATAAAATTATTTATTTCAGTCATTCAAAAATTGTTTGTTTAGTTGATCACCATTTGTTGTTCATTTGGTTTCTATTTTACTGTCTGTTTAAATAGAATAGGATTCTCATCAGATCTATTTGCTGGATGTTGCCATACGCTGCGCGTTGCCACGATATACTACAGACAAGTGATACTTTTAAAGGAAATTAGATGCTTCAAAGGGTCGTTTTGTAGGTAGAATTCCGGGTGGGCGAAAAAAAATTGAAGTAGGTGTGCGAATTGAAAAAAGTTTCGCGATGTGGTCAGTGGAATGTAATACAATAACTATTCAGAGATATTTTGTTTGTCGATAATTTTCGGTTATTAATCATTGAACTATAACGTCAGGGGATCCAAATGGTACAGTAATATAATATATTAGTTATATAATGCCAATCCGCCATTTTTTCATGATCCGAACAATCGAAAAATTAATGGGTAATTATTTGACAATCCAAAAAACCCGCTCGCCTGCGTCCAAGTCCTGTATGAACATACGAAACAAGTAAGTTGGCATATTTGCTGCATACGCTAGCTCGCTTGTTTGATTTGTTTTATGAATTACTCAACCATTTTGACAATTTAGTATCAGACTCAAAGCAGTCGGAAAGAGATTTAATTACGAATTTGATAATCTGGTCCCGCGGTCGAATCTTCGACCATGGCCTTCTGGTGTGCCGCAGTGGGGTAAAAAACGTTCAATACGTTATGTTGTAACCACTTTTATATATATTATATTATATATATTATATATATATTTAGACTAGCTGTGACCGCGACTCTTCGTACACGTAGAATTTTAGTTTTTAAACTCTAAATTAGGATATCTTTTCTTCCCGTCAGCCAATTTCGTTGAAACAAAGTCTATTCGAAGCATCAAGCTAAGCTCAATGAACCTGTGGAAACTCCATGAAAATCTGTTCAGTGGTTTTGGAGATTAGCGTGTTCGAACAGACAGATAGACAGACAAACAAAAATTTTTGAAAATCGTCTTTTTATATTCTGATGACACTCTTCCTTCATCGCCCCCAATCAGTTTTTGATAAATATATTAAATTTACAGTTCTACAGTTTTTTTATATGTAATCTCTCGGAGTTCAGTCGCGGTTGATAATACGAAATTGACCTATGGGTATTATTTAATAATTGTAGATATCTCATATGTTGCTCATATGTTGTCGGCCAGTATGAGAATCCTACTTTCCATGGGTGTTGTATAAGGCAACTAAGAGACAATGAAGCGGCTACCACAAGTCCTGAGGAAGGTCACCTCTAGAAGAGTGGACTCCTCAACTCACGTGGCGTTTTAACGCAATTCATCCCTCGTGCATGAAACAATATGCTTATACGGGCCCGTGTCTAGTAGTGATAATTGCCACACTATATATTGTAATGTACCTAGCACATTACTCAACAAGTAACATTCCTAAAGGTCGTTATTAGTCGATCATTATTAATCGACATTCATTACCTAATTGAAGTGAAACCAATAAGTATGTTGTTAATTGTCGCTAAACTGAAAGTTGTATTGTAATAATGCAAATGACGTATTTTCCTAATGGTATTTTGTACGTATATAAGAACACGGAAATCTAATATTACTCACTTAATATTTCACATTCAACATCTAACGTTGTAAGATACATTATTATAAATACATTGTGTAAAGTAACTTGTGATTTTACTTCTACTGGGGGAGGCACATCACAATATATTAGTATCGTGTGGTGGTATAACTCGATCAATTTTAAGCGTCGTTTTCTCGATAACTATAACTCGATCAATTGTAAGCGTCGTTTACTTGGAAGCGTTTCGTCTATGACAATTAATATTTCACATCGGTGGATTATATGGTTCGTCATAAATGTCAAATCCGACCCATTAGAACGGCCCAATTATAGTACTCTGTACTTCTTGTTATTCTAACATCTATAGTCTTGTACTTCTCATAGCTAATTTTTAAAGCAAACACCATTTCCGGGAGAAAATTGCAACAGCGCCGCCATATTGACTCTTAACTCGCTATTTCCCGCTAAAAGCTGAGCTTTTACCTTTTTTGGTTTCTGAACGTTGGTAGGTAAATTGCTAAATAAATAGTAGGGCGATAGGAACATACTTAAGCTGGATATGTAAATGTGGACAAAATCTCTGTTTGATAATTTAATTACGGTGTATCTTTCTTTAGAGCGGTGATAGCCTAGAGGTATGTACTCGTATTTATACTCGACTCATATTCCACTGAGTTTAATACTTAGGTTCGGATTTCTAAAAATTGTCAGTAGATCGGTTGCGAGGAAAAACATCGTGAGGAAACTCGTATATTCCAGAAATTAAAATAAATAAATTTAGTGTAAGTGATCCACCAATTCGCACTGGACTCGCGTGGTGGATTGTGGCCCGAAACCCCCGCGATTTACTAGGAGAGGCCTGTGCCCCCCAGTGGGACGTGATAGGCTGATACGGGTATCTTTTTCTAACTTCATAATACAGACAGAGATGAAGCTTTAATTAAATTGCCATAAGTAATTTCTGTACGCTTTGCAATTCAACCTTATTTAAAACATAATGTAAGACATTATATTATATAACTTCATTTCTCATCTAACATTTTCTGTTTCTATGTAAGTAATACCTATCATACTCGTAGATACAAAGAATTTACTCAAATATTGTCCAATTTTTTTAATTACCTACTTTGTCATTGAAATCACGTGGTCCCTTCTTTTCATTATCATATTTTAATTTAAGAAAATATGGTATATTACCTTTCACTTTACGTATGACTTACGGTAACATTTAATGCAAAACAAAATTGCAATTTAATGCAGAAAAGGGGTGTTTTATAATGTCCACTTTAGTTCCCAGACGCAAAATCTTGGCGAGAGTCGAGAAGCATTCCACGATTCCAGATTTGAAAGTTAACGCTTGACGAACGGTACTGTAACCGCCGTGTGTTTTCGCGCGCTTTTAGCTGTTAACAAATTAAATTTTACAATAGACGTAATTTTGTTCGAACTCTTGTCCTTTGGAATAAGTTTCAAATTCGTCTGTCTTTTCTTTTTTTAAATTGACGTTTGCTTGTTCTTCGTACACTTGACAGATAAGCTTTATTCAATGGACGTTCAAGGTTTTTTTTCGTGGAATCATGTGTTTCTTGTACTTTGTTGATAAATTGATAATAGAACAGTGTCACAGTTTAAAAACCTCTACTGCAAGAGGTGGCTTCAGTGATAAGGCCTACCTTTTATATAGACACCTATTTATTTATACTTTGTGTCACTATCATTATATTCTTTTTTTCTTTTTGCTGTAAGGCCAGACACTAACTTTAGAACATTGGAACGCGTGTGGTGTTGTACATTACGTTCCTGGAACAATATCTATTTATTTTAGTAGTCACGTTCCGAGCGGCGGCTATTCTGCACTGTTATAAATGAAACAATAGGTATAAACCACTTTTAAATATACGTGACGTTATCTAAACAAACGGATCTTATTGTCGGTATAGACCTATTGACATTCATTAAGATTTTATAACTTAAAATTTCATTGCTTCAAGCTTCTATTTCAATGTAGTAATGTAGTAATTCAATGTATGACATGTAGAACTGTCAATAAAGTGTCATCTCCGTACAAATTTCACTACTAGAAACCCTGACTAGAATGAAAAATCCGATTAATATCTGTTATTTTAAAATAAATTTATAATACTCAATATCTTTGCTGTGCTGTTCGAATTTTCAACTATCTCACTCTTATAGCCGGTTTGGAAGTCCCCAGCGTCCGCAGAGACGTTGCCTCTCTCTGCGTGTTTTACCGCCTGTACAAAGGGGAATGCTCTGAAGAATTGTTCGACATAATTCCCACTTCGAGTTTCGCAACCGCACCTCCAGTCACAGAAATGCGGTGCTTCCGCATTTCATCGATACCGAGGTGTACTGGGCGGTCTAAAGATCGCTTTATACCGCGAACTCGTACGTTTCGGAACGAACTGCCTCAAGAGTTCTCTCCATTATGCCATAACATGCAAGGAAGTTGTGAATAGAATTTTGCAAGGTGGACACCGAACTCGCACACCAAACATTTTAAGAAATAGCTAAATTATACAATTATAATTAGATAAGTCGTATTATGTATTATGTATGTGCAGTGCCGTGATGAACTCGCACAATTTTATGGCACGTCAAATAAATAGATAAAAGGTTAAAAAGGTTAAACACTTAAAAAGTAAAAATTGTTAGCTTACTGCAGAAAATATAATTCCGTGCACAACGGGGTTTGAGTAGTTTAAATACAAAATTCAAACACGTTATATCATTTTGAATTTACAATGAAAAAAAAATCTTTTAATACTCTACTTTCTTTGGACAATTGGATCTGAAATGAAGAGATTCGCCTATGAAGTAAATACACCATCGTAGTTCATAGAATCGGCATGTTGAAGTGGCATTGGTCAGGTCAATTTTGCCGCAGTACCGATCGTATAGACGAGTTCTCGAATGGACGAGACTTCATGGAACTTCAAGACTTCATCGAATCATCATGGAGACTTCGTTAAATCTTCAAAGGTAGGCAGCGCATCCGGGGTCGTGCCAACGTTTGTCATTTTGGACTAATGTTGGCAAATATCGCGGATGTCTATGGGCGACAGTATCTACTTACCATCAGGTGGACTGTATGCGCGTCTGCCACAATCGCCGGGAAGTGCAGTGTGGGACGTGCTCCGGCCACGTGGACCGACCACTTTAAGAAGTTTGCTGGTGGTGGGTGAATGAGAAGGGTCGAAGATCGTCTGTGCCTCTCCTAAAGAGAGGCCTATACTCATCACTAGAAAGCTGGTGGTATGGTATTCGATAGCTTCAGTGGAACTGATTTCAGCATTAAACTGAAGTCTCGATATTGAAAGCGAAAACACATATTAAACTTTCAAGCTGTCTTTGAAAAACAGCTGATTTCGACTTGTCAACTCGTACCCGCCGTGCACGTAACTATATTACAGAATAGCCCACAGGAAATGGCTGCTCAGTTTATGTTTTTTAACGGCTAAGGACAGTATTCAGTTGAGATTTGAGAAAGGTAAACATAAGCCATCGTTTATAACATAGCATAAGGCTTTCGATGACTTAAAAAGGCTATTTATTACACGAGATCTCTTTAAAATTTGCTTCTAAAGACAAAAAATACTTTTAAAGCAAAAGGCAAAGGAATATTATCTCATTTTCCCATTTTTCGTTCTTAAAAAAAATTACTTATTGGTTTTGATTAAAAAGTAATCACTTTGGACTAGTGGCTTTGTTCTCAAAGTGTCGCTTAAATTCCGTTTCAGTTTGTTGTTTGTTTATTTTTTATAATTATTGTCACTAGCTCGGCGGTGAGGGAAAACCGCACACTCCAGTGATAATCATAAAAAACGTGGAGTATATGATCCACCAATCCGCACTGGGCCCGCGCGGTGGATTATGGCCCTAACCCCCCAAAGTGATTTATTAGGGGATTCCTGTGCCCTGCAACGGGACATTATAGGCTGATACAAATTATACATTTTATTGCACAAAACAATATTCATTATTAAATGAGAGGTGTACAAAAGGTAAGCTTTGCTGGAAATGTCGATATTGGCATCGGATTCTCTGCAAGACATTTTTAAGCGCAGACATTTGGCCGTGTGGTGTCAGCTGACTTTAGACCTTCGTTATAAAAGACAAAGCCATAACAAAGTGAAGGGACACAGTGTTGACACAGTGCTGACACAGTGTTGACACAGGGCACGCAGAACGCATACGGTGTTTTACGTTGACAGCAATTTGTGTTATGACACTGTCCACACTGTTCTCGCCAGTCATCTTCCGCGCTCCAACAAGATGTGTATTCAGGGCCGGCGGATAATGTGGGTATAGTGTGTAGCTCTACCCACTCGGAATTTTCCGAATGGGTAAAGTACCCACTCGGATTTTAACGAAAAGTTACTGACGTCACTAGACATGGGGATTTCCTCGTCGCTCGAGAAATCCATGTCAAGAATAAGAGAAATTCTCTTATTTAACTTAAAATCATAACCCGGCCTCATTGTTATTTAGAGTCATTGTTTAATATAAGCTAATGTGCGGTACCTATTGTTAGGGATAGCTATCGAGTCCCAATGGACAACTGAACAGAATTAAAATCTAACAAATTGAATAGATCATCCGGTCAATTGTAATTCAATTAGGATCACTTTGCTTTCGAGCTAATCGAGCTCACAGCATAAGTATAAACATATATTTTTGAAAAATATAGGCATTTATATTTTTGAGTTCAAAGTCAATAACGTATGAACAATTACATTTTCGAGAGGTTCGAGCTCGAAAATAGCGAGAAGTTTTGGGGATGGCCACTGGATCAACCGTTTTCCAGATTTTATTTTGTAGTTTTTATTCCTACAAAATTCTCTTGTTTATGAATCATTCCTCTATATACAATTTCTTTGGAAATATTCACGGGCGTTTGCACAACAACTCACCAAAGTTTCATCGCAATCGGATGAATGGTATAGGAACGCATACGGGACAAACAAACAAACGCTCCTTTTATATATATATATATATATATATATAGATACAAGTGTACTCAACTACATAATGTAGCAGACTTTTTTGTATAAACACTTTGAATTCTGTGCATCTAGTATTCTTCTATAAAAGTTACTTTTACCCGGGAATTCTTTAGCGTTTTTTTTTTTATAGAGAAGAGAGAGGACGAGCGAGCGGTCTCACGTGATGGTAAGTGTTACCGCCGCCCATGGACACCTGCAACACCAGGGGGTATGCGGGCGAGCCGCCGACCTTGCAAAATCCTATTCACAGCTTTCTTGAGGAACCCCATGTCGTAGTTTAATGGGAAGACCTCTTGAGGCAGTTCGTTCCACAGCCTACGGGTTCGCGATATAAAATAATTTTTGGACCGAACAGTACGCGACACCGCCGTATCTAGGAAATGCGGATGGACCGCACTTCTGTGACGGGAAGTGCGGTTGTAGAAACCCGAGGTGGGAATTATATTAAACAATTCTTCAGAGCATTCCCCATTGTACACAGAGAGATGCAACGTCTCTCCGAACGCTGAGGGGTTCTAAACCGCCCGTGAGAGTGGGATCGTTGACAATACGAACAACACGTCGTTGGATGGAGTCAAATGGGTCCAATTGGTATTTTGGTGCGCCGGCCCAGAGATGTGAGCAAATAATAGTCAGTGTGTTAATCCGGATTACAATCTACCTATCTATGAAGTTTCAACAAAATCGGTTTTTCAACAAATCAAACAGGTAGCCGTAGCGACGTGATTGAGTAACAAACATCTAAACAACCTAACTTTCGTATTTTTAATATTAGTGGGGATTCCATTTCCGGTATGATACCGTGGGGAAAAATATATCAATGGGAAGTTATGGGTTATCATCACTTATCAGTTAACTTATCATTCAAACTTGAACCGACCGATACTGTGTGACGTAATATCATGTACTTACAACTAGGGTTACCATCTTCCAAACACCGTGAACCCCGAAATTAAAGAAAATGGGACAAAAAACAAAATAGGAAATTTAGTAAGTAGTGAATTGTAAATTTAACGTTATCCTATACACATTGTATATATATACACATATACATTGATATAATATTAAATAATTAATAATAATAAACACAAAAAAAAAAAAATTGTCTTTGGTACACATATTAACGCTTCAAATTTGTAGGTACAGTTGCATTTGAATCTCAATGACAATCTTTCAAAGAGTT
The DNA here is from genome assembly GCA_914767545.1 of Sesia apiformis. Classification (NCBI taxonomy): domain Eukaryota; kingdom Metazoa; phylum Arthropoda; class Insecta; order Lepidoptera; family Sesiidae; genus Sesia; species Sesia apiformis. Next base: position 531,756 of record OU611977.1, on the reverse strand, counting down.
AATTATTAGGGGTTAAAGTATGAAATTGCCGATTTGTACTGAAAAATTAAAACTCGTTTTTTTCTAAAATGTAACATATTTATTTAATCAAAATATTTACCCTCATTATCTATACATTGTTGCCATCTAATCGGAAGTTCATTTATGCCTTTGCGATTGAACTCTGGGGATGTAGATTCGACAAACTGTGTGAAAGCATTTTGTACTGCCTCGTGGGAAGAAAATTTTTTACCACGTAGAAAATTGTCCAAATCACGAAAAAATGGTAGTCCGTTGGAGCAAGGTCTGGCGAGTACAGAGGATGACGTATGGTTTCTAACTGCAGCTCCTGTAGAGTTACAAAGGTTTCTCGTGCAGTGTGAGGTCTTGCGTTATCAGTTATCATGGAGCAATAATGGTGAAGATCGATTCACGAGTCGGGGCTATTTCACTGCTAGTTTCGCCATTATTGTTCGAAGTTCGGCACAGTAAACATCTGCTGTTATTGCTTGACCCAGACCTGAGAAAGCTATAGTGAATAACACCATGAATAGACCACCAAACAGTTACCATTACCTTTTTATCGGTAAGCTTTGCCTTAGGGCACTGTTGCGGCGTTTGACCTGGGGTCAGCCATTGCATTTTTCGCTTTCGGTTATCGTAAAGAATCCACTTTTCGTCACATGTCACAATTCGATCCAATATTCCTTCATTTCTGTACCGATTCAACAAGGCAACGCAAGTTTCAACACGCGTTTCTTTCTGCAGATCAGTCAAATCATGAGGCACCCATTTTTCATATTTTTTTATCTTATTGATTTGATGCAAATGAGTTAATATTGTAGGTAAGGTAACGTTAAACCATGCCGCTAATTCCTGGGTAGTTTGACTCGGATCGGCTTCCACCATCTCCTTAAATTCAGCGTTATTCACCTGTGTGGGCGGTCTTCCACGTGGTTCGTTCTTCAAGTCGAAGTTTCCATTACGAAAGCGTTTAAGTCAAAAACGCACGGTTCGTTCATTAGCAGTCTCCTCTCCAAACGCAGCATTGATATTGCGAGCCGTTTCTGCCGCGTTAGTTCCGCGTCGGAACTCGTATTCAAAGATTACTCGGATTTTCGAAGTATCCATCTTTCCCGTCTAAGCTGAATAAAAAAAAACAATTGAAAGTCGAAAATCGAATGTTGCACATTTTTTAAAACAAGAACCTCATAGGTATCATGTGAAAAAAGTTTCACTCGAAAATCTCACACCATGAAGGTTTTATGTCAATTCAAAGTATATATTACTATAAAACGGCAATTTCATACTTTAACCCCTATTAGTATTAGTATAACAGCCAGCTTGATATTTAAAAAAAAAATGTTCGACGTCAGAGTCGCGTCACACGGAGATTTACTATTTTATCCCGTAGCCGGGATCCTTCAAATCCGAAGACTCCGGATCAAACCCGGTGGGGTGGCAGCCCTGCTTGTAACGGTCGCCATGACTGATAGTGATATAGGACAAATTCTACTAACATAAAATAGGCAAACGTCTCTTTGCTGGACTGTTAAATCCGTTGATACCTTTGGAATCCGTTAAAATCTAAAATTGCCGACATAGCTCAATGGATCAGCAGGCTGAAGTGGCAATGGGCAGGTCATGTACGCCGCACCGATGGGGAAGAAGAGTCCTCGAATGGAGACCAAATTCCCGGAAAAGTAGCGTGTGACGAGTTGAAGAAAGTCGCCGGTAGCGGTTTAATGAGAAGATCTGAAGACCGTGTGTCCTTGGGAGTCCTTGGGAGAAGCCTCCATCCAGCAGTGGAGAGACACAGGCTGATTAGACACAGACAGAGGCACAGTGGAGAGACACACAGGTTGGTATCGTATGGTAGATAAAAGTTTAGAAAAGTTTTAATGCTATACGAGCATTACCCGACATGTAATTTGTATATATACTTTGTATGTTGAACTAAAAGATTGATTAACTCTGGGATAAGATTATTAAAAGATTCAGAGTTAGGAATCTACAAATGAATTTTCATCACCACCAAGTTTTCTGCTCTCTTGTGTATTCTAATAGTATGTATAATGAAATATTACTTTATTTGTGTTTATTTTTAAACCAATTTAAATCTAAATCGTCCCTATTTCGGTTAGGTCTGGTGCTTGACTTGTATAAAATGTCATATGGCATTATGTCAGCCATTTGTACAATTACTTGTGCAATGAAGTTTAAATAATTAAGCTCAAAATTTAACAATTTATTTTTAGATTCATTCTTTACTTAATAATAACTAATTATGATTGACAATATAACTGACTGATATTTGAAAGTGACATTTACATTTAAAGAAAAATCGAAGTTCTACCAAACCAGGAATAGGCAATTTAAATAATTTAATTATATCAAACCAACTTCCACACGCTTACAACAAAATTATAAAAATCCATCAAATTACCACAATGCTACAAATTTAAAAAAAACCTTACTAAACTGCAGCCGTAAGGGTATCCATGTAGTATCTATATATGTTTATTATTATTATTTAATGCAACCCTTTTATGTTTTATGTTTAACTTGTGTAGAATGCCATAAGGCATTAATTCAGGGTTTTATACAATATTTACGTACAATAATTTTATTTTATTTATTTCTTTAAGACATTTACATAAGTTCTATACGGTAATTGTCACTTATAATGTAGTTTACAAAACATCAAATTTACTTTTGGTCCCCTTCCCTTAGTACGAATAGTAGTCTATTCATTACGAATAGTATCCCTTAGTAGTCTATTCATAGTACGAAGTTTAGGAGGGGGAGAGTGCACGCTGAAATCCAACAGCCGCTGGGCGCACTCGACTGGCCTTGTTACCCCTCTCACACAGAAGACTACCTTGAAATGTGCTGCATTTCCCACATTATCATATTCCCCAATGTACGTATGTGTTTCGGTAGTGAGTGAGATATGCCGGAGCCCATTCCCATCTTATCCCTTCCCACGTCCCCAACCCTCTCTCCAAATCCATTCTTTCATCAACAAAGGTAGGCAGCCAATCCGGGGGCGTGCCAAAGTTTGTCATTTTGGACTAATGTTGGCATGTATCGCGGATGTCTATGGGGGACAGTATCCACTTACCACCCCAGGTGGACTGTATGCTCGTTTGCCATCTTCTTTCTATAAATAATAAAAAAGAAAAGTTATTTCAGAAAGCAGTTTAATCAGATGGCAATTATTGTGTATAATGTGTACGTTGTGTGTGTTTTATGTAAGATTAACGACATTACTGAGCTTCTTAAATACCCATGTCAATTTTCTAACTCGAGAAGTTAGAAGATCGATGTGCGGTTTTCACGTTAATTGGTCGGTAAAGAGAAGTGGCGAATGATATGAAAATATTCTAGGTTAGTGCATGCACAGTTTGTTATCAAAGAGGTATCTACGAGTATGCCATACTTATGGGCTTTTAGAACGATATGTAGTGGAGGTTTTGCGGTTTCACTCAAGGAGAAGGTCATAAATTTGATCTTTGTCACTTTAATTGTTGGTAGATTACTACGTAACCAGTTCATTACAGTATGGAGTCCCTCCTCAGCATATCTGTATGTATGCTCCCACGTCTCTCCACGAAACAATAGCCGTGTCATCGGCGAAAGTAACAATGCTACCATGATCTAGCTTCATCCGACAGAGCTCATTGATATATTATTAGAAAGAGTGTGGGACCCAATATACCTACTGTCTAAGTAACTCCATACGTCGCAGACGACACATTGCTTTCAAAGTTGCCAATCATTACCTTTCGTCGTTTATTTTTAAATAATCTTTAAATATGTCTAAACACTGGCCTCTGACACCTAGGCACTCTAATTTATTAAGAAGGATGCGAGCGGAAACCGTGTCAAACGCCTTTGCCAGATCAAGAAAAAATGTCAAACGTTTGTTTTTATTGTCAAGTGTTACAGCAACAAGGTCGACTATCTTTGCAGCTGCATGTTCAGTCAATCGATGCGCTCTGAAACCAAACTGTGTTTCTACGAGAAAATTACTGTGTTGTAAGAATTTAGTTAACCTGTAATATAGATTTTTTTCGAATACTTTAGAGATTTACAGCAACATAGATATAGGCCTATAATTATTAATATTGTATATCAACAATTATTATAACAATTATAATGTATAAATATAAATAAAGGAATAAGTAAAGAGTAACGTACTAATTGTATCCACATTAAAAAAAATCTACCAAAACGCCCCCTACAAGGCTACACAAATTAAAATTCAAAAGACGTGTGACGAAGTTGTAAAAACACGTCCCAGACATTTTCGAGGCTTTGATTCTTTTGTCGACCAGCTGATCGCTGTTATAAAACTAGTTTTGTAGTTAGACAAGACAATATATTGAATTCATAAACAGATTGAAGCACTTATTTATTGGCCGTATGATGTCGGCCGGTTTCTAGCACAGCCCCATACGTTGCCGCTGATATCGTAAAAACGACCGAGGGATAACGAAGCCTCTACCAAAAGCCCCGAGGAACTACACCACCGGTGAAAGAAGGAACCCGCCAACCCGCCTGGCCAGCAAAGCGTTTTAAGGTTATAAATCCCTTTGCAAATACAACCTGCATTTTTTTTTTGTTACGAAAGACAATCAAGGAAAATCCTCATGGACACCTGGGAATGGGGGCCCAGGTAGCGCCGGACTCTTACCGGCTAAAAAACCTTGATTTGTCTTAACATCGTGAATGTCTAAATTCTTGTGACCCTAGTGGCCTTTCAAGAGTCACCGGTCGTGTTTGATGTGGGGCGAGCGTAGAAGGCGCTCAGCCAGGAGCACAACCTGCATGTCTTTTGCACGAGGCTCATATTCTGCAGCGAATGCTAAAGGACTGTTACGGTTACTTCTTTATCACTGTGGAATAATTATGGGAAACCTGTAGAAATGCTAGAGATTTCAGAAATCCCCACTCTCGAGTGTTTATCATGACCAGTGTGGATTTATGGAAGAGGAAATAAAAATCCCCAACAGTGCAGATCGGCAGGAGGATCCTGCGGCGTGCAGGGCCGTGATGGAGGGTGGAAAATTTGGTGCAAACTTAGAAGGTAGTAATATGGCCGGTATCAATGTGCGAGTAGCGATGTTTAAATACGCCAATCTACAGAACTGCGATCTGAGGAATGAGGTATTAGCCGGCGCTAATTTAGTGAGGCGGATCTGTCAGTGGAGATTTATTTGGGTACTCCACGAAACCGCGCTTGTCTTCTTAAGTTGCGAGTGTCATAAACAGTTACTTACTTCTCGTCAAATAGATCATCTGTCAAGGCTTTATTATAAAATACCTGCGTTTAAATCGGACATTATTGTTAATTGTTAATAGCATACAAATGATAAGTTAACGGCACGTTGTCATACCTGACGTGTATGACTATTTAGTGTTAATTATTGTCTAACAGAATGGCGGCGTAAATATTTTAAACGAGTTACTGATACAAGATCCGTCTGTATGCGAATTACGAATGTTATTATTATTACTGTTTAATTATTAGGTACTCTTTGACACAATATATCCTATATCTCTCTATTTCGATAACCCTTTCCCCAAATCCATTCCTAAATCTCCAGTGGTAAGCAGCGCATCCGGGTCACCAGTATCCACTTACCACCAGGTGGACTGTATGCTCGTCTGCCGACTTCATTCTATAAAATGAACCGTGGTAATAAAATAGTTCGTATAGTATACACGTGGTAGACATAGTTCGTTACTATGTTATAATAAAATAAAAATAAAAAAATCAGCTGAGACCCGAGACCTCGTATGCTATCAGTTTTTTTGTAACGCACAATCAGAAAAGAGAAGTAGGTTAACTTCAAAAGTACACCAATTACGACCTATATCCAAACTTGTCATTTCATGCTATAAAATATTTTATTAGACATAGACAAAATATAGACGACATATTTAATTTCATGTGATGAGGGAAACTTCTTGTCGCAATTTACCCTCATAAACTTTCAAAGGTATGTGGCGCATACGTTTATTATTTTGGATTGACGTTGACATGTTTCACTTTTTGCGATAATTCAGTGGCATGTTGTATAAAAAATAAATGTCAATCTTGATTTTTTTATATAGATGCTCAGTTATAGTTTGAATTACAATTTTATAGATGATAGATAGATGCATATATGCGACGATCTCATTAAACATCGTTTGAAGATAACTTACTTACCTTTCCTTCCTAAGGCATACTTGTTAGACATACTGTGGTAATAACGAAACGTCTGCGTCTATATTATCTATCTTATCCTTATACATACTGATACTTCCCTCAAATAATGGGGATAAAATACTAAATTATCGAAATTTATAATAGGTATATTTTTATATTCTATACAAGTGTGGATACGATGTGTATGGTGACTGCAATAATACTACTGTTCCGGTGTAAGTAAATATACTGTTCGCGTAATGTATAAATACGAGTATGTATACTGTTCGCGTAATGTATAAATACGAGTATGTATACTGTTCGCGTAATATATAAATACGAGTATGTATACTGTTTGTGTAATATATAAATACGAATATGTAGACTGTTCGCGTAATGTATAAATACGAGTATGTATACTGTTTGCGTAATATATAAATACGAGTATGTATACTGTTTGCGTAATATATAAATACGAGTATGTATACTGTTCGCGTAATGTATAAATACGAGTATGTATACTGTTCGCGTAATGTATAAATACGAGTATGTATACTGTTCGCGTAATGTATAAATACGAGTATGTATACTGTTCGCGTAATATATAAATACGAGTATGTATACTGTTTGTGTAATATATAAATACGAATATGTAGACTGTTCGCGTAATGTATAAATACGAGTATGTATACTGTTTGCGTAATATATAAATACGAGTATGTATACTGTTTGCGTAATATATAAATACGAGTATGTATACTGTTCGCGTAATATATAAATACGAGTATGTATACTGTTCGCGTAATGTATAAATACGAGTATGTATACTGTTCGCGTAATATATAAATACGAGTATGTATACTGTTCGCGTAATGTATAAATACGAGTATGTATACTGTTCGCGTAATGTATAAATACGAGTATGTATACTGTTCGCGTAATATATAAATACGAGTATGTATACTGTTCGCGTAATGTATAAATACGAGTATGTATACTGTTCGCGTAATGTATAAATACGAGTATGTATACTGTTCGCGTAATGTATAAATACGAGTATGTATACTGTTCGCGTAATATATAAATACGAGTATGTATACTGTTCGCGTAATGTATAAATACGAGTATGTATACTGTTCGCGTAATGTATAAATACGAGTATGTATACTGTTCGCGTAATGTATAAATACGAGTATGTATACTGTTCGCGTAATGTATAAATACGAGTATGTATACTGTTCGCGTAATGTATAAATACGAGTATGTATACTGTTCGCGTTAATGTAAATTTACAAGTAACGAAGTAAGAATGCACTGGATAGCGATGCCTTGTCGGCCGCCTTAAGAGAATATATTGTTCCTTGTTGGCAGCTCGAGACAGACTGTCTTCCGTTGTCAGCGATTCTTCTACGTTGCATGCTATTATAGAATCACAGTTTATCGGGGGCCGTTCACAAGATCAATAAAATCTGTGTCATAACATGTCGCCATCTCTAAGTAACACTAAAAAGTATTCTAAACAATGTAACAATACAGAAGAACGTATATAAATATAATATGACTTATTGAAAATCCAAGCAATTAAACGATTTAAAATTACAATGTTCTCGGAAAGTGAAGGAATACAAATACAAAAGAAATTGCAACTAATAAAATTTCAAAGGAAGTAAAATGGTGTTTCTGCACACTTCTAAAGAAAAAAGTTTCGACTTAAAAATTAAGTAATAAAACGATTCCAAAACTTAAAGTGTAATCTTACGTGGGTGAGCAGGAATTAGTCAATAAAGCACCCTTCAAATAAAATAATAAAACAATCCGAGAATTTATCTTAATTTTATAACTTAACGTAGATGTGTGGGATAGACATCACATAGGGTTAAATAAAAAATATCCTCCATCCTTTTAACACTGAATCTATTTACATATTTTTATCCAGGATTTTTTTTAATGATAGAAGTTAATTTTGTTAAGAAGGTGCAGGTATTTTTTTTTTATTCAGCCCTGCATAATTATTAATTTAAGTATAAAAAGCACACATAGGAGAATTTAGGCAATACACGTAAGTAATTTAATCAAACATAAATGAAGTGACAACTAGCCAAAATACCTAATAATGTGTACGAAGCATGCACAAGTTATTTGAATAAAATTTAAAGTAAAGTAGCATTTTACAAACTGGTATCAAGGTAAATGAAGCTATACAATAAATATTGATATAGTGTTAAATAAATCAGAACTATTATCAAAAATACATATTTTTTTTAGGAGATTGCATCTGAATACACTCAATGAGTCAATAATGAATTAAAGATATCAGGCATTTTTTTTTTTTTTTTATAGAAGAGGGCGGACGAGCAAGCGGTCTCACGTGATGGTAAGTGTTGGTAGTAGGTACATTGTAACTGTGACACATTCTAATAGAGAGATTGATTATTATTTTATAGTATTAACATAAAAATAAACCAATTTCTATCTTCTCTACAGTCACTACAGAGACTGGACGACTGTCTGGATGAGAAGAGCTAATGACTTATCTTATCAGTCATCAACTAGGTAGGTACTCATCAGTCTATGACAGCATTACCTACACGCTACGTTTCCCGGTACGTGATCTCCATTGGAGGACTCAGATGTTCGTAAGCATTGAAATTTAAGATTATATGACGAATTTTCATTGTGATGTATGTGATCCAAATATATCATATAAAATACTAGGTTTTGCCTACGGCTTTGCGCTGCGTGCTCACTATACCACGGGAATCATAGTTCAGTAGCCTATGTCCTTTTAGCCACAACTTAGCCGGCATGCTTAGTATTTCACTAAAAACTAATTTTTGTAACTTATGTTGTTTTTGTGGTCCCCACAAAGTCCTTGTATATCCATTGATGCATAAAAAGATTTCAAATAAACAGGTATCGTTTTATTTTTATATACATATTACGTTAGGAAGTTAGGTTGTACCTACACATGTGGGATCGGTATTTCATTACACGTTGGGGTATCGCTTTACACCCATAATCCCACTAACAAAAAATTGGCCGTCTTTTAATAATAGTTGTGGCATGCGGACGTCTTGTCAGCATTCAGCATTCGGATCATTCATTCCAGCTTCACCCTAAGGTTTCATCTAGTTTGTTTTATGAAAAGAAGGTGTCAGACGTACAGACCGTCGAAAGGCATCGTAATCATCGTCTTTCGTTATCAGTAGACTGTTCATTCGCTTTTCCTCGACAAAGAGTCATTGCATACAGTGAGGACTTCAAGGCAATTTATGCTGCCAAAAGTTGTAAAACGAACTGCCTACTGAGGTTTTACCACTTAGTTACGACCATAGAGTACATACCCAATGGGTATAATACTCTATGGTTACGACATAGGGCTCTTCAAAGGGGCCGTGAATAGTATTCGCAAGGTCGGCAGCGCACACATATCCTCCCTGATGTTGCAGGTGTCCATGGGCGGCGTTGACCACTACCATCTCGTGAGTTGCCCGCTTATCTGCCACCACTTTTATAAAAAAAGACTATCCTTATAGTAAGCTTTATTACGAAAACCAAATTCCTAAATCTTCAAAGGTAGTTGGCATTGCATTTTTTACGGAAATAAAATAGCAGACGATTAGTTAGTCCATTTGGTGGTAAATAGATACTGTTCGCCCTGCGACATTCGCGATACAATGCCAACATCAATCAATAATTAATTATGAATACAGGCTAATCAAACTATGCACTGCTTGCTGGAATATCATAAAATATATGTTCTGAAATTATATCAGCAAAAAAATATATTTTTTTTTGTAGAATATGAAAGTTTCTTTGTGTAGAAATATTTACATGTTTGTCATTGTTTTATCTTCCTTTGTTGCATTTTATGTGTCTTTTTGAATAAATATTTCTTTCTTTCTTCCTTTTTTTTACAGTAAATGTGTTTTCACTATCATTAGAATTCTATTGCATTTGATAAAATCGATCCCGTTCTCTGAAAATTCTTCATTTCATAAATCAATATATGTATGTTAAGTTAGAAAAGAACTTATCAAAGTAAGTATGTATTGTTTTTTATGAAAAGTGCATAATTTTAAAGTATGCACAAGGCATTATGCCAATGTCAAGTAAAAACGAAAATACTAAAAAAAAGTGAAAAGAACAATAAGGATTCTACATTTCTAAAAATAATTAAATTATGTATTAAATTAAATATTAAAATAAAATTATTAGCATGTATTAAGTCATTATTAGTTAGTGGCATAATAAAAGAAATTATGTTGGATTATAGGTAAACAGGCAAAAGTTTATTTTTAGAATAAAAAATGGTGTACAATAAGCTCTGTATAGTTTAAGACTATCATCAACAAACAGTTTACATAATACATATCGCATATTACAGTTTACATATCACAGTTTGTATATCACAGTTAATGTTACCTAAAAAATGTCATGCATAATAAAAACAATATGGAGTCAACCACGAGCAGTCGAAGGCATTCCAGCGACCATATGATTTGAAAGAAATTCCCAGGACCCTCACAAAATTACAACTGCAGTTCGAAAAGATAGGTCTCTAGTCTCCTGTACGGTAAGTCCATGACGTAAAGCCATTTACCAGCTGATCGACTGTTTATGTTTGTTTGTAAAACAAATGTATAAACGCAGGTCTGGAAAGTGTGAGAGAAGTAAAAATGGAATCCATGCTGCATGACATAAAGTTGCTGTTTATTTGCCGCTCGCTGTAAGGACCATATGATTGTACTCAGAATACAAACACTTGTGTGTTTGTGTAAAGAATGGAAAATGGACTTCGATCAGTCGAAAATTACCTTTATAAATATGTATTCAAAGTTTAATTTCGTTTATGTATAGTTTTGTGGTGTGCGTAGAAACAGGATTCTCTTCCCATATGATTTTTGTAAAACATTCCTTTTGAGGACATGTGGTAATGAAATTTAAACTGTATTTCCTTATTGTGTGGTGTGTTTTTGGGATGTAGTCTGAACCTGATAGCCGATCTAGTTAGGTGGGGCCAGACGGGTTGGTCGTCGCGCGCGCACATTTAGTGGCCATAGTGTTGTTCAAAAAATCTACTAAATAGTTTTAAAATTTGTCAGTTATAAAAACGGAGATGGATAATTTTGGCGATATAATAGCACCTAGTTTTTCTAGTCCACATCGATTTTTCTAAGTTTTAATTATGTTTATGTTTTACTAGCGACCCGCCCTCGCTTCACTTCGGTTTATAAGTTTTTTTTTTAATTTAAAAATGAAATATAGCCTATATTAGACATGGATAATGTAGTTTCCTATTTGTGTAAGAATTTTTGAAATCGGTTCAGTAGTTCCAGAGATTACCCCCAACATACCTACAAACAAACACACAATTTTACTTCTTTATTATATTAGTATAGTAACAAGGAGGACAGTGAATAAAAGTATTTAGCATCAAGCCAATCAAGTCAATTTAGCACAAAGCCAAGCGGCTAGAATTTTTCACCAAGAGCTTGCTCTGAAATACGGTCATGTGGTCTCTTAGAACAGAGATTGCTTTATTACAAGTACACATCAGAACCGGTACTCGAAAACTACCGCACAATACTCTACTGGGACCGGCACGTCATTATGAACAGGACAGGATAGCATCAGACGAATAAGCCAGACATCGTGTTGACGGACCGGGCACAGTCTCGGGTGTTCTCGGGTGATATCACCGTCCCTGGAGCGTATACGACTAGAGCGTTGTGAAAACCTACATCGAGAAAAGAAGAATCTCGACCTTGCGCACGAGATCACCGACATGTGGAGCGTGACGTCCACTGAAATCACTGGGATGATTTCAGTCTAGTCCGTAAACGGGTTAGTCCCCAGCAGCCTCGAGACAATCTGAAGCTGACAAACACGGAAACCCAACCGTTTCCGTGGCGGCTGGCTCTCAGCGAAGATGCAGAAGGCGGTGCTACTCGATACCGCGCGTATCGGTATCGGTTCCTCTCCATTGGCTCCTGAACCTCGGTCGACTGTTTCCATCGGGGGTCATACCGTCTCTTTCTCATTTTCGCTCATTGAAGGAAAGACGGGATGGTTTAGAACCATATTCTAAACAACAATAACAATTGTACATCAGCAATAATAGCAATAATAACATACAATAATAGCTTAGAAAAGGGTAAACAGTTTTTAATCTAGGTCCAGTATTTTTTAACTTTACTTGTTACGCACCTAAAAAGAAAAAGAAAACCAAAAAGCTGTAAACATCAAGTGCAGTTTTTAGGTTATATATAATTGTACATTAAAACATAAGATTAAATATAATTATTGTTTATGTTATTAAATATAAACAATAATGACTTATTATTTAATGAATATACTTTTTATCCAGATGGATTATAGAGTTCCTGCGGCAATCACAAGTTTACGCGAACGAAACGCTGGCACCGCTGGTTTTAAATGAAAAACAAAATAAAAATTGAAAAATAAATTAAAAACTACCAAATTAGTAGAAATTTTAAAAAGCTGCCCGCTGAAACTCTGGGGTGGCAGGACGAACGTATGACTCCGAGGGGGATACGAATTTTTTGAATCAGTCACCTTCTGGACTCGACAGCGAATGCTACTGTAAACGGCACCGCTCCGTTTACTAAAAAAATACTTTAGAGAGATAAAAAAAGACTGATTACATATTATAAAATGGACATCTGATTTTGTGTTGTGTTTGGACTTTTGTGCCTTTTTGTCAAAAATGTGGGGAGAAAGCAGCAAGAAATGCGAGAGCAACTGCCAGTGCTCGGGGTGAGTTTTTTCAAACTGTTTCCGGAAGTTCTATTTTTGAAATTCAATAGCGTTCGATTTTATCATAAACAAGTTTAAAAATAAAAGCGATTCTTGAAGCAAATTGTTATTTAATTAAAATATTGGGAACAAGACTCTCGAATTGTTTTGATGTTTCTTTATCAATTTGTCCTACTTTCGTGTGTTGAGTGTGTTAATTAATATTTTTCTGGCCGTTGATAACATGGCGCTCAATTAATGTGAGACTTCAGTGTTATCTCTTTGCGTCCATTCATGAAAATACGTTCATAACCTTTTATAACCTGTTGTAATCCCGATATTAAGTAGGTACCTACTTATTTTTAAAAAATATTAGAATTTTATCTCTTTTCTTTATTATGTATTTCTTAATCAACTGATTTTGTGTAATCTCAACTTAAATTACCTCAAATTTCTTAATCACCTTAAATTTTAATTGAATACATTTTTTTTTTTAAAAAACGCAATCATATTGCTTCTTTTATTTTTTTACCAATGGCAATGATATACATATACTATTGCCAGATTTTTTTCTAGAAATATATTAATACGTTTTATTTAATTTAATACTTTTAATTAATAACATTAATAACTATTAAAGATCAAAAGTTCCGTACGTTGACATCACTTAAACGAGATCATCCTGCGTATTGTCCGTCCGGCTTCCCGCCATCTGATATTGCGCTATCTCGCTCTATCACACAGCTGTGTTATTAGACGTGAGCGAGAGGCAAATATAAACATAAGTCGAGTTCTTATCAAATGACGTGTGCTAACGTTTGATTTGCAGATAAAACGTTTGACATTTGAATAACGAATTTGAACGTGACTTCTTTAAATTCAAAGCATGGTGGTTTCTGTATGACGTTAGTAATAGAAAGATAAAATTTCTAGCCACGCTAAATATCTAGGACGAATTTAGATAGATAATTCTATAAATTGAGCTAGAATCTAAATGGGTTAGACAACTCCTGGAATGAAAGCCACATATCGGGGAACCGCAATGTGGGACGGCCTGCGGCCACGCGGAGCGACCACTTGAAGACATTCTCCGGTGATGGTTAAATGAGAAGAGTAAAAATAGTCTGTTTTCTTCAAGTGTTCTACGTCAACGTTCGTTAAACTCTACTTTGAATTGAGATTATTAAACCGTCCTCACTTTCGTTTGAAACGAAATTGAAAACGTAGAAAGCTACTTTTTCTATTTTTTTCGTTGTTTAGCAATTTCCCACGTGACCTTTCTCTAAAATAAGGTCAACACACTTTGCCTTTGGCTCAAGGTTGGAACGTCGCTGGAAATGATGTAATCTTATTTAAAATACAATGTTTTTTTGTTTGAATTATTAGTAGTAGTCCTTCGGGGGATTTTGATCTTTCAAGCTGTTGTCCATTCAGAAATCGTGTTTTTATCTGAGTAAACAGGCGTTTCGTCACCAATGTACATCAATAAATAATTCAATGCCACTAGCCCCTTCAGAATCCACTGCTGCACACGTTTACGACATCCACAGGAAGAGCTCAATGGATCACCCCATATCGTAGCTCAGTGGAAAGACCTCTTGAGGCAGTTCGTTCCACAGTTTACGGGTTCGCGATATAAAATAGTTTTTGGACCGAACAGTGCGCGACACCTCCGTATCGAGGAAATGCGGATGGACCGCACTTCTGTGACGGGAGGTGCGCTTGTAGAAACCCGAGGTGGGAATTATATTAAACATTTCTTCAGAGCATTCCCCATTGTACAGGCGGTAGAACACACAGAGAGACGCAACGTCTCTCCGAACGCTGAGGGATTCTAAACCGCCCTTGAGAGTGGGATTGTCGACAATACGAACAGCACGTCGTTGGATCGAGTCAAATGGGTCCAATTGGTATTTCGGTGCGCCGACCCAGAGATGAGAGCAATACTCCACATGGGGCCTCACCTGAGCTTTGTAAAGCATTAGGAGTATAAAATATATGTCTAAGTACACAATGTGCCTGTTTTCACCAGGCAATTTTTTCGAACGCGAGTTTCTTAAACGTCGATCAAAAGCTAGTATAAACAATTGTTATCATCATCTGATCACCGCTATACCTGTTACCAGTTTTTATCATCACGTGAACAGTTGTAGTCGAGAATACAAGAGAAACTCTCATTGTTGCCTTAAATCTTTCAATTTTGAAAACAATATAATTTTTATATCTACCAAAACTCATAAAACGAATCGCTGCTCAGCTAGAAGTAGGCATTTTTTTTAAAGATTAACATTAAGAGGTCGGCCACACAGACAATAGAATACGGTGATACGGGTCCATTGTTACTCTGTACATTTAACCACCGCAATACCATAATGTATCCTCTAGTCTATGATGTTGGATTTTTAAATGAAGCGCGTTTTTTTTTATTAGTACGGGTTCTTAGTTATAAGATCAACCCAACTACGTACAGTGATATAACTGATGTAGCATTACGGCCGAAGGCGTCATTTGCAAGTCGGTCAAACGCACCTACTTTTAATTTGGTATGTCTTTTTAATTTAGTTTACCTTTTTTTTTACAATAAATGCATTATTTTTGACGTAACGGTTTTGCATTTTCAAAAATATGTATACGAAATATAGAAATAATTGAAAAAACAAAACTTTTCCTACATAAACCGCAATGATATTAATGAAGTGATATTTTGCGGTAAATGTGTTTTTATACGCTCGTATCGCGACAGTAGCATTATATTTATATCACTGGTATCACTCATGTATCAGTTTTGTCGCGGGGAATTATCCATCTATATATAAAGGTTGATCGATGGTTCTTATTTATTAGAATTGAATCCAAAAATGTGTTCAAGTGAGTTATCTATACATAATAATAAAATATATATAAACATATATAACCTACATATAATAAAACAGTCGAGTCTGCACATTGACTTAAATTAAATTAAATAAATTTTGGGGTCTCATTAGAAGCTACAGAACCCAAAACAGTAGTTATTAAAATCTATCGCCTCTATGTTTGCATGTATGTTTGTTTGAGCATTACGTAAAAACTAGTGAAAGGATTTTGATAGGGTCTTCACCAATGTATAGCTAAGTGCCCAGAAGTGAAACTGGTATATGTATCATGGACACAAGGAATGGATTTTCATCCGTGAAATCTGTTACAGCTGCTTATGGTAGTCCACGCGAGCGAAGCCGTAGGCAGAAGCTATTGATAATATTAGTATATATAAAAGTCGTATCCCTTGTAATGTTCCAAGGGTTTCAGCTTTCTATGTAGGTACTTCACGGTTCAGGGATTGTAGGGTGAACTCCAAGGGCCGTTGGGTCATTAACATTCATTTACCTTTATTGATAATGATCGCTATAAAATCGATTCATTTATAGAGCGAATGCTGTCATCTGATGTTAGAGCGCGTTTTTATTGAAACATAATCCTGAAACAACGAGATTTCAAGCTATAAAATCTTAACGAAAGTCAATGATATGTCAATATAGTTTAACAAGTACCAGTAAGTAAAGGCTTGTTATATATTTATAACAATGTTATATGTTAACCAGTATATATATATATTTATAGAAAAAGTCTGTAGTCGAGCATACAGTCCACCTGATGGTAAGTGGAGAATGATAAACATTGGCACGCCCCCGGATGCGCTGCCCACCTTTGCGGATTAAGGAATGGATTGGGAGAGAGGGTTGGGAAAATGAGGAGGGATAGGATGGGATGGAAATGAGCTCTGTGTCATACCTCACTCACTAGCGATACACGTACGTACATTGGGGAAATACGATAAAGTAGGAAATGCAGTACATTTCAAGGTAGTCTTACTGCGAGAAAGGGGTAAAGTGGCCAGTAGAGTGCGCCCAGTGGCTGTGGGAATGCAGCGTGCACTCTCCCCCTACTAAAGTGATATTCGCTGCCGCCCGCGGTAAAGATACTCGCGTGGGTACGCGATAATTCCTTCGACGACGCTATTCGCTACCCGCTTCGGGTAGCGATATACCGCGTATAGCGGCCTAGATCCAGTGTTAACAGTGTTGCTTACCCAAACAAGTACAACGCGTGCCTCTGGCGATATTCGCGCGACTTGCGATACTGTGATCATCCCAATTATTGTTACATAAATCCGAATATTTTCGCAATTGAGGAACTATAATGACGAAATGTATTGACCTAATTAAGTATGTAGATAAATTTTACTATGGAATATACTACATGTGTAATCAAAAATGGGTCCCTTGCGTCCCTATTTCTCCACGGATTCCAGCTGGATATCAGCTCTATATGTCATCACATCCGTAGTCATCACAGACACACAGCTAAAGCTGAGCTGGACGGCCATTCAGATCAGTCACGGGAGTCAGGATACACGAACTCTCAGACTACGCCATCTCTTTTTATTTTCACTTTGCGAAAATTTCTCTGTTGTTATCTCTTTAAATATATATACGTATTGTTAAAGCTGGACGCCGATTTGACGACCAGCGTGTTGGCTCAGTAATCCGGTTAAGAACCAGATGTTAGAGTTGCACGTCGATCGCTGTCGAAGGCCAATGTTGCAGGTCACACGTCGTGGCTTTAACGGAGGGTGTAGGGATTTAGGCTTTGCCGGTCTTGATGTTGGTGCAGGGATCTCGGCAGATCAGGTGTTGGGGTGAATACGGAAATAAAACGCTGCTCTGGTTTACATTAAAACATAGGGGTGCGGAGGGAGCGGCAACGGGCAGCAAGCTCACTTTTCTTCTTAGGTTTCTTACTGTACAAGTGCTGAGGACGAACTGGCTTGCTGGCTGTTAGGCCTTTCCCTTTTTATAGAAGTTTGCTGCCCCAGCGATCTCCCCGTTCCCTGAGGAAGATTTATTGCTATTCGCTCTCCACTTTTGTACATAATATCTAGGTTACAAGTCTTATTTATCTGGGTCGGTCCTCTTATTGCACGGAGGATAAAGACTATTTTCGGTGGCGAAGTTTAGGTATTTTCCCTTTTAATTTCCTTTTTCTTATCTTCCCTCCCTCCCTCTGTGAGTAGCAAGAGGTGTGGGAGGGCCGAGGGTGTACGGCTTTTCAGTGGCGCCGATACCGGAACTACGCCACCTAGCCCGCAACTTTTGTTCTAGAACTTATCCTAAATAAAACATACTGCGGGCGGTAGTCTTTATTTTAAACCTTATTCTAATTCCCTGACTTATAACCTAGGTATCCTAGCACTTTGGAGAGCGAGAATAAGACATATAAAAACACAAGCAAATCGTACATAAACAAATTATAAAATGTAAAGGTAAAGAAACAATAATATAACACATATTTAACCTTAACTAAACATTTTACATAATATCAATATTCTATTCATTTTATACATAATATCAACATCTTATGATAACGGTAATGTAAGGTTGCGGGCACCCGCTGGATGCAGGTCGCTGCCGATAGGTCTAAATGGCGGAAGGGGGAGGCCTATGTCCAGCAGTGGACGTCCAAGGGCTGAGAAGAAGAAGAAGAAGAATGTATGTGTTAACATTTTATTATTTCGGAGGAAGGGCACGTGAATTTCACTCTTGACCAAAATTCCGCCGCTTAAACTTTACTGTTTGCGGAACTCTGTTTAGACGGCCCTCTTTTCCTCCGAAATGTGTGATGTCAGCACGTACATATTTCGCGCACTGATTTTATATTGTACACATAGGTATATAGGCACCGCACTTTCACTATTCTGTCGTGCACACGTATGTTTGTATTCTCTTTTGTAACTGTTTTCTGACTAAACGTTTTATCTAAATCTAGCCACGCCTGCATTGGGACATTATAGCCTCGTATCGATACGTTTTCACTTATTGCAATACGTACAGACATACGCCATGTGTTTATCCACAGTAGGAACCCCTTGTAACGATCAGCTTAATACGTTAACGGCGCGTCACGGTCGCGTACGTAACCGGCGACTGAGCGAGCCACGAACGTACTATCTAAAACTTAGCTATACCATAGTTGCATATGTATAACTTATTACAACTTTAGCAATTAAACAACTTTGAACGGTTCAAATCGCGTATATTTGACATTATTTATATCCCGACGTTTCGAACACTTTGCAGTGGACGTGGTCACGTGGTCACGGTGTGACTAATTGATTTTATTTGTCACTAGAGTTATTAAGAAATTATTTGGACTACCGTCTGGATTTTTTTAATCATAACATTCCCTATGCACGCAGTATTCACTCACGGTGTCCAGAGGTCTTGCAGTATTGCGTTGGCCTTGGGATTTAATTAATTTAATGACTGGATCCCAAGCCGGTGGTACTTGCCAACCATCTTCTGTATTGAAATTTAAATCAAGAAACACCCAAATTTCGCGAAAACCTAAGAAAATATTATTACAACTTTCCCGTTTTGTACACATTTTATATTGTATATCGGGTTTGAACGCGTAAAATTAAAGGTTTATAACTCGACGTGTCTGTACGGGTTACACCTGTCGTGGTCACGAGTTGGTCAACTCGTGCCGCCACTAATTTTACTCATTCTAATTTACGCTACTAATTTATCGCTTACGCATTTTACGCTGATCTATACATATAATAAAAATGTAACTGATCGCTGTCTTTACATGGAAGATATATGAGAAAAACTATTATTGCGGGGCCTTTATCAACGCAATAGAACCCAAAACAATGATTGTTAGAATTTTTGTCTGTGCGTTTGTGCGCGCTAATCTCGGCTTAACCGCTTTGGATGCGGTTTTCACTAATGTAGTGTGGTAAGCTTCACTTAAAATTTAGTGTTTGTTTTATTTTAATCAGTTCACAAATAAAAAAGTTATATCAATTTAAAGAATCACGTGGAATAAAGACGGTGTTTGTAAACTAAAGTCCACGCGGACGAAGTCGCGGGCAACAGCTAGTTTATAATATAATTGCCTGTAGTTGCTTTATTAATAATCGTAACCAGCTCTTTTAACACTCACTGCTGGCCACGGGCCTACTCTCCTGCACGAGGGCACGATAGCTGCCCAAGCGGGTTGGCTCACCCCGGTAAGAGATGGGGTGGCCCTATTCTAGAGCCGGTCGACATACTATAAACCCGCTTCCTGCTCTTTACCACCCACTACGGGCGACTTCATAAACCCGCTTCCTGCTCTTTACCACCCACTACGGGCGACTTCATAAACCCGCTTCCTGCTCTTTACCACCCACTACGGGCGACTTTCTTCATAGGCTTAGTGTTATTCAAAGGCTATACAACACTATATGGCCTACCAGCGACATTCTCTCCACTCCCGATATCCCTTTTCGGTGAAACTATCCCTTGGACTAGGAAGACCAGATATCTTGGAGTCACCCTAGACCATCGGCTGGCGTTTCGAGAGCACATACAAACTGTCCGAAATCGAGCCGCCTTTGTAGTCGGTCGTCACAGCCCTCTCATAGACGGGAGAAGTACAATGTCGCTTAGAAATATGTTGTCGTTGTACAAAATCTGCTTACGTCCCATAATGAACTTCGCTAGCGTTGTCTTTGCACACGCAGCCCCCTCCAAATACTCCAAACTCTCTAAAATAGATCTCCCAGTGTCGACCTCCACAAGGACTTGGAGCTTATCTCCATCGCCCCGACGCTAATACGACGTTCCTTACCATTCCAACCCTTCTAGTAGTTGACAACCTAATCTGTGTCCCCGATAGGAATGACTCTCCACGTTGCCCTCGTCCTCGGCTCGTCCTGGACGACCCCTACGACCAAATTACTGCTGCCAATGCGGCTCTTACACTACACTCGCAGACTACACATATACACCGTCCCCCACGGCGGAGACGAGCACGTCATCCTCGCCACACCGTGAACAAACACGAGCCTTCAGCCTACACTTTTACCAGGTATCGGCATGGGCGCTTCTCACCGACTCGCGATCTCGCGGTATACTCCCATCACAACGCCCTAATCCTAGGTGCGTTCCTTCCGCCGGCCATTAGGGCCACAAGATTTTAGCCATTCCGAACTAAAGCCAGCGACTCACAACAAATTTTCTTGAAATTTAATTCACTCATATACCTATGCTAAGGGCGCGTGCCACCCTACACTATAAACTACATAATTACGTATAGAGGGTGAGTACACATCTGTTAGGTTGAACGAACTCAGGGCAGTACTATTAGTTATTCTGTACTCAGGGTTGGTATCGATCGGCGTATACGCATCTACACGGAAGCGTCGACTACGCCAGTGCTTCGTAACCTTTTTTCACTTTTTTTTTTTCATTTTTTTTCCAGTTATTTATATAATCCACAGCCTTATATGTAACTTATTTAACAAATATATTGCTACTGCAGATTACACTGACATTAATCATTATATGCAGTATTTAATAGATTGTCGTCAAGTAATAGTTATTTTTTTTATTAATAATACATTTGTGTTTGCATTGGTGTGTCCGAGTGTGTGCTCGTGCGTGTGTGTGGGCCCCTGTGCGAGGGTGTCTATGCCACTTGCGGTACACTTATATTCTTTTCAAAATATATCACCAC
The DNA here is from genome assembly GCA_914767545.1 of Sesia apiformis. Lineage (NCBI taxonomy): Eukaryota > Metazoa > Arthropoda > Insecta > Lepidoptera > Sesiidae > Sesia > Sesia apiformis. The sequence continues at coordinate 510,275 of OU611977.1, read as the reverse complement.
AACTGAATTAAAAGTATAGAGATTAAAAATAATAGGAAATTAAACGTAAAAAAAACCTTTTAAAATCAATATTTTATTAAAATGCACTAAAATGATGCAATAAACACAGGTCATAAATATTATTTGATGTGATTTGAAAGCTTGTCGCGAGATTTGTGATTTGAAATTATTGTGTTTTTCTAATTAATTTAAAAGGTTTTTTTCGTTTAATTTATTTACTCATTTTTAGTGTTCTAAGTTGCAAAAACTTCTCAAACTATGCATTTCCAGCAACGCAATTTGATAATCGTTTGATTATCAAGTACTCGTTTGATTTTGGAGATCTTCTTCTCCTAGACATGTTACAGACCAATTCTAACGACACCTATCTCGCCGAACTAGATGGTCAAGCTCATGTCCCTAACTTTTTGTCATCAAAATTGCAAACCCTTCGATACGAGCCCAAACACGACGTCTACTGTTCGCCGTTGAGAATTTCCACAGTGTGCTGGCCTTCTTGGCTGCAGTATCAGGTCAAGGTCATAACACTAAGGTGTTGTCATTAAAACTACGAGCCCATTATAACGAGTCCAAACACGACATCTACTGTTCGCTGTTGAAGAGTTCAGTAGTGTGCTGGCCTTCTTGGCTGCAGTATCAGGTCAAGGTCATCATATTATTGTATTGTCATCAGTTTTATATACATGTGTAAAATGGTAGTACAAGTGGAAGTGTGTTAATATCGACTTGCAAGATTTGACCTTTACAAACATGAAGTTGAATACAAGCTTTTAAAAACACATGAATTCTACTAATTTAGTAATTAATAAGTCAAGAATCAACGATAAAGCGAAAAAGTGTGTAAAACCGCTTTAAATTTCTCACGCTTGTGCCCTTAGCTACACCTGCTTGCTGAATGATTCAGGTTATGTGGCACAATTTACACACTTAGCATCGTCTCTCACGGTACACCAGTGTGCCGGGGCACACTTGCGCAGCACTGCTCCAGACTCATGCCGCCGTGAAGTTGCAGCGAGAATTCACGCCGCGCCGTGAACTGCGCTCCCCGAAAACTCATTGAACTTATCAAATCTTATTGATAATAAAATAAAACATAATTTTATTTTATTATATTAAAACAGTTATCCAAAAAGTTTCCCACAGTTAAATAATAATGACTACAATAAGTGGACACAAATTATGGCATTATAGATTATATAAAAGTTAGTAATAATTCAATAGATACTTGTGACAAACAGCAAATAATAATAATACTCTATGAAGTTCCAGTCCGACCAAATTTGTTTCATCATTCGTTATGCACAATTTGAACAACAGTTACTTTCAACAATGGTTTAAAATTGGTTTTCCCAATTAAACCTGTTATTTTAAAAAGTACTGAATGTTTTTTAAAGTTATTGACTACAATTTTCATTTGCAAAAATGACATTGCGTGTCCTTTGAAAAATCGAACCTTTGTTACGCCTCCTTTGTTGAAGATACTTGTATTCCATTTTTAAACTTCACCGCCAAAAGTTTAATGATGGCTCTTTGGCGGAAACTCGAGAAGTGAAGTTGAGTTTTGTTTGATTATTGTAAAAATTGTGTATAAGGCGTTTTGTGGTTTAATAGTGATAATTTATTAAATTTCAAAGTGATTTTCGTGCGTGGTGTTTGTGAAAATCAAATAAAAGCGTGGGACTGCGTTTTTCGTGTGCTTCCGTGTGACTCCTAACTTACTTCGACGGAACTGGAAATTAACAGGATACGTTTTAGACTTTGACATTGTTTATTACGAAAAAAATTGACAATGGCGGAATGTGCTGATTGCACCACCGCCATATATGAAGAGAAAAAAGTTTAATGACAGCTCATTATACGTTTCTAAATAAGACGATTTTATATTGTTGTTTTATCTGAAAAACTATAAATAGAATTGTTTATTTATGTGATACAGCGAAATTAACAACAGCTTTAGGGGTTGCAAAATGAATGGCGTATTCGATTAGGGTGTGATAACACCTGCTTTAATTCAATGGAGGGATATAGGGAAATATTACAATTTGTAACTTATTCCCACGCGCTTAAGGTACAATTTTAATATTTTTCAAAGCATACATAGCAATTTATTGCGGTCAATATCGATCGAAACGTAATAATAATAACAAATCCATCTGTATGCCGCCTAAAACATTGTACGGAAAGAAAAAAAAGTGAAGGCATAGACAATCTATGGTTTGAAAAAAAACGGCCGAGTAATGGCATCCTCCGGCGATTTAAAAATGATAATGCGGGGCGTTCGGATATGTGTAAGTGCTCGATATTGATAATGTTTATAGTAAGTTAGTGATCTTTTTACAGGTTTATCTACTTTAAGGACTATCACAGCCCTTTTGTAGATCAGTTTTTGTAACATTGAAGCAAATTTGAATAAATCTTTTAGTCAGGGAATGATTTTTGGAAAATGTATAGTATTTTTGAACTTGTATTTTTGAATACAAACAATGTATTCGTTAGTTTTAATAGTTGCCTTTGCTTTAATAGTTTTCGTATCTTCAATACTCATTATTAAATCGTATTTAAAGTAATGCTTATATGAATCTTATATAAGTTAATTGACATACGTGTACGTACATATAATGAAAAACTTGGTAAAAAGTAAAGAATGGCTTTTTGCAAATAAAGATTAAGTAAATGTTTCATGTCAATGAGCTCCGAATTATGACGAATCATAAATTCATAGTTTCAGGTTTCGGTAAAGCTTTGTATGTTTACCTTATTTATTTTACTCAACGTTGAAGCAACCATGGTCACGAGCTGACTGAAGAGGCGGATAGTCTTACGTCAAGAGTTGCGAGCAGTTTCATGAACTACTAGCTAGCATTTGAAAGTGTTAAGACCCGTTTAAATTGATTACCTAATATGTGTGAAAAGGCGAAAATCTCAAATGTTACACATTGTATGTATTTGTTGTTTTTTTTTATGGACGAAGGTGGCAGTCCACCTGATGGTAAGTGGATACTGTAGCCCATAGACATCCGTGATACATGCCAACATTAGTCCAAAATGACAAACATTCGCACGCCCCGGATGCGCTGCCTACCTTTGGATATACGAATGGATTTGGAGAAAGGGTTGGGGAAATGGCGAGGGATAGGATGGGAATGGGCTCTGGCACATCTCACTCACTACCGAAACACGTACGCACATAAGGGAAATAAGATAAAGTGGAAAATGCAGTACATTTCAAGGTAGTCTTCTGTAAGAGAGGAGTAACCTGGCCAGTCGAGAGCGCCCAGCGGCTGTTGGATTGCAGCGTGCACTCTCCCCCTCAAAAAATTTAAAATTCAAACACCACATCTGATAAAAAATGTCTTAAAGCCCAATGTACAAACACAAGATTCAAATATACATAGTAAAAAATAAATACATATTTAGAATCAAGTACCTACATGAATCCGAACGTGAATAATGGCGCCCACGCACTCACGACTCTCATCTCCCGCCACGAACCCTTTCGTAATACAAAATAGACGTCAAGACACCAACGGTCATTTTTAAAGCTGTTAGGTAATTTTTAGTACCGAATTCTTAAATCTTTAGTATCTATAAGACTTAATTGTCAGTTTTAGGTACCTATCAAAAATGTTAAGATTTTAATGACGTGTAAGAAAATAAATACATTGCTAGATTTTAGAGCTATTGAATTCAAATTGAAATGTTTTATTTGCTAGAATACAGGTAAAAACAAGATGTAAACCAAAGTTCAGTCAAGACCGTTTTCGTTCAACTTTAACGTGTAATATTAATTACAATTATAAATGAGGACCCCAGAGGTAAAGGGGTCTATGTGACAAAATTTATGTTTTGAGATAATTGAACCAAAAGTCAACAAAATTTTGTAAGAGGGAAAGTTATTTTTTTTTTTGTTTTGACCATTTTAGGCCAACACTTTGGCCATTTGCTTCTAATTAGTACTAACAATAGATTATTAAAATCACCTGTGTTACATTTATAGGTAATAAAAGGTAGATAATGTCACTTAGACCCCTTGACCTCTGGGGTCCTCAAATATTATAACAGGTGCTAGAAATCTGAAACTTGAAATAACGTAATATCAAGAGGGAAAATATTAACAGAGATCAATAAATCAATAGGTCAGAGTGGACTCGCCAGTACGCTTCGCCACCGTGACGTTTTAAGGCCATATATCCCTCATGCACAGAGATGTAAAAGATACCTCATAAAAAGTATCTGAATACAAGTTACAAGATACTTTTAAGTAAAGTATTTGAGATATCAGATAGAAGATACTTTTGGAAATGGTATTTGAAATACTAGATACAAAATACGTATTTTGCTTAGGTAACTAATAAAAGTATTTTAGCAAACTTAGCATTTACAATATACTAAGATACCAAAAGAATGTATCTAAATACAAGATACAAAATGAATATTTAAAAAAGTATTTCAGATACAAGATGAAAATACGTATCTTGTATCTGTATTTCAAATACTTGTATCTAAGATAAGTTACATCTCTGCATGCAGACAATTTGCATGGGGAGGCTTGTATCCAACAGTGGTTACTGAAAGGGCTGGTTGCATTGCATTGCAAATCCATGGCAAAAATAAGATTTGATACCTTTATATCACGTTTATCTTCTGTTCTGAATAAACATTTGTACTATATTTTAATGTTATTATATTTGTATAATAAATATGTATATAACTTATACATAGGACCATATTTTATTAAGTTTTTCTAGTTATATCAAATTACTCCAGCAATATACCTACCTTGTTCTATATAAATTCTTTGTGACTGACATCTTTCAGCCTTTGCGTTTTTTGCACTCAGCTCGTGTTAATGCGTTATAGGAATAGGATATCTCGAAAGATATGTAGAGTACATACACACATTATACATTTATAGACAACTATGTGAACGATATCACAAGAGCGAGTGAGAGGTACAACATTAGAAGGAGATAGTAGCTAATGGCCGTTAAAGCCTGTTCCCCCATAGACAAGATTCTTTTTTTAAACTCTGATTTTGTCTTCTATCCAATTCCTTTGCCGTGGTTTTATTTTTCTAATACACGAAGGCTTCTCCACACATATTTATGTTTTTAAAAAGGTTTTTACGTCGTCCTGTCTTCCTGTTCAAGTGGTTCCGACTTAAGAGCTCTTTTTGTGCTAACTGAAAAGATTTTCAGTTAGCACAAAAATGAATATTGAAAATAATTAAGCGAATAGAAGTTAATTAACGTACTCTAAAAATACTTCAGAGACCTATTTGAATTTTGATAAATTCATTTTTATTTGAATTAATCGATTCGTTTTACAATTTTGAAGATTAAATAATACTTTTATCCGCTCTTTTATTGTGTGATTTTTACAGAAAAGCTTTTTCATTACTCATACTCTGAAAGTAGGTCCGAAGTTGCCTGTGGAGCGAAGTGAAAATAGCCCAATACACCCTAGGGTGAGCGTTTTCAACTGACAGACAACTGAAAAATTAAGAAAAAAAAAAGCGCTATTTTCACATTTCTATGTAACCATGATCTAACTTCCTATACACTCCATTACAGCGCGATGTAAAATTGAAATAACATAAAGAAACGCACCCATTAATTAAAGAGTATATTTTTTAAATTACTTTCCTTGTATTCGTAATGAAAAGCACAGTGTTTACCTAGGGGTTCAGGACTTATTTAGTCCCTCGACCTATTGGCGCCCTCGCTGCGCTCGGGCACCAAACCCAGTCTCGGGACTGAAATAAGTCACTTTCACCCCTAGGGTAACAATGTACTATTAATGGATGGCAGACGAGCGGACTGGCCACAATTTAGCGATGGGTAACTTTTCATTCAATGAATCAAAAGATCCGAAATCGCGAGCGGCGCCGAAACTCTTAATGATTCCGGCTAACTGTTATCCGACTCCGAGGAGTTATTTATTCCTTTCATTTTTGGATTGCTGAGTTACATGAACGAACATGATTCAAAGCGAATGAGTCTCTCAGCCTTCTCAGGCTCATAAAATATGAGTAGATGAATCAAAGGAGTCGAGGAATCGTTAAGAGGAGTCGGATCTCTGGATAAAGTGAGCCGAAACACTCCGAGTAGTCATGAATACCCATGATGATGACTACATGATGGTAAGTGGTCACCATCGCCCATGGACACCTGCAAAGGCAACGGGGCTTGCAGTCCTTGCAGAATCCTGTTGACAGCTCTCTTGAAGAGCCGCATAGCGTAATCGAATTCTTCATATTCTATAAACTTATCAACTATTCTCTATAGCAATATGACGTGTTATAAAACTAACCTAACGTGTCGTATGTTTTTCTTTTTAAATTAATTTTTACACGACACGCTTAGGAACAACATTATTAAATACATTATTATTTATCAATATTTTTTTTCTATCATTAATCTATCACACTAATCAATCTAGGAGCCGAATAAAAACTGAACAGGTTTGAATCTAAAAAAATGCTCGCTTCAAAATCACGCCTATTAAAATAAGTAAAAGGACCTGTGACGAAGAACAGGCTCCATTCAACCGTTATTTTTCGTCTCTCTCGCTCATATATCTCTATCTCTGTCTGGTATATGCGATTTACATTCCATTGCGTATAGACGATTATGTCATCAGGATGTTGACACACGTAGGCTATTATTCTTATTTCCTAAACACATTTCTTTTTAAAAATTACAGAAATAGTAATTTAATAAAATAATAACTGCGATGTGTAAAAATAATAATGATAATAATCCCCACCAGCCACGAAAGCAACCTGAGGCGGTTGGGTTTCCGTGGCGGCTGGCTCCAAAGATGCAGAAGGCGGTGCTGCTCGATACCGCGTATCGTCTGCCGGTTCCTCTCCCTAAGTTCCTGAACCTCAGCCGACTGCTTCCGCCGGGAGTTCTACCCCTCATTCTGCCTCATCGAGAGAGAGAGAGACGAGATGGTTGAGAACCAAATCTTAAATAATATTAATAATATAGAGGTCTTTCCATTAAGCTACGATATGGGGTTCTTCAAGAGAGCTGTGAATAGGATTTTGCAGGATCGGCGGGGTACCCGCATACCCCCTGGTGTTGCAGGTGTCCATATATATAAAAAATAACGGAGTAAAAATAGATAAAATTTTATCTATAAATAATTTTCTCTTTATTATTTTTTATCTGTAAGAATTTCCGAAATCACTTTTTTATATTGAGACTTCCGTAACCATGTTTTGATAAAATCTGCTTATAGAAATATTATATACAATGCATAGTTTTAAAATCTATTTTAACCATCTTTTAATTCTTCAGAACTTTTAAAACTTAAGCGCGGGTTAATAATACTAAAACAATACTTTCATTGTCTATGGTACTTTCGTTTTCATTACCATTTCGCTATCGACGTCCGTTCCCGCCAAATAAGTACTTCCTTTAAAAACTACTGTTACAATCGCCTGTAATAACATTTATTAATTGGTTGTGATTTTCCCGCGGTGTTGTACGTATTATTTTATATATTTCGTAAAAAAAAATAAACGGTTTCTGCGTGCTGAGTACAGTCAAATCATCGAGACATGATTTTTATTGTGTCAGTGCACGCTGAAAGCAGAGAGAGACGACAAAATAATATTTAAGTACTTGAATATGTACATAATACTTATTATCATTTTAAATGTTTTTTTTTAATACCTGACATTGCGATATCTTCTTCTTCACTCTCCTTGGATCTTCATTCATTCACGACTCGATGATTTGACTTGAAAGTTGAAAATCGTAACCAAAAAACCTGTTATGTCATTTTTGATACAGTTACAGACATATATATATTCTATAAATATGTAGTTCTAAATCTTGTACAATACGTCAACTGCTGCCCTGTTCAGCTTATATGTATTATAACGCAGCTATTTACAACGGTGAAATATCAGCTTTGCAATTTATTCTGTTATTAATTCTGTATTGTACCTTTTCGTATTGTAAAGGTTCCAGGAAACTTGTACATAGTTGCTTTGTGTAATGCAATATTAACCGGCCGGCGCTAAAAATTAAAAACAAAAACGAACACGATTCAAACATTGAACAGCTCGAGTCTACGGTAAGAAATTTAACGGCCATCAGTTGAGGTTTGAATTTGGAACTGGATTTTCAAACGGGAATCTTTCGACTTGAAAGTTGTAAATAGATAGTTTGAATTTGGAACTGGTATTCGGGAAAGCAACGACAGTGATTTTGTAATGTTGAAACTTTTGGGTAAATAAGTGAGGTTATCGACTTATGACAGCTATATTTATGGATGTTAACTGATTTGTAAACATTTAGTAACTAGATTGTTACATTATGTAATGTCGTATATATAGTTACAAATATATGTAATAAAATTGTAAAAATACCGTGTCTGTACATGAAATATATTTTTCTATAAAAATCTTTGCAATATACTCTGTGGACGATACAGAAGCCAAAACGGCTACTTTTGGAATTTTTATCTGGCTGTCTGAATGCGCATTACGCCAAAACTACTGGACAGAATTTAATGAAACTTTAGTGAAATTTAATGAAACTTTAGTGAAATTTAATGAAACTTTAGTGAAATTTAATGAAACTTTAGTGAAATTTAATGAAACTTTAGTGAAATTTAATGAAACTTTAGTGAAATTTAATGAAACTAGTGAAATTTAATGAAACTAGTGAAATTTAATGAAACTTTAGTGAAATTTAATGAAACTTTAATGAAATTTAATGATACAATTATATTTTATGTGCCGGGTTAAAATGTAGGGTAGTATTCATTCTACTCTAACATTGAAGTTCCTATGGTCTTCTTACACTAACCACACATATTCTAAAATTCAGAACGAAGTCCCGACCACCGCTAAATTAATAACTTCTCACTCAATGGCCTTTTTTTTTTTATGTTAGGAAAGACAATCAAGGAAAACCCTGCATGGTCACCTGGTACCAGCTAGTCTAGCTAGGCTAGTCTAGGTGGTACCAGGTAGTGTCGGACTCCTACCGGCTAAAAAACCTTGATTGCCTCAACATCGTGTAGGTCTAAATTCTTGTGGCCTTTTAAGAGTCACCGGTCGCGGCTCAATGGCCTACAGTAGTATTCCCTGTATCACCCAAACATTTGTCTTTAAACAAATTAAAAATATAAACTATATAATGAGACAAGGGAGAATTTTTCAGAGATAAAAATAATAAATACCTGATCCAGAAGTTCAAAGTCGCTCATCAAGCTGTGGAGAGAGCTATGCGCGATAACGTCACCGATATAGCTCTTAGAATCAGCATGGCAATTGGCTGGTCTGATTTGCCGCAGGACCGGCAACCAACGTGATTGTCGATCCATGAATCCCAAGGGATCCATGAAATCCACGAATCCAGGACATGTGGGCTCGTGGACAGTTATAAGACGTTATCATTACAGTTGATATTAACCGTTCTGGTACCGCAGGCGTCCAAAATGGTAACCGTTCGTCAGCTACGGCGTTTTGACATCTGTTACTGTTTTATTATCATAGACAATTAACACATGGCTTTAGACGTGCCGCTTTGTAAACGAAACTGAGACAAACCTAGGCAAAGAATAACGTTGGCAATTGAAAATCAACCTTAGTTTGAGTTCTGTATACGGTAATCTGTTATCTAAGGACCAAAACCGGCCCTTTTATCATTGACAGCTGGCGGCGGGCTTTCTCGTGTTCAGTGCATGGCATCTCGTGTATGAGGGGTGTATGGCTTGACACGCTGGCCAAGCGAATTGCCATTCCATTCTTTTGGAGATGGAGTAGTTTCATAGCGCTTGTGGTAGCTGCTTTGTTGTCCTAGTTGCTTTTTACGACACCTATTCGAAGAAATGGGCTGATGCCATAGTGATTTTTTATGTTCTTTATATTAAAACGATTATCTTGAAACAGCGAAGTCTTAAACTTTATACTGTCATTAGGGTTGCTTTTTGAATGAAACTTCAACAAATTATAACATTCTTAACCCATACCAAGTCTAAACACCACACGTGTCATATAATTTTTGTTTGGACTCATTATAGCTCTTATTTTGAAGTTCAAAGGGCTCATAATAGTACAATAAGCATTGTTTGCAGTTGCGTAAGCTTTATTACTTATATCCTGTGTTGATAAACTTGGCTAGTATATTAACAAGGTCATTGACCTAGTGCCTTTAAATTGAGATGTGGGTAAATAAGTGAGTTTGGTGGGGGGAGTGAGTGCAACTGTATTCCCATAGCCGCCTGGGTGTACTCGACATTATCCCTCTATCACAGAAGACTACCTTGAAATGTACTGCATTTCCTACTTTATCGTATTTCCCCAATGTACGTACCTACGTGTTTCGGTGGTGAGTGAGATATACCAGAGCCCATTCCCATACCATCCTATCCCGTCCCATTTTCCCAACCCATTCTTTAATCTGCGAAGGTAGGCAGCGCATCCGAGAGCGTGCTAACGTTTGTTATTCTGGACTGAAATTGGCATGTATAGCGGGATGTTTACCGCATTTTTCTATATAAAAAAAATTACAGAAAAAGAGTATGTATAAGTAATAAGTATATATGTATTAAAATGTATGCCATTGTATAACATAAGCAGCAATCCGACTGATTGTATACGATTATTGTCACACATCTGAGTGAGGTACTTGCCGACAGCAGTCAAGATTAGTCAAAAAAACATTGGCACGTCCGTAAATGATTTGCGTACTTAATTGAAGAGAGGAAGGAAAGAAAACAGTTATGGAGATAGGGAATTCATGCATTGGAGGGATATATACGGTGTACTGTATGGAATGAGTTCGCTCACGATAGTTTCGAATTGGCATAGGGGAGAAACCAGTACATTTCAAAGAGGAGTAACAATTTTTTTTTTAAAAACTCACTCGACCTAGAAACCACAAGTTAAGACGGTTACAAAAATAACGCCATCACTAACATCAAATTTTCTAATGAATTTGGAGAAACATGTATTTTTATTGGAAATTTGTTTTCTATTTTTGTATGAGCGACCAGTATTACGGGCTGTCTGTTCTTGAGCAAAAATACAAAAGATTCTTGAAATAAACTTGTGATTACACTATTAGTAAGGGGCTCATTTCTGTCAAACTTTTTGCAGTTCAAAATTAGGTACATATATTTTTTTTTCTCTTAACGAAAATTTTGACCGACAATAACTTTGTCCGTTTCAAAATGTGCAAACAATACTAACAAGGTATGGGAACTTGATATTTAGAGAAAGCCTTACTTACAACAATCGCAATTTCGCGGCTTTAAATCTTCTACCCTAATTTTTGCACCCTCAAGGTACATCAGAAGATCAAGGAAGCTTGGGAAGGCAAAAAAAAACACAATAGACAATCAGATGATCCAGATTCGCACGGGAAATGATCGCGCCTTTGTAAAAGGGTCACGACCCCGGCAAAATGCGGGACATATTGCAGCATTCGAAAATTTAAAAAGAAATTCAATTATTGGTTAGGGACAGTCTTTGGCAAGATATTGACATTTTTGACAGCTGTTTGATGTCTTTTTTGTTTTGTTTTGATATCTTAAGACTTTGATTTTAAATGGATATAACTGATTTTTTTTATTTTAAACAAAATTATAGATACCTAACAAGTTAAACAACAGATAATAAGCACATTTCGAACAGCTCTCAATATTTAAAGAAAAAGTTTTTTTTTTTTAGTTTTCCTTGTTTGAATATTTGATATTATCTTTTTCGTCTATCGGTAATAATTTATTTTTATCATTAAATTGGAAAACCAGACGGCATATAATTTATTTATTCATTCCTATCATGTTCCTATCCTATCACAGGCAAAAATTTAGACTAAGTACATGGCGCCTTGGTTGGGCGTTGCGATTTTATAAATTTTAATAATAACTAAAAATATTCATACCTTATCTCAACGTATTATCATATTTAACTCACTCATTATACTCACATTTATATCACACAAAACTACATGAAACATTTTATATCAATTTTACTGTATAATATTTAGATTATTAATAATAAATAATGCCATATTAAGGTTTCCACATTACATTTATGTAGCCTGTAAAACCACTTATATATAATTTGTTTTCAGGAATCTACAGATATCAGTTGTGATGTGAGATATGAAGTCGTGATTCATATAAATCGTTAATCTATAGATTAGAACATGCAAAAACTTACTTTTAATAAAAAAAAAATATGGACGAAGGCGGCGGACGAGCATACAGTCCACCTGATGGTAAGTGGATACTGTCGCCCATAGACATCCGCGATACATGCCAACTTTAATGCAAAATGACAATCGTTGGCACGCCCCCGGATGCGCTGCCTACCTTTGGATATACGAATGGATTTGGAGAAAGGGTTGGGGAAATGGGGAGGGATAGGATGCGAAACGGGGTCTGGCACATCTCACTCACTACCGAAACACGTACATACATTAGGGAAATGAGATAAAAATGGGAAATGCAGTATATTTCAAGGTAGTCTTCTGTGAGAGAGGGGTAACGTGGCCAGTCGAACGCGCCCAGTGGCTGTTAGCTTGCAGCGTGCACTCTCCCCGCACAGAAAAAAAGAAACATGTTTCTTCAACTACAAGCGATCCAATTTCCAAAGTTTGTCTGTATTACATAGATATATCTTGATGACTGCATTATATCTAGTTCCTGTCGACCCCTGTCTGTTCTAAAACTACTCGACCGATTTTGATAAAAAGTAGTAATTTTTAGCTATGCCTGTGGCTTTAGTTTTTTGGCAAATCTCTTCGTTTCGCATGCAATCTTGCAAAGGAAATCTGAGCATAGTGCTCTCCATAGCATGCTGGACGACATAGAACATATGCATCGGGCCTGTCTTCAGAGGCCACGTTTCGGCACCGTATCTACGTCATCACAATCATAACTTCTTCATCACGTCATGTGGATCCGGAGAGTGGATGACCGTGTCTATAGGAAGAGGTCTGTATCCAAAAGTGGAGAGATCAGGCTTATGTTATGTTAAACACTATTTTATATTTTTCAAATACAATAACGCAAAGCTTATCACATTTCCTGTTGTGTACAGTATATAAATGTTATTAAAAACATCAACTAAACAGTTTTGTTTAAAAATACTGCAACGGTTATTTTATCACAACATGGGAGTTCATAGAATAATAATTTAGCTGTGCCGTAACGGAAAATAATGTAAATTATTAGCTGAATATTGTTCTAATGAAGAATTATTAATAACAGTATTCTAATGGTGTATAAGGATGGCATTGTAAAGGTCAAAGTATAGACGCAGATGAGGAAATAACAAACTGTAGTCGAATTTTGTTATTTGAGTGTAGGGAATATGACATGTAGACCTGTCGGAGTGAAATTTGTACGGAGATGACACTTTATTGACAGTTCTACATGTCATTACCCTCGAATAAAAAATCTGACTTTAAACGCACACACACACGAATAGGTATTGTTTATGGTTTTGTATTGAACAGGTATGACTAACTGCAGCTTGTTGTCACCTCAATATGTTTAATAACTATTTAGTGTAATCTTGTGTTTGCCTTGGTTTTTTAACTTTAATTTTTGTTTATTTATACTACAAATAAAATTAAAAAAAAAAAAAACAATGTCAGTCGGAAGGTAGACTTTTGGAGCGAAGTTCCTTTACGCGGCTTGCGATAAGTGTGTTTCGAGAGAAAATGTAACGTCACGTAAGATTTTTACCCCTCCATACGTCTTTCTCTTTCTCTCTCTGTGTGTGTGCGTGCGAGTATCGAGAGCGAGACTCAAGCAGAATAACAGACGTGCAGACTAGTGCGTGGCCGGTTGTATAACCTAAATTTTTGATTTTTATTTTGATTCCTTATTTTAAATTATTTGCATTGAAAATATGATACAAAATAAAAAAAAATACATTAACTATACAGATTTTATTTCGAATTACATTCGGAGTTTAAAAAAAATGCGTGAGAATCTTCGTTCCTGACCGCACACGTTTTTCTTATTATCCGTAGGATTTAGAAAACAGTTGTAGCACTATACGAGCCCTATATGGCGACATACAATACAATTTGTATTTACACACACTCGACAACAGTGACGTGTGGTTAGGCTATACGCCAGTTTAACAATAACGTCACTTCCTTCCTTCGTATGGGCGTTATACAGGAATAACAAAACCGCTGCCACAAGCCCTGAGCAGTTAGGGCTCAGGATGTTGTTCACGATCTCTTGAAGATTGGACTCGCCATACATCACTCATGCGCATGGCGATGATACGCCAGATTGACACTTAGATCATTATATTTGTACGTAGGACCTATCGAATTATACGAGTACGAGTATATCCCTTCATAACAATAGAATACCATTTATTGTAAAAGATTGTTCAATAACTGTATTCTACAAACTCTCCGGATGCGTCTAATCATAGCATAGCGCACTAGTCCAGGGTGATGAAATCCAATTGAGGTCAAGGCATGTTTAACGAATTTTGGATTGATGACGTAAGTTACAGCATTGAAGACAGAACTTTGGTCCGATATACATACGTTTTCATTGGGAGGTTTATGCCCTCACCGCGCTGGGCAGGTGGGTTGGTGATCGCAGCGTTGGGCCTCTCGCACCTGGATAAGACATTTCAAAAAAGATAAGACCCCTGTCTAGGATGTTCAGATAGTCTGATTTTTTCAGTAAAATGCCTGTCTATAGTAAAGTAAGGTATTTTGAAATTATTTTATTTAAATGAAAAGCAGGAGTAATTAAATTACTAACAATAAGGTGTGAAATAGTTACACACCCTACAGTATTTATTGTACAAAGTAAATTAATAATCCATACCCTTTTTTGAGAAAGTCCTTTTCCAACATATAGAGATAAAAGTCTTCATATGTAATGAAATTTTCTTGAGTCACTGTTATCGCTTTCACTGCCTCGATTGTTAACCTGTTTCTTCCTTTACTCCACTGGCTGTTGATGGGAGTAAATATACTTTCAATATTTGCATTATGTGCCAGTATGTAAAATATAAACTGAAAAATTTATAAAAGTTTTGTGACGTCACCTATTGTACTCCTTATGAAAGCGTAAGCGTACACGAAATGTAAGAAACTCATTCGAGGAGTCCGGTGGGCACACCTATTTTTAAAATGTCTGGCTCTGACCACTGCCGACCACACGCCTGTCTGAAGCATTTAATGCCCGTCAAATGCGGCAAATGCCTGTCAAATGGTAAGCCTACTCGCACCGGTAATGTTGCCGTCTGCTGCCCGTCACCGGTCTCTAGGTCTAGGTTAAACCACCAGCAGCATGGGACGCCCTCCAGCCAGGAGGACTGAAGAAATGAAATTCAACGGTGATGGTTGGATGAGCAGAGTCGAGGATCGTGTATAGTGGCGAGCCTCGGAAGAAGCCTTTATTCAGCAGTGGAGATACGTAGGAAGATGGTATGGTATACACGCACACAAAATACAGACCAAAATACGTTACATAAATGAACAATAAAAACAAAATTGTTTAACCTTCGTTGGATAGGGCTTATCAAGATTTCGCCTGTTCATTTTTTTTTTCTTAAACGTACTGGCAATAGCGAATCTCCCACTGAAGCTACAATCGGTCATTTTTTTTAAATTCCCGTTTTATTAATATTTTCTATTTATCTAACAAGTTTAGATTAACTTACAAATTCCTTAACAAATAAATCCTTAGACTAAAAAGGTATTTTTTAGTCAACAATAAGATTAAAGGTTCTCCCTGCTGCGATATACCGGCCTTTTAATATCGCAACGCGGTAATGCAATAATTTGTCTCAGTACATGTTGTATGGTACCGCATGAAATCTTACACACAGTGACGATTATCGCACTGCGATAAAAGTAGAGAGCCGCAATACCAATTACCGTAATATCGCGTTGCGATAATACCGACCGGGTATATCCTGTGTGGTAGAGCCTTAATTCATAATATTTTTTTATCTCACAAGTCATCATAAACAATGCATTCCAAACAGCTCATTCAGCCAAGTGTTCTGCATCCTGTTTCTGAACGGAATGGCGGCTTTTTTTGACAGTTTCGTAGAAATGGCGGCTTTTTTTGACAGTTTCGTAGAAATGGCGGCAAATTGTTAGAAGTGTGAGCAATGATTTAAGTGTCTAAAACATATGCAGATTATTAAGATGCTTTTTGTGTTGCAGGAAGATAAAATTTCTGTTCAAAATTCCGTTTCTCTTAATTTTAGTCCGTGGTTTTGTCTATATAGTTCGTTTTGTTAAACTTATTTTTTAACGCCGTATCTTTTAAACACCACCCTTTCCCTGAGGAACTATACCATCTGTAAAAGAGTGGACTCACCAACCCGCTTGTTTTAAAGCCATACAACCCTCGTGCACGAAACGAATGTGCCCGTGTACAGCATTGGACGATAAAAGGACAGGTTGCGGTTTATTGGTGAATTGGACAAAAGGGACAAACTTATTGACGCGACTGTATTGAAATCTTTAAAAAAAATAGCGGTTTATTATATACTTTAACTTAATAATCCGACGTTGGAACATATATTTGAAACAGAATCTTAAAAACAACGAAATTTTAATTTAGAGAATCTTAACTAAAGTCAATAAGTCCGTGAATTACTTTGCTCGGATATAATTGGTGATTAAATGAACTTTTGTTGAAGTACTTCGATAATTATTTTACGAAGGGTCTCGTTCGAAAAGGTTATTAACCCTCCCTTTCGTGCCCGTACATCAGAAAATATCAACAATTTACTATTTTTTTTTTGACCAGCTCCAAACCAAATGACATTGACAGGTGACTGAGAGCGAAAATAGAGAGGAAGAAAAAAGATAAAGCTAGCAAAGACGACACCTACAGTCTTTTTAATCTAGCTTGATTAGAATGACAGCTATCAAAGTGCCTCGAATAGTGCTCTATAAAAGTAATTAATCTGTAAAAACCTAAAAATAACAGAAGGTTTTTGCCATGGGTACCACGTATTTTCGTGCGTTTTATTCGAAGACATTACCTAGATTTGATCATTATTGTCCCAGTACTATTCGAGGCACTTTAACAGCTGTCATTCTAATCAAGCTAGATTTAACATGGTGCTCGAGTGGTGGCACCTATGCGGTAAATAAATGAATTCTAGTTAACTCTTGAGGACGAGGCACGAAGTGTAATCACATATAATGAAGGTGTTATGATAATTTGTTCACTTGCAGATGCCCATACCAGATGTATGTCCAATAAATTGCGACCTACTAATAACCCGACCTATTTTCTAAACGATGTTCTGTCATGATAATGCCCCAGTTAGATACGACCGACATTTCATGGAGTCAAATGTCACATGATAAAGAACCCAAAAATAACCTCAAAATCCTTAGGAAAGAACGATTTTATTATTTTATAAACATTGAAACTAAAATTTAGTTTTTTTTTATTAAACAAAGGTACGATGTTTATAATTGCGAATAAAACTTAAAAAAAAAATTATAGGTTGTAACAACTTTGTATTAACAGATGTTTGGTACGAAATATGTATGTTGTCAAAATTATTATTTACGGAAGAGATAAGTTTACGAAGTTTGCTAAAATAATATAATGATAATTAAATATTTTTTTTTGGAGAATTTTCGTTCATTTTTGTTAAAATTTAAATTGTTTATAATTTTTTTACATTGACCCTAAATCCGGTTATTAATATTTGGCGCTTAACGAACAAGCTATCTTAATATTAAAACAACATCCATCTGATTAGTGCGCATGTGCGCCAGTATGGCGCGAAAACCGTTACGGTTACGTCATCCTGAAACGCGTGCGACGATAATTTACCGCCGCTTATTTAATTTTAGAACAAGGGCCGTTGTTATTTGAATTGCTTCATTGATTGCGAATTTTAAATTTAGAATGCTATATTTTATTATTTTTTTAATTATAGAAAAAGTTAATTTCCTCTATGACAAGTTTAAACGAAAATGATGTAATAAGGTTGTATTTAAAAAAAGGTCGTAAACCATACTATGGTTTTATCATTAATATTAATATATGCAAAATATTTTACGTATAAAGACATAGAGATCGTGAGAACATACGCATTGTTGAAATAAATATTTTTATCTTTCGGAATTAATTTGCATATTTTTTGCTTGGTGACGTATGGATTAGATGGAACTAGTTTTTAATATTTACATACGTACGTTATATTCCTACTGCTGTTTTTGACTCTTTAAAATACTGTAATATTTCTCCAAAACATACAATTATGTACTTACAAATGACTCAAAATACTTTAGAAAAACTTTTAGGGAGACTCAGATTTGATTATACTAAAACACATTTTAATGAAGCTATATGACCTTTTTATTGTTCTATTATAGGCCTTGCACCAAGAAGGCCAAAGCAAACAGTCCGTAAAACAACGTTTGAGCAAATAGTTTTACATACACAAGTGACTGTTGGGAATTCTGATGTCATTCAGCAAAAAAAAACTGCATTATTGAACGTGACCGGCTAATGATTATTAGGTTTTTCAACTAAATTCAAAGATATGAATGAAACAAGGACATATGAATAAGATAACCAGAAATGATGTCATGAGAATCAATAGATCATCTTGTGAGTTAGTGGGAGTGCCGCCAAAATGCTTGGAAATGACTATTGAACTTTTAACGACATATACAAGAGATTATGAGTTTATGGCATAAATTTTCAATTTCAATTTTATTTCTGTAAAACAGGTACTTAGTAATTAATTTATGATTAATGTGCATGCATGTGCGCCAGTATGGCGCGAAAACCGTACCCCGAAACGTCACTTACGTCAAATTATTGCACAGAGCTTTATTGCAAACCTTTTTTAAACTTTTTAAACCATGCATTACTTATTTTTTTTTTATTATAAACTTTATTATCTCTACCTGATCTATAAAAGCCACACGAATGTTTTCTTAGATATCCTCATTGGAGTAAAAGCTCTTTTGGATTAGCCAGTTGCGAAGGGAAAAATAAAATGTATTACAAGGAAGATCTGTTAGACTTTTCCAAATAGAAGTGTATATTAATGACGTCCCGGTGCCGTGTGGTGTTACATCTCTTCCAGTGAGTGTCGTAAACGACTCAAGGGTAGTCCTTGAGCAACAACACCACCTCTAAAAAAGGGGACTCGCCAACCAGTTTGGCGAGCGAGGCGGGCCTTACATGCAGGAGACAATGTATATGAGAGGAGGACCATGGCCAGCGGTGGATACTAAAAGAACTGGTTTCATTGCATTGCCATGTGAGGGGGAGGGCGCACCCGCCATCCAATCTTATCCTATCATCCCTTCTCATTCCCAAACCTTTTTCCAAATACATTTCTAAATCTCCATAAGTAGGCAGCGCATCCCGGGTAGTGCCAATGTTTGTTATTGTGTACTGATGTTGGCATGTATTGCGCATGTCAACGCGCGATAGCATTCACTCACCACAAGATGGAGCGTAAGCACGTGTGCCGTCTTCTTTTCATGAAAAAAGTTTAAACCCAGTTTTTTTCTAGGTATATAATTCTTTGGTCGTCATTAAGCCTTTTTTATGGATGCCCTTTTTATGGATCTTAGTAGAGCATTTGTCTATGTAGACCATGATATATTATTTAAAAAAATAGAATCATACGGAATATAAGATAATGTACTTGAACTTATAACGTCATATTTAAGCCAAAGTTATCAGCTGACACATAATCAGAATACGCCTTAAAACAGAAATGGAATATAATTTTGACTTAAGACAATTCCAATTTGGTGTACCACAGGGCAGTGTACTGAGACCTCTTTTATTTTTAATTTGATGTACATTAACGATTTTCCTCAGATAATAGACTAGCCAATTACTTTATTCGCTGACGACAGTGCTACTTATTTCACTAAAAAAAAAATTACGAAGACTACGAGTTTGAAATAAATAATTCTTTGCAATCTATCATTATTTGGATGACAATAACTTAATCATTAATCTAGATAAAACTTTTGATATTTAAATTGATTAAATTATGTAATTGTGTAATACTAATAAGTAATGTTTTAAATGTAAGTATGAATCATATGGTTTGAAGTAAAGATTATATTACCTATTATTATTAAAACAAAAGATACAAACAAACTTAACATCAACAATTTTGAGAAAAGAATTGAAAACACGTATAGTACAAAATTTTTAGGACTGCACTTAAATACTGGTTCATATGCACTTTATATGCTTTCAAGAATAATTAAACAGGATGAAGTCTTTTTATATTCTAAATCGGCTCTGAACGCGTATAATAAAGGTGTTTGTTTACCTTTTATTCCTACTCGTCGTCTCGGCGCCGGCGCACGGGTTACACCAGCCGCGGTCACGATTGACGAGTCACAATAAACTCGTGTTCAGACCCGATTTAGATATATGATTGTGTACAAAACGCAAAAGTTTAAAAAGTTATAAAGGAGGACGTCTTGATGGCATATCATTTATTTTTTTATAGAAAAAGGCGACAAACGTGCATACAGTCCACCTGATGGTAAGTGGATACTGTCGTCCATTGACATCTACGATGCCAACATCAGTTCATAATGACAAACGTTGGCTCGCCCCTGGATGCGCTGCCCACCTTTGCAGATTAAGAAATAGATTGGAAGAAAGGGGAGGGATAGGATGGGATGGGGATGGGCTCTGGCATATCTCACTCACTACCGCACCACCTGCGTACATTGGGGAAATACGATACAGTGGGAAATGCAGTACATTTCAAGTCTTCTGTGGAAGAGGGGTAACGTAGCCAGTCGAGTGCAACCAGCGGCTGTGGGAATGCAGCGTGCACTCTCCCCCTACAAAATGCCTATGTTTCATCCATACTGCGTTATGGTGCAATATTTTGAAGGGACTCTAGTGGAAAACATAACTTCACAAAAAATCCATAGTAATCATATTGAATCCACGAATAATTAGTTTTACCTGTCCCAGCAGGCTCAATATGGCAGATCACATTAATATATGAATATTTTATACCTTGTTGTACCCATACTCTGCAAATGTACAGTTTGAGACTGTTGAAAATGTTAATGGACCATTTGAAGCATAAAATGTTTTGAGAGTAGCGAATCTCAAGAGATTTAATAAACAGAACTAGGTGAATGATTTCACTGAGTCATGGTGTAAATTACAAATGCCAATTTTTTGCAACCGCCGGAAATTGGAAGTAGCCTTCAATGGCTTCGTCTTATTTCCGGTCATTTGACCGTCCATTATTCATTTTGAACCCTTAGAAAATAAAGTGTTTATAACTTAGGACAATCCATATATGAGGAGTGATCCTGCAAAACCAGACAAGTCACATTTTTTGAAAATTTCAGCTTTAAGCCTATATTCTAATGCATAGCTATCGCTACGTCGTGTAACAGTCATAGAACGTGCAAATTCATACAAGTCCTCATGCTGCGACTACTAGAAAATTAATGAATCATGCAAAATCAAACTTATAAAAATATTTTATTATTTTTCAAACTTTTTTATTAACCGGACTTGTCTGGTTTTGCAGGATCACTCCTCATATATGGACGATAAGTTTTTTTTATTATTATTATATTTGTTAGAAACTACTATATGTCGAATGGCAATTGTCATACAATTCAATTAACGACATTTGTATTTAGACAAAATGTTCACACATTTTATGGCCCTTGGATACTCGAAAGTTGCGACGATTGGATGAGAGAATGGTGTTACACAAATTATAAAGATGTGTACAAAAGAAGTTCATACTATACATTTCATGTGTCAGATTATGTGGAAAATGTATGCCGTTGTAGTTCTTGTATATATGTTTATTAACTTGAGCAATATTCTCTAATTCAATCTTCACAGCTTCAAGAGTACCGAAGGACCTTATTACATATTGATTTACCTGTACTAGAGGTCTCCAAAGATAGGCAGCGCAACCGGAGGGTATGACGACATTCGTCATTCTAGACTGATGTTGGCATGTATCGCAAACGATGACGAATGTTTATTGAGGGAGAGAATGTACGCTGCAAGCTAACAGCCACTGGGCGCGCTCGACTGGCCACGTTACCCCTCTCTCACAGAAGACTACCTTGAAATGTACTGCATTTCCCACTTTATCGTATTTCCGTAATGTACGTACGTGTTTCGGTAGTGAGTGAGATGTGCCAGAGCCCATTCCCATCCTATCCATTTTCCCAACCCTTTCTCCAAATCCATTCCTATATGTAGTTCCAAAAGTCAGCGCATCCGGGGTCGTGTCAACGTTTATCATTTTGGACTGATGTTGGTATGTATCGCGGATGTCTATTGGCGACAGTATCCACTTACCGTCAGGTGGACTGTACGCTCGTCTGCCGCCTTAGTACATAAAAAAAAACATTATTTGTCGTTTGTATAATAATTAATAACCATAATAATATTTTAATTAATTTTTTGAATCCAAACAAATGTCATCTAGCTTCGTATGAACCGTTTAAATCTATAAGATTTTTTATAACAGACTTCTAACCGTACGTCTGAACTTAACAGCCACCTTCCAAATTCAAATTCGTCTCGTTTTTAAAAACATCCGTTCACGTGCATTTAAGGTTTTTTATAAAAGACGTTTCAAGGGCAGTGATTAGACAAGGTTTTTTTTTATGTCAACGTGTGATGTCTGTCTCGCAACGTTTAACTGTAAGAATCTTTGAAAATCGTTCGTAAACTAGGCCCCTCTAGAACTATGCAGTAATTTATCAAGCATTAGTTATCGGCTTGATGAAAATTGTAATTGGACAATCGTCGATTTTATAAATAATTTTATTGTGATTATCCATTTTATCACTAATAGATAATTCATAAACTAAAATTTTCCTGACCTTTACTGCAACTAAAGTTGTACAATGCCTATTTAGTAGCGTTCTCTGCCAGTCAACCTTTGGTTAAACAGAAATGCCATACGGTGATGCATATATACATAATATAATTGGAGGAGGAGAGTGCACGCTGCAATCCAACAGCCGCTGGGCGCACTCGACTGGCCACGTTACCCCTCTCTCACAGAATACTACCTTGAAATGTACTGCATTTCCCACTTTATCATATTCCCCAATGTATGTACGTGTTTCGGTAGTGAGTGAGATATGCCAGAGCCCCATCCTATCCCTTCCCACGTTCCCAACCCTTTCTCCGAATCCATTCTTTCATCAACAAAGGTAGGCAGCGCATCCGGGGGCGTGCCAAAGTTTGTCATTTTGGACTAATGTTGGCATATATCGCGGATGTCTATGGGCGACAGTATCCACTTACCGCCAGGTGGACTGTACGCTCGTATGCCACCTTCTTTCTATAAGATATAATAACTATTAATAACATACAAGCACATAAAGTACATAACACATGCCGATGACAAGAAAGATTTGAACAAAAAATTAGGTAAAAAAGAAAAAGAAATATAAGTTGTATTAACAGATAGTGTAACAGATATACTTAATTGTTATTAATCATATAATTTAGTAAATAAAGCGATAATTAAGTAAGTTTAAGTACTTATAATAATGATATATTTTTAAATTATCTGGCCAGCCATTATACGAGAATACTAATACATACTGTTCTTATCCTTTTTTTCAATTTTAATATAATAATGTTCAGGACCTCCACAGACGGCCTCCCGCGTCGGAACATATGGCGTCCAGTAACGTACGCAGTGAGATATAAAATTTTACCAACGTGCTTACTGAAATATTGTTTTACAACCCAGTTGGTAGTGCCGATGCTTGCTGTGCAATACGTCCCTGGCTCGGTTCCCGGTCGGACAATCATCTGTTCAAAATCTATCTGGGTGTTGCACGTGTTGTGTTCATATGTCTGGATCTTAGTGTAGGCCATAGTGTGGCGTTATTTAACAATTTTATCAGATTACTTTTTATTTCCAACTGTTACTTTTTTAACAATAAAACAAGTTTGGTAAAAGAAACTTGGCACAGCGATAGAATCGAAACCAACCTTTTTTGAATAGTCATCAATTGAAATAATAATGATTTTTTTTTAACGAAAGCATAAGTAACATTAATTAGATCTATACTCGATTCACATTCGTTCGCGAGTTCAAATCTTCGGTCGACTTAAGTACGGATTTTAAAAAAAAAGTCACTAGCTCAGCGGTGAGGATAAACATCGTATTGATACCCGCATGCTCTGCACGAGAATCTGGAGTATGTGTATACACCAATCGATACTGGGCCCGCGCGGTGGATTATGGTTCGAAACCCCCGAGTGATTTACTAGGAGAGGCCTATCCCCTGCAGTCGCACGTCATTAGATTGTTCGAATATTAATAACACATTTTAATTTTGGAACACACAATTCCACATTTGAACAAAGTTTTCAACCCACACACTCGTACCATAAACAATCGTTGTATTTTTAAACTCACAGGCACTCCTCTACAGCCAAGTGACCGTTAGCGATCGATATGCCGGCGCATTGTTCCCATTCAAATCCGTGGGGTGCGTTTAATGGTGCATTGAGGATTATCCGAGAATAAAAAGCTGTCTATGGTTTTGAACAAGTTGTTCCGATCGCGTTTTACTGTTTCGATTGGCTTATTTCGGTACTATCATAACTTGGCACACTATTCATGTAGTATTTAAATGTAGTGTTTTTTGTGAACCATTTTCAGGCATTAGGGAAAAAGATTTACTACGAATAACGTAACTAGCCCTGTTTGATACAATGCCGGAAACTGGCCTCATTGTCTTGTGCACGCGGGTTGTTGTGTGACCTTAAAACACTACACTGGACAAGCGCTCTTGTAGAATTGGCGTAGTTCCTCAGTGGCTGCGGCTTTGTAATCCTTTAGCCTCCTTTAACAAAGTCCACGGATAGGAACGGAGTGATACTAGTAGTGCCAGCTGACACCACACGGCCGTCGTATCTGTGCGTGGGTGTGTTGCTCTACGTAGCGAGCGAGGTCAGTTGCCTGCGAATTTATCTTGTTTGCCGTCCGTACATGACACTCCTCACTCCAGTAATACAACACTCGGGAAGGGAATCAAGCGAAGCGTGAATCCTTTGGCCAACCGCGTTTTCCGGTGTCAGTCAGTGTATGGTATAAAGGAAGCCATTCAAGATAATGGGAAAAGGATAAACATCTACGCACGTTGTTGATGGACTAATGGAAGGAGGCAAGTAGGGGGGGTGGGGGGTGTTGGTTCATGTATCGAATTGAACTAGAAAATAAATAATTATTTAATATGAGCAATAAAATATTGAATATTATTTTAATATGTCAATCAGTGGATTAAAACTGATATATAACTAAAAAATTAACATGTATGTATTTCAAAAGTCACCTTTAATTATGTACCTATCCGCATAATGTTGAGGGAGAGAGTGCACGCTGCAAGCTAACAGCCACTGGGCGCGCTCGACTGGCCACGTTACCCCTCTCTCACAGAAGACTACCTTGAAATGTACTGCATTTCCCACTTTATCTTCTTTCCGCAATGTACGTACGTGTTTCGGTAGTGAGTGAGATGTGCCAGAGCCCATTCCCATCCTATCTCACCCCCATTTCCCCAACCCTTTCTCCAAATCCATTCCTATATTTCCAAAGGTAGGCAGCGCATCCGGGGGCGTGCCAACGTTTGTCATTCTGGACTTATGTTGGCATGTATCGCGGATGTATCGCTATGGGCGACAGTATCCACTTACCATCAGGTGGACTGTATGCTCGTCTGCCGCCTTCGTCCATAAAAAAAAGTGTCCTGGTTTTCATTAAGTGACATTAATTATTGATTGAACGCCCTTCGCTAGGCCCTTTTAAATACTGAGTAGAAAAACGCATATTTTATCCACGGGCCACGATTCTTGAATTTAGGACTTAGAATTTAGGAATTTGAATTTGAATTTAAAATTTTCATTATCCTAATGAAATTGAGCTGTTTTCAATATATTGTATTTTTAAACTCGTGCGC
Organism: Sesia apiformis; assembly: GCA_914767545.1. Lineage (NCBI taxonomy): Eukaryota > Metazoa > Arthropoda > Insecta > Lepidoptera > Sesiidae > Sesia > Sesia apiformis. Next base: position 484,299 of record OU611977.1, on the reverse strand, counting down.
ACGTGCGTTTCCGGTTTATGAACACAAAACCTTTTATTTGTTTTTTTTTTTTGTCGAAACAAGCAAAAGAGGAATTATTAATTATTGGATTAGATAATTAAAGTTTTGAGAAAACATTTTTTGCCACCTCTTATTGCCCGATAAATAATATATATCGAATAGAAATTCGTAATCTTTATAGCCACAAATCATTCTTAATCTTATCACAAACGCGAAAACCATCTGCCTATAACAATGTTCAATTTCGATTCCCCTTCCTTCCGATATAAAGGTCAACGATCTAAAAAAAAATAGGGCAGAATAACCGAACGAACGCCTTCGTCTTACAAAAAAAAAAAACCCCGCGAATGTACTCTATGATTTGGAACAGTGATTTTAATTTCTACGCAGCTGTAAGACGCAGCTGCATTCGAAATTTGAAATTGCACTTGTCGCACCGAGCAGATGTGTCAGATGCGATCCACCCTCGCACGCGTCAAGACGTTTACCTTTGACCTGCATCTTATTGTGTAAAGTTTTATAACGGCTACCGTTATCTTGTATTGTTGTGTATTTCTAAAAGAATATTGTTAGGATTTATTAGCGTTATTTTCTTAGCTTGATGTGCTTGAATTTGGGGTGTCTTTGGAAGGTCAGTTTATATCCGGAAAGATGTATTTAGAATTTTAAAATTATCAACTATAGATTAACTTTTTTCAAAATTATTTTAACGGTATTTGACCTTCGACCTTTAATTGTGGCATTATCTGAGAAAAGAAACCTTATTGTAGGTATTAATTTCCCAGAAAATATTTTTTTTTCTTGCTTTGTTCCAAAAATCAGATGTTAGAGCAACATTTAAACAGACAACTAAACTTTAAAGTTTGAAAGCTCCCTTGTATTGTACAATAATTGTCAAAATCCTTTTAGGTCTGACGATGCAAGCTTCGCTTAGAATATTGGTGAATAGCTAGTATTAACAACTGTATTACTGTATCATAGTATTATTTATTAGCCGTGTGAACAGTTGTAGCCGAGATTTGCATGTAGTTCGGTCGCATACGAGAATCATCATATACTATATTCTCGCTCGAACCAATTGAGAAACTCCTTAATTGTGAAATTGAGCCTTAAAAAACTTTAATGTGGAGTACTCCCCCTTAACACGTGTCAATATTCGTTAAAAAAAAAATTGGACAAAGGACCAAAGATAAACAGCATCTATAGAAATTACTTCAACGCGTGGATGGATAGGGTCGCGTGCCAAAACGCAAGTGTATTAAAAACAAATGTTCCTTAAAAATTGATTAATTTTTGTTTAAAAATTTAATAAAAATAGTTAGTAATCAATAAGTCATAACAAGACGTTTTTTTTTTTAAATCAATTTAAAAAACATTTGTTGAATTTAACATTATATTGAATACATTAATTATACATTTTTTCGAATTTAATCAATGAATTGAATGAATAGGTAATCAAATTTATTTTGCTAATTAAAATGCACATTGTATAATTAAATATGTTTGTATAATCATTATGAAAATTATTGTACAACATCAATAAAAGGCTTTTTGATTTGATAAATAATACTTTAAATTATCTAAAACGTTATTTATAAGTACACAATAAATAAGTCTTATCTTCAATCTATAAGGTACTTACATCATTCATTATCATTAGTCTAAAAAGCGAAAATCTATAAACCCTTATTTAATAAAAATTTCAATTTTGTCTTTAATAAGAAAGATATGGTCATAAAAACGTATTTATTAAGTTTTTAAATATGAAAATGTGAACTGTAGAACTATGGTCATCTCAGTGGGTATCCGAATCTTCTTCTTATGGTGCCGTCCGCTCGCGCAATTTGGCAATCATTATAGCGATTTTAACCTTCGATACAGCAGATCTGAATAGTGATCGAGTGCTGGTGTTGAACCATTGGCGTTGGTTTTTCAGCCACGATATCCTTCGTCTTCCCACACTTCTTTTGCCTTGAATCTTTCCTTGGATGATCCGAATAAATACTAAATAATATCCGAATAAATAGCTAAAAAGCCGTAGTGCGGTGACACACACATCGGTTTGTTGTCAGTACGTTGCCGCGCGATAACCGTTATTCGATCGATTAATTTTATGTAACGGTTCGCGGGATGAATAGGGGTTGCGCTTGCGAGGGGATGTGATTTGAGATTTTAACTGCATACTTTCAAGTTTTTCATACACTATTTTCGATTTTCGTCTGGAAATGAATAAATATATTTGAAACGAAACTGATGAAACAACTTTATTTAGAATTTTTTTCAGATATAAGTAACAATTATATATTCAGATGGTTTTCGCATTTTATTTATAAGTAGAATTGGTAAGAAGTCTTTTGGGCCCACTTGCTGGGCCATAAACATGTATTATTATAATTTTTTTTGTAATTAGGAATCGAAATTAAAAGCCATGATTACAATGATATAGATCACGTTACAAAGTACTTTTACAGACGAATATGCAGCTTATAATGCATTCTTACATATTTTTACTCTGTATTGAGTTTAGTTCAATATAATATACAGAATAACCAAGCCCTCCCGAAGCCCCCAAAGCATTCGAGATTCTGATTTCTCTGACTCGAAAATTCTAGTAATCTTTTTGTTAAAATATCATTTTTTTAATTTTATAATACCAATTTGCTAAATACAAAGTCCAAAAAACGATATTTTTACAAGAGAACGTCTATTATGAAATATGAAATGTCTATTAACTTACGAGTAAATGTCGTTTAATCACCACTTTCAAAGGTTAATTTAGTTATTCGTAAAATATAAATCCGTAATAAGCAGTGTGTATGCTTTGAACTATGTATTTATGTATAATTGTTTATGATTTTGTTATAAATCAAGAAATAATAATAATTAACGTCTTTCCAAACTAACAGTATGTTACCAATACAGGATGTTCTGCGATGCGACATTTGAACTGATTTCCTTACGTGAACGTTGCCGAACTATATTTAGAAACCAGATGCGGTTTCAAAACTAATTTTGAGTGATGTTTTTGCTAACGGCCAAATGGTTATCAATTTTTAGTCTGGATTAGATTAATTTTCGTTTTACATTAACTTAATTTCGTCGTCATGGAATTTAATTTAGAAATCAGTTTGTGACTGCTTCCAAATAGGTACATATATGGTATATATAGATGACTTCGTTGTATGTTATTACCATATCACATCATATTAAAATAAATCACCTACCCGTTACTTTCAAAATCACTGACTTTACTTTAAAAAAAGTAACCCTATAATCTTCATTTCAGTGAAAATCGTAATAAAATTCGCGATATTGCTGTTATTTACTATATCGACTTATTCAGACCTAGTTCTCTAGCTTTAAGCATTACCTAAAGGCCTAAACCCAACCCACTCAGTATTTCTGCGATCCATTTAATTATTTCCCATTCAAAAGTCTTCACAGAACAGTTCCCTGAACTTTCCATAGGGTCAACTCTAAACTGTCATAAGGTTGTCATTTTAAAAAGTTTGTAACTGTACCAGCTAAGCTGGTTGGTAACGACAAAGCAAACGATGTACAAAATCTTCATTAGCCTCTTTTATCAGTTCAACTGTCAACAAACCTGCTTTAAAACAACTCCACGCCTTTCTCATCTACGTATTAAGGTTTAAAATTGCCCAAAAAAAATATCGTATAAGGGTCTTTAGATGTCATTTATACGGTACCCTCCTCGTTACTTTCTTTTGTCAGCTCTTTCAAACAAGTGGTGCATCCACTTTCTGTGTTATTGTACGATAATGCATTGAAAAACTCCAAATAAACCCTTTTTGCAAACAGTTTTGAACGCTATTTGAAGGTAATAAAGCTTAAAACGCAGCGAATATTAAATGTTTATCTTTACAATGCATTGTACAATAAAGCCGCTGAAAACGGTTAAGACATGTAGGTAAGCAAATTTTTTTACTTCTTTTTTTTTAAAACAAGGATCGTTAGTGTAAACTAAAAAGTTGTTAGGCTGTATTATAATAACGTCTTTGCTTGATATTATGACTATCTCTTAGCCGTGACTTCGTTCATATGTTCTACATAACTATTAGACTATATGTTAATCCAGATTACAATCTACCTATTTGCCAAGTTTCAACGAAATCTGTTTATCCGTTTCGACGTGATTGATTAACCAAGATCCAAACTTTCTCAGTATAATATCAGTGGGATTATTTAAATGAATATGCTTTGCAGCCAGATAATAAAGAAATTAGGATCGGTACCTAAAATAAGTGTATTTTTACTTCACTCGAGCCCAATTGACATGTCCTTTTTTAAAAACAAAAATATATCGACAAAACATTTATTCTTTGGCATAATTTAGAAAGGAGTTTATACAACGATCAAATAAAAAAATAATTTATTTTAAAGTCTGAAATATATACATAAATGTTTTAATGGAAGATATTTCATGCAAATTCTTTCAATTTTTTTTTTATATTTTGTTATTAGGTCAAATTGGCTGGAGATAACACACAGAATAAGTTTTCTAACGTAAACATTAACATCTGAGGGCCTTCTCGTACACATCTCGATTTTTAGTAAGCAAAATATACCGCAAAAAGTAACAATGTTCTTTTTAATCAGCAATTCGTTATTTTAGACAATTAACATTGATTTTCTACGTCAACTTTCTTTCGCACACACAAATAATTTCGCATCCCCCCCCCCCCCCCCCCAATCTCGCCTTGTACCGTTAACTTTACAAAAAAAAACACCCTTAGTCTTGTGATAAGAATTAAGTGCAACGACTGCAACCATTGTGAGACGGGAGGGTACTTTTCAATAGAAAGAATATGGACTTAGTGTGTGAAGAGAAGCGGGAGCGATTAAAAAACGCTATTATTGTCTGACCAAGTAAACCATTTATTTGGACACCGTTTTATGAGGGGAAGAGTGCGCGCTGCAATCCAACAGCCGCTGGGCGCACTCGACTGGCCACGTTACCCCTCTCACACAGAAGACTACCTTGAAATGTACTGCGTTTCCCACTTTATCTTATTACCCTAATGTACGTGCGTGTTTCGGTAGTGAGTGAGATGTGCCAGAGCCCATTCCCATCCCATCCCTCCCCATTTCCCCAACCCTTTCTCCAAATCCAGTCCTATATCCAAAGGTAGGCAGCGCATCCGGGGGCGTGCCAACGTTTATCACTTTGGACTAATTTTGGCATGTATCACGGATGTCTATGGGCCACAGTATCCACTTACCATCAGATGGACTGTATGCTCGTCTGCCACCTTCGTCCATAAAAAAAAACCGTTACTATGTACGTAAAATATATTTGAATAATAAAACAATAATGGCAGGTTTAAATAAAGTTCCATAAAATCCAAGATTTTGTTTAGTACTGTCAACCAGACCTGATTTTGCTCGAGTGGCATAGTGGGCTCGAGCTTCATCTTTTTCTTTTCAAAAAATTGCGATTATTGTTTCCATTTCAAACAAAATTAGAAAAGGGGACTTTATCCAAAACTGACGTAAAACAATAAAAACAAAATAAACAAGATATTTTCGGCCGGTTTTTTGAGACTATTTTTTTTCCTTTGATAATGGTGCAATTAGCACATTCTGCCAGTGTCAAGTTTTCATCGTAATAAAAAACTGCAAAGTCTAAAACGTATTAATTGAGTATCACAAACACCACGGAGTTTAATAAACTATAAAATTAACACAATTTAATTCAATTCAATATATTAAAAAAAAAATTACAATAATCAAACAAAACTCAACTTTACTTCTCCCGCCAAAAAGCCCGCGACTATATTTATTTTAATATCTTTATTGCATTTTTATAGCAGTAACTAAGTGACCAAAATGTCAATATGTCCAAATTCATTGAAATAACGGTTAAACGCTGTTTCTTATTCATTTATTAATGTATTCATAACGCCCATCCCTAAAATAAGCATTATCATATTGAATATTGATCATGCTAACAGATTTACTTGTTAAAAAGCTATTTAACTATTGTTATGTTATGCACCGAAGTATATAAACCTTTATTTCATAGCCATGTGAAGTTCTACGTGCGGTCAGAAACAGTATACTGTATTCGTATGTGTACCTTCGCTGTATACCAACAAGGGCTAATTCGGAATAGTTTTCTGTACATGTCGGTTTTGCCAACTGTAATGATTGTTCACCTACTGATAGAGAATCGGAGTTGTTCGTGGGTAAAACCGAACCGCAGAAGTTTATAGTCGAACGTATATCTAGCAATTAAACAACTTTGAACGGTTTAAATCGCGTATATTTGACATTATTTATATCCCGACGTTTCGAATACTTTGCAGTGGACGTGGTCACGTGGTCACGGGGTGACTAATTGATTTTATTTGTCACTTGAGTTATTAAGAAATTATTTGGACTACCGTCTGAATTTTTTTTGAACTACCGTCTGGATTTTTTAATCATAACATTTCCTATGCACGCAGTATTCACTCACGGTGTCCAGAGGTCTTGCAGTATTGCGTTGGCCTTGGGATTTAATTAATTTAATGACTGGATCCCAAGCCGGTGGTACTTGCCAACCATCTTCTCTATTGAAATTTGGGTGTTTCTTGATTTCAATAGTTGGTGTTTCAATTCGAACGTATATCCCCAATCTTACGTTAGTTAGGCGTGGAAAAGTTGATATATTAACGATTGATGACGATAAGTCAATAATAATTACTTTTAGGACGGTGGTTTTTCATTTAACTGTTTTATACAACGTTCTGAAGCTCAATTGAGAATCATTTTATCAATCGAGTACGATTTAAAAGTACAAATAGATTGCTGTTTATATTTACATCGTGATGACAATGGTTCAGTAAAAAGACAATGTCTAATCATGTTCATTGCACAAATATATATAGCAGACTAATTAGATAGTTCATTATACAAGTCAACATCAGTTAAAAATGACAAATGTCGCCACGTCCCCGGACGCACCATAGGTACCTTAAGATATTTATAAGTGTATTTAGAAAACGGGCCGCGAAGCATGGGGAATGGGTATTATAAAGGGTTCAATTATTTAAACTGTAAAATAGTCCTCGTAACAATCACAAGGAAACGAAACAATTGCTTCCGAACATACGACCCAAAAGACTAACATCCAAGTCAATGTAAACAACATACGTCGACAATTTGGAGGCAACTCGAAAAATGAAGTTGAGAGTTTGTTTGATTATTATAAAAAATGTGTATTTGTGCGTTTTCTGGTCTAATAGTGATAATTTAATAAAGTCCAAAAGTGTTTTTGTGCGTAATGTTTGTGATGATTAAGTAAAAGCATAGGGACTACGTTTTTCGTGTTTCCAAGGAGTCCTCTTGTGTTCTCAGTAAATCTACTATCACTTTAGTGAGCGACTTGACACTTGACATTGAAAGGATACGTTTTAGACTTTGAAATTGTTTATTACGAAGGAAACTTGACACCGTTAAAATGTGCTAATTGCACCATTGATATATAGATACAACTTTTATTGCACACCAAAAACAATAACACACATTGTAGACACAAAAATGAACAACAGGTGATGTTATCGCTGAAAGCGATTTCTGCCACACAACCTTTGCCATATATGAAAAAAACAAAAGTCACACGTCATATTGTCACACGAAAACAATAAAGCGCGCGAATCAGCAAAACGATTTTTTTACAAATACCTTCCTGTTTTTTACAAATCCTGCTGAAAAATTTATATTCTGCAGTTAAAATCGTGTTAAATTACTCTGTTATTATTTTACTTGAACGTCACACGAGAAATTAGTGCAATATTTAGTGATACAACCAGAAAAAGTTTCTCATAACCTTTGCATTGTTGACAAGTTTAAAAAATATCCTGTGAACTCAAGGAGGTCGGAGTTGAAACCAGTTCTTTTTTCGAATTTACGACTTAGGTAGGTGATATTGATTCCCTTTGCCCAAGGATTGTAATAAAAAAGGTATTGTCGAGGGTCTTTTGAAAGGGTGAAATCGTTGGATGAAATTTATTGTTATAATTGTGACATTACCCAAGCAAAGGGACCTTGTTGATACGGACCTGTGGGACTTTAGTTAAGATTTTATAATTTAAAATTAGTTGTTTCAATATTTTGGTACCATAAAAATATGTTCTGATTTTAAGTTCCATAGCAATAAACACACGCCTATCTGTTATTTAGATTTTTTTTTTAATATTTATTAAAGTCTCCTTTAATTGTATGATGTCACATTATGTATCAAAAGTGGTAATTGCTTAGGCGACTTACCTTGTCTACTCTTGACTTATTTATGGCGTCAAATCCCGGCCCGTATAGCAATACGGGGTTAGAAGGATTAGTTTCTTCTACTTATGTTTTTTTCAATTACATATTATCACTAAGTCAATGGTGAATGAAAACGTGAAGAAACCTTTACCATAGAATTAGAAAAAAATCTAAGGAATTTGTAATTTATGAATAATCTATTCATTGATTTAAATATATTGTATTGTTTAAAACCCATTGCAATATTCATATAAAATAAAGAGAGAGATCTAAAATATTCATACAAGAAAAAATATTTTGAAATTCATTTGATTAATCACGTATATTTTTTCTGTTACTGACTCAATTTAATGTGTCAATTACATCCTTAGAATTTTTTGGCAAAATATGCCACCACCAGCATTCCTACGCCATTTGGCAAAACAGAGGACTGCCTCAATGTTTGCTTGTAACATCATTATACCTATGCAATCCAAGCAAACTCTTTTCAGTGTCCAGTGGACATAGGCATTCGTATTGTCTGGTTCACGAGGCTGTAGGGCCTTAAAACAGCAAGCTGACTAAGCGGGTTGGCGAGTCCATTCCATTATAGGTGGTAGCTCCTCAACCCTCCTCCTCATGTTATTCTATTAGCCGCCGGACACCACATCACCAATTACTATGTGTTACAAATGAATACACCATATTATACTTGTGTTTACAAATGAATAAACATATCTATCTATATATCTTAATATATTAATCTATGTTGCAAAATAAATTATGATTATTTAACAGAAGTCAATACTGTACTATGTGTGATCCAGCATCACCTATTTCCCGTTCAAACATCAGAAGGATGTTACCAAACTAATATAAACAATTATTTTCTTTCCAGGCTAATAACAGAGAACTTCCAAATCAACTCTGGCAATAGCGCATCAAAACGCCGCCGGGAGGAAGCTTTTGCGAGCAACTTTAAGCTTAAAATAAGCCCGCATACAATAGATTTCACAAAGTCACCCCTACAGTCCCCAGTGCAAACCAAACGTCGGGTCCTTGGAGAAATACAGAATTCTCCACTATACAGGAATAGAGAAAATGTCAATTCTCCGATGAAACTGTCTCCGTTGACAACCAGCTCGATACAACGTTCTCCGCTGTTGAATTCTCCATTGAATTCATCATTGCTCGGGCGAATGACTCCAAAGTCTTCGCTACAGCAGAATATATCTTCCTCAAAAGCGAGCGGTACTAAAATAACGAGGGTATTTGCAGAAAGGAAGAAATTCAAAATGGAAAACAAAGAGAATGAATCTTCGTATATGAGTGAAACTTTCATGAAGTTGGATGTTGATGAAGAGACCAGAGACTCTGTATTCTTTCAGTCGAAAACTACCGTTACTAATTGGAGACGGACCACGGTAAGTTTATTTTTTAATATTAATAGATATTGACCACGTATACAGAGCGATAGATAATGTAAGCTGTGGGCCGCTGCGTGCCCGACGTCGGCGCTAAAATCCTACTTCTTTGTTACACAAAAATGCCTAATTGCGTTATTATAATCAATTGTAAAAATTCTTCATAAGTGGTGAAGCTAGTCAAAGGGATGTTTCTTTTCATCAGATCTTTCGCATTATTTAAACATAATGTAAAAATAATCCGAACGCGTACTAACAATTTACAACATATATATATATATATATATATATATACACAAGTATTGGATTGGGAATATGTATATAAACTGTCGTCGAAGTGGAATCCAGTGATTAACAAATTAAAATTTTGCGATATACCGTCGAATACGTCCGCGGACATTGGTAGTGTAGTGTGTCATAGTCTTTCCGAATGTGAAGATCAAATGTGGGTAGTTGATAAAACTGCTCGCAGCTCCCATCGTGGACTACCCGCCTCCTCAGTCTTGTGCCGAAACGTGGAGTAGGAATAAAAGGTATACGAATGCCTTTGATTTACGCTTTCAGACCACGTTTCATTCGAAAACTACAATTTACTTACTAAAGTGACGCGATTAGTTTCTATAAAATTTCACATACTTGTCCGTCTATACACCATTTGATATGGGAATGAGATGACACATCATACGTTCTTATCGAAGGAACCTGGTTGGCTACATCTAGGGCGGTGAAGCAGATGAAGGGTTCAATAAAAAGTCAAATTTGTAACTTAAGTAAGTACTGCGCAATAAGAATGTTCCATATTCAAAATACATATGAATTAAAGAATTCGAGAACCACTAAACATAGAACACTGTTCAGTCTTTGCCTTTTGTAAAACTTACCCCTTGTACATTTATTTTGTTTGTACAATTAATTAGAAATAAATAAATTAAGGTGTCAGACGAGCGAACAGGTCCACCTGGTGGTCAGTGAATACTGTCAATGAATATCTGTGATATATGCCAACGTTTGTCAAAAATGACAGACGTTGGCACGCTCCCAGATGGCGTACCTTTGTAGTTTTAGGAATGGGAACAGTGGGACAGGTTAGGTTGGGGCGCTTTCGTGCCATAGGGAAGAATAAATAACAGATTCATTACACTACCTCTAGTTCAATTATAAGAAAATTGTTTGCCTTTGCCCCAACCTGAATAAAATCCTGACTACGCCCTTATCTGTTACACGTCACATTCCTCCTTAAGGGAGACTGCAGTGGAGAGTGAAATGGGATATGAGGGGATGGTATTGGACAGAGAGTAGGCAATATATAATGGTATGATAGACCCATAGAGTATTATACCCTATAGAGCGGTAATACTGGCCATCCAATTCCGAAACTGATCAGTGATTTGCCTATAATAAATATCAACTCTCACATGCACCAAAATAGTACAGCACCAGAAAGTGACCTGTGTGTACGTCTCTGTATAATTATAAAACACGAGATTTGCTGTAAATGTCTTCCTGTTCGATTCGTTGGTGTGGTAAAAATAGTAAAACATCGAACTCTAAAACAGACGGCATCACATTTCATCGGTAAGTAACAATAAATATAGAATTTTTCAATTCACATCCATTTTATCACGGCTCAAGCTAAACTGGTCACGTCAAAATGAAACAATTGACAAGTATCTATGCGTCTTGCTTTTACCTAGTTACAACCTCGTTGCATCATCTCTTTCTATTTCTACGAACTTGTTACTAGTGTTGGACTAAGAAAATGAAATTATGTTTCGATATTTACGAGTAAAGTAGGTATATATATTACATTTTATTTAAAAAAATAACTTTGCACTTATTTTTAATGTCCATTGTCGATCTAACGTCGTAGTGCTGGACATATTATGTTTATCGATTTTTTTAAGTATATCAGATCTTGATCGAAAAATACGGTCTATTAGGCAGTAGTGTAGATATGATTTTAGAAATAAGTAGGTGACGTTATTTGACAATATCGACACCTGAACGTTTGAGGTCATCGTTTACTTTCTAGAATAAAAAAGTAATAGGAAAACCAAAACGATCTTAATATTTTGATGGAAACTGTCGAGCTTTCGCAGTTTTCAGAAAATGTAATAGAATACATAGCAGGATATGTGTCTAGCGAACTAGTTAAACGCATTAAATGTGGCACTTGTATAGAAGCGTTGGTATGTTTGACAGAAAACAAGAGAAGTCTAATTTATTACAGAGATAAGGGTGGCTTAATATATCCTTCGGTTAGTGTGCAAAAAATCTGCCGTCGTTCTGAGCAATTTATAAAAAAAATTTTCATTAATAGCGTAGACAAAAGAAAATATACAAGCGACTTCTTAGTCCACAAGACTGTCAGTAGCTTTGTAGGAGAATTATTTTTTCCCGAATATCAGTACCACCAATACTACGCAGAAGAGACAGACCATTTAATTGATTTGGCTAAAAGCGTAATGAAAAAATATATAGATACAAATATATAGATATATAGATACATTCCTTAGCAAAAGGAGGCAATATAATGAGAAACAAGCTGTAAGAAGAATTTACACGAAATTAATTCATTTTAAAAACCAGTAACGCAATGTATAATAATTACCATTATACCGATTTAAATTGTTTTATTAAATGATAAGTACCTATTAAAATGTTGTTTTATCTTCACAACGTTATTTAATTAAATACATCTATTTAGGAAGTTTTCCTATCATCTAAATTTTCCATGTGCTCTGTATTCCGTAAACTATCAATTTTGTTCACTCTTGTTGGGTAGTATTTAATAGTTGGAATAATGCTATTTTAATTATTTTATTCATTTAATTTTAAATATGTATTTACGTATACATTGTATCTCTATAAAAAAACAAGAGAGTGTTATTTACCATGCCGTCCCACTAAACAATTTCTTTCGATATCGATATTTGCGTGCCCAACACTAGAGTTTATGTTTGACCTTGGGTCGACCAATCAGAGCGCAGTTGTCACCGCGGTGATTTGACGGAAATATTTTCAAACAAAATGAGTAGCATTTCGTCTCTATTGGGTATGTACTCTATGGATAGACCTCTCTCTTGTACCATTCTGTCTAAAAATTTAATAATGGTATTTCTTATCGTTTTATCATAAATTCCCAACTAGAGTTTGATTCCAAAACTAACGTTAATTGACCAATATTCTTTGCATTTCTCTCGAATATCATCAAAATGTACTTGTGCCTTTTTATCTGGGTACAACATTGTCATCGCTTGACCGGAGTTTTGTAGGCTACAAACTCAAATATATATTTTTTTTCTAATTGCAGCTTAATTTCTCAAACGCCCTCCAAAATCAAAATTTCAACACGGAATCATACGCTCCTGAAAAATCGCCAGACATCGACGATGATTTTCAAACGCTACACGACTTAGAAGCGGAATTCGAAAGCGATAATTTCGACCAATGCACTAAATACGAAATAATATCTACCGACAGCCCAAATATAGTCTCCCGAGGGAGATCTTCTACCAGCAAAATTACTGCTAGAAATTTTGAGTTCGGAGCACCATTGTCAGAGAATGAAGCTTCCACATCTTTCAACCGAGCCAACCCGGGTACAACTCGGATGCTAAATTTCGAAAATTCTTTTGAATTCACTTCACCAGCTGCGAAACGAACTCTTTCAGTCAAAAAAAGCCTCAAATTCAATGAGACTTCAACGAACAACCCGTTGAAACATGAACGAAGCGATTCCAGCATCGGCTCTATGCCATCACCGACAAAATTGAAGATATTCCCTTCAGAGTCCACCACTTCTATGGAAAGTGGGTTTATTTCCGAATTAGAAGAGCCCTTTTTGGAATTGGAAGACAATTCCAATTCGCCAAAAATGGCAAATTTGACAGAACTATTATTGGGACAAATTAAAACTGATGTTACAAAGGAATCGGAGTTCGTTATGAGAAGGCCATGTTTAAATCGCAGCTTGAGCTTAAATCCTGAAGCTTCAAAGGCGAGGGTGTCTTTATTTTCGATTTTGGAGAGACCTAAAGAAGAAAGAAAAAGTCAAAAAAGAGAGACAGATAGAGGAGAATTAGGGTCGAATAAGAGATGGAAGTCGAATTACGAAAGTCCAGAAGTAAGAATTCACAGGCCGGTATTACAGAGGGCGTTTTCCGAAAATAATGCTTCTATAATGTCGGCGTTGGCTAGATGTGAGTATTTTTCTTTTGTAATTTGTACAATTTTTTTTAGAACATATTTAACGGTAGGCAGTTTGGCAGTTTGTGTCAAAAGTGACGAACGTTGGCACATCTGCTGAGTTGCCCATGCGTCAGGGATTTTTATTAGCAATTATTGACCTATTTTTTTTTAAATAATTATTGGCATTTTTTTAAAACTATGATAACATTTATAATAACTGATATTTAAATACAATCTTGTAACTATTATAATTAATAAATTAAATCTTGGGGAGATTAATAAATTGACGGAGATAAAAACTGTATTCAAAGTTGTGAGATGAGATTAGCCTGGGTGGCATTGTGGGATGACTTCCTTCATTACACTCCTTAATCCCATTTTACAATAGGATGAGACCACCTTATTGTATTGTTTGATACTTGATAGGATGGGACGGGAGAAATATAATTAATATCTCTTGATAACTCAAATTCAGATAAATTATTTGATATATGAAATTCATTGTGTTGTCCGGAATTAAGATTTTTCTCTTGTCTATTATAAAATCAAAATTCAAATCTAATTTAAATTTAAATATTTAGATATGTAGTAAATAAATAGCATAATGTGAATTATCTCTAACAAATTGCGTTAGAACAAAAAAAAAAGACCCAATTTTCAGAATAATAATTATTAACTGCTCACAGTAACCGCCCAAATAATTTATTTCCCTTTTTATCTCAACCTGTATTTATATCTTTAAACACATAAAAAAAATTGTATCTACCCACAGCTGTCATTGAGCCAGATCTCATTGGAGACTTCTCGCAACACTTCGCTTTGCCTTTGACTACTGGGGAACATTCAGACCTCAAGAGTATTTCGGGGGATACTTTAGCAGCCCTTTTGAAGGGGGACTTCAAGGACACTATCACTGATTTTCAGGTAAGACAGATATTTCTATACATACACATATATATATATATATATATATATAAGGTTCTACAAAAACAGTGTGAAATAATAGTGATAATGTCCTTTATCTATTCAATGTTTATATCGGGGACGCGTAAACCGTTAGTTATTTGTACGTCCTTTGGGCAACTCCAATGTAGCTTTCATCATCATCATCATCATCATCATCTCAGCCCTTGGACGTCCACTGCTGGACATAGGCCTCCCCCATTGTCCGCCATTTAGACCTATCGGCAGCGACCTGCATCCAGCGGGTGCCCGCAACCTTTATGAGGTCGTCTGTCCATCTAGCAGATGGACGTCCTCGGCTTCGTCCGCCGGTACGTGGTCTCCATTCGAGAACCCCTCTGCCCCATCGGCCATCGGTTCTTCGAGCTATGTAGCTTTACAAGAATGAAATAACTGTCTGCATGGAAAGAACCAACAAACATAATTTAAATTTAATACCATACCTTAACATACTGTTTTGAATCAACTGAAACTATATTTATAGGCTTATACGATGTACAAATTATGAGCCGGTCGTCGCGAACACGTAGAATTTAAAGGACTTGGCTGTGTTGAATATTTGTTTTTTTTTTCGTAACGCCTTACAGAATGTTATCCGCAAGGGACCTTATGCAACATTGCTATGTTCCCGGTTCAGGCGCTTACATGTATATTTATTTTATTTTTACTTTATTGCAATCAACTGTGTACAAGATGAGATTACATAGGTAGGTAATTAAAATTAGTTGGAACATCTACCCACACGGGGTGTGCAATTTTCATAAGCTTAATACTACATTGATATTGGTGGACAAAAGTACAATATTAAGCACTCGCTTGGTTCGCTTGGTTGCTTATTTTGATCACAATAACAGAACAGACATGTCGACAAGTTTGCACTTCAGTGATATCATCGGAGGGCTACCCTCGATGAACTGCTTCATAGACCAGTAGATCTTTCAGACGTTTGAATCTCTCTCGACTCCGTAGCCGTCCAACGAGGGATGGAGTTCCGCTCCTGGGCTGTGTGCGCACCGACGGAAGTTTCTTCCCGCCGGACCTGCTCTCAGTAGCGGGCAGCTGCTCGGGGGTGGCTGCCCAGTAAATATGTCCACCGGGTGGATTGTGGAGGGTCCAGTGAGCCACCCGGCGCGGGCGGCCACTCGGCTGTCAAATCTCGACTTATATATTCTGCCTGTTTTTGAAGATAACGTATCTGACCCAAGTACTCATGGATACTCATGGACATATCGGCTATTAGTCATCAATTGTGTTATGGTAGGGTATGAAAAAGGAAACTTTGTTTCATAGACACCTGTAGTTGAGGATGAAGATAATGGCGTATTTTAAGATTTGACGCCCTGGGCCGCCCCATAAATTAACGAAAATAAAAGCCATACAAAATTAATAATTAAACAGGGCATACAAAAGAATAAACACCATTTATTAAATATTTACATTTTATTGCGATGCATAAATTGGTTGACAAATTCGTCAATGACACTGTCATATAACTAACGGATATTGTTAAGTTAGCTTCTATATTAAGGATGGCTAAACTGTTCTAACGTTCTTCGCTTATATGGAAATTAGGTAGGCTTTTTCAATTTCTTCAGGCAAGTCAAGTCAAAAAGCAATAAAATTAAAGATAGGTAACGATTATTAATAGTCATGAACTTATTTATTGATATCACCGTGTTTAAAAATAAATAAATCTTATCTTAAAACTATTTAATAAAGTGTTATATTTATCCAACTTTCAACATGTTGGCTGTTTTTTTTCTGCTCGTTAACTTCCGATAGAAAGAATATTATTCGCAATTCACTTATTCTATATTAAAAAATAAAAAAAACACACACACACACACACACACACACACATGAGTTGCATTTTATTTGGATTGAATTTGGGATGAATTGTAGTTACTTGGGGGCTGTGTTACCGACTTTGTTATCTCTTAGTCCCTCTTTATACAACACCCGCAAGAAGAGATAGAGGTGGTGCTATTGTTAAGACCGACAACACACGACCAGATAATCACGTATTAATTTTCCTTTCAGGTAATTGACTGTCGCTATCCGTACGAATACGAAGGCGGTCACATAATCGGGGCATTGAACCTGTATACGCCCCCACAAATAGCCACTTTAGCAACAACACCGCGCAAACAAGCCGGCGACAGATCTGTTCTTGTATTTCATTGTGAATTCTCAAGAGAACGAGGACCAAAGTTGTAAGTTGTTTTTTTAACTAATTCTGGATCCACACATTGACTCACACACGCATATAAACACACACATACACACTCGCGCGCGCAAGCACTCTCTAACACACACACACATACACAAACACACATACACAAACACACATACACAAACACACACACACAAACACACACACACAAACACACACATCTAACTCCCATCCCGTCATTCAAGGTTTGCCCTGACAGTAAATGAATCAAACTTTCGTCCCATCCTATTCTACTTTATTCAATCAAACCTCATATCATCCCATCTCATTATTCAAGATGTTGTGCTGACAATTGTCAGCACAACATCTTGAATAATCTTAGTGAAACATCTAATAATTATTAGTGAAAATTGCAAAAGTTGCTTTTCATTATTCCATTGCAAAAGTTGCCATTACAAAATAAAATGAGGAAAATGGTATGGTGTCTTATGAGATTTAATTTATTAACTCCCTATTCTCAGTTCTTCCCAAATCTTCTCCCATTCTCCTCGGATCTTTTCCCTTCTCACACCTTTTGCGCATTTTTGTGTCCACAATGTCTGGTATTGTTTTGTTTTGGTGTGCAATAAAGTTTTATTTCTATCTTTTCCTATCCTCGACAAATCTTATTCTGAATTCGGGACTCCCTAAAGTCTGCGCCGTCATTTTTGATAGTCATTTTTGACTGATGTTGGCGGATACTATAAGATGTCCACGGTAATTACTATTAATTAAGAATTAACGAAAATTAAAGAGGGGTTCTTTTAGCAGATTATTTTTACTTTTTTGAGATAATTGACTAAATATTTGACATATTTTTTAACAATTAATCGTCATTTTTCTACACTATGAACGATGACATTTACAATGGATATTCGAATACAATTTTGTAATTGTTACAATCAATAAATCAATAAAAATTGCATTTTCTGCTCGCATAACCAACCAACTTTCCGAAAAAATATCCGATATTTTTTTCTTTTCAGATCACGCTTCCTCCGCTCAAAAGACCGCGAAAACAACGCAAAGAACTACCCTTCCCTTTACTACCCCGAAATTTACCTCCTTCACGAGGGGTATCGCGCTTTTTACAAATCTCACCCCGAACTTTGCACCCCTAACGGTTATACCGCAATGTTAGATCCAACACATAAAGAATCTTTGAGAAGACATAGGTCTATTGAACAGCCTTCTTCCTCTATAGGAAAAATACATCATAGGAAGCAACGTCTATTGCGTTAGAGGACCCGAAAACCGTTGTTTATAGCGTGATTGATCGTTATAAATAGAGAGGACATTGGTTCTTGTATTGATTGATTGAAAAGACCTCGGTCTTTTCAGTAGACCGATGTGTTTTAGTCTAAAAAGCGTTGTATATAGCGTGATTGAGCGTTAGAAATAGAAAGGACATTGGTTCTTGTATTGATTAGTTTAAAAGACCGTGGTATTATCTGTAGACCATCGTGTTTTAATGTAAAAAGCGTTGTATATAGCGTGATTGAATCTTAGAAATGGAAATTACCTTGATTTCGTAGTGATTGAAAAGACCGTGGTCTTTTCAGTGAACCGGGACTGAAGAGCGTTCTATATGGCGTGATTGAGAGTTAAAGTAAAAAAGTCTTTAGTTTTTATATCGGTTGATTGTCCGAGACCGTGGTCTTTTGAGTAGACTAGTTCATTATGTCCGAAGATAAATATTTATTTGAATTTTTTTACAAAGTCCTGTATGTGGTATAATTTTTTCCAAAATATCATGGTTATAAAATATTGCCACTAGAAGACCTAATTGGTAGTCATGGTATAATGAACACCTATAATGAAACTGGTCTACTTTATAGCATGAAAGTAGACTGCGGTCTGAGTATTCGAAAGCCCATTTTTTCTGCAAATAAAACTATTTGGAAAAACACTAAAAGACAACGAATTTTTGAAAAGGCGATTGTTATTGTTAACTAAGACAATAATACTGTAAAAAATATTGAAAAGACCAAAAAGGTCCGGCTCTTTACAGTATACCAGCGGTCTATTAATCGTGTTTGGTTAAACGTCTATATTTAAAAACGGAAAATTTAAAAAATAGTGTTGTAAATGTAAATAAATATGCCATATAATTAGTACAAAAATTAGGTTAAAAGAATATATCCCACCTCCTAGTTAGATGCCATTTAATTTAGTTTTTGAATATTGCAATATATTTTAGAATAGTTTATTTTAATTAAAAATTAAGGTTTCGTACGCACTCGCGGTTTAAAATATGTTTTAAAAAGCTATTTATAAAATCGCAAGTGCGTATGAAATCTTACAATTTATTGCATTTATTTGATTGTGAACAATGATTATGTGGAACAAAATGTTATTTTGGATTTTAATCCTGTAATTTGATGTTGAAAAAGCTCGAAATTTTATCTACATTGCCCTGTGTCTGATTATTACGGATAAAAATAAAGCATTACGGATTAAACCACCTTTGCTTTTTGTCTGAAAAATTTTATGAAGACATTACTAATTGGCGGCAAAAGTCGCGGCAAGTTGCAAAAGATTATTTTCTATTTTAGAGAACTGTAAATACAATAGTTATTATGAGTAATTATTGATTATCATGAACGCTTATTCTTTTTAACTTCAAAAAGTTTTTATGGAATTATTTTGATAATTGAATAATGCCGGAAAATAATTATGCTTTTCCTATAGCAGTTTATATCGATCCCATCATACGAATATAGACCAAAATATATCATTTATCAAAACATTTGCATAAAAACAAGATCTTTGGGAATCTTTTTAAGATCGGATTTTCTCAAATTGCTTTAAAAAATATATATTTTTTAAAATCCATTTTCAGAGCTATTTCTTTTTTTTCATGTGGCTCATAACTAAATTAGCTGAAAAACTGAATAATCCTTTCTCAAAAAGATCAAAATAGAGCTTTAACCCTAAACCTAAGTGCCGTGTTTATACCCAAGATTTTAAATTAGATATAAGTCTAGTATGGATACCTGTTGACGTCATCTGGCTCAATTTCCTGGTAGTTAGGCTCACATTAGATTCGTTTTCGAATAGAATCTGACCACGAAACGACATAATAAGACTTTTTGGCGGGAACTCGTGAAATGAAGTAGAGTTTTTGTTCGATTATTTTAAAAAGTGTGTATTGTGCGTGTTGTGGTTTAATAGTGATAGTTTATTAAACTTCAAAGTGTTTTTCGTGCGCGGTGTTTGTGATAATCAAATAAAAGCATATACATATATGAAAATAAAGAACCCGACAACGAAATGCGACACGAGAAAAGAGCGGGAATTTAAAAAAAATCTTAATAAAAAAGACAAAATTTAATAATTTTGAGTTATTAACTTCTTTAATTCAATTTCTGTTATATTAATCCCCCGATTATACACACTTACACAATTTGAACATTTATTACGTGATTCGTACGTTAAAATATTTATATTGCGTGATACACACACAATCAATTGATTCAAAAGAAGGAAGTGTATCGAAAGTGTTAACGGTGCTATATAAATTCAATATCTTTGCCAGTGTCAAATTTTATTCTTAATTAACCATTTTAAAATCAAAACAATTAAAAATACACCTCGTCAATGTCCAGTCCCACCAGGAGTCGCTCACTAAACTATAGTAGGTTTACTGGGTACAAAAGGGGACTCCTTGAAAACACGATGAACGCAGTCTTGTACTTTTATTTGATCATCACAAACATTACGTACAAAAACACTGAAGTTCAATTAGCTTCCGAACATTCGAAACTGGACTTATTTCCCGAAAGTTTGCTGGCTTTCAAGAACAAAGTGAAACGCGCTCTGACTTCAAGGACGGCATAATTAGGTCTCCCTTTGTTTTGTTCTATTAGAGATGATTAGGGAATCATGCTGTCGTCACATTATTGAGATGTCAATTAGATTTAACGCTATATTAAATTGTCCTTTGATATGTTGATGTCTTGCTTCGTATTGCAAAAATAAAAAAACTATCAGTATTAAACCCCAAATCACTCGGTACACAGCTTTTATAATAAACAATAATTAAACAAAAAAACTCAGACTTCTCGAGTTAGTAAAAAATCGATTATGCCGTTAAGCCACGTTTCGTTAGTCAAAGTGTGTCGAAGACAATTTTTTTTTTTTAATAAGTTCCTTGTAAACAAGTCTTTTTGTCAGGAAGGAGTAAAGTAGTTTTGCCTCACGATGACTAACGGATATCCAAGAAATATCAAGTTATTGTAATAGTAATAATTGAAAAAACGCATAAAATTAACAACTGCGACGTCTCAAAGACACGACATATTTTAGTCTATGTTACTGAATTTTTTGATAACTTTAAATGGCAGTGGCCACTGTCTTTCGTTTTAAAAAACAAAAAGTCGTCGACTTTTAAAAAAAAATAACGTAAAATTATTACTTTTCTTTTCAAAATGGCGTCGCAAGAAACCGAGAATATGTAAGTAATATTGGTGTACGAAATTTTATTAAAAGCAATACTAGTTATTTTAAGTAGAATTTTCTTTATTTTATACTAATGACAAATTATGGTTTTCGTTTCTTAAACTCTAATTCACATATATTTTATTCTTTTAAGTTATTTTTTTAATTTTAATTAATTACGTATTTTTTGACTAATATTGTCCTTTTTTTTTTACCTACTTTTAAAAAGACGGAACATTAATAGCAATACACGAATTACATTTTGAAGGTACGGGAATCGGCCCGGGGAACGAAAATTTCGAACTCAATCTGTACATTTATTCCCCAAATTTCCCAATGGAATAATAATAACGAATAATAATAATATAACTAATAATAATAATATAAATAATATAATGGAATAATAATATAACGAAGCCGTCTACAATGTGTCACTGAAAATGGGTTCCTGTATCGAGATTAGAATGGATTCTACCGTTTTTACGATAGACGTTTATTTCACAATTTATTGTTAATTATATCTATGTTGTATATCTTTTATATTCTACGCACCGCGCCCGGTCACTGTCCTGTACCGAGCAGTAAGCGCTATGAACGTTTTAGATAGAACAACAAAAAAATTTCCCTAAAATAATTTTAGTTTTATATATTTTAAATTAGTTAACCTGCTTCGGTGACACGTTGAATAAGTTCCATTTTGGTTAGTATTTTTTTTTCTCTTACATACAATTTGAGCTCTTTATTAAATTAAACTTACGTCACGGAGAAGTTTCATAATGTTCCTTAGAATACGGATGTTTTAGTGAAAATGCGTTTTAGGTTTAACTTTTTTTTTTTTATAAACGAGTTTTTATTTTTACAAATCAAGCTTTTGGAAACAGAATACCATCAGTTCTTGTCTCGCCCACGGTGCCAACACTGATGGTATACATATGGTATGGTATCCAAAATTAGTTATAGGTAGTTTTTTTTATCTCACGAAGGCGCGTTACGTTTAGTAGAGGTTGTGCTCGTACATGCACATTGTGTTAGTGTGCGTAAGCTTTAGAACGCTCAGTTGCGTTCCCGCGCCCGCGTAATAAGGCGGAATGAATAGAGATAGCAATTGACGTAAGGAGCGAATTTGAATTCAGGTTTTCATCATCGGTTATTTCCTATGTTTTGTCCTAATTTGAATTTTAATATGGCAAACATAAAATTTATCGCTTACTCGGTGAAAACATACACTTAACGTATTTATAATAGAGAGCCAATGAGGTAAATAAGTCTTAAACAATCACGCGAAGGCCCCGCAACGCTAGACGATGCGTCTAGCGTTGACGTAAGACACGTGTGTGAGCAGCGAACGTTTGATTATTTCGCGCCGCCTAGCAGGACATGGGGTTAGGGATTTAGTAGAGAAAAGTTGGGAGATCGTATCGTTATAGAATGAGATCCAATATTTACGCTTAGAAACGGGTTTGATTTGTGGAATTAAGACCTTAAAGGATTATTACGAAAATGTAGACAATTAAAATTATAATACTAAATAGTGAAATATCTACCACATCTAGGGCTGCCACCCCTCCGGGTTTGATCCGGAGTCTCCGGGTTTGGTGGACGCTTGTCCGGGTTACGGGTTAACATCGTAGATCTTCGGGCGGCACGGCTTGTCACGTTGAACATTCAAAAATCTCAGAAAAAATAGAAATATTATTTTTAAACGGGCTCTAGTAAACATTACCCACTAAGATAGGTTACTTTAAAGATTATTGTTGTAACAAATGCAAAGATACAATTTAAAGCGTCGCCGTGTGTATCAAAGACAGTATAAGTTTATCTTGTTGGAATTTTATTCGTAATTTGGTACTAACTTTAAATTAAAAATGCACTACTTTTTCCTGTTTCATTTTTGTAACATTTTTTTTTTAATCTCCGAGTTTAGGGCATTCTGAAGGTGGCAGCCCTAATCACATCATAAAAGCTATCTTGCCTATATACAGGGTGTAACACCGTTTAATTTTCGAAGTCTGCTATTGTGGCTTCTATTCGTAATTGTGAATTAATTGACATAAATCGTTGTTTTTTATGTAAAACATATCCGATTTTTCGCGCTTTGTACTATTAGCGTATTATGAAAATTTTTGCAAAAACTAAAGAATCTGATTAAAATATCAATTTAACATTTGAGATTTTCGTGTTTTTCGCACACATTTAATTTATTTAAACGGCCCTCAACGCGTAGCCCACGTCGAGTTGTGAGCAGTTTAATCAACCATCCCCATTTGGTCTTCATAATCCGCACGCTCATAACATCCGAGTAGCGTCGTCAGAGGAAAAATCGCGAGGTTTAATTATAATCGCTATTGTTATCACTATATTCAATTTATTAATCACTGGATTCCATGTCGAGGACAATTTGTAACCGAATTTTTATATTTCTTGATTTCAATTTGCTTCACGCACAATCCTGTAGAAATAGTGGCGATCAATGGAAAGGATTTGTGTTTTTTTTTATGGACGAAGGTGGCAGACGAGCATACAGGCCACCTGATGGTAACTGGATACTGTAGCCCATAGACATTCGTGATACATTAGTACATTAGTCCAATTACAATAGTACATTAGTTGGCACACCCCCGGATGCGCTGCCTACCTTTGAATATAGGACTGGATTTGGAGAAAGGGTTGGGGAAATGGGGAGGGATAGGATGGGAATGGGCTCTGACACATCTCACTCACTACCGAAACACGTACGTACATTAGGGAAATAAGATTAAGTGGGAAATGCAGTACATTTGAAGGTAGTCTTCTGTGAGAGATGGGTAACGTGGCCAGTCGAGTGCGCCCAGCGGCTGTTGGATTTCAGCATGCACTCTTCCCCTCATATTGATTGCTTCCGACGTTGAATACGTGGTTCGCTACTGGCGATTCTTCACAGCTGCGATACATTCCTTGATCCTTTCTGTTACGGTGCGCTCCTTATATAGGAACTGCCCAAAGCTAATAGACACATGTTCCATTGCTTCGAGAAAAATAAATAAGGTAGTGAAACATACGCGTTGACACCCGTTTAAATAAATATATAGCATATAATTTTTCGACGATTTATTTTTTGCAAACAAATGTACATAATTTCATGTCAATTAAGTTAATCAGTTGAGACTGAAAAAGCCCAAATGAACAGAATAGGATATCACTGAAAATAGTTTTAAAATACTTGGAATAAAATAAGCCTAACCTTCTTGAATTTTCCAGACCAGAATCATTCATGGTTTCGCGAATAATTCGGTTACAACCTATGTACAGTCCACCCCTGGGCTGCCCAAGCAGTCGACAGTTCTGATGCAGTTGTGCTGACTGCTAGCTAGCTGCACAGAAACCTCATTTAAACTGCACTTTAGGATCTGGGTGGCAGTTCGAATGCAGTCCCTCTATATCAGGTGTTACAAAAACAGTGTTAAATATTTTAGTATATCAATCAGTACTACAAAACTATTGTATAACTAAAAAAATAATATTATAAATACATAATTGGTGAATAATTTACTTGCATGTGCAAATTCAACTCTTAATTCATACGTACTTACGCGTAGATGTGAACAGGAGCGGTCGCGTTCAAATTCAAAAACTTACCCAGTTAATGTAGATAGTGTTATGCACGTATGAGTAAATTCATCATCATTTATTTTTTTTTTTTAATGTAAAAAATCCTGATATACCTATTAATTTTAGTTAAGACATAATAATAATTTTAGTATACTGATTAACGTATTAAAATATTTCACATTATTTTTGTAGAATCTTATATGAGCCCTAAGGTTGCAGATGAATTTACCGTATAATTTTAATCTATCGTCTACTTTGAGAGTTTTCCGGGTGACACAACTCAATAACTACGCTTACTATGTTAAGTTCTGTATATTTTTAAATGTAAGTTGTAATAAAGTCGTAATAATATCTAGAAATTTAATTGTGTTTCTAAGATGTTCCAAAAATATAGGAACTCTCTAGAATTAGATAACAACGGTGTTTATTTATTTATACATTGATTTCATAATTTGAAATGAGTCAAATGAAATTTTTATATAAGGTGCTACAGAAATAGTGTAAGTTTTTTTAATATGTCAATCAGTACATTGTAATTATTATTTTTAACTAAAATGGGTCGAGTGGTGTCCGCTGGCTATAGAATACCACAACCACATCCGTTCCGTTCCCGTGAAAGCCCCGAGGAACTGCAGCAACTGTAAAAGAGTGGACTCTCCAACCCACTTGGCCAGCGCGCAGCGTAGCGTTTTAAGGCTTCACATCCCCCATGCGCAAGACAATATGCGTGACGAGGCCCATATCCAACAATGTACACTGTAAGAGCTGCTTGCATTCCATTTGCAACTAAAAAAATATATTAATTTCATGATTTTTTTTTATTACATTAAAAATAAATAATTGGTGATTATTTTACTGATATGTGCATAACACGTTATGTAATTAATACCCACTTATGCGCATTTACTAACAAAAGCGGGCGCTTTCAAAGACCTAAGCGAGCGAGTGTGGATAGTGTTATGCACTTACGAGTAAATTAAACACCAATTATTTATTTTGAATTTAATAGAATAATCATGTGAAATACATGTTAATTATTATTTGCATATAATAGTTGTAGTACTGATTGACGTATGTATTACAATATATTGCATTATTTTTGTAGGACTGTGTAGGATGTAACATCAATTGACGAAACCCGAAACCACTGATTACGTTCATATTAATTATAATGGAAATAATAAGTACCTATATACATATTTTTTTGATTTATTTAGTACCTTATTTTTCCTATATACTTGCCAAATAGAAACTAGAAATATTTTTACAAAAGAAATGCGTAAAAATCGTGGCAATTCGTATTTTTGCCTTTATATTTGCTAAATACAAAATATTTTACAGAAAAAAGTATACAAGCCGTAACCCAATGGGCCATTGTCAATAGCATAGCATTGTCAATGGCTAACGAAGAACGTGTTACTGAGGCTCTCCGAGCTACTCTAATATCAGTGTAAAGAGCACTGACTCTCAAACAGGTAAACTGTGATTACCGTGAGTTACAAGGCCAAGGAATACCTTTTAAAAACTTGAGATATTCATCACTGGAGAAGCTTTTCTTAGAAGTTCCCGGATTTAGAGTAACACGGGTTAATAGTGAAAGGATTGTTTACGCTATTCCCATCAAGAGACTCGACATATCGCTTCAATGATTGCCCGCCAGAATCGATTTCCTAAAAAGCAACGTTCATGGCGTAAACCAACACAATAATCAATAAGTACAGGTCTAAAGGTGATACAACATTTAACAACAACGCTTACGGCACCAAGAATATCAACAAATACTCATACAAGACGAAGGAAGCGAGAAGTATTACACCGGCGACCAAACGGACGACTAGAACGGTGGCTGATCATTCTGACAGAAGCTTCAACACCACTATCATTCAACGTCTGGCATTACCCGTCTTAATTCGTACACAGATGAGATACCACAGATTAAGAATGTCAGCGCGCTCGCTGTCCCTGAAACTGTCAAGTATAGTGGTGAAGCATTACACGAGTCTTTCCAACTTTATTGATCCGCCGCCCGACTCGACGTTGTCGGTCTTTAAGCTCGTGTGGACGTGCCGCAAACTGGATCTGCCACAGCCAAGGTGTACTACACAACCCAAGCGCACTATCAAAGTGGGCCTGACATACTTGTCGTCGTACTCTGACTCGTCGCCCAGTGAGAAGGTGGCGGCGGTGAAGCTTCTGACGGCGATCGAAAGCTCGGAGGCGGGCGAGCTGGCCCACGTCGTCGAGCGTGAGAGCCGTGGCCGGGCTCGCGGAGCTCGTCGCCGTGGACCAAGCCGGCCGCTAATTCTAACTTTACTGTATCACGACTCACGATCTTTTGGTTTCGGGTTTCGGAAAGATAACTGTTACACCCTGTATATAAAACTTATTTCTCAAAAATTTTATCACATGAAAGTTATACAAAAATGTCGATAGGAAAAATACAGAAAAAAAAAATATTTAAGGTCAAACCAGAAACTTGGGAGTTTTTGATAAAACAAGAATAATCATCAAAACATTCTGTTTTTTTTTTAATTTCCAGTTCTTGTTTAAAAATGTCACTAATGTCTTTTCTAGGCCCTCCTAGAAATTGCCACGTCGCCAAATTGGTCTTATTCCATAAACAATAATTAACTGATTTCCTCCAAATGATTTTGAAGACTAAATAGTTGTAATTAGAGAAAATGTGTAGCGTTATCAACAGAGAAATACTTTATTTTCGGTACCAGATATAGGTGTTTCCGAAGTATATATGTTACTCTAAATGTTAGAAGTGTCCCGTATGTCGACGTTACTGGTGATTGTTGACATTCATCGAGCGCAATGAATCCAAG
Source organism: Sesia apiformis (assembly GCA_914767545.1). Taxonomy (NCBI): domain Eukaryota; kingdom Metazoa; phylum Arthropoda; class Insecta; order Lepidoptera; family Sesiidae; genus Sesia; species Sesia apiformis. The sequence continues at coordinate 456,403 of OU611977.1, read as the reverse complement.
TACAACGAACATACTATTACTGTGAGAGAAGCTCTTTATATCCTTCACTTACGCTTTTTGTATAAATTTAATATTGTGTAACGCTTACATTAATTAAAGGCTTTTTGTTTATCTTTATTTCGAGTACGTAATCAACTAAAATAAAGCCTTTAATGGAGAAGTTCATATTTTTTTTTTTATTTCTTATCTAAGTAAAGATAAGAGAAGTTATAGCCTTTCAAATTTGCATGTTGACCGGCAGCGTGTGACGTCACGATACATTTACACTTAGAAATACGATACATTGTTGAATAATGTTTGAGATTACGTTTGTCTAAATATTTTTTTTTATAAACCATAGAGAAAATAACTGAATCTTCCTTTTTAAAGATTTGTAAAGATATATTATGACAACATCCTCGCGAATAGCGCATTTGAAACATTCAATAGCTATATCTCGATAATTTTTCAACGGATTCCAAAAAATGTTTTCACGATGCGTAATGTTTTAGCGTATATTTGTATTTAAATACAAAAAAAGCCGCTAGAACCAAAACCAATGAACTTCTTCATTTAAATTTAAACCTATATATTACAAAATTTTAAGTAATTAGCCTTTAATTATCATTTCGACTGTTAAGGTTGGCGTATAATAACGAAATTTCACTTGGCTCTTGTAGATGGATATCGACTGATTGATGACATTGTTTGACTAAACTAGTGAACGTTATCAATTTCGAACATTTACAGTAACATAGAATTCCATATTTAAAATGAGCGACTAAAAATATGTCGCATTGAATGGATTTTTGAAAATTTTAAAAATATTGCATTTTATGATTTGGCTTAATAATTTCTTTAAAAAAATTCTAACATTTCTGACGCATGCAAATTTTAAAATGAAATAGCTATACGAAATATTAACTAATAAAATATTATAATTAACGATAATTTAGTAGTAATAATTGTGATTTTCTTAATAAAGTTAATTTAAAAATATTTTTTGTGTTTTTTTTTCTAAAACCTGTATCTTGGAAAGGGATAATCTTGGAAATGTGCAGAAAATCGATTTAGGCTTGGGTTCTGGTGACTAAAGATATTGGACTTCCTCGATTTGGTGACGACATTCTTACTCATTTATTGCTCATTTAGTATCTTTAATGTCTTCGTGGGAAGTTTTAGAAACTCCACACACCGAGGAAAGTGGTAGGTTTACATAAGCGACATACCGCTCGACTACTGACGGCCAACTAAGACTTGTTTTTTCACCCACACGCCGGAAACTCCCTGCCAAGGCCAAAAATTATTCAACACCGTGTGTGTGTGTGAATTTTGTCACTGGACCCACAGACAATTGTTCTTAAAATTTTGCTTTAACAAAGCGAAAATTATGTGAGGTGGCGAATAGCGATGGGTAACTCCGGATTCAATGAATCAAAAGATCCGAAACTTAATGATTCTGGTTAACTGTTATCGACTCCGAGGAGTTATTTATTCCTTTCATTTGTGAATTGCTGAGTTACATGAGCGAACATGATGCAAAGCGAATGACTCTCTCTCAGGCTCTTATAAAATACTAGCTTCTGCCCGCGTGGAATTCGGTTATCGTGGTAAATACCCTAAGTCCGTCCCTGGCTTTCGATCTGTCTCTGTACCAAATTTTATCAAAATCGGATCAGTGGTTTAACCGTGAAAAGGTAACAGACAGAGTTACTTTTTCGCATTTATAATATTAGTATAGATAAATAGGCGAATCAAAGGAGTCAAAGTATAGTCGTGAATACCCACTACCAGTGGCGATCCTTCGGAGAGCTCTATAGCCATCAGTGGGGATATATAGGCTCTGATAGTATGGTATTATATTAGTTTTGATTAATAAAACGATAAACAACGCCCTCTGAACACAAATATGATATTTATTTTATATACATTTAAATACAACAGCTATACATTTTAAAGAAACGCGTAAATAGTTTTGTAAATACATTCTTTAATATTTTTTTTTACCGAAAACAAATTTTGTAATTTTACTAAAGTTTAAACGTGCTGTCTAAAGATCCGACGATTCAATTGTATCGTCACTCAAAGGTTTCTTACCGTCCTATAAAGAATTTTTCGAATCCGGAATCTGCCCAAACTAGAATCCGTCGGGTGATGAATAAACGACAGTTAACATATCCACCGAAAGGTGGAATCTGAAATGCATAAATATCTGCCCAGTAGATATATAATGTTGCATTTGTTCTTTACCTTTTAAACAAATTACTATTTAGCCAAATCACCATTTAGACCACCTCGACTTTCTCCTGTCCTCGACATTTTCTTACATTATTCATTACCTAAGTTCACGGCGGAATTGAAGACATACTTAAACAAAATCCGCCACTAGACTTGAATATTGGTAATCTACCTAATTATTTCGTTGCAAAGGTGAAAAATTATTATATTTTCCACGGATGCCCATTCAAAATCCGCCCGCGAATGTTTAGTCACAAATTGATTTAAAACTTAAAATTTATCTGTACATAGAGGTTACACCAACATTTACCTTAACACCCTTATATTGAGGGGGCAGTGCACGATGACATCCAACAGCCGCTGGGCGCGCTTGACCGGTCACGTTACCGCCCTCTCACAGAAGATTACCTTGAAATGTACTGCAGTTCCCACTTTATCTTATTTCCCTAATGTACGTACGTGTTTCGGTAGTGAGTGAGATGTGCCAGAGCCCATTCCCATCCTATCCCTCTCCATTTTCCCATCCCTTTCTTCAAATCCATCCCTATAGGTATCTCCAAAGGTAGGCAGCGCATCCGGGGGCGTGCCGACGTTTGTCATTTTGGACTAATGTTCGCATGTATCGCGGATCCACTTAGACGCGGACAGTATCCACTTAGCTATCATCAGATGGACTGTATGCTCGTCTGCCTCCTTAATCCATAAAAAAAATCCACGGATGCCAATACAAAATCCGACGGCGAATGTTTAATCACAAACTAATTTAAAACTTAAAAGTTATCTGTACATAGAGGTTACACCAACATTTACACGGATTTTAACCTTAACGCCCTTATATTAACGTAGTTTTTATATTACAACTACTAATTTCTAACGTTTTCTTCAACCCCGTATTCTCAATGACTATTTGACATTAGCCGGCGCCAGACATAATTTCAAAGATTTGAACACTCGCTTGAAGACCTTGCAACACACATTTGAACACATGTTGTCGGAAACAAGTGTAGCTGCCAGACATGCTTTGCAAACATATGCGCTCACAGTACTCCAATAGACGACAAATAGGATGGACGACGATTTTGTGGACGCGGTTCGCCTGTATTATTTGTGTGCATGTAATTATTTATTACATGTGCAAAAATAAATTTCTATTCTATGAACGAAACGGCCGCTTCGCTCGGTGACTATGCACACATTTGAAATTTCGAACTTAGAACGCTCTGATGTGCTCTCAAAACCCGACACGGGACGGCAGAGTGCAAATGTTTGTTCAAACTTTGAACACATGCTCAAATACCCGCGCCACACATCGAGACTTTGTAGGTATTTGCGTATTTGAAGCTATCTCTGGCGCCGGTATGAGAAAATAAAATCGTTTGTTTTAATTTCTAAAATATTGAGATTAGTGACCTATATTGTTTGATATATCCTTAAAATCAGACTTTAGAGCATGTTTCTTTATACACATGCCCATTTCCATCCCCAGGGTCGGATTAAGGCTTGACGGGCTATAGCCCAGGGCCCTGCAGTCTAGGGGTCCCCATCGCGAGAATCTAAACTTCATAATAGAGTAAAAAAAAATTTGAAACGATTGACGTCACCGAAGAGAAGAGCACCGCCCCCACAAGTGGAGGGTGCTTCCAGAACTTCCAAAAAATCCAACGTTTATTTAGACACTATTAATCTTTAATTTTTAACGTCTCCATTTTCCTCATTATCACCAATAACCTTGTCCAATTCATCATCAATGGTACTCATGGACAATTGTCGCAGAATATTCTCGAAGATCTTCGGCGCGCTTTTCGTATTTGGAAGCGAAATGTCAGTTTGCGTCGTGGCAGCTTCGCATCTCTTTTCGTCCTTTACATCTAACGGTATATTCGTCTCCCTCAGATCTAATTTCATTGCTTTCTTCTTAAATTCTTTTTCTAAATCTTCTTTTTCGACATTTATTTCTTGGATCTTGTCTATGGTGTCATCTTTTTCTCTAGATCTTCTTTCTATAGCTTTAGTTAACACGTTGCCTAGAATGTGGGCACATTTTATAATGTTTTGTGTCTCTCTCGGTGTGAGATGTAGTCCTTCGTTGCGAATTATCTGGTTTATGTTGCGGATGTCTTCTGGGGAGCGTTTCCTTGAGGTGTCCGAAAATTCTGTAATAGAAAACACTAATTGAAGGGTTAAATACTGAAAGGGCACATCTCTATGTTCTTTTTGCCAAAAGTTTTTTTGTCCTTTTTTTATGGACGAAGGCGGCAGACGAGCATACAGTCCTACATACAGCAGGTATGCATACAGCATACCTGGCGAAAGTGGACACTGTCGCCCATAGACATCCGTGATACATGCCAACATTAGACCAAAATGACAAACGTTGGCACGCCCCCCGGATGCGCTGCCCACCTTTGGAGATATAGGAATGGATTTGGAGAAAGGGTTGGGAAAATGGGGAGGGATAGGATGGGAATGGGCTCTGACACATTTTTTTATATAGACTAGTGGGCGGACGAGCAAGCGGTCCCACGTGATGGTAAGTGTTACCGCCGCCCATGGACATCTGCAACACCAGGAGGTATGCGGGCGCACCGCGCGCCGCCGTTTTTGCAAAATCCTATTCACAGCTCTCTTGAAGAACCCCATATCGTAGCTTAATGGAAAGACCTCTTTAGGCAGTTCGTTCCACAGCCTACGGGTTCGCGGTATAAAATAATTTTTGAACCGAACAGTGCGCGGAACAATGGATAAGGTGTCCAGGAAATGCGGTTGGACCGCACTTCGGCGACGGGAGGTGCGGTTGTAGAAACCCGAGATGGGAATTATATTAAACATTTCTTCAGATCCCGAACTACCGACCGCGCAGGGAGAGCAGCCTATAACTTTGCACTGGCCTATGGTTTCTCGCAGTTGGTGTCCTCACCTACGAGGATACCTGATATCGAGAGCCATACTCCCTCCTTACTGGACCTCCTGCTGACTACGCGGCCGAATGACTACAATGTTGTTGTTGATGCCCCGTTAGGATCATCCGACCATTATATCATTCGAACTGCTGTGCCAGCCAAGCAATCCGTGCGGACCCATTCACAGGGAACGCGCAAAGTCTGGCACTACAAGTCAGCAGATTGGAATGGGTTGCGCGAATTTTACGCCTCTTATCCCTGGAGGCAGCTTTGTTTCTCGTCGGGAGATCCGGATACCTGTGCAGACTCCGTTACCGACGTGGTGTTGCAGGGCATGGAATGTTATATTCCTTGCACCGCGATACCGGTAGGCGGACGGAGCCAACCATGGTTCAATCAGTCCTGCAGAGAGGCCCGTCGTAATAAACGGGCCGCATACAGGGCCTGGGCCAGAGCACAGGTGTCCGAAGATCCGAATACCTCCGACTTGAGGAAGAAATTTAACGCTACCTCGAGGTGCAGTAAGAAGATCATTGTCAGAGCAAAGAATGAGCACATCCGCAGAATTGGCGACCGACTAGCTAGCTATCCTTCTGGAAGCCAGGCTTTCTGGTCGCTCGCTAAGGCTGCTGAAGGTAACTTCTGTCAGTCGTCACTCCCTCCACTGCGGAAACTCGATGAGTCACTGGCCCATGGGGCGAAGGAGAAAGCCGATCTCTTGGGCTATCTCTTTGCCTCAAACTCGACACTGGACGATAGAGGTCCCTCACCACAGTCTATCTCAAGGTGCACAAGCTCCATGCCGGAAATCTGTTTCACACAGCGTGAAGTCCGGCGAGCTCTAGCATCTCTTGATGTCCGAAAATCGAGTGGGCCTGATGGTATTCCTGCAGTGGTGCTTAAATTTTGCGCTCCCGAGTTGTCCCCGGTGCTTACGCGACTCTTTAGGCTCTCATACTCTACAAAAAGCTTCCCGTCAACATGGAAGGTAGCTCATGTTCACCCTTTACCTAAAAAGGGTGACCGCACAGACCCGGCCAACTACAGGCCAATAGCGATCACCTCCCTCCTCTCCAAGGTGATGGAGCGTGTCATAAACACACAGCTCCTTGGGTACCTAGAGGATCAACAGCTGATTAGCGACCGTCAATATGGATTTCGCCATAATCGCTCCGCTGGTGATCTTTTAGCGTATTTAACACACCGCTGGGCTGACGCCATTGAGAGTAGAGGCGAGGCTCTGGCTGTAGGCCTAGACATTGCGAAAGCTTTTGACCGGGTATGGCACAAATCGCTGCTTTCCAAGTTACCATCTTTCGGGATACCCGAGGGATTATGCGAATGGGTTGCCAGTTTCCTGACTGGACGGAGCATCAGAGTCGTTATCGATGGTAGCTGCTCCGACACCATGTCTATTAACGCTGGCGTCCCGCAAGGCTCCGTGCTGTCTCCAACTCTGTTCCTTCTGCATATCAAGGACCTGTTGCAAATTGGTGACATACGTTGCTATGCAGATGACAGTACTGGAGACGCCTTGTACAAGGGCCGCGCCAACATCCCTCGGGTCGAAGTGGAAGAGAGTCGCGCCAGGCTTGTGTCTGAAATCGAAGACTCTTTAGATCTAGTCTCGATTTGGGGTTCTCTAAACCTAGTGGATTTCAACCCCAGTAAGACGCAAGTCTGTGCATTCACCATTAAAAAAACCCCTTTTGTTGTAGCACCTCGCTTTCAGAGCATACCTCTTAAGATCTTGGAGAGTATCGGGATCCTTGGTATCGACATCTCCAGCAAAGTCGAATTCAGGGGTCATCTGGAAAATAAGGCCAAAATGGCCTCCAAAAAGCTCGGTGTGCTGAACAGAGCGAAGCGGTACTTCAAACCTGGGCAACTCCTTATGCTTTACAAAGCTCAGGTGAGGCCCCATATGGAGTACTGCTCTCATCTCTGGGCCGGCGCACCGAAATACCAATTGGACCCATTTGACTCCATCCAACGACGTGCTGTTCGTATTGTCGACGATCCCACTCTCACGGGCGGTTTAGAATCCCTCAGCATTCGGAGAGACGTTGCGTCTCTCTGTGTGTTCTACCGCCTGTACAATGGGGAATGCTCTGAAGAATTGTTTAATATAATTCCTACCTCGGGTTTCTACAACCGCACCTCCCGTCACAGAAGTGCGGTCCATCCGCATTTCCTCGATACGGAGGTGTCGCGCACTGTTCGGTCCAAAAATTATTTTATACCGCCAACCCGTAGGTTGTGGAACGAACTGCCTCAAGAGGTCTTTCCATTGAGCTACGATATGGGGTTCTTCAAGAGAGCTGTGAATAGGATTTTGCAAGGTCGGCGGCGCACCCGCATACCCCCTGGTGTTGCAGGTGCCCATGGGCGGCGGTAACACTTATCACCACGTGGGACCGCTTGCTCGTCCGCCCACTAATCTATAAAAAAAAAAAAAAAAAATTCCCCATTGTACAGGCGGTAGAACACACAGAGAGACGCAACGTCTCTCCGAATGCTGAGGGGATTCTAAACCGCCCGTGAGAGTGGGATCGTCGACAATACGAACAACACGTCTTTGGATGGAGTCAAATGGGTCCAATTGGTATTTCGGTGCGCCGGCCCAGAGATGAGAGCAATACTCCATATGGGGCCTCATCTGAGCTTTGTAAAGCATGCGGAGTTGCCCAGGGGTAAAGTATCGCTTCGCTCTGTTCAGCACACCGGCCTTATTTTCAAGGCACATCTCACTCACTATCGTAATACGTGCGTACATTGGGGAAATAAGATAAAAATTTGTCGCGGATTTCTATGGGCGACAGTATCCACTTACCATCAGGTGGACTGTATGCTCGTCTGCCAAATACTACATAAAAAAAAATACTAAAATCAAACAAAAACTCAGCTTCATTTTTCGAGTTCCCACCAAAAATCTAAAGAAACCATTACTATTGTTACCTAAATCAGCAAGATCAATGTTCTCAGTCCTGTACGGTGTCGGACACTGATCGTAGTAGCTCTTCATGGGGACCTTAGCTATGGAGTTGTTGTAGTTCGCCCAAAAGTTGTTCCATTCGCCATTCTCCCCTTTATATTCAACCTTCGTGTTGTCAACCTCGCTACAGTCCTGCCAACTGCTAACACAGCAACTGGAAATAAAGTTAAAGTTTTCATCGCTCGTCACTAATAATCTGAATAAACGTAATCTGTAAAACCATACGCAAACACTCATGCTGCCAATAAATAAGGTCTTATAAAAATTGTTTGAAATATTTTAATGTCAATCAGCAGTGGACTGAAACTATTATGTTAAACTACTAATTAACGTGTATTTTATGTTTTTTTTAATGACATTTAAAAATAAATAAACGGTAAATAATTTACTCGTATGTGCATTACACTATCCTACGTAAACAGAAGGGGGCGCGTAAGCGAACGAGTGTGGATAGTGTTATTTTTAATGTATAGCCTGACCAAGAAAATAAACAACCTCGCCACGATGCGTAAAACGAATAGAACTAATATCATTGACAACACTAACTACCTATAAAAAAGGCAAATGTGGCGCCCCCACAGCTAGTTTTTTATTTTTCCGGTCAGGCTTTAAATAAAAAAAATGAAATATCTGTTAATTTTTCGTTAGATATTAATAGTTTTAGTGTAGTTACTCATTGACAATAAAATATCTTATACTATTTTTGCGGGACCGTATATTCATTTGTTGAAACAGTTTCAAGATAAGAAAAACAAAAGTAATGCTTTCTTTTTCTAAAGCTTACGTTTCAGTACGCGTTCGACTTCGCCTTAAAATTAGGCTTGTATTAACGAACAGCAATAAATAGCAGATCAGCACCTTATCATGATCAACAAAGCAAACTATTTTCGGGATAATTAAGGCGAATAATTTTTAATTACTAAAAACAGGGCCGGCTTTATGAGTGTGTGAGCCGTGCGGCCGCACGGGGCGCGGTCCGCGGAGGCCCCGGCCGCACCGCAATGACATCATTACTAAGTCGACGGACACTTCGCGGGACTCTTTATTTCTTTTTTGTCAGCGGAGAACCTAAACCTAACTCACCATTATTTATTGTGATAATTACAAGTGAATAGATGTTACAAATACGAGTATAAGCTACGCCCGTGGGGTTTATGGTATACTCCATGGGCGCGTAATTGCTTATCATTGATAATAACAGCACTTATTGTAAAATTACCGTTTTATGTGACATAAAATGTGTACCCTAATTATTGTAATTATGTGCACGCTGCCGACCAACGAACGAGGCTCTGGCGACCCGCCACCACGCACTGGACCAGCGCGGCGGGTTACGGTCCACCCCCCCCCCCCCCCCCCCTCCCTATGGCAGAAAAAGTAAAACGGCCCCAAGTTCCCGGCGGCTCCAGTCGCAACACCGGCGTGGACGACGGGCGCTGGTCGAGCGCTGGAGCCAGGGGTGCTAAGAATCTCCGGGCGGGATTCCACCGTCGAACGACCAGGGCTTTCAAAACGGATTACCGACGTAGGTTGTCACTGGTGACTTACAACACGCGCACTTTGAGGACAGACGAGAAGATCGCTGAGCTGGAAGAGGAGATAGGCAAGTTGCACTGGGATATATTGGGGTTATCAGAAATCCGAAGAGAGTTGTTGTATCAACTTGTTCTATTACCGGGAGGTCGACCAGCAGTCCCAAGGTGGTGTCGGGTTTATCGTCCACAAGTCCCTCGTAAATAATGTTGTAGCCATCACGAGTGTGTCGAGCAGGGTCGCGTACCTTATACTCAGAATATCCAAGAGATATTCGTTGAAGGTCATACAGGTCTACGCACCGACCTCGGCACACCCGGATAACGAAGTGGAAGCAATGTATGAGGACATTAGTAGAGCCATACATGCTTCGAAAACACACTACAATATTGTTATGGGGGATTTCAACGCGAAACTGGGCAACAGAGGCGACGATGAGTTGAGAGTGGGGCAATTTGGATGTGGGCACCGGAACCAGAGGGGCCAGAGGCTGGCCGACTTTCTTGAGAAAGAGGGACTCTTTATGATGAACTCTTTCTTCAAGAAGCCGCCTCATAGGAAATGGACCTGGATGAGCCCCGACGGTTCCGTTAAAAATGAGATAGACTTCATTATGGCCACAAAGAGACAAATATTCAATGATGTCTCCGTGATCCACAGGGTGAAAACCGGTAGTGATCACCGAATGGTTAGAGGCACATTGAATATAAACGTCAAGTTGGAAAGGTCCCGCCTGATGAAGTCTACGCTCCGACCTACTGCTGCCCACATACAAAACCCCGAAAGCTTTCAGCTTGAATTGTCAAATCGCTTCGATTGCCTAGAGGATTGCGTTGCAGTGGACGATATCAACAACAGGTTGGTAGAAACTGTCCATACGGTGGGGTCTAAATTCTTCAGACATCGTCGAAGAGATGGACCCCAAAAGCTCACCGACCACACCCTCGACCTCTTGGCGGAACGACGTTCGATGGCACTGCAGACTCCTGATGACGCGGAAGCATATCGGCAGCTCAATAGACGGATTCACCAGTCCTTGCGACACGATATCCGTCTCTTTAATACTAATCGTATTAAGGAGACGATAGAGCGGAATAAAGGCTCCAAAGTGTTCGCAAGAGACTTATCTATTGGGCAGAGCCAGTTGACGAAGCTGAAGAGGGAGGACGGCAGTGTCACTTCCCACAAACAAGAGGTACTGAGGGAGATCGAGAAGTTCTATGGACAGTTGTATACCTCGGTCGCTAAACCTGTTGGCAACTTGGCCAAAGGCCCAAGAGCCAAGTTGACCCGACACTATACCGAAGACTTCCCGGACATCAGCCTGTACGAGATTAGGATGGCCCTCAAACAGCTTAGAAAAAACAAGGCGCCGGGTGAAGACGGAATCACTTCAGAGCTTCTGAAAGCGGGTGGAACACCGGTACTGAAAGTCCTTCAGAAGCTCTTTAATTCCGTCTTGCTCGAAGGTATTACGCCGGAGGCATGGAACAGAAGCGTGGTGGTGCTCTTCTTCAAGAAAGGCGACAAGGCCTTGTTGAAGAACTATAGGCCCATCTCGCTTCTGAGCCATGTTTATAAGCTGTTTTCGAGGGTTGTCACGAATCGTCTCGAGCGCAGGTTTGATGACTTCCAGCCTCCCGAACAAGCCGGTTTCCGAAAAGGCTATAGTACCATAGACCACATCCATACGCTGCGGCAAGTTATACAGAAGACCGAGGAGTATAACTTGCCATTATGCTTAGCGTTTGTGGACTATGAGAAAGCCTTTGATTCGATCGAGACTTGGGCAGTGCTACAGTCCCTCCAGCGGTGCCATATTGACTATCGGTATATCGAAGTGTTGAAGTGTTTGTATAACAACGCCACCATGTCAGTCCGAGTACAGGAAGGGAGCATGCTCGGAGACCTCAATCGAGTTTCCCAACAGGTGGGCCTTAAAATGAACATGGACAAGACGAAAATCATGTCGAATGTCCATGTCGTGCCAACCCCAGTTTCAGTCGTGAGCTCGATTCTCGAAGTTGTTGACGAGTACGTCTACCTAGGCCAAACGGTCCAACTAGGTAGGTCCAACTTCGAGAAAGAGGTCAATCGACGAATCCAACTCGGTTGGGCAGCGTTCGGGAAGCTACGCAGCGTCTTCCCGTCCAAAATACCTCAGTGCTTGAAGACGAAGGTCTTCGACCAGTGTGTGTTGCCAGTGATGACCTACGGCACCGAGACGTGGTCTCTGACTATGGGCCTCATAAATAAGCTCACTGTCGCACAGCGAGCTATGGAGAGGGCTATGCTCGGGGTTTCTCTACGTGATCGAATCAGGAATGAGGAGATCCGTAGACGAACTAAAGTCACCGACATAGCCTCTCGGGTTAGCAAGCTGAAGTGGCAGTGGGCAGGGCACATAGCTCGAAGAACCGATGGCCGATGGGGCAGACGGGTTCTCGAATGGAGACCACGTACCGGCGGACGAAGCCGAGGACGTCCATCTGCTTGATGGACAGACGACCTCATAAAGGTTGCGGGCACCCGCTGGATGCAGGTCGCTGCCGATAGGTCTAAATGGCGGACAATGGGGGAGGCCTATGTCCAGCAGTGGACGTCCAAGGGCTGAGAAGAAGAAGAAGAAGAAGTGACATAATGTGACTACAAAAAGGTATTATACTAATATGTATATGTATTATATGATCTGCTGCTTATTTAGTACTTTCTGCAACTCATATGCGAGTATTTATTTTTCTTAAAAATATATTCTTTTAAATAAATCTAAGAATAAAATCATATTTACCTGGACTCCTGTAAATCCTGGCTCGCTGACTGATCCAGCATCCGCCTCGGAGACAGATCTGCGGATGATTGACCAGAATATTCTGGTGAAACTGACGAATAGTCCAGCTCTGTACTTAGTCCGTATCTGGAGAAATATTTTTTTATTCTTTAGTTTATTCTTTTTATTATTTATTATTAAGAATTTTTCTTTAGTCAGTCGGCTATAGATAGCATCACCCCATTTCTTTCCGCGAGTATCGTACAAGGCGACTAAGGGTTATAACCTCTAAAAGAATAGACTCACCAACCTGACAACAAGACAGTGTGCACAAAAAGGGTCACATCCATCGGTGGATACAAAAATGCAACCGCATTGCATTGCAAATAATGATGACATACCTACATAACATTAATGTCCATTACCTCTCAATCATGAGCGGAAAACATGGCTTCGGGAAGGGTTCAGAATGATCCAGGAGTAATCTTGTTTTTTATAATTGGCTAATAATAATAATAATTGCACTCGTTGTACAGTCACATTGAGATCCTTTTCACCAGGCGATAACAAAAAAGATCTTGAAATATGTCGAAGAAGTTTCGCATAACGGCGAAAGGGCACAATACCAGCGTTTTGCTACCAATAAAATGCATATTGTGTCCGGAACCTTATTCGAGGTTAATATTAAGGTTGCAGATATTTTGAGACTGCAATGAACACGAGCTACTGAGACATCGACAACCTGGTGAACGGTGCTATTCTGTAAGCAACCTTTTCAAACTCTACTCTGAATTCGCGGTGAGATATGGATTTCGTATTCTGTAACATTCGATTGAACCACTAGCGCCCCAGCGGCGGCCGCGGCAGCAATTGGAACTAGCTAGAAGCTAGTTTTTGACGTTTCTTAGTATGCAATGACGTTTGTAGGGATGTATGATGTCATGGCGTCGTGAGTTGAGTAGTGGTAAGACTTGTGATGGAACGAAAAGTGGACTGAATCGAAAAGACGTCAGAAGCTGCTTCATGAACACGCTAAATTATTACGCGGGTGTAATAAATAATACGAACGTGTACGACAGATTCTTGTTTATTACTGTTCTAACTTATATTATAACTAATTGCAATTAAATAATATGTCTAATGTCATTACAAAACATACTTACCTATAAGGGCTCGCTGTAGAAGAAGTCTTATACAAACTATCGCGGCTGCTACAATCTCTACTCTGTTTACTGTCAAATGATTTCTGGTTCTTTCTAGAAATTTCCACCTTCTGGGAGCAAACCTGGCTTTGTAAAGAACCGCTCCGTGGTTTTTGAAAAATTTTTGGACCACTTTTTGGCGTTGAAGTGGCTAGAGGTGTATGCTTCCGCTTGATACCGTACTTTGAATTGGTGTCTTCGAAATCTGATACCTGCAAATTGTTTATTTGTGCCATTATTTAATAAGGGTTTGAATTTAAATTAAAATAATTTTATTTTTAATTAGGTATTTTTATTTAGATCTGATTGATAAATGTTCTCATATTTTTAATTACACCAATTTAAATATCACAATGTTTTTTTTTGAGTAGGTACCTGTCGAACAAAATGGTTTGACCACAGGTAGAATAGGGAAAATTCGATACTGTCACAATGTGCTAATTGCAATATTGTCATATATGAAAAGAAAATTGAAAAGATGATAGTTTAGAGGAATAGCTCACTTGTGATAAATCCAGTGACATGTCATCTTCCAACGAGGTCTCCTGACTCTTCGAAGATTGCGAGGCGTTGGCAGTTCGCTTCGGTGAGTCAAATCCCCTCCTGACTTTGGTAGAGTCTGTCGATTGCCGACGATTGTAGCCTGGGAGAGAGTTAGCGCGATCTCCCCTTCAAATTAAACGAAGTTAGGGTCAATAACACGGCCCTCCTTAGAAGAAAGGACATTCGTGACATTGTTAACGAAACCATAAATTATAAGTATATCGATAATAATATAAAATAAAAATACTAAACATATAAAACAAAAGTATAAAATATATTATAAATTGTTAACTTAGTAGAACATTTTTGTAAAACTGTAGATAAATCTAAGATATTTGTTTACTTTAATTTTATTGTATGCCCTTAGGGCGGGCCATAGCTGTACTATATAGGTATACATTTTAAACTTGATAACGTTATATGTAAAACCAATGGTCTACAATAAAGTGATTTGATTTGATTGCATAATAAACACCTTACATTATATTTGATACATCGAGACTGGAAGTTGGCCCTTTTAAAGCTAAATGTTGGTATATATATCATTGATTTGCCTTTGCTTTGAATTGAAACAGACTGTAATAGGTGTTAACTTTGTACAAGTTATGAATCGGCACGATAAAATTACTGCTAGTTTTCACATATCAATATTGAACATGAACACAAATCGTTGCTAATATATTCTGACAGGCGCTACACTCTAGTTTTGCGTCGGAAAACTTACCTACTAGTCTAGTATTGTCTAGTATCAAGTATTGTAATTGTATAGTCTGTATTAATGATACGTTACCATGAGATTCTGCTCATAATTCTGGGTTGATGATAAAAATAAATATTTACGAATCTTTTTTGCTAAAAATAAGTTACATTTTATGTTAATTAACATAAATCTCGGGAATTCTATAGTACCTATTGTTAAAATGAGCGCTGATCGCTGAAGCGCTCGAGTGCTGGTGGCGAGTTATACGCTTAGTGCTACTGAATCTTAACTGTTTTAGACTCGAGCTTTTAACTACAAGGGGTTCTACAAGGGTTAAGCCTTCATACATTAAAAATTTAGATTATAATGCTCACTAGCCTTTAACACCGGAGTCTTAAAAGTTCATTAGGGCTCACTAAGGACTCCAGCGTCGAGGGCTCAACGCTCGATTTCACAACTTACTTCTTCAATAGCTGCTTCCCAGTCACAACGAACTCTAACTTCTCCGCCTTCTGAACTTTCTTCGGAGTTGAAGAACTGGAGTTTGGAGCGGTGTTAAGAGGAGATTTTTTCTTCTCTTTTTTTATGCTGTTCCTTCGGGAATGCGAGGCGGAGTTCCGTCTGGAGGTGGGCCGGCTTTTGGGAGGTTCAGGATCGTCTTCGCGTTGCATTGTTTTAAATGTTCTGTAATTTTGAAAAAACATGTTTATTATTTTTATAGACTTGTGTTTAAAGAAACAACAAAAAATATGAAATTTGCACCAAATCATGACCTCTGTTGGTCATGATTTGGTGCAAATTTCACAATACAAACTAAGTACCTACTTGTACTTATGTATTTTTAAATAACAGAAGTAAATAATTTTAAAATATGAAGAACGTCATCACCAAGTCGACCAATTATTATTTTATTGACACCAGAGAACCACAACCGAACCGATATTCAAATTAGCTGACATTGATTTGCTTAAAAAAATGTATCCCGCAGTTTATTCATGAATTTCGATTTGCATTTCATGAAGAGGCTAAAATTTCAAAGTGCGTAAATGTTTGTGATAATCAAATGAGAGCACAAGGCTGCGTTCTACAGTTTTTCGTGTCCTTCCGTGAAGTTCAACTCCTCTGTTCTCAGTAAATCTACCGTCACTTCACTGAGCGACTCCTGGCTTACTTCGACGGGACTGGATATTGAAGTTTTGAATTGAATAGAATTTCCAAATTATTTATTACGAAAAATAATTGACACCAAGTAAGTACCAAGTACGAAAAATAAGTTTAGAATCCCTCAGCATTCGGAGGGACGTTGCGTCTCTCTGTGTGTTCTACCGCCTGTACAATGGGGAATGCTCTGAAGAATTGTTCAATATAATTCCCACCTCGGGTTTCTACAACCGCACCTCCCATCACAGAAGTGCGGTCCATCCGCATTTCCTAGATACGGAGGTTCGCGTACTGTTCGGTTCAAAAATTATTTTATATCGCGAACCCGTAGGCTGTGAAACGAACTACCTCAAGAGGTCTTCCCATTAAACTACGACATGGGGTTCTTCAAGAGAGCTGTGAATAGGATTTTGCAAGGTCGGCGGCGCGCCCGCATACCCCCTGATGTTGCAGGTGTCCATGGGCGGCGGTAACACTTACCATCACGTGGGACCGCTTGCTCGTCCGCCCTCTTCTCTATAAAAAAAAAACACCGGCAGAATGTGCTAATTGCACCATTGCCATATTTATATATTCCTGAAGAAAAATGAAAGTAAAAAAAAACTGCCGGGGTTTTTGGCGGGAACTCGAGAATTAAGGGTTGAGTTTTTATTTGATTATTGTAAAAAAAAATATGTATTGTGTGTTTTGTGTTTTAATAGTGATAGTTTATTAAACTTCTAAGTGCCTAGTGTTTGTGCATAGTAATCAAATAAAAGTATAACGTTTTTCGTACGTTTTCAAGGAGCCCTCTTCTGTCATCAGTAAAACCAATGTCACTTTATTGAGCGACTATTGACTTTCAACGTTACTAAACATTAAACTTGAACGAGATGCGTTTTGATTTGAAATTGTTAATTACGAGGAAAATTCAACACTGGCTAACTATACCATCAGCCCATGTCTCTCCACTGCCTCTCCCAAGACCACCACAAACAATCTTCGGCTGTTTTCAGTCAATCTTAAAAAGGGGAGAGTGTACACTGCAATCCAACAGCAGCTGGACGCACTCGATTGGCCTCGTGTACTCTGGTGTACTCTCTCACAGAAGACTACCTTGAAATGTACTGAATTTCCCATTTTATTCTATTCCCTAATGTACGTACGTGTTTCGGTAGTGAGTGAGATATGCGAGAGCCCATTCCCATCCCATCCTAATCTATCTCTCCCCATTTTCCCAACCCTTTCCCCAAATCCTCCACGGCAGCGTATCCGGGCGCGTGCGAACCCCCTTGACATTTTGTTGTCATTCTGGACTGATGTCGGATGTCCATGGACCACAGTATTCACTTACCATCAGCTGGACTATATGTCCGTCTGTTGCTTTCTTCCTATTAAAAAAAACCTACCACCGGCAAACTTATCAAGTTGTCGGTCCACATGGCCAAAAACAGGAAATGGCTACGACATATAAAAATGATGTCTTTTTACTTACCACATTAAATACTAAAGTTCACTTCATAAAATGAACACAATTAAACACAATATAATATAATAATATTCAATGTGTCTGTCTGTAGACACGATAGCGTACTAAGCGGGTAGGCACATGATCCGTTCATACGCGTGAATGGAGTCGGGATCGGACATAGCGATGAGCGGAGCGGAAAGGATAATGGATGTCTATAATCTTACGTTTCAATGAGATCCCATCCAACCTCATCAATTGGGCTTATTGTTATTTGGACTCATTTAAATCCGATTATTTATCTGTCCACTATAAATGGGATTAATAAGAACGAGGAGAGCTCTGAAAGTTCTGTATTTGATTTATTTTCTGTAAATATCTTTTCTTTCTTAAGTCACGAATATAACACAATTAAATAGAAAAAAAATGTTCTCGCGTTTAGAAAATGTAGTTCAAAGTGACACTCAGTAAAAATTTTTTCATTTTTCTTTAAATATTTAAAGAATAAATATATTTATGTTGCCTACTTCTTGGCCGTAAACCTAGAAGGTTTGTGCGGGCACTGCACATTCATATATACAGTTAATTAGTGAAATATGAATGAATCCATGGTATTTTTAATGATGATTACAATTCACGTAACACATCAGTCACAATAAGGGGTCATCCATAAATTACGTCACACGTTAAGGGGGAGGGAGGGGGTCAACAAAGTGTGACATCGTGTGACAAGGGGGGGGGGAGGGGACGAGTCATAAGCTTCGTGACGTCACATGTATAAATCTAAAGTATTAAAACTAAACTTCAACTCTAACGAAAAACTTTAAAATTAACTTTAACTCTACCAATATTATAATAAGGTTGTTTTAATTTAATAATTTCTAAATTTAAAATATGTGACGTCACACCAGGGGCGGGGGGGGTCATACAAATGTGACCACCTGTGACAAGAACGGGGGGGGGGGGGGGGATTCCAAAAATAATGAAATTCGTGTGGCGTAATTTATGGATGGCTCCTAATGAAGATGAAGCCACCAATCGTATAGAGAAGTCGTTTCCTCACGGTCGTCGTCGATAGAGGCCGCTCCAGCGTTACATCATAATTTATTATTTATTAAGAGTATGACTATGTATTAACTGTATGTATTATATTATTATATGCGTACAAAACCGCTACGTCTATCGCTGCGCTCAAGCGATATGTGCTAAGCTTTAATTTAGGGGTTGTGAGCGCAGGGTGGTCACTGGCGCATGCAACAGGTAACAAGGCAGCCATGGAGTCGCCTTGTTGACATTTTATTTATCTATTCACACAAATCACAAAATAAAATTGTTATTATTTCTTGTTTATTTATTTATTCAGAAATCATACAGTCACTTATTAACAATGTAACAATCAGATTCCCTAACCGACTTTGAGATTACATTAGTACCTACCCCAAAAAACTAATAATTTAATGCAGTGTTTCCCAACCTTTTTCACCAGCAGCAAACTTTTTTATGTCGATAATATCCAAATATCAGAAATTACAGACCAAAAGAAGATGCAAATAACACACATCTATCTATCTATCTATATATATGCTATCGACTTTGTTGTAACTCGCCACTAGATGGCGCTGCAGCACATCAACTTCTATACTGTTCAACCGATCGCCGTAACAATTGGTATGCATAGATATTTGAGCACGGAGAATATTTTCGAGCTATCGATTTTGTTGTAACTCGCCACTAGATGGCGCTGCAGCACATCAACTTCTATACCGTTTAATCGATCGCAAAAATCATATCGACGGCAAAACAGAATAATTTGTGATTTTATATACTGAGGTGAATAAATATACACAGGCAGGATGACGTCTGCCGGGTTTTGCTGGTATTTTATATAACATAATATACTCGTATATTTATTAACTTCATTGGATCTAACTTCCAATAAATATACCTCAAAGAATCCGAACTTCGAAAGTCGTAATCTGTCTAGTATGTAGATTTCTACAAAATTTACCAAAAATGCTAAAGTAATGTACCTATGATCTATGATTCCAAAACAACATTAATATTGATTCGAGAAAGATTTCTCTTTTTGCGAACTTCCAAATTCAGTCAAAAATCGTTAAAACAAGTTTTTTATTTAAATATGTATTTTTACATTAGCACACGCCTATTACATCTATGTAGAATAAAACATAGTGTATGTTACACTAGTATATTCTTCCTACCCATTCTTCAAATTTCTTTTCCAACTCTTTCACAGTGCAGGCTGCTAGGCTTTGGAACTCCTTACCAGTTGACATTAGACGTGCTCAGTCGCTGCCTAGTTTTAAAAGGCAAATTAGAAATCATTATTCCATTAGTTAGTTCCTTTGGATTTCTACTTTCTTTCTTTACCTAATGATTTCCTCTCGCTACGTTTTTGTTTCTAACCTGTTCTATTTCGTCCCTTGGAGACTTTCAATTCCCTCCTATTTTTCTTTAATCTTATTTACGAACTGATATTGTGTGCAGTGTACATGTAGATATATATGTATGTATTTATATATTATTAAGTTATTTATTATTATATGTATTTATTATACTATATTTATTGTCGATGAGTATATATTTAACATGATCCATCTGTGGATTTCGGTTCTTTTGCACTACCTATATCCCTTTTATTTTTCTCTATCCTAAGGTTGCTTGGAAGAGATCGCCTCAGCGATAAGGTCGCCTATTGTATTCTGTCATTTATTATTTGTGCACATGTAATAACTATTGTATGCAATAAAGAGTATTTATTTATTATATAAAGATTTATAGTATATCTACTAGTATCTTCACCAATGCTTTTAGCAACTACCACTGGACAAGGGCTTCCTCAGGCACATTGTCATGTGAATGAGGTATGTATGACCTGAAAACGACAACGCTGGGCAACGATGCGGCTTTGTTAGTCGCCTTTTATGGCACCCCCGGGATCACGCAGTCATCTCTGTTTGTTTGTTTGTTTAAACAAGAAACCATTCATAATTGTTTTGCATGAAGAAATATTAGCCCATTGCGTAGGAGGTAGGATGCGTTTTATCCATATCCGGGATCTGCTATAAAATTCATGCGAATGTTTCAAAAGAAAAGTAATTTTTTTTTTTTAAATAAATCATAATTATACAATTGATGACTTTTGACGTTTAATTTTGACGATTATTATCAAATTATCCCTCGGAATGTTCCATGCCTTTCTCCAAATCCATTCCTAAGTAAATCTCCAAAGGTATACAGCGCATCCGGCCGCGTGGCAACGTTTGTCATTTTAGACTGATGTTGGCATGTATCGCGGATGTCCATACGCGACAATGACCACATACTATCAGATCGACTGTCTATACATATGAAACTGTCTTTGTAAAAAAATATTTTTGTAAATAGATAAAACTCTTCATTGCATACTAAAATAAAACAAGACAAGAATACGTTGTAGGTAGGTACACATGAAATTTAAATGCGACTCACGAAATTTTATATTCTAAATCGTGTCTGAACGCGTTTACTGCGAGTCCAGGATGGAACACGACTACCAGTGACCACGGCTGGTGTAACCCGTGCCGAAAGGTGGAGTAGGAATAAAAGGTACACAAATACCTTTATTATACGCGTTCAAAATGCGAAGGTTATGTATGAAGTTATGTATGATGCATAAAATGTTTTTATAATTAATGCAGTACGAAGTCCTTTCCACGGCATTTCTGTTATTGTAACCTAATCTTCGGCTGAGTGCTCCCTCTGATGTATTTATACTATAACCTCGCTGAAAGAGAGAAAATATGAAAAGAAATGTCACTCGATTAATTTAGCACTTAATAAATGGATTACATAAACTTATATTGCAACACGCCTTGGTCGCGTGCTATCGATCGGGTTTAAAATGGGCCGACCGCATCTCTTGGGTGTCCTAAAGGCGACTAAGGGACTGAAGGGACTATAAAGCGGCTACGACAAGCCCTGAGGAACTACAACACCGCTACAAGAGTGGACTCGCCAACCCGCCTGGCTAGCCTTACGTGGCTAGGTCATATACCCGTCGTCAGGAACACAGAGTCCAACAGTGCACGATAAAAAAAGTTAATTACGCTACGGTATCAACAGAAAATGGCGAAATCCTCCATCCGACCGCCACATTCCGTGGGCATACTTTATTTACACGAATATATATGCAATTTATTTTTGAACTAACGCATCAAGTAGTCTCGCCTGGCCGCCATTTTAATAAAATAACAATCTAAAATCGACCGGTATCGTATAATTTCGTAATAATTCAACATATTATAGTCGAGTTCGCTTTCGTTCAAAAATCAACTTTCTGTGAAAGTAAAACCTGCTTTGTGAAAACGAAGGTCGTCTCATATGGTTCCAATATATGCATATTTAACGCTAGTAACAGCTCCCGGCTTCGCTCATGTTAGCTTAGAAAGCATAATGGAACATTTGGCACATTGTCTTGTGTATGAGGAATGTATGACCTTAAAATGGCACATTGGTCAAGCGGGTTGGCGATTCCACTGTTTTAGAGCTCCTCTGCGTTTGCACGTGCACGTGCAATGTGCATGTGCACGTGCAATGTGCACGACGGAAGCCCATGTCCAACAGTGGATATTGAAAGGGCTGGTTGCATCGCATTTCATCACTTAACCAACAATCCCAAAGTTCTCAAAAAAACTCTTACGCAATAGACCATACGATACACCTTCAATTATCGTATCCCATGAGTATAATCGTGAAGATATGCGTTATGCAACATATTCAACGCGGTCTGGGTGGCATCTGTCATTGTTACGTCATTTGATAGTAGGGTGGCCACGATTTAAAAGATATTTGGATTTTGTTATAGAACAAAAAGGCGGCAGACGAGCATACAGTCCACCCGATGGTAAGTAGATACTGTCGCCAATAGATATCCGCGATACATGCCAACATTAGTCCAAAATGACAAACGTTGGCACGCCCCCGGATGCGCTGCTTACCTTTGGAGACATAGGAATGGAAAGGGATGGGAAAATGGGGGGGATAGGATGGGAATGGGCTCTGACACATCTCACTCACTTCTGAAACACGTACGTACATTAAGGAAATAAGATAAAGTGGGAAATGCAGTACATTTTATGGTAGTCTTCTATGAGAGAGGGGTAACGTGGCCAGTCGAGTGCTCCCAGCGGCTGTTGGATTGCAGCGTGCGGTTATATTATATTTACATAAAACAAGACGAAATTGGGGAATTTTTACCGTATTTATTTCTATAAAAAAAAATATGTTGATAGGGATGTTATGTCGTTGTCTTGTACAGGTTCTAACTACATTAAAATTTATTTGCGATAACACAGATGTACAATCAATAATGTATGTTTGAGACATTGCAAACTTTTGATTTTAAAGTGGCTAAGGCGTTTATTATAACCAATAATCTCATATTTAACACCTTCGACAAAAGACTCCTTTTAAAAAATCTGACTTCTGAAGACATGAATGCTAGCACAACAGAAGATTGTGAAATTATTTTGTGATATCAAAGTCGTACTAAAGTTTTACTGGAGTGTAGTAGGCACGTCTTTACAGATCAAGAAATAGATAGCAATCTTACGAATGAAATTGTTATCTTGCGGCTAGCCTATAACTAAAGATTTTGGCATCCTCCTGGAATTAACAACATATATCTATAGGCGACGGTGACCACTTACCATCCTGTGGACCGCCAAAGCCTTTGGAAGATAGAATGAAAGAAACATAATTATTTTATTGACATCTACACATGAAATTAAATGAAAAGGCAATTAGGAAACAACAAGAATATTAATTATTGTATCAATCGGTACCAACTCAGCATGTTGCAGCTTTAACTGCGACGCTGATTTTCCGTGCCATTTTTACATCAAACCTTGCCTAAGCTCAATGAGGAAAGATGTAGGAGATAAATTTACATAAAAAAATACATGCATGTAAATATAAAATACGACAACAAAATTAATTAAAAAATATATGAATAAGTTTATATATTATTTCATTCATGAATAATAATACTAATTAATGAATATATATACAATATGTTTTTTAAGTTATTTTTATGTTTATCACTTGTTTACGCACACTAAAACAATGTATATTTGTACGAACACAATCACTACTAAGCGTAAGCGGTCTTCGTGAGATGAAAGAACTATACTACATCTCATCGCAACGCAGTCCTACAGTCTCCAAACTCACAGTCACTCGAGATATTTTCTCGCAGTGAAAGTACGCGCTCGCCGCCGCGCCCTGCGGCCTTGCCTCTGACCGCCAGGGGAAAGTTCATTCGATTGCAATATGTTTACTACTTCAGTGGAATGAATCTTCATGGGAAATACTACATAGTTTGTTACAATAAATGTAGATGGCTTGTTTATTATAAGGTCGATACACCGTTACGATAAATAGATAGTTGTGTTAAAAAGCTACACATTTTTCCTAAAGCTTCTCGAATGGAGATCACGTATCGGATCAAAATGGCGTATTAATTCAGTCCACGTGGTTGAAATGTGTCCCACGCTACGTTTCCTGGTACGTGGTCAAAGTCAAAGTCAAATGATTTATAGCATAGTTTTAACACATGAGTACAGAGTGCAAGCTTCATACAAACCCGGCGTGAATGCTTAGCGATAGGTTCACCAACGCGCTGTGAGGGGACTAATCTATGGGATTAACTATGAATTCTTTTACTTATTTATTTTAATTTATTTTGAATTATTTTATTATTATTAAATAAATGTATTGAACAACAGAAATCTAATAGAAAAGTTTAGTTATATTTGGTTGTGTAATAAATTCCCGTGTTGTTTTTTTTGGTTATAAGATTTATTTATTTATGGTTAGCGATGGTCTTGAAGGCACAGCCCATCTTTTCGGCCAACTCTCGTGTTGTTTAACTACTATCTTCCTTTAGAAACGTGTTGAGACGATCTTCGTCGAAGTCGGAATGTCGGCCGGAGCGAGATGCGTCGCCAAGGTCGAAATTGACATTTTTGAACTTGGCAAATCAATCTTGAGCGGTCCTCGGAGCTATAGCATCTACTCCATACACATCACAAATGTCGCGAGCTGCTTCCGTATAGCTTTTTGACCACGACGAAAGTCGAAATAGAGCAGACGTCGAAAATGATTTTTTTTTGCCTCCTGAAACTTCCGTGTCAAAACCCTGAAAATTGATTAAAATTAATTAATTCGAAATTTTGAAGCAGAAAGGTTTGTATAGCAAGAAAAATACTTGCAAATGCATATATAGGTAGGTATACTTTACCTAACAAAACAAATTGCGAGAAAAAATAAAATACAAAAAACGCGGGAATTTATTACATAACTTATTATATAAAAAAATCTGAACAATACGATAAATATGAGACTTTTTTAAATTATTCTAATGACATAATTAAATATATTAAAAGCACTGTACGGTTTGGATATCTTGTAATTCCACGGGAAATATTATATGTAAATTTTGTAACTTTTTTTTAACAAATTTCGTTAATACATTGTTTGATCTTGATACGCAAATTGTTAATATTGATAATGCTTATTGAAAAAGAATACATGTTTGTACTTTTTGAGATGTCATACGAGTGTTTCCCGATAAAATATTTAAAGAAACTATTATATTAGACTAAGAATTTATCACACCATTAAAACGAGTAATATTAAACATTTAAAAAAACAAAAATTTTTAAGAAATAATTGTTCAAAGTAATTTGTAATTTAATTGTAATTGTTATATTGGACTGATTAATTAATATTTTCTTAGGTTTTCGCGATTACTGTACATAGCAATTAAACAACTTTAACGGTTTAAATCGCGTATATTTGACATTATTTATATCCCGACGTTTCGAACACTTTGCAGTGGACGTGGTCACCCCGTGAGTTGTTTAATTGCTATGTACTGATTAATTAAGCTCAGAATTCATAAAATTTATTTTTATCTTTGCGTGTAAGCCCTACCCAAAGTGAGTATAAATATGCGGCGCCTCAAAAGAGCTGTCGCTCTGTACGGATATTTACTCATGCGGTTATAGATTTCAAAAGATGTTGAGAAAGCATAGGTACGTCACTATTATTTCCCGTGGAGACGTATAGTCCCGGAATGAACTAAATGCGCGCGCGGTGTGAGGTGTGGGGACACGAGCACACCCAGCCGTCTCGCCGCACTTGTGCCGGCTAGTTAAGTGATGCGCTTGCTCGCTTTCTATTGTTTCTCTTGCGTCGTCGATATAACACGCGTTCGGTGTTCCTTTTAGTACTTTTAAGTTATTTTTTATTATTATTAATAATGTAATGCTTAGTAGATTTTTGTTGTTATAATATTGTTCTTTTTTTATATTTCTCTCAATTAGTAATTTTTGTATTTTGTTCTTGTTTTTTTTAGTTTTTTAGTAACTTTATTACTCAAAACTAAACATCAAATATCTGTTTAAAACTAAAAATGATGTATACCTACTTACTATATTATCTAATGTGTGATAAATAATAAATAAATAAATAATAAATAAATAAATAATGAAAGTAAATAAAAATGGTAAAAAAAAGTCATGTTTTTCATAATTATTTGTTTTACTTTTGACCGTGACATTTAAATTAAAAATATCGACTTTTACCGATATCGATATACCTATCTTTCACTAAGATCATTGTAGTACAACACTAAAAACAAGTGACATAAAACGGTCACATTCCTTCCGCGCGCATTCAACTCGTTCCGGGACAGTATATTGTTATAAAGTCTCGAATATTATGTATTCGAGATCTTCATTCGAGGACACGTTTCCACCATCGGTTATTGTTCCTGCGGCTTATATGATCTACCCACAGCCACTTCAGTTTGCTGATCTTTTGAGCTATGTCGGCAACTCAGTTCTTCTTCGTTACGAGCATAGCGTTTTGCATCGCTTTTCGAGCGACTTTGAATTTGTGAATCAGGCCTACCGTTAGAAAACACTTTTTTATTTATTTATAGAAACAGGCGGAAGACGAGCATACAGTCCACCCGATGATAAGTGGATACTGTCGTCCATAGACATCCGCGATACATGTCAACATCAGTCCAGAATGACAAACGTTGGCACGCCCCCAGATACGCTGCCTATCTTTGCAGATTAAGGAGTGAATTTTGAGAAGGGGTTGGAAAAATTGGGAGGATAGGATGGGATGGGAATGGGCTCGGGAATATCTCACTCACTACCGAAACATGTACGTACATTGGGGAAATACGATAAAGTAGGAAATGTGGTACATTTCAAGGTAATCTTCTGTGAGCCAGACGAGTGCGCCCAGCGGCTGTGGGTATGCAGCATGCACTCTCCCTCTCCTAAATAGGACCACACGTTCCGTTTTGAAAGAGACCATACCGTTTTCAGGTGATCAGTCCCTTTGTCCCCAACTTAATCTTCTTGATGCCAGAATGTCCCGTTTTCACAAGGAAGCAAGCGGCTACAATTATTTTAAAGAAAAGGTGGAATGAAACAAATTCTTTCGACGGCATGGCGGACGGCAGCGTATCAGTTTGAAGTGTGTTCGATGACGGCAGCGCGGTGGCACCGTACGGTGGCGTATCTAAAAAAATATAATTAGTAAGCCCATTATTTTTATCTTTCGACATATTTTTAACATTTAATACTGTGACGACAACCACGTGTTTTTAATATACATTTATTTACCTATGAATTTATAGGTGTCCCGTTTTGTGGTGACATTTAAAGTCACATCTATATCTATATCTTCTATACATATAATAATAATAAAAATATAATAAAAATGTAACTGATCGCTGTCTGTACATGGAACATATATGAGAAAAACTATTATTGCGGGGCCTTTATCAACGCAATAGAACCCAAAACAATGATTGTTAGAGATTTTGTCTGTTTATCTGTTTTCTCTGTGGGTTTGTGAGCGCTATTCTTAAAAACGGCTTAACCGATTTGAGTGCGGTTTTCACTAATGTATTGTGGTAGGCTTCACTTAAAATTTAGTGTTTGTTTTATTTCGATCAGTTCATAAATAAAAAAGTTATATCAATTTTAAGACGATGTTTATAAACTAATAAAGTCCACGCGGACAAAGTCGCTGGCAACAGCTATTAGTCATAAATGCGCAGGACAGGAATCTGAACACTTTCGGCTTGAAACACTTGATAATGTTACGCATTTTTTCAAATACTGCCCAACCGAGTTGAATGAGTCTGTCGGGTTTAATCAAAAGAACTAATTACCATACCATAATCAGCCTATGTCTCTTCACTGCTGGATATAGGCATCTCCCTATCACACACAATCTTTGACTCTCCTTATCCAGCTCACGTAGTAATCGGACTCACGAATGAAACCGCACAAAATGCTAGTGTAGAATTACATAAAAATAAAACAGTAATTACGTAAAATATGTCTGTACCTATTTAGGTTACGCAAATTCACTACAAAAAATTTCTCTCGTAAGACAACAAGTCATGACTATATTTTATTTTGTATTATGCTGCGTTTGTTTAACACGTAACGCACGATTTTTCTCTTGTGACGTAATTACAGAATGACCCGTTAATATTTGACAGTTACGTCACAAGTGAGTCAGTATTGTTCCGGGCCGAGAGTCCAGTTGACACTCAAATAAACCAGCAAATTAAAGAAAAAATAGGTTATTCAATAATAGGTGTTCAAAATTATTTTTTAAACTATTAATTATTAATTGATAGTTGGAAAAATAATTTTGATACTTGCTAATTTTAACATTTTTCTAGGCGAAGTCAGACATATCGACGTCGGTTCTACCTTCCGGTGTTTAGTCTCCAAAATATGCGTCAAGTATGTCATCCCAGTTTTGCAGCCGAACCTCTCTCCGTACTTTTATCAACAATGTGAGGTACTGCTAAAAGTTGGTGTTAAAGACTCCTTTAATTCGGTTAATAGGGACACCCTGTTAAACGAAGTCAAAAATAACACACCATTAAAATTTTCCACTACCTCCTACAATGTTACCGAAACCCTTCTAACCTCATGCACAAATGCCATGAACTTATCATCTGCCACCGGCTGCCAACAGAGTCCAAGCTCAGACCAGCCATTTGCAGCATGGAAATTAATCCAATAATCCAAAATTTGAATAACAAAATTCAACGTATGGTACTCGTATCTAGACGACGATACCATAAGAGGCAAAGCAAATTCGGTTCTTTGAGATCTAGATAAAATTATACAAAAAATCCATATCATCGATTTAGATCTAAATGGAAATAAATATAAACTGTAATTATGCGTCATTCAAAATTGAAATAATACATACATTTAACCGAAGAATTCGCTTAGCCTCCCGGGTTCTCCTACAAATGACTCGTACACTTCATACAAGACGAAATTTCTAAATGTATTGATCACTCGTATTAATTTTCATTCGACCATCTCCTGCACAGCCCGGGAACATCAAAATCTAACTGCCGACATAGATAATTTAGTTAAAATTCATTCAGAAAAAATATAAATATTAAACAAGCGAAGAGTCTTGGCTGCAATCATGCCTTCCTATACGCTACGGCGGGTTAAGGATACGCAGAATTCCTAGTGTCCTCTATCCATAGCACGTTGAAACTCACCGAAAATATTTTAAGACCTCCATCGGCAAACCGTGAGGTTTTGAGCCTGGGTGAGGCCAGGCATGCTTGGAAAATGGTATTTCCGGACGAACGCCCTCATCCCGAAATTCAGAGGAGCTGGGACGATTTAGCTTGCAGAAAATATTCGAATCCTTGCCAGACAGAATTGCGCGCAAAAGGAGGCTTCAGGTTATTCCCTCAGCAAACATGCGGATCCCAATTTCTACTCTACCATTACAAACAAAGCTAACCCGCCTTAGTGAGATAAAAGAACTATACCTACGTAAATTCAGCTTATGTTTATCAATTGAATTTGAATATCATAGAAGTGTGACCATCTTGTGGACAGTCTGCCCTTTTATTATACTTAAAAAATACATACAAAAATATCAGAGGACAAAAGAAATCAACTAACACTTTCTAAAAATTAACATTTCCCATAAACGCAACAAAGCGTTTGTCAATATAATAATTTCCCGCGAAACGCCATATTGTAAAATAACAATGGCGTAATGGCGCCAAAATATTAACCTTTTAAGGCGTAGAAAGCAATGGGCACGTCCTTTACTGCCGAGATGACACTTTCGTTTCTTTTTTAGAGATCCGTACGAATGTGCAAAACCAGTAAAAAACGTAATTAAAGGGAGCTAAGGAATCGTTTAAAATTAGCGTTTTTAACGGATCTCTAATCGCTAAAAGGAAACTTTGTATATTGAATGTTTGATTTTGTTTTGTGCTCATTATATAAGCTTTAAAACATGATTAATACGCCACCCTGGCTAAGCTGACGAGTATATCTTTAAGGTTTGTAGTAGCCGCTTCGTTATTCCTTAGTCGCCGTGTGGGCTGTGGTCGGCTTCAAAATAGTATCACCACACCTTTTCCGACGGTGTCCTAATAAAGCATATAACATAATGTAAGTAAGCCATTCTTATTAATAAATCTTACAATTTTTGTCTTTCATTTTAAAGATTAATAATAAATTTAAATTCAATTAATTTATTTTGCGAAAACATAGGGTAGGTACTTAATCAAAATATGGTGTTACAATAAATACATTTGTCCCGTTATGTTTTGCCTCAACAGGCATTTTTACATTTGTAAGCCAACAGCGAATAATTAAGATTTATATGTCCTAACAGGTCAGATGAACTGAAACAATTACTTTTAATCTATTGGTCGCTTGGTCGCGGATCAGGACGACATAACATCTGCAACTGCTGATTCTAAAATTATCACTAAAATTTAATAAAAATTAACACAATAATGAAGATTTTGGATAAATTATGGGTCAGTACCTCGTCAATCAATAAATATGTTAGCTGTTCCCCGCCTAAGGAGAGAAGTTATAGTAACATTTTTAAGCAAAGCAAAGAGAATAAACAATGGTTATTAGGTATTTTTGATTTATTCAAAACTGGCAAGTTTCCAGCTTGATTTTAATTGATGAAAAACTTTAACCTTTATTTTTTGCATTTTTATCAACTCATCAGGAAACGCATTTGTGTCCTTTTTTTTTGTTAATAACTAATACAAGAACTTTAGATGTCCGATTAACGCTGCCCGCTTTTAGAAATAGCGCACATATGCGTTTCATGATGCAATAAAAATGCAAAAGAATAGATAATATTATTCTTGTGTTTTCCACATCTCCCGACCAAAGGTTGCCTGGAAGAGATAGCTTTTGGGATAAGGCCCTACCTTTTTTAACCTATTTATATAATCCTTTTGATGTGCAATAATTGTTTACCATAGCAGCAACTATAATAACTGGTGTCTTAAGCGCGAAACCTTCGCTATCTGGTCAGACTCTCGCTTGACACTGTTTTATTGTTAATTGCCGTGTCACTGGCACACTTCCCTTCTGACTCACATCCTTGTCGGGTAAGGAATTACATAAAATTCTCTACACATTATCGTGGTGAAATCTATTATTTACCCGTATCCTGGTAATCAACGTTCTACCAGTTACGACGTACGGTACTGAAATTTGGCCTCTGATGATGGGCCTGTTCCATAGGCTCAAGGTCACTCAACAGGTTATGGAGAGCTATATGCTCGGAATTTCTTTGCAGGATATAGATTCGAAACGAAGGAATTAGGCAAAGAAGTGAAGTCACCGACATAGCTCACATATTTGCAGCAGGATAGATAATCGATAAGACGAGTGCTCGAGTGGAGGCCACGTACCGAGAAGCGCAGCGCCCTGCGGCCACGTGGAACAAAGAGCTGAAGAAGTTCGCCAGTGGTATTTGTATTAGAACAGCCGAAGATCGCATGTGGTGGCGAACATTAGGAGAGGCCTACATTCAACAGCGGAGGAACATAGCCTGACGGTAGTGTATGGTATTCTGGTGGTAAGTCAATTTATTAAACTGATAATTGACAATTATCTGAGATGAGAACCTTAAAGAAACGCAAACGCTTTACCTTCCAATCCAAATGCTTTTTATTTCTTTATTTGCACATCATTCCATAATGATAGCTACGCACAAAACGTGGATTTAAGGCCATTATAAGTTATAACTACCAGTCAACTGCCGGATTATACGGAAAAAGGATCGCCGGCGCAGTTTTGAATTAGAGAATAGAAAACACAAAAAATAATGTAGATAAAATATTATTTTCCTATTTTTAGTGCATTTTAACATTATATTAGGTATATTTTAACTATTAAAATTATTTGTTTATTCCCGATTTCTATTTATTATACGGGCCACTTATGACCCGCGGCGCGGTATATAACATGGCGGAGCTAGAGGCTTGTCTTACGAAGATTGATGATGCCCTAAAGAATGCACGAGTGCATGGTCAATTAAAGAACGAATTATAAAACAGGATTAATAAATTGATTTAACGAGAGGAAGCGACTCAATTAAACCAACTTTCCAGGAAGCTCTTAACTGCAATCTTGATGGAGTCCGCATTGAAGATTTCAAATGTACCTACTGCGCTTCTGGGATACTTAGTTCAGCGCGGCTTGACTTTTAGAATCTTTCTTTATGTAACTTTCGCGTGCCATCCTCTCCTATCCCTCCACACTTTCCTAATCCTTTCCTCCGAAGGCAGGCGGCGCATTCGGGGGCGTGTCAACGTTTGTCATTCTGGACTGAATATTCACTGGCCCTCGGGTGGAATCTATGCTCGACTACCACTTACTTTCCATAAAAAAAGAGGTAACAAATCTGCACCTACATATAATAAAACTGTAGAACCAGCGTGTCTGTACATTGAATATATTTACCAAAAACTGATTGGGGGCGATGAAGGAACAGTATCAGAAGACAAATAGACGATTTTGAAAATTTTTGTCTGTCTGTCTGTCTGTTCTAACACGCTAATCTCCGTAACTACTGAACGGATTTTCATGAGGTTTCCACAGGTTAATTAAGCTTAGCTTGGCGCTTTGAATAGGCTTTGTTTCATAGAAAACGATTAGCGGGAAGAAAATATATCCCAATTTAGATTTTAACAACGAAGTCGCCGGCACAGCTAGTGCTTAATAAAAATCTTATGTTGTGACATCTGTTTATACTTAATCACAAAGATTTTAATTGTTGCTTAATAATGAACGTACCCACTATATGACGCATGACTGCTAAAAGTGTTATTATTTAAATAACAATCGTAATAAATAACAGAAATCATTTTTAACAATTTCAATATGTATTATGTGATTCAATCACAAACCTACACAATCAATAAATACAAAAAAACAATAACAAGATAAGCGGCGGTCAAACTATATTTTACTTTTTATTTTTTTTTTTATTTAAAGCTTTTAAACGTTAGATAACCGGTAATTTTAAACCGGCTTCTAAACTTAAATCAGTAAATTACAACAGATCGCATTTCATCATAAAAACATGACCTCTATAACTGTTCAAAGTAATGCACAATGTGTTGTTTGCATAAAGCCATTATGCACTTAACATTATATTTTCTACAATAAAAAACCTCATTCACATCTAAATGTCTTCTTAATTTGAATCACCTGTCCGCCCATTCCAAATTCAAACCACTGTCACTTTCATAAGCTTTCAACCATAGATTATGCAAATTCCCTCCAAATTCTTCATATATCCGCCACGCCTTCAATAACAAATAAAGTGAAAGATGATTATTAAATATTCTGCTAAAAATCTACCATGGAATACATACTCAAATAATTATAATTAAAGTTCATTTCCGACTGACCGCTAAAGATGACGCTATTGACTTAAAGTTGAATAAAAACAAATTTTCTTGTCAATACGTTCGGAACCAGACTTTATTTATTACATCTTTAAGTCGAAAATAATATATTTTATGTCGAGAGAACGTCTTACAGGTTTTAAGTCTACACACACCATATGGGAAATGACACCCCACTTTCTTTAAACTCGATCTTAAACAGTCAGTACCAATCCTGGTATCTTGAACTTTGCACGTGGAAATGGACTTATAGAGAGTGGTGTCTTTGCCACGGGTGTAAATTAAAAAGGAACAAAAAGCGCGGGAAGTGTGGCATTTGTGGGTTTTTTTTTGGACTTTTTGGTGTTGTGTGCGGCCTGCAAAGATTTTTCTTGGATATTTTTTTGTTTAACCGGAAAGATGGTAAGAGGATTTTTATTTATTTTTTGGTTTTATATAATTATTTTGTGTGTTAAATGTATACATACTTAAACAAATTTTAACGTGGATAGCTGTCACCGATAAATCATTCTCTAATTGGGGATAACATTTTTGTGTAAGTAGTTTATACATTTCTATTCGTATATTAATTTGAAGCGCGCATCTGCTAATGAAGCGTTAGAAATAAGAAATTATAATTAATTAATAAAGTAATGTTGCAAAGACGTCTTTTTAAAAAGATTATCCCGTTACTCTGAAACCTGGCTAGAAATGATATTAATGTTAATTATCTATAAGTGAATAACAAAAAAAACATCTCATTTTGTTCAGATAATCCGCAATAGAACACCATTGAAACATTACACTAAGAATTAGTTTTTCTTCAATCTTATTTATAGCTTATTTTATAGCAATCTTATTTTATACCATATCTTATTAGATTTCTATAAAATATTATTGTTTGTTATTCCAATGACAATATAACCAGCCGGTCTTATTGGTATACATTATAAAGGCTAGTTGCGACTTATTAACTAAGTATAATTAAGATTTTTAAAACGAAATTTCGTTGGACTAAGATTCTGTTTAATATTTTTTATCATAAAAATACATCTGTATACACTGACACAAACTTCTAGACCATGCAATCCATGTACAACAATGAACTAGTATTGTTCAGAGTTCAATAGAATGGTAAAAAAAAACACCCGTAGGCTGTGGAACGAACTGCTCGAGAGATCTTTCGATGACGCTACCATGTGGGGTTCTTCAAGAAAGCTATCGATAGGATTTTGCAAGGTCGGCGGCGTGACTCCGTACTCCCGGTGTTGCAGGTGTAACCACGGGCAACGGTAACCACTTACCATCACGTGGGCCGTTTGCTCATCCTCCTCCTTTTGCTATAAAAAAAATATAATGCGGATAGATCAAAAGTAACAGTGAACGATTCTCAAGAAATTTTCATTTGCCTCTTAACTGTTATTTTTATATGTAAAGAAATATGATAATGTTAATTATTCGTGAAAGTTAACTGCTTTAAATACAGTTCAAGTATTTAGGTCTAATTAACATGTCTCATTTTAAACACTAATTAGGTTCTCTCTTTGTTTTTTTTTTTTTATTTTCACTCGGCCAGGACGACACGAAAGTTTCGTCCAATATTTCGGTAGATAAAACGTTTACTACGATATATCGGCCCCAAACGAAGTTCATTTCACAATTGAAACTACTCCGTACGCACGAGGCAACGATCGAAATATAGATTTTGACAAGAGATCTACTTGGGATATCAAATGTATAATTTCACAATAACAACAGCTCATTCAAAATGGGAGATATAGAGCATCGAACGAAGGGTGGACTTTAATGCAAAGAAAGCAATTGTAATTTATAAGAAATTTATGTTAAAAATTATCTTTTTCTGGAACCATTTTGTCAGTAACTATGGTAACCATACCTTTCTATCGATGCAAGACTCACTTTCGAACCCAGTTCAAACTCACGGCCAGTACTACTGAGTTTCTACTCTGAAACCATGCCCTTACGGTATGTACTGCTGCAAATGGGCTTCTTGGTATACATTATCTCGTGCGTAAGGAATGTATGACTTTTTAATTGCGATCACTTGTGTGTGTGAAATAAAAATTTCTATCTATCTATCTATCTAAAACGCCACGCTGGCCAAGCCAGTCGGCTACTTGTTGTAGCCACTTTGTTATTCCTTACTCAAGGAAAGAAATGGGGTGGGGCTATTTTATAGATGGCTTGAGAACGAAATTAAGTACCGTTAAGTTAAAGTAAGGTACGCAACGAAATTCAACGTAATTGTCCTCGTCATTGCGTCGACGCGTCGACTTAAAAAATAATGAAGAACAAGAAACAATATAAAAACGCCATTAAATCCAAGGCTCTGAGAAAACGCAAGCTCACACAATTTAAAAGTAGTGTACCATAGACAAAAAGCAACGTTCGGAAGCCCCGTGAAGCGTCACATCCGATGATTTGGCGGGTAAATGGTTTCCGGCGTCCGCCATTGTTTATAGAAATGTCATTGCAGAGTCGAAGTTTTAATAAACGTAACAAATTTTACCAAATTTTGCAATGATATTGTTTTGTTGCAGTTATTTCAGTAAAAATAATATTATCCTGTGAATTATTATTGTATTGTAACACCGTTAAAAAAATATCGAAATATTTATTGAATTAAAGTTAGCTATCTTATCCATCCTAGCCACTCCCCCCAATTGTTAGCTATCCTATCCACCCTAGCCACTCCCCCCAATTGTTAGCTATCCTATCCACTCCTCTCAATTTTACCAACCCTTCTCCAAATCAATTCAATTTCCAAAGGTATGCAGCGCATCAGAGGGCGTGACAACGTTGTGCTTCTGATATCGGCATGTATCGCGGATGTCCATGGACGACAGTATCCACTTACCACCAGGGAGACTGTATGCTCGTCTGCCACCATCTTTATATAAAAAAAAACGAAATATGAATAACCCTTTCGGGTGAAGACAGTATGTCACTTCCATTATTAATTCGTGACGAAGAGTCAAAAAATTACGCATACGAAGAGTCCTGTAGCTCATAAAATTAGCTTGACTTGCGTAAACACTAGTACAAAACCGACAATAGTTGGATTAAATGAATCCTTAGGTAGACAGACCAATATTTAGGAAATGTTTAGGAATATTTAGGACCGATGACTTGATTGAAATAAGCCGGGAGAGGCTACATCTAACAACTAAACACTGAGGGCATAACCGTTGACTTAAAGTCTTGTGCAGTGTGTGATGAGAGCGTTAGATCGTGTATGGTAGGGGGGACAGGGGACAGGTCTGTATCCAGCAGTGAAGAGACATAGGTACGCTGATGGTACAACTGGTGACTAAAAGAAACTCTTGTGCACTGTGTATGTGGAGAGTGTAACATAAAAAAATGTACTCGTAGAATACATATTCGCAAATATAAGCAACTTTCTATTTTTAATTGCAAACTTTATCGTAAAAATAAATTAATGGCATACAAAATGGTCGTTGCGAGGTCTGTATCAATCGATTAATGAACGGATCGAATATGATTTATTAATTTAATTAAACCGTTTAACTGGATCTTGGAATCGAATTAGCTGTTACTTTCCGGAAGTTACAATGAATCGATTGTCTGTTAATCGCATTGAATGCTGTAGAAAATTTACTATATATACCAGCTGTGCCATTTCATCCAGTGGCTGTCGTGAAATGCGATTAAGAGATAATAAAGCGCTACCACAAGCCTTGAGGAAAGGTGACTTGCCGATTCGCTTGGCCGGCGTGCTGTTCTAACGCCATACATCACTCGTATGAAGAGGTGAAAAAGGCCTGGCGACTATACCTACTAGCTTTGTATTAAAAGATCTTGTTAAATCACTATATGGACAGACAGAGTGCACGTGGCATTCCCCATTGGCCACATTACCCCTCTCTCATAGGATACTACCTTGAAAGGTACTGCATTTCCCTCTTTATCCTATTTTTCCAATGTCACGTGTTTCCGGTAGTGAGCGAGATATTACAAGCCCATTACCGTACCATCCCACCCCTTCTCATTTTCCCAACCCTTTCTCCAAATCCATTTCTTAATCTGCGAATCTAGGCAGCGCGTTCGGAGGCATGCCTACGTTGTCATTCTGGACCGCTGTTGGCTGTATGCTCGTCTGTCGCCTAATTTATATAAAAAAATAGTCCTCACTGGCGCTGTCATCTGTCTTCTTAATATACCTTTAAGCTCTGTCGTACTTCACTCACTTCCGAAACATGTAAGAACATCGAGGGATTATAATGAAGTGGGAAATGCAGTACATTTAAAGGTAGTGTTCTGTGAGAGGAGGATAACGTGGCCACAGCGTCCAGCGGCTGTGGGATTGCAATGTTGTTCCATTTATATGAATCTATCACGTATTACACCATACCATGCCATCGGCCTCTTCTCATCTTGCTACTACCGGCATGTTTCTTCAAGTCGTCAGCCCACGTGACCAGCAAGTATTGAAAGATTTAATTATAAATCTAAGTATTGTAAGATTTTTTTTTTATTATAAATCTTAAAAATGAAACAAGACGCTATTAAACACTTCTTTATTTAAAGTTTCATATACTAATCTCAAGTTATCAACTTGTTCTTTCGCTGCACGGATATAATAATGGACTTGTCTGTGCATTGCTATAACAATAGCTATTGTGTCGGTATTGTGTGAGGTGTTATAATTTCTCACGACATGGGCAGGCCGATTTATAGTTAGCATTATGGGTCAACGAATGCTTCCTTTTCAATGTCAGTTTAATTTTAAAATTGACTGTGTACCGCGGACTGAGTCTTATAAACAGAGACTATCAAAGATACCATACCTGCACTGCATCATACTACCTGTACTAACTGGACATTATTTAATTGTTAAATACGAAGAGAACTCGTCACTGGCATTGAAGAAACTTGACAATATGCTAATGGAGAGGTACACTAGATCTGGAACTAGCGAATACTTCGTATTTAAATAAAAATAGGTTTAAGCTAAAATATGATGCATGGTGAAATTTATTTTAATATACGTTGGAAAATGATCGAGATAATAGCTATTTCAAATTTCAAACTATTCTTAATTAATAGGCCATATTTGAAAAATTAAACTTTTTTATGGACGAAGGCGGCAGACGAGCATATAGTCCACCTGATGGTAAGTGGATACTGTCGCCCATAGACAACCATGATACATGTCAACATTAGTCCAAAATGACAAACGTTGGCCCGACCCCGGATGTGCTGCCTACCTTTGAAGGTATAGGAATGGATTTGGAGAAAAGCTTGGGGAAATGGGGAGGGATAGGATGGGAATGGGCTCTGGCACATCTCACTCGCTACCGAAACACGTGCGTACATTAGGGAAATAAGATAAAGTGGGAAATGCAGTTGCAGTATTAACTATTTTCACAGAGAATTAACTATTTTCAGTACTTACCTATGTTTTAGAGAAACAATATCGTTTACATGTAAATTTATATATAAATGTATCGTGACGTCATACGTTGCTCTGTCAACATTCTTCGAAAGAGATTTAATGATATCTTTAAAAAAAAATCATGAGATTTTTAGTAATTTTTTCAACCTTATTTTTAGGTAAGAAAATAAAATGATGAAATTCTCCATTGTGCTATTTTCAATGTGTCGTATATGAAAAAAAAAAGTAGGTAGCTTCTTAAGTCTTATATTCTTGTGTCATTTTTGAGTGGTTAGCTAATTAAAATAATACAAAACTCAAATCAGCACAGGTGAGCGGTCACGGAACCGTCAAAATTTCGACTGCGTCATTAACAAACTCCCATAGACTGTCATACAACACTGATTTATATCCACCGCGCCATGGCATCGCCGTGTGTGTTAACATGCTCCAATTCGAACTGTGTAATCATTTTAACAATTTGAAAATTGGAAGGTTAATATTAATAATTTTAAGTGAGATATTAATATAGTTTTTTTATTGTATATTGTATGCCCGATCAGGGTAGACCGTTTCGCTTCTAACCATAGCTAAGTGATAAGACCCGGCACTAATATTAAACGATCCATCAATAAATGCAATTCTTCTTATCCTTCTCATAGTGGCCCATACAACACTGACAATCCCTTAATAATATGCATCACGCACATTTCCTTTCGGCCACACTTCTCACTGCATGCCGTTTAGGTAATTATTCTGTTACAAAATACTTTCTCACGAAACTATTTCCTGGAAGTCAAAAGTTCAATAACACATATGTATTTAGCTTACATACATCTGTGTATGTAAGCGTGCTTTCACAACAGACAGCTAAGCAGCGCTTATCTCGCCAGCAGCGGCTGTAATCTATGGCATGCACTATAGTCCGTTCTAATCTTTACCGATAATAAAACAAATTTTATATAAATAAATAAATAATTAAATAATAGATAGATAAAAAAATAATCGATAAACAAAAATGTGTGTAAAACCCGAAAATCACAAATGTTATATCTCTTTGCTTAGGCAATGTCCACATATTGTCTGTGACTATGGCGGATACAGTGTTACTTCTACGCTGCTTAGCAATCTAATGTGAAGGCACCTTAATTGTTAATGTTACGAGTAAAACTAGATATAGTAGAAAGTTGTCGATTATCGAGAGTGAAGCATGGTATGTAATTCTAATTCACTAAGTGATTATGTACATATAATTAAGTTTTGATTTTCAACACTACTTCCTGTCTGCGGCTCTGTCCACATTTACAGATCATATCAATCTGTCAATCATCAAAAATATGTTTGTATATAATAAAAAATATTTAATAGATTAATAGAAGGGGGAGAGTGGATGCTGCATTCC
Organism: Sesia apiformis; assembly: GCA_914767545.1. Classification (NCBI taxonomy): domain Eukaryota; kingdom Metazoa; phylum Arthropoda; class Insecta; order Lepidoptera; family Sesiidae; genus Sesia; species Sesia apiformis. The sequence continues at coordinate 416,312 of OU611977.1, read as the reverse complement.
CACAGCCACTGGGCGCACTCAACCAGCCACGTTACCTCTCTCTCACAGAAGACTACGCTGAAATGTACTGCATTTCCTATTTCATCGCATTTACCCAATGTACGTACGTGTTTCGGTGGTGAGTGAGATATGTCAGAGTCCACTCCTATCCCATCCTATTCCTCCCCATTTTCCCAATCCATTCACTAATCTGCAAAAGTAGACAGCGCACCCGGGGCCGTGTCAACGTTTGTTATTCTGGTCTGATGTTGATATGTATCGCGGATGTCTATAGACGACAAAATCCACTCACCATCCGGTGGACTGCATGCTTGTCTGCCGCATTGTTTCCATGAAAAAAAAATACAATATATCGATGCACGAACACGAAGTGTAAACGAATGAGGAAAATCCTACTTTATTTCTAGAGTTTGCATTGCTTTGGTGTTAATAAATCGATTGGCGTTAAAAAAATTACCGTAATTAATTTTGCCATAGTTACATAATTTTTGGTCATTTCTCTGTTAATTACGCTTTTCAATAGTGACATACATTTTTTATCAAATCAAATACATTTATCGATATTTCCTTTTCCATTTTATTCGTGCTCTACTGCAGTGGGTCCAAGGGAAAATAAATTTACTTATGTTCCACCCGTGGGTCAAAGTGACCACGGTCTGTGAACCAACAACATAATATCGATTGGAAAGCATTAAAATATCCTAAACCAGTAATGTTTCCTCTATTAAACAATTAGTGAAATTAAGTGATACATTCTTAATATGTCACCTTAATTATTAATTCCATTTAATATCATACGATGTAAGTGTAAATTAATATGTAATACTTATATGTAATCCACTTAATATGTAAGTGCCATTATATAGTTTTAGATTAGGCCGTGAAGAATAATATGTAATTTTTTTATTGGACTCTTCTGCAAAAGCAAAGGCGTTATGATTCGGAGATTATTTTTTGTCTAATGGGCACTAGCCTCGTATAAAATATGTTAATATACAAATTATAACCTATTGTAAGTAGCACAAATGTATTTTAGCGTAATTGCGTTTAAAGGCAGCATCGTGAAACAGATTTTTATGAGGAGTATTGAAGAAAGGACATCTCAGATGAATCGATTATAGAATTACCAAATTTCTACAAAATCACCAAATTTCTCACATTTCGTTTTGTATCTTGTGTCTTGTATTGTCTAAACTCCAAAGGGTTAGTCATTCAATATACTCATATTCCAGCTAATTAATAACACCAGTCGACACTAACCGTGCGTTGTCAGAGGAATTGTCCACTTATTTGACGCCTTGTTACTTTAAAAAAGATAAAACTATTTTAAACCGAATCATCAACTTATATAACCATTATAAGTTATATGGTATAACCAGCGCCAAACTATGACCATTCTCAAAAAACACAGTCAAATATGTCGAAGAACAAACAAACGTTGAGAAAGCCAACATGAGAGGAAGCAAGGTGAAAGTGTACATCTCTCAGGCAGATGACCCTCTGTAGAGTAGAAAATTACAGACGCGACATTTATGCGCACTTTATTGCCTAACTTCATGATGCCTCTAAGAGGAATAATGGTTGATGTAATAAGCTATTATGGCCCGGTTATCATAGGAAGAGCGCTGACAGTTCTATATATAATTAATTAATTGAGTATTACATAAATAAAATTTCGTCGATTTGAAATCCCTTCCCCGTTGTAATATATATTAGAAATTTCAAATCCTCCAATTATTGAAGGGATAAGACATAAAGAAGTTTATTTATAGCTTGTCTTTATCATAGCAGACAGAAGGACAAACTGTCGTTCAGAATAGTCGCAGTAAGTTTATTGAGAACAGAAAAGTTGGACTCCTTGAAAGCACACGAAAAACGCAGTCTTACACTTTAATTTGATTAACACCAACTTTAATAGGCTACTACTATTAAGTCACAAAACCAACAACGCATAATTTTATAATAATCAAACAAAAACTCAAAAATACGGCTGCGATGGCCGGCTTTAGGATATTGTAGGGGGAGGTAAGGTAAGAGGGACAATATTCTAACGGTAGCACACGGATAACAAACAAGCATATTTACTCATTATAAAAAAGAAATGAAGACAAGAAAATTAACCCACACACTCATAACTTTAAATTGCAATCATTAATTCCGCCAAAATTATCCACAGACATTTATTAATATTAATAAGGACTTTCACGTCTACACCGCGTAATCTTTGACGCGCTCGCTTTCGAACGAGAAAGCATTGCATGAATGGAGCGACCTTTGCGAAGTTGTTCCGGTGATTACTATACCATAGATGTAAGCTGGTTACACACCTGTTTTATGACATTAGGACCGCCTCATTATTACAAAAATCTACATAGGTAACTATTGATTCCGTTCGACGCCACCTGAACGGGCGAATCCCTCGCAGCGATAATCTCGCCGTGCCACTAATTTCAATGGTAACTATATGAGCTAGTCCCCACGTGGCGGTACAACGACCACAAGTAAAACGCCACGGACTCGCTGCGTGTCCTCCGCGGAGACGCAGCGAGTCCTGACGAGTACGCTGATGGAATAATCGCTGTGTCGTGTTAGTCGACGTTACTAGGACGGAATCGTCGCGAGAGTCTCGCTCGTGTAGTTGGCGCCTCAGGGATCGTAGTAACCGAAGGTCTGTACTCTTCGGGAAACGCGCGGGCGATTGAATCACGTCATCATCTCTCGTCACAGCTCAGCGCCCAGTTCTCGCAGCGTGAAGATATTATATACAATTTCACCTACTGTTACGCCATCTTACTTTGGGACTAGACAGAGGTAAATTGTTTGTGAAACCTAGTTTTTTTTTTTGTTGATTATAATAATGCAACTTTCCATGACGCTTTTTTCGTATAAAACCAAATTTTGCAAGGGAAATCATCATATTTGATATTATACAAAGGGGTTGAGACATTTTTGTATGAAGCCTGGCACACCTACTTTCTACCATATTGAAAAATTCTCGATTTTATCGGCCGCCAATCAAACCTTAATAAATCGCTAGATCACGTTAAAACAAACAAAAAATTACCTTAGGTAAAATCTTCCAATACGTCTCGGAACTCGAAATCAAGGTCAACGTTATAATTTTCAATACCGTCTTGGTTTCTATTCGTTTACATTAAAACATTTATAGTTTATTTTATTTTTAATTTTATTTATAGTTTATTGTCTTCTGTAGATCTATCACATCTGATTTGGACATGAGAAAAATTTTTGAACGAGATATTTCAGTAAATAAATAACTTTAAACCGAGTAAATCAAAGGCGATGGATATTAACGAGTGTGTATGTGCTGGTGACGAAATATTTTTACGTCCAAATTGAATTGTAATAAATCCGGAGACATCAAAATAAACAACAAAAAAAATATAATAAAAAGTAACGACTAATTCACTAAAAAGTAGTGAAACGACTAGAAACCGAGTTAATTAATATTAAAAGTTACCAATTTGACTTTGATTATCTCAGTCCAGAGGCGTTTTAGTAGAATTTACCTAAGAACATTTTATGTTTATCTTGATATCTTATATCAATTTGTTTAGGTTTGCCTGACGGCTGCAAAATTGAGAAATTTTCAAAATGGCCGAAAGTAAGTATACCACTTACATGCACAAGAAAATGTAAGGTCAACAATACATTAAAGTCCAGGGCTTGGTTTTGTTACACCTTTTACTGCACCCACGCGGGAAGAGATTGAGAGTGGAGCTGACCAACACCATAAAGCCTACTCGCTACCGCAAGCCTCGTATTAGAAAAGCTACTAAATACTAAATAGCTTATAAAAAAAGTAGTGTGGCTTAAGAATAGCATCTCTTCTCGTGGATGTCGTGATTTACAAGCGCTGTGGAACTACACCAGCTCTAAACGAGTGGACTAGCCAACCCACTTGGTCAGCGTGGCGTTTGAAGGCCATACAGCCCTCATACATAAGACAATGTCCATATCTAACAGTGGGTATGTAGTTAGTTGCATATACATATAGTTATTACACCTACTTTGTATAACCTCTCTTTTTCTTCTAAGCACTTTGATCCGCCTTTGATCACTTTGCGCAATAAATATATCAATTTTCTTGGCCGTGATAAAAACTCAATAACGTGCCAGTGACAAACCATGCCAGGCGGAAGTACCTGGCATACTTTTAATTAGCAAATGATGACCACTCAATACACATGCCACTTGCCAGTGAGAAGCACGACATGCATCGATAAGAGAATAGTCTATTCATACGTTCTTATCAGAGAAACCCGGTGGGCAACTTCTAGTGGGAGGAGGGGGGGGGGGGGGGGAAGGTATAGTGAAGCAGATGAGGAGAGGTCAAATTAAGTAGGTATTATTACGTAATAAGAATGTTCCATTTTCAAAACACATATGAATTAAAGGATTCGAGAGCTACTAAATAGCTAGGGGGTCAAACGGCTTGCGATCTACTGGCGTACTAAATATAAACTGCATGCTGGTCACTGGCAAAATCTGAACACACATACCAGTAGCACGCACTTGCAAGGTACTGTTATGCTTTTGTGCGAGTAACCCGCGTCCAAACGCTAAATTGACCTACCACTAATAATTCGTGAGTATCGCGGCCCTATAGCAAAAAATCACAAAATCTATAGTATATAAACCCTCGTCTAAGATGTTATGTCAATATTGTTATGTCAAACCTGTCAGTTGTGCCCGAACCTGACGGATGTACTCAAAACTAACATCCGATAACCAGTCGCTAGTCAACTTTCAAAGATTCACTCTCTCTGTAAGAATGTCGCCTTACTGGTTTCTTGACATCACATTTTAATGTTTATTTTAACCAACTGTGTTGAAAGGGAGTTACGTGTTTGACGCATTATACTCTGGGGAAATAGCCCCAACGCACGAGATTTATTTAACTTACAAAAAAAAATGTGTACGTATTATAGTTAACATCCTAGAAACTGATAGTTGCAAGCAACACTTTAAAAGCATATAAATTCATAACCTTGACATCAATATATATCTTCGAAATTTGCAAATTCGTACATTTTGCAATAAAAATATCAAGCTTTTTTTTTATGGACAAAGGCGGCCGACGAGCATACAGTCCACTTGATGGTAAGTGGACACTGTCGTCCATAGACATCCGCGATACATGCCAACACCAGTCCAAAATGACAAACGTTGGCACGCCCCCGGATGCGCTGCCTACCTTTGGAGATATAGGAATGGATTTGGAGAAAGGGTTGAGAAAATTGAGAGGGATACTGCCTCCATTCGAATACACGTCTGCCCTATCGGTTGTCGATTCCGCGGGCAGATTTGACCTGCCCAATGCTACTTCAACGCTTATGTAATTAGAAATTGCGTACAAATCACCGTAACACCAGTTTTCGTTTTCGTGCAGTTTCAAAAATATGTTTATTGTTTTAAAAGAATGCATATAAAAGCGTTACTAATTATGTAGTCGCGCTAAATACAAAATATGTAGTGTCACCAGATGCCCCGTATAGCGTGATGAAACTATGACAGGGTAGCAAATATATGGTAGTACTTTTTCTAGAAGAAAGTCGCCAGATGGTAAGTGGATCCTGTAGTTCATAGACATCCGCGATACATGCCAACATTAGTTCAGAGTTACAAACGTTGGCACGCCTCCGGATGCGCTGCCCACCTTTGCACATTAAGGGCTGGATTGGGAGAAAATGGGGAGGGATAGGATGGGATAGGCTTTGGCATATCTCACTCAATACCGAAACACGTACATACGACATACATTGGGGCAATACGATAAAGTAGGAAAAGCTGTACATTGTACGTTAGCCATATCTACGTACGTGATTCTGTAATGAGTGAGATATGCCAGAGTCTATTCCCATCCCTTCCTATTCTATGCCTAAACAGGCATACAGTAAAAAAAACAGGCAGCGCTTGAATGCTTGAAGCGCTTGAAGTCAGAAGAATAAATCATAGTTTAAGAACAATATTGAACTAAGGAAAATAAAAATTTTCATCGACTCACTCGTAGAACGGACGTATTTGTTTCGTGTAAGTACTATATACGTAAGTACGTATCTAAGTACGTTATGTATATGCAACTCAGTTTTCTTTAAATTGACCCGAACATGCCATTTCGAACTCCGCTCACGAACTTCCTGATCCGTAATCTTATTCAATTTACGTAATTTAACTGTAACAATTTCTTTTGTACTTTACGAGAATTATAAGCAGATAAACTGCTGACATTTTAGGCACACGGTATTGCGTTGTCGCCAGACTTTTTTATAGAAGGACGCGGCGGCAGACGGTCATACAGTCGATACGCCAACATCGGTCCAGAATAACAAACGTTGGCACAAGCCCGGATGCTCTATCTGCATTTGGACATTTAAAAATGGATTTGCATAAAGCGTTGGAGAAACTCTTCGTGCCGCTGTATTTCCTACTCCCCATTTTCGCAACCCTTTCTTCAAATTCATTTCTAAATTTTCAAAGGTAGACAGCGCATCCGGGGCGTGTCAACATTTGACATTTCTTTTATAGAAAAAAAGGCGACAGACGAGCATACAGTCCTGATGGTATGTGGATACTGTCATCCTTAATAGACATATAGCGATCTATGCCAACATCAGTCCAGAATGACACACGTTGGCACGCCGCTGGATGTGGTGCCTTTCTTTCGAGATGAAGGAATGGATTCAGAGAAAGGATCTCACTCACTACCAAAACTGTACGTCCAGGAATAGGATAGAGTGGCAAATACAGTACACTTCAAGGTAGTCTTCGAGAGACGGGTAACGATTGCGCCCAGCGGTTGTGGGATTGCAGCGTACACCCCCCTCAAAAAAGCTAACTGTTAAAATGGAAAGGGTACCTATTTTAATGATTTATATGTATTACGTTTTTTTTTTATATGTTTAATAGCCAGAAATATTGGGTAAGTATATTATTTAAAAACGAATCAAAACGTATATTTTGCAAGACAAGAGAAAGGACAAGAATTGAATTATACATATTTGCTATTCTAATCACTGACTTTGCCTTATATCTGGATAGTATACTGAATATTAAATAATTGTGAATAAAGATAATTGTATTCGAATTGATTGACGGTTAGTTTTTCCATATTTTTTTGATTTTCTAAGATCACCCGGTAAGAGACTTGCTTGAATACTCGAGTCCCGAGTAATCGTAAAGGTCCGAGAGATCAGAAACCCTACGTGTGACATCTCTATATATTCATGAAACGCGGATTTCAAATACAGACATCTTTGTTACGAGCTATATAAACAGAATATAAATTACAGTTACCCACAATTTGTTGTGAATGATAGTTTTTTTTTATATTAATTCTTCTTCTTTTGTTTCAGTTCCCCAGACGGCGAACGGTAAGAATCTACGAATTAATCAGTATCATACCATACACCTTACCATCGGCTATGTCTCTCTACTGCTGTTAGTCGCAGGGCGTCCCACACAGTGTCAGTGGCCTTTGGCAAATGTCTTCGTTTCGTTATGCTAAGATACATACTCACGACCGGTGACTCTTAAAAGGTCACAAGGCCACAAGAATTTAGACCTACACAATGTTGAGGCAATCAAGGTTTTTTAGCCGGTAGGAGTCCGGCACTACCTGGTACCACCTAGACTAGCCTAGCAGGGTTTTCCTTGATTGTCTTTCCTAACATAAAAAAAAAAAGCTAAGATACAACGCAAATATTGTAAACAAATTCAAGTCTTTATGGCACCGCATCGGAACTCGACCCGAAGACTTTCATTTCCACTTTCCAAGAACCACCGCCTAATGTTAATGTACCTACTAAGCTAATAAGAGACATGACTTGCGTAAATTATTTTAACACATTGCCATTGGGTTCGCGGGCGCTCGTTCGATGAGACGAGTCGAAGATCGTATGCGATGGCATACCTTTATGCTGTGTATGTAATTGACGTCACAACTTTTTTTTTTATGTAAGGAAAGAATCAAGGAAAACCCTGCATGGTCACCTGGTACCAGCTAGTCTGGCTAGGCTAGTCTAGGTGGTACCAGGTAGTGCCGGACTCCTACCGGCTAAAAAACCTTGATTGCCTTAACATCGTGTAGGTCTAAGTTCTTGTGGCCCTGGTGGCCTTTCAAGAGTCACCGGTCGTATGCTGATGGACGTCACAACTTTATGCATTTTTCGTCAGATACGTTTTTCGTTGCCACTGCACTATACCCATTTTATTGTAGATTATGTTAATAATTATAAATTATAAGCTATTCTCATTGTGCCATGTAGTCTGTTTTAGAAACGAAATAAATTCTATTCTATTACCCTCCCTTGCTCTTTCTTCCCTTCCATTCTCTTGTCTTGTACCTTGGGAGAGGCCTTTACCCAGCTGTGGAGAGACATAGGCAGCTGGTATGGTATGGTGTTCAATTCAAGAAGCACAACTGTTATTAGCGTCTGTAAGACTTACCTTTTAGCATCCCACACTAGGCCTTATTGTGTCGGCTTGTTAATACAGTCCTGTTATACCCATTATTCTAATGAATAGTACAATCCCATTTCTCGCCTTGGCTGTCATAAAAAGACCAAGGAAATTAGTTAATCGTCGATGCGAGCCCAAAACAACCAATCACTCATTTTATTTAATGTCAAGAGATTTGTGTTTAGTTATCTATAAATTTTATCCAGATCAGTTACAAAGCTCCCGCGGGAATCATTGTGAATTAGGATACGAACGAAGTCACACGCATTATTGGCTGCATAATAAACTCTCACGGGCGGTTTAGAATCCCTCAGCATTCGGAGAGACGTTGCGTCTCTCTGTGTGTTCTACCGTCTGTACAATGGGGAATGCTCTGAAGAATTGTTTAATATAATTCCCACCTCGGTTTTCTATAAGCGCACCTCCTGTCACAGAAGTGCGGTCCATCCGCATTTCCTCGATACGGCGGTGTCGCGCACTGTTCGGTCCAAAAATTATTTTATACCGCCAACCCGTAGGCTGTGGAATGAACTGCCTCAAGAGGCCTGCTGTTTCCATTATGCTAAGATATGGGGTTCTTCAAGAGAGCTGTGAATAGGATTTTGCAAGGTCGGCGGCGCGCCCGCATACCCCCTGGTGTTGCAGGCGTCCATGGGCGGCGGTAACACTTACTATCACGTGGGACCGCTTGCACGTCTGCCCACTAGTCTATAAAAAAAACCTTGTACCTTAAGATGCAGCCGACCACACAAACCGCCCACATCGAAAGCACTATGATTTATATCATTGTACCATTATTATCTTGAACATGGTTTGTATTTTAAAGTGGTTTTGTTCGGCATTGATTTTGTGACTATAGTGGTAATTGGCCTACTACAATTGATTTTAATAAAGTAGTAGAATGGATTTAAATTTGTAGCTTTAACGGCCTTTCAAGAGTCTCTAGGTGTGTAGGTATAGATTAGGGCGAACGTAGCCAGGCCTCAGACATGAATAATTTAGAGCAAAGAGTCTAAAGGCCGGTAGAATGACCGCGCAAGCGCCTTGTTATGCCGATAATTTAAGAATGTGTTGAATATTATTGTGTGTTCCCATTAACTGTCGTATGTGTAGTATTCCAATGCAGTGCGATTACCGCAATTTGCAGCGGTAATTGAGCCGTTTAAGGCCGATGAAAGCGCGTCATCGAATTCGACAAATCGCGAACTAAATTAAATCGCTCAATTTTTTTTTTTTTATGGACGAAGGTGGCAGACGAGCATACAGTCCACCTGATGGTAAGTGGATACTGTAGCCCATAGACATCCGTGATACATGCCAACATTAGTCCAAAATGACAAACGTTGGCACGCCCCCGGATGCGCTGCCTACCTTTGGATATAGGAATGGATTTGGAGAGAGGGTTGGGGAAATGGGAAGGGATAGGATGGGAATGGGCTCTGGCACATCTCACTCACTACCGAAACACGTACGTACATTAGGGAAATAAGATAAAGTGGGAAATGCAGTACATTTCAAGGTAGTCTTCTGTGAGAGAGGGGTAACGTGGGCAGTCGAGTGCGCCCAGCGGCTGTTGGATTGCAGCGTGCACTCTCCCCCTAAAAATTGAATCAATTGAACGTGAACTGTGAGCGCCCCAATTGAAAGTGAACTGTGAACGCAAATAAGTGAGATATGCCAGAGCTCAGTTTTATTCCATTCCTATCCGATCTATCTCCATTCTCACCAAATCTTTCTCCAAATTCAATCCTAAATCTCCAAATTCTGCAAAGTAACTGCTCATCTGCCGTCCTGTTCATAAAGTTTAGGAATTCGCTAGAAGCACACGCATGACTTGATCACATCTATCTATCTAGCTCGTGATCTACGGAATGAAAGTAAAATTTTATTATAAAGTTAATTGTGAAGTGAATGAACTTCAGTGAAAGGAATGAGCGCTGAGATGAACGATTATGTTACACTTTGAGGTGATCCGTGTGTAAGAAGATACCTACAATAATTGTTCACCTTTGATATTTGATATAGTGAATGCAACATTTGAATAACGGTCGTTTTAAAAAAATGGTTTAGGTACAACCGAATTATTTTGTACATTCAATGAACTTTTGAGCACAAATTATGGAAAGTAAAATAAAGGGCCAATTTGATGTTTTCTATTAAGTTGAGTGTTACACAACCTTGTGTTATTTGAAAGCATTTATGTATTGAATATGTTAAATGCCTGTATGTAATTTTGTACGCCATTATTGGCAAATGTCTCGATCTGACTATGTATTTACCATCTTTCTGTAACGCACATTGCAAATAAAGAAATTGAAATTGCAATTTATTATCTAAACTAGCCGTTTGCCGGCGGCTTCGCCTGCAAGTTTCAAGTGGACCATAATTTTTTTCCATATTTTTGACGCCGTGTAAAAAGACACCCTTTAAATTTCGAGAAGTGTAAAAAAATCAATGAAAAATTTAAGTTTCCACCTTCACAGGGGTAGTCGGGACATTTCTTTTTATATATATAGAAAGATATTTCGTCAAATACCCCGCTGCCTTAACAAATCTCACCTCTGAAAACAGAGAGACTACCAGAAGAAACTGTAGCCGTTTGAAATCAATTGAATACTCAGACTGTATTAGTAGTATGTACATATTCCTATTTTAAACACAGATTCCCCTTTCGAAGAACCAGTTAATAAGTAATTTCGATTGTAAGTAGGCGCGGAGAACCATGCTGTATCCCATAGCCCGCGGGGCCCCTTCTAAGTCAAATATGAAAACACGCCGATACACGTGTTAAATTATTGAGGAGTACCTATGTATGTTAAATTTCATGTCTCTAACAGTTCTTGATACACGCGTTGCATATAAAATCTCCCCCCCCCCCCCAACCCTTTTCCCGCTTTTGCCAGTAAAATTTCTATAAATCCTTCCATAGTGGATACGTATGTCATAAAATCTATATACTTTGCAAATTTCATGTTTCTAGCTTCAGCGGTTTTCTCTCAGCGATGATAAATCACTCAGTCAGTGAGAATAGCTCTTTTTATATGTACCTATAGATTAGCATTCCCCGCGACTTCAGAATTCCAGTGGGAACTTTATAATTGATCTGGATAAAAAGTACTCTAACCCGGTACATAAGTTATAATTATAGGTACCAAGTTTTATTAAAATCCAACGAGATTTTTTCGTGACGCACATTCAGACAGACATAATCTGTTCTAATACAATTTGCCGAAAACAAAACTGAATCAATGAAATACCTAAAAAATTTAGCTTTAAAGGGCAAACGTGCATTCATCAAGAATCAAATTATGGATATGTAAACAATTATCACCTCGATATATAATTTAAGGTTGTTTTGGCTTTACAGTAGCATTTTTCTGTAAAAAGCAAACAATATTAACAACAAAACACAGTGACAAGTATAAAACACCCAATTACCACAGACAATACTAATTTACAAACGTCATTCAAGCAAAGGAACTAAACCATTCTACCTTTTAAAAAAAAGCTTCCGTTTAATGTCGGTGTCTCAGTTAACCACTTCCCATCGAAAATAAGACATGTGACTTTGTCGATAGTTAATTGTCGATTCACTTGATTGTGTCGTAATAATCCACAATGAGATATAAAAACTATTTAGAGCGCTTTGTACTTAGTGATGGTAAGAAAATGTATCGATAACATCTCGGTAAAGGCTAGTCGGTAATTAAAACAGATGTGCACTCGATAAGGTTGGCACTTTGTGGGCATAGAATTGTTTTTACGAAAGTATATGAATCAGCTCTAATGATATTACATAAAAGTCGCGGACCATTCTCTATTTTTTTAATTTGTAATTTAAGGTAAGGTGTAGGTAGTAAAACAAACACCGATTTACTATAAAGCCGTCATTAATTGGAACTGACATAATTTGTCCTTATAACAAAAGGCAAAATATTGAAAGTAGTTTTATGTTCCTTACTTAGGTACTAGCCCGTATAAGTAACGCTTAAAAATCTTTCAATATTTATTTATTTATATCGGGAAACAGAGGCTTATATAATAATAGGTAGTCGGAAAAGGTCGCGACCTTTTTAAACGTATCACTTGAGCGTCCTATATTTTTGTTAACACTGATCACTGGTGGAAAGGTGATTCACCGTTTGACAGGTGACTTTTTTGTAATGGCGGCAAATTGAAATTATAAGTTGAAAGTTTTATCTTCTCATATTTTTTAACAATTTTAAAATGGAAGTTAATAAGGAGAAAAAAAGATGTTTTTTTTCGACAAGAGTATGAATGCTTCTAGTGCTCGAAAAGAGATTTGTTGTTTTTACGGAGAAGATGCTTTATCTAAAACTACTGCAAAAAAATTGGTTTAGTCGATTCAGGTCTGGTAATTTTGATGTGAATGATGTTCCTCGCTGTGATTGTCCTATGAGGTAGGTAAATGTTGATGTTATCATTCAACAATTTTGAATCACCTGCATAAACTGAATTTTGTAAAAAAGCTAGATGTTTGTGTGCCGCGTGATTTAAATGAAAGAAACTTGGTGCATACAAATTTCAAATGAGAAATGAAGATCCATTTCTGAAGAGATTGGTAACAGACGATGAGAAGTGGATCACCTACGATAACAATGTTCGAAAACGATGTTGGTCTAAGCGAAAAGAGCCCTCACAAATAGTCCCAAAGCTAGGTCTCACTTCCAACAAAGTCATGTATATGTGTATGGTGGGACTGGAATGGCATTGTGTATTACTTTTGCCACATGGCCAAACGATTAATTCTGATGTCTACTGACAGCACTTAGTAAAATTGAAACAAGCACTTCAAGAAAAACGCCTAGAATTAATGAATAGAAAAGGTGTAGTTTTCCATCACGACAATGCTCGACCGCATACATATTTGATGACTAAACAAAAATTGATGGACCTTGGCCCCATACAGTTCAGACGTAGCACCTTCGGATAATCATTTATTCCGCTCTAAAATTCTCAAAACGTTGTAAAATTACATTGAAGAGAAGCCTTTATAACCCATTTAAAACAGTTGTTAAAACATTTAAAAAATTTAGTGATTTACAGTTTATAGTAATTCTATCTATTAAATAATTTCATCGACAGTCCCATCACTACTCAAAATCTAGTTCATTCGCCTCTCATTATATCGGGAGCGGTTCCCGCGAGCCGGCGAGACTGCGTTTGTGTTTAATTAGTGACTAATTATCTACTAGTAAACTATTTTATATGGGTTTTCTCATGACCACTTATTATCTACATCTTTATCTATACTAATATATAAAGAGGTATAATTGTGTGATGGTAGGTATGTTGGGGGTAATCTCTGGACCTACTGAACCGATTTCAAAAATTCTTTCTCAAATAGGAAGCTACATTATTTTTATAAAAATTTGAAAAAAAAATTTGAAAAAAATACTTATAAACCGAAGCGAAGCGAGGGCTAGTTTGTTATAATTTAAGAAATAAATCAATTAACAGCAGAAAATACTGTATTAGTAACTAGTCGATGGTAGCGTACTTTAAAGGGATCATTAATATAAGGACAGATTCACAAAGAAACAAATTCTCATAAAGACGGATTCTCATAACGACATTTTTTTTTTTATTATTGAGAAAAAGCCGCCAGACGAGCATACAGTCCACCTGATGGTAAGTGGATACCGTCGTCCATAGACTTTCGCGATACGTGGTAACGTCAGTCCAGAATGACAAACGTTGGTGCACCCCCGGATGCGCTGCAGGGAGAGGATGGGATTGGAATGGGCTCTGGCATCTCTCACTCACTACCGAAACACGTACATACATTCGGGAAATCCGATGAAGTGGGAAATGCAATACATTTCAAGGTAGTCTTCTGTGAGAGAGGGGTAACGTGACCAGTCGAGTGCGCTCAGCGGCTGTGGGAATGAAGCATGCACTCTCCCCCTCAAAAGAACAAGAACTAACAAGAACCCCTCTGCCGGTTCTTGTTAGTTGACTGTTAAGTTGCATGTTCGTATTTTAGTAGTATCATCCATATACTTGATTATACATTTGCGTTATGGTCTGCTACACATCTACATAGGGCTGCCATAGGGCTCCGGGTTTGACCCTGGTTTGGAGGACGCTTGTCCGGGCTACGGGTTAACATCGTAATTTATTTTGTAATTGTGACCCACATAATTTCATACCGACGTCTATTGGTTTTTTACAAGCTTTTATTTAAATTCACCCGTTAGTATGGTATGTTTGAGACAAATCTTGCAAGCCAAATTTGAACCGCTTCCTCTAAACTTACGACTTTGAAATTTTGCATGCTTGTTCAGTTCTGATGACAATACACTAAAATGATAGAAATAACCTGATGCTGCAGCCACGATGCAGTCTCCTCACGAGGGCACTGCTCAACGGTTGGTAGCATGCACATGACACTTTGCAAAACAAAACATGACTTTCTAATGTAATGATGCGTTACTTGAAATGGATAGATTGAGAAATATTTCTAACTAAAAAGGTGTATATAAAATATTTTTAAAAACAAGCTTTTATTCAAGCCATGTACTGAAACGAATGAAATAAGTTTATATTGAATTATTTGTTTTCAACAAGCTTGTCGCGCGAATTGTAAATGGTAGGTACCATTTACAATTCGCGAATATTTTCATAATAAACTTTTATGAATATTTCGCGACAAGTTTGTAACATTCTTTTTATATTATTTTATTTCATTATATTGTTACTTTTCATTAAGTACATAGTTTTATTTATAAACACTTAGAAATTTCATTAGAATTTCCTCAACCTAAAATCAAGCGTTTAATTTATTAAGTGTGTCGTTTCATAACAAATAAACTGTACATTCATTCAATTTACAATTACCTACTAATAACAGTTACACAGATCGGTGCGCATGAGGCGACTGAAGTCACTGAGGTTTTTTTCGGAATGGCTAAATTCTTGTGGCCCTAATGGCCTCTCAAGAGTCATCGGACATGTATGGTTTAGGGCGAAGACGCTCAGCCAGGAGCAAAGAGTGTGCGCAGCAACGAGCCCAAGGGAGCCCCTGTAGACCGGCGGAAGGAACGGACCTCGGCTTAGGGCGTCGCTTTGGAAGGGTATCGCGGAATCGCGAGTCGCACATGCCGATACCGGGTAAAAGTGTTGGCTGAAAACCGGTGTGTGTTCACAGTGTAGCGAGGGGGGCGTCCTCGTCGCCGCCGGCGGGGACGGTGTATATGTGAAGTCTATGAGTGTAGTGTAAGAACCGCATTAGCAGCAGTTATTGGGTCGTCGGAGTCTCTAGAAAGACGACAGCAACGAGGACGGTCATTCCTATCGGGGACATAGGTTAACTTGTCAACTACTTGTTGGGATGATGAGGGACTCTGTCACAGTAGCGTCGGGTGGAAACTAAAGTTACTGAAGGGGAGCAGGAGCGTGCGGTGACTCTAAAACGCCTGTCTCTATCATTCGACACCGTGTCCCTTACAAATTATTATCACTCTACACATTACAATCTCTCTTACAATTATTATATTAGGTATCTCTCTACTTTTTAGTCGGTGCTGCTATGGTGTCTCCTGGCAACAGTGGTGGCCGATACGCCACCTGGACTCGTTTCCAAGGACAGCGAGCAGGATTTAGTAGCTGAAGCATCACAATCAGGTAAATTTTATTTTATGTTCGTTTTAAAAGTATTTCGATGAGCAAATCGATGGTCGCAAATGGCAACAAAAAGTTGATCCTTTGAGCCGGTTCTCCGATCCATAGACAACTTGTACGGACGCAGTATTGCTGCCCCCATAAAACAGGGTCAAATAAGTATGTACTAAATTTCCTGACTATACCTATTTGTACTTTTCATTTTTTACTGTCTTGTAACTGTAGATTGAACAATATTCATATCTATCTATCGCATCGCGCTTTTGGTATAATGTTTTTTTCTAATACTTGCTCGGAAATGGCTTCATTATTTTAAAAAAGGAATACGTCAATCGGCTCTTTTCTGTACAGACGCCAGCAATTTCCAACACGACAGTAATAAAGATTGCTGGACAGTAGCGAGGTTATTTTTAGTGCACACTAACATAAATTAGGTTTTTTTAGGTACACGATATTTATTATTATAAAGGCTGAATGTGCATTTCTTTTCAAAAGTTTAAAAAAAAGAACAAAGACCGCGCGCAGTCGAATTGGCAGGAATGAATCTTCTGTTTCTTGAATTAATTTGTTTATTGTTTCCTCGCAAATTAGAGAAAAGTACTATACAAGTCTCGACCGAAATAGCAATTAACGGCCTCGTTTATTTAAAAAGGACTCAGCTTCGCCTCGTCCTTCCAATATTACTCGGCCGTCAATTGCTTTATTTCGGGCCTGGACAGTAATGTACTATATCTCAATGTTGCAAGGACACAGGACAATATAGTTCTTTGTTTATGTTATATAAGCTTTTCCATAACCGAACTTTTTTTGTGCGTCCTGTGTTAGGCGATCGCCAGTCGTTTCATTCAACAAATATAGTAATTTAGAGGATATGTTGAATCAGCCTTCTAATACACTGATTCTCAATTATTGTCTGCAATAGAAATGATGTTCTTAACTTCGTCACTTCCAGGAGTACAAGCGCAGAAGCGGGAAGCAGCGTTATCCAACTCTTACGGAGAACAGCTGCCGATAGACGCTTACGGACCGCCCCGGGACATACCTCTCAATGGTGAGATATTATTGTAATTAAGTGTAACTAGAAAATGGCAATGACCTTGTATATTAGAGGTCATGAATAACTACGTTTAAAAATGAAGACTTTTATGGAAAGAAGTTGTCTTTCATAACTTCTTCCATGTTGCACATGATACATTTGGACATCAATTTGAGGATCCCAGCAGAATAACTAGTATCGTTAGATCCTTCACGGGTGGAGTGTAGGCTTTCTCGACCGGTGTCCATATTAATTGAATCTTCCGGGCTACTTGGCCGAGGTCTTCAGTTGCGCTCGAGAAGCCGAAGAGATAACATCTCTCCGAAGGTGAACGCAGTCGCCACTGAAGATGTCAACCGCAGTTGTTGACGAAACGTTTGGGAAGAAAGAGAAGAGATTCCAGAAGACCTCGGCCAAGTAGCCCGGAAGATTCAATTAATATCCTTCAAGGGATTCAAATAGAGGATCCCAGTGGAAAAACCTACAATTGGCATTGACACGCGGCTGAATGCACCATCTTTAGGAATTTAGAAGTGGAATTTAAAAAGGAATTGATAGTGGTGGCGAATAAGAGGCATAACGAGATGTGGATTTGGTTATTACAGTTTTTAATCTGGTAGTAGGTGGATACCGTCGCCCTTCGACATGCGCGATACATGACGACGTCAGTCCAGAATGAGAAACGTTGGCCCTTAGATGTCAACGTTAAAATGCCAACCTCCGGATATTTAGGAATGGATTTAGAGAGAGGATTGGGAAAATGGGGAGAGATGTCACAGGATGAGATGGGAAGGGGCTCTGGTGTATCTCACACCGAAATATGTACGTACATTAGAGAGAAATAGTATACAGTAGCAAATGTAGAACATTTCAAGAGAGACTCTGTGAGTTTTTATAGGAACAAGGCGGCTTACAGTCTACTTGGTGGTAAGTGGATACTGTCGCTCGTGGACATCCGCGTTACAACCCAACACTGATGTTGGGTTGTACCCACTCAGAATGACAAATCTTGTTACGCCTCCGGATGCACTACCTTTCGAGGTGTGGGAATGGATGTGGAAAAGGGGTTGGGAAATGGGGATAGGAATGGGCTCTACAATATCTCACTCTTTACAGAAACTACTTACCTATGCAGGGCCGTCTTAAGTCTATTCTGCGCCGGGGTGCGGGAGTGTATCCTAAGACAGTCAAACATCCTATTGTGTATCCTATGACAGTCAAATATCCTATTGTGTATCCTATGACAGTCAAATATCCTATTGTGTATCCTATGACAGTCAAACATCCTATTGTGTATCCTATGACAGTCAAATATCCTATTGTGTATCCTATGACAGTCAAATATCCTATTGTGTAATTGTTTACTATAGCGTTATATTTTTTCATTACCTTTAAAAGGTGAGCGCCCGGGGTGCACCGCACCCCTTGCACCCCCTGGTAAAGACGGCCCTGTACCTATGTTTCTAATTAGAATGGCATTGGAGAATAGCATAAAGTGGGAAATGCAGCACATTTCTATCTTCTATGACTGCGGTGTAACGTGGTCAGTCGAGTGAAGTTCAGCGGCTGTGGAATTGCAGCGTGACTCTTCCCCTTCCAAATTATGAATAAATGAATGTAATAAAAATTTTTTATTGCATTCCTGTTTCAACTTAACTACTAACTACATTTAATGTAAGACATATAATAATAAAGGGTTTTATAAAGGATTGTGGAGTGAAACAAACTTATTTGGTGTTGCTTTGATATTCAAAGAAACGACATATAATGAATGTTTTATCTTCAATCCTTTTTTAAAATAATATTTACACCATAATACGAGTAGTTTTACCGACAGCGCGGAGCGCCGCAAAACTCAGATGAAAGAAATATATTTTCTTTACATATATATATATATATATATATATATATCGATATATCCTACTACAGCGTTATCGTTAAAAGTGATGTCTTCCACGCAACAAACACTATTACATAAAATAAGATAATGGGGGAGTGCATGCTGCATTCCCACAGCCGCTGGGCGCACTCGACTGGCCACGTTACCCCTCTCTCACAGAAGACTACCTTGAAATGTACTGCATTTCCCACTTTATCGGATTTCCCCCAATGTACGTACGTGTTTAGGTAGTAAGCGAGATATGCCAGAGCCCATTCCCATCCCATCCTTTCCCTCCCCATTTTCCCAATCCATTCCTTAATCTGCAAAGGTAGGCGCGCATTCGGGGGCGTGCCAAAGTTTGTCATTCTGGACTGATGTTGGCATGTCTCGCGGATGTCTATGGACGTCAGTATCTACTTACCATCACGTGGACTGTGTGCTCGTCTGCCTGCCGCCTTCTTTTCTATGAAAAAAATCTAACACGACTCTTCCTCAGTTCTAGATCTGCCATCACCAGCGCCAGTCTACGGAGTTCCAGAGCTCCAAATCAACTTTCCGGAGCCGCCACTGGGAGCTTACGGTCCCCCTTCCCCCATAGTATTCCCCAGCCAAATCTACGAAGGACCGCCACCACCCATACTTAAACCAAAACCTGTATACGGACCACCGAAAATCTACGGCCCACCAAAACCGATATACGGACCGCCAAAACCTGTTTACAGACCTCCGAAAAAAACCTATGGTCCTCCTAAACAAGTTCTTCCTAAGCCAACGTATGGCGTGCCCTTTAAGCCACCAAAGATTACTGCACCCAAACCCATCTATGGTCTGCCTAAACCAGTCTATGGTCCGCCTAAACCAGTCTATGGTCCGCCGAAACCAGTATATGGTCCGCCGAAACCTGTTTATGGACCACCGAAGCCAATATATGGACCACCTTTGCCAAATATACCAAGCTTACCTCTGCCTGAACTGCCGCCTATATCTTTGCCAAACTTTGGCGAAAATATTGAAATAAACTTTGACGGAAACATTGATACAGGACTTAATCTTCCAGCGCCAATATACGGCACACCCTTCCCGAGCCTTCCAGGGGATTTAAAACCAAATTTTCCTATCCCAGCTGATACCTACGGCCCTCCAGGTTTAACTCTAGGCCCGGTTGGGCCAAATGACCAGGTTGTAGTCCATGACATAGGCAATATTGGTCATTATGGTCCGCCCCAGCCCGATCCTAACCCTCGTCCGCCGCATCCCGGCATTCCAGCCCCTCCAACTCCGCCTCACGTCTTATATGATGGTTGGAAGCCGATACCTGGCGTTTCCAAACCTATTATTACGCATGTGAGACAACACATTGATGACCAATACGGACCTCCTCCTCCAGTTAACGAAATCCATATTAACTTAGATGGTCATTCCCTTCCAAATATCAACCAACCCCCTCCATTCGCTAGTGCTCAGATATCTTCCGGCTATTCCCACGTCCATCAGGACGCTTTATCCAACATAGATTTGAACGCAATCGTTGGCGGAGATTCCAATCTTATCGATCAATCGAAGACAGTTTTCGAAGCTCACTATACTGAGACTAATCCTCAATCTGACCTTGCCTTCATTCAGTCAATCAAAGATAGGCCTCTAGATACTTATGGAGCGCCTCCCCTGGATTCGCTATCAGGCGGACCCTACTCTGGCTCGATAAGACAGCAAGGAGCTAAAGGGTTAATACCTCCTTCTGGGGTATACGGTGTCCCGCAGCGTCCC
The DNA here is from genome assembly GCA_914767545.1 of Sesia apiformis. Taxonomy (NCBI): domain Eukaryota; kingdom Metazoa; phylum Arthropoda; class Insecta; order Lepidoptera; family Sesiidae; genus Sesia; species Sesia apiformis. The sequence goes on along the minus strand of OU611977.1, from coordinate 395,502 downwards.
CCTTCAGCCAATCTAGCTATACCTTATGGTACATTCTCTGGGGGCGGTCATTCTGGAGGTAGCAACCCTCGTCACCCGATCAAGTTTAGAGACTCTGTGCCAGAAGGCTTATTCCAGCAAATAGGCCACACTAGCCACCAGAAAGATGCCCATGGTATCGACAATCTCCACCAAGGCCCGGCATACTTACCGCCTCCAGTGAGAGAGCATAAAGACGTCAATCAGCATATTGGAAACCACGGTGTATCACTATCTATAGAACCGTCCAGTCTTTTCAGTCTGCCACATGCAGGAAGTCCAATTAACTTCCAACAACCAAATAACATATATGGTTCTCCCATCGACTCCTATTCCGTCCCGTTACTAACTGTTGGAGATCATACTGCATCTGGTTCCAACACCAATGCAGTTACAGCAACAGTCGATGGAACTATTTTGGCTAATCTTTCAAATTTGGATGCTGCTGCGATCTTGAAACACTGTCCGTACCACGAAGCTATATTAAAAGCCGCGTTAGGAGATAAAATAAGCCCAGATTTAGCTTCCAGTTACGTCGCGAGTTTAAGTTCTTTAGGCTCAACGCTGTCCAAATCCCAACAAACTTTAATGTCTCCGCATAACAGTTTTAATGTACCGGCCCCAGGCAGCTCATCCGTATCTTACAATAGCAAAGATTTAGCCACAGCTTCCCACACTTTAGTCCAAACTATTTTACCGAGCAATGAGATAAAGAACGGTAAAACTGAAAAGACAAGTATACAGAAAGGCAAATCAATCAAAGATGGGAAGCGCAACTTCAAACAAGGCGAAAATCTGAATGTTGTGTCGCAGCAAATACTACACACGTCGGAAAAGATAAAGAATTTGAGCGAGGAAACCAAACAATTACAGCAAAAGATCGTTTCGACGAGTCAAAACATCAACCAAATCAACGGACAGATAACATCGTCCAACCAAGCAGAAATCCCAGTCAAAGGCAAACTTGGCACTTACTCATTACAAATCCAAGCTTCTGAGGGACAAGGGAAAGGGCAGCCTTCAATTCCCCACGAGCAGTTGCTCTCCGAAGGTCTACTCCAAAGCATATTACAAGCCATAGAGCAACCAGCACAAGCTCAAAGTCAAATTAAAGTGCAAAATCAGAACGTGAATTTCGAGCAATCAAGCAACCTTGATTTGGCTAACTGGGACATTGGAGGGCTAGTCTTACCAGATGGATATGAGCCCGTAGATAGAACTAAAGAGAATAAAAATAAAAACGTCGATCAGGATAGTCAAGGGTCACATCAAAAGGCAGTTCACCGTGAAATCCATGAACACAGGGGTGATATACCTTATACAGAATGTGAGCTAAGAGCAGAACAGTCTGTGAAACATGCAGTTGTAGTCCCAGCGCCTAAAGATGTGCCAAAAGTGCCAGATGTAGATAACGATGTAGCGGTTTATTTCAATGAAACGCCGAAGGAAGAAAAAGAGCCCGTTACAGAAATATCAGTAGCGACGAGTATTAGTGAAGACGTAGATTATAGTGGTAAAAACAATTTCGGAGAGAAAAATTACAAGAAATCGTGATTGGATGGTTTTGTGGATAAATCTAGTCTGTTAGAACCAGTGAGCTGATGTTAATTTATTTCATTGAACACTATTTATTATAATAATTAACAAATCGTATCAACGAGATAATTATGTCGAAAATGTCTTAAGTGACTTTGAGTCTAACAAAGCCATGACATCTTTGTCACATTTAAAAAAATAAAAATTCTGACCTACCTAAATTACTTAATCTTGTAAAAGATTAATTAATTATTATGTCCAAAATGTCATGAGATATCTGACAATATTTCAAAAATATATAATTCTAACCATAATAAATTATTTAGTCGTTTTAAAGTTATTTACCTACTATTTATTTAATGGGATAGTATAAAATTATCGAAATGTGGCTCTTGTATATATATTTTCTAAGTTTTGAAAGTAACCCTCACTGGCGCCATTTCGTTTGTGACGCTATCTTGAAATTACAACGAGTACTCGTCGTCAAACGTCAAAAACGATCCAAAATCGAATATAATTATAACGCCATCTGTTGGTAGATTTGAGACACATCCAAAGTTCGATAGTTCTAAACTTTAGAATTTTCTAGACACATGGATGGGTCCCAAATTTTGATTATTACTTTTAATTTAATTTAATTTAATTTTATGTGTGCAGTGTTTGGGTGTTTTGGCTTTCGTCTATTTATTTTGGGTTCGCGCGGATGTTACTATAAGTATAGGTACAATAATGTGTAGTGTTGTATAATTTAGTTTTAATAAAATGTACAGTTATATTCCGTTGTTTTAATGAAAATATCGACAGTCTCCCTTTAGTCCTCTTTCCTTACAGTTTGCAAATGAAAAGTGAACCAAAAAGAGTAATTAATACCAAAATTGCACAATATTTGGCTCATTAAGTGCAAATTAATTATTTTTTGAACTTAATGCCTTAAGGCATTCTCTACCAGTAGACCGTTGATTAAATATACCTACTCTTAGTATTTATAATAATATTAATTGTTTATATTAATTGAATCTTCCGGGCTACTTGGCCGAGGTCTTCTGGAATTTCTTCTCTTTCTTATACTGTCTTTTATATTATACTCAAAATATGTGAAATTGCATCACTGAAATCCTCAAATTAAACGAATATCTATCCGTAAAGTTTTGGTTATTTTTGAATATTACTATTGGCAACCCTGATCATATTATGTCAATTAGTGAACTTAAATTCACTGTTTTTATTTGTCACGATAATAGAAACTTAGAAAATCTTGTTTTTATAAAAATCTATTGATTAGCACTAACCATAATTGATATGGAAATTCATTACACATTACCAAGTTCAATTTGCAAAGGGTGTTTAAGTGTGGATCGTAAAATAACGCCAATAAAAGATGAAGAAAGTAAAAGGTTTTTTATTGAGACCCTTGGTCACTCAGTAAGTTTGTTTATTAATAATAATTTCACAATCTAAAGCTTCAAATTGTGAATTTTTGTTTGATTTTTTTTTAAATCTGAACAGTATTTAAAAAAGTAGCTATAGGTAAAGTCAATCTATAAGTAGGTAACAACTGGTTTTAAAACTAACCTATAATGAAACTGAAAGTTTATCTTAAAGGGATTCCCTGTGGCTCCACAGACACATAAGAAGACAAACAGACCACACAGACCGGAACAAACATTTGTCTTTAAACAAATGAATATCCAATCGGGAATAAAACCAGTGATCTTTTGCACAGCCCATAATAGTAAACAAACTTTATGTACTGAAATAACTGATTTTAAGTACCCCATCTAATGTAACCTAAATCTAACCCACTAAAACAAGAAGAAAAGAAAATCACTGCTGGTATGCTAGTTGGTCTTACAAGTAAAGCACGCTGCATTCCCACAGCTGCTGGGCACACTCCACTGGCCACGTAACCCCTCTCTCACAGAAGACTACCTTGAAATGTACTGCATTTCTCAGTTTATCGTATTTCCCCAATGTATGTATCTGTTTTGGTAGTGAGTGAGATATGCCATATCCCATCCCACCCCATTTGCCCCCAACCCTTTCTCCCAATCCAATTTCAGTCTGTAAATGTTGCCCAATCCATGTTCTGGACTGATGTTGGCATGTATCACAGATGTCTATGGATGACAGTATCCACTTACCGTCAGGTGGACTGTATGCTTGTCTGCTGACTTTTTTCCATATAAAAACAAAAAAGTTTCACCATGTCTCTGGAGGACATTTGTCAAGACTGTTTTTGAAACTGTTTATAGTTGGTGATTCAATTCTTCAATGTTATAGCCTGCCTGCTTAATGACTTTCAGAATCAAACTAATGAGCCTCTAATGTTATGTTGGGAATGTAACGCAACAGTAAAAAAGATGTTACATTTTAAACGTCAAGTGAGAGCTGCTCACGACTATCTCATCAATTATGTGGTAAGTATTTTTTTTTATATTCTAGAAAATGAGCAATACATCTGGTGGTAACTGAATAATATTCATATAGTATAAGATTCTATATCTTCTACTTAATAAAAATCTAACACTGACTGACAGACAATGCACATCCTAAACCGGTGGCTCTAGAAGCATGAAATGTTGCACAGGAGTTCCATAGGTATATATAATATAGGTGAGCACTAAGAAAGCATTTTTGAAAATTCATCCCCTAAGGGTGTAAAATAAGGGACAAAAGGTTGTATGGGTCTGATGGTTTCTGAGATGTTGCCTATGAAAAATCTCATTGGGCACACGGCTAGTAGTATAATAACTATACAGTATAACTGATTAATTCAGCTGCCATCAAATGTTACAAGACATGGGGAGATTAAAAATTGTTTACTCCATATTAGTAGACACAGAAAGGCAATACAAATCATTTATTTGCAATGTGAGTAGCATTGTTTACTTAACAAGACATTTGCATCTGTATGAGTACTCACTCACTTTGAGCTGAATTGTTCAATCTGATTGTCAAAATGGTTCATACTGTACACTATCTGCATCCTTTTGTCTTGTTGAATCTGCTGTAACTGATGGTAATCACATAAAACTCATCACATTTGCCATAATTGGCGTGCAAAAATAAATATTAAATTATTATAAAACAATATCAGTTGTTAAGTATTATCAATTATTTGTTCCGTGACGATATCCGGAATCCATCTTGAGTCAAGCTCCTGTCTTTTTCACGTTTTTCGTCCTAGCAACTTCCCCTCTTCGACTTCCGGCGCCACTGTCGCCTCGTTTTATCGTTTCAGATGGCGGCGACCCGCATGGCGCTCGGCTTTTACCTCATTATAGCGTCGTTTTTCGTAGCGTTAACACGTCTTAGCAATCATTATTTTAATTTTAATTTAATTAAATCTAATAATTTAACGTAAATTGCATACGTAGTGAAAAAACCCTCTCGTAATGGAGGACGAAATATATTTTGATAAACAAAGTGATGGTGAACACGTGTCACGGAAGAGAAGTCGTTCTTCAAGTTCGAGCAGTACATCATCGGAGGAGTCTAGCCCGGATAAAAGGAGAAAAAGGCGGTCTAACCATGTAAGTGACGCACAGTTTGAATTCCTTTCTCAACAAGTGGCTTTTCTAACGAATTTGATTTCGCAAAAACACGGTGAGCCTCAAACGAGTACTTCGTGGGTTGCCGAGGTAATAAATGGACCCAACAATGATACAACAAACGAGTTGGGCTTACGCCCACCGCCGAGCACGAGTGATGCGGATAATCAACAGCTCCAATTGTCAGAGCTATCAACTATGTTAAAAGATCCGCCATTCCCTAAGTCTGATGATAAACATTTAGAAAAGATAACCCAATTACAGCGTTTTAAATGTAATGACTGGCATGCAATTCGTTTTTCCGAAGCTCAGAAAAAGTACGTCACTACTCCGGGTTTTATAGAACTCAATGTAAACGATGAACTGAGACGTTTCAATGCGTCTAGGTCTAACGATGATCGTTTGTACTTGATAGAGAGAACTTTTGCAGCTTTATCCAATGCTATACCGACTCAAAAAGACGAATTGCGCACAACTTTGCAAGGTTTAGTCGAATGGTCTAATGATAAGAGTACAACACTTACACCACGATCTCTTTTCGATAAGATTGAACAAATGTTTAATAAAGATTCGAGCTATACAAAAGTGACCGATGATATTTTACAAATATCTTGCGGCCGTCGAGCCGACTGCATTAGCATGCGCAGGGATTTATTAATTAAGAAAATTTCGGAGGAATATCACTGTGGGGCGTTGCAAAAAATTCCACCCAGTGCTGAGCAATTGTTTGACAACGATATGCTTACAGCCTACCTTCAAAAAATTGGGGGGGGCCGAAAAACTAACCACTTGCTTCCAGCCAACGCAGCAAACTGCAGCTACAGCTACCGGCCAGAGGCGTGCGTATTATAACCAGTCGAAACCATCGACAAGCAAGCAAGAGAGTGAAAACTTTTTTCGTAAAAATACCTCAGCGTCGAAAGATAAGTTCAAAGGTCACTCGAGGGCATCCGGCAACGAGACTTCCAATGGCAAGAACAAACACCACAATTCGTCAAGAGTTCCGAAAACGGACGGATCGTTTCGCCCAATCTTCAATTTGAAGAGACTAAACCGTTTTGTCAAACTAAAAGGTTTTCAGCTTTTCAGTCATTTCCGAATTCCAAGCTTTTTACAGAGCAACGATTGGATGGTGAAGGTAGATCTGAGCCAGGCATATTTTCACCTTCCCATAGCCGAAGAACACAGGCGATTTCTGAGACTCAGCTACAAAGGCCAACTTCTACAAATGACGTGCCTTCCCTTCGGCCTTTCATCAGCGCCACGAACGTTCACATCCTTGACGAACTGGGTAGCCGAGTTCCTGAGAAGGCGAAATATGAGGTGCGTGGTATACCTAGACGATTTTTTAGTAGTGAATCAGTCCTGTCAAGTTTTACGCGAACACATTACATTTATGGTGAACCTAATGAGACACCTCGGCTGGACTATCAATATGGACAAGTCTGTACTGGTTCCGACACAACGCCTGGAGTTTCTGGGTGTTACATGGGACACCAAACTCAACACGAAGTCCCTGTCGAAACCGAAGTGCGAAACGCTACGCAAAGCACTTCATGTGGCCTTGTTTTGGATCGAAGACGGATGACGCTAACAACAGGCAATCTGGATGGAAACTAAAAGCACATCCGAACAAAAATCTCGACTGTGTATTTTGGACTCGTCAATTAATCGGTACTTCACAAGATCGTCGGAAATCAGGTATGCTGTCAGAACTTTTTATAACTGCTAGAGGTGATCCAAAACCAGCTTCTAGAACTGTAATCAGTGGCTGGATCAAATCTGTTCTAAAGGACGCGGGTGTCGATGCCACGCCAGGCTCAGTACGCTCTGCCGTAGCCTCTCTCAATTGGCTAGAAAAGTTTCCTATTGATCAGATTCTTCAGACTGGAAATTGGCGGCAAGAACATACTTTTAGAACATACTATCAAAGAGAGCTAGCGAATCAATCCAGAAATAATGATTTTACGACGTCAGTTTCCTTGTCAAATTTCTTTGAACCTGTGCGATAACAATGATTTGGTTAATTTGATGATCAAAACTGTATGATTCATATATAACATTGAATAAATATTGTTTACTTTTCGTAACTTATTATAATTTAATTTTTTATTTTACATAACACATTATAGCATCTACATAATTATTGTAATAATTATGGGCATACCAGGAGATAACAAACATATCACTCAAGATGGATTCCGGATATCGTCACGGAACAAATAATAGAGAGTTTTAACTAACAATAAAACTTACCTATTATTTTTCCGACGATATCCGGAATCCAGGTAATACCTACCTGGTACATCGTGAGTAAGTATAATGAGGTAAAAGCCGAGCGCCATGCGGGTCGCCGCCATCTGAAACGATAAAACGAGGCGACAGTGGCGCCGGAAGTCGAAGAGGGGAAGTTGCTAGGACGAAAAACGTGAAAAAGACAGGAGCTTGACTCAAGATGGATTCCGGATATCGTCGGAAAAATAATAGGTAAGTTTTATTGTTAGTTAAAACTCTCTATTATTAATAAAACAATTCCAAAAAAAAAAAATATAAGAATACACTACACAATTGAACAAAACATATAAACCTTCACTAACTGTGTCAACATTAACATTAATTAATATGTCATCATTCAAATTAATATAGCAACATTTAAATTATGTCATTGTAGAAGGGATATTTTATTATTTACGTGCGTTTTAGAAAAAAAAAACCATTTATATATAAGTTGTAAAGCTTTAGGAGCCTTATATCATGACATAATTTGGTTTGTATACAGGTGTAACCAAGGTTTTTTGTCTGATAATATATTTTTGTGTTTTCATACTCAACAAATATATATAAAAAAACGTAGTAAATAGACAAAATAAATGTCATCAACAGCAGAATCGATAGTTTTGGACTTCGGGAATTCAATTACAACCTGTATTAAGATTTAAATGAATCAGATGCAGTATCTCTCTCTTTCAGATACACCGCAACCATCACCCGTCTCTCTCGCACCTATCTACAAAAACTCACACAAATATAATTGATATTAATCATGAAAGTGTCATAAATGACATTTTATTTGCTAAACTAGAAACGGAACATAATAACATTGAAGATTTTTCTGGAAATGATGACAGCCATGATGACAAAGCAGATTTTCACGACGAAAGATATGATGATAATGTTTTAAGGGTAATCTTTAGAATATAGATCAATACTGTTTAAGTTACCAAAATACCAAATAATTTATGTTTAAGATCTTTAATGTTATATTATGCTTATTATTTTATTTAAATTATTCTTTTATTTAAGCTTATTCTGGGGAAATAAGCGATATTATTATTATTGTTTAGGTTCACATTATAATACAATTGTTTGCTTTTAGGCAGTTTTAGACTTAATGCCAAAGGAGGATTTATCAAAGAACGAAATTACTGTAACTTTTAGCGACTCTGATGATGAGCCTCTCGTGAAATTGAAAAAGAAGAGAAATAAGAGAAAGAAGAAAAAAGAAGGTGAGGTTACAAAAGTATGTACTGTCACCAGCTCTCTCAGTATCCACTGTTGGACATGGGCTCTGTCTTGTGCATGAGCGCATGCTTTAAAACATCACGCTGGCCAAATGGGTTGGCGAGTCCACTCCTTTAAAGGTGGTGTAGTCCCTCAGGGCTTGTGGTAGCAGCTTTGTTATCCTTTAGTCGCCACTGCACCCACTGCCAGTCGGAAATTAAACTTATCTTTAAAATTCACTGAGTTATTTACAGTTTTTGTCATCAGCCATTTTGAATTTTTGATATCACATTCTTTTCACCCAGAAATCCTTTAATTTGTAATGTTGCGTGCAGTATCTTTGAAATTCAGCGAATGAATAGCGTTTTTAATTATTGTTTATTAAAAGGCATTATTGTTCTTTAAATAATTAATAAATAACAATGATCCTTGATCATACAATTCTAAAACTAAATTTTTAATTTTGACGTATTTATATGTGAAATCAAAGGGTTTCAAGTCATGGATAGGGTTTTTTTTTCTGAAATATTGCGTATAATTTTTATAATAACACTCAAAAACTAGTTCCACTTTTCGAGTTCCCGCAAAAAAAATCTATATACGAGTATATGAAAAAGGATGTTGGTATATCTGAGATTAATAGACTTCGACACCATTTGACCGACCACCATGAATGTTGGCACATATATGTATTTTTTCATGGAGAAGGGTTCTATGCTACACTTTGTTGTATCTCGCCACTAGATGGCGCTGCAGCACATCAACTTCTATACCGTTCAACCGATCGCCATGAAAATTTGTATACATAGGTATATATTTGAGCACGGAGAATATTTTCGAGCTATGGCGCTGCAGCACATCAACTTTTATACCGTTGAATCGATCGCAAAAATCATATCGACGGCAAAACATAATTATTTGTGATTTTATATACAGAGGTAAATGAATATACACAGGCAGGACAATGTGTGCCGGGTGCAGCTAGTACTATATAATGTTTGTTTAACAATTGTTATGTGTATATTAAAGCATTCCAACACCAAAGTGAGCCGAAACGAAAGCGTCGCGAGAATCCACCAGGAGTGGTGGACAATGAGAGGGTTAGGAAAGTGTTGAAAGAACTTAACGTTGAAAGTGGATGTATACAAATGGTGGTGTTGACTTGGAAAGAGGTATGTATACTTTTAGCTAATTGAGTGTACACACAATTACAAAATTTATTCAATTTGTTTTAATTATATTACATAGGAAACCAATATCTTAAAACTATTCTTTACAATTGGTGTTTAATTAAACATCTGAAAAGCTATTTATAAGTTTTCACATAGAGCTATAAATTATTATAGGTCCTACAAAAAAATTGGTAATTAATTAACTCTTATGTGCATAACACATAATGTGTGGTGCATATCGAGAAACTTACGTATTTACAAATATATTTATAGGAGAGTGATAGGATTTATTGTTTGAGGGAGAGAGTGCACGCTGCAATCCAACAGCCGCTGGGCGCACTCGACTGGCCACGTTACCCCTCTCTCACAGAAGACTACCTTGAAACGTACTGCATTTCCCACTTTATCTTATTTCCCCAATGTACGTACGTGTTTCGGTAGTGAGCGAGATGTGCCGGAGCCCATTCCCATCATATCACTCCCCGTTTTCCCAACCCTTTCTGCCAATCTATTTCTATATTTCCAAAGGTAGGCAGCGCATCCGGGGGCGTGCCAACGTTTGTCATTTTGTCATGTATCGCTGATGTCTATGGGCGACAGTATCCACTTACCATCAGGTTGACTGTATGCTCGTCTGCCATCTTCTTCCATAAAAAACGGAAATACAAGGAGTATCACTACAATCCTTACTATGCAGTATATGTTATAAAATACTTTCTATTATTTTAAGTACACTTGAGTGTTATTTGTTTTGTAATGATAAATAAACAACAACATTCAATCAATTTACTGTGCAAATTAGTAAAAAAGAAATTTGTTGATAACTTATGTTGTTAAAGGTATCAATAAGGATACCTAAATTTCGTTAAATTTTGTTTTTTATTGAATCCCGCCCCTTTTAATAAGTAACAAAGTACTTTTTAAAAAAAAAGTATCGATAAAATTCAAACGCTGTTCAATGGTTATCCAAAAGGTGTCTTCCCTCTCTCTCTGACAGGTAGCGGAAGAGCGAGACAAAGCATTGAAAAGTCACATATTTACTCGACACGAGTACAAATGCTTCGACTGCATCCAGGGATTCAACCATAAGATAAAATTGGAGACTCATATGAAAAAACATGAACCTGTAAGTCATAATTACTAAATATTGTCCAGAGCTACCTTCAATTTGCATTAATAAACAATCCTATACGTGTCCCATGAATTATATAATGTATCATCATTGAATTAACACAAAACGCATACAACAATCGTACGCAGACATTGACTATACAATTTTTGACAAAGCATGGTGATACACCCGGCAGGTCCCATAGACCATAACACGGAATGTAAGTTGTTCGCTTAAAATAAAAAGTTGAAATGTTTTCTAGTAAATGTTGTATAGAATAGTGGAGTGTAGGCTTTCTCGTCCGGTGTCCATATTAATTGAATCTTCCGGGCTACTTGGCCGAGGTCTTCTGGAATCTCTGGACGCTCGGCTTCTCAGTTGCGCTCGAGAAGCCGAAGAGATAACATCTCTCCGTAAAGTGAACGCAGCCGCCACTGAAGATGTCAACCGCAGTTGTTGACGAAACGTTTGGAAGAAAGAGAGGAGCTTCCAGAAGACTTCGGCCAAGTAGCCCGGAAAATTCAATTCAAGTCAAGCTAGTGACGCAACTAATAAAATCGTTGAATAATCAAATGTAAATCGGTGTAATCAAATAGTTTTCTTAAATATATACATGCCCTGTCGACTGTAGATTTTTTTTTTTTTTTTTTTTAAGAAAAACTACTTTCACAGACTTTTCTGTCCGTGTCCTTTTTTAACTCATTTTTTTTTTTATTAATATTGATTCTACTTATTTTCTTACTCCTGCTTAATTACACTATTCAATATATACATATGCATAATACATTGTTTTATGACATTTTATATATATTATATATATATATGTATTTTTTTTTTATTCGTTTTTTTTTCGTTATTATTTTATTGGCTTATTAAGTATACTGTTTTCTTATTGCTACTTCTTTTATTACATTTTAGTCGACTGTAGGTTATAGTCCCTATTCCCTTCAAGTAACCTTTACATGTATATCTCTTGTCCAGTCTGCAGGTGAATCGGTATGTCATATATGTCGAGTTCGCTTCAAGGATGCCCACGGTTTGATCGCGCATAGAAGAAGACATCGGGTCAGGTATGTTTTAGTTTTAATTAGTTCTGTAGCATATTGCACCGTCAGTGGAACAGAGCGCGTAAGCCGAAAATGATCATTTACAGAAAAGCAAAAAAACTGTAAAATGTTGCATAAGTTTTTATTATTTTCCTTAGGGAGTTTTTTTATATATATAGCTGTGGCCGGCCACGCGTTGCCGTGGCTGCCCAACAGATGGCGCTTACCCTGTTTTTGGGTAAAAAGCATGTTTTTACCCTGTGATAGGTATTTAAAATCACGCGTGTATTCGAGTGCAACGTTGTGTCAAAATTTCAAAGCAATCGGTGAAGAACTTTCGGAGATTCAAGATTTTTTAAACAAACGAACTATACAACAAATTAACAAATGGCTACAACGTAACATTTGGCCATAATTTTCTCAAATTCGGCGATAAGCTTATGAAAAACGTTTCATATGTGTACTTTAAACGGGTCTTTTAATAATGTTCAAATCTAAATTTCGACGAATACGCGAAACGCCTAGATATACTCGTATATGGTAGATATAAAAATAATTAAATTGTTGCGATGAAAATCATCGAACGAATAATCCGTGAAAAGGCCTCATATGGCATTCAATCTTAAAGTAAAGGATGATCCAATTTGAGTTTCCTATATTGGCAACACTGTAAATTAGAGAGCTGTCAATAATGGCACGTGTTTGAAACATCAAATGTTAATTTGAAACAACACATTTACGAAATGGATCGTTTAACCATCGCTCAACGCGTTAAAATTGTTCAATTGTTCTACAGAAATAACAATTCTGTACGAACTGTGTATCGACGTTTACGGGAAGATTATGGTCAATCTAATCGTCCTACTGAGCGAACAATTCGCAACATAGTGAAAAAATTTGAGGAAAGTGGAAGCATTGGAGATAGCGTAAGCCGTGTGCATCATCTTGGCGCACGTTCAGGCGAGAATATTGCTGCTGTGAGTGATAGTATGGCCGAAGACCCAGAATTATCGATTCGTCGCCGTTCGCAGTGTTTGGGCCTTTCTTATGGCTCCCTTTGGCGCATTTTGCATAAGGACTTGCACCTACACTCGTATAAAATTCAGTTAACACAAGAACTGAAGCCCAGAGATCATGGACAGCGAAGAATTTACGCAGATTGGGTGTTAGAGCAACAGGAAGTTGATGCCGATTTTTCAAATAAAATTTTCTTCTCTGATGAGGCACATTTTCAACTCTCTGGGTATGTTAATAAACAAAATTGCCGCATATGGGGTGATGAAAATCCTCACGTGTTACACGAGACACTTGTGCATGCCCAAAAAGTAACTGTATGGTGCGCATTGCGGTCAGGCGGCGTCATTGGGACTTACTTTTTGAAAGCGATGAAGGTCAGACAGTAACAGTCAACGGTGAGCGCTATAGGCGCATGATAACCGATTATTTTTGGCACGAAATCGAAGATATTGATGTGGGAGACATGTGGGTTCAGCAAGACGGCGCAACTTGCCACACATCGCGTGCAACGTTAGCTGTTTTGCGTGAAAAGGTCAGAGGTCGCATTATTTCACGTTGCGGTGACGTCAACTGGCCGCCAAGATCATGCAATTTAATGCCGTTGGATTTTTTTTGTGGGGTTTTCTTAAGAATCCCATCTACGCCAACAAACCTGCAACGTTGGAGCACTTAAAAACTAACATCCGCCAAGTTATAGCCGAGATAACCCCCGAAACTTACGAAAAAGTCATCGAAAATTACCTCGAACGAATCAACTGCTGCAGAAGGTCCAGTGGCGGCCATTTGCCTGACATCATTTTCCATAATTAATGAATAATACCAAATATTCGATTAATAAAAAAAAAACTAAGATAATGTTACATTTTGTGTGTTTCTTCTTAAATAAAAGTTAGGAAATTGGAATTGGATCACCCTTTACTTAATATAATTGATTTCTAAAATAAAGTTACTGATATATAAGTGTTACCTACTACACGATTGACCATTTCTTGAATCAATAATTTATGTTCTCCTGTAATTGTTGCCAAGGGGGGGCAGGGGAGGGCAGTTGCCCCCCTCTAGAGATTCGAAAAAAATTGTACTTGTACCTACAATACATATTTCATTCATCCTCTCTCTTCAAGAGAGCTTCAAGCAGCTTCAAGAGAGCTACTGCAAGGTGCCCGCTGGTCTTGCAGGTGTCCATGGGCGGCGGTGACCACTTACAATCATTATGGTCGCACGCTCGTCTGCCATCTATTGTAGAAACATTTTTTTTTTGTAAGTGTTATTGCTCGCATGAAGAGGTTTTGCTCTCAAATAGCCTCGGGCCTCCAATAATCTTAATCCGATACGTTATGCGAATTAGGGGATTTGCAACATTCTGGCCGTAAAACCGGTTTTGGACTCATAGCTTGTAAAGAAACATACATTTTGTGTTCGTTGTGGGGTTAGATGGCGTTGTTGCTCGTGCGGTGCAACATCGTCCCGGGCGGCGGTGTCCGCCGATCACTATGCACGGGAGCACGGCGCCGCTGCGCCTACGCATGTTTGCGCCGTTTGCGGACATAGTGAGACGTGAGTGACACGCACCATTCTAATCCAAGAATGTTTAGTATCGAAAATAGATGAAAAAAAGTGGAAAATAGATTGATTAGTACTGAGAGTAGAATTAATTTTTACAATAAGTTTTTTTTTCATGATTTATATATGTATAGTGCAATTCTAGTATAGCGCTTATTCTACGAGCGTATCCAGCGCCCCCTAGGCACCCAGCCTCACTAATTATTATTCGTGGAGTTAGTAAGATACTTATAAAAATATGTTAGTAAGAAACAAGCTGGAACACCATAAAATTTTGTAATTCGTGATGTTAACAAGGAAACGTCGTTGTCAAATTGACATTTCAGATACAGTGAACATTTTTTAAATGTTTCCCACCTATTTTTATTTTCAATTACTAGATAATTCTAATCATAATGAATCTGTCTTGTATTATTCCACAATATCGAATTATGTATGTATAGGTTATTATTTTTTGGAGCAAAACAAACTATTAATTAATTGTACTTTTAAAATACAGTAATGTCTATATTCAATACAAGATGCATGCAAGAGTATTAAAGCGATTTGTATACGACTTTCATATCTGTATAAGCTAAACAAAAATATAGCAAACAAACCACAAAAAAACTCAATAGACCAACGTGAACTTAACAATAATGCAATAATAATACAGAGCACGGAACGCATTCGACGATTTATTACTGATGTCAGAGGCCAAATGACAACATGGCGGCCGACAGCGTAGCGTTCGGTCAACCGCAAGTGACCTGACGTGACCTTGAATTGTTTCTATATTTTTTATCGGTCTGGATTCAACAAAACTTTGAACCGGCTAATAATTATTTAGACTTTAATTATATTATTTAAAAAGTGACCAATGTTATACACATCTGCAGTGTTGCCAGTGTTATGGAAAACCAAATTACCACAAAACCGTTTGATGATGCGCCAAGTAAACGTTTAACGATTAAAACGATTAAAATTTAAAGTATTTAAAGCCAACGATTTAAAGTGTTTATTTAATTCAGACATATTGAGATAGAAGGGCCGAAAAAATTATAACTTTGTTTTTTTTGTTACAAATCGATAAATGACTATTTTTTTTTTTCACCTTTGTTTAGATAAATATTCTCGAATTAAAAATTTTACTTCAGTAACCAAAGTGCAACACATCCATACAAACTAAATGTCGTTGTACAGAGCTCTTAAAGCTCAACAAATTTTGTATTAAACACTCTTTCTAGAACGTACGGAAAATAACAAAATACAAATACAGAATGTAGCTTCAGACTGACGCTACTGTCAAATCAAATCAATTACCTGGCCGAAACATAGGTATGAATCAAAATATAGTGTTACCATAAATCAATCTAAATAAATCCCAATAATCATTATTATTTGAAATAACTATTTCTTTTTATTATAATCAGTCTATTTTCCGTCATTTTCTCTTCCCGTCTCTCTTTTCTCTTCACTTCTTTTTATTAAATTAATCGTAATTTATTTACTTTCAGCTCATTAGCAAAACTACGGAATCATTTAAAAAATCACGGCGAGAGGCAAAAGTGTGAAATCTGCGGCAAAACTTTTAGAGATAGGAATACTCTTAAAGCGCACCTATTGTGAGTGTTCGCTGTTATTAATATTATATTCCATTATCGTGTGTCCTTCCTACACTCCATCCCCTCCCAAGGAGAATCCTTTCCCCTCCCAAATCTACTTTGTACTGATGTCGAATCGCGACACGTTCTTTGTATAAAAAATAAATATGTAATAACTATTTGCCTGTCTCTTCTGTAAGACTGCCCGCCTATTTCATTGATTGGCTGTCTAATTGTTTGGCTACTTGTCTGTCTGTCTGTTTGCTTGTTTATCCGACTGTCTCATCTGTCTGTCTGTCCAGCATACATCGCGCCGAGAAGGAATACGCCTGTCCTCGGTGCGACAAGAAGTTCTTATTTAAAAAATCAATGGAGATACATTTGATAACTCACGAGGCTCCAGCGCAGCTGTATTGCGTACAGGTGAGTCGTTGGCTCGTCAGTACGAATCGCGGCCCTTATTGAAATGAGTATATATTATTTTCTCTGAAAATGTTTTAATATCCCAATAATTGTACTTGATTTTTATCTGCAATTACATTTAATAATTTCAATTTTAACATTGAAATTATATTGCATTAATAGTTCCATTTGATTATTAATATTTTACATTAATAATTAGAATATACAATACATAGAATTATTAATTATAATATATATATATATTATGCGAACCCGTAGGCTGTGGAACGAACTGCCTCAAGAGGTCTTTCCACTGAGCTACGATATGGGGTTCTTCAAGAGAGCTGTGAATAGGATTTTGCAAGGTCGGCGGCGCGCCCGCATACCCCCTGGTGTTGCAGGTGTCCATGGGCGGCGGTAACACTTACCATCACGTGGGACCGCTTGCTCGTCCGCCCACAAATCAATAAAAAAAAAAAAAATATATACACAGCCGTGTCTGTACATGAAATATTTAAAAGTAATCATTGCGGTGTAAAGTACACGTGATACAGGAGTTTGGACAATATTTTTTTGAAATTTTTTGTCTCCGCTGTCTATCGTATCATGAGCGCGCGCGCATCACGCAAAAACTATTGGACGGGTTTTAATGAAACTTGCCATACTTATGTGTCGGGTTAACATTTAGGGTACTTTTTATCTAGATCAATTGTAAAGTTCCCACGAGAATATATCTGCGACATATATCACGATATATATCAATTGATATTTATTTATATATTTATATCGATATATGTATATCGATTGATATTTATATTTAAATAAAAACTATGATCACCGCCACTGCCAAGGATCCAACACTAAAGATTATAATTTAGTTGAATGTTGATCAAGTACACTGATTATTAATCTCAAAGACACAATTTTTTTGTTACTCTCATTTTTTTGTTTTGTTTTTTTTACTAAATAAGTCTATTAATCAAACTCAAAGTTTCATTTAACAATTTTGACACATTGAAACCACTTACAGAATGAAATTCGCGTCTTTTTTATATATATGATGATATGTAGACGATATATGTAGGATATTAGAAGAGGATTATATTACAATAATAATAATAATTATTGTATTTCAGAGCTCAAGATCCATATTTCATTCTTTAGTGTTAGTAACAAATGTAACAACTTTCAACATATAGATTATGTTAGTCCTTATTATTAACATTTTGTTACTAATTATATAGTATCCATGCATGTATATGTATACGTACACACATGCATATACATACATACACACACATATATGAATACATACATACACATATATCCGATATTCCAATATATATATATATATATATACTATATAGCGTGTGCGCTATCTATCAATAAATACCGAAATGGCCTGTTTTTTTCAGTGTGATATGACTTTCAAAAACCAAATGTCTTACTACCAACATACC
This sequence comes from Sesia apiformis, assembly GCA_914767545.1. Taxonomy (NCBI): domain Eukaryota; kingdom Metazoa; phylum Arthropoda; class Insecta; order Lepidoptera; family Sesiidae; genus Sesia; species Sesia apiformis. The sequence goes on along the minus strand of OU611977.1, from coordinate 377,542 downwards.
AAATATAATTTGAAACATATAGACCCGGCTAAGTTGAAGTAAGTATATCGTTCTTTTCGCTCTATATGTCTGCCTGTCTGTGACGTTTATCTCGGAATCCACTGTTATTAATTAATTATTATAATGGAAGGTTTTTGTGGAGGTTTTATCAAAATCAGTACAGTAATTCTGGAAATATTCTGAGTTCTTCAAGAGAGCTGTGAATAGGATTCTGCAAGGTCGGCGGCGCGCCCGCATGCCCCCTGGTGTTGCAGGTGTCCATGGGCGGCGGTAACACTTACCATCACGTGGGACCGCTTGCTCGTCCGCCCATTAATTTATAAAAAAAAAAAAAAAAATATAGCTGGTTGTACAAAATGAGGTTGTCAAATTTATTGATGGGAAAATCCTGGTTTTAAACAGTGAAATTGCTGTACTTTTGTACTTTCTCTGCGCAATTAAATTTATATAAATAAATTTGTGAAACTCTATTCTAAATAAAAAAAAAAAGTTTATTTTTTTAGATACGCGTGCAATCTTTGCAACAAAAAGTTTGCGAAATCGCAAAGATTGGAGGAACATCACACGGCTGTACATTTAAAGATGACCCCCATCCGATGTCCTGAAAATGGATGCAATTTCGTAAGTTAATCTACATTCATACAACCGCATCATACATGTGTTCACGTAACAAACATATTTACCGCGATATATACCTACCAACCGACCTTACACACATTGAACCCCAAAAATAAAAGGAAGAAAGCTAAAAAAAAGTATTTAATAGATAAAGTATAAAACAGCCACCCGAACGCGACGCTCGCTTAACCGGTTCTGCCCCCCCCCGCCCGCCCCCCCCCGCGCCGAGCCCATGCGTTGTTGTTGTTCTTTCTACACCATTAATTGTTATATTTTAAACGATATAATTTAGTGAATATCGTAAGCAATAATTATTATAAATTGTATACACAAAATATTAACACATGTAGTCGGATTTTTTATTCCGAGTGTCATCTCCGTACAAATTTCACAATGTTTGACAGTTCTACATGTCATATCTCGTGACTGAAATAGAAAATCCTACTTTAGATGAAAGTATTTGTAATTACAACGCGGATAAATGACATTCTGCTTTGTGATTTGTTATGAAATGTCAAATATTTACCATGTATTAGGAATTAAAAAAATAAAAATATACATAGGTATATAAATTTATATTATTTCGGTATTATTTAGAAAAAGTTTTTTTTTTCCTTTATTTTTTTTTTTCAATTATGTCTATTTCTTTCTTGTATTTTTTTTTTACATCAAAAATCTATTACTATCAATAATTCTATTAATTTCAGACCCAATCGACAATAGGTAAATTCGACCCCAATTTTAGGGTCGTAACGCTATCCTATATATATGTATATATACATCTTCAACAATTCCACATATATCGCAATTTTGGTAGAGCTAGTCTCCTTCATGAGCTATTTAAACTTATCCGAGTTTTTTATAGAGAAGAGGGCGGACGAGCAAGCGGTCCCACGTGATGGTAAGTGTTACCGCCGCCCGTGGACACCTGTAACACCAGCAGGGGCATGTGTCCAGAACGCAACCGGAATACTAAGACCGTGTATCTTCTATTTAACTTGATCTCTCTGAAAACCAAAGTATATGAAGGAGGCTCACACTGTGAATGGTTTTATAACATATGGCCTTTTCTCGGGACCTTTCATCAGAATACTCCTTCCAAAGTATATGGCATTTTTTCTTTTTATATATATATATATATGTGTGCTTGTAGGCGTGTTCGTCGCGCACAGTGCTCCGGAGTCACAACCGCGTCGTGCACAGAGGGAAAAGGCCCGAGAAAAATCACGTTTGTCACACCTGCGGTAAATCATATACGGTAATGATTTCTCTATTATCATCTTTATATTAGTTTGGGGCGGGGAATGGAGGGGGGGAGTGGGGGGGGAGGGATTTATCACGCGCATGTCTATGGGCAACAGTATGCACTTACCATCAGGTGTACTGTATGCTAGTGTGCGACCTTTGTCCATAAAAAAAAATTGTCTCAATGTCACTGATGGGACCTTTTTATGAACATTTTTGTACGTGCCAACATTAGTCCAAAATGACAAACGCTGGCGCTGTCTACCTTTGAAGATATAGGAAAGGATTTGGAGAAAGGGTTGGGAAAATGAGGAAGGGATAGGATGATAATGGGCTCTGGCACATCTCACTCACTACCGAAACACGTACGTACATTGGGGTAATAAGTTAAAGTGGGAAATGCAGTACATTTCAAGGTAGTCTTCTGTGCGCCCAGCAGCTGTTGGATCGTAGCGTGCACTCTCCCCTTCAAAAAGTGAAGTACCTGTGTATTAATTTATAAATGCACTGTATAACATATTTTCGGTATACTTTTATTAAATAGGTAATTAGACGTTGTGCGCAACGTTGTGTTAACATTTCAAAGCAATCTGTGAGGAACTTTCGGGAGATTTAAGATTTTGAACAAACGAACGTTTACATTTTTATTTATATAGATTACTACAAACGCTCTAGATATTAGTAATTTTAAATTATTTACTTCCGTTATTCAAAAAATGTTTACGATTTGTGTACGAATGAAACAATACATTTTTTCTTGTCTTTTATTGTTCACAACAATTTCTTTTTTTTTTTTTTTGTTAGGAAAGACAATCAAGGAAAACCCTGCATGGTCACCTGGTACTATCTAGTCTAGTCTAGATGGTACCAGGTAGTGCCGGACTCCTACCGGCTAAAAAACCTGATTGCCTCAACATCGTGTATGTCTAAGTTCTTGTGGAGTTGTTCACAACAATTTTACTCTGGCATGGTCTTAAGTAGAGGAAGAAAAATCTTAATAGCGTGTTTCAGGATTTGACTTAGGAGTGAGGAGCGACATCTAGTGTCGAATAGGTAAACTGCAAATTTTACATAATGAACTGTCAGTTATACGTGGACATGGCGAGCCATCTATGACCGTTCAACAACAATATGTAGGAACCTTGTCTACACTGCAATTAATTTAATTAGGCAAGCAAACCCGCCGGCCGATGCTAAATTTGCTTTGGACCGTTATACGCGGCCGCTTGTAGAAGGCGCTTGCGCAGAGCGAAGCGAGCGGGCGCCGCACAGTCACTACCGATATCCGACGGCGAATGCATGCGCAATTTTTAGTTTCTGCTCATTATCAAATTTCTATTCAATCTTGTGCTAGTCAAATTTCTAATAAATTCGTGACATCCTATGTGTGAAATTCATGCTCTTTCTTCAAAAATATAAATTACTAATGTAAATATGGACATACCTACGAGAATAAAGTGTGGACTTTTTACTGATCAAGAACCTAGTTAGACACTTTAAATACACATCATGGTTGTACATGTACAATTTGCTTATTTAAATACAAGCCTAAATTATATGATTTTCCCCCGTGTACAGAGTAATAAATCCCTCGAAGCGCACATTAGATCCCACACCGGGGAACGACCGTTCCATTGCACGCTGTGTCCGGTCTCCTTCGGATATGAAGCGGCTTTATACAACCACAATAAACTCGTGCATCTCAAAATTAAGGTAACTATTTAAAATCACCGCCATTTTTGCGATCAATTAGATGTTAAATTTTACTGCCCATTAATGTGGCAGTTAATAAAAACAGAGTTAAATCGAATTTAGTTATTAGTATAATTAACATAATTTTAAGTTTTAATAATAATAAATACTCTTTAAAACATACAAATAGTTATCACGTGTGCAACACATTTGAATTTTATTTTTTTTACGACAGCGAGGCAAAGATCAACCTCCACCAGTTCCAGCTCCCGCCGGTTGGCATTTAGCGATCAATATAACACAACCTCAAAACATGACACAAGACGATATCAGCTGAAATTAGATTATATTGTTAATGAATTATATTGAATAATTAAAAATAAATAATTTCAAGTATTTTCGTGTTTATTCTTTGCTTTATAAAAAAACCCTATTATTATAAAAAAATGCTACTTAAAATGTTGACCGTATAGTGTGACTGAAGGATAACAAAACTGATAAAACAAACCCTGTGTAACTACACCACCTCCTAACGAGTGGACTCGCCATCCCCCTTGACCTGTGTGTCGTTTTAAGGCCATACATCCCTCACGTGCAAGAGTAACCCTATGTCCGAAAATAAAGGGCCGGTTGCCGAATATAATAGTTTTTTTTTTATAGAGAAGAGGGCGGACGAGCAAGCGGTCCCACGTGATGGTAAGTGTTACCGCCGCCCATGGACACCTGCAACACCAGGGGGTATGCGGGCGCGCCGCCGACCTTGCAAAATCCTATTCACAGCTTTCTTGAAGAACCCCATGTCGTAGTTTAATGGGAAGACCTCTTGAGGCAGTTCGTTCCACAGCCTACGGGTTCGCGATATAAAATAATTTTGGGACCAAACAGTGCGCGACACCTCCGTATCGAGGAAATGCGGATGGACCGCACTTCTGTGACGGGAGGTGCGGTTGTAGAAACCCGAGGTGGGAATTATATTGAACAATTCTTGAGAGCATTCCCCATTGTACAGGCGGTAGAACACACAGAGAGATGCAACGTCCCTCCGAACGCTGAGGGGTTCTAAACCGCCCGTGAGAGTGGGATCGTTGACAATACGAACAGCACGTCGTTGGATGGAGTCAAATGGGTCTAATTGGTATTTCGGTGCGCCGGCCCAGAGATGTGAGCAATACTCCATATGGGACCTCACCTGAGCTTTGTAAAGCATGCGGAGTTGCCCAGGGGTAAAGTACCGCTTCGCTTTGTTCAGCACACCGAGCTTTTTGGAGGCCAGATGACCCCTAAATTCGACTTTGCTGGAGATGTCGACACCAAGGATCCCAATACTCTCCGAGATCTTAAGAGGTATGCTCTGAAAGCGAGGTGCTGCGACAAAAGGTGTTTTTTTAGCGGTGAATGCACAGACTTGCGTCTTACTGGGGTTGAAATCCACTAGGTTCAGGGAACCCCAAATCGAGACTAGATCTAAAGAGTCTTCGATTTCAGACACAAGCCTGGCGCGACTCTCTTCCACTCCGACTCGAGGTATGTTGGCACGGCCCCTGTACAAGGCGTCTCCAGTGCTGTCATCCGCATAGCAACGTATGTCACCAATTTGCAACAGGTCGTTGATATGCAGAAGGAACAGAGTTGGAGACAACACGGAGCCTTGCGGGACGCCAGCGTTAATAGACATGGTGTCCGAGCAGCTACCATCGATAACGACTCTGATGCTCCGTCCAGTCAGGAAACTGGCAACCCATTCGCACAATCCCTCGGGTATCCCGAAAGATGGTAACTTGGAAAGCAGCGATTTGTGCCATACCCGGTCAAAAGCTTTCGCAATGTCTAGGCTTACAGCCAGAGCCTCGCCTCTACTCTCAATGGCGTCAGCCCAGCGGTGTGTTAAATACGCTAAAAGATCACCAGCCGAGCGATTATGACGAAATCCATATTGACGGTCGCTAATCAGTTGGTGATCCTCTAGGTACCCAAGGAGCTGTGTGTTTATAACACGCTCCATCACTTTGGAGAGGAGGGAGGTGATCGCTATTGGCCTGTAGTTGGCCGGGTCTGTGCGGTCACCCTTTTTAGGCAAAGGGTGAACATGAGCTACCTTCCATGCTGACGGGAAGCTTTTTGTGGAATATGAGAGCCTAAAGAGTCGCGTAAGCACCGGAGACAACTCGGGAGCGCAAAATTTGAGCACCACTGCAGGAATACCATCTGGTTCACTGGACTTTCGGATATCAAGAGATGCTTGAGCTCGCCGGACTTCACGCTGGGTGAAGCAGATTTCTGGCATGGAGCTTGTGCACCTCGAAGTAGACGGTGGTGAGGCACCTCTATCGTCCAGAGTCGAGTTTGAGACGAAGAGACTGCCCAGGAGATCGGAGATGGATCGTAATTAAAGTTTGGCAAGTGAAATGTAGCACAAGATTAGAAAATTTAATCATTTTAAGCTTTTAAAACTAATTAATTAAAAAAAAACATATGATCCTAATTTTATTTTCGACGAATATAATGAAAATTAATTATTTTCTATTCTAAAACTAAAGTCAAGTGAAATCAGAAATAGAAATTGCAGAATACCTTTAGAAATGGAGGAAAAGCGTAAACTTTTAAAGAACATCGGCCAAATTTCTATAGAAGTTGTACCTGACTTTAATTTTCCACGTACAGAAACAAATTATAGTAAGATTGGATTGTTTTTATGTAGTAAACACCATCGCCTGCGAAAATAATATCTAAGTAGCCACGATACTTTATTATTGCTAAAAATACTTTTGAGGTTAGGATAAAAAATCAATCGATTAATTGGTAGGTAAATAGCCTTCAGCTTTTAGTGACCTTATTTCTATTTACTAAGTATAATATGGTATAGATTAGAGAATCGCCGAAGAAAACTTAAGGGTATAAAGAAAAGAAAGTCTTTTGTCAAAATTATATTTTATTCGTCACCCTCTCTTACAACTACAGCATCGAGAAATTCTGCTGGCGCCAATATTGTCGGCTGATGCCTGGCCCACCCAAGGTACCATACAACTGTCATGATATGTGCACAGCACCCAACTGTTCGTCTACCTACTAAACAATTGCAGCAGTATTCTACAATACCTGACCTTCCTGACATATTATTTTCAATTAATAAATATACATATTTAGGGGTATCTCAGAAATAACCAACACTGGAGTAGCGTTCACAAACTTTATTTAACTTCAGGAACTAATACAGTCGTTTCAATATCTTCTACTAAAATCAACAATCGACCGTTTTCAACAATCAGAGCTAAACTTATTACAATATCTCGTTCCAATGTCTCCCACAAAAATTAACAATCCACCTTTTAACCATTAACCGAGCTAAACTTATTATAACCTCTCCTTTTTTCAGCCGGCCCGCGATCCCCGATCACGTGTCGGCTGTCAAAATCCCCCTCCCCCCGTCGCCGCCAGTGTGTTCAGTTTAACAAATTTAAAATACTCACTTAGTGACATTTATGTAACCTTACACATAATATATTTTTCTTGAAATGTGTCGGGATTTAATTTTTCCTCTTATTAGGGAATTATCTCCACTGCCTCTCAAACAATACTCTAATACATTAATATTCTCTCTGCATATTTCAATTCTGTAACCTCCATGAAACCTGACATGTTCGCCATAATATGACCTTGCCTGTCGGATTTGGTAAGTTCCTAGGGCAAATAATATTACTTCACTATATTCTAGACGGGGAAATGTAATATTAGTATTATCAGCTGTTATACTAGTAAAACTAGAAGTTCGTCGATTCATATTCATCGTCATTACAAAATCGGACAAATTATTAGTTAATGGAAATCGTTCTCTAATTACATTTATGATTTGTTCAGCATCATTCCTATTTTTTAATCTAACGCCGAATTTATTTAAAAGGCTCGCAGCTATGGAAAACATTTTCATCATATGAGGCACAGTTATATTAAAATATTCATGCCGGAATAATTTATAATCACGTTTAAAATATCCATTTACAACTTCCACCACCCAACGACATATAGTCACACAACGACTCCTATTGGCTTGTTCAGTGCTGAGCTGATGCTGACCCTCAAGTAGAGATTCTGGCATGTAGATTTTATAATTACATGACTCTAACAGACTAATTGCATCTCTAAATCCCCTGTCAAGAATAAAAATATCATTATTTTGAAAGTATTGCCTGAGAGGAGAGTTTTCATCTCTGAAAAGAGAAATCATTATCTCTGCATCAGATGTGATAGCCTTATATGGGCCAAGACAGTCTACAATGTAGCCATCAGGCGTCACCAGCAGAAATGGTTTCAATAGGTTTCCGTATTTGTGTAAAGAATATGTGTCCTTTGGAACATATAGTTGGAACTTTTATTTAAATAAATATAAGTCCCATCACATATTATTATTGGATTTTCATTATTTTGATTATATATTGCATTTGGTATCATTAAGTTGTGTTGCAACAGTTGCTCACAGGATATATGCTGGATTCCCAGATTTCTAGGCACAAAATCTTGCACCAATATTTCTCTAACCTTATCCATCAATCTTTCTAATGTGCGCCTTGGGATCATTAACAACTGGGACAGCCGGTCATCTGAGTCACCAGTTCTCATTTTCATTAATAGAGCACCTAAACCCAAAATACCTCTATGTGTTTCAATAATTCGTGGAATTTCATATAATAACAATTCAAATTGTTGTTTTTGCATTCCTAACCAATAATGAAATAAATGTTCATCTATTCTTTCTACACTTTCTATGCTCGAGAAATCCAGAAATGTATTAAAAGAATTTACAAATGAAAATACATGTTCAACTTGTTCAGCTGTAAATGTACTACTGCTATTTTCAGAAGGGAACAACACATCCCAACTATTACTAAATGTATGTTCTACACAGACTCGAGCATTTTTAGGCAAATAATATTTATGTTGGGATAGAGTTGTTGATCTCAATGAGTCCGATATTCTACGCAAATCAGTGTTCTGACAACCATGAACAACACAATGTGATGCAGTATTAGCTGCTCGTCTATATTGAGTTAGATTAATCACTCTGGGTACTTCGTGAGCTTGCTGGTCATGGTCGGTATCTAGAGAGTTTAGAGTTTCTTGAGGCTGAGGCTCTGATTCTGCTTGCTGCTCAATATTTTCCTGCATTACAGCTCTCTTAATTCTCAGCCAACAGGGATGACAAACATGATCTGAGGAAGTTGCCTGCAACAACCAGAAAAGCTAGTCTTAATATAAATGTTACGGCTTATTATTTCATAAACCCAAGCAAATAGAAATGTAGCTACTAAAAATATTTAATAGCTGATGAATTTAATAAGAATATCGATGGCAGCTGTTGGTATAAACAATTCAAACATTATTATACTCTATAATGGAATCAAACTTAATATATAATAAAAAAATAATAAATACCTGCCGTGGAGCAATTCTATTTGCAATTTCAATATGTATTGCTTGTTGCATCGAAGACGGATTCTGTCTCACAATAAGATCATGTCTACGGTTTAGCAAAGAACTTCCACAAAGTATGCAAACATGTATGTGACCACGGGAAGATGAAGCACCAGGATCATTAGTTAAGCTAGTATTTATAAGTTGCATCGCCAATTGGTAACAAGCATCACAAATGTAATCTTCTTCAGTGATCTAAAACAAGAATTAGAGTTGTATGATTCAAGTTATTGTGTTAACATAAGATTAGGTTGGTAGATAGGTAGGTATGTAAATACGTACTATTATTGAAGAATTCCAATTGCAGATCACAGTAATTACTCTCGTGTCAAGCTCAAAAACGAGATGGCGGCGAAGTGTGTTAATGCGTATATTGCAGTTAACACACAACAATCGCAGGGCTGCTGGTACCGTCTGCATACTGATTCCACTCACAACAATCAGTCCCAATCGAAAGCAAAATCGGTGTTCAGGAATCAAAAGCAGAGAATAATCGTCACAAGCGGTAGATATCAGTCAGTATAATAATGCCAGGGTTACAAGGAAAAGCCAAAATCGCACAGTACACAACACAAACAATGTCACTGTCAATCGACCGATGGCGACAATGATTTGACGTTTCGTATTACGCATTTGTGCAAAACCCTAATACTTACTACGCACATATATAATTATTTTTTATGACAAGAATCAAACAAATAATAAAACCTGTAGCTGATTTGTTGTTTAGGTATTCAATGAATTGAATTACTGTTAATATCTAAGAAATACTAGAATAAATATTAAGAAATACTAGAATAACTTTTCATTACGGAGTTATTTTATAAATGAAATGAAACGACAATGGGTGCGTTCTGAGCAGTAACTATATAATTTCAAGCAAAAGTTAAGAAAAAACTTATTTTCTTTTTTTTTCCGGCTTCATATTGATATATTTCTTATGTTTTCTAAGTCCGTAAAAAATAGTGACTTTTTTCATGTATAAGGCATATTGGGTCGCGGTTAGGTACGCTTTGACCGATGTCCTTTACCCCTCTATTTGGCGCCGCGTTTCAAAGCCACACTATTTTTATAACCTCACGTGCAATTATTGTTCTTTGATATCTTAAATTATGTTTCTCGTTTGATATGAAGAAGACAAAAACGAATATACATACATAACGGTAAAAACACATACCCTTCCTTACATGCCTTAGTCGGGTAATAAAGGATAAAACCTATTTATTTATCTAGGTTGTCATAGAGCTTGCGCCTCAGTAGCACAAAAATCTTAGTTTTCTTTGCACATTTTGCGGTTTTCTGAACCAAATTCCTCAATTTGACAGTTGTCATTCCACTATGAAAATATCCCAAACGTAACCAAGAAATACACAACAAAAACAAAAAATGCGGCTCATATACCTACTAAGATGTCTCAAAATCACGTCGCACACTCAAAAAATACGATATTACAGCGAGAACGCGCCAAAAGCTTTACGCAGTTTGAAAGCAAAATCAACGAGAAATACGGTTCAATACTACGTCGATTCTTGTAGAGTTCGAGCATATGGTGGTAACGGTGGTGATGGTTGTATATCGTTCCTTAGTGTCTGGTGTAAAGATCAAGCGGGACCGGATGGTGGAGACGGAGGACATGGTGGTCACGTTATTTTTCAAGTAAGGTCATGGTTTTTGAGGTTATGTTTCAGTACGAAAATATTTGCCAATTAGACGTTTTTTTGTACAATTTGTCTTTGCAATAAAGTTTAGATAAATATATAGGTTAAAGAATAAGCACAGTGAAATGGCAGTGGACGGCCCATATTCGCCATAAGACCGATAACTGTTGGGCTAGACAAGTCCTCGAGTAGAGGCTACGTACCGGGAAACGCAGTGTAGTAGACCGACAAAGAAGAAGTCCGACTGTGGAGGCTGGACGAGAAAAGCTGTAGGTCTAATAATTTTTGATTATAGCACAATTAAACATCTTTTTATTTATCTGAATCAGAAGGGACTGAACGAGGGACGCGAGAAATAGGCGCTTAGCGCTAATTTTGGCTATACAACCTCCCACAACTTGCGATATCTATCAATCTATATCTATGGTCACTACCTTCTAAATTCCTTACTACTGCTACTAGCCAGTAATGCAGTTATGATATCAATTTTCTTTTCAACACAGGCAACACATTCAAAGAAAAGTCTAAACCATTGCAAAACAGTTATTCAAGCTAAACATGGTGAGAAGGGATATAATAAGGATTGTAACGGAAAGAATGCATCACATGTGATTATTCCTGTGCCTTTAGGTAAGAACCTGTAACAATTCTTGTGTGTCAACACTAGTCATAGGTAACTACCATCGATCTTCTGCTCGCCTATTATACAATAATAATAAATTCATTCTGAGCAAGTTTTATATGAATGGAGGTGAACGGCTCAACGGTCCACATGATGGTAAGTGGCTACCGCTGCCTGTAGACACTTGCAACACCAGGAGATATGCGAGTGTACCATCAACCTTACAGAATCCTATGCACAGTGTTCTTGAAGGACCCCATATTGTAGCATAATGGAAAGACCTCTTGAGACAGTTCAGTCTACAGGTTCTCTGTATAAAATGGTTCAAAATTATCTATGTAATTATTGTTATTGATAATTATCGTGATGACAGAGTTGTAAACATTTGCAATAGATTGTCACAGGAATTGGTGTTTTTTTTTTAATAGACAAGCAGGCAAGCGGTCCCGCCGCCCATGGACACCTGCAACACCAGGGGGCATGCGGGTTTGTTGCCGACCTTGCAAAATCCTATTCATAGCTTTCTTGAAGAACCCCATATTGTAGCTTAATGGAAAGACCTCTTGAGGTAGTTCATTCCACAGCCTACAGGTTTGCGATATAAAATGATTTTTGGATTCCTCAACAGCGGGGATTTTCAAATCCAGACTAGACAACCATTTTTGACAATTGGGGACCCACTTTTTGTCACAGCAAGATTAATGTGTACACCAGCATAAAATATAGGCACATCAGCTATTCACACTGACTCGTGATCGGCTGTACTCTCTCAAAGTAATGCCTGAAGCCACGGCTCGGACCTCGGTCCGTTCGGCGGGGGAGCCCCTAGCGTTGCACACACCTTTTGCTCTTGACTGAGCACCTTTAACACTCGCCATAAATCATACATGTCCATGACTCTTTGAAAGGCCATTAGGGTCACAAGAATTTAGCTATTCCGAAAAAAAGAATTTTGGTTTATCTGGGATGTAATTAAAAATATTGTATTCTGTTAATTTTGTGCAAATCTATACAAATTATAATATTTAATTTAGTATTTATAACATTGCTGTTCATAAGAGCAAATATAATATCCTCCATGTATTTTACCACACATATATATATATATGCACACACACTCATCTATATAACCACATATCCTAAGTCTTGCATTAGAGTCTCGAACCTGCCTAAGTTTATATATATAAGTTTATTAGTGTAAGTTATTTTATTTTTATTAAAAAAAGGCGGCAGACGAGCATACAGTCCACCTGATGGTAAATGGATACTGTCGTCCATAGATATCCATGATACATGCCAAACATCAGTACAGAATGACAAACGTTGGCACGCCCCCGGATGCGCTGCCTACCTTTGCAGATTAAGGAATGGATTGGGCAAATGGGGAGGGAGAGGATGGGATAGGAATGGGCTCTGGCATATCTCACTCACTACCGAAACACATACATACATTTGGAAAATCCGATAAAGTAGGAAATGCAGTACATTTCAAGGTAGTCTTCTGTGAGAGATGGGTAACGCGGCCAGTCCAGTGCGCCCAGCGGCTGTGGGAATGCAGCATGCACTCTTTCCCTACCAAAAAAAGTTCTTCTGCCTTAGCTGGTTGAGCTGTGGATTTATGTTAATAATCGTTTGAACGCCTCTATGACCAATTCTCTTCACTATTGTAGGCACGATAGTAAAAGACGCGAGCGGTCTTGTGGTCGGCGACCTGAACACCGAGGGGATGATGTTTGTAGCGGCGAGGGGCGGTAGCGGGGGGAGGGGGAATCGATTCTTTCTGACGGACACTGAGCAGGTGAATAAATTTCTTTGACTTCATGCACATAGTAATAAGGAAATCATATTCCTTAAGTGGGTACTTATTGGTAAATAATGAAAGGCACATTTCATTATTGTTAGAAGCGCGGGGAAACGTCTGGAAATAGTTGTTGGACAAAATTTTAAATTAAATATTAAAGTTCGATTCCCGGTTCAGACAGATTTTTCAAAAATCTTTGATTGTAGTTCTACTTATTTTTAAAAATAAAATGTAGTCTCCATTAAGTGAAATTTCCTATCTTCAATATTTAAAGTACTTTCCCTTCATGTTGCATCGAAATGGGACACCCTGTATACTTACCACTAGTATGCTCGTGTGTCGCATTCTAGCTATTAAAAAAAAACATTCAAGTATAGTATATTGTAAATTCTTAATACGCTGAACGTATTGTTAAAGTATTATTATAGTATGGTTAAATCAAGCGCCGAACGCTCGAGCGTTTGCACTGTATTGAACTTTTTACACTCAGAGATTTTAATTACAAATTCAAATTCAAAATTCAAAATTCTTTATTTCATAAAACACACATTGTCTATGATCTAAGTGATGGAGCCACCCGGTAAGCAAGAATGCCTGTGTTGGGTGGCACCGCTCTTCCTTTAGGTTACATGAGTATGTGTTATGCTTAAACTACTACAATATTTAGTTAATCAAATAAGTCTTGTTAACCAAAATTATGGTGTACATGGTAATGATTGCAAAGTTAAAATGTGTGCTATGTTTAAATAAAATAAAATAAGATAAGATAAGAGGCAACTTGGTGTTCATGAAACCAGGTGTATGTTAATACATTCATGAAAGAAATCAAAACCAGGATGTAAATCTCATCACCCTCTCTCTCTCTCTCTCTTTGTGTGTATATATATATGTATGTATTTGTGTGTGTGTGTGTGTGCGTGTGTGTGTGAGTGTGTGTGTGTGCGGTGTGTACAAGGGTTTAATTACAATTTTAATTTTAATGGTCTTATTAAACATCTGTACTAGAGCATGGACTATCGGGGGATTTTCATAATACCGGTATTATTTCGATATCAAAACTTCAAATACCGATTTTTCAATATTCTTGTACAAAATAATTATTTTGAGACAGTTAGATGTTTTAGAAATAAAGTATATTTTAAACTAAATCTACAATGTTATCATAATCAAACAGGATTGGAACAAATTAAAAAATATTAGAAAATCTTCAAAAAAGTAATTGGGCCTCGTTCGTTCATCACTTCTTCTTACAACTTTGACGTTGATGAAGATTGCGACGGTAAATGATCAGGTCGAGCTTGTTGAAACAATGATCGCAAAAATTATAGGGCATCCAAAGTGTCATCTTTAAAGAGACAATCTAATCTTATTACACGTATAGACCGCGAAGGAAAAAGCTCTTTCTGATTCCACACTCGTGGGTGGTATTGTCAATAAATATCCATAGGCTTTCTCTAAATGAAGGCCTCGATTACCATCGCCGTCACGCCGTCAACTGTCAACGCGCTCGCTGCTGCCGTTTTGCTTCACCCGCGATCCGAAATACCGGTATTCTTCGACTTCAATGTCTGTTTTCCAATATCGCATATTTTATCCGAAATCCCGGTTTTTCAATATTATCGAAAACCGGTATCCATGCTCTAATCTGTACTAAAATGCTCACTGACCTATAAAAAGTGAGTCTTAAAAGTTCATTAGGATTCACACAGCGCTCAAGCCTCGTTTTTATAAAACTATTTGTAGTATACGTTCTCCTTGAAAACCCATCTTTTACCTTACATATGTGTCTTTTTACACATATCCAGGCACCAGACGTGGCAGAATTCGGTGCGACTGGTGAAGAGTTAACATACACTCTTGAAGTGCGTTCGATGGCTCATATAGGGCTTATAGGAGAGCCCAATGCAGGGAAAAGTACCTTGCTAAGGGCTCTGACAAGGGCCAGGCCGAATGTCGCACCTTATCCCTTTACTACGCTACGGCCGCATATAGGTAAGTACACTGTATTGTTGACTGAAGTAAAGCCAACGTGTCGAGATCAAAAATGTAAACAAACATTTAGGAGTACATGATCAGAAAATAATTTATAATAAAATTATTAATCTTGTAATCTGACATGTATGAAGAGAATTTGACTAAAGTACAATAGCACCGACGTATTATAAAAAACAAGGAACAATGTCACAGAACAGAGTAACAAAGTCAGAGACTTCATTTAACAATTTTTTTGCCGAAAATATAGTTTAGAAAAAAATTATTAGTTTTAATGGTAGAAATTCCGTGTTAAAGAGGGTTCTTAACACGGAATTTTTGCCTTTTAACTTTTAATCTATTAAACTAACAACTTTTATCTTTTATATAGCTGACAGAACAATCGACAATCGAAAATGGCGTGCGATACCAATTTCAAGTTCTTGTTGTTATTTATATTTTTTTCTATTATAATTTTTCTCTATAAAGGTAATAAAAATATCCAAAATAGCTTCGAATTAAATTGCCAAGTTGCAAAAGGTCCCAGGTTCGATTCCCGGTCGAACTATCATTTGTTTAAAGACAAATGTTTGTTCGGATGTGGGTGTGTGTGTATACCTGTGACTCCCACGATACAGGGAATCCGAACGTGGGCCATTACGTGTGGCGTTATTTATTATTATTGATATTTATAATTCCAGGTATGGTCCCATACGATGATTACGAGCAAGTCGCGATAGCTGATCTACCCGGTCTGATTCCCGGCTCGCACAGGAACCGTGGCCTAGGTATGGCAATACTGTTATTTCTACACCAGTATTTGTCGGCGGCTTCGTCCGCTTGTGAACAAATTACCAAATTAACTTGTTAGTGTGTCAAGATATGTATATGTAGACGACCTCGTTATATGTAACTATGATATTAGTGTCGTCTGTATGGATAAATATTAGGGTAATTAAATTGACCATAAGCATTGCTGGACACCGGGCCCTCGTGCATGAGGGATGTATGGTCTTAAAAGGTCACGTTGTCCAAGTGGAAGGGCGAGTCCATTCTTCTAGAGATTTTGTTCCTCAGGACTTGTGGTAGCGGTTGTGTTAACTCTTAGTCTCTCTATGACACCCACAGAAAGAGATAACGTGGTGCTATTTTTCTTTTATGGACAAGGGCGGCAGACAAGCATACAGTCCACCTGATGGTAAGTGGATACTGTTGCCCATAGACATCTGCGATACATGCCAACATTATTCCGAAATGACAAACGTTGGCACGACCCCCGGATGCGCTGCCTACCTTTGGAGATATAGGAATGGATTTGGAGAAAGGGTTGGGAAAGGAAAATGGGGAGGGATAGGATGGGAATGGGCTCTGTGGCACATGTCACTTACTACCGAAACACGTACGTAGTACGTATAGTACGAAATAAGATAAAATGGGAAATGCAGTACATTTCAAGGTAGTCTTCTGTGAGAGAGGGGTAACGTGGCCAGTCGATCGCGCCTAGCAACTGTTGGACTGCAGCGTGCACTCTCCCCCTCAATAAAAGCCGCACAACACCACACTAAATTATTGTTATTTTCAACAGGCATCCAATTCCTACAACACGCAGAACGCTGTCGCGGTTTAATATATCTCTTAGATGGTACTAACGATCCACTATCACAGTATCAAACACTTTCTTATGAATTGTCCCAATATAGTGAAACTTTAGTAAATAGACCTAATTGTGTAGTAGTTAATAAAGTAGACTTGCCTGAAGGTAAGCGCGGGTTTGAGGAATTGAAAAAAGAAATGCAAGTTGTGGGTATATCCGCTAAAACTGGGATTAATTTGAGCGAGTTGTTGCGGGTAGTTCGGAAAATGTATGATAGTGGGGATAGTTGAAAGGTATACCCTCTGTTACCCTAGATCCTGTGTTATCTGAATTATTTTAAAGGATACCCTTCTTTCTCTATTGCATTTACATCCTGATTGCTATAAATATACCCCGGTGCATGCGATAACAAAAATTTTCTAAATATACACGATACCCTGATTCGTTGTTTTAAATATACTCTTGAACCACTGATATTATGTATGTGTATTCTAAATATATCCTCGACCCCCGATATCTTGAATGTTCTAAATATATTCTTGACCCCCAGATACTACAATGTACTGTATAATATAGTTCCTGAATACACATGTATCCTAAATACAGTACTCTCTCTCTATATATAGTATTTCAAGGGACCGTGACGTTTTATACTACACAGAGGGGGTACCTAACAGAGAAAGTAGTCTTTGTAAAGATGGTTTCGCGACCACAATCGGTTTGCCCCAGCTGCACTAATTAGCGTTTTAATAAATGAATTTAGATATTAAATTTAAACCAGATATCAGCGAAAATAATTTAAAATATAAATTAAGAAGATATCTCTTGTCCAAATTATAATTTGTTCACTGCTCACAGGTAGGTTTTGTACTTGTATCTTAGATAAATCTGTATGTACGATTGTTAGCTTTATACTTATTTCTTTGTGGTAATAATAATAATAATAAATAAAAGAGAGCAATAAACCATTGGGTAGAATAGAAATCCCAGGAAGTTAGCAGTGGTCATTATTATCCTAACATTTTGTACCGCACATAAATGTAAAAACTGTAATCCTCAAAAGCCAGCCAGCACATGTGCCCCCGTGGACACAACAACGAAACAATAGATAATAGAATTTGCCTCAATAAAATTTCGCGATTTTTTTTGTACAACATCCGGTCTCTGGTAAACTGCGTTCTTGGATGTCACAAACGGAAAATTTCATGCTCAAAAACGAGGGAGGCATGCTTAAAAGAGAAAGAATAAATGTATGGGTCCTGAAGTAAACCAACTAATTTACTTCGATTTATACTATAAAGAGAAAGATACCTAACAAACTGCTCAACACGGAGAGACCTTATACTCCCCCCCCCCCCCCTTGAGCTGAAAAGCTGATCCCCCCTCTTTACCTTTGAGCTGACATCATAATTGTTCTCAAATATATCCTTTTGTATTGTGTTGTGTGTATTCTAAATATACCATCAACTCCGATATCATGTTTGTTCTAAATATACTCTGGAACTCATTGTATTGTGTGTATTCTAAATATACCGTCAACTCCGATATCATGTTTGTTCTAAATATACTCTGGAACTCATTGTATTGTGTGTATTCTAAATATACCGTCAACTCCGATATCATGTTTGTTCTAAATATACTCTGGAACTCATTGTATTGTGTGTATTAACTCATTGTATTGTGTGTATTCTAAATATACCGTCAACTCCGATATCATGTTTGTTCTAAATATACTCTGGAACTCATTGTATTGTTTGTATTCTAAATATACCGTCAACTCCGATATCATGTTTGTTCTAAATATACTCTGGAACTCATTGTATTGTGTGTATTCTAAATATACCGTCAACTCCGATATCATGTTTGTTCTAAATATACTCTGGAACTCATTGTATTGTGTATTCTAAATATACCGTCAAGTCCGATATCATTTGTTCTAAATATACTCTGGAACTCATTGTATTATGTGTATTCTAAATATACCGTCAAGTCCGATATCATTTGTTCTAAATATACTCTGGAACTCATTGTATTATGTGTATTCTAAATATACCGTCAACTCCGATATCATGTTTGTTCTAAATATACTCTGGAACTCATTGTATTATGTGTATTCTAAATATACCGTCAACTCCGATATCATGTTTGTTCTAAATATACTCTGGAACTCATTGTATTATGTGTATTCTAAATATACCGTCAACTCCGATATCATGTTTGTTCTAAATATACTCTGGAACTCATTGTATTATGTGTATTCTAAATATACCGTCAATGCCGATATCATGTTTGTTCTAAATATACTCTGGAACTCATTGTATTGTGTGTATTCTAAATATACCGTCAACTCCGATATCATGTTTGTTCTAAATATACTCTGGAACTCATTGTATTGTGTGTATTCTAAATATACCGTCAACTCCGATATCATGTTTGTTCTAAATACAACTCTGGAACTCATTGTATTGTGTATTCTAAATATACCGCCAACTCCGATATCATGTTTGTTCTAAATACAACTCTGGAACTCATTGTATTGTGTGTATTCTAAATATGTGTTTGATCCGGTGATATCGTGATTATTCCAAATATACTCTCTCAGTTGAGGTAAATTAGAATAATCTCATTTTGAAATGTACCTCCCAAATTATTGTAATTTCTTGTTACTTAGAGCATTTTTATTTAAATAGAGGGTATCTTCAATAATTCTCGAGATTACCTTTTCTTTTTATATTTAAACATTTGTAAATAATAATAGTACATGTGATGTTATGTAAATATAAATAATAGAATCCTTGTAAAAAAAGTTTTTTTATTTTCAATATTTAAACACAATTAAAATTTTAAAAGAACTATATACATAAATAAATTCATTGTAAAAAATGGAATTAATCTGGCAATGATATACTGTACCACAATATACGGCAAATTTAAAAACTTTAGTTTCTGTTATACAGGGTGAAATATGTCTGCATCCTCTTAACACTGAATATCTGTCGACAAAATCTACAAATTTATTCTACATTTTTTTTTAATTTAGCACTTTTTATCCCACAGTGCACTCACTCGCGCCGGTGTGCATACATGTAGGTGTCTAATAGTAGCAGCGGTCCCATTAGTGGGCTGTTTATGAATGTAGTGTATATAGCAGGGGTGCTCAAACTTGAACTGCTGGCGATCTACCTCAATATTGTTAGACTGCGATCGATCGACTCTGAGAGGCTGCAAGTATGTGTGATGCAGGATTGTCGTCTAGGTAGGGTGTATCGTGGCATAGATATTAGTTTTCCGCACAATATGCATTTTTTTAGTCAAGGTAAGTCGGTCGATCGCGGTCGACCTTTTGAGCACCCCTGGTATAGAGTATATCCTGGTATGCTGGATGCAGGTCGCTGCCGATAGGTCTAAATGGCGGACAATGGGGGAGGCCTATGTCCAGCAGTGGACGTCTAAAGGCTGAGATGGATGGATGGATGGATGGTATAGAGTAACAAAGTCAGAGACTACACTTAATTATCTTGTTTTTTTTGTTATAATATCAAGTTCAGATAAAAGTCGCGGAGCAAACGTTGATAGTTTCAAATTTAAGTATGCTCTATTTATTTCTGTATTATTCTATAGTATATATATCTATCTATTGTATATAAAAATGAATGTTTGTTTGTTTGCCCCGTATGCGTTCCTATACCATTCATCCGATTGCTGAGACTTTGGTGAGTTGCTGTGCGCACGCGCGCGCACGTTTCTGAATTAGTACTTGAAGACCACGCGAACAAAGTCGCGGCCAACTGCTACTACATATATAGTATATATATTCCATTTCAATAATTATTTATATGATCCATACATTTACAAACACAATCAATAGATACAAAAGGAACAATTAAATAGATACTATCAACATATTTATAGTACACTTATCACCGGAATAATGCAAGACATGAACCACGTCAAGTAATTTAAATATCTATATAGAGCCGTTGTAGCGAAAATGCAAAAAATTTAGGGAAATACATCAAAAATTACAAACGTAAAAGTTTTGTTGTTCTATCTAAAACGTTCGTAGTGCTCATTACTCTTGGTACAGGGTAATGACCGGGCGCGTAGAGTGAAAATGCACGTAGAGTAAAAGATATACCAGAAATGAACTATGAATTATGAAGAAAAACCTACTCTCGATACTAAATAAGATTTTGTGTTATTTTAATTAATGAAACATTGTATATTCAACTGACAAAAATGTTGCCATCTATAAAATTATAAAATATTGTACCACATTTGAACCAGATATTTTTTGTGCTAGAATACTAAAGACAAATGTCAGCCTTGAAAACTGATTGCGAGTCATCATCAGATAACTGAGATACTCTACGAGTAAATACAATAAAACTCTGATTTCTTTTAATGCAAGGCCCTACAATAGATAGTGTATTTTGATGTCAATTAGTGAACTATTGTATCTAACGGAGAACCATTTTTTTTTCGGAAGGACTAAATTCTTGAGGCCCGCCCTAGTGGCCTTTCAAGAGTCACCGGTCGTGTTTAATTTAGGGCGAGTTCAGAAGGCGCTCAGCTAGGAACAAAATGTGTGTTGCAACGAGCCTAAGGAGTCCCCCGCCGGTAAGGAACGGGCCTCGGCTTAGGGCGTTGCATTGGGGGGATTACCGCGGGCTGTGCTTTGGGGTTGGGCTGTGCTGAAGCAGATGATGAGGGGTTCATTTAAAAGTCAAATTTGAGAAGTGCTACGCAATAAGAATGTTTCATTTTCAAAACACATGGATTAAAGAATTCGAAAGCTACAGAGGGCTTGCATAACATATCTAGTATGTATTGTCAAATCGTTGAATATAAGCAATTTTACTTATCATTTGTCAAAATAAATAACTGGCGAATAATTTACTCATGTGTGCATGACACTATCCGCACTCGCTCGCTCAGGTCTTTGACCTCCGACATTGATTAAGAGTCGAGAATTGTCAAGAGTTGTATGTATTTAATCGTTATGATTTTCCATGATTTCCTTTATTTATGATTGGGAAGTGGGGTTCTTTCAAAAAGAAAGAGAGGGGGGGTGGGGGTGGACAAGGCGGGGAGTATAAGAGTAACTTTGGGATGTACGACGTGAAATATTAAGGAATAAGTGACTTTTCTTGTCTCGTTTCAATCACTACTTGGTGGGATGGTAAATATAACGCGATAAGAGACATTTCTACTAAAGGAAATGGGATATCAGTCTTATTAAGGCGGTCCAGGTTGGTAGAGATTTGGTAGAACTATTTGTTGTGGCGGTATTAATGAGGGTAGAACTTCATTTGGTAGTTTTTTGGACCTTTTTGATTTTTTCGGTTGTGCTTTCATCTGTAAAAAAAATATACAATTGGTTTATATAATGCATTTTTTTTTTTATATGGAAGATGGCGGACGAGCAAGCGGTCCCGCGTGATTACCGCCGCCCATGAACACCTGCAACACCAGGGGGTATGCGCGCGCGCCGCCGACCTTGCAAAATCCTATTCACAGCTTTCTTGAAGACCCCATATGGAAAGACCTCTTGAGGCAGTTCGTTCCACAGCCTACGGGTTCGCGATATAAAATGATTTTTCGACAGAACAGTGCGCCACACCTCCGTATCGAGGAAATGCGGATGGACCGCACTTCTGTGACGGGAGGTGCGCTTGTAGAAACCCGAGCTGGGAATTATATTGAACAATTCATCAGAACATTCCCCATTGTATTTCATTTTATTTTCATTCGTATAAAACAATGGATGTATAAACTCTGGTAAAAATATCATACATGATGTAATACAAATATTATACACATCCCTAGTGAAAATGTCTTATATACTCGTATGATATCATACAAATGGCGTCATACACACAAAACGCAACGGATACAAAATCTTATTAACATCTTAGTAAGATTTTGTATCCGTTGCTTTTAAAATGTTAAAAGATATCGCTTTCATTTGACATGTATGTGTGTATTATTAACGCGCGAGTTGATCGCCTTCGGGGCCTGAGGCAAAGTGGGGGGGTAATGCTCCCATTACCCCCCCACGCCCGCCTGCAGTTGAAATGCTGACCTTGACATCTTTCGCACGCTTGTCGACAGCGTAAAATACTCGGGCCACGTGTTCGTGACTGATCCGGCTCCACCGACTTCAATTAGAGGAGAACGGTGTTATAATTCATCGCCAAGCACGGTGAATGGCCTAGAGATGTGCGTTGAAGTAAAAAACAACAAATTTCTAAGTTTATTATTACTTCAACAAAGAGGTAATAATTTCAAAACATTACTATCAGCACTTCTCGTTTTAGTTCCAGTAATTTATCGATATAATTAGCACTAATTAGGTCGCAGCACTAGGGCATCCCTCAGAGGCAATCAACTTGCGCGCTTACTGTATATGCATGGTATGTAGTGGAGTCTCAGATGCCGTCAGTCACCGGAGTACCAAGCAAAAGTTGAGAATATGAGGTCCCACTGAAATAGTGTGAAATATTTTAATATCTCAATCAGTATACCGACATTATTATATCTATTTAAAAATTAACGCGTATTCCATGTGTTTTTTTATTAAATAAAAAAAAAAAATTCGCGAATAATTTACTCGTGTGTGCATAAACACGTCACTCAATTGATTGATACCTACTCACTAACAGAGGTAACGCGTTCAAACGTCAATGACCTCAGCGAGAGCGAGTGTGGATCGTGTTATGCACATACGAGTAAGTAAATAACCCCAAAATTATTTATTTTTAATGTAATAAAAAAATCATGAAATACATATACATTTTTAGTTAGATTTAATATTTTTAATGTGGTGATGATTGGCATATTAAAATATTTCACATTATTTTTGTAGTGTGTGCTATATATATATATACAGGGCCGTCTTAAGTCTATTCTGCGCCGGGGTGCGAGAGTGTATCAAACACAACATCCAACATCCTATCAAAGTCAAACATCCTATTGTGTATCCTATGACAGTCAAATATCCTATTGTGTATCCTATGACAGTCAAATATCCTATCGTGTATCCTATGACAGTCAAATATCCTATTGTGTATCCTATGACAGTCAAATATCCTATTGTGTATCCTATGACAGTCAAATATCCTATTGTGTAATTGTTTACTATAGCGTTATATTTTTACCTTTAAAAGGTGAGCGCCCGGGGTGCACCGCACCCCTTGCACCCCCTGGTAAAGACGGCCCTGTATATATATATGTGTGTGAAATGTGTGTGTGTATTTATGTGTAACTGTACTCACCTTATGATGTACCTCTCTCAAATGCCGGTAGAGGCTGGAGTACCAGCCAAAGGCGGCGGTGCACTGCGGGCAGCGGTATGGAGTCTCGCTCGTGTGCATCGCTACTATGTGGTATTTCAGTTTTGCTGCGTTCTACGATAAAATTAAATTTGATAATGGAAATATATATATACATATGTAAATGAAGATCTTCGTACTTCATTCCGAATTAACTATGGTGGTGGCTCTATGGACTTTGTGCCAGTCGATGGTTACTCTATGGTTGAGCCAATGGAGGTTTGACAGAAGGGCTTGTCATTTTTGATATCTAATATTGTCGAGGTTTTACAATTGAGTCTAATGACAAAATACAATAAAGGGATATAACCTACATAGAGAGATAGTGAGAATTAAATTAGAGAATCAATAGCATTAAATGTTGTTTCTCTTTTCAGGTAAGATTTGTACACCTTATAAATTGATGTCAATTGTATATTGCCACATTGGGTTTAATAAAAACAAACTCTTTTCAGAGCAACGCAATTTCCTTTTGATTTCGAGATTTGTCTCTAGTGTTTGATAAAGCACATTATATGTATATATATATATATATTGACATAATTCTAGAGTTATAAAAACGAGCATTGAGCGCGCCACGTTTGCTCGGTCGGCGGAGGGGGGAGGAGATAGACATCCGCGATACATGCCAACATTAGTCTAAAATGACAAACGTTGGCACGCTTCCGATTGCGCTGTCTACCTTTGCAGATATAGGAATGGATTTGGAGAAAGGGTTGTGAAAATGGGGAGGGATAGGATGGAAATGGGCTCTGGCACATCTCACTCACTACCGAAACACGTACGCACATTAGGGAAATAAGATAAAGTGGGAAATTCAGTACATTTCAAGGTAGTCTTCTGTGAGAGCCAGTCGAGCGCGCCCAGCGGCTGTTGGATTGCAGCGTGCACTCTCCCCCTTCCAATGTATGTGAGAGTGTGGTTTTAGATAAACCATTTTAGAAAATTTAACATAGAGTCAATAATATATGTAATTGATTGCGAGTTGATGTATGGATGTGTATGTGAATAATGAGTAATGAGTTACAGATGTTAAAAATGCAATAATTTAGTGAATTTGTATAAAAAGTAAGGATTCGGTGTCATTATAATCATGCTTTAATAGCCAGTTCCAGATTTTGTTTTCAGTTCGATATCTAGACCGGCGATGACCTGTCCATTCATTTTTATTGTATAACGAAGGGTACAAGGACACATCGCTGTCGCCGTTTGTAATTACCTGATAGGACTTTCCGCACACATGACATAAGTTGTCCTTCTTTTCTTTGTTCCGATGGACGTTCTGTTCGTGAACATAGAGCGATGTGTGGCATTTGAACGGCTGAAATGTTAAACATAAAAGATCAGTAAAAAAAAATTAAACATTAACTGGCCCTTTCAGTGGCCACTGTTGGATGCGGGCCCTTCGTGCACGAGGTACGTGTGGCCTTAAAACGAGACGCCGGCCATAGCGGGTTGGCGAGTCCACTATTGTGTAGGTAAAACGAGACGCCGGCCATAGCGGGTTGGCGAGTCCACTATTGTGTAGGTAAAACGAGACGCCGGCCAATGCGGGTTGGCGAGTCCACTATTGTGTAGGTAAAACGAGACGCCGGCCAATGCGGGTTGGCGAGTCCACTATTGTGTAGGTAAAACGAGACGCCGGCCATAGCGGGTTGGCGAGTCCACTATTGTGTAGGTAAAACGAGACGCCGGCCAATGCGAGTTGGCGAGTCCACTATTGTGTAGGTAAAACGAGACGCCGGCCATAGCGGGTTGGCGAGTCCACTATTGTGTAGGTAAAACGAGACGCCGGCCAATGCGGGTTGGCGAGTCCACTATTGTGTAGGTAAAACGAGACGCCGGCCAATGCGGGTTGGCGAGTCCACTATTGTGTAGGTAAAACGAGACGCCGGCCATAGCGGGTTGGCGAGTCCACTATTGTGTAGGTAAAACGAGACGCCGGCCAATGCGGGTTGGCGAGTCCACTATTGTGTAGGTAAAACGAGACGCCGGCCATAGCGGGTTGGCGAGTCCACTATTGTGTAGGTAAAACGAGACGCCGGCCAATGCGGGTTGGCGAGTCCACTATTGTGTAGGTAAAACGAGACGCCGGCCAATGCGGGTTGGCGAGTCCACTATTGTGTAGGTAAAACGAGACGCCGGCCATTGCGGGTTGGCGAGTCCACTATTGTGTAGGTAAAACGAGACGCCGGCCAATGCGGGTTGGCGAGTCCACTATTGTGTAGGTAAAACGAGACGCCGGCCATAGCGGGTTGGCGAGTCCACTATTGTGTAGGTAAAACGAGACGCCGGCCATAGCGGGTTGGCGAGTCCACTATTGTGTAGGTAAAACGAGACGCCGGCCAATGCGGGTTGGCGAGTCCACTATTGTGTAGGTAAAACGAGACGCCGGCCAATGCGGGTTGGCGAGTCCACTATTGTGTAGGTAAAACGAGACGCCGGCCATAGCGGGTTGGCGAGTCCACTATTGTGTAGGTAAAACGAGACGCCGGCCAATGCGGGTTGGCGAGTCCACTATTGTGTAGGTCGTGTAGTTCCTCAGTGCTTGTGGTAGTCGCTTTATTATCCATTAGTCGCCTTTTACGACACCCACGGATGGGATGGGGAGAGAGGGGGGAGATCGGGCGAAGCTATTCTGAAGCCACACGACACCACGACACGGTACAACGGTAATGGCTATATATATATATATATATATAAAACAAAGTCTGGTTAGTTACACCATTTATAACTCAAGAACGGCTGGACCGATTTTAATGATCTCTGGTTTTGTTGGATTCGTCTCCGCCCCCGAATAGCGGAATAACTATTAAAATATCTGATATATATTTAGAGATATATTGAAATAAATAGAAAATACTCGAATCGAAATTTAAACAAAAATATAGAGAACAAATGACAACAACTGTCAAATCTATTGGTCATGTGCGGTACGATGGTCGCCGAGCCAGCTAGTTATTCATAAAACTGTTTTTACTGACACTAAATTAGAAATCTGAAAGCGTGTCTGCTTGTCTGTCTCTATAATTGTTTGTGTATAATTTCACGGCTAAACCGCTGGACCGATTTCAATTAAATTCAGCAGAGAGATAGCCCGAAATCCGGAGAAGGACATAGACTAGTATTGTAAATCTGAAAGCGTGTCCGTTTGTCTGTCTGCATGTTGTTTGTTTGTTTTACGACAAAACTTCTAGACCGATTTCAATGGAATTTTGCAGAATGGTAGTATGACCGATACTCAGTACTGGGCAGTCAGCGCGCTACATTGATTGCAGAACTGCGCGTAGAACATAAGTTATGCTAGAAATGAACAAATTAGTTACGAACAAAAACCTACCAGTTTTTTAACTGGTAGAATCGATTCTACCCTCTGTAAGTGAACAAGTAATTTAAAGCTTTTCCGTTACTTTACAAACATACACACAACATACAAAGAAACAAACATTTTGTTCTGGAATCGAATCCATTACCTATCGCACATAACACAGCCGCTACTTACCTTATGACACTGATGACATCTAAATTTGATTTTGTTCAAATGTTCCCAGTCTATGTGGTCTCGCAAACGCGTTTTATTTACGAACTTCTTGCCGCAATCATTGCAGGTGAAACTGAAATATAGAATACTAATAATTATACAAATAATTATATAATTAATAAAAATGATAAATATATGTAAATAAAAGATATATGGCATAGTATATATGGCAGAAGTAGAAAGATTTTATGTACCAGTAGAGGAAGGTGGAAGAGACTTGATGAACATAAAAGCATGATAGAAATAGAGACAAATCCAGCTGTGCAGGTGGATCAAATCTACACTGATAAGGAAATTAACAATACAGTAGTAAAGAAACAAATTAACACATGGAAAAATAAACCTCTACATGGACAGTTTCGTATAGATGTGTTAGGAAAGGCAAAACGTAAATAAGGAATACTCGCTTGGCTGATTCAAGAAGCAACCGGTGACTCCTACAATACAAACATCCATATTTGCTATGCAAGACCAAGCGGTTACCACTAGGCAATATGAGAGAGACATCTTAAATAGACCGGTCGGTGGTAAATGACATCTGGGTGTGAGTAACTGGCCGGTGCTTACCACACAAAACGCCATAACAACACATAGTACAATATATTTGGTGGACACTAAATAAAAAGTATAGAGAGGTCTCGAATTACTGGTGTGGAGGGAAATTTTAAACCAGCCGACGGTGAAAGAAAACGAAAGTGCTAAGTTACTGTGGGAGATACCGGTGCAAACTGATGTAACAATATCTCACAATAGACCGGATATCATATACAAAATCTTATATATACAGGGTGTCCCGAAACTAAACGTCAAGCGGGTACCGGGCGAGAGGCCAGTCTATACAAGTTCTGGCAAAAATAAGAAAAAAAATCCATATCACTTAGTTAAGTGATAATAGTCATATTTTTGAAAATGTCGAAAATTACACCCTTGCCACGTTTTTGGGTACTATGATCACAAATTTTCCTAATTTGATAGTGATTTTTTTTAATGTAATCCTAAATAACCATGCTATTATGGCAGTCACCAATCAAACAACGAAATGTGTTAGTTTAGTTAAAAAAAAATAGATTGATTGAGGTATGGTTTAAAAAAATTAAGTCAACTAACTTTGACACTTCACCTTTAAAAAAAAAAGTACTACACTACCCTAGGCAAGTAATTTCAAAAGATGGCCTATTTAGTCAAGATTTCAAAATGGTACAACACTTGCCACTTTTCTTTTCATAAAAAATATTATTGCTTATTTTTAGCAATAGAACTATGTTCCAAAAAAATTCAACCTAAAGACAAATGTGTGTGAGTGAAATTAATAATGAATCTATTGTTGTATTATGGTAAAATATGATTAAATGAAACGAAAGGAATTATTGTAATAATTTTATTTCATTATTTTATCTTAAAACTAGAGTAAATGCTCAAATTGTTTGCCAAATTGTATACAGGCTCTGCATCGCCTCAAAAAAGATCTCTTCACTAGTCGTGCAAATCTCCTTGAATTTATTTCTTCTGCTGCTTCAATAATTTTGTGGCGCAGCTCGGCTAGATTTTCTATCGGTTTTGAATACACCTTTTCTTTTATGCAGCCCCAGTAAAAGAAATCAAGAGGGTTTAGGTCCGGAGAGCGAGGAGGCCACGTAATCGTACCAAGTCGCCCAATCCACCTTTGGGGAAACTCAGTGTTTAAGTAATCACGCACAGGGCGAGCATAGTGCGCTGGGCAGCCATCTTGTTGAAACCACATTTGTCTGTAAATGTTTAGTGGTACGTCTTCTAACAAATTTCGTAGATCGTTTCGGAGGAAGTCTAAATAGTTGTCGCCATTTAATGTTTCAGGCAACTCAAATGGTCCAATCACTTGTCCGTTCAAAATTCCGGTCCACATGTTGATTTTAAATTGATATTTCGAGCGGTCTTCGCGCATCAAATGTGGGTTTTCTGTGTGCCAGGCGTGTAAATCGTGCAAGTTTAAATATCCGTCTTTTTTGAAAGTGGTTTCATCCGCCCACAAAATTTTATCTAAAAATTGTGGATGTTGACTATTTTTCGCCAACATTGTTCTGCAAAAATTTATTCTGGGAGAGTAATCGCGTGGTAACAAACTTTGTACACGTTGCACGTGGTAGGGGTGATATTCGAATCGCTTTAGAATTCGATGAGTAATACTCTTTGGTACTCCTGTGGATCTTTCAATCGCACGTACTGAAATGCCGGGATCATTCTCGATTTCATTTAAAACGTCGTCGTCGTCGTTTCTCCGAGGTCTTCCACCGGCAGTACAAGCACTGGGCAATAGTCCTTGCGAGTATGTCATGTAAACATTGATGAACACGCGGTGATCTGGGTGACGCGCCGCATTTGGATATCGCTCGCGATACAATCTAGCCGCGGCAGCGGCATTGCAACGGCATTCGCCGTAGATAAGATGCATGTTCGCATATTCTTGCGCTGTATACAAATCCGGCATGTCGTGTCACGTGTTTGTTTGGCTAAATACCAACACAGTTTGCACAGCACAAATCAAGTCCAGGGAAAAAGCCGAAGTCGTCAGTACAAATGAAATATCAAGTCCAGGTTAACACAAGCCAAAATCGTCAGCACAAGTAATATCAAGTCCAGGTAAACACAAGCGAAAGTCGTCAGTCTGAAAGTTACAAGATTACGAGAAGATAGGACGGAACGTAGCGAACTAAATGATATTTATGACGATTTTGTCTTGTGTTTAGCAACAATAAACTTTTTGGCGTCACTATCCATCTCGCTCACTCTAAAAGTTGAATATCAATCTGTCTCACTCTAATTCATGTCGCACAGCGTCATTATCTATCTCACTATCACATTAGTCCATCTCGCTCACACTATGATGAAGCCGGAATACGAGTAGTATTTATCTTAGTAGCTTTTAAAATAACGTCCTCTTGCAAAAAATAAGCAATAATATTTTTTATGAAAAGAAAAGTGGCAAGTGTTGTACCATTTTGAAATCTTGACTAAATAGGCCATCTTTTGAAATTACTTGCCTAGGGTAGTGTAGTACTTTTTTTTTAAAGGTGAAGTGTCAAAGTTAGTTGACTTAATTTTTTTAAACCATACCTCAATCAATCAATTTTTTTTTAAACTAAACTAACACATTTCGTTGTTTGATTGGTGACTGCCATAATAGCATGGTTATTTAGGATTACATTAAAAAAAAATCACTATCAAATTAGGAAAATTTGTGATCATAGTACCCAAAAACGTGGCAAGGGTGTCGATTTTCGACATTTTCAAAAATATGACTATTATCACTTAACTAAGTGATATGGATTTTTTTTCTTATTTTTGCCAGAACTGGTATAGACTGGCCTCTCGCCCGGTACCCGCTTGACGTTTAGTTTCGGGACACCCTGTATAAAACAAAGTCGGGTTAGTTACACCATTTATAACTCAAGAATGGCTGGACCGATTTTAATGGTCGCTGATTTGTTTGATTCGTCTCCCACCCGAATAGCAGAATAACTATTAAAATATCTGAAAAACTCACGGAAAAAAATAAAAAGGAAATTAATCTAAAAATATATTGAAATAAATGGAAAATACTCGAATCGAAATTTAAACAAAAATGCTTTTTACCCAAAAACAGGTAAAAACTGGGTAAGCGCCATCTGTTGGACAGCCACAGCAACGCGTGGCCGGGCACAGCTAGTAGAAAATAAAACTTACCTCATTGATGTCACAATACCCTCAGATTATGACATAGGTCCAAAAGAAATAGAAAAGCTTAGTAAATACCACTTATTCAAAATAGAAATATCTAGATTGTGGAACACACAAACAGTAATAATCCCCATAGTAATAGGAGCAACCGGTGTGGTGGCTAAAAGTTTAACCAGGTATTGTGACATGCTGCAATCAAAAATAAACACCCTTACATCTTACAAAAACAACCAGCCATACATGCTTCATAGAATTCCTGTGAAACTCCCGGGGACTATCAAACTTCTCTAGGGGGACCAAGAAGTCTGATAGACTCATTGGAGTTCCATAGAAGTCTGTCAAACTCCCCCAAAACTGCCAGTCTCCCATAAGTGTACCTTAGAAGTCTGACAGACCCATAGAAGTCTTAAAAGTCCCCTAGGTGTCTCACGGAAGTCCCGAGACTATCAGACTCTTCTAGAGAGTCACAAAATTCATTAACATCCAGGCTTGTGAAACTTGGTAAAAGTTCTTTATAAATAATGTAGGTACGTTAATGTAATGAATCATCATCAATTACATCAGTAATGTAGTTTTAACGACTTTAATGTAAAATGATATATATATACAGGATGTCCCGAAACTCAACGTAAAGCGGGTACCGGGCGACGGGCCAGGTTATACCAGTTTTGGCAAAAATAAGAAAAAAAATCCATGTCATTTAGTTAAGTGATAATAGTCATATTTTTGAAAATGTCGATAATCGACACCCTTTGCCACGTTTCTGGGTACTATGATCACAAAATATTCCTAATTTGATAGTATTTTTTTCTAAATAACCATGCTATTATGGCAGTGACCAATCAAACAACGAAATGTGTTAGTTTAGTAGATTGATTGATTAAATAAAAAGGTATGGTATGGTAAAGGTATGGTTTAAAAAAATTAGGTAAGTCAACTAACTTTGACACTTCACTTTTTAAAAGTACTACTCTAGCCTAGACAAATAATTAGACATGGAGACAAAATAGACATGGATTTTTTTTCTTATTTCTGCAAGACCGCTTGACATTGAGTTTCGGGACATCCTGTATATATTATTATATCAGGTTGTAACGGAACCTTTCACGAAATCCGAAAACCTAAATTAGGCTCGTGGATTTTCAGTTAATAATCTTGTAAGAAAATAATAAATTTTTAAATCTTCGTATTTAGTAAATCTGTATGAAAAACGTGGTGAAATCTCAAAAAAAAAAGACGGACTTTGTCAGAATTAAAGAGACTAGACTCTGGTGAACAGTCAAAAAATCGACTCGGTGGAATCATGAGCGATATCCAAGGGTCGGGGAAAGTTTCCGAGACAGCGTGTATAAGTTACGATACTAACGTGAACTCGCTCTCGGAGACGTGTCGCCGAGACACTTTCAAGTGTTGCCGATACGTCGCCACTGACGCGAATCGTTTGTCGCACATGTCGCAGTACAACTCGCCTGTGTCGCGCGCCTAAGGATAAACGCGACTATTGATATATTTACATTTCTAATAATCTATACATATAAATGAAGATCTGTGCACTTCATTCCGAATGCACTATGGTGGTGGCTCTATGGAGTTGGTGCAAGTCTGTAGTTACTCTATGGTTGGGTCAATGGAGGTTTGACAGAAGGGCTGGTCTTTTTAAATATAATATTATTGGAAGTGTTTACAAGTGAATCTAGTGACAAATACAAATAAAGGTTTTTTTTTTTAAAATGTGGAAATAAACTTCATAGATAGATAGATAGAGAGAATCAATAGCTTTAAATGTTGTTTCTCTTTTCAGGTAGGATAGTAGGATTTAAGTAACAGTGTAATTATTATTGTATGTAAGTACCTATGTAAGTACTAAAATAAAAACAATCTCTTTTCAGAGCAACACAATTTAGTTTTGATTCCGAGATTTGTCTCGTGCTTGATAAAGCACATTATATACATATACAAAGAAATATCCCGACTGACTGATTCATATCAACTGCTATGCAAAACCGCTGGAGCTAGAAACATGAAGTTTGTACAGTAGTACAGTTTTGAGGGCGAGAGTGCACGCTGCAATCCAACAGCCGCTGGACGCGCTCGACTGGCCACGTTATCCCCCTCTCACAGAAGACTACATTGAAATGTACTGCATTTCCCACTTTATCTTATTTCCCTAATGTACGTACGTGTTTTGGTAGTGCATGAGATATGCCAGAGCCCACTCCCATCCCATCCTATCCGGTATCCCTCCCTATTTTCCCACTCCATACCTTAATCTGCAAAGGTAGCCAGCGCATCCGGGGGCGCGCCAACGTTTGTCATTTTTGACTAATGTCGGCATGTATCGCGGATGTCTATGGGCAACAGTATCCACTTACCATCAGGTGGACTGTATGCTCGTCTGCCACGTTCGTCCATAAAACAAAATTTTGTTACAGGCCTAAAATACGGGATATTAAATTTTGTATGGAATGAAAATTAAACTCAATCAAATTCACCAACTAGTTACATGATATTCGGCCATTTTCGTATTCGAATGAACACGAAGAAATGTTGATTAAAAAGAGGTACAAACACTAAATACACTTCCAGAATTCACTACATTACATTGTGACCACTCTATGTTATATACATGTCTCAACGTGCTGGCACAATTGGAAATACGAAGATGGCCGATCGGCGTTATTTTATTAGTAGTACTGTAATGTCCCTCCGATAACAACATATTTTAGCAATAATTATAAATATAGAAATTGTTTATTAGAATAATGGAAAACATATATCAGATTGATATAGAACGTTTATCATACTGATACTCGTATAGAACGTTTATCATACTTATATAGAATGTTTATCAAACTG
The DNA here is from genome assembly GCA_914767545.1 of Sesia apiformis. NCBI lineage: Eukaryota > Metazoa > Arthropoda > Insecta > Lepidoptera > Sesiidae > Sesia > Sesia apiformis. The sequence continues at coordinate 343,451 of OU611977.1, read as the reverse complement.
ATATAGAATGTTTATCATACTGATATAAAATGTTTATCATACTGATATAGAATATTTATCATACTGATATAGAATGTTTATCATACTGATATATGCAGAATGTTTATCATACTGATATAGAATGTTTATCAAACTGATATATACAGAATGTTTATCATACTGATATAGAATGTTTATCAAACTGATATAGAATGTTTATTACTGATATAGATTGTTTATCAAACTGATATAGAATGTTTATCATACTGATATAGAATGTTTATCATACTGATATATGCAGAATGTTTATCATACTGATATAGAATGTTTATCAAACTGATATAGAATGTTTATCATACTGATATAGATTGTTTATCATACTGATATAGAATGTTTATCATACTGATATAGAATGTTTATCATACTGATATAGAATGTTTATCATACTGATATAGAATGTTTATCACTGATATAGATTGTTTATCATACTGATATAGAATGTTTATCATACTGATATAGAATGTTTACCATACTGATATAGAATGTTTATATAACTAATAGGGTATAATCTAGGGGTAATCTATACTCGACTCACATTCGTGTGATAGTAAATTCAAATTCTCGGCCCGTAACAGTTAACTTAAGTACGGATTCTTTAAACAAAATCACAGATCGCGAGGAAACCCCTAGAATAGAAATAAAAACAAAATCTGGAGTCTGTGATCCAATAAACCGTACTGTGTCCGCGAGCTGGATTACGGCCCAAAAACTCCCAGTGATTACGTTATAGGCAAATACAAGTGATACAAGTATCAAATTAATATAAAATATTAATGAAACCATAGTGAATGTTTATTTATTAGTATAAAGTTTATTAGTCTAACGTAACATTACCTTATGACTCCGCATGTGGCGTCCAAGGTTCGATTTCCACTGATAAACCTTGCCACATCTCGGGCACGGGTACTGATTTTGACCCTTATGTAGTACACTGAAAATAATCAACGACCAATCAAAATGCATGAATGGATAATTCCTTGTGACAAAACTGTGTACAATGAATGATGCTAGAGAGGTATAAATATATTTGATTTATTGTACGTTTTTTTTTTATAGAAAAGACGGCAGACGAGCATACAGTCCACCTGATGGTAAGTGGATACTGTCGTCCATAGACATCCGCGATACATGCCAACATCAGTCCAGAATGACAAACGTTGGCACGCCCCCAGAGATGCGCTGGCTACCTTTACAGATTAAGGTGTGGAGTGGGAAAATGGGGAGGGATACCGGATAGGATGGGATGGGAGTGGGCTCTGCAATATCTCATGCACTACCGAAACACGTACGTACATTGGGCTAATACGATAAAGTAGGAAATGCAGTACATTACAAGGTAGTCTTCCGTGAGAGAGGGGGTAACGTGGCCAGTCGAGTGCGCCCATCGGCTGTGGGAATGGAGCGTGCACTCTCCCCCCACCAAATCTAAACTAATTTAATTTTCTATATAAAAAAAAAAGAGTTAATTCACGGGTAATCAGTAGAAAATATTAAGAAAATTAATGTTTGAATTTTTTATTTTGAAAAATTAGGATTTTTTGGAAATTTTTCATTTTTTTTATTACTATAGGGATTTCTTTTATTACTCGAAAATTACCCATCACTGGGGAGATCATTTGAATCGACTAAAAATGAGAAAAAAAAATGTTTTATTTTGGGATATTTGCTTTTCTCCAAGCGCCCAGTCAGCTGTGTATCCATTTTTATTTTAAAAAAAGGTATTCAATGTACTGCCATTTATTATACATATAGAAATACTCACTTTAGATGGTATCTGTAGGTTTTCTTTGAACTAAATATCTTTCCGCATTCAACGCACTGCGGTTTATCGCTTGTTGTGTCTTTATTTGATTTATTCACTTTTAATTTAATTTCTCCATTTTTTTTCTGTCTCTGTAAATAAAAAGACCTTTAAAGTAGAGGTAGTTCATTGAAATATATTTAAAGTTAAGAGTAGATGCAAAGTGAGAGGCGTAAATACTGATGTAACATTCCCGGGAATTTCCCGGGAAGAAAAGGAAAATTTCTTATCTTATCACTAGCGGCGCCAACGAGTCCGTTCGCGGAAACTTTACATTGATTCCCACGGGAACTCTATAATGGATCTAGATAAAAAGTATCCTAAATGTTAACCCGACACATGAGTTATAATTATGCCAAGTTTCATTAAAATCGGTCCAGTACAGACGGACAGACTGGCAAAAATTCTAAACATTGCTGTCTTCGGCTCTGTATCATTTGTACTTTATACTGCAAGCATTTTTTTTCAAACAACATTTAATGTACAGTCAGCAAAAAGTTAATGTATACCCACCCACCCGCACCGTAATGTTTTTTTTCTTTTTTTTTTATGGACGAAGATGGCAGACGAGCATACAGTCCACCTGATGGTAAGTGGATACTGTAGCCCATAGACATTCGTGATACATGCCAACATTAGTCCAAAATGACAAACGTTGGCACGCCCCCGGATGCGCTGCCTACCTTTGTATATAGGACTGGATTTGGAGAAAGGGTTGGGGAAATGGGGAGGGATAGGATGGGAATGGGCTCTGGTACATCTCACTCACTACCGAAACATGTACGTACATTAGGGAAATAAGATTAAGTGTGTAATGCAGTACATTTCAAGGTAGTCTTCTGTGAGAGGGGTAACGTGGCCAGTCGAGTGCGCCCAGCGGCTGTTGGATTGCAGCGTGCACTCTCCCCCTCATGAAATAAGCTCATGTGCTTGAAATGAGAACTAAAATCAAATGGTTTTGGGTACATTAGCGTGTTGCTGGCTGTACAGAGACGGCTCTGTTACGTACAGATTTCCTGAGATCAGAGTTTAGGAGTTTATCCTGTAGTTTGGGAGTTGTGATGGATCCATAAAACTACCTTTTAATTAATAGCAATATGAAAGTGATAAACAAGGAAATCTATAGTCAAATTAAAAAACTCACCTTTATGACTTCTTTAGAAATTTCTATTTCTTTATTTTCTCTCTTCCTTTTATTTTCTATCTCACTCACTCTGCTATCTTCATAATGTTCTAAACCTGATTTATTATTTTTACTATTTCTTTCTGTCTTTCGTTTACTTTTTAACTCATTCTCTCTGCCATCTTCATAACATTCTAAAACTGATTTATTATTTTTACTATCTCTTTCTGCCTGTCTTTTACTTTTTAACTCACTCTTTCTGCTATCTTCGTAATATTCTAAATCTGATTTATCTTTATTGTCTATTTCTATATCTATTTTACTTTCAATCTTACTCTCTTCTTCTTCATAATGTTCTAAAACGGATTTATCTTCATTATCTCTTTCTGTCTCTGCTTTTATGTCTATCTCACTCGGTTCGCCATCTTCGTAGTATTCTAAAACTGAGTCTAAGTCTGAGAGACCGTCTGATCTATCTATTTGTATAGATTCATCTGACGAAGAAATTTGTTGTTTATATTTCTGTTTCTTTTTTACTTTCTTATTGTGCGGCTGTAAGGAAAGATTAAGAAAAAAAACTGTATAATCATTTTTTTATACACAAAGGTAATTCTGTGAATGCAAAGCCATTTAGTGGTGTTGTAGCTATTGTTCAAACTCGCCGAAGACAGAAAAAAATATATAAAATGTCGTTAATTAAATTAAATTCTTAATATGTCGTTGTAACACGTTTCTATTATCAAACTATAGACAGTATAATGGAATTACAAAATTGATTTCACAACATACCTTTTTATCATCTTTCTTATTCCTTTTTTCCTTCACCGGCGCTTGTAAATCATTCACAAAAGTCGTTTCGCAATATTCCTCCTCTTCTGACTTCAAACAGTCTACTGATGGCGGATCATCATCATTCTCACTTTTGATCTCAATTTGTGGGTAGTTTATATTGAAGACGTGCTGTATTTTTAAGCGAGGAGGCATAGAAATGTTAGTGTTTTGATCGCAGATTTCAGATTTGATTGGCGTGTATGCGTTGTGGGACTGTGTTTTGGATGTGTCCTGAAATGATAAATATTTCCATGTTTTAATTCTAACTTTCTCACGGTCTTCTCACTTTTCGTTAATACTATATTTCGCCGATAAGACTTCCGACTTTAAGCTGTGCTATGTCGAATTTAGTGCAAGGATCCACATGGTTTTTTTTAATCTTATGTGTCTGTCTGAGTTCTATAATCTCATGCTGTCAGCTTTTCGCAAAATTTAAAAAATCAGAATACAAATATATTAAATTTTGTTTATAAGTCACAGGCACTGCTAGTAAAAAAGGAGCTTACAATAAAAGGAGTCAAGAGTAGTATAGAAGAGTAGGGCTTGCCTGTAGGAGAATAGAGTCCAGCAATTGACTGTAAGACCGCTGGACCTGCTGTTTGAAGTTCTGGAAGCGTCGCAGTAAGTAGCGACATTCCCAACACACTTTCACACATATCCCTGCCACTTCATATATCTGTCAAAGAAGAAAACTGTTATTATTGGGTAATAGTCGAGCAGCGATTCTGCTGCTACTCTTCGAGTCTAAGCAATGCTGTTTTGAGTGTTGGTCTTTACAGAACCTTTATTATTACTTATTGTTTATGGTTCTAAATTATCTCGTCTCTCTCTCGTGAGCCAAGATGGGGAGAGACAGTATAAAACTTTCGTCAGCAACTCTATGAAAGGAATAGATGCATAGCAATAGATGCAGCTTTCAAATTACTATATCAAACCTGTTACTATATTAAATACAGCATTTAATTGACTATTGTCCCAGAAAAAGGGAATGTCCATATAAATGTTTTTTACTGCAAATCCCAAAATGACCCTACTTAACACCAAACTCTGCTCATCACTCGGGTCCATTATCATAATGCAAGTAGGCTGCATACAATGTGGGGCACCGGGCCCCCGAGGGGACCATTGGATACCTCACAAAAAGCACTTCCACCGACGCGACAACAGGAACACTCCATCTCCCACACCAACACAGCCCCAGCTCAATCTCAATTTGATTGAACCAAGATCACCCAACAGAATTTTGCTCATTTTTCTATCATTTGGTGCATAAGGTTGTGCCCCTAAAGCTTTCACTGTCAATACCACAGTGTACTTATATTTTGAATATTTAACTTTTAAAATATATTGTATACCTCATAGGTGGAGAAGTGCTTATTGGCACATGGAAACAAGTAGGTTCTACACAACTATATAGTCTATTCCAATCGAATTTGCCGAACAGAACTAAAATAATTAAATATCTCAATATTTAGGTATATTTAAACTAGGATTTTGACTGCAATGAATCAAATTATGTATATGTAAACAATTATCACCTCACTATATAATTAAAGGTCATGCCAGTTACCTCAGGTCGCCATGTTTGTTTAGATTTGGAACAAATCCGATTGGAATAGATTTTAAATATAAATGGCTAGCTGCTATTATTGTAGTGCTAGTTGCTTTCGCCATAACTCTTCTAGAAGCTATTTATCGAATCTGTTTTTGAAACTGTTTATATTGCCAAGGTCTTAAAAAGAAGAAGATAGGTATGACCCAGTTTACACAGAATAAACCAAATATCTAGGATATGCCCCTATAGAATAAACTTCAATCAATTTATTTGATAAATACAGTGTGGGAATTAAACACAAAAACAAAGTCGAAATTTGAACGAACGTCGAACGTTTTGAGTTCTAAAGCAGATAAATGAATTATAAGCAAGAGAAATACTGTTAACATAAGACTTACCGGGATTTCATTCAAAATATCAGTATAAAGCTGGTACGATCCAGTCTGGTCAATGAAGTAAAGATTTCTTCCATTACACAAGCACGCTGTGCACAGGTCATCCATATTCCTTCTCGAATATTCTCAATGCCTTCCCAATAAAATATTTCAGTGGTATTTGTAAATATTTTGTTTATTGTTTTCTTTAGAAAAAAAATAGGCTTTGTGTAGGCTTTTTGTATTTCAATTCCAATTTCTTAATATGGCTTCATCGAGACTTCGATGATTCTGCCAATGTCAAAGTTGAATGAAACAGTAAAAGAACATTGATAGAAAGATAAAAACACGCAGAGATTATGCTGGTTCCAGTTGAGCTCACTAAAACAAAGAATACCCAAATTAATATATAAGTATATAAGATTAAATTAGATATTAGTTTTATAAAAGTATGATATGAAGACAGGGAAACAGTGTTTTTGGTTAATAATAATACACTTAACATAAAATACTGATGATGAATATGATGTAATAGTTAAAAAATAATTAAAGAAAGATGTTATTAACTCTAATGAATTTGTGAAGAATATTAATATGAGAGGTTAAGACAAGGGTTAGTATGTAATTCACATTTACAGGGCGAGGAAAAGAGGTGTTGTCCCCACAACTAAAAAAAATGTGCTGCAGAGTTCCTTCTTCAAGTCCACACACACAAGGAATGATCCCGAATCCTTAGCTTAGCCAGGAAAGCCGGCGAGCATACGTGTCCTAATCTAAAACGAATTATAACTGACGTGGCCAATTTATTGATGTTCTGATACTTAAAAAACCAAGGTCTAGGAGGGATAGTCGGCTGGATGGAACCATAGTGTCGGGCTTTAGTTTGTCTAGACGACTGCCACAGATCATTCCAGGATTTATCCAAATAAGGTTTAGCCAGAGCCCGTAGATCGCGAGAAAAATATTTTGAATACGAGTCGCATCCCACACGCATAGCGTCCTTTGCCAAAAGGTCCACTGTCTCATTACCAGAGATGCCAGAATGGCTAGGGATCCACGCAAGAACGACTTCTATGCCTGATACGTGGCATTTATAAAGGACCTCTTTTATCTTTAAGGTGATATAAAAGTTGTCTCTAGCATGGAAAGGAGACTTGTTAATATCCTGCAGACAACTTAATGAGTCAGAAAAGATGATGGACTTATTTAACTTATGAGATTCTATAAACAATACCGCTTCCAAGAGAGCTAAATACTCCCCAGTGAATATAGAGGTTTCAGGGGGACATTTATAATTAAGAACAATTTTATATTTGGGAATCCATACAGCAGAACCTACATTATTTTCTATAGACAACTTAGCTGAGTCTGTATAAACAGTTAACCAGCCAGGCCATTTTTCGTGTAATATGCTATTGAATGTAATATTTGCATTAGGGGATCTTTTTCCAATACCAAAATTAAGAATAACTCTCGGGATAAAGAGCAGAGATTCGAAATTGAAATGGAACAGAGGATTCTTATCAAGTTGAAAAGTAGGGGAAGGGAGTGCAGAAAATTTTGAGATGCTTTTGAGTAAAAGGGGAGTCTCCTTATGAGACCAGTAACTAGATGAGGGCAGTAACTGAGACAATAATCTAAGTCTTTGAAGTAGCGAATGAGAGGAAAATTGTATAAAGGTGGTTCCAAACATTCTACTTGAAGGGCATTAATGGGGGAAGATTTCATAGCACCAGTGATGATACGCAAACATTTAGACTGGATACTCTCCAGCTTGCAAAGTGTCATTTTACTGCAAGGTTCCAACAAGAAACATCCATAGTCAAAGTGACTTCGGATAATCGCGTTATACAGCAGCTTCTGACTGTAGGGGTGGGCGCCCCAACGTATCCCGGAAAGTGCAGGTAAGACATTGATGTTACTCTCGCATTTGCTGACAATATAATTCATATGGTGTATACCCATCATGCGAGAGTCAAATATGACCCCTAAAAATTTTACTCTATCTTGAATGGATATGTGTTGACCACCGACTGATAAATTAATAGTAGGAATTGAGTGTTTACGAGAAAAGACCACTGCCTTACATTTAGAGACAGAGCATGATCATTCAGCCAGACGTCTAAATAAGATAAGGCTGAGTTCAACCTGCTACTAGCATCATAAATTGTTTTTGAAGATACATAAAGAGCAATGTCATCTGCATATTGGAGAATGCTGCATAAACATTCTACAGTTTTATCCAAGTCATAGGTATAAATATTATAAAGCAAAGGACTAAGGACAGAGCCCTGTGGGAGTCCCTTCCATATATACCTAGAGGGAGATAACGAGCCTTGGTACCCGACGGATATGGAGCGTGCCATAAAAATGTTGCAGATGATGTTGACCATCACGGGGATACTCAGCTGTAGCATCTTCTGCTTGAGTATTGGAAGCTGGACGTTATCATAGGCTGAAGATATGTCAAAGAAGACACCAATCAAGTGTTCTCCGTGAGAAAAAGAGATTCGGACATCTGAAGTAAAGATACTAAGGCTGTCCATGGTACCCATACCTTTTCGGAATCCAAATTGAGTTTTTGGAAGCATACCTCTATTTTATACCATCCACTCTAGTCGATTCTTGACCAGGTGTTCAAGAATTTTGGAAAAAACAGATGACAATGCAATAGGTCTGTAAGAGGAGCAGTCATCTGGGTCTTTACCCGGCTTCAGAATGAGGATTAAAATTTGAGTTTTCCAAGAGTCTGGGATCAAGCCAGAACTGTAAATGTAATCACATTTACAGTTTGGCTTAATTTTTAGAAGAAAGTTTTACCCATAATAGATGACTTGGTGACAAAAGAGTAAGGGATCCCATCTACCCCAGGGCTAGAATCTCTAAGGTGATTTAAGTCTTAAATCTACCATCTTAAGTATGGTAGTCAAAATGGGAAAATGATCACTGCCGTAGGAGTTAGGTAAAACTCTCCAAGAAAGAGAAGGTGCTAGCAGGGCCGTCTTAAGTCTATTCTGCGCCGGGGTGCGGGAGTGTATCCTAAGACAGTCAAACATCCTATTGTGTATCCTATGACAGTCAAATATCCTATTGTGTATCCTATGACAGTCAAATATCCTATTGTGTATCCTATGACAGTCAAATATCCTATTGTGTAATTGTTTACTATAGCGTTATATTTTTTCATTATCTTTAAAAGGTGAGCGCCCGGGGTGCACCGCACCCCTTGCACCCCCTGGTAAAGACGGCCCTGGGTGCTAGGCTAGGGGAAGCAAGGGTAAGGTCAACGGCACTAATTTTCTGTATTGGAGATACTCTACGAGTGCTGGCGCCGTCGTTCAAGATACAAAGATTTTGATCATCCAGAAGGTCAAGAAAGGTAGACGAGACCGTGTCACAAGTGTGCGAATCCCACAGGGTATGATGGCAGTTAAAATCTCCCATGATTATCAATGGGCCCGTAATAGGAGACAGTAAGGAATTGAACTCAGATATTATATTAGGATTGGGGTGGGGGATATAAACTGAAATGAAAGTAATATTTAAGGCTTTCGCAGCCACTGCATGAAAGTCAGGGCTGTGAGGTGGGAGTGGGATTTGGGAGAAAGGTACAGAAGTATTAATAAGTAATGCACAACCTGCATATCCATCAGTACGGTCATCTCGGAGGCATGAGTAGCCTGGTAACCTAAAACGGGAACCCGGCTTAAGCCAAGTCTCCGAGATGGCGGCCAATATTGGCTTATGCAGGTTCATTAGCAATATAACGTCAGGTTTTTGGATACGAATATTTCTACAGTTCCACTGAAGGAGATTTGCTTTCGCTGTAAAGAGTTTTTTAGGAGAGAGAGCAATAGCTGAAGCATTTGGATAGTATTTGGAGGAATAGAGTCACTAAATTTAGACAAGAAGTTTATTAAAAGGGAGACAAGTAGTTCTACGATTGTCATTACGAGGATTAGGAGAGGGCAATGTGGGCCCATTGGATGTAATGGGGGAGGCAGCAACGTCTGCATAAGGTGTCCTCACTGCGCGAAAACGTTGAGATGCCTCAGAATAGGGAATATTTTCTGCCTACATTACTATCTTGATTGATTTTTGACGCGAGTGCTCTTGACATAGGGTGTATGTAGCAGTGTGCTTGCCCAAACAAAACAAGCAAGTGGAATCTGCTTCAGCTATCTGGCAAGAGTCGGCCCTGTGAGATTGTGCACATTTGTAGCACCTTGGACTTGACCTACATTGGACTGCGGTATGGCCGAATCTACAGCAATTGCGGCACTGTATGGAGGGGAGGTGATATAGAGATACGGGGATGGAGGGGTCAAAACTGTAGATTCTTTCAGGAAGAATCTGCCCCAAAAATGTGATGACTACTGTTGTAGATGGAATCCACGTTCTCACACCATCCTAGTAGATCTCTTATTCAAACGCCTGGCCTTAATGACCGGGCCACAATTAGGGGGGAATGTTAGGCTTTTCAGGAATTCTTCTAAGGTCCAGTCAGTAGGGACCTGCCTGACTAAACCTAATCTGGTTATATGAAATGCAGGAACAAATGCCTCATAGTCACTTTTTTGGAAGTTTTCATTTTCTAGAGCTGTGTTGGCTGACTCAGCATTCTTGAACTCCACTGAAACTTTGTTTCTACCGGCCGATTTTATACCTCCTACAGCTATGCCCTTGATATTGTTTTTGTAAATAAATTGGGCCAGTTTTAGTGTCCTTGGAAGGAAGTGTCCAGTTAGATAGGCACTGGAAGTAGGATCTGATTTAGTGATGTGGATAAGGAATGGACCTTTATCCAATTCCGTATATTTTAATTTCTTAAATGACTCATATTCTGGTTTTGTGTACATTTCCTGTACTGAGGCAGAAGGAGAAATAATCTTTTTGGGATTCGCTTCAACAGGCTCACTCTCTGCCATGCGCTTTCCACCAGCCTTAGTGAGAATAGGACAGGAACTTTGCGACATTTCCACGTCTACTTGAGACCGAGCTCCGAGCCCATTTTCCTTAGTTTTCCCTCTTATGGATGTTTATTTTGTCTTATCCAATACCAAACACAAATCCCAGCAATAAATATATTATGTCAGCTTTTTGTATTGTGGTATAGGATTCACAATAATTCCACCAATGTCAATGTAATAGAAAATACAGTCTGCTCAAGGTTGAGGTGTAGGATCTTATTAATAACATCAACAGCTTCGATTTTTAGAAGACACCGGCCAGGTAGAACTGACAGTGACACTTAAAACAAACAGACAACACTAAGATATATTCTAACTACATAGGACATCACATTATTTTGCTGAAATATAAAATTGATTATAACATTTTACATAAAATATACTTATAGTTAAATTGGATATATTTACATGAATATTTGACAAGAGGAGGATCAATTAAAGAAAGGACTGAAAATTTATAGGGCAGGGGAACCTGTGAGGTAGTAAATCATATAAGGAGTATTTGGCACAATTGAAAAATATGTGGTCAAATGTACCTTCATCAATACCACACTCGCAAAGGTAGTCATTCCTCACCCTAATTTTAGCAAGGTGTACATGCAGGACTGGGGCGTAAACGGCAGCAGATAGTTGACTATGTAACCCATTTATTAGCCTAATGGAAATGAAAGAACCAAGGTTTACACAGAGTATAAAAGTATATGAAGGAAAATATGGAACCACCTTTTATTGTTTTAGAATTAGACCACTTATCCTTCCACAACTTGTTTGAGTTGTGGACGTTTCTCCACATAGCCACGTTTGTGGCTATGAGTTAAGCATATAATATCATACAAATACCTAGTTAATTTACTGCAATGGAGAACCACTGAACAGCATTCTTTGGTGATGGGTCTACCCATTTCTTACCCACAATGCTGGTTCCGGGCTAATGCAATTTCCAAACCTTGAGCATTACATTCATATAATTTTCAATATTAAATTATAGACAATTTTGGATTTTGCTTCTGAATATATTGTCTAACAGTTTTTATCTAAACAACTTTTTGAGTGCGAAAAAATGACTGCTTTTTTTAATACCATGCGATTTTACATAGCAATTTGCTAAAAACTTTTTAGCAAACTGGTTTTTAAATGTAATTAGCGTTAAAATCGCTTTTGCCAATACCAAAATCGAGAATTATACGGGGATTCACAATTAAAGCCTCAAAATTGCATTTGAACAAAGGTAAAATAAGTGTTTGTTATGTCAATACATTTGTATACTTCCTGTAACTATTTAGTTATAGATATCTAGGTTATATCTAGATATCTATCTCTACCTCGATCGTTATACCTTGTGAGCCCAATATTAACCCTATAGACAAACCTTTTCAAAAAGACGTGACAATAGTGGATGGGTGCTTAATTGTAGCATCACTGTCAGCCAGATACTGTCTTCGTAATTGAAGCGGGGGATCTACACAGTCAACTTGTAAAGCATTTTCAGGTGACCATTATGATGCATAGACATTTTGCCTGGATCACATTTAACTTGTCCAAAGCAGCTTTGTTTATCTTCTACAAAACTTGTAGGTTAAAGGATCAAAGACCGTCAAAGTGGCTCTATCTATACTTTATATTGTGTAGAAAAGCCTACAGAGTAGGTACCACTTAAAAAAGCTTTCGATGGAGGCTCTTTTTTTTTATATAATTTATTTGGACACTGATATGGCTATTAGTCCAGACAGCAAATAATACAACAGAATTGTTACTAAAACGTCTCTGTCTAGTCCCGTCGACGTAGGAGTCGCTGAGTAAAACATGTTAAAAGTGTTAAAACTAAATTTAACAAAGTGCTATAATAGAAATTAAAACACGCTAGGCGCGTTCTTAACCTCCAGAACTACAGGAGATTGTAAAACCATTCAAGTACTAATACACTAATTTTAACGAATTAATCACAATTCAAGTACATAGTTCTTATTACACCTTTGTGCTACATTACAATGTAGTATCAGCATTATCTTCGTGAAGACAATATGATAGCTATACAGCTAAAAATCTATAGATACCTACCTCTTTAAATCATTCTGTGATAATAAGATTTTAGATATTTTAAATTCTTTTCATCTTCATAATAGCTAATTTACAATAGTTCAATTTCCTCATTCGGTTGCATTCATTTGGTTAAACCGAATTCGATTGCCGAAGTAGTGTAATTGAGCCATAATAAAAAAAGGTTTGACTAATTCTCAGAAATGAAAAACAGAGTATGTTTTGGAATGAAATTTTAGTTTATTGACATTAGTAAATGTCAAATTTGTCAATAAATATTGATTGCGTACTTTTACCGAAAGCTTTCTTAAAAAACATTAATTAAACACGAAATTTGACTAAAAATACTTCTTATTTCAGTTTGTAATATAACGAAGGGAATATTTAAGAAGGAAAATGGATGAACTTTGCACAGCATGTCTGTGTGCCGGAAGAAATCTATGTTTAATTACAGACACTAGCTTCTACCAGTTCTACACTGAAATATTGGATGAAATTCCCGTAAGTGTGGCTTCGAAAACTGTTTTTTGTTTTTAAATGTATATGCAGTATTAGACTATCTGGTGATCGAACAACTACAAACTTATTTGCACCTCATTATCGACTTATTCAATATGCGGCTAAGTAGCGCCGACCGCAAATGTAACGCTGTAGAACAAACCTATACATGCAGTTAGAGCAGTGGTTCTCAACTCTTTATAGATGAGGAACCATTTGACCTATGTATTTTCTCAACATGGACCATTGACTATATATATGGTTTGGTGAGAAAGGAATAAAACTTACTATCAGTCAATAAAAGACTTCTTCGGGGGTCCTTGTTCTTGGGGCCTGGGTGTTGCCCGTGTTGTGTTCGTCTTTGTCTATTTATAGACACATGGATTCGTAGTGTGGACATTGAGTGTGCTGTTATTTATTATGTTTTCTGACTGAAAAATAAGTAGTCAGTTATAAGGGTAATTTATTGTTTTGTTAAATACAAATATGGGATATACTAAGGTTCAAAAATATTCTTCACAAAAATTACAAATGGCTTAATGAAATCCTAGAGTCCTGATGAGCCACTGGTGGTCTGCAGACCACCAGTTAAGAACCACTGAGATGGTTAGAGCAACATTGAATGTAAAAGTTATTATATTTTTTTTACGAAGATAGAAAAAGTTTGTAATTCTTGGTTGGCCAACGGTTTAGATTGGTTGAAAGAAGAAATTTTTGTTAATTTCTGTAAATAACTATCCGCTTCCTGCAGCTATCCTCATGTTTAATTGTATTCTAGTCCTTGACACAATTTTGAAAAATGGTATAACATGTATTAGAGTATTTGTACCAAGTTTCTAATTAACAGGACCATTACATATTTTTCCATACAAACTGTGACATCCCATATCACCACTTTAGGGGTTGAATTTTGAAATATTGGTTCTTATGGAATCTTTACGTTATAAAAAAAACCTACTGTCCAAATGACATGTTTCTACCTTCAGTGGCTTTGCCTCAGCATTGATGAGTCAGTCAGTCAGGACATTTCTCTTTATTTATAGTCCATTCTAATCCGATTTGGTGAAAACATAACCAAGTCAATGAAATATCTCAACAGTTAGCTATAAATCTAGGACACACTTGCCATCTCAATTAATCAAATTATGGATATGAAAACATGTATCTCCTTTTATCTAATTTAAGGCTATGTTACTCAACCTCTATGGTAGTTTACATTTTGGGTAAATTGGATTGAAACAGAATATAGATGTCACAATCATCTACAGAACATTTTCTACCATAAATCAATATTATTATTATTATAATGTGAGCAGTGCCTATATCTTGTGTTAGCTGGTGTTACAAGTTTCACCATATCTCTTCTGGAAGACAATTGTCAAATCAGTTTTAGAAATTGCTTCTAGTTGGTGATTCAATGATTTCTTGTGGTAACTTATTCCACATGTTCACAACTCTATTACTGAGAATGTTATAGCTTGCTTTTGTATTGGCCAGGATTTTATCTAATTTAGTGTTTTATATGTTTGTCGTGAAAATTTTATTACAGGTATTTGGTACATCGTCAGTTTGCATCAAAGTGTGTTGGGAGTGTCACGCTTTGCTGAAAAGGTTTCAGAGCTTCAAGAAGCAAATTCAGAGATGTTACAGTGAACTGCTTGATCATGTCCACCATGTGGGTATTGTATACTTTCTTACTATACATACAATTATTTATAAGAAATAATTGTTTTATATAATTTGATATAATTTTATTATGAACAAAATAAATCTACAGCACAACAGTGGTACGAACTTACTAATCATCGTACTAATTAATAATTATTGTACATATAAATAATGCTTATTGCAAAAAATGAATTCTACTATGTTTACAATGCAAAGTATAAAATATGGGCGAGGGGCTTATACATGAAGTATCACGTAAAACTCAGGTAAATGTCAGCTCACACCGGTGAGTGAATGACAAAAATGAAATTTGTATAAAGTAAGTATTGTTTATGCAACAAGGAGTGTGCCTGTGTGTATGTGAATATTCTTTGTCACAGCTGATTGAGCCAGTATTGTTTATTCTTAATTTAGCCCTGTTATAATATTGTCATGTTTGATGTACAACTGTATCATATTATCACTGAATTATACCAGTTATAAATCCGTGAGCCCTCACCAGATTGGTTGATATATTGGTACCTACATTAATATTAAGAAGGTAAGTTTAGGGTATGATGAAACTGACATGTGCCAAGGCATAAAAGTTCTTTAAAAATAAGAAAAAAAAAATACCAGTCAGTATTGTCAGTGGAGACAATGGAAATAAACCCCAAAACCCCTCACGATTAATAAAGAGAGGTCTTTAGCTTGTTGTGGGACATTATAGACCGATATTCATTGTTTTTTTTGATACATTATTGTAGGCCTATATCAAAGTTAATGTGTTTGTTTCAGAATATACCACCAAAACCAATTCTCACAAAGTCACCACGACTACAGTTATTTCAAATAGACAGCATAAACTATCCAGAAATTAAAATAGAGGTAGAAGACATCGATGGAACAGATCTCAAGTCTGAGATAGGCGATGTTAAGACATTCGTTGAAGAAGTGCCCTTGGTAGTTGAAAAGGAGAAAAAAGAAAAGGTTAAAAAGGTATGCCTAGGTGGCATAATTAGAGCGTAGATATGGTAAACAAAAATACTGTGTAACAAGATGAAGTTTATACATATATATATATGTAAAACATTAGTTCCTTCAATCAACAAATTGTGCTGTACAATCAAGTACAATGTCATATGGTTTCATTTTAATTCATGTAACAAGATGAAGTTTATGTAAAAGCTACACCCAATCTGTTAGGTCGGTCTGGACCATAGGTTGGGTACTTAGAAGCTATCTGACCAATAGTGTTCTTCGCAGACACCTTCCTGACTAGCTCATAGTAATGTTACTATAATGTAATCCCAAGTTGTATGCAAATATATGCAATATTGCAACGTTTCATTCCTCTTCTGACCACGGCGTCAGTTACCGGCCTCACAACTGTTAATTTTCAGTAAGTCCAAACGAAAAAGAGATTTCTTTTATAGTAACAAGAGAGATGAGTAGACGAGTGGACAGTCCACCTGGTGGTAAGTGGATACCGTCGTCTACGGACATCCACAAAACATATCCGAAATTATTAATGTTGATACACTCCTGGATGTGTTGTCTACCTTTAATGTTAGTCCATTAGCGACGATCACCACTTCCATCATGTGCAGGGTGGTCACCCTGCTAACTTAAAAAATATATATTTTCAGACTCAAAAGAAAGTAGAGAGAAAACGCCAAGACGCGAAAGTAAAAAAGAAACAGAAGAAAACGGATAGTCCTAAAAAGAGAAAAAGGAAAAATAAAGAAAGTCCTAGAAAAAGACAAAAGAGAGTCGTAATTGAATCTGAAAATACAAAAAATATTATTGAAGAATCGAATATAGATGATGTTGATATTGGAAATGATCTTGATTATCATGATGACATTAGTGACAATGAAATAGAGGATACAAAGACAGTAGAAGAAATTAAACCAGAAAAGACTGAAAGGGTTAAAAGAGAAGTGCCAAAGGTATGTAGTAGCTTGTCGCACAATGACATCATGCAGACTAACGCTATTAAGTTAATCTGTTAGTCAACATACAGACCTCATACACATTAAAGAAATTTTATGTCATCATCAGTTATACACCACACAATCTAACACTCTCATACACTACATAAAACATGAAGTCATCAGTTATACCACCAGTTATACCTCTCCACAGATGGATACAGTCCTCTCCCTTGCCCCCAAACCACACACACGAACTAAGATATAAGGTCCTACAAAAAAAAAGTGTGTACAGCAAAAATATTTTCATGACTTTTTATTATTTTTTAAAATAAATAAATAATTAGTGATGAATTGTCTGGTATGTGCATAACACTAGCTCAGGTGTTTGCCCTTTGAACGCGTCCGCTTCTGCTACTGAGTACGCATCAGTAGATGCGTGATTCTCCATATCCGTTAATTTTAATTCTGTGCATAAATCCATAACTAGACTGATTTGAAAATAGCTTTTAACGGACGAGAAATTTAGGGCTAACTTTATTTTTAACATTAACATTTTGAATTTATTCATTACTGAGCCCGTGCCAACCAAAAGTCAGTGATTTATGGTACATATATATATTTGTTCATGGAGGAGGTTTTTATGCTATCCACTTTGTTGTAACTCGCCACTAGATGGCGCTGCTGCACATCAACTTCTATACCGTTCAACCGATCGCCATGAAAATTGGTATATATATGTATTTTTTCATGGAGAAAGGTTTTATGCTATTCACTTTGTTGGAACTCACCACTAGATGGCGCTGCAGCACATCAACTTCTATACCGTTCAATCGATCGCAAAAATCGCAACGGCAAAACAGAATAATTTGTGATTTTATATACAGAGGTAAATAAATATATACAGGCAGGACAACGTGTGCTGGGTGCAGCTAGTATAATATAATAGTTTTAGAGTACCGATTGTACGCTATTATTCTGGGACCTTATATTACATTAATGTAAAGAATGCTATTTTTTCTCCATTCAGAGCCCAAAAACAAAGCCCGATAAAGTGAACGGAGAAGTGGTGAAAGCCAAACCGCAATGTGTTGAATGTAACAAAACATTTGCTTCAAAGAAAACGTACAGGTTCCATATGAAGTAAGTTTTTTTTTTTTTTTTTTTTATAGAGAAGAGGGCGGACGAGCAAGCGGTCTCACGTGATGGTAAGTGTTACCGCCGCCCATGGACACTTGCAACACCAGGGGGTACGCGGGCGCGCCGCCGACCTTGCAAAATCCTATTAACAGCTCTCTTGAAGAACCCCATGTCGTAGTTTAATGGGAAGACCTAAAGTAGACGTATTTTGAGAATCTTTGTATTTTTTTATTGTGCTTTCTGTGGCTATATGGATCCACCGGTGGAGCCCGATTGTGGATCAATGTGAACGGAGGCCTATGGAATAGTGTCGCCACACCTCTTCCATTGGGTGTCGTAAAACGCAACTAACGCTTTTCTCATGTTTGATTTTATTGTTGGAACGAAGTTCCTTTACGCGGCTTGCGGTAGGTGTGATTCGAGAGAAAATGTAGCGTCACGTAAGGTTTTTACCCCCTCCATACGCCTCCATCCTCCACAC
Source organism: Sesia apiformis (assembly GCA_914767545.1). Taxonomy (NCBI): domain Eukaryota; kingdom Metazoa; phylum Arthropoda; class Insecta; order Lepidoptera; family Sesiidae; genus Sesia; species Sesia apiformis. The sequence continues at coordinate 325,021 of OU611977.1, read as the reverse complement.
ACTCCGTGTGTGTGTGTGTGTGTGTGTGTGTGTGTGTGTGTGTGCGTGGGAGTATCGGAGAGCGAGACTCAAGCAGAATAACAGACGTGCAGACTAGTGCGTGGCCGGTTGTGTAACCTAAATTTTTGATTTGATTCCTTATTTTAAAATATTTGCATTGATAATATGATACAAAATAAAAAAAAATACATGAACTGTATGGATTTTATTTCGAATTACGAGTTCGAATTTCGAGTTTTAAAAAAAAATGCGCGAGGAACTTTGTTCCTGACGGGGGTCCCCTGACCGCACAGGTTTTTTTTTCTTGACTTGTTATTTTGACATATATGTATTTTTCTCACCAATATTTTCGTTATTATCATTTAATATAAACTACTAATGTCACTGTTTATCAAATGCACTTTAGAGTAGCTACTTATTACAGTTAGTTAATTTGACAAATAATTTGTATAAATCACTAATTCTGTATAATTCACTAATTCTGTATAATTGACTATTTCTTGTATAATTGACTAATTTTGTTTATTTGCTGAATACGGTTAGACACATAAGTTGTTAATAAATATTAATATACAATTAAATAGGCCTTTCAGCGTATTTTGCCTCTAAACCAGTATTATTAATTATTATTTTTCAGTGTAATACATAAAGGTCAAAACCACTATCCCTGTAAGCGATGTGGCCGCGTGTACCAGTGGAAGTCAAACCTGGACAGACACATGAGGAGTCATAGGGTGAGTTCTTGTATACTACTGTGTATGTAGCGGGAGAGTGCACGCTGCAATCCAACAGCCGCTGGACGCACTCCACTGGCCACGTTACCCCTCTCTCACAGAAGACTACCTTGAAATGTACTGCATTTCCCATTTTATCTTATTTCCCTAATGTACGTACGTGTTTCGGTAGTGAGTGAGATGTGCCAGAGCCCATTCCCATCTTATCCCTCCCCATTTCCCCAACCCTTTCTCCAAATGCATTTCTATGTCCAAAGGTAGGCAGCGCATCAGGGGGCGTGCCAACGTTTGCCATTTTGGACTAATGTTGGCATGTATCACGGATGTCTATGGGCTACAGTATCCACTTACCATCAGGTGGACTGTATGCTCGTCTACCACCTTCGTACATAAAAAAAAAAAAAATTACACACATTCTACACAACTTCACACCTTTTCAGAGATGAGGGACAATTTGACCCATTTCTTTTCTCATCATGGACCATTGACCATATTATAGTTTTATGAAAAAGAAATAATACTTACTATCTGCTTGTTATGTGGAAGTGAGCGGACGAGCGAGCGGCCCCACGTGATGATAAGTATTACCGCCGCCCATGGACACCTTCAACACCATCCTATTCACAGCTCTCTTGAAGAACCCCAAATCGTAGCTCAATGGAAAGACCTCTTGAGGCAGTTCGTTCCACAGTCTACGGGTTCGCGGTATAAAATGATTTTTGGACTGAACAGTACGCGACACCTCCGTATCGAGGAAATGGAGGTGCGCTTGTAGAAACCCGAGGTGGGAATTATATTGAACAGTTTTTCAGAGCATTCCCCATTAATTCACTAGGAAGTAAGTAGTCAAAAGCAAATGGTGACCATTTCGAATAAACGTTATTATATTTATAGTGCAATACCTCTAAACTTATTAGGAATTGGAAACTAATAAACAATTGTGTTGCTCTGAAAACAAAGTTTTTTTATTTTAGTATTTACATAGGTACATACAATAAAAATTACACTAATTAACTTAAATCCTACCTGAAAACAAAGAAACGACATTTAAAGTTTATTATTTAAATTGCCAATTCCTTTTTATACACTTTTTATACTTAAATCTAACAATATAATGAATCATGGTGACTTCTGTCAAAGCTAAACATCAGCTGCTCTTCCGACCGTGAGGGCCGCCATTACTCACAGCGCCATCTATGGAGTACAGTACATGGTCACTGTTTACAGATAGAAGAGCGCTGTACGAATTAAAGAAATATAGTTTCTTTACATATTTATAAAATGCTTGCCTATTTATTTCTAAAATAACACAAATACTTCTAATAAATGATAATTTAAAAAAAAAACCTAGTGTTTTCTTTGTAACAATATTTATGGGAAGACTGGGAATTTGCGAAAACAATTATAAATAAAATTTTCTGCTATATTTATTGCAATTTTTGCACTTTTCATTGTATGACATTTTTCATTGGGAGGGTTCATCGGAGAGTGCACGCAATCTGTAGCTATTCTCTGACTATAATCTGTTCTCTACTAGCCGGTGGAGAGTGTAGTAATGAAACGCAGTTCTGTGAATGTGGTAACCAAACGCAGTTTCGAGGCGCCCTCTGCCCCTCTCGCCCTTCTCTCTGGCCCTCAACCGACACGACCGGACCGAACTACAATGTTCAATCACCTTCGATAAAAATCTAGACTGTAATTAATCAATTTACATGTCCTGTGCTACAATTGAGTATTCAATCGATAAATATACAGGTCACACGTTGCAATACAGTCCAACAGCCGCTGGAGGCGCTCGACTGGCCACGTTACCCCTCACTCACGGAAGGCCACCTTGAAGTGTACTGCATTTCCCACTTTATCTTATTTCCCCAATGTGCGTACGTGTTTCGGTAGTGAGTGAGATGCGCCAGAGCCCATTCCTATCCCTCCCCATTTTCCCAATCATTTCTCCAAATCCATTCGTATACCTTCAAAGGTAGACAGCGCAACCGGGGGCGTGCCAACGTTTGTCATTTTGTGCCAATGTTGGCATGTATCGCGGATGTCTATGGGCGACAGTATCCATTTAGAATCAGGTGGACTGTGGAAAAGATTTAAAACTGTCTTTACTTCTGTCTAATGCTAAAAAATCGGACTATAGTCGCCATTATGTCGCAGGCGCGCGACAAGGGCGACGACTTCTACTGCGCGCCGTGCGACATACACTTCGCGTCCATCTGCACCTACAAACAGCACTTCAAGGTGTCCAAACAACACGCGCCCGACAGGCAGAGACACGGCAAGTGAGTGACATTAAGGGCCCCGCACACAGTGCCGGCGTTAGCGTCCACGAGACCCCGGCCAAGATTGTCGTGGCGGCCCATTTTAAGGCCACGAAATTTATAGAAAAACGAACCCATTAAAACTATCTGTATGTATTTAAAGACACCCTTTTTTTTTACGCCATCTATTTCATCTACGGACTTGTCTTCAACACTAGTGGTGGGTAATCAAGATTTCTCGGAGTATTTCAGCTCAATTAATCCTGCACCGCTTGCGTATCGGACTCCTCTCTCTTAGTTACTCCTTAACTCTTTTGATTCACCTACTTATTTACCTTCCCAGCGCGTTTCATTCCCTTTTCCTAATGGTTGTTGCATGAGCATGCCATCGTTGCATTTCGATTTTAGGCCCCCCGAGACGAGTGCCGTTGCGCAATCACACTTACGATCATGATTGGCCCCGGAATCGGAATGAATAACAATTCGATGGAATAATTAAGGGATTCTGCTCCGCTCGCGGATTCAAGTCTTTTGATTCATTAACTCCGCGAGTTATCCATCACTATTCAACACCCTGAGATCGCCTGGAAAAAAACGCTTTATCGATAAGTCCGCCGGTTGTACTTCTAATTTCTGGCACCTTGTACTTCTCTGTATCGTTTTGGTGTCTCAGCCTCGGATAGACCCTCAAAAAACCACTCAGCATTGTCGAGACCGAATATATTTGTGCACGAACAAATGTATCTACGTTACGCAATCCATCTATCTAAAACTCAAAATCGAGCGGTTCACTCTTAATAATATTTCTAAAAATCTTTTTGACACTTTGAAACTTTATTTTACCATCACCCCTAGAGCTGGCATTACCCATTTTTGTACCCTCGCATTTCTTTTTGATTTTCCGGTCGTTGGATGATGTGAGGGTGCGCGCTGCAGTCCCGCAGACGACTGAATACCCCCGACTGGCATCATATTCTCTATTCAATAGCATAGAAAGGGATAGTTCGGGGTGGAATGAGAAATGTGCTCTGGTATATCTCATTATATGCCACGTAGGATGAGAATGAGAAATGCAACATAATTAATTTTATTAGGTTCGCCAACGACATATAGTAGTCTTTCATTCATATTTGCCGGTAGATAGTGGTCTGTGTAAGGAGTTCTGTGATTGCAGTCCCAACTAACTCCTCCCACAATGTTTATTGTACACGTAAAATTTGGCAAATTATTTGATCTTTTACAAATACCTTTAATTCTATTACAGAAAACAGTCTACCTTTAATTTTATTCAGAGGGTGTTTCCTGTTTTTCATTTTTATCTATTTTGACGACATAATAATTTTTTGGCAGTTACGAATGCCTTTTTTTATTTGCTTTTCTTTTCTAGCACTTGACGATAAAATGTATGACATAAAAAAAATCCGGCACTTTGTTTGGAAGAATGATTTCACTGTTCTATATTTAGGTCCTATTTGAGTCATTTTTAAAGATGATTTAATCTATTTGAGTATTACAAAATATTTAATTTGATTATGTGATGTCAAATATCGTGTGTGCTGGCGATCCTTGGGGAGACATATATTCAGCAGTGGAGAGACTTATGCTGATAGTATGGTGTACCATTATAGTTATAATTTTAATTTGGATTATATTTAAACGAGTGACAAAAAATACTAAATGAGCACAGCAAATCAATCTACATATATTTGAACAACTACAGGGAATAATTTTAAATTACTCAGAATGTCATTCCTCACCGAGTCGATGGACTCCCATATCTTTATTGTTCCCAGAGAATGTAAATCCAACGCACCATTAAATTTGCTGTCATCTATTTGCTTATATTTCTCTTATAAGTTTACATTAAACCTTCAAAGGTATTTGATGATAACCCTCTTACAAATCACTTTTCAGCTACGAATGCAATGAATGTGGTAAAAAGTTCCTAACGAAAACACAGTTGGGCGATCACATAGACTGGGAACATTTGAAGAAAATCAAATTTAGATGCGAGATATGTAATAATAAAGTAAGTATTTTATTATAATAGATTCGGTTAAAAAAAAGTTAGTGATCCGATTGAGTTCATTTTCCAAATTTGACCTGGAAAACCTAATAAAAATAATAAATTTTTAACAAACATCATCAGTTAACTAGAGATCGGATATTCGGGTGCATATTTACCTAAACTTGAGGTGTTGGATGGAGTGCTTATGTATCGACTATAGAATACGATGCATATAGCTAAAGTTGTAAAGTTAATCCCTACGACCCTCAGAACTGCATTCCTACAAATTGCCATTACAACTAAGAATTTGAGTCCAAACCCGAAGTTTATATCTTCAATAGTGCCTTAGATCCTATAGACCCTGTCCTGGTCACCATCAGAACTTCAAAACTGCTGAGTTTCATAAATAAGCATCCTATTAGTTGTGAAATCCCGTGATTTCGGTTTTCAAATAAATTATTTTAAGAAGCCGCTTCCATACTCTATACCTTGTAGGTAAATATGCACCCGAATACCCGAATTACTAATATATAACTAAATAATAAAGTAATTAGAAAATTGAAAGACAATTATTAATTAATTCACAAATATATCGTATAATTCAATAATGTTTAATATATGTATGACTTATTTTTTATATATTTGTATTGATGTGCCCTTGCAGGGTGATGTATGTCATTAAATATGTAAGATTAATATTACCTACAATTGAAAATTCTAGACCACGTGTATCCACCAATCGGCACCGGGCCCGCGCGGTGGATTATGGGTCGAAACCCCCCAGTGATTTACTAGGCGAAGCCTGTGCCCCGCACAGGGACGCTATAGGCTGACATAATATATAATTACCATCATATTTTGTCTCTGTTTTTTTTAAAAACATTGTCTTGAAGACTTTATATTTGTAAATAAAATCCACATTTTTTATGTATAAATAGCGGTGCCAGTGACTTCGTTCGCGTGAACTTTAGAGTAATTCCCACGGGAACTCTGTAACGGATTGGGATAAATGTTAACCCAAGTCATCATAAGCTATAATTATGCTAAGTTTCATTAAGTTCTGTCCAGTGGTGCGTGATGAACGTTCAGTTAGACATACAAATTATAAAAAAATGTTGTTTTGAGCTGTGTATAATTGGTATTTTACATTGCAATCATTTTTTTCATGTACAGACACTGCTCAGTTGTGATTTTATTATATGTCTACATAATACAGTATATGTACGTATTTATATCATATATTTCACCACACCATCTCATTTGAGTCATTCTCGCACCTCCCAATTGAATCTTATCAACCCAAATGTTTCTCGCACCTCCCAATTGAATCTGATCAACCTAGAGATTTCTCGCACCTCCCAATTGAATCTGATCAACCTAAAGGTTTCTCGCACAACCCAATTGAATCTGATCAACCCAAGGGTTTCTCGCACCTCCCAATTGAATCTGATCAACCCAAGGGTTTCTCGCACCTCCCAATTGAATCTGATCAACCCAAAGGTTTCTCGCACCTCCCAATTGAACCTGATCAACCCAAGGGTTTCACGCACCTCCCAATTGAATCTGATCAACCCAAAGGTTTCTCGCACAACCCAATTGAATCTGATCAACCGAAGGGTTTCTCGCACCTCTCAATTGAATCTGATCAACCCAAAGGTTTCTCGCACAACCCAATTGAATCTGATCAACCGAAGGGTTTCTCGCACCTCTCAATTGAATCTGATCAACCCAAAGTTTTTCGCACCTCCCAATTTAATCTGATCAACCCAAGGGTTTCTCGCACCTCCCAATTGAATCTGATCAACCCAAGGGTTTCTCGCACCTCCCAATTGAATCTGATCAACCCAAGGGTTTCTCGCACCTCCCAATTGAATCTGATCAACCCAAGGGTTTCTCGCACCTCCCAATTGAATCTGATCAACCCAAAGGTTTCTGCACATCCCAATTGAATCTGATCAACCCAAAGGTTTCTCGCACCTCCTAATTGAATCTGACCAACCCAAAGGTTTCTCGCACAACCCAATTGAATCTGATTAACCGAAGGGTTTCTCGCACCTCTCAATTGAATCTGATCAACCCAAAAGTTTTTCGCACCTCCCAATTTAATCTGATCAACCCAAGGGTTTCTCGCACCTCCCAATTGAATCTGATCAACCCAAGGGTTTCTCGCACCTCCCAATTGAATCTGATCAACCCAAGGGTTTCTCGCACCTCCCAATTGAATCTGATCAACCCAAGGGTTTCTCGCACCTCCCAATTGAATCTGATCAACCCAAGGGTTTCTCGCACCTCCCAATTGAATTTGATCAACCCAAGGGTTTCTCGCACCTCCCAATTGAATCTGATCAACCCAAGGGTTTCCCGCACCTCCCAATTGAATCTGATCAACCCAAGGGTTTCTCGCACCTCCCAATTGAATCTGATCAACCCAAGGGTTTCTCGCACCTCCCAATTGAATCTGATCAACCCAAGAGTTTCTCGCACCTCCCAATTGAATCTGATCAACCCAAAGGGAGCTGTTAGAGAATGCCTTAAGGCGAGCTCGCCTTTTGTACGATAAGAATTTACTCCATTCCTCATGTAAATTGTATGTAATGCATTTAAGTTTATTAACTTTTATTATTTAATTTTTCAAGGAAGATATAACAGTGGAAAATGAAACTTTTTAGTCTTTTCTTCGTTCATTTTGTGAAAGTGGGCACATTTTGCTCTCGTTGTGTGTGTTCGTTCTTATTGATGTACACATATAGAGAAAGATGTATTGTGATTTAGTTAGTGAATGTTTTGTATGCCTTTTCAGTACACGGGCCTCATAATAAAGTAAATAATTTCCAATGAAGTATGTATGTATTTTTTTCATAAATAATTTTGCAGCCGTTCAAAACGCAGGCGTCGCTGAAACTCCACGAACAGAACAAACACAGTAATTTTAAAGGGAAGAAGGGGCATCTGTGTCATGTTTGTGGAAAATCTTATCAGGTGAGAATACTAGTGATTACAACTGACTTTACCCTTGTAAGTAATAATCTTTATACTAAACGTTCGAAAAGACGTTTTAATCAATCAATTTTCACGTCAGTTTATTTATATGTTTTTGCTTTTTATCTGGCAAAAGTTCGGCCCCGCCAATTAATTATTTCAATCAAGTAACATCCTTATAGTTTATTTGTGTAAGAAATAAAAATAAATAAATGTAGCAACAATTGGTATCTATATGCAATACATGTAAGACGATCCGGTGTTTGTTTAGAATATGTACTTGCAAAAATAATCAAGTGTTTGTTTAACGCCTGATATTTTGTATTAGCAACAATCTGTGTTTTGTAACTTTGCTATATCCGAGAAACAGGCGTATGTTTAAAAAAATGGATAATGATTTTATTACCTAGAAACGAAAATATTCAATTATGTGAAATTTGATTTAGTGTACAATTGTAGTCTCGCGCGTTGCTGGTGTCGCTTGCTGACAATTTTAAGGAATTGTATTAAAAAAGCAGCAAAATGATACAAAAAAGCAAATCCTGATTAATTGAAATAAATAAATTCAAATTACTAAGAATGTGATCACAAAGTCGATGTTTGCGGGACTCCCTATATATGTTTATTGTCATCAGATAATCTAAGGTCGGTTTGGTGACCGACCTTTAAAGCTGTTCATTCCCAATTTTTAGTCTTGAGTTTTTTTCTTCTTTTTATATAAAGGTGTCACGACGAGCATACAGTCCACTTGATGGTAAGTTGCCATCAACCTAACCCATGCCATGTTGCCAATATTAGTACAAAATGACAAACGTTGGCACGACTTCAGATGCGTTGCCTACCTTTGGAGATATATGAATGGATTTGGAGAACGGGTTGGGAAAATGAGGGGGGATAGGATGGGAATGGAATCTGGCACATGTCACTCACTACCGAAACACGTACATACATTGGGGAAATAAGATAAACTGGGAAATGCAGTACGTTTCAAGGTAGTCTTCTGTGGGAGAGGGGTAACGTGGCTCGAGTGTGCCCAACGGCTGTTGGATTGCAGCGTGCACTCCCCCACTCGGAAAATGATACTTTGTAATTATATTAATTGATATTTTTTGTATTAGATTTGTTAATTTTAGATGTAATTTTGCACGCCATTATTGGCAATTGTGTTGATCTGACCATTTACCCCACCTTTAGCAACGCACATCTATATATATATAAAACAAAGTCGGGTTAGTTACACCATTTATAACTCAAGAACGGCTGGACCGATTTTAATGATCTCTGATTTGTTGGATTCGTCTTCGCCCCGAATAGCAGAATAACTATTAAAATATCTGAAAAATTCAAGAAAAAAATAAAATAAAATAAATTTAGAAATATATTGAAATAAATAGAAAATACTCGAATCGAAATTTAAACAAAAATATAGAGAACAAATGACAACAATTGTCAAATCTATTGGTCTCATGCGGTACCAAGTTCGCCGGCCCAGCTAGTTGCAAATAAATAACAATAAGTTTCCTGACTTTAATGTCAAATTCACGGAAACCTTACGAATAAACTCTAAATGCTTTGTGTAGTACATTTCACGGTAATCTTTCTTATATCGTATGTAATTTCATTTATCACTGATCACTAGAGATCGGATATTCGGGTGCATATTTACCTACAAGGTATAGAGTATGGAGGCGGCTTCTTAAAATAATTTATTTGAAAACCGAAACCACGCGATTTCACAACTAATAGGATGCTTATTTATGAAACTCCTCGGTAGTTTTGAAGGTCTGATGGTGACCAGGACAGGGTCGATAGGATCTAAGGCACTATTGAAGATATAAACTTCGGATTTGGACTCGAATTCTTAGTTCCAATGGCAATTTGTAGGAATGCAGGTCTCAGGGTTTTAGGGATTAACTTTACAACTTTATATGCATCGTATTCTATAGTCGCAACATAAAGTTTGTAGATGGCGGGATTGCGACATTCGCCCGATACAAAAGTGCACTCCATACTTATGCAACACCTTCAACTTTAGGTAAATATGCACCCGAATATCCGATCTCTACTGATCACCAAGTAAACGATACGAAGTCGAGGAGAAAATTTCTGCCAATTTTTTTTTTCTTTTTTTTATGGACAAAGGTGGCAGACGAGCATGCAGTCCACCTGATGGTAAGTGGATACTGTCGCCAATCGACATCCGCGATACATGCCAACATTGGTACAAAATGACAAACGTTGGCGCGACCCCGGATGCGCTGCCTAGCTTTGGAGATATGGGAATGGATTTGTAGAAAGGGTTGAGATAATGGGAAGGGATAGGAATGGGCTCTGGCACATCTCACTCACTACCGAAACACGTACGTACATTAGGGTAATAAGATAAAGTGGTAAATGCAATACATTTCAAGATAGTCTTCTGTGTGAGAGGGGTAACGTGGCCAGTCGAGTGCGCCCAGCGGCTGTTGGATTGCAGCGCGCACTCTTCCCCTCAATTTCAAGGGTCGAGTTATAGTTTGTATATACTCGTAGAGTATTTGATAAGGAGATTATTTGCAATGTATGTTAGTTCGCGTGTCAACTGAAGGAGCACGTGACCGGAGCCCACACGACGGACACTCCCCACCGGTGTCCGCTCTGTGCAGCCGCCTTTGGTTATTCCACATCGCTGTACGGACACATTAGAGAGGTGCATTACAAGGTAAGATACCATCGAAATGCCGTTTTGTGTCAACGTTGCTCTTCTTTTGACTAATGTTGGCATGCACTGCAACATTAGTCCAAGTTTACAAAAACACATACATACACCCATATGCTTTCAGACACAGTCGACTGCACGCACAATGAATCTGTGCGTATTTGTATTTTATGTGTAGTTTGTGCTTGAATCTGTGCGTAGTTGTACTTCATGTGTGTTGTGTGTATCTCTGTGTGTAGTTTGTGTGTGAATCTGTGCGTATTTGTATTTCGTGTGTATCTTGATGTGTAGTTTGTGTGTGAATCTGTGCGTATTTGTATTTTATGTGTAGTTTGTGCTTGAATCTGTGCGTAGTTGTACTTCATGTGTATATGTTTGTTGTGTGTATCTCTGTGTGTAGTTTGTGTGTGAATCTGTGCGTATTTGTATTTCGTGTGTATCTTGATGTGTAGTTTGTGTGTGAATCTGTGCGTATTTGTATTTTATGTGTAGTTTGTGCTTGAATCTGTGCGTAGTTGTACTTCATGTGTATATGTTTGTTGTGTGTATCTCTGTGTGTAGTTTGTGTGTGAATCCGTGCGTATTTGTATTTCGTGTGTATCTTGATGTGTAGTTTGTGTGTGAATCTGTGCGTATTTGTATTTTATGTGTAGTTTGTGCTTGAATCTGTGCGTAGTTGTACTTCATGTGTATATGTGTGTTGTGTGTATCTTGATGTGTAGTTTGTGTGTGAATCTGTGCGTATTTGTATCTCTGTGTGTAGTTTGTGTTTAAACCTAAGCGTTATTTGTATAATACACACACACACACACAACAGGCACGCACAGTTACATGCAATCACAGTTACGGACACGTATATACACAGATACGATTCTCCGACTTTGGAATATTGTGTTTTATTTCTTGTTCAATTAACTGTACTTACTATCTCGTATCTGGGTTGTATCTCGACTGTGTGTCCACTACTTACCTACATATATGTAGAAACTTAACTTTTAGTTTTAAGAAAATCCAATATTTTGTGTTTTTCTTATAAAGTTTTTGGTTACAATTTCTAAAAACAACGCAAAAATAAATTAAATACTATATACGTGGGGAAACATTCCCAGTTTTCACGTCGTGGAATTCCTCAATTAGACAAATAGGGCTAAACTAACACGTAGACAATGCAGAAATGCACACACACACACACGCACATATACACACATATATAGGTATACACATATATATATATACACACACGCACGCACATACATGCATGTATATAATAATGAAACTGTAAAAGGGATGAATTTGTACATTGACTTAATTTAATAAAAAAACTGGGGGTCTCTTTAGAAACTATAGAAATGAAGAGTAGTTTTTAAATTTTTTGTCTCTTTGTTTGAGCATCGCGTGAAAAGTACTGAACGGAGTAATGATCGGGTTTCCACTAATGTATAGCTAGAGTATCCAGAGGGGAAAGTGGTATATGTGTCGCCTTCATATGACAGGAGGATATAAAAAGATATATAAGTTAAACAGGAAAATAAAAAAAAAAATATACTCTTAATAGAATAATTGAAAAACTACCGGACGGACGATTCTTATTTTTTTTTTATCGACGAAGGCGGCAGACGAGCATAGAGTCCGCCTGGTGGTAAGTGTATACTGTCGCCCATAGACATCCGCGATACATGCCAACATCAGTCCAAAATGACAAACGTTGACACGCGCCGGGGCGCGTCCGGATGCGCTACCTACCTTTGGAGACATAGGAAAGGGTTGGGAAAATCGGAATGGGCTCTGGCACATGTCACTCACTACTGAAACACGTACATACATTAGGGAAATATGATAAAGTAGGAAATGCAGTAGTCTTTCCTTTATTTAAAATTTTAAGGTAGTCTTCTGTGAGAGAGGGATAATGTGGCCAGTCGACCGCGCCCAGCGGCTGTTGGATTGCAACCATAGAGACACGCGCACGCGCAGGCACATAATCCCACTTGCACAGATATTTATCAACAATATTCAATATTGAACAATTGACAAACAAGGAAACTCTCTTACAGATCAAAACAAAACGGAAACGACCGAAAAAACAGAAGAAAACAAAAGATATAGAGCCGACGTTACAACAATTAGTGTTCCCGACGCTACAGCCCGGTCCGCCATAGTCCATAGAAAGATGTGAAAGACTATCTCGATCCGTTCGTGTGCAATAATCTCAATATACTGGACTACGAGTGCCGGAGATATAGGGGAATAGATAACGCAAGCTATGGGCCTATGCGAAGTTGGCGCTAAGCTCCTACTCTCGCGCCTCTCATTCAGTCTGTCCCACCCCGTGTCGCTCTAGCGAGTCTTTACAAAACACATCTATATTGATCCATTATTTATTAATTATTCGAATGAATTAAAAGTATACCACATCTAGTGAGAGTTTTATTTGTTACGGGACGAAGAACTAGGAAATTACAGCGAAAAATGACGAAACTAGTGTTACGGCTGTATGGATTGTTACTTTTGTCATAATGTATATAAAAAAAAAGTAATGTCACTGTCACCTGTCATCGAGCTAAACAAACAAAAACATAACCTCTATTTGTGGCAATAATCTTTGTTGTGAACCGACTGCGGTTTGTTTTGTCTCTGTCTGAGCACGAACTTCGTGTCATTTACGACGATCTAAGATTGGGAAACTACAGAATGTACGTTGCCACACCATTTGTTCGGGCAAATTCCAGTGAACTGTCTGAAATGGTTACATGAACCCGTAGGCTGTGGAACGAACTGCCTCAAGAGGTCTTCCCATTAAACTACGACATGGGGTTCTTCAAGAAAGCTGTGAATAGGATTTTGCAAGGTCGGCGGCGCGCCCGCATACCCCCTGATGTTGCAGGTGTCCATGGGCGGCGGTAACACTTACCATCACGTGATACCGCTTGCACGTCCGCCCTCTTCTCTATAAAAAAAAAATAAATGTATGATTGTAGAGTATATGGGTACCAGTGACAAGTGTATCCATCCATGCGGCCGTCACTGTGACGTAGTTATATTCATTTCAATTAGTGTTCAATGTTGAATTGAGTCGAGGGAGATGTTTCGTTTCATCGACGTATAGTTTCCCAGCACTACAATTTATTCGTCACGTGACACATTCAACTTGTAGTACGTCCACGGGGAATTGACAACATTCCACCTGAGAGAAAGGTCTTTAGTTTTGTTAGCAAAATTTAAAATATAAGAAATAGTTATCAAATGGAAAATATGACAATATTTGTTCAAGGAGCATTAAGTTAATTTAGTACCACCATTCCACGGTAGATGTCGCTATACCTTGCGGGAACATGCTATCGTTGGTTAGCGTCGGAATGTATGAGCAAGTTGGGCAATTTTTACTTTTGATTACAAATTGAAGCAGTCATAGTTGTTTGATTTACACCCAAATTAACTATAGAGGGCGCCCTAGTTGAAGTTCGGGCAAGAAACAATATTTCTATCTATATCTTTGTCACCAGAGAACATAGACCTAACTCACCTTTCAATTTTTTTTTATATAGAAGTGGGCGGACGAGCAAGCGGTTCCACGTGATGATGGGACCACGAAAAAACGGCCTGATAAGTGTTACCGCCGCCCCTGGACACCTGCAACACCAGGGCGCATGCGCGTGCGCCGTCGACCTTGAAAAATCCTATTCACGACCTTCTTGAAGAACCCCATATTAATTTTCAATTTGCTACCACTAATTATTTTTCCTAAATAATAATTGGAAAATGATAATCTTTTAGCAAGCACTATTCAAATACTTACTATTTATTAGGAGATGTTAAAATGCATGAGAAATAAAAAAAAATGATTTAATAGATTCGTTTATTTGTTTTACGAGTCTATTATTTAAATCTACATACAGTACGATGAAAAATATATTATTGTGATTATTATACAAGATTGTATCCAAAACATTTCCGATGCCTTTTATGGATCCCTATTTAAATTAATGGATCCCTTTAATGCCTAAATTGCCACCAGCTCCCTAACTATCTATTAGTTAGGGAGCTGGTGGCAATTTAGGCTGATTAAAGGCTATTACTATTAAAGATTTGCTCATCGTTTGGATTTATACGAATGAAGGCCTTAGATCAGGGGTGCTCAAACTTGAACTGCTGGCGATCTACCTCAATATTGTTAGACTACGATCGATCGACTCTGAGAGGCTGCAAGTATGCGTGATGCAGGATTGTCGTCTAGGTAGGGTGTATCGTGGCATAGATATTAGTTTTCCGCACAATATGCATTTTTTTAGTCAAGGTAAGTCGGTCGATCGCGATCGACCGTTTGAGCACCCCTGCCTTAGAGGATGCGAATAGGGCCAAAAAAGGATTCAACCTCCAATGTCGCTGACTTTTAAATAAATTAATCTCGAAATTGCAAAATAAAGTTAACCTATATCATTGCTTGTTTATTGCATTAAATTAGAATTGGGCCGTTCCAATAAGTCGGATTTGACATGTGACGAACCATATAATCCACCGATGTCAAATATTAATTGTCATAGACGCAACGCTTCTGAGAAAACGACGCTTAAAATTGATCGAGTTATAGTTATCGAGAAAACGACGCTTAAAATTGATCAAGTTATAGTTATCGAGAAAACGACGCTTAAAATTGATCGAGTTATACCACCACACGATACTAATACGACTCGATTGATCTATAGACTCGTTGCGTCTATGACAATTAATATTTCACATCGGTGGATTATATGGTTCGCCATATGTCAAATCCGACCCATTAGAACGGCCCAATAGATACCAGAATTACCACTGGCGGGCGTCCAGCTCGCTGCGTTTTTATTAATCTTTTTTTTTAATTTGTTGGTTTTTACATCTATAACAAGAAATCATTATTGCCAGACGTGTATGGCGCTGATTTTTTGAGATATTTGCAAATTACTTTAATAAAAGGAAAAATGCATATAATAAATTATATTAAAACATATATATTTGCATATAATAAATTATATAAATCTAATAAAAATAATTAGGTACAAAAACATTTTAAAAAATATTTATTTTCTGTACATATCTACAAATTAAATATCACCGTCACTTTCTTCGGAAGCATACTCATTGCCATTATTATTATTGAACGGCTATCTACGAGTATATTATACTAAAATATAATAAACAGGTAAAATTGTGTGTTTGTAGGTATGTTGGGGGTAATCTCTGGAACTATTGAACCGATTTCAAAAATTCTTTCACAAATAGGAAGCTACATTATCCGTGTCTAATAGGTGAAATTTTGAAAAAAAATAAAACTTATGAACCGAAGCGAAGCGAGGGCGGGTCGTTAGTATATTGATAAACGATGTATTTTTTCAGCAAAAACACGATATTATTATTAAAAAATCAGCGATATTAACGTCTGGATACACGTAATATTCATAATTTTTACATATAACAGAATCATTCGGCCAAGCGCTAGCAAATAATTTGGTACTTCGTTTTCCTTGGAATTTAAATTTTTTTTCTTTCCCAAACGCAGCATTATGACGGTGCCAGACATAATTTTTTTTTTGTTTTTTATAAAGCAATAATTATTTCCATATAAATTTTAATGACAAGCAAGTTATTTAAATTTTCATTTTCTAAAAAAAAAAATATTAATTATCGCAGAAACATGTCTGTCATTTGAATCTATATCAATGTTAAATAATGAAATAGGTGTTAAAATAAATTCCCGGTGCGAGCAAATGACTTTTGGACCCCCTTTTTATATTTTTGTGGTATAGAAGGTGATGTGCTGCAGCGCCATCTAGTGGCGAATTATAACAACAACTTTCATGGTGATCGGTCAAACGGTGTCGGAAGTCTATTAATCTCAGACAGATATACAAACATCCATTTATATATATATATATATATATATATATATATATAGATACGCTTTGCCATAGAGAGTATTATGAAATAAACAAATGGAATAGCTGTACAAAAAAAATGTATACAATCTATGTTTTTATAGAACATCTTCCGATCTATAATTATTGTAATAACCTTTATTAGAGCCATAGAAATGAAGTTTTTTCACGAAAAACTGTGTTTCGTGACCTCTGACCTTGAATATCTCGTAGCGCACACGCCATATCAATGTCGATTTTTGTTTAGAACAAAGATGCGTGCCGAAATTCAGCTAACTGGGTATTTTTTGAGAGGATTGCTTGATTTTTCCATCTTAAATGACTGGGCTATTAGTTACATGTAATATTTTTAGTACACCGATTGATATATTAAAATATACAACACTGAACTCAAAATTGTGAACGGAATCTATGGTTTCCGGCTACGGAAAAGTTTGGAAACATCCTGTATATTCTACAAACACAGGTCTCATAGACTGTGGTCGTATGAAATCTACGGTTTTTCATAAGATTTATTGCAATTACACTATTTTCTCCATGATTTCAATCACTAGATTTCTTACTTTCACCAATGTGGTGAAAGTAAGACGTCTAGTAAGAAGTAAGATTAAATAACTTTATTAGATTCCTCATTTTCTTCACATCCCTGTTTGTCAGCGGATTTCTTATTATCGCCACGTTCTATATGTCTTTCATCACTACTTTTCTCGCAATCAACACCATGCTTATGTATTTCATCACTAAATTTATTATATTCTGTTATTTTGTCATTTTCACATTGACTCTGGGTTTGTTCATTTAATTTGTCATTTTCACTACTACGATGTTCTTGTGTTTTATCATTTTCATCATTGGTTTCGTCATTTTCACATTTCTCCGTAGTTTCTCCACTTAACTTATCATTTTCGCTACACACATCAGTTTCACCATATTTCCCCTGTTTACTAACTTCACCATTTCTTGCACTATCTTCCTTTTTGCTACTCTTCTTGCGTTTAGACTTCGTTTTCTTCTTTTTTTTCTTATGCGGGTCTTTCTCTCTGTACATGTCGTTGTATCTGACCAATCTCTTGTACATTTTAAACAATTTTTTTGCTTCTTTTGCCATTTCTTCTGTCACCTTTGCCTCTGAATTCTCTTGATTACCTTCTATATGTTCTGTTGGGGAATCTTTAATGATTTCTTTATTCACTGGAGGTATTTGATTGGATTCTTGTTGTGTTTTAATAACTTCCTTATAATCTAAAGTTTTATTCTCATCCAGGATTTTCTCTTTCACAGGATTTACGTATTTCGTAGATCCTTGTAACAGGTTATAATGTTGTAAAGATCCTTCTTCGATATCAACTGAAGCGGCTTTCGCTTCAGTTTTTTCTGAAATCTCTTCTATAATATGCTTCACTTCCTCCAGTTTATTTTTCACTTCTTTATTCTTTTTTCTTAAAGCGTTAAGCAGTTTCGATACAGTCATAACTTTTTTCACTTTCGTGCTTTGTAAGTAACGATCTCTCCAGGAAATATCGCCGATTTGATCAGCCTCTCTAAGTTCGACGCGCTTTAGTTCCTCTAATCTTTCATGTTCGACTATTTCCTCGTTCGTAATGACATTTTGTCTTTCTATTTCGTCGACTTTAGCCGACAGAGCCTGTATTTCCTCAGTAGTAGGCTCTTTTGATAGAATCACACATCCATTTACTTCGAAATCCGAAGAATCGTCATTGAAAGTTTCTAGAATTTCGTATACATCATCGTCACTTAGTATTGTTTTTGTTTTCTGTTCACTGTTTCCTTTGTTTTTATTCGATGTGTCGTCAGTTTTAACAACGAAATTCTTTTTGTTTCTCTTGCAACTACTTTCTTCATCAGAAATGAAAACAAGTTCTGAGTGAGGTCTTTTTTCTAATAATTCTACAGGTTGAGGCTCCCTTTCTGACGATTTATTTTCACTTCTAAAATAATCCCTTCCTTTAAATTTAGGACTATCGTCTACAATTTCGACTTCAGTCGAATCTTTATCGGTAACAAAGTCTCTCTTCTTGTTTTTAGAGTTATTAATTGACTTTGAAAGTTCGTGATCCAGGATCTCAATCACCATCGATTCTCTTTCTGTAGAATTTCTATTTTTGGATTTACATTTTTTCAAGGCCTTACAATGTTTGTCAGAAATTTTAGCTTCTGTTAAACTGTTTTCGTTAGGTTTTTCTATGGCGTTTGCAGTTTCATTTGATGATTCCCTTTCACTTCTGATGTGCCCTTGATTAGGTTTAGGGTTTTCATCTATAGCTTCAAAATTGTCATCAGAAATTTCAGAGATATCTATCTCTTGTATATTAGAATTTCTTCTAATACTATCAATTCTACTTTTATCATCCGATATTTCTCCCTCTGAGAGTGTCCTTTCTTCCCTCACAAGGTTTTTTACCTTTTTAATAACTAGAGTATCGTCATCGTCTGATATTTCGCCTTCTGATAATTCCTGTCTTTTCCTAATCGAATTCCTACTTTTGGTTTTCGTTTTCGTAGTAAATTTTGCTTTTTCATTGTCTATTGATTTCGTTCGACTTTTAGACTTAGATCTTTTATCTTTTGAGATTTCTTCATCCTTTTCTCTTTGTAATTTTTCTTCTACCCTTTGTGATTGAGATGCTTTATCCGTAGCATTATCGATCTCAGTCTGTCTATTCATAATTTGGGATTTACCTATTTCCTGTAAAGATACTCTTTTGTCTATAGGTTTTGTATCACTTGTTTTTGACGTTGATTGATCAATACTTTTCTCTGTAACGTTATCCAAAGTTTTACCATTGATTATATCACAGTCTTTTGAAGATTTATTCGGAGTAATCTCGACATCTGTTCTTTGAATGTCACTTTGCGTAGTTTTATTGCTTTTTTGCGATAATTCTTCGTGATTCGCAACAGATTTCGATATTTTCGTATTACTATCAGTCTTTTGTGATTCTACATTTCTATCCGTTTTTTTATTTTGTGTACTTTCCAATGATTTTCTTGAAGGATTACGTTCTTCGTTTGAGTCGGAGCTGTTCTCGGCGTCTTCTGAACTGGACGACGATTTCTCACTACTTTTCTTACCGAATTCTTCAAACATACGCATTTCCGAGTCTGACAACTGAAGAGTTATCTCGTCGGGGTCACTTAGCGTTTTGTCAGCTTGCTTTCTTTCACGTTTCCTGTGTTTTTTCTTAGCTTTCTTTTCTTTTTCTATAGATATCTCATCTGTGGCAGATTTATTCGTATGTTGAACTTGCTTTGAGGCTATTGTTTTAGTTTTTGCATCAGAAATGTTTTTTGCGTTGGTAGTTTCTATTGCAACATCTCTCGTGTTGCTCGTATTTTTGTTTTTCGTAGAATCTTCACATCTGGCAACATTGTCAACATTTTCTGAGTTAGAAACACTGGGCTTTGCAGATTTAGTTCTGTTAAGTGTTATTTTTCTATTCGAGGACTGTTGTGGAACGGTTACTATTAGATTATTCGTCTGTTTTGTTACAGTGTTATCTGGTTCTTTGCTTGATGACGGCAGATTTTCTGAAAATAAAATACGTTATTTTTTTATAAGCAATATTTAGATGTGTCCATTGGGGTAGAGATATCTAAATAGAACATACACTCCAATTCAACCCGTCCAAATGCTAACAAACATGTAACTTGAGGTAATTGACTCTGTCTTAAATTATATAGTGAATTGATAATTGCTTACATATACATAATTTGATTCATCAAGAGTGCACGTTTGTTCTAGATTTAAAGCTAAATGTTGAGCAATTTCATTGATTTAGTTTTATATTCGGCAAATTGTATTGGAACAGTCTTTAAATAGGTAGAACTTTTCTTTGCTCACCTAGAACAAGGCAAACTGAGACCTATTATATGTAATAATATAATAAAGAAGAAGATAGTTTTTTTTAACATTTTTAATACTGCATAATTATCATTTCAATATAGACTATATACTTTGAAACTCTCTTAGTAAGATGTAGTGAATTTTTTTTTGAAGTTCCTTAGAATTGTCTATGATTTTCAGTTGATTATTGTTAATTACCTGTCTCCTTAACATCAGTTTCATCATCGCTGCTGATTACGAGTACTTCCGGAGGTTCCTCTTTAATTTCTACCTCGTCAGATGATCTTCGTGAGTGAGTTGCAGATTCTAATACTATGGCTGTAAACAATTATAATTTAAAGTGTTTATTTAAACAGAGTAAAATGTACAAAAGGTGGATTTAATGTCTTCAGGTATTCTCTATCAGTCAACCTCTTTTTTTATGGATGAAGGTGGCAAACGAGCATACAGTCCATCTGATGGTAAGTGGATAATGTCCCCCATAGACATCCGCGATACATGCCAACATTAGTCCAAAATGACAAACGTTGGCACGCCCCCGGATGCGCTGCCTACCTTTGGAGATATAGGAATGGAGTTGTAGAGAGAGTTGGGAAAATGGGGAAGGATAGGATGGGAATGGGCTCTGGCACATCTCACTCACTGCCGAAACACGTACGTACATTAGGGAAATAAGATAAAGGGTAATGCAGTACATTTCAAGGTAGTCTTCTGTGAGAGAGGGGTAACGTGGCCAGTCGAGCGCGCCCAGCAGCTGTTGGATTGCAGCGTGCACTCTCCCCCTCAATTAACCTTTATAAACCAAAGGGGCAAACAGAGAATTAAGCTTTATAACGTTGGTATTATACAATACTTAAGGGTGTAGATTGTTGGCCTGAGATCTCGATTTCGAGCGACCGCAGCGCCAAAGTTTAATGTAACATCCGACGGGGCGGATGAATGACCTAGAGAGCGCGATTTTCAAAATGTTTTGCAACAAACGTTCCACGTTGAGAAATTGTTATTGAACTTGAATATTTACAGCATAACAATAACGTTGAATTTTTGGAAACTAGCTGTTGATTCTTTTTAATAGATTAATAAGAGTAGTTGAGACACAATTTTTATGTTTTTCTATCATTTGACATCTGACATTTTTGTATTCTACTTACCTAAAATTCCAACTATTTATTTATTTGTAATTTCACTACCAAAATTTATTCTAATTCGTAAAATATTCATTCAATAAAATAATTGCAAATTCAGTAGGAAGTGTGTTTATCTCTACGCAAGGAAATGTGCCTATTGCGTAAACTCAAATACTTACTTTTTGTTTACGATCACCTCGTCGATATCTAAAAAAAATCCTAGGGTTTTAAAAAAAATGTCAATAAATGAAACACAAGTATAAAAATGATTTATTTACTACACAATAACAAATATGAGTCGCCATTACTCGCTATCTCAAAAGCGTGCTAGGGTTGTACAAAAATTAGTAAATAATTCATTTATTTACTAATAAATTTTAACAGAAGTTTGTAAATTATTAATATACTAATTAAAAGTATGTAATTAAACAATAACGAAATATGAGTTCAAAATTCTAATGGTTTTTCATTCGATTACGGATCAAGTTCTGATTTCTGCTAATTTGATGATAAAATCAATGGCTATCACAAAACCTATCAGAATGAAAACGTTACCAGCTGCCCGATTCACGTAAGTAATAAAAACCGTAGCGCAGTGACGTCACTTCGTTTTTTGCAAATTTAGCCCTTTTAACCGACTTAAAAAAAGGAGAATTCTCAATTCGCTGTATTTTTGAACCAATTTTTATGATTCTTTACACCAGGTAACTCAGAAATTGTATAGTAATTGAGCTATTGGAAGATTTATGACAATCCAAGACTAGATAAGTAAGTGCGTTTAAAACAGAAAACCAAAAGGCGATTTCTAAGTTCCTAAGTTAAAACGACTTTTGGACTGGCGTGTTTACGTGAATCGACTGGCTGGGTAGTTAAGTTACCTGTATCTTTCAAAATCATTAGGCGTTCTTCTCTTTCATAACACGTAAAGCTCTTTCTTTCCTCTCTTTCATAGCCTCTATGATACTGGGCGCGTCACGAATGGGCATGCTTCGTGACTGCCGAGGATCAACTAATTCTGGAAGTAGGCAATCGTAATAAAACCTAACTAATTTCATCTCCATTTTCTCCTCCCAAAATTTGTCGTCCTTTTCTATAATATAAACTTTCATAGGTACAGTAGCACCAAACCAGATGCCAAGCATGCAAACGTTTCTTTTAGTAATATGTACCTGTCCCTGAATTTGGAAATACCAGTTATGATTTTTATTTATGACATAACCCTTGGAAGCCTTGTCCTTAACCCAAAAGGTATGTTTGGCCATTGCTTCATCAAGAGTCATGCCAGCTAAAGAATGTGGGCACTTAATTTCAATTAAACCGTTTGCATAAATGCCATCTGGTGTAGTACCAAGAAATTCATATTGATCGTCGACGAACAAACCGCAACCTTGTATACTAATATTCTCTTGAATTTCTAACTGTTTAATTGCGGTTTCTTCGTTTTCGATACCGTACCGTACAGCAGGCAAACTGGAGATATTACTACCATAAACGATTTTACGAACAAGAACAGCACAACTTGTGCTCTCTCGTTTTTTACAAACTTCCCCGAACGATGATGAGGTTAGTAATTTTCTCCTTGTACTCATCCACTCAGAACTACTTCTTTGCAAATGGGTCGACCTTTCAAGCTCCTCTCTTTCAGCACAAGACAACTTTAAATCGGCTAAAAAAGATGACTTGGCTTTCTCATATAATTCTGGACTCAGATCAGGTTTTTCGCAGTTTGGTCCATAGTGAGCGTCTTTCGATACAGCGCTGTGGCTCTTTTTCAATCTTAATTTAGGTTTAGCAATTAAACGGATTCTACGATTACAATTTTCCACTTTCGCGATCAAAGGATTAGGACTAGATTTAAATATTACTTCATGAGTTTTACTATGAATCGATCCTGTATTAAAAGACACAACAGCAGCTGCGCATCGGCCCGCATAAGAACCACGGGAAGAATAATTTACACGCTTACCCCCTACTAATTTGGCAATCACTGCGTTAAAACTTTCAACTATATTACTTGTACAATTATGAATTAAACTTCTAGAATGATATGACAGTCTTTTACTTAAAATGTGTACCGCGTCCATTAATCCGCATCCAACAATTGCTGGAAGCAACCCAACAGGTTCTATTCGACGAGTATCAGGTCTACAGAAATACTCCTTGCAATATTGGTGATTACCAAATACGTGTTGTGGACCATTTAGGATATCTTTACTAAGATTTTTTATTTTTTCTTCGAGTGACTGATTTTGATCGCCCCAATATTTAATAGCGCATTTTACACCCGTTCTTAAACGCAAATACCTTTCTTTTAGGAATTTCCGCAATTCGCAAGGATACTTAGTGTCTTTCGACAGTTTCTCCAAGCTATTGCAGTAGTTTCGTAAAAGATGATTTTTGCATTCAATTTTCTCTACTGTTAAATTACCGTACGGTCGCGAATCTAATATTTTTTTATAAGTACTGGAATCGCCGTCTGCTACAAATTTATTATAAATTACACCGTGATCAACAATGGAACGTTTAAACCCCTCAACTATTATGGTCGATTCCATACCGGTAGATGATCCCGAATAATTCTTGAAACAACGGTGTTCCGAGGGCTGACTGTCGTTCTTTGCGGCTCGTGCACAAACTACGCAGTATTTATTTTTAACTCCAAAAAACAATACTTTATTAGTTTTAATGCCAATTATCGCAGCTGCGCCGGACAAGGCGGAAAAATTCTTACCATAAGATCTCTTGCTCCAACAACCGTCAACAGCAACAGATATTAATGGTGTACCATTTTTATCAACACTACCTATAGACACTGCGTACTCCGCTTCTTCCTTGACAGCTTCTGCCATGGAATGTGCTGCTGTCTTTTCCCACCAATCGCAAACCGTATTATTAATTTCATTGTATAATGAAGGTGACATGATTGGTAGGGCTACTGCGGCAGTTAATGTTTTTAACTGATAGTAGCTCCCACCAGATGATATGATACCAGATACAATTTGATGATTCACTTCCATTCTATCTTCTTTCTTTTCAATCAAACACACAGTAAATTTCATACTACACATACTACATTTCATGATGAGTTTTGAGTCCAGACCAACTTTTACTTCACCTATTATACTGAGGTAACTTAACTTACAATCCATTGGACCGTGGTCCCCTATGGCCTGAAGAGCTTTAAAAAAAAAAGAAACGTCTACAACTCTACGCCCAACTTCCATTTCATCCACCTTTCCCTCTTGGTCGTTTTCAATAACTAGTTCCTGTAAAGAAAGATAATGGCTTGATTTTTTTTATAAAAAATAATTAAAAATTTAAAAAAATGCAAAAGAATTAATACAATATTAGGTTCCTGATGAATAGAAATTATAATTTCTTTACGCATTAGGTATTGTTTTTTTATGACGTCACCTATTTGAACGTAAATTTTCTTTTGAGAAAGTAATTGAGAAGTATTTCGGTACTAAGGTGTTTGTCTCTCGATGAAAATAATAAATATTGCAAGAAAAATCTATAGGTAGGTATTGAGATTTTGTCTTCGCCCATCACTAACTAAGTAGTTTGTTTATTTATGTAACAAGTCTACAAGAATTACGTATAACAACTTACCTCTATACAGCGCGTAGCATTGTTGCTCAGAGTCTCGGCCCCAAGGTTTTCTTTATTTTCAATACTGGAAATATTATTCATCAATATTATCCACTTTTTATTTATTTTGTACAACCCTAAGCCAGACGCTAGGCGCCTCGCGTCTGTTTGGCGGTATAGGTATGTCGACAAAGTTGCGCTGTCGCCTACCTACTTCCACAATTTGATATTTAGACAATACTAGCCGACCCGGCGAACTCCGTATCGCCTTTTTTTTTTTAAAAATCCTATTATTTTGATATTACATACAGATACTTCAATTTTATTTATCAGTATAGATATAGATAATACAAACCAATATTTACATGTTATTGTAGGTATATGTCTGAATCGGGCGATCTAAATCATATGACATATTGTATTAGCTTTGTAATGTACCCTGTTCAAATGCGATAATAAATAAGTAGGGAGGAACTTACATTTTATTCCGAGATCTTTTGGCTTTCATATTTTTATAATGCGTACAAAACTTTCTTTTCCCTGGCATGCCACTCAAATTCAATCAGTCCTGCGAAAAAAATAGCCTATGTTACTCAGTGATAATGTAGCTTTCGAATGATAAAAGAATTATTAAAATCAGTCCAGTACTTTTTGAGTTTATTCGTTACATACAAAAATCCAAATCTTTCCTCTTTACAATACCTATTAGTGTAGATATTGTATTTTTTACGATTTATATCTAGTTCCATCATGGTTTTCTTTCAGACATTCATTATATCGATACTTTCTACTAACTGAAAATAAATAAATTAATTATAAAAATGTTATACTTACAGTTTTTTACAAAAAACACAAATTCACAATACGTAATTCTGCTGTCTGCAGCCGACAAGCGTGGTGTCGCGTTCACTTACAGAAAGGAACTGCCGCTGCAGACCACCGAGATTGCACGAATGAAACGAACGTTTTATCCCATACATTTGTGTATGAAAAATTTACCTTAAAATATATCTAGATTTTAGGGCTTTAAAAGAGGAAGTCTTTGTTTGTAAAGGTATAAAAAGAAGTATACAGCTATACTTATTGGTTTCTTCAGTGTTCAAAAAGTGTTTCTTTTTATCAATTTGTGTTGATTTATGGGGTTAAATCTGAAAAATACGAAGTCATGTTTTTGCATTTTTACTCAATTTTGTGCGTTTGTTGACGTTTATTATATAACAACTATTAGGTTTAAGAGTTTAATATAAGCATGAACATACTTATTGGTCTTTGATTGTAATATATACAAATTATCATTGATATCAATCATATGTAAATAGGTTAAATATGAAAAATCGTAACACTCTTTTCGGTGATTTTCACGATCTACACCCTTAAGAATTAGAAAATATACATCGAGTCCGGGGAACAATTACCGATGTTTTATTTGTTTTTTTTTATCGATAATAAACCTTTCTACCTACTCCTACCCCTACTACCCTCGAATGGCAGTCATCTTAATTTTAGAACCAGCCAGATAAATATATAAGGTCTTACAAAATGATGCACAATATTTTAATATGCCAATCAAACAAACAACCAAGTAAATATTAACATGTATTTCATGATTCGTTTACTACATTAAACATAATAATTGGTGATGACTTTACTTGTATATGCATAACACTATCTACACTCAGCTCGGTGAGTACGCGTAAGTAGGTACAGTCCTCGCAACCTTTGCATCATTTATGTATTATTATAAATATGTTGGTATTTACTCTATAACAACTTCATAATCTGCGTGTAACTATGATGTAGAATAGAATTTTACTATTGGACAAAAACAACTCACCAGAGATTTTCTGCTTCTCCATTTGAGCTTTAAGCACTTCATTTTGTAATAACTCAAAAGCTGTGATAGTGGCGACTGCTGGCTCGACACTAGCCACACTGTCGCTCGACTCTGTGTGATGTTTGCGTTTGCGCTTCTTTGACTTTTTGTGTTTGTGCTGAAAATAAATTCATTTACACTTTCATTGTGTTGACAAAAAGGCAACTTAATGCTATATGAGGCATTCTCCTAGCCAACCTCGGTGCTATTTAGAGATTGTAACAAAACCGCTACCACAAACCCTGAGGATCTACATCACTTCTAAAATAATGGACTCACCAATCCGCTTCTATTAAGGGGAAGTCACTTTGTTCTTGTGATCTTTAAAATATAGGAGCACTTATTTCACTATTAATATAATCCTTAATAGAGACAATAAGTAAAGTGTTATTGGACATGTTCTTAGTTTTACTCTACTTAGCAACTTAGGTCAAATTTAAATTACTCACTAGCCTTAGTGTTATAGCTAGATTGTAATTTTAATGTAATACCTCCTTATTAGGTACATTATTGTTAAAAAAAAAAAAAAAAAACAATCCGATTGGCCAGCGTGGCATTTTTACATTCCTCGTGCACAAGATTATTTATTTACTTCTATTATTCATTGTAACAATTACAAAATTGTATTCGAATGTCCATTACACTACGATACTCATCGTAGTGTAAACAGAATTCAAATATTTAGTCAATCGATTCTTCAAGTCAGTCTTTAAGAGAGTTAAAGCGACCTGCTAAAAGAATGTTCTTTAATCTGTGTTTAAAATACAAGCTTCCTTCATTTATACTGCCAGCCCAGATCTTTTATCAAGTTTTCACTTAAATGTACCATATAGATGAACTTTGCATGGTTCTAATTCTCCTGTACCGCGTCTATCGAAACTAATGAATAGCTACAACGACTCTGTAGACATTTTTGGGGTGGGAACTAATTGGTTTATGCTTAAACTAATTGGGCCCTAATAAGGTATTAACTTTTTTTTTTTATGTACGAAGGCGGCAGACGAGCATACGGTCAACCTGATGGTAAGTGGATACTGTCGCCCATAGACATCGGCGATACATGCCTACATCAGTCCAAAATGACAAACGTTGGCAATGCGCTGCCTACCTTTGGAGCTATAAGAATGGATTTGGAGAAAGGGTTGGGAAAATGGGGAGGGAGAGGATGGGAATGGACTCTGGCATATCTCACTCACTACCGAAACACGTACGTACATTAGGGAAATAAGATTAAGTGGGAAATGCAGTACATTTCAAGGTAGTCTTCTGTGAGAGAGGGGTAACGTGGCCAGTCAAACGCGCCCGGCGGCTGTTGGATTGCAGTGTGCACTCAATTGTTGTTATATTTATAGTAAATAATATACACATACTCTATATTGTTCTATGTGGTGCATTGTCCTGGAGGGCGCATGCTTAAAGCCAACATCGCGATGTGAGGAGGATTACTGTCTTTGAGGCCGTCACTCGCTGAAGAATCTTATGGGTAGCGCTAACTGTTATATTATTTATTTCAGTTCAAACAATCAGAAGCCTAAGAGAAAGGTACCTACAGTTTGTAGTGACAAAATCCGCACCTTAGAACCCCCCCGAGCGTAAATAAAAGTTAATTAGAACCAAAAGAGGAGGATTTTATTTCATAGCATACCCTATTATTCTGCGGCTGAGTCTACCTGTGGCAATTATTGTTTATGTATTAGGCTAGCAGCTTTCACTAGACAATACGCTACAATACACAATAACAATATATTTGTGCGGTCTACTTTCAGTCTAAACAGTTTTTTAATTTATTCACTTTCAATATTTATTCCTATCTGTTTTAACTTTCTCGTGGGTAGATTATTCCATGGGTGCCAACTCTATTTGATAGGAAATGCTTGTAGGGATTGGAGGTAGCGATAGTTCACATTAGCCTTAAATCTGGTCCTCTCAGATCCTCATTTGCTTGAGGGCCTTTCTCACCACCTTCTGATAAGTTACTAGGAGGAATCAGAGTCAGTATCAGCTAGATTTAGTTGGTAGATAATTTATCTATCATACTGTTAACAGTTTCTTTATCAGGAGGTGGTGAGAAAGGCCTTTAGTATTGTATATAGATTCAGGTTCCCACAGTCGGTGGCCGCACTTGACTGGCCACATTACCCCTCTCTCATAGAAGACTACCTTTGACATGTACTGCAGTTCCCACTTTATCTTATTTCCCAATGTACATACGTGTTTCGGTAGTAAGATATACCCATTCCCATCACATCCTTACGTCACCATTTTCCCATCACATCCTTACGTCACCATTTTCCCAACCCATTGTCGAAATCCATTTCATCTTCAAACCTTGATATCTTCAAAGGTAGGCAGGGCATCAGGTGGATGCCAACATTTGTTATTCTGGACTGATGTTGACATGGATTGCAGATGTCCATGGATGACAGTCTCCACTTACTATCAGGTGGAATGTATGCTAGTCTGCATCTTTTTTCCATAAAAAAAATGTATGGGACATCATAGTGGTTGTTGAGAATCTTGTAAGTTTTGCTTATTTCAACTTTTAAAAAATAAAACATTAAAATACCTTCTTGCTCTTCTGTGGAACTTCTTCCAATGGTGCTTCGTCAGAGGATATGCTGTCAAGTGAAATTGTCTCAAGTGGAGGCGCTTCATCCGAAGATGAAGATTCTGTGTTTGATGGAGGTTCTGCCCCGTCCATCGTTGCACATAATCGCTTTGAACTTATACCAAGGAGCTGCAAAAGAATATTAATTAGTGCATACCTTACCCATCCGAAATATTTGTGCTTATGGATTTCTTATAGTATTTACCTGTTAATACATTTATTAAAAAATATTTTTTCAATAAATGTATCATTATTGATTACATTACATATGAATAATAAACCAATAAAAAATATATAAAAATAACAAAAGATTTTTTTATTTGGATGAAGGCGGTAGATGAGCATACAGTCCATCTCATGGTAAGTGGATACTGTCGCCCATAGACATCCGTGATACATGCCAACATTAGTCCAAAATGATAAATGTTGGCATGCCCCCAGATGTACTGCTTACCTTTGGAGATATAGGAATGGATTTGGAGAAAGGGTTGGGAAAATGGGGAAGGATAGGATGGGAATAGGCTCTGGCACATCTCACTCACTACCGTAACACGTACATACATTAGGGAAATAAGATAAAGTGGGAAATGCAGTACATTTCAAGGTAGTCTCCTGTGAGAGGGGTAATGTGGCCAGTCGAGTGCGCCCAACGGCTGTTGGATTGCAGCGTGCACTCTCCCCCTCACATGATTATAACAAACTCAAACAATTTATTTGCAGAATATGGGTACAGTAAGTTACAAAATAAAGTAATGTGATCTGCCATATTGAGCCTGTTGGGGGTAGTAACATTTATTATTCAAAGATATTATTTTATTGAGGGGGAGAGTACAGCTGCAATACAACAGCTGCTGTAGGAAGATGTAGAATGTAGATCAAGGATGTCGCCAGCCATCACCAGCCTATGGCCAGGCCAGGGTAGGGTAGGGAGGGGGGGGGGAGATGAGAAAGAGGATGGGGAAATATGAATTGTAGGTACGTATCTCTATGCAAAGGTGATAGAAGGAATCCTTCCATCACCTTTGTTTCCTATTTTTTTTATCCTTCGGAATGGATCCATAATTATTAATATTATTTTTTTATTAATTTGCCTAGTTGTTTCAACTTTTATTAAGTAAGTTACAAAGTAATATGCCAAAGTAAAACATATTCAATAAAACTATTTAAACTGTGAAAGCCAAATCTGATTTCTAATTGTATTTCTCGCCTTCCTATACTTCGACAGCTGGCTCCCACTTTTTTAGCCACATCCCACAGTTTGATTGTAATTTTACCGAGAATCCGTGCACTAAGGTTGGCAACCCTAGCTACATCACTCAATATTTGTTACTGACAATACTAGTCTCTCTAGCGTCTAAGTTGCAGGGAATTACTGAAATCGTAAAGTTCTTGTTCAGATGTCAATGTTTCGAATTGTTCCTTCTCTCATTCACTATCGATTGAATTTGAAGTTCGATAGTTTGTTTAACCTCCATGTTATTATTTTTTATAGGGGCTACTGAGGGACAGTGTTTTCGCTATTTTGTTTTTGAATGACCTAAAAACAAACAATGAAAAGGAAAATATCCAGCAGTAGATACTGACAGGGCTAGTTGCATTAATGGTTTATATTTTAATAACAATTCAGATGTGTTGTATTGTGATTGTCTCACAGATGAATTCAACGGATTGGAATGATTGGCGGATTTGTGATTACACGTTTAGTGACATGAATTGCAAGTTTAGATAATGCTATATTTTACCTCCTCAAGGCACAATTCTTGCATTTCAGTAATAGAGAGGTGGCTCACGACACCTGGAGCCATTGACTTCAGTTCTTTTGGCGATAAAACGGCAAAAACTTGTTGGATAAGTGCGACTCTGTCGTGTATAAAATAAGCTAAATCATGCTGTTCTGCCTCTACGGGCTTAGAGGTAGACGGCTCTGGTTTCTCATTCTTTATTTTATCCCTTTTTGAACGTCTCATTTTGTTTATTTCTGTATATAAATAGGTAAAACAATTTCAATTACAAATGTCACTGTCATTGTTATGTCCAAAGTTTTTTCTTTTCATACATGGCAATGGTGCAATTAACACACTCTGCCAGTGTCAAGTTTTCTTCAATAATTGTTTTTATTTTTTTAGAATAGATGGCAGACGATCGAGCGGCCCATATGTTATAGATCGCCCATGAACAACACGAGGGGGCTAGCGGTTGCACTGTAGACTTTGCAGACTCCTTTTTTGTGTGGATACCGTTTTGGTATGACGAAGTCATTTGTTAAAAAGCTATGACGGTAATTATAAAGTCATAAAGACATTTTTAATCTAACTTTTATAGAAATGTGAGAAAATTTAAGTGAACAGCTTTCATCGGACAAAATGCAGTTGGAGGAGATTCTGAGCTTCTTTGTGGATAGAAGTATTCAGAAAGCGATCGAATCGACTTTACTGTATTTTTGTCCGAGGTTAACAGAAAGAAGGACTTCATTATTATTAAATAAAATCTTATTCAAAATCTGTAATATTAGTTAAGTGAACGTAGACATATCGCATTTTATATTTGCGCGGGTTCGCACAATTGGCGCAGTTAGCCAATCACAAAACTTTCTTAAATACATCAACAAAGATGTCTGTCGAAAAGCTGTATGAAAGTGAAAATTATTTAGTCATAAATAAACCATGTGATATGTATATTAATTCCGATGATGAAAATGAAAAGGTATGTAGAATATACTTGTGCATTTGTTAACTATATTTTTATTAATTTTAATTGCTTTTAGGTTATGTGCATACAAACACTAGTGATTGAATGATATTTACGGAACCGTTCCTTTTCTGGAACAGCCAAGCTAAATATCATTGCTACTTCTCGTAAACTAATAGTATTTTGAATAGAACAATTAACCATGATTGTTTTATTAATTCTTAAATTCAATTACAATCTACTAACGCTGAAAACTGCGAAATTTACTTTCTACTCCAATTTGACTGGCAAGAAAACAAACTTTATTAGGGATGTGTTTATAATTTACTGTTGACAATCTAATTTCTCTTCTCTTATCTTCATTTATAAAGCAAGTGAAATTTGAGACTAGAAAAGCCCGACAATTTAAAAAGAAATTGATAGGAGATCACTAAAAATACATAGTTGGAAAAATAATTTTGATACTTGAAAAACTGCTGTAAGATTTTTCTTCCGTATCTGAATGATCTACCTATTAGTAAAATGTCCTAGGTATAATAAATAATGCCCTGAAAACAAAACTACTCACGAAAAATATGTCTCATTTGCATAATAAATAATTAGCAACCTATTAGCAAATATGTACTCTGATACGGAAGGAAAATTTTAGGTTAATTTTAATGCACCAACTTTGATATTCCATATTCGATAAATTTGATCCATATTCAACTTTTAAAATTTTGTTTCCAACTTTGTTTTTTTAGGTTTAAATTTTGTTCCATGTTTAGGGTTACCACCCTAAAAAAAATTGCACACAGTAAGCTTTAGTATTACAGATGTAGTGAGAAAATCTTACTCGTTGGAAACATTCCTGCCCGCCATGATTTTTTAATGTTTCAATAAATTATTGTATTAACCGCACTGTTCACACCGACTCTATGTCAAGGAAGTGCGGATGAACCGCACGACGTTGATGGGCGATGCTATGGTAAAAACCCAAAGGTGGCATTAAATTGAATAGTTCTTCAGAACATTCTCCATTATATGGACGGTAGAAAACGCTGAGAGACGCAACACCTCTTCGGATGCTGAGCGATTCTAGGCCACCTGGGAGAGTGAGAACGTCGACAATTCGGACACCACGTCGTTGTACGGAGTCAAAAGGGTCCAGCTTGTATTTCGGTGCACCGGCCCAGAGGTGTGAACTGTGTACTCTGATCTAAAGCTTTATAAATAACTTTATAAGTGACAAGCGTTGCCTCGGAGAGAAGTACTGTTTCCCTCTATTCGGTTTTCGTTTACGTTTTCGTCACCTTATTGTGTATTGCACAGACAAACCCCTTGGTTTCTCCGAAATGATTATTATTTTTATTATACGAAATGATTTGCCGCTTATTTCCCGTCACATTAATTTTCCACACCAAAACTGCGTGTCCTATAATTTTCTTCCAATTAATACATTACAGAATACTGTGACCTACAACATAGCTTCCCAAGACTCACACCTATCCACATCAGCAAATCCTCTCCACTTCGTGCAAAGACTTGACTACGCTACTAGTGGCGTCCTCTGTATAGCGAAAAATAAACGCGCAGCAGCTCATGCTGGCAAACTATTTGAAAAGAGAATTACTAAGAAGTATTATCTGTCGGTTGTGAGAGGCCATGTTGAGGAGGAGCTGTGCGATATTGAGTTTAAAGTTGGTTAGTAATACTGCGTTGTTGGAGTTGCCTCAGTGCTGCATCGCGTCTTCGATATTCGTCGAAAACCGTACGGACGGCTTTGAGGCTCTCCTGCTAAAGGAGACCGCCTCACTATTAAGCAGAACAAGAGGCAGCTCCAACAGCATCCTGAAGATGACTATCCTATTGTGGAATAGTTAATTAAAATTGCTAAATCCGCCCTGGTTATAAAGTACTAACACAGTTTTTAAGTTACTTACTAACATTTATATGGATCTGTGTTGTCTGAATAAATAAATTAATTAAATCGTTTGACAGATTATAGGGTAATTTTGTACTTGTAATTTTGTAATCTACTGTACTTGTGTAATTTTGTAAACATATAAGTTTCTTGACTTGTGTATCTTTCTTGGCTTGGCTTGTATTTTATATTTTTGTTTTCGTGGTTGAACACAATAATTATTATGTAAAAGAGTTATTTATAATTAATTATTTATTTACTTAGCCGATATTACGGTCCAGTTACACGAACCGTGGTCGCCGCGGGACTGTGGAGGCGGGTGAAATTGTTGTTGCTATTAACAGGGACTTTTTTAAAGCTATCGAAATTTTATGTAATCAGACAGATAAAGGAGAAACATAACTATATAAAACGCATTTTCGAAAAATGACCCTTACGCCAATTTATATTTACACCGTTCGCGTCGATATACGGTTACCGATTGGACTGCCTGCTCCTTTGACTCCTTTTTGTATACAAAAAGTATCTAAATTAATATATTGCATTTTTTATAAATCTAGGCATAGACCCCCTAACAGCGCAATCCAGTCATCGCATGTTGGCGATAACAAACCTACAATCAAGTGTAGAGCAACCTCGCGGAGCACACACAAGACTACTCAAGCTAGAGACTGGATATTACAACAAAGATCCCATTACTATTGTCTTACTGAAACCAGTCACAGGTAAATATGTAAGATGTACCCAGACACTGCAATAACAAACAACTGGAAAGTATTCCGACCTCGTCAAAAGTCACATATAACCCACTGAACGTGGTGGATTCCCCAACCGTGGGGATTATCAGATTGAGACTAAACAAATCGATTTCGGAACAAAATTAATGCATACATCAGCACAAAATCAGCTGCTAGATGCTCTCCTATTATATTATAATAATAATATTTTTCGCTTTATTCATCATTTTACTATGACTTGTATTCAAATGAATGAACACCAATGTTAAGCATGTAGTGTTAATACTGTTGACTAATATTGTCGTAAAAGGCGACTAAGCAATATAAAGCCGCTACTACAAGCGTTGAGGAATTACACCACATCTGAAAAGGTGGACTCGCTAGCCGGCTTGGTCAACGTGCCGTTTTAAAGCCATACATCCCTCATACACAAGACAATGTGCAAGAGGGAGGCCCATGTCCGGCAGTGGACGATAAGAGTGCTGGTTTCGTTTACGGTTATATTTCCTATTGCACATTTTCCCAACTTTGTTCCAAATTCGCCGCTATATCTCCAATGGTAGGCAGCTCATCCGGGCGCGTGCAAAGGCATGTATCGCACATGTCGCAGGGTGACAGTACTCACTTACTACCAGGCGTACTGTCTACCTACCCTTCTAACGCGTTCTTCCAATAAAAGAAAGTATTCATAAGTAAATATCACCTCCAGGTCGCCGTCACCAACTCCGTGTACATTGCAACGCGATTGGTCACACAATACTCGGCGACTATACGTACAGTGATACGGTCGACAGTGCACCGCATCGGATGTTCTTGCACGCTATGAGGCAAGTTATCTCGGTTAAGCCAATTAAAAACCTAGTGAATGCATCACTTTAAATTTTACAGGAGAAAATGCGTCCCCATTTCTGACAGAGACTTGGTGATGGATTGAAAGACAGGTGAACAGTCAAATGTTCCGAAAGTTATAAATAGAGGAAATTAGTCGCAAAAAAGCAGAAATAGTCGGTTCGCCGTTAAATTATAAGGGTGTTCTTGTGGGATACCAGAATAACCTTATCT
This sequence comes from Sesia apiformis, assembly GCA_914767545.1. Lineage (NCBI taxonomy): Eukaryota > Metazoa > Arthropoda > Insecta > Lepidoptera > Sesiidae > Sesia > Sesia apiformis. The sequence goes on along the minus strand of OU611977.1, from coordinate 288,978 downwards.
CGACAACTACTTTACTCAAAATCGAAATTAGTAACAAGAATTCGGAGTTAGTCGACTAATTACCAATTTTTTACCTGTCTAGTCGGAATTCAAACTCAGAATAGAGTCATTATATATACCAATATATACAGAATATATACCAATTCAAGTCAGAATAAAGAGTCATTTACAAATATTGTATATGTCTCGTACGCAAGCAAAATTCATACCACTCTCGCCTACAACTGTTCCCATAATAATAAAAACTCGATAATAACAGGAATAACGTGATGATAACAGTTATTTATAATATGCAAGTATATTTTTGACTGATCTTCTCACGCACGCTTTCGAGAAAGTCCTTGTGTAAATAAACTTTAAGATAAATGAGCAGTTTAATATTTTTTTTAGACATTTACATTTTGCTGCAGAGACCACCCGATATGGAAGCTAATTTTGAATGATAACTGGTACAATGAAATGGTTACTATTTTTTTAGGTTAGTATTGCCTGTTCCGAAGGAACAACTAGAGATACAGACACAAGAGCCGTTCTTTTCGGACCAAAGATTCAACACCAAGTGGAAGTCCGATAAAGTATTATTGAAATACAGAAGTAAAGAAGACTTCATCGCCGCCTGTGATATTATTGATAAGGCGTATGTATTAGGTATGAAATATAAACGGTATAACTGCAGTGATTATAATACTTGACATTAAAATTTCAATTTAAAAACAGGTGGTTTTATTTTTAATAAATTAATTAATGTCGTACTTCCTACAAAAATATTAAAACTGTATAGGCTTTTTGGCTCTAGAAACGAAGTGGAGATTTTGATTAATTAGGTATTATCAATGTTTTTGTATTGTTTTGTGGTTTAATAGTGATAGTCTATTAAACTTCAAAGTGTTTTTTGTACCTAATGCTTGTAAAAGCATCTGTTCGTTGTGTGATTCCGAGGAGTCCTCTTCTGTCTTCGGTAAACCTTTGGATTAATGACGGTATCAGTTGTCGACTTAGCGCGACGACTACTTTGCCAATGTCACATGAGGGGAGGGGGGCACAAGACGTGGGGCTTCAGTTTGATGTTATTGACAAATAAATTTTAATAATAGTTTGGGACTATAAGGAGATTGACCACAGTGTGAGAGAAGAGTGTTAAAGTTAATTGATTGGAATTTTTGGGGGGAGGTCGTAGAGAGAGGTTTATAGATTTGGACAGTTGAAGAAGATATGATTCGGGGATCCAATTTCCGAACAGTCACAAATTAGGTTGTCTCGGTCACCAATTCTGTTTAGATGGACAGGAGTACAGGCATAACCTAACCTAAGTCTACACAGCACGGATGTTGCTCGCTTGTCACCGCTACGACAACATACGAGTAGTTAAAAATCACTAACGTGCAACGTATCGACAACATATCAAAATGTGTAAATTAATATAACATTTCTCATTTTATAAAACCATATCATAATGTTTTCATAAACTAGCCATCACTACTCTATTTTATTTTATTCGAGATTCTGAATATCAACCGGCATTTCGCTGTTTCGATGTTTATCGGTTTTCCTCGGAACCGATGCAAACCCTATTTGGAACTCCCTCTATATTCTATAATGGCCGACCAACGTCAGTGATTAGGATAGAAATAGCTATAGTCTATTTATTTCTTTCCCAGAAATCTTCGAATGATTTCGTGATATTGCATCTAATATCGCTGTAAAGACAGTATTTTAACTAATACGTTAAAAAGTGTAAATTGTTTAGTGGAATATGAATGTGTGAACAGTGAGACGAAAGTTCGCGTGGTATATTCGCCATGACGCAGTTTTTACCACCGAATTTATTAGCACTATTTGCGGCTAGAGACCCGATACCATATCTGCCGCCGGCAGCTAAGCTTCCCCACGAGAAGAAACAAAAAGGTTACGATGGCGTTGGACCTTTTCTTAACATTTTTGAGGTTAGTATATTGAAGGACCTAAAAATAACAACGATATAAACTCACAATCAGTTTATTTTATATCTCATGTTTTGGTTATTTGTGGTTTTATCGGGAAAAATTTACCTTATTTGTCATAGTTTTTTTTACATATTTAGAATTAAGTGAAAAAATGGCTTTCTTTATCTTAAAAAACATGTTGGAGTACGTTTCCATGCAAAGCGGAATTCCCACCCTCGGTTTAACAAAGCCGTAAGTCATATGGATATTTCGATTATACCATTACTTACAAGAGCACTTTAGACTACATAAATCATTTATATTTACATAATTTTTTCGCCTATAGAAAATTTCTGCCCAAAAATTTCTTTTACACAAAGAGAGTTTCTCTGACGGTTCGTACGAGAAAATTGTATACGATTCACATATGCGATCAAACTACATACAAGTCTCAAATAAAAACTCGATGATAATGAGAATAACAGTGATTAGATGATTATAAGTTGTTTATACTAGCTTTTGAGCGATGTTTGAGAAACTCCATTAGTTATTTTGTAAGAATGACATATTTATATTTATAAAGAACTGTAAAATAAGTATAGAAATATCATTAAACAGAAAATAATAATGATTAGGATTCTATTATTTTAATGATAAATCTCAGGAGGAATAAGTACATACATAAAAAAAAAACAATGATAAACCTATATAAAAACTCATAGAAAGTTTTTAACTTTTAAACTTTCGCATTTTGTACACATAGTGAGTTATCCAATATTTTAGTTTTTTTTTTGCTGTACTGAAAACTTAATTTCTGGATTGTTTTCGGATTCCACTGTGTGCAAATTTTTGGAACATACAAATAATTTCATGTTAGAGAATCTTAACCATAAGAATTTGCATGTCGACCAGGCAGAGTATGCATGGATTCAATTAGTATATGACATTTTTTGTAATTCATACTTTAGAAAATAAAATTAAATAAAGAAAAATCTAACCAAAACCAAGGGACTTATAAGTCCTTTTACTCAGATAACTTTTAATAGACAATCACTCTACATTGCTTCATCTATGTCGGTGCTAATGCTCCAATATATCTGTCGAGCCTGTTCTTGAACTAGTTAATGTTCTCAGTTTTCTGAGTATTTACAATAGGATTTCTGATGATACACATCATTGGGCTTTCCTTCTATCTTATTTGTTTATTTAAGCCTTTATTACTGTAACAGAAACTAAAAAAATAAGTAATATAGAAATGTTACAGTATAATCATTGTCTTGTATATGAGAGGGATGTATGTATGAGAGGGATTAAGCAATGCGCATGAGGAGGCAATTTTTTTTTATTATATAAAAAGGTAGTCGAGCATACAGTCCACCTGATGGTAAGTGGATACTGTCGTCCATAGACATCCATGATACATGCCAGCATCAGTCCAGAAGAGTTGTAAACACTTGGAATAAATTGCTGCAAGAAGTGGTCGATTACTCAACAGTGAAGATTTTCAAATCGCAACTAGACAAATGGATGTTGGAGCAAGATTAATTCATAGACCTGCATAAGATATAGGCACATCAGCTGCTAGCTGCTCGCCTATTATATCATAATAATAATAATTCAAGCTAAATAATAAGCAGGGCGGGGTGCTTTCCTCCCTGGCATAGGGAAGAATAACTTACTGCATTACATAATGTCTGTTTAAATTGTAAGACAATTGTTTGCTTTGGATAAAATCCTGACTTCACCCTTGACCATTACCCTATTAATCTGACTTTTCAGTTTAGTGGTAGCAAATATATATTAGTACACATGCTTGGTACATCAGATAATTTGCATGTGTCAATGGTAACAACTTGTCAACTTTTAGGCTACATAGCTACTTTGTGCACTGAAGTTTAAATAAATAAATAAGCTACATAAGGAAGTCATATCATTTGAGAACATTAATCAATTCAGAAATAGAACTCAATATATAAAAACGAATATAGGCCTTGCCTTGTATATCAAATAATAATAATATGCCTCCCATGTTTTAAAAATAATGTTATTTTATACATAGCATCCTTCGGAAACACCTCCACCCACCCGAGTGGAGACAAGAGAAGAGAGATTGGAGCGGCGTAGGAGAGAGAGGGCCGAGCAGACTGCTTATAAGTTAGAGCAAGAGATTGCTCTGTGGGACCCATCCACCAATCCGAGGGCTACTACTGACCCTTTCAAGACTTTGTTCGTTGCCAGAATTGTAAGTATAAATGTAATAATCAATAATATAATATGCATATAATAAAATAGTAACGGACTTGAAAAAATCTTTGCAGTGTACTCTACAAACGATACAGAACCCAAAACAACCATTTTTAGAATTTCGTCTGTCTGTTTGAATGATGATTGAATGATGCACGCAAAAATCGCATTACGGATTTTAATGAAACTCGGTATAATCATAGCTTATCTTATGTTAACCCGGATTTATTATTCAGTTCCCACGGGAATCACAAGTTCACGCGAACGAATCAAAATGCGTAATTCCATATTAAAAATGTTGAAATAATTAAGAAAATTAAATAATTATAATACCTAGTCTGGCCATGAATATTGTTACAAAGAAAACATTTATATATTTTTTACATTAACATTTTAATAGAATTTATGTTATTTAAAAATATAACTTTGTTTTTTATATAATAGATGGCAGACGAGCGGGTAGTTAACATGTTGGTAAGTGGTCGCCGTCGCACATGGACACGTGCAACACCAGGGGCTTTACCACGTGCCAACCTTGCAGAATCCTGTTCACGGCTCTCTTAAAGAGCCCCATATCATTGCAGAAATACCTCAGCTGGCAGTTCATACCACAACCTTCGGGTTCGTGGTATTAAGTGTCTTTTGGACTGCACTGTGTGCAGTGATTCTATGATAAGGAAGTGAGGATGAACCACACGATGATGACGAATGGTGCGATGGTAAACACCCAAAGTTGTCATCAAATGTTTGTTTGAAATGGTCACCGTTTGCTTTTATAAAACGTTTTAAAGTTGTGGCCAGTAATTTAAATTAAAATAAAAGGTAAATTCAGTGTTTCCCGTTTAGGGTTTATTTTTTTAGGATGTTATCAATTATTTCAGAATTACGACACGTCCGAATCAAAGCTCAGGAGAGAGTTCGAAGGATATGGACCAATTAAAAAAGTGAGTACATATTTGCATATTATTATTGTGTAATAGGCGAGCACCGCGTGGTGGTGGTCCTTGGGAGAGGCCTATAGCCAGCAGTGGAGAGACAGTGTGATGGTATGGTAGACAAGCACCATCACTGCTGGTATGCTTATATCTTGTGCTAGCTGATGTTGCAAGTTTCGCCATATCTCTTCTCCTGGAAACCATTTGTCAAGTCTTTTCGTCAATGATTTCTTGTGATAACTTAATTCATATGTCCACAACTCTCTTACTGAAGATGTTATGGCCTGCTTTTGTATTTGTATATAAGCCAGTGTTTTATATAGAAATGGAATTGGCAAAATGGGTTTGGCGACTTCTCTTAGAGGCGATGTTGTTCCTCAGGGCTTGTGGTAGCCACTTTACTCCTTAGTGTTGCCTTTTACAACAACATGGCAGCAATTTTGAGAAACACTAATAATATTTTCTTTGTCTAGATATACATGACACTCAACAAAGAGAATGACAAACCCCGCGGATACGCTTTCATTGAATACGAGCACGAACGGGACATGCACTGTGAGTGTTTTGTAATACGTATACGCTTTGTAGTATGTACGGTATGTTTTTATAGAGAAGGAAGAAGGTACAACAATTTACATTTTAACAAAGAATATTTTAATCCAATCCCAACTAGTGTATTCAACTTGACTATACTGCAACAATCATGGTTCAAATTTTTGATTTTCTTCGTAATTACCGTCCTCTTTGTGAGTAGTTTTAACATAATTATAATTCTGAAAAATTTTGATAACTCATTTTCATATCAGAAACAATATCAATTATTACCTGAATTATTATTATTACCTTAAGTATGTATTTCATATGCTTAATTAAGTATGCAGGTAATTTATTGAAAACTAACTTTTATGTTGCCTACATATAATTCTTTGTATTATTCTATTGGCGATATATATTTCTATTTGGTTATTATACAGGCTGTTTGGCGTTTGGTCTGTACAAAATTTAACGGCAAGTACGCTATCTTCTTTTTTCAGCCCTTGGACGTCCACTGCTGGACATAGGCCTCCCCCATTGTCCGCCATTTAGACCTATCGGTTAGGCCTATTAAGTACGCTATATGTGGGTCAAAATCCAATCCCCTGTGAATGGCAACTATTTTTAATTCCGCGTATTACAGGTGTGTGTTCAAACTGCAATATATTTGGATAATATATTAAGCAACAAATAGTTAAAAACTTGAACTTGAAGTTTAAGTGTTATCGACGTATAAATAGACATTAATGGATAAAAGTAAATTCTGTGACATTCAAACGTACATATATTATTTGGGTGTAAATATAATAAAAAAATAATTAAAGTTAAATTTTGATTTTTAAAATTAACAATATTACTTTTTTCTAAGTTACTGTAAAAATAGACCATTAATGCACCTTTTGAAATCGTCTATTTTAAACACTATTTTTAAAACACTCCTTCAGCAGTTTTTGAGCTATTATAGAACGACACCAAAGTTTAGACCTTTTGTTTACTGATTTAAGAGTTATTGTTTTCATATAACCTCAGTGGGGATCCAAAGATCGCAGTTATTAATATATATTTTTATTATTGTTGTGAAGGGTAAAAAAGATTTTACATTGTAATCTATATCTATACTAATATATAAAGAGGTAAAATTGTGTGTTTGTGGGTGGGGGGTGGTAAAATGTTGGGGGTAATCTCTGGACCTACTGAATCGATTTCAAAAATTCTTTCACAAATAGGAAGCTACATTATTCGTGTCTAATATAGGCTATATTTTACTTTGAAATTTTGAAAAAAAAACCTCTTTTTACATTAATTATTTTTCGAAAAAAATGTGAGTGCAATATAGTATGATATAGAGCCCAAAACAACGATTTATGGAATTTTGTTTGTTTGTCTGAACGCGATATCACGTAAAATCTAATGGACAGATTTAAAGAACCTTGGTATACTTATTACTCGTAGCTCATGTGTCGGCTGAACATTTAGGGAGATCTTTTTATCCAGATACTTCATAGAGTTTCCACGGGAATGACAAGTTGATGCAAACGATGATGCTTGTAGCGCTAGTACATCAAATCGTAACATTTTTTTCAAAAAAAACATTGTTGTGACACCATGGATAATACACAGCGCTTAAACAGCAATACCTCGCGGCAAGTTAGATTTCACTTTTTTTTACATGTCCTAGAAAAATATGTTATTAAAGTGATTGAAAAGAATCAATATTTTTATAATTCTCATAGGCATAAAATAAAGTAAATCATGAGAAAAAAACGTGGGATTTAGATTTTTAAGAAGCATCTTTTGAATTCAAATTGAATTTGTAATTAATTCAATTTCGTAACAACAAATATTGAATTTTGACGTATATCCTGTCATTTAGATGTACCTTTTTTCTTCCCAGCCGTATGTACAGCTAAATATCATTGTCATAATTTATTTCACATGTTGAAATATATTAAAACAGCATTAACTTAAAAAAAATATCTACATAATTTTTTTTTATATAAGTTTTATAAAATTGTGACAATGGTAGGACTGTCAGCATTACTTCATTATATATGTCCTATAAGGTACCTTAAAGAGTACCCCGTAGCAAACTGAGAGCGCCCATAAGGTACCTTATTTGTTCTTTACCCCAATAATTACATTTGTAGTTTTTGTATAAATTATGAAAATATATTGTAAAATAAAGTGTTCTTGCTGATGACATTCGTATAATTTCAAAATAATGCTGACAGTTAAGCCCGATTGGAGGGGATTGACTTTTAGGGGTCCCGAAGGGGTTTCGCTTTGTGATGAGAATAATTATTTATAAATACAGGGTGTAAATGATATACTCGTATATATACATGAAGACTGAAGCCGAGAATTAAATTTATGATTCTGACGTAATTGACATCAATGAATGATATTCCTTTTTTTTTTGGTAAAAATATTCGAAGGCCGAATGTGAAGTTCAAATGTGGGTAGCTGATAAAAACGTAAAAAAGTATAGTTTAGACCCGATTTACTTTAACTTAATATAAACAAAGTCACACGTATAAATATTTAGACAATATTGTACAAGTTTATGTATTATATACAATATAATAAAATGTGTACAAATAGCGAAAGTTTAAAAAGTTATAAAAGATACATTGTATCATTATGTTTGTGTTTATTTATTTATATATATTTTCTAAGTTTTGAAAACATATTTCCATAAATATTCGTGAGATAAAAACAAGTTAGTCCCCTCCAAAATGGCGCGAACATTGGTAGCTCTCGGATACATAAAGAGAATGTTATTGAATTAACAAGATTTTTTCTATTTCACAATACAGAACCAGCCGTTAAAGAACCTACCACACATACGAGATTTTGGGCCACTTTAATAGGTTTGTATGTGGTAAGACGCCAACATACAACTTTTAAAAAATAAATAATTCGTCTATGATCCGAAAATTAATTGTAGTTCGAATACCCCGTTTTAAAATTAGTTTCTATTTATTTTATTTTTAATAAGCGCAAAGGATAGAGTAAGTAATGCGCTCCAGGTAATTCAGTGTCGCCGTGGCTTCTGCACTATCGGTATATATATATATATTTTTTTTTTTTCTTAAAAATTGTGCTACAGCACTTGGATTTTTGAGCGTAAGTAAAAAAAAATACGGTAGGTATAAAACGGTGGGTATAAATTTGAATATATTTATTTAAAATCATGAATATGGCGTCTCGGCTGTGTTGGTAGGTATGAAATGAGTAGGTATATCAATATTATCATATATTTTATTTAATTATCCACTTACAGGTTTGTTTTTTTTTTTTTTTTAATATATAGTTGACCGATTTTGGTCGAAATATTACTTGCAACGAAATAAAATATATATACATTATAAATATATATATTGTTGTTGTGTATTTAAAGTGCAATTTTTATTGTGTACATAATTATCATGAAATACAAATTTTTCAAATTTAATTTGTACACAGTAAAAATATAACGTTTATATGGGCTATGAAATATTCAATTAAAAAATGTAATGAATATTAAATTCAATAAATTAAAAAACAACTGAAAATGCGTAACAGAGTCTGGCCAATGAAATGTGTTACAGCGGTATAATTTGAAAATTACAAAAAGTTTTAATATAGAAAGTTGAATTTGTAGTGCTTATAATCTAGGTAATCTAGATAGTAGTGGCTCGGCAACGCAATTGATCGCACGTCTGCACTCGACGGCGACTCGCGCGACACTGACGCTTGATGCGTACAAGACAGTCTTGCTTACAGCGATATTATTTATCGATCTACCCACGTACACTACTTTAGAGTTACTTATTATTTATGTTGTATATATTGATTTTGTTTTTAAATGTACGAATGTACGTATTTTAACTGAATTAAAGAGGTTAATAATCTTATAACAATCGACCTTTTGTTGTTTTCTTTTGTTTAAAATTTCACTACAATATCAAGTACATTTTGTCGTGTCGTGTCGTGAATGAGAGTTAAAAAGCATTTTTTTTTTAAATTTGCGGCTCTTTTCCTGTGCCATATTTCCTTAGCCATACTACTGACGTATATTTAACATAAAAAATGTAGTCCATGTAAACTACACCACATTACAGAAACTTTTGTGTGACTCTGTACAACATTGAACCTTGCATACAATCTAAAACGATATATAGACAGAAATAATTTGATTTGAAATTACACGAACAGCGCCATCTATCGGCAAGTTTGAAAATATTCATTGTGTTTACTAAGCTTTCACCAAGGTCTCAATCATTATCCTCATATATTTTCAGTTTAAAAATAATATACAACGATTAATATATTCAACATATAACGTCAATACTTTGAATTAACATTCAAAATGTTTCATACATCCGTAGAACGTAATAAGTAATTTAATATACATCATTTAATGAATAATGAACGGCGCCATCTATTGGCAATGAGCGTAATCGCGTTTGGAAATAGTCATTAATTGTGTTTACTTTGATTTTATGAAGGTCTCAATAAATATACATACTTAGGTATATGTATATTTATAGTTCAAAATTACGTATATAATATCAATTACTTTTACGTGCCATAACACCAGCGTAGTTCATACCTAGTATTCAATAGTCGAGGTTCAGCGAGCTAGTGTGGATAGTGTTATGCACATACGAGTAAATTAATCACCAGTAATTTATTTTTAATGCAATAAAAATCGTGAAGGTAGTACCGTGTTAATTTTTTTAGATATAATTTAATTCTAGTGTTACCGATTGAAAGATTTTATAACTATTTGAGATAAGGTCCAAAATTAACAATCCACTCCAAATTTTTTAAAATTAATTCAGTACTGTATTTAATCGATACTGTATTTTTAATTTAATACCGGTCCAAATTTTATTGGCACATCATACGATGTTGTATCGCGAATGTCGACAGTAGCCACATACCTTCAGGCTATACGCTCGTCTGACATCTTTTTTGTAGAAAACATAATACATAAATAGCGACCAATATTCAACTTTTAAACTGAAAATAAATGATCATATATCAGACTCATACAAAAGTGCCACATGTCGCCACAAAGTGTGACCGTACAATATCCTCCACAGCGGCGTACAAGCACGCGGACGGTAAGAAAATCGATGGTAAACGCGTGCTGGTCGATGTCGAACGAGCCAGGACGGTCAAGGGGTGGCTGCCGAGGAGACTTGGTGAGTAGCATTATATGCAATGCAACCAGCCCCCTTCAGTATCCACTGCTGAACATGGGGCCTTGAAACGTCCCGCTGGCCAAGCGTGATGTTGGTGAGTCCAGCTCTTTTAGAGTTGCCGTTTTGTAGCGGTTTTGTTCTCTCTCAATCTCTTTAGGATATCCACGGGAAGAGATTTGGTTGGTTAAATACAAGCCCTATTTAAATATTGTTCAAAAAACACTTTGTCTCATTGAACGGAGGGTATAATCAATGGGACAGTCTTGCTGCCTCTTTTCCTATCCCATCTAATTCCATTTCGTCCCATAAAGTAAAAGAGTATGATAGTAAACTTATCCCATTATACATATAAGGTCGATTATTTTCTCTTTAAAAGGACTGTCAAATGAAACAAACTTATGTGGTGTTGCTTCGATATACAAAGAAGCGACATATAAAGTTTATTCTTCAATCCTTTTTAACATCTACAATACAATACAATACATACAATACATACAATACAATACATACAATACATACAATACAATACATACAATACAATACCATACAATACATACAATTATCCTTACAATACAATCTTTATAATACTCTTATTCATGTTTAACTACAATTTGACAGTCAGCACGATTCTCTTCACTTGACGCCTACACTGTTTTACCGACACTATGATAGTTTTACACCGACAGCGCGGATCGCGGCAAAATTCAGATGAAAGAAATATATTTTCTTTACATACACTTCACTTTCCATCTCATCTCCCAACTATAATCGACTGCGAAAATCTATTCAATCACAATGGCCTACAAATATTGTCAGTCCCAAAAAAATATATATATTTGAGAATAATTAAGTTGTCCCCGACTATAAAAAAGAAGTTCACCAAGTCTGTAGTGGGATTTTTTATTCGAGTCAGGGATTATGACTACGGGACAATGTCACACTCTCACAGAATGGAATTTGTGCGGAGATGACACTCTATTGACAGTTCCACACGTCATATCCCCGACTCGAATAAATAATCCGACTTTATAACGGGATTTTTCATTATTTAAATAAAAATATACGTTAGAACATTACGCGTATGGAGACAGGAAATTTTGTAATCCGTTAGAAAATGACCGAGATATAGCTATTCAAAGTGTAAAACGCGCCACCCGCGACAATGACGTCACAAGATATCATCATCATCATCATCATTTCAGCCCTTGGACGTCCACTGCTGGACATAGGCCTCCCCCATTGTCCGCCATTTAGACCTATCGGCAGCGACCTGCATCCAGCGGGTGCCCGCAACCTTTATGAGGTCGTCTGTCCATCTAGCAAGATATATACAATCCTTTATAATCTTTAAAATGAAGATTAGCTAGCAATTAAACAACTTTGAACGGTTTAAATCGCGTATATTTGACATTATTTATATCCCGACGTTTCGAACACTTTGCAGTGGACGTGGTCACGTGGTCACGGGGTGACTAATTGATTTTATTTGTGAAGAATGAAGATTAGCTATTTTCAGTATTTTTTTAGATAAATAATGTTTTTTCCAAACTTGTATAGTTTTATTAAACACTATTCTTATATCTTTTACCATATATGTAAATGTGTCGTGACGTCGCACTGGCCTCGACTTTTGTCGGCATCCAACTTTGAAAGGCTGTAACTTCGTCATTTTTATGTCACTATGTGTAAATCCTTACAAACTACATTACAAGTCAGTAGACGCATCCTCTGGACGTGTAAATAGAGTTTAAAGTATGTAACACTTCCTGTCCGAAAGTAATACACATCGGCCTTTGGAAAGAGACTATCGGCTGGCTTCGGTTTTTGTAGAGCGTCGTCTCTGTCGTGTGCCGTTACGACAGAGACGACGCTCTACAAAACCGAAGCTAGGCGATAGTAGTCGATGTGTATTACTTTCGGCCGAGTTGCGTAATTTTTGTAATAAATAAATCATTTGTGATCCAATTATGTTACGTGATACATTTACATAACACAAAAGAATTTTTTTTTTTTTTTTTAATTAATAAGGCGGTGGACTTGGCGGCACTCGTCGCGGGGGCGCCGATGTGAACATCAAGCACTCTGGTAGGGAGGATAACGAGAGGGAAAGGGAGAGGTACCGTCTGGAGCAGAGGGAGAGAGACGACAGAACGAGGCACGACCGCGGCGACCGTGGTAAGTACTAGACATTTTTGAAAAAACAATCATCCTATAAATAATGGGTAGTCACTTGATCACTGGCGGGAAAGTGATATACCGTTTGTCAGCTGATTTTTTTTGTAATGACGGCAAATTGAAATTACAAGTTTTAAATTATATCTTTTCATATTTTTTAACAATTTTAAAATGGATGTTAATAAGGAGACAATTAGATATGTTTTATAATTTTTTTTTTCGACTAAGGTATGAATGCCTCTAGTGCTCGAAAAGATATTTGTGGTGTCTACGGAGTAGATGCTTGAACCACTGCAACAAAATAGTTCAATCGATTCAGGTCTGGTAATTTTGATTTGAACGATGTTCCTCTCTGTGGTCCTCCCGTTCCATAGAATTGCGGATGAGCTCTTAGCATTAACCACTCATCACCTGCATCAACTGAATTTTGTACGATAAAACAAGCTCGATGTTTGGGTGCCGCATGATTTAAATGACAGAAACTAGGTGAATGGAATTTCCATATGCGAGATGTTGCTATAATAATGTTCGAAAACGATCTCGGTCTAAGCGAGGTGAGCCATCACAAATAGTCACAAAGCCAGGCCTCATTCCGAACAAAGTCATGTTTATGTGTGTGGTGGAACTGGAGAGGCATTGTGTATTACGAGCTTTTGCCACATGGCCAAACGATTAATTCTGATGTCTACCGTCAGCAATTAGTAAAATTGAAACAAGCACCCGAAGAAAGTCTCCCTGAATTATAGAATAGAAAAGGTGTAGTTTTCCATCACGACAATGCTCGACCGCATACATATTTGATGACTAAACAAAAATTGAGCTTAATTTAAAAAAAGCAAGCATAAAGAAATATTTTGAAATTTTTACTTATATTTTGCCCGTGAAATAATGTAGTACAGTACGACACAACTCAGAGGTGCCATCGGCTGACGACGTCGAACGGAACTTCACCGATTGCAATGCAAATCGGCTGTTGGTTGAATAGGCACATCGTTGGAGCATCGCGAGTTGTGTCCTATTGTACAAAATACATATATACAGAATCTTTGTTGTAAAATTTCATTTATCTCCCTTAGTGGTCATCCATAAATTACGTCACACGTTAAGGGTAGGGAGGGGGTCAACAGAATGTGACAAGGGGGGGGGGGGGAGACGTGACGTCACATGTATAGATCTAAAGTATTCAAATTAAACTTCAACTCTAACGAAAAACTTTAAAATATCACCAACTCTATCAATATTATTATATGGTTGTTTTAATTTAATAATTTCTAAATTTAAAATTGCAAAATATGTGACGTCACACCCCCTACGGGGGGGGGGGGGGGGGACGTATGACGTAATTTGTGGATGGCCCCCATAGATCAATTGTGCAGAATGTTATTAATTGTACAGTTGCATTTTAATTTCAAACCACACATTAACAATATGTATGTGTGTATGTCAGTCGGTGGTGCCGTCGCTCGCAGACGGTCGCGGTCGCGGTCGCGGCGGCGCTCGGCGTCGCGCACGCGCAGACGCGAGCGCACCAATAGAGACGAGGAGGGCGAGAGGTGAGCAATTATAATTTCTTTATTTCTGCATCACAAAGCGTGATACGTTTTGGGGGAGAGTGCACGCTGCAATCCAACAGCCGCTGAGCGCACTTGACTGGCCTCGTTACCCCTCTCTCACAGAAGACTACTTTGAAATGAACTGCATTTCCCACTTTATCATATTTCCCATTGTACGTACGTGGTTCGGTAGTGAGTGAGATATGCCACAGAGCCCATCCCATCCCTCCCCATTCCCAATCCATTCCTTAATCTGCGCATTCGGGGGCGTGCCAACGTTTGCCATTCTGAACTGATGTTGGCATGTATTGCGGATGTCCATGACCCACAGTATCCACTTACCATCAGGTGGACTGTGCTCGTCTGCCGCCTTCATATATAAAAAAAAAACTATGATGAGTTATATTATCAAATCTATTACCGAAAGACTTCGTCCGCGTGAACTTGGCATTCCCGCGGGAACTGTACGATTGATCCGGGTAAAGAGTATCCTGAATGTTAACCCGGGCACACAAGTTACACAACTATGCCATAAGTTTCATTGAAATCAGTTCAGCGATTTTTGCGTGATCCCTCTATTCAGATGGACGGACAAAAAAATCCAAAAACATGTTGTTTTGTGCATCTGTATCACATGCCCTTTAACACTGCAATGATTTTTATCAATAAATATTTCATCAGCCAAGACTGTGCGGAAAAGAGACTTGTATGAACCTTAATATGAAGGGTCTAGTAAAATGGTCGGTGATCGACAATTTCATACATATCTCCTTACCGTCCAGTCCTGGCTGATCTCATGTCAATGACAGAAATTGTACAGACGCGGCTCTGCTACCATTTTATTATATGTATAGATTATGTAAGTAATCTAAAGTACCAGCGACATGGATCATCTATTATATCTACGAGTATATCTATCTAATATATAAAATTAATGTTTTCTTTTTTTTTTGTTCGTATTCTATGCGTTTCTAAAGCATTCGTTCGATTTCGATGAAACTGTGGTGAGTTGTGAGGTTTCCGACAAAAGAAATTGTAACGTTGCAGTTTTGTAGAAACTATGTTATTTATTGAAGTTTAAAAACATCAAGGACATCTATTAAAAAGTTTTGGCATTAGTTTCTCGATCCATTTTAGTTTCTGAACTGAACTCGCATCGATACAACACCAATCAGTTCAACCTAAGCAACCAATAGGTGGCGTTAGTGGTACTAAGAACCACTAATGCCAAAACTTTTTAATAGATGTCCTTGATGTTTTTAAACTTCAATAAATAACATAGTTTCTACAAAACTGCAACGTTACAAAATAAATCTGAGGCATTGCAGCGCGCACGCCGGCCACAGCTAGTGTACAATGAAATCGTAACGCGAGCCGTGTCTGTACATGAAATATTTGTTTGATAATCATTGCAGTCTTCTCTGCGAACGATACAGATTCTTTAGTATTGTTTGTCTGTCCGTCCGTCTGTCTCACGATGGATAGACATTATGCAGAAACCGCTGAACTGATTTTTAATGAAAGTTGCCATATAACTTGACTTGGGCTCTAACGTTTATGGAACATTTTATCGCGATCCGTCAAAACTTCGTTCAAAAAAGTTTCGAATTTTGTGAAATATCGTTACAAAATATTTAAGGGGCCATCCACAAATTATGTCACACGAATTTCATGATTTTTGGAGTCCCCCCTCCCCGTCCTTATCACAGGTGGTCACACATTTGTGTGACCACCCCCCCCTCCCCCGCCCCTCTGCCCCTGTTGTGACGTCACATATTTTGAAATTTTAAATTAAAACAACCTCATAATAATATTGATAGAGTTGGTAATATTTTAGTTTTTCGTTAGAGTCAAAGTTTAGTTTTAATACTTTAGATTTATACATGTGACGTCACGAAGCTTATGACTCGTCCACCCCCCCCCCCCCCTCCCCTCCCCTTAACGTGTGACGTAATTTAAGGACGACCCCTAAGGAGTCCAAATCAGATAGACATCAAAATAAACGAAACTGATCTAAATTAAAAATATCCTAAAATGTGTGAAAATCGAGACTATATTGGAAGTTATTAGTTTGACGTTGATCATCTCGGCTCCCGAGTAGTTTTAGGAGATTTTACCGGAGGACATTTTTTCGTTTGTTTTGACGGCTTCTATCTCGATTTATCAAGGTTTTGGTTGGTCGCCGGAAAATATAGAAATTTTCAAAATGGCCGAATATAGATTATGCCGGGCTCTACTACTATACAAAAAATGTCTCACAACCGCTTTCACATACATTGACCAATTAAATTTTTAGGCGTCGTCGTCGCTCTCGGTCCCGTTCCCGCCGACGGGACCGACGGGAGAAGGAGCGGGACCGCGACAAAAAGCGGTCCCGACGGGACAAGGACCGGAAGGAGGCCAAAGTCAAGCCGGAAGACATCAAGATCAAAGAAGAGCCCATGGACGGTACGTGTGCTGGCATATATATAATGTGCTTTATCAAGCACGAGACAAATCTCGGAATCAAAACTAAATTGTGTTGCTCTGAAAAGAGATTGTTTTTATTAAACCTAAGGTGGCAATACATTTGACATCAATTTATAAGGTGTACAAATCTTACCTGAAAAGAGAAACAACATTTAAAGCTATTGATTCTCTCTATCTATCTATCTATGAAGTTTATTTCCACATTAGTAAACAAATCCCTTTATTTGTATTTGTATATACTGTATTTTATCACTAGATTCACTTGTAAACACTTCCAATAATATTATATTTAAAAAGACCAGCCTTTCTGTCAAACCTCCATTGCCTCAACCATAGAGTAACTACAGACTGGCACAAACTCCATAGAGCCACCACCATAGTGCATTCGGAATGAAGTGCACAGATCTTCATTTACATATATATAACCATTTGTCATTCATTTTCATCGCATTATTATTTTATTATTATTATTGTATATAAAGCACGAGACAAATAATAAAAAAAGACGGTAGTTTAAAAACTGAATTCCCGTGACTCTAGCATTTGCCCGGGATAATGTTGCATGTTACTACAGTCTACATGTTACAAACCTAAATAAGAACTAATTTAAATAAATGTATACTGCAGGGCACAGACCTCCCCTAGTAAAACCTCCACTGGCATGGGTCGGGCCGTAATACACCACGCGGGCCCAGTGCGGATAGGTGGGATCACTTAAATCAAATTTTTCTAAAAAAAATCTGTGGCATACTGGTTTCCTCACGATGTTTTGCCTCACCGTCGAGATAGTTACATTTATTTTTTTTAAATCCCTACTCAAATAGGAACTCGAGAGTGGTACGGGCCGAGGATTTGAACTCACCATCACACAAATGTGAATCGAGCACCCCTACCTAGGCTTATCTTATCAGTGATTCGATAAAAATAAATAAATATATTTGGTGGTTTTAACAACTCTATTGTGATATTTTTTTTTAAAATCCGCATCTGAAGAGCGAACATGGCCCAGGAGTAATATCTATATATCGCCTCACATTCGCACATTCCAATCGAGAGTTCAAATCCTCGGTCCGCGTCACTTGAGTACGGGAATTTTTAGAATATAAAAACTTGATGGTTTTTATAGCAATTAAACAACTTTGAAACGGTTTAAATCGCGTATATTTAACATTATTTATATCCCGACGTTTCGAACACTTTGCAGTGGACGTGGTTACGTGGTCACGGGGTGACTGCCCACAGTACGTCGCGATATAAATAATGTTAAATATACGCGATTTAAACCGTTTCAAAGTTGTTTAATTGCTATGTATAGTAATCGCGAAAACCTAAGGAAATATTGATGGTTTTTACTTTTTTTTTTTGTTTCCGTTAACGTTTCAACCGATACAATGTATGAACGTGTACAAATAACGTATTTGTACATATTTGTCCGTGTAGATTATCCCGAGTTCAGCATGCCGCCTCTGGATGTTCACATTAAACAGGAGCCCGGAGACGACGAGAACAAATATAACCCGGAGGACGTCAATGGCGATGATTATTCTAATTATTAATTAAGATTATATACTTACTTCTGTGCGATTTATAAACACAGTTGAACACGATTGAAAACATTTGTTTAAAGAATCGTGTAATTCGTGTGTTATTAAAACATGAAGTTACAGAGATTTGTTTTTATTAAGGAGCTTAAAACCTTTTTGAAAGACTTGATTAAAATCTTATTTCATATATATATATATATTAGGCTCTTATGAAATTGCCGTTTTATATGGAAAAATTCAAAGGATTTTTTTCGTATGAAAATGATGTATTTAATTAATCGAAGTATTGTCCATTATTATCGATGCACTTTAATGGAAGTCGATTGATGCATCCGCTATAGAACTCCCCCGGGGGACGGGAACCGATGAATTCCCCGAAGGCGTTTTTCACTGCCTCGTCGGAGTTGAATTTTTTCCCTGTTAAAAGTTATCAAAATTCCGGTTAAAAAAAGAAATGTAAATTAATATTGAGTACGGTCTGGCGAGTGCGCTGGGTGACGTTGGGACAGTTTCCAGTCGAAGCTCCTGTAACTTTATCATGGACATTTTATCAACATTATCATCAGCGTTATCATGGAGACGTTTGGTATGTACCAAAGTTGGTATGTGTTTGTGTATGTGACGAACGTTCACGATTATCATACAGGATCCACTTCTATTCACACTTCAGAATCCCTTAAATTTTGTACCGTTTCAGCAAAGTAAGGCAAGCTTCGACTCGTGTTCGCAGCTGATTTACATTAAGGTACACACTTTCCGAGCTTCTTTACATTCCCGACGATTTGCCATCAATATCACTTACGCCGAAGGCTGCTGCTAATTCTGACATGGTTTGAGATGAATCCTCTTCCACTGTTGCGCTTTCAATTCGTCATTATCTCGGATTTAGTCTCCGGTCGTCCGCTGGGCTTGTTCTTGAGGTCGAAATTTTCAGAACGGTGATTTGCTGTCACGATAGAATTCATATTCAATAATAAAACGCATTTTTATTACTTTTCCCATGGTCGCAAACAGAACGATATTTAAGCAAAAAGTCGTTGAATGAATAACTGATTATGAAAAAAAGAATGTCCATAGCTTTAAATTGAAATTAACTTTAATTTCTAATTGCAAGCCAAACGCAAGATAACTAAGTTCAAAGTGGCCATTGTGAACAAACGGCAATTTCATCAGTAAGGCCCTAATGTTTTAAAAGATGTTTCAAACAAACACAACCTAGAGAATGCTAATAACCATGCTCATTCTAATTATTAATAGAATTTGTTTTAACAAGAAAACATTTGTTTTAAAAAAAAATATGTGTTTTAAAACTTGTGTTTCAAAGATGTGGTTAAAACATATTTCAGAGATGTGGAACATATTTAAAAGATGTGGTTAAAACGTATTTAAAAAATGTGGTTAAAACATATTTCAAAGATGTGGTTAAAACATATTTCAAAGATGTGGTTAAAACATATTTAAAAGATGTGGTTAAAACATTTCAAAGATGTATTTAAAAACTGTTTTTCACATATAGTAAACTCTATATAAGGAAACAATCCCCACAACGTAGCCATTACGTGTTTTAAAACTTGCTTTCCAGCGATGCGTTTAGAATCTCCTCAATGTCTGTGAAACGTGTCTCAAATCACTTATAAAACTTGCTTGAAATGTGTTTAAAACATGTATTATGTATAGAACATGCGTTTTAAATATGTGTTTAATATATGTATTTAAAACACGTCTTTAAACATGCGTTTCAAAGATGTGTTCAAGATTAAAATGGCCATCATTTGTCACTTTTGACAGATGTTGTTGACACACTATCCACTTCACTTGCAATCAAGTGGACTGTCACCGTCTGACACTATGTTAATTTATAAAAAATTAAATAGTTGTGTAACGTAATAATAATTGGATTGGTAAGTGGTAGCACTTAGCTGTATTGTAAGTTTCACCCGTGTATGTATGAATGTTATGAAATACAATAAACACTTTACTGTAAAACTAGTTTTATTATTGTCCTTAGTTCATAATAATTCCATTCCAATCGAATTAGTCCAAAATGTAAGTAATCAAACATGGCGGTCTGAGCTAACTGACATGCCCTTAAATACTGATGTGATAATTGTTTACATATGTATATATATATACATATACTAGCTGTACTCGGCACACGTCCCGCTTATTTACCTCTGTATATAAAATCACAAATTATTCTGTTTTGTCGTCGACATGATTTTTGCGATCGGTGCAACGGTATGGAAAGTTGATGTGCTGCAGCGCCATCTAGTGGCGAGTTACAACAAAGTGGATAGCTCAAAAATATTCTCCGTGCTCAAATACCCATGTATACCAATTTTCATGGCGATCGGTTGAACGGTATAGAAGTTGATGTGCTGCAGCGCCATCTAGTGGCGACTTACAACAAAGTCGATAGCATGAAACCTCCATGTAAAGATACATATATGTGCCAACTTTCATGGTGATCGGTCAGACGGTGTCGAAGTCTATAAACATCAGATATACCAACATCCATTTTCATATATATAGATATAATATACATATATATATCCTAATATGTATATATATATATATATATATATATGTAATTTGATTTTGATCCATCGAGATCCAGTGGTTAACAAATTTAAACCTTGCGATTTACGGTCGAATACGTTCGTAGACATTGGTAATGTAGTGTCGCAGCCTTTCCAAATGTGAAGATGAAATGTGGGTAGTTGATAAAACTGCTCGCAGCTTCCATTCTGGGTAGTCCGGGATGGAAGCTGTGAGCAGTTTTATCAACTTTTCAGTCAACTCGTGACCATTGCCGGTGTAATCCGGCGCCGATACGTCGAATATGAATAAAAGGTAAACAAATACCTTTATTATTTTAATAAATGGACCCGATTTAGAACACAAAATGTGTACAAAACGCAAAATTTTACAATGTTATAATTTAAAAATTACATATTTTACAGTTTTTTTATTATTTATCAAGAGGCCCAACGCCATATTAACGCACCAAAGAATACAACGACCAATATGAAAGCAATTACGATGAGAACAATGAATGTATATTTGACGCAAGGTTGATTTTGACCGCATAATTCACCGCGTACTCTGAACGATCCAACTTGCATGTCGCCTTTGTTGTAACAGTTTCGGTAAAGTCTGTAAAGATTTATAAATTCATTAGGGAAGTTCGCAGGAATGTACAGATGGCAAAAAAGATAAGTTTGCAGGTAACTCGACCCTCCTTTAAAAAAAAGGCTCAAATGCATTTTGATGACGATGCAAATGCAAAAAAAACTTTCGTTAATTTAAAATCACTACAATTTTGTAATAGTTACAATTTTGTTCAATTACATGAATACTGAGGGAATTACAAGTTTTCATAGTAACTGCACGATTATTAATAAATCATCTAAAATAAACAAAATGTGTCAGTTGGAAATCATGTAACAGTGGAGAAGAAACTATCACAAAATTGTAGGGGGAGAGTGTACGCTGCATTCTCACAGCCGCTGGGCGCACTCAACTGGCCACATTACCCCTCTCTCACAGAAGACTACCTTGAAATGTACTGCATTTCCTACTTTATCGTCTTTATCGTATTTCCCCAATGTACGTCTTTCGGTAGTGAGTGCGATATGCATGAGCCCATTCCCATCCTATCCTTGTCCATTTTCCCAATCCATTTCTTAATCTGCAAAGATGGGCAGCGCATCCGGGGGTGTGCCAACGTTTGTCATTCTGGACTGATGTTGGCATGTATCGCGGATGTCTATGGACGACAGTATTCACTTACCATCGGGTGGACTGTATGCTCGTCTGCCGCCTTTTTTTCTATAAAAAAAAGTTACACTATTACAAAAAGGATCAAAATCTATATCACGACTAATTCTAATTACTTTTCTTCGAAGACAGAACTAGCTTTGACAACAATACTCAGTTGAGCAGTGGGGAATAAACGCATATACATATGACGGTGATTTACTGAATGTGTAGCAAAATTTCACTAACGGCTCTCATAGCTTCCGTAGCTCAGTTGGCTGAGCTTCTGTGAACAATCTATTGCATGCAAACTTATCTGTTTTGCCGCTTGTACAAGTGTGTCGAGCTATAAAATAGCATCACGCATTTTTTTCCGTGCGTGTTCTAGGCGACTATTTAAGGGACAACAAAGTCGCTATCACAAGCGCTGAGGAACTGTAGCACCTCGTAAAGAGTGGAATCGCTAACCCACTTGGCCAGCATGCCGTTTTAAGGCTATACGGCCCTCGTGGACGAGAAAGTGTGCATGCGGAGGTCCAGCATGAGGACAGCACTGGACGATAAAAGAGTTGATTACGGTGACAATACATTCGACACTTTGAAAGAATCATCCCGATGAATCCAAAATACGAAACAGTTTCAAAACCGCAGGACGCATTTCGTAACGGATAATAAAATTCGGCAGAAAAATAGTTTGTGTCTTGTGCGTCTTTGTGGGTTAAGTTCAAAGATGAGCCACATCGGTTCAATCTCAAGAAAGAATTTCGACGTATATAGTAGGTCCACTAGAAATTGGAAACATTCCACTCGTTATGTGAGTAACTTGCCTATTGTTTATGGATTATTTATCGATAGGTAATGAAATTACTGTACCGCCGACCAGCTGAGTCTGCAATTCCCAAAACAATTAACCTTAATCCTTTTTCTTTTTCTACGTCAGTAAAATTTGTTACACCGTACGAGCAAGTTGGACCTTTATTAGCAATTAGTTCCTTTGGAATTTTAGTGTAAGTTATGTTATCTTAACTTATAGATATATAGAAATACCTAAAAAACAATTTTGAAGCATTTTTGTCCCAAGCATCAAGGCCGCTAGATCCGTTGAACTACGTAAGTTTTATTACTGTCCATTGTTATTATTTCCATTGGTATTATTTCTTATCTTTTAAAGTTTGCTAACAAAAGGTAGGCCCCACCCCTTTTTATCAAGTGGAATGTTGTCAATTCCCAGTGGACGTACTATACCTATAAATACAAACTACATGGCGATGGATAGGGCTCGTAAAACTAAATCTTTTGTATAAATCGTTTTTCAAAAACGTACGGAAAATAGTGGATTCTCCCTTCCAATTATGTCAACCTGAAGATAAATCTTCGGAACCCGAAGATCCGAGCAATAATTAGCATTAGAGTTAGAGTTACAAATTAAACAGTCCTTAAGTAGAAATGTAATTTCTTTCTTTATTAATGCCACCTATGCTTTAGTTGTGAATGCGATAGTGATAACAATTATCATTAAAATCGAGCCAGCGATGCCAATGAAATACAGCCAGTATATTGAGTCCATAGTTATACCGTAGCCACATCCTGGTTGTGTCGTAGTACTTGTCCGTGGTGTTAAAAAGCTTGGGACAATCGCTGAAACAGATAATAAGTTGTCACTCGCATGCGTATGAGTTTCTATTTTTGATAATTTTGTGTCTCAAGTAGGTATATGCAAAAACCTTCGTACAGTATGACACAATTAATGGTTCGGTTATAGGGAGAGCTCGTGACAGGTGACATAAATCTTTGACATGTCGTAAAAATCATTGTACAACTCGATAATCTTTAGAGATTTTTTTTTTCTATTTTATTGTTATGGTACTTAAGAAAGAAACGTAATTACATAAAGCGAATTAAATACAGAACTGTCAGAGCTCTTCTTATGTTAACCGGACCATCGACTGACCTCGTCAAACCGAATGTATTTTAATGTACGCATGACGCACGTGCGATCGTCTAACGTCCTCGTCTAAGGCGGGAAATAAATCGATTTCCATTGGTGAAGCGAATCGGCACATCGTTGGAAACTCAGTTGTGTCGTACTATACATAGGTAGGTATATCTGAGAGCCGCTTTAAAGTATTTTTTCGGGAGAGACATTAAAAACAAGTTATAAATATTGAAAATATCTTGTAATGTTCTTTGAATTAATTAAAATATCATTACAAAAAAAAATACTTACGAATAATAATGCCTGTTTGATCTTGTGGCACAAATCTAAAAATAATAATGCAAAATAAAGTTGAAGCGGTAAAAGAGAGAAATAAATGTGCGCGCGAAAAGACTGGTAACGATTCCACGAAATTATTATATCGTAAAAGGAGAATTTTGGGCGGTAAAATTATATATCTTTTTTTTTGGACTTTTTGGAGGGAACTCGAGAAGTGAAGTTTAATTTTTAGTTTGATTATTATAAAAAATGTGTATTAGGCATTTTGTGGTCTAATAGTGATAGTTTAAATTTCAGCGATTTTTGTGATAATCAAATAAAAGCCGGCGCTGGCTGCGACTCCAGTCCAGAGCCGGCTTAAAAAACACCGATGGTACACTCCAATCGTAACAGTAAATTCCATTATATTTAAGTATTTTAGAAAAGAAAAAGTTATAGAATTTGATGAGCCCTATCCAAAACGACATATTTCTATAAATTGACTTTTTTCAAAAGTTTATCTACTTACACCGTCATAATTTTGACGGTAGTTCTGAACTTACCACCTACAAAAAGTCAGCCGTTTGCGTTAGGCCTTACGATGGCTTTTTTAGAGCCTTGAAATTATTAGGTACTGAATGTACCCCATACTAACCCAACAGGTGTATCATCAGCTCGTCTCGGTTCTCTCTGTGGTATACTATCACATACTTTCATGGACGGTAAAAAGGCCTTTTATCTAATTTTGTAATCTTAACAACATTAAATATGGTTTACCTACTAGCAGTCAAAAGACATCAAATGATTATTGTCACCATGACAAAACTGACATATTTTTGGAAATACCATAGATATTTTACGAGCAAAATTAGTGTTTTAAAACATGTGAAAATCTCTCAAGACTCGCCAACACATACGATTCTCGGCACCAACGGTGAACTTCATCAAGTCAACAGTATATGTTGGCGACTACTGCGCTTCTCGGTACGTGACTTAACTCGGTATTCGAGGACTTGTTTCTCACATCGGTTGTCGGTTCAGCGGAAATTACGACTTACCCATTGACACTTCAACATGCCGATTCTGCGTGCTATGTCGGCGATATTAGTTCTTTGGTGAATCCTGTGGTCCAATCTCTTCGTAAATAATTAATACCTGATATTTACCGAAAGTAGACAGATACATATTTTATAGTTATAATTAATTGGCAATTGTAATTATTTGAGCTGCGCCCGGCCACGCGTTGCTGTAGCTGCTCAACAGAAGGCGCTTACCCTGTTTTTGGGTAAAGTATGTTTTTTACCCCGTGATAGGTATATAAAAACACGCGCGTATTCGAATGCAACGTTGTGTCAAAATTTCAAAGCAATTGGTGAAGAACTTTCGGAGATTTAAGATCTTGAACGTACGAACGTTTACATTTTTATTTAAATAAATTGTTATATTTGGCGTTGTATTTAATTGGCATTAATCTGGCGATTATTTTATATAATTTGTAAACACAGACATTGTAATATTATCCATCTTTTTTGTTTTTAATGTTTGTTATTTAGTTTATGATGAATAAGACACTAATGTATAGCTTGACAAAGAAAATAAAAAACCTCGCCATGATGGGTAAAACTAATATCTTTTACTGACAACACTAACTAGCTATGGAAAAAAGCAAATGTGGCGCCCCCACAGCAAGTTCTCATTTTTCTGGTCAGGCTTTAATGCGGAGGATAATTGTACCTATGTAATTTGTAACGACTAAAGATTTGTACAGCCTTTAGGTAAATCATAGTGAAAGTGATTCTATAACATTAACTTAAGATCGTTGTATCTCTATGATTACAAATAATTTTCGTATTCAGACGTTTTTCTGAATATATTTCGCTCTATAGGTGGCCGAGTGATTTTGAATTTATGAATCAGGTCAATCGTGATATTGGAGAGATCACCACTTTTAAGTGGTGAGCTGTGCGACTTCTTTGATGACCACCAGCGTTGTGAGTCTGTTTGAAGTTTCTACAGATCTTTGGGTCGACACAGAACTTCACCACACTTATTGTTTATCCGTTAAATTTTCTGTAAGCCCCGAGGAACTGCACCATCCCTGAGGGGGTGGACTCGCCAATCCGCTTGGTCAGTTTGGCGTTTTAAGGTCATACATTCCTCATGCGTCATGGTCGAGGAGCACATATAGGGGGCGAGTGCACGCTGCATTCCCACAGCCGCTGGGCGTAGTCGATTGGCCACGTTAACGCTCTCTCACAGAAGCCTACCTTGAAATGTACTGCATTTCGTACTTTATCGTATTTCCCCAATGTACTTACGTGTTTCCTTTCCATCTCCACTTCCCAACCCCTTCTCCCAATTCCAGGTGGGCAGCGCATCCAGAGGCGTGCCAACGTTTGTCATTCTGGACTGATGTTGTCATGTATCGCGGATGTCTATGGACGACTTACCATCCACTTACCATCAGGTGGACTGTATGCTGATTTGATGTTATTCTATTAAAAAAATGTCCAGCAGTGTATACTGAAAGGGCTTTGAATTTAATGGTGCTTTATGTGTGTGGAAAGAAATGTTTTCTTTAAACATCATATAGTATACCTAGGGTGACCAGTGGAATCCAAAACTACCATATAAATAATATAGCACTTACCCGATAGATACGAGATTTGAGGCAAATATTATTTGTATCTATACCTCGGTTAAGTTGTAACCAAATCGGTTCAGTAGTTACAAAATTATGACGACGTGAATTTATCAAAAAAATCCAAAAAAAGTTCCACATATATACCTAATTACGTATATGAATATATGTAATTAGGTTATTATAAATTAGGTAATTCGGTATAATTATGAATATATAGATAATTAGGTATTAATAAGGAATATATAGATAATTAGGTATTAATTATGAATATATCGGTAATTAGGTATATTATACGTGAAACTTTTGTATATGGCTCTTAAAAGTTCAACAACTTTCATTAAGGGTGTAGATCGTGAAAATCACCGAAAAGAGTGTTACGATTTTTCATATTTAACCTATTTACATATGATTGATATCAATGATAATTTGTATATATTACAATCAAAGACCAATAAGTATGTTCATGCTTATATTAAACTCTTAAACCTAATAGTTGTTATATAATAAACGTCAACAAACGCACAAAATTGAGTAAAAATGCAAAAACATGACTTCGTATTTTTCAGATTTAACCCCATAAATCAACACAAATTGATAAAAAGAAACACTTTTTGAACACTGAAGAAACCAATAAGTATAGCTGTATACTTCTTTTTATACCTTTACAAACAAAGACTTCCTCTTTTAAAGCCCTAAAATCTAGATATATTTTAAGGTAAATTTTTCATACACAAATGTATGGGATAAAACGTTCGTTTCATTCGTGCAATCTCGGTGGTCTGCAGCGGCAGTTCCTTTCTGTAAGTGAACGCGACACCACGCTTGTCGGCTGCAGACAGCAGAATTACGTATTGTGAATTTGTGTTTTTTGTAAAAAACTGTAAGTATAACATTTTTATAATTAATTTATTTTCAGTTAGTAGAAAGTATCGATATAATGAATGTCTGAAAGAAAACCATGATGGAACTAGATATAAATCGTAAAAAATACAATATCTACACTAATAGGTATTATAAAGAGGAAAGATTTGGATTTTTGTATGTAACGAATAAAATCAAAAAGTACTGGACTGATTTTAATAATTCTTTTATCATTCGAAAGCTACATTATCACTGAGTAACATAGGCTATTTTTTTCGCAGGACTGATTGAATTTGAGTGGCATGCCAGGGAAAAGAAAGTTTTGTACGCATTATAAAAATATGAAAGCCAAAAGATCTCGGAATAAAATGTAAGTTCCTCCCTACTTATTTATTATCGCATTTGAACAGGGTACATTACAAAGCTAATACAATATGTCATATGATTTAGATCGCCCGATTCAGACATATACCTACAATAACATGTAAATATTGGTTTGTATTATCTATATCTATACTGATAAATAAAATTGAAGTATCTGTATGTAATATCAAAATAATAGGATTTTTAAAAAAAAAAAAGGCGATACGGAGTTCGCCGGGTCGGCTAGTATTGTCTAAATATCAAATTGTGGAAGTAGGTAGGCGACAGCGCAACTTTGTCGACATACCTATACCGCCAAACAGACGCGAGGCGCCTAGCGTCTGGCTTAGGGTTGTACAAAATAAATAAAAAGTGGATAATATTGATGAATAATATTTCCAGTATTGAAAATAAAGAAAACCTTGGGGCCGAGACTCTGAGCAACAATGCTACGCGCTGTATAGAGGTAAGTTGTTATACGTAATTCTTGTAGACTTGTTACATAAATAAACAAACTACTTAGTTAGTGATGGGCGAAGACAAAATCTCAATACCTACCTATAGATTTTTCTTGCAATATTTATTATTTTCATCGAGAGACAAACACCTTAGTACCGAAATACTTCTCAATTACTTTCTCAAAAGAAAATTTACGTTCAAATAGGTGACGTCATAAAAAAACAATACCTAATGCGTAAAGAAATTATAATTTCTATTCATCAGGAACCTAATATTGTATTAATTCTTTTGCATTTTTTTAAATTTTTAATTATTTTTTATAAAAAAAATCAAGCCATTATCTTTCTTTACAGGAACTAGTTATTGAAAACGACCAAGAGGGAAAGGTGGATGAAATGGAAGTTGGGCGTAGAGTTGTAGACGTTTCTTTTTTTTTTAAAGCTCTTCAGGCCATAGGGGACCACGGTCCAATGGATTGTAAGTTAAGTTACCTCAGTATAATAGGTGAAGTAAAAGTTGGTCTGGACTCAAAACTCATCATGAAATGTAGTATGTGTAGTATGAAATTTACTGTGTGTTTGATTGAAAAGAAAGAAGATAGAATGGAAGTGAATCATCAAATTGTATCTGGTATCATATCATCTGGTGGGAGCTACTATCAGTTAAAAACATTAACTGCCGCAGTAGCCCTACCAATCATGTCACCTTCATTATACAATGAAATTAATAATACGGTTTGCGATTGGTGGGAAAAGACAGCAGCACATTCCATGGCAGAAGCTGTCAAGGAAGAAGCGGAGTACGCAGTGTCTATAGGTAGTGTTGATAAAAATGGTACACCATTAATATCTGTTGCTGTTGACGGTTGTTGGAGCAAGAGATCTTATGGTAAGAATTTTTCCGCCTTGTCCGGCGCAGCTGCGATAATTGGCATTAAAACTAATAAAGTATTGTTTTTTGGAGTTAAAAATAAATACTGCGTAGTTTGTGCACGAGCCGCAAAGAACGACAGTCAGCCCTCGGAACACCGTTGTTTCAAGAATTATTCGGGATCATCTACCGGTATGGAATCGACCATAATAGTTGAGGGGTTTAAACGTTCCATTGTTGATCACGGTGTAATTTATAATAAATTTGTAGCAGACGGCGATTCCAGTACTCATAAAAAAATATTAGATTCGCGACCGTACGGTAATTTAACAGTAGAGAAAATTGAATGCAAAAATCATCTTTTACGAAACTACTGCAATAGCTTGGAGAAACTGTCGAAAGACACTAAGTATCCTTGCGAATTGCGGAAATTCCTAAAAGAAAGGTATTTGCGTTTAAGAACGGGTGTAAAATGCGCTATTAAATATTGGGGCGATCAAAATCAGTCACTCGAAGAAAAAATAAAAAATCTTAGTGAAGATATCCTAAATGGTCCACAACACGTATTTGGTAATCACCAATATTGCAAGGAGTATTTCTGTAGACCTGATACTCGTCGAATAGAACCTGTTGGGTTGCTTCCAGCAATTGTTGGATGCGGATTAATGGACGCGGTACACATTTTAAGTAAAAGACTGTCATATCATTCTAGAAGTTTAATTCATAATTGTACAAGTAATATAGTTGAAAGTTTTAACGCAGTGATTGCCAAATTAGTAGGGGGTAAGCGTGTAAATTATTCTTCCCGTGGTTCTTATGCGGGCCGATGCGCAGCTGCTGTTGTGTCTTTTAATACAGGATCGATTCATAGTAAAACTCATGAAGTAATATTTAAATCTAGTCCTAATCCTTTGATCGCGAAAGTGGAAAATTGTAATCGTAGAATCCGTTTAATTGCTAAACCTAAATTAAGATTGAAAAAGAGCCACAGCGCTGTATCGAAAGACGCTCACTATGGACCAAACTGCGAAAAACCTGATCTGAGTCCAGAATTATATGAGAAAGCCAAGTCATCTTTTTTAGCCGATTTAAAGTTGTCTTGTGCTGAAAGAGAGGAGCTTGAAAGGTCGACCCATTTGCAAAGAAGTAGTTCTGAGTGGATGAGTACAAGGAGAAAATTACTAACCTCATCATCGTTCGGGGAAGTTTGTAAAAAACGAGAGAGCACAAGTTGTGCTGTTCTTGTTCGTAAAATCGTTTATGGTAGTAATATCTCCAGTTTGCCTGCTGTACGGTACGGTATCGAAAACGAAGAAACCGCAATTAAACAGTTAGAAATTCAAGAGAATATTAGTATACAAGGTTGCGGTTTGTTCGTCGACGATCAATATGAATTTCTTGGTACTACACCAGATGGCATTTATGCAAACGGTTTAATTGAAATTAAGTGCCCACATTCTTTAGCTGGCATGACTCTTGATGAAGCAATGGCCAAACATACCTTTTGGGTTAAGGACAAGGCTTCCAAGGGTTATGTCATAAATAAAAATCATAACTGGTATTTCCAAATTCAGGGACAGGTACATATTACTAAAAGAAACGTTTGCATGCTTGGCATCTGGTTTGGTGCTACTGTACCTATGAAAGTTTATATTATAGAAAAGGACGACAAATTTTGGGAGGAGAAAATGGAGATGAAATTAGTTAGGTTTTATTACGATTGCCTACTTCCAGAATTAGTTGATCCTCGGCAGTCACGAAGCATGCCCATTCGTGACGCGCCCAGTATCATAGAGGCTATGAAAGAGAGGAAAGAAAGAGCTTTACGTGTTATGAAAGAGAAGAACGCCTAATGATTTTGAAAGATACAGGTAACTTAACTACCCAGCCAGTCGATTCACGTAAACACGCCAGTCCAAAAGTCGTTTTAACTTAGGAACTTAGAAATCGCCTTTTGGTTTTCTGTTTTAAACGCACTTACTTATCTAGTCTTGGATTGTCATAAATCTTCCAATAGCTCAATTACTATACAATTTCTGAGTTACCTGGTGTAAAGAATCATAAAAATTGGTTCAAAAATACAGCGAATTGAGAATTCTCCTTTTTTTAAGTCGGTTAAAAGGGCTAAATTTGCAAAAAACGAAGTGACGTCACTGCGCTACGGTTTTTATTACTTACGTGAATCGGGCAGCTGGTAACGTTTTCATTCTGATAGGTTTTGTGATAGCCATTGATTTTATCATCAAATTAGCAGAAATCAGAACTTGATCCGTAATCGAATGAAAAACCATTAGAATTTTGAACTCATATTTCGTTATTGTTTAATTACATACTTTTAATTAGTATATTAATAATTTACAAACTTCTGTTAAAATTAGTAAATAAATGAATTATTTACTAATTTTTGTACAACCCTAGCACGCTTTTGAGATAGCGAGTAATGGCGACTCATATTTGTTATTGTGTAGTAAATAAATCATTTTTATACTTGTGTTTCATTTATTGACATTTTTTTTAAAACCCTAGGATTTTTTTTAGATATCGACGAGGTGATCGTAAACAAAAAGTAAGTATTTGAGTTTACGCAATAGGCACATTTCCTTGCGTAGAGATAAACACACTTCCTACTGAATTTGCAATTATTTTATTGAATGAATATTTTACGAATTAGAATAAATTTTGGTAGTGAAATTACAAATAAATAAATAGTTGGAATTTTAGGTAAGTAGAATACAAAAATGTCAGATGTCAAATGATAGAAAAACATAAAAATTGTGTCTCAACTACTCTTATTAATCTATTAAAAAGAATCAACAGCTAGTTTCCAAAAAATCAACGTTATTGTTATGCTGTAAATATTCAAGTTCAATAACAATTTCTCAACGTGGAACGTTTGTTGCAAAACATTTTGAAAATCGCGCTCTCTAGGTCATTCATCCGCCCCGTCGGGTGTTACATTAAACTTTGGCGCTGCGGTCGCTCGAAATCGAGATCTCAGGCCAACAATCTACACCCTTAAAGCGAAAACTACCTTCCGATTGGTGCTGACGTCAGGCTCATTAAATTATTAAAAAGGTCAATTAAAACGAATCAAAATACAATAATATATTAATGTCTTCTATAGATCACAGGGAAAATAAAACAGTATTTCAAATTATAATAAACAACTTGACTGTTATATCTATATTTCATTCCAATCCATTTTGTCTAGAATGCAATCCAACATGGCGACCCGAGGAGACCGACGCGGTCTACGCGATAATTATTTATTGTATACATAATTTGATTCATCGAGAGTGCAACGTGTCGAGATGCATTGATTTGTTTTTGTTTTCGGCAAATTGAATTGGAACCAACTATATATTTACATACAAACGAAAAATAACAAAATAATATCATATTAAAAAAAATCGAAAATAAAAGTTACAGGCATCCTCTTAATGTAAGACTTTTTAGCATTTAGCCTTATTTTTTCCACAGTACACTCACTCCCGCCGTGTACGTACACTGGCGAGCTCCGTGTTAAATATTAAAACCGTCGGAACACTTTCTCTCTCAATCTCAACCGTCGCACGCCTTGCGATAGCGCCCTGGTTCTAGTGATGTCCTTGACGGCACGTTTCTCGATAACACTAAATACCGATAAGTTATTTTAACTTTTTATTGGTGTTTTGTTCACGTTGACCTTTTTTTTCTATTTGAAATAGATTACAACAATAATTTATCGATATCGGTATTCGTTAAATACTAATTAGGTTACAACACTGACCGCATTCCTTAGTTGGCACGGAGCTCGCGCGCCCACTATACATGTAGGGGTCTAATGGTATAGTGAGTAGTGCAGTGTAGCAAAGTCAGAGATTTCATTTTAAACATCTCTTTTGTGAAAAATATCAATTTCAGGTAAAGTCGTAGAATTGTATAAAATTTTTCAATTATAACATTGGAACAGTCGAACAAAATACAAACACATTTGCTGTTCATTATCAATATATTCAATAGACTGCTATGAAGCGCCAACAGCAAACATAACATTGTACAACAAACTTATTCATTCAGTTAAGAGTAAAGAGTATCAACGATAAGTCATTGAAATAAGTCTTTTACGAACGCAAGGACAACTTTAGAGTACATTTTTTTTTTATGGACGAAGGCGGCAGACGAGCATACAGTCCACCTGATGGTAAGTGGATACTGTCGCCCATAGACATCCGCGATGCATGCCAACATTAGTACAAAATGACAAACGTTGGCGCGCCCCCGGATGCGCTGCCTACCTTTGGAGATATAGGAATGGATTTGTAGAAAGGGATGAGAAAATGGGAAGGGATAGGAATGGGCTGTGGCACATCTCACTC
The DNA here is from genome assembly GCA_914767545.1 of Sesia apiformis. Taxonomy (NCBI): domain Eukaryota; kingdom Metazoa; phylum Arthropoda; class Insecta; order Lepidoptera; family Sesiidae; genus Sesia; species Sesia apiformis. Next base: position 254,902 of record OU611977.1, on the reverse strand, counting down.
ACTACCGAAACACGTATGTTGTACATTAGGGAAATAAGATAAAAGTGGGAAATGCACTACATTTCAAGGTAGTCTTCTGTGAGAGAGGTGTAACTTGGCTAGGCGAGCGCGCCTAGCGGCTGTTGGATTGCAGCGTGTACTCTCCTCCTCAAATACCAATGAAATGACAATTCTATTGTCTTGAAATTGAATTGATATTGCAATGAAATAACCACTTATTTATTAATGTTATTTTGCACAATTAATAAAATCACAGTATAAAATGGCATTTTAAAAAAAAGCCCCATGTTCACCTCACCCCCTGTATATTTCATGAAACATTTTTTACTGGCAATCGTGTATCTATATTTTTCTATCAACGTTAAAGGCACATTACGCTCTATTAAAATCCGATTAAGGGATAACGACCCTTATTGCGTTATCAATAAGGTTTGTGACAATATTAATGTATACAATACCTAGAAAGAGTATCCATTACGCTTGGAGACATTTTACAGTATCATCTGAAGACTCTTGGGGCGCTGAGGGACACCCACGTTCAAACGAGTTTTAGATTACTTTGGAAATATCTGGACACGGGGTTTGAAATGACTTCACATTCTTTATTGATAATTATCGCTTTTTTTTCCTCCAGGACATTTACAAAAACATACCTACAAAATAAAATTTCCTTCTACGCGAACCAATTTGAATCCTACGCGCATAGCAGAAAGGCGATATTACACTGGAATGTTGAAGGTCACGCACACAATGACACCCCGTGCGTGAATCGCAAGGGTTATCACTAGAGATCGGATATTCGGGTGCATATTTTACCTAAAGTTGAAGGTGTTGGATAAGTATGGAGTGCATTTTTGTATCGGGCGAATGCTGCAATCAGGCCATTGATAAACTTTATGTTGCGACTATAGAATACGATGCATATACCTAAAGTTGTAAAGTTAATCCCTAAGAGCCCCAGAACTGCATTCCTACAAATTACCATTAGAACTAAGAATTTGAGTCCAAACCCGAAGTTTATATCTTCAATAGTGCCTTAGATCCTATCGACTCTGTCCCGGTCACCATCAGAACTTCAAAACTGCTGAGTTGCATAAATAAGCATCTTATTAGTTGTGAAATCGCGAGATTTCGGTTTTCAAATAAATTATTTCAAGAAGCCGCTTCCATACTCTATACTTTGTAGGTAAATATGCACTCGAGTATCCGATCTCTAGTTATATCGCCCATAATTATAATATAATTAATTATACTAATTTTATTCGTTTTTATAAAATAAAATATAAAGTATTATAGCCGCTTACACAATACGATGGCAGTTTTTACACGCTTTTATTTGCGCTTGCGTTACAAATAGCTCGTGGCAACCGACTGAAATAAACCCCTGCGAAGGGGCCCGCCGCTTTACGCGTATTTTCGTAGCTAGAGTGCGGAGTGGCCCAGACCTGCATAGGCTATATGCCAGTCTATATACTATATATGTCCCGGGAAATTCAATAGTTTCCACGGGAATAGTGCGTGTAGCGCCGCGGGAGAGCGTTAAACTAATTTATTAATAAAACATACACATTTTAAAATTGCCGTCCCGATATACACAATCGTTTTAATGCGTCGAATGTGAATGAAATATTGATAAGTGGCTAATGAAATATTTAAAACTTAATTAGCAAAACTTAATAATTAAAATAATTATCAAAACATTATTATCAAGATAATTATCATTTTGAACTATGTCAAAACATAGTAAAAGGAATTTGAACGTTTCGAAAATATGAATTTTATCATTCACTTCTAGACTCTCGCGCAGACAGCTGGAAGTGATTTAGATTTAGGAGACCCTTAAGTGAGAGTCTGCGAGATGTATTTTATCGATAGCTTCTAGTCTCACAGAAATTCTTAGATTATTTAGATTTAGGAGTCTTTCAGACCCTCAAGTGCTTTTAGTAACGAGTCTGTGAGACTCCCAAAAGGCATGAGAGTTTTATGCATTTTAACAATTACTTTGTCTCACGGAGAGTCTTAGAAGACTTAGGAGTCTCTTAGACCCTCAAGTGTCTTCACTGGGGAATCTCTTGAGATTCTTGGGAGTCTGAGAGATGCCATTTATACTAAGAGTTTCTCAGAGACTTCTAGAAGTGAATTAGATTTAGGGGTCTCTCAGACTGTTTAATAAAGATGTTAGGGTGTGTGAGAGACTATCATTTTAGTTTGGCAGTAGCTTGGAGAAGAAGTGAGTATAAAATTTACGAAAAGACTGTGTAGAGTGTATGTGTGATGTATGACAAGCGCTGTGTGGGTCGTGAGTGTATGTATGTATGTCTTTTCAAATGTATTCAAGTAATTTTACATCCATCGTTGGTATCACCGACCGCCATTTTGTTTTTGTCCGCTTCAGGGTCAGACTGAAAGTAAATATTAAAATAAATATCTTTAATCCATATATATTTGTTATAATGGTCAATAAAAAATTTAAATTATATGTAGGTGTTAAAAATTAGTAACGTTTATAATGTATGAATGCAATTACCCCAGTCTACAAATACTTTTACAATATCTCTCTCTCTCTCTCTCTAAATCACCCCACTCTACAATTACTCCTCTACAATCGATAATTACTCCTGTCAACAATTAGTCTTTCCTACAATTACCCCAGTCTACAGTTACTACAATCTAGAATTGAACTAATCGACATTTATCAATTTACAATAAATCATGTCTAATCCTACTTACAATCACTCTAATCTACAATTACCCCAGTCTACAGTTACTACAATCTAGAATTAAACTAATCTACAATTATCAATCAATTTACAATAAACCATGTCTAATCCTACTTACAATCACTCTAATCTACAATTACCCCAGTCTACAGTTACTACAATCTAGAATTGAACTAATCGACATTTATCAATTTACAATAAACCATGTCTAATCCTACTTACAATCACTCTAATCTACAATTACCCCAGTCTACAGTTACTACAATCTAGAATTGAACTAATCGACATTTATCAATTTACAATAAACCATGTCTAATCCTACTTACAATCACTCTAATCTACAATTACCCCAGTCTACAGTTACTACAATCTAGAATTGAACTAATCTACAATTATCAATCAATTTACAATAAACCATGTCTAATCCTACTTACAATCACTCTAATCTACAATTACTCCAGTTTACAGTTACCCTGGTCTACAGGTACCCCGGTATACAGATACCCCGGTCTACAGTTACCCCGGTCTACAATTACCCCAGTTTACAGTCACCCAAATTAACAATATACTTACAATAGCAGTATCCTTAGCGTCTAAGTAAGGCACAGTTTGTCGACTGAATAATCGCCTTAAAGCAAAACGCGATTGAGTCTTGTCTGTGGCGCCCTTTGATGTATTACAAATCTCGGAATTTTCCGGTACCGTCTAAAAATTTATAAGGGAATAAGTACTTTGATAAAATACAAAACTATGTATTACATGATCTTTGCGAAAGAGGAGGTGCCACTATGTAGAAAATTTGAATATAAACAAAAAGCCCACGAAATGTGATACTTTGAAAACTCAATTTCCTAATTATTAATGCAAAATTAAATAATGTTCCCTCGTACTGCGCATGGTCATCTATAATTGCCATATTTGAAACTACTTTTTTTTAAATTAGACCCAAATTTAAACAAATATGTATTAAGACATTTCAGACAAATTTTCATACCAAATAATAATCATTTTATCATTTAACTCAATGTCACATATGTGAAAGGTGTTTATTATTTATTTATTTACGCCTTTTATACAAAGAAGGATTTCTTTGTATACCTTTTATAAAAAGAAGGATTTCTATGTATACCTTTTACACAGAGAAGGATTTCTTTGTATAAAAGGCGTAAATAAATAAACAGTAATAACATTACCTCATTATTTTCCGTTGGTTTTTCTTCAATCACCCCATAAACATGTTCGCACATATATACATTATTCTCCGTTGAATCATTTGATGTACAAGCCATACATTGAGGTCTCAACGGTTGATTTTTATCTAAAATATATATTACCGTTAATTAGGGCAACTAGAAATAGGGGTAATTGTAATTTAATGGGAACAGGTATTATAATACGTCAGTCAAGAGTGACGAACATTGATACAACTCCATAGGTACTGTGCTGCATGGCTTTTTTTATACGTGTCAACGAAATGACGTAAAACTCGAAACAAGGCAACTAACTTAACATATACAAAATCAAATTATTTTAGGGAGTAAATCAAAAGTTCCAACTTTCTTGTTCTGTTTAAAAGGTTTGTACATTACTCAGTACAAGATAATGATCGGGCGGCACGCATAGAATGCAACTTATTTTTTTTTATATATAAAAAAGTGGGCGGACTAGCAAGCGGTCTCACGTGATGGTAAGTGTTACCGCCGCCCATGGACACCTGCAACACCAGGGGGCATGCGGGCGCGCCGCCGACCTTGCAAAATACTATTCACAGCTTTTTTGAAGAACCCCATGTCGTAGCATCGAACCCCATGTCGTTAGTAGCTGAAATGAACAACATATTTTCGGCTTTTGCGTTATTTGAGGGGGAGAGTGCACGCTGCAATCCAACAGCCGCTGAGCGCGCTCGACTTGCCCACTGGTGAGTAATGTACTGCATTTCCCACTTTATCTTATTTCCCTAATGTACGTGCGTGTTTCGGTAGTGAGTGAGACGTGCCAAAGCCCATTACCATCCCATCCTATTCTATCCCCCCATTTTCCCAGCCCTTTCTCCAAATCCATTCCTATATCCAAAGGTAGACAGTGCATCCGGGGGTGTGTCAACGTTTGTCGTTTTGGACTGATGTTGGGTGCACTGTATCCTCGTCTGCCGCCTTCATCCATAAAAAAAAATCAGTGACACGATGTATAATAATAATATAAAATACTTACTATAGTTTTTAGTATCTAATGTAGTATTCACATTAGTTTCATCAACAGTGACACCTCTCAATTGCTGTTTTATTTCCTCCGCTCTCTCCATGTAGCTATTCAGTATGTATAGAAAATTAATTAATCACTTTCTGTATAGGGCGAAACGGGGTAATTTGAGACAGGGGCATCGACGGATGATTAAGATTTTTTTCTTAATATTGACGGTAGATATGATTTATTATACTGTTACAATTAAAATCAAAGACACGTTCAAATAATTTCTTAATAACTCAAGTGACAAATAAAATCAATTAGTCACCCCGTGACCACGTGACCACGTCCACTGCAAAGTGTTCGAAACGTCGGGATATAAATAATGTTAAATATACGCGATTTAAACCGTTCAAAGTTGTTTAATTGCTATGTATAGTAATCGCGAAAACCGAAGAAAATATTAAAATCAAAGACTACTGAAAGTTCTGTTATTAAAACTGAAACATTTTCAAAAAAAAAAACAAATCGTCAAGCGGCTCGCGTTAAAGGAGAATTGTACGTAGGGGGGTAACTGTAGACGGCGGTAAATTTATAGACCCACGATTATCTTTTTTTTTATAGACTAGTGGACGGACGAGCAAGCGGTCCCAAGTGATGGTAAGTGTTACCACCGCCCATGGACACCTGCAACACCAGGGGGTATGCGGGCGCGCCGCCGACCTTGCAAAATCCTATTCACAGCTCTCTTGAAGAACCCCATATCGTAGCTCAATGGAAAGACCTCTTGAGGCAGTTCGTTCCACAGCCTACGGGTTCGCGGTATAAAATAGTTTTTGGACCGAACAGTGCGCGACACCTCCGTATCGAGGAAATGCGGATGGACCGCACTTCTGTGACGGGAGGTGCGGTTGTAGAAACCCGAGGTGGGGATTATATTAAACAATTCTTCAGAGCATTCCCCATTGTACAGGCGGTAGAACACACAGAGAGACGCAACGTCTCTCCGAATGCTGAGGGATTCTAAACCGCTCGTGATCTGTTTACATTTGCCATTGTACACTGTATATAGGGGGTAATTGCCGACCGGTGACTCTTGAAAGGCCACTAGGGCCACAACAATTTAGCTATTACGAAAAAAAATAGGGGTAATTGCAAATGGGAAATAATTAAGTTAGCATTTAAAGGAATAATTAAGTGGCAGCAAATTTAAAGGTGGGTTGGGTTTAGATTTTCTGGTAGGCCCCACTCTTGTTGGACTTCCTGTTTACCGGTGACTCTTTTGGTGACCGGTGATAGGACTGCGTCAACTTTGTGATGACATTTTTTATTACAGAAAAAGGCGGCAGACTAGCATACAGTCCACCCGACGGTAAGTGGATACTGCCGTCCGTAGACAACGGCAATACATGGCAACATCGGTGCAGACTGACAATTATTGGTACGCCCCCGGATGCGTTGCCTAACTTTGCAAATACCTTTACTAGGGTAATAGTTAAAAAGTATGAGATAAATTTATAGAGAAACATGGAACATATCAACGGGAAAACATGAAACAAAACAGAATATATGGATAAACATAAAATAAATTTCTGGGAAAAGATGGGTGTATATGGATGGAAAAACATGAAAGAAATGTATGGAGGAATTATGTTTATATGGAAAAAACATGCAAGATACAAATAGAAAAATATAAAGTATATATACGCGTATAAATGGGTATAAATACTGAATATGTACGAGAAAAGTATTGAATAAATGGATGGTGAACATATAAATTACACGCGGAAAGTAATTACATAGCTGCATTTAATACATTACCTAGTCAATTTAGCGGTTAAAGCGCTTTTCCTCATCTTATCAGTTTCAGCGCCGACCGCCGGCACCAGGTATCTTAGAGCGCCGCAGTACGAATGAAACGCCTCCACGGCGCTACCCCTCGAGTCTAACTCTACAGCGCGTCTTATTAGAGATACCGCCTGGAAACGCTCGCATTTTATACATTTTTTTTTATAATAACATAATGATAATAAACACGTTTGTCAGAATGGGAGTACGGCTGGGCGCGCTCGACTGGCCACATTACCACTCTCTCACGGAAGACTACCTTGAAGTGTACCGCATTACCCACTTTATCGTATTTCCCCAATGTACGTACGTGTTTCGGTAGCGAGTGAGATATGCCAGAGCCCATTCCTATCCCATCGTCTCCCTCACTATTTTCCCAATCCATTCCTTAATCTGCAAAGGTGAGCAGCGCATCCGGGCGCGCGCCAACGTTTGTCATTCTGGACTGATGTTGACATGTATGTCTATGGGCGACAGTATCCACTTACCATCAGGTGGACTGTATGCTTATCTGCCGCCTTCGTAGATAAAAAACGAAACAGATATAGGTGGGATTATTTAAAAGTAGATGCTACATATTACACTGTCAAAGTAACATGCAAAAATTATAAAAAAAAACTCTTTATAATGCAATGCAGTCAGTTCTTTCCATATCCACCAGCTGAACATGGCCATCCTCGTTCATGAGAGATATATCTCTATAAACTAAAATTATTATACATGTCTCTTTTTCTTTTTTCTTTTCTATATATGGCGATGGTGCAATTAGCACATTCTGCCGGTTTTCTTCGCAATAAACAATTAGCACATTCTGCCAGTTTTCTTCGCAATAAACAATTAGCACATTCTGCCGGTTTTCTTCGCAATAAACAATTAGCACATTCTGCCAGTTTTCTTCGCAATAAACAATTAGCACATTCTGCCAGTTTTCTTCGCAATAAACAATTAGCAGATTCTGCCAGTTTTCTTCGCAATAAACAATTAGCACATTCTGCCAGTTTTCTTCGCAATAAACAATTAGCACATTCTGCCAGTTTTCTTCGCAATAAACAATTAGCACATTCTGCCAGTTTTCTTCGCAATAAACAATTAGCACATTCTGCCAGTTTTCTTCGCAATAAACAATTAGCACATTCTGCCAGTTTTCTTCGCAATAAACAATTAGCACATTCTGCCAGTTTTCTTCGCAATAAACAATTTTAAAGTCTAAAATGTATCCCGTCAATGTCCAGTCCAGTCTTAGTGGTAGTAGGTTTACTGACGACAGAGTAGGACTCCTTGGATGGATACGAAAAACTCAGTGCTGCGTTTTTATTTGAGCATCAGGAACATTATGCACAAAAACAATTTGAATTATCACCATTCAATCAGAAAATGTAAATTACACAATTTTTATAATCACTCGTCGAGTTCCCGCCAAAAAGGTCAAATATGTTTTAAATAGACCTAACGTTGCTTCAATTAAGGGACCTGCTAATAATTTATCACAAGGATTTTTTACTCTTGATATAAACAAAAAACACTGTTAACAATCTGATGGATAAATTATCTACCAATTTTATCTGTCAATTAAATCTAGCTGATACTGACTTTCTGATACCTTATCAGAAGGTGGTGAGAAAGGCCCTAAATCTAGTAATGTTTAAAATAACAGACGAGCTCGACAATTAGTAAAACAAAAACAGGATTACGTGCGCCTGTGGCTACTAAAACCTCTAAAAATAGAAATACTAAAAATACTATACTAAAAATAGAAAAAGGAATGTATTTTATGAACCAAACAAAAATCAATAAATACAAAAATTGAACTTAATTAAATTTAGTTTTATGGACTGTAGCTAATAACTAGAGATCGTATATTCGGGTGCATATTTACCTAAAGTTGATGTGTTGGATAAGTATGGAGTGCACTTGTGTATCGGGCGAATGCCGCAATCCCGGGATCGACAAATTCTATGTTCAGACTATACGATGCATATACCTAAAGTTGTAAAGTTAATCCCTAAGACCCTCAGAACTGCATTCCTACAAATTGCCATTAGAACTAAGAATTTGAGTCCAAACCCGAAGTTTATATCTTCAATAGTGCCTTAGATCCTATCGACCCTGTCCTGGTCACCATCAGACCTTCAAAACTACTGAGGAGTTTCATAAATAAGCATCCTATTAGTTGTGAAATCCCGTGATTTCGGTTTTCAAATAAATTATTTTAAGAAGCCGCTTCCATACCTTATACCTTGTAGGTAAATATGCACCCGAATATCCGATCTCTACTAATAAAATATAAAACAATAATCAAAATTATATTTTTTAATCTAAATAGCTTCCGAAAATATCTATGTTAGAAAAACATGTATTATGATTTGATGTATGTATGCATGTTATTTATGAAGACTTGATGTATGCATGTACGTTTTATGAAGACTTGATATATGCATGCATGTTATTTATGAAGACTTGATATATGCATGCATGTTATTTATAAAGACTTGATATATGCATGCATGTTATTTATGAAGACTTGATATATGTATGTTTACATATATATGCATGCCATACATACCTTATCATAGTTTTCCTTGCTCGGCATGTGCTCTAAGTCTAAATATTCATGATTAAAGAACTCTTCATAGGTAATGCGTTTATTGGGATCGTGTTGCAGTAATCTAATTAAAAGATCTTGACATGTGGGAGATATTGAAGAGTGTGGGGGTATCTGTAACAATGTAAGAGTATGTCGCACTGAAATAATGGTTAAAGCTTAAAATAGATTATTTAGTATAGAGAGTAAAATGGATTGTAACAACTTTTACAATACGTATTTTTCATTTCTAGTCTATATTTTATTCTACGCGCGTCGCCGGTCACTATCCTGTATTGAGTAATGAGCACTACAAACGTTTTAGACAGGACAACAATAGATTACATGTATGTACAGTTTGATTTATCCCTAAAAGATTTTTATTTTTCGATAGTACGGTTTTATCGTATTTCAAACGAGTTACCGTGTTTTACGTTTTGCGTGGTGTCACTGATACGTTTTACTTTATATTTATGTCTAGTTTTAAATTTGTTCTTTTTCTATCAAAAAATCTTATAATCTTATAATTTTCAATGATTGGACATCAATTATGGCGTCGAGAGCCGACCTCTTTGGTCGAGAACCGACCTCTTTGGTCGAGAGCCGACCTCTTTGGTGGAGAGCCGATCTCTTGGGTCGAGAGCCGACCTCTTTGGTCGAGGGCCGACGTCTTTATTCGCGCTGCTAATTTAATTTGTTGAATTCTCTTTAAAACGATCACTAGTATTTATGGCTAGTTTACATATGGCAGCTATTCGGTAAATGTGGTTCTGTGGAATGTTCCGCGAGAGATCGTTGGCGTGTTGCAGCAACCAGGCAGCCGGCGCCGATTAATTTGACTTCTTTGGAATATTTTTAGCTAACTGGTGAATTTTAACTTATTTTGGCAGAGCGTTCCTTTTGTGATTTTAATATTCATTGTCAACAAATTTTCACCAGATTGGTGAAAATTTTTTCACGCTGTTTTTATTTTAACATTGTTAAGGCGACCTAGAGTCGAATAATTATTGATGTTACACACGTTATGCTGTACATCGATTAAATATAGAATATTCCCAAGATCCTGGCTTCTACTGATTGTAGCTCAAGTTATTATATTATATACACGCACAAGTAACTGGAGAGCTTCCTCCAAAACATTGATTAATTTTAAGCATTGAACATGTTTTTTTTAGAAAATTTAAAAATGCTTATTCAACAATGTATCGATATCTATACTAATACATGTAATAAAGAGAGAGAGAGCGAATTTTGTGAGTTTGTGTGTATGTGGAGGATAATCTCCGGAACCACTGCACCTATTTGAAAAATTCTTTCACCATTTGAAAGGTACATTATTCCAGATGGACGTAGGCTATATATTATGTGCAAAAAAATTGGCGGGCATACAATTATTAATAAAATTAAGATTTTTATATCTATACCCAAGTATGTAAATAAGTGTGAACACAAATGTGAACATTCTTAACACGAATGGACTATTGAAACTACTTTGAAAACGTTTTTTTTGTAGGTACCCTCTGATTTAAAACATTAAAAAACTCACCAAGTTTACCAAGTGTAGGTATATACTGACCTCAATCGGGATCCTGTTCTGTATTTTTGTCATCAATTCCTTCAAAGTGCTGGAGGAGTATGGCGCTTTACCGAAAAGACATTCGTACATTATTACACCTGGAAATGTTCAACATAATTCAAGACTTATTATTGTAATAAATCACTACAGTTCATCGATTTGGGAATGCATACTGGATATGTTATACAAACACTCTAGAGCAGGCGCGTGACAGTATAACAGTGTTCTCATGTTCAGTAGCTCTTGAATTATTTAATTTATGGCTGTTTTGAAAATTGAACATTCTTATTATGTAGTACTTAAGTTTCAAATTTGACTTTTTAATGAACCTCTCCTAAACTGTTTCACCCCCCCCCCAACTCCCCCCCCTCCCCATAAGTTGCCAACTAAGTTATTATTGTAATAATAGATTATCGATTGTTTTCTGTCATTCTGTCATTGTTGAATAAATGTTTCTCTGTTACAATTGTGGCGCGACTGATCCGAGAATGTTTCGACGGAGTACGGATGCGGGCGCGTACAATGCGACCGCTCAACATAACGGGACGTTGCGCCTGCGCACTGAACGGTCGTCGCCTCGCCGCGCGCCACCAGACCAACACACATTTCTTCTTCTTCTCAGCCCTTGGACATCCACTGCTGGAGATAGGCCTCCCCCATTGTCCGCCATTTAGACCTATCGGCAGCGACCTGCATCCAGCGGGTGCCCGCAACCTTTATGAGGTCGTCTGTCCATCTAGCAGATGGACGTCCTCGGCTTCGTCCGCCGGTACTTACACACAATTATTTAACTTACACAATTATTTTATTCATTCTAAGAGTTTAGTTTAATTTAGAGTACATCTCAAATGAAACTGACTTACTAAAAAAATGAAAAAGAACAGACCATTAAAAATTTTAGACCCGCCAAAATGAGATATGTCATAAAACTAAACGTGCAAATATGTAGATATAAACATTAAAAAAGTAATTAAAGAGTGATTAAAAAAGTAATTAAAAGTGATTTAAAAATGTAGTTAAAAAGTAATTAAAAGTGATTTAAAAATGTAGTTAAAAAGTAATTAAAAAGTGATTAAAAGTTATTAAAAAAGTGATTAAAAAAAATAATTAAAAAGTGATTTAAAAATGTAATTAAAAAGTGATTAAAAAATGTAATTAAAAAGAGTGCACTGAAACACTATTTCTTTTAATTATAACTTTGAATTTAATTCTTTTATAATTTACGTTTGAATTTAGGAAAAGTATTATTCTCGGCCCAAATTACAGTTTCTGTCACCAGCTCGGCGGCGGTGAGGGAAAACATCGCGAGGAAACCTGCAAGCTCGAGAAATAAAAAAAATATATCAGTAAATATGTATATCCATTAACGGCCCGAACAATAATTTACTAGGGGAGGCATGTGCCCTGTAGTGGGGCGTTATAGGCTGATACAAGTGCAATTATTATGTTAGATCATGTCAGAAATGTCACAATTACCGACGCTCCATAAGTCGACTCTAGCATCACAAGGTGCGCCAGCGATCATTTCCGGCGCCATGTATAGCGGAGATCCTCTAATACAATGCGCGCTGTCTTCAGACATGTGCTGTGCGAATCTACACGAAGGGGACATTGGATTGAAAATCACAAGTACATACAGCGATATCAACGAGACATGAGCTTTGCATTTGTGTGAGTGGGTGCCGAATTATCCAATCCGATTGTCGAAATGGTTCGCACTATCGGTATTCGGTGTGCACTCACACAAACGCAAAGCTCATGTCCCGTTTCATTTGTTCACATATTTTATCACTTTATTGAATATTTATGAGTAAAATAAGGGTTGTAACAACCAACCTACAATCAATATTTGTAATAGGCATGATGACCACGTCTACTGTTTCCGAAAATAACATTACTTCAGCAATAAAATAAGTTTTAACGCAAATTATGCATTTTTTTTCTATCTACTTTGAATTATGCGCGAAAACACTCGCAGGTGTCATGGCGTCGCTTGTGACGTTACACCTAGGTAAACGTAAGTAGGTAAATCAATCGAAGTTCAAGCGACACGGTGATGTTCACTGAGGCGTGACGTCATTCGCTCTGATTGGCGTTTTAGTTAACATGGCCGAATGCAGTATTTTATACTTTTATTTTATTGAAAATATTATTAATCTCAATGTTTACATTAAAACTGGTTAATTTATTAGAATTCTTTCAACATATTTTTTTCTCTAAAATCATTTATTCTTTAATTCTTTGATACTGTCATCATGCCTATTGTTTGTGTAAGTGCCGGGGCCCAATAGCAATTCTGTGTACGTAATATACTAGTATACGAATTTTTGGTAAATAAAGTATTTGTAAAAGTACAATAAAAAAGTTTAACGTTTGTAACTTTCGACTCCGAATAATTTTATATGTCGCTGGAGCGATATTAGATATTTTAAATTGGTTTCAGATTTTGCGCTGTGTCAGTGACACGATGTATACGCAATATATAGAAAGAATAAATCTTAAACAAACGTGTCTTACCCGAAATCAGCGACTTTGAGTATGTATTTCCCACCAGAATTCTTGTGTAAAAGTAAATTATGCGGTTTTAAATCCATATGTACTACTCCTGTAAAAAACACAATTAAACAACTTCCCGGCCGAAAGTAATACACATCGGCCTTTAGAGACTATCGGCTAACTTCGGTTTTATAGAGCGTCGTCTTCACAAAACCGAAGCTAGCCGATCATAGTCGAAGTGTATTACTTTCAGCCGGGGTGTGTACTGGCGTGAAAACGTTAAAAGCACCGTAATGGCAATTATGATGTTTTCGAGTTGTTTATTGAACCGTGAGCAACGCGTCCGAGTACTAAGTAACTTATTTTTTCCGATGTCTAGATCTACGACTTCTTGAAGTTATCTAAACTAAATATCATAATAACATTTTTTTTTATAGAAAAAAGGCGGCAATCGAGCATATAGTCCACCCGATGATAAGTAGACACTGTCGTCCATAGACATCCGCGATACAAACGTACCCAGAATGACAAACGTTAGCACATCCCCAGATGCGCTGCCTAACTGCAGAGATTTGGAGAAATGGTTGGGAAAACAGGGAGGCATAGGATAGGAAATTATAGAATAAAGTCATAACAATGACAGATATTTTTTATTTAACCGTGTATAGATAGATAAACTGTTTATTGTTCACCGTACTTAAGTAAGTGACACGAAAAGTACAACAGGCGCCGTTATCGCCAAAACGATCTCTTCCAGCCAACCTTTGGGTGGTAAGGAGAAAACAGATAACAATTTTTTTTTTTTTTTTATAGATTGGTGGGCGGACGAGCAAGCGGTCCCACGTGATGGTAAGTGTTACCGCCGCCCATGGGCACCCGCAATACCAGGGGGCATGCGGGCGCGACGCCGACCTTGCAAAATCCTATTCACAGCTCTCTTGAAGAACCCCATATCGTAGCTCAATGGGAAGACCTCTTGAGGCAGTTCGTAATGGCAATAAAAATAATGGCAATCATAACTGTCCCCGAGAAGGAAAGAGACCCTGAGGATGTAGTCCGATGCGTTGGTCTGAACCGATCTGCACCACTCTCAACACCAACATCCCCGATGCATTGGGCACTGTCAATTACCGTAACAGATGACGCAATACCGTCCGTCAAAATGTATTCCATGATCGTGGTCACATCACGTGGTCATCCTCAGTAATGACAACGATGCAAGGTGGTGGATAGGCTGATGATAATTTTTCGAAAAAGGTGATTTCAGTATAAATTACGAATGATATAGAGTCCAAAACAGTCTTTTTTTGTCTTTATGTCTGTTTGAACATGTACCACGCACAAACCATTGGACAGAATTTAATGAATCTTGGCATAGTTATATTCCGACCCGTTACAGAGTCCCCGCGGGAATCGCTATAAAGTTCACGTGTTCGCTGACACCGCTAATATAATAATAAATGTTTCATATCTTATATATTACCTTTCTCTCTCATAAATTTGAGCGCAGACGCCAACTGTTGTAGAAAGTATAATACCTTTAACAAAAGTATTATACAATTAATAAACTAATTTTTAGAGAGTTTTCGGAAGGAAATTGTTACATAATGCAAAGCTACGTATTTCCGACCCCTGCCTTAATCCGTCCACTCAGCTTTTTTTCGAGAAGTGTGTAATGTTTAGGATTAATTTACAATTGATTTTTGCATGTATTGTATTGATAATATAATGGGTCATATTTATAATGAACACCATATTTGTTATCTGTATTTTTATCTTTTAAATTTTACAGAATTCTTTCCATATAAATCTTAATTAAAAAAATAAAAATAAACTAAATTAATTAGTAAGCCTATTAATAATTCATCTAATAATGTATTTTAGTAGAATTTACATATTTTTAATTTTTTACACAGAATTGCTGTGCCCTTGCAGGATGTTATACGTCATTTTAGTTATTGTAATTTAAGTGTACCTACAACATGCAATAAATAAAAAAATTCAGAGGTCGGATTAAGGAGGAGGTCGACATTAGGTATAGAAGTACAAAATCAGAAGCATCTCAATATTTAACTTTAAGTCTAGGACAAATTTGCAATCTCAATGAATCAAATTATGTATATATGTAAACAATTATCACCTCACTATATAATTTAAGGCCGTGTCAATTACCTCAGGCCGCTAAGTTTGTTTACATTTTAGACAAATTGGAATTGGAATAGACTATAGTTCTATGTTAATTATATGACCAGCCTTACGTTCAAAAATATCCTCACAATATTAATTTGCTAAATCTTGAAAAAAAAAGGTGCATTACCTGTTTTTCTGGCACTCGACCGTACCTATGTATGTATTTTGACAGGTCACCACCACAGCAATACTCCATTATTATGTAGATGTTTCTGAAATAAAATATTGAAATTAAATCATAATACAGTATAAACCATATATTATTATTAGTACAACTAATATTAATATAACCATTAAAAAAACTTTTTACCACATTCTCTTCACCAATACCTTTTACCGCTGACTTATATACATTAGCAAATCACATCAATAATATGCTTCCTATATCCAATACCAGCGACCCGCCTTCGCTTCATTTCGGTTTATAAGTTTTATTTTTTCAAAATAAAATATAGCCTATATTAGACACGGATAATGTACCGTATTAATGTATGTCTAATGTACCGTTAGACACGGACACGGATTAGACACGGATATATGACACGGATAATCCTATTTGTGAAAGAATTTTTGAAATCGGTTCAGTAGTTCCAGAGATTACCCCCAATATACCTACAAACACACAATTTTACCTCTTTATTATATTTTATTATAGATTGGAAGGAAAAATAGTATTTAAATGAAGTAAATACTAAATAGTTATTTGTATGTTAGCTGTAACTGCATTGTCCAATTAATATTATTCTCACAATTCTCATGTGACAGGTCTGCGCAGTGTGTGTGAGTCACAGGAAATGTAAATTGCAATTGATGTGCAAAATTTAAATTAGTTTATATCATATTTTTCATAACGATATCGTAATTTTTAAAAATGTTTGATATCTTTGGTCGTGTAGAATTGTAAATTGTAATTGAATTGTAAAATTAATAACATAATTGTAATTACAAATGTAATTGTAATAATAATAATCTATACATATAATAAAACTGTAGAAGCAGCATGTCTGCACATTGAATATATTTACCAAAAACTGAATGGGGGTGATGAAGGAAGAGTATCAGAATACAAAAAGGTGATTTTGAAATTTTTGCCTGTCTGTCTGTTCGAATATGCCAATCTCCAAAACTACTGAACAGATTTTCATGAGGTTTCCACAGGTTAATTAAGCTTAGCTTGGTGCTTCGAATAGACTTTGTTTCATCGATATCGGCTGACGGGAAGAAAATATATCCGAATTTAGTTTAAAAACTAAAATTCCACGTGTACGCGGGCACAGCTAGTGTTGTAATAATAATGTGTTTTCACGGCATCTAAAGTACTCACTTGTCATCCCAAGTGAAATCTTTCATAAGTACAATGTGCGGGTGCGACAAAGTCTTCAACAATCTGATCTCCGTTATAAGATTCTCTACAGCTGACCCGGAGTGCTTTACACGACTTTTGTCTACACATTTTATTGCTACCACTGATCTCGCTCCCACCTGTAATAGGGGGTATTTTGATGATTAATTCAGTACAGATGTATTAAGGAAACCTTACCCATTGGAAATATTTATGAGCATAACAATTTCCAAAAATGTATTATTGTATTTAATGATCGGTGTTAGATTGTATCCAGTGGCAGACAAAGGTCTTGCAGGGTCCTGGGCTAATATCTGGGGCCCTTTTAAGGTATAAAAATATTTGAAAAAAAGCTGTTGTCTATATCTTGACTTGTTGTATGGACCAAACTAGTCATGGGTATTCAGAACTCCTCAGAGTGTTTCGGCTCACTTAATCTGGCTCGACTCGCAGATCTGACTCCTTTGATTCACCTATTTATATTTTTTATGATATGTTATATTGACTTTTTATTTTAGGTAAAATAAGAATTACATTGATTAAAAACCAACTAGTTTATATTTGTTATTTTTTTATTATTTTAAAGTAGTTACATAATAGTTTTACATTTTTTATTGTAGGCACATGATAAAGATAAAATAGGTATCAATTATTTCACATATTTTGAAAAAAACAAGTTGTCCAAAGCACGTCTGGTTCCTAGTATTATAGTGTTAAGGTTACATGTCTCACATTATGGGGTATAAATTTTGTGTTATCTAAACAAGGACATTGTATATATATGCCTTAAGAAATAGATGTGACTCTTATCTTATCTAAAATAAAAAAAACCATTTGTATACCATTAGAATAGGTTTCATTTAGTCTTTCGATTATGCAATAAGAATGTAGACCGATATAATGATGTCCTTTGCTAGATAGCATCTATATATTTATTTGCTATGTAAGCTATATATTTGTAGCTAATGTGATGTAACTGTGTGATGGAAATAAAGAATAATTAATAAAAAAAAAATGTATATAAAAGGTAGGGCCTTCTCGATGGTGGGGCCCAGGGCTGTAGCCCACCCTAGCGCCAGGATTAGTCGGCCACTGATTGTATTAACAGTTATACTAATAACATCAGTCATTAATGCAATAATTTATTTAATTACTGGTATTAGATAGTATTAACAGTTATACTAATAACACAACATGGCTCTTGGTGTTGCAGTTGTCCACGAATGGGCAACTACTTACCATCTGGTGGAGTGCTCGTACGAATACCAAGTCCACTTATTATAGAAAACTGCAAGAACAAGACATTTAAAGATACTAAAATTCATATGAAAAAGAAATAAAGTACCCATTTATTGATCTTCAACAGTAAATAGTGTACATAAAGCAGTGAATAAACAACACAAAAAAATAAATAAACGTAAAGTAAATGGACATTTCGTGTGTACATTAGTGTAAATAGATTGCATCTTTCTTGTACCTTAGTATATGCTTTGTATACAGTAGAATAACTACCAGAACCAATTTTTTCTGTCACTACATATCCTTCAATCTTAGGAAAGGCCATTTTGTTGAAATATTCACATTTCTCGAGTAATTTTTGTCATATTTTAAGAGTATTCCTTACGTAAAATGATAAAATGACTGTATTAAGAATTGTTATAATAATTAAACGTCAAAATTGATATTTGAAGTTTTATATATTTTTATCGCGAATTATAGGTCTAGAAACTAACATTTTAACCCAATATATTCTTCTCTTCACAACTCTAGTGCACTGTTTATCTTTTGTTTTGTTTACATATAGAGTATTTGTTACTAAATTGCAAATGAAATATTGCACTCTACAATAAAATTGATGTTCCTATCTGTCAAATTTTTGTATGGATAACAAATTAAATGCAATTAATACTATAGGCTACAGTTAGGTACTTGATAAAACAATGATATAAAATCGTTATAAACGAAAATACATTCTGCAAAATAAGTAATGCAAATGGAACAATCGAAATTGCCTCCTAATGTCTCAGTGCTAAGGTATAATAATCTAATTAAAAAGGATGGAATGACACATTCTCGGACGCGTACAAGTTGGAATGCGAGGTGAGGCAGGGGGGCTATCATCACTTAAGCTCTTCACCCTGTATGTAGGTAAATGATTTGATCAGATCAAGGAGCTCAGCAGCACGCGGGATGCTACACGGAGTTAATAACAGTTACGTGGACGATATGGTGCTGTTGAGGCCCTCGGTCGGTAGTCTAAGGAAACTATTGAGGGTGTGTCAACCTAAAATCACCCTTAACGGAAATTTGCTAGCTATAGTAACGCAAATTTAATATCTGGGACACATTATTACCCACATGATTTGAAGTTGGCAGTGCGTAGCAATATACCTATTTGACCGCAGATTTGCTCGTTGTTCTAAACAAGAAAAAAATACCTTCATTAGGGTCTTCTGTCGGGTGTATTATACGAGCCATCTGTGGTTGAATTACACTCAGAGAGTCTACAACGCCTTACGAGTGGGTATTATACAGGTGCCTTCAGGATACTGTTAGGGTTGCCACATTTCTTTATTGCTTTGGGGATGTTTCCGAATATCATCTCTGTGACACAGACTACGGGGCAGCAATAATAGAATCCCGAGGATTATTGTCGACAGGACGGATTGTCCCATTCAGAAATTTTGGATGGATTTATTATTAATAACTTAGATGTAAATATGTACCTAGTTTATTAACTATCATTTAAAAAAAAATATATTTACTAATCACTGTTTATGGAGAGTTTCTGAAATGACGAATTATTATTCCAAATTCGAAAAAAAAAATGGCCGCCATACAAATTTCAATCGCTCGTATTTTTGAAACGGTAAGAGGTAAGTGAGGGGTGCTCGACCAAATGTCATTCCGGAAGGTGTAAGCTTTTTCGTGGTCAAAAAAGTTTTTCAGAATGGCCGATTCAAGATGGCGGCCGATTTTCAAGTTTGTCTGAGGGGGGTAGAATTCGGCATCCGGGGAGTCGTGAGGGCCCTGATTGCGAATTTCGGGTCGGTTTTTCGATCCCGCCCATTCCAAGATGGCAGCCGTCAATTGAAATTTCAAATTTCGATCGCCCATAACTCCCGTGAGGCCGGAGGCCGAGCTCGCCCGGGAGCTGCACCCGGGGCGGGCCCGTCCGCATCCGGTGGACCTTCAGCTCGACGGTCGACGGCCTGCCTGGACGGTGAGAGGTAGTCACATGGTGCTCGACCAAATGTCATAGAGAACCGCCGGCACTTTGACGAGAGCGCGATGAAAATTCAAAATGGCGGATTCAAGATGGCCGCCATACAAATTTATTTCGACCGACGCTCCCGAACGGTTGGAGATATCGGATCGGGGCTCAAACTATTGTGGTGGGTCAAGTCGATGTCCTTCCACTGGACCAATTTTTTTTTCCAAGATGGCGAATCCAAGATGGCGGCCATTTTTAAAATTCCTCCGATCGGGATGAAATTTAATACCTGGGGAGTTCAGGGGACCCTGATTCGGGATTTTGGAACATTTTTTTAATTCTGCACTTTTTCAAGATGGCTGCCATACAAAGTGAAAATTTCGATTTTGGGGTCAGAGGGCATTTGAATGGAATTCCCTCTCGTTAGAAACTCTGTCGTCCACGCCGGTGTTGCGACTGGAGCCGCCGGGAACTTGGGGCCGTTTTACTTTTTCTGCCATAGGGGAGGGGGGGGGGGGGTGGACCGTAACCCGCCGCGGTGGTCCAGTGCGTGGTGGCGGGTCGCCAGAGCCTCGTTCGTTGGTCGGCAGGGTGCACCACGAGCCGGTGAGGTTGGCTTGGGTCCCAGAGATGTAGGTTGGGACCCCTTACACCCCTTAAGGCCCGATAGGTCTAAATGGCGGACAATGGGGGAGGCCTATGTCCAGCAGTGGACGTCCAAAGGCTGAAAAAGAAAGAAGAAGAAAAGAAGAAACTCTGGTCTATGGGGAAATTAGTCGAAAAATAAAATCCAAGATGGCGGACACAAAATGGCGGAAATTTAAAAAAAACTTTGAGAAATTTAAAATTTCTGAACGAAAGTGTTTCAAGGGTTCCGGAGGGTTCCGATTGAGGATTTAGGGTAGGTGCCGAAATTTTCCAAGATGGCCGCCATACGAAATTCTTTGGGCGACAGCTCCGAAACGGTTAGAGATATCTATCGGGTTGGTGCTCAAACTAATATAGTTTATCATGACGATTTCATTCTACTGAGGGGAATTTTTTTTTCAAGATGGCGAATCCATGATGGCGGCCCTTTTCCAACTTCATCCGATTCGGATAAAAATTGATATTTGGGGGGTTTAAGGGATCCTGACTAAGGATTTGGAATTATTATTTATATTCAACCCTTTTTGAAGATGGCAGCTGTATAGCGAGGCCGTAGGCCGAGCTCCGCGTAGGGCGAAGCCCGGAGCGACCGAATTTGATCACTGTGCAACTTGCGCGAGGCCGTAGGCCGAGCTGCGTCTAACGAGGCCGCAGGCCGAGATCCGCGTAGGGCGAAGCCCGGAGCGACCTGACTACGGCACCACCAGCCGCGTACGCTGTGTAACTTACGCGAGGCCGAAGGCCGAGCTGCGTCTAACGAGGCCGCAGGCCGAGATCCGCGTAGGGCGAAGCCCGGAGCGACCGGACTACCGCACCACCAAAATTTCAAGTTGTCCGATCTGGATGAAAATTGATATCTGGGGGGTTCAGGGGACCCTGATTAAGGATTTATGGTTATTTCGAAGATGGCCGCCCCACAAAATTCTTCGGATGACATCTCGGAAACGGTTAGTCACATCGGATTGGATCTCAAACTAATATTATTTATCATGATGATGTCTTTATATTGACATAAAATTTTTTTCAATATGGCCAATCCAAGATAACGGCCATTTTTCGAATTCATTCGATCCGGATGAAAATTGATATCTGGGGGGTTCGGGGAGGCTGATTAGGGATTTGGAATTCTTATTTCGATTCCGCCATTATTGAAGATGGCTGCCATGCAGGTCCCGCACAACATCAACTACAGCGATCTCTCTCAGTGTGTAATTTACGCGAGGCCGCAGGCCGAGCTCCGCGCAGGGCGAAGCCCGGAGCGTCCCCCCCATTAGGGGGAGTTAGTTATTAGTTAGTTAGTTATTATTATAAAGTCGGAAAAAGGGATATAATACCGGTTTTTACCTTTTATCGGTTTATAAGAAATTATTTCGGATACGGTTTCGATTACGGATACCTATGTTTTTAATGAACTTTTTAAGAAATGTATTACTAACTGAAAGTAATGAAAATATAGGTAAATGAAATAAAACCATATAGGGAACAATGACAACTTTATTCTTATATAGAATGAACAAAAAATCTATGAAATGAAAAAGCAAGCAGCAAGAACTTGTTATAACTAGCTTCGTATAAATTCCGCAAAGTCAAAAACAACAAAGTACTGTAGAAAACGCATCTTGGAAAAATAACAATGCGGTATAAACAAATCAAAATCACTCCTTATGTTCTAGTCTTAAAGTTGTTAATAGCTGCAAATCTTTCCGGTTTCATTAACTTCTCGATCATAATGTTAAATTTAGAAAGAACAGTTGAAAATGGGGCCTACAAAATCGATGATGCAGTTTGTACAATCAAAAATGCCTCTACAGAGTTTAGATATAAAGATCGAAGAAATTGCAATTTAAAAGGCGAGCAAAAACAATAATGCGTTTATACAAACCAAATTATGATTTAGCCTTAAAATTAATATATAACTGCAAATAAATTTGGTTTGTTCTCAATGATAATGTTAGAAAGAACTCCTACTGAAAAGTCTCCTATAAAATGGATACCTAATGCAGTTTAGACAATTATCGAAAATGCGTTTGCCGCAAACTTTTTCCTATTTGTTCATTTAAAAATATACGCTAAAGTAATTATTTTTTATAATCATAAATTATGGATCAATAATATCATTAATTTAAGTTAATCTAAAAAAGGTGTTTTTGTTTTATTTTTCTATTATTTTATATTTATTCAAATTAATTAAGTTCATAATTATAAAGTTCCAAGAAACTGCAATTTAAAATGCTGGCAAAAATAACAATACGGTTCATACAAACAAAAATCACTTATATGACTTAAACTTAACAGTTCTCCAGCTGTAAATATTTCTAAAATTAACTTTCATTATCCACTCCTAATTTTTCATTAATCATAAGATTAATAAGAATTATTAGAACGACTACAAAATCGACATGCAGTTGAGACTATAAAAAATGCAGCTTAATCATCTGTTATAAAGTCCAAAAGAACTGCATCTGAAAACGTTTCCTGGATAAAACAACAATGCGTTTTGTGCAAACCAAAATCAGTCTTATATCTTCATATTAAAGTTGTTGATAGCTGCAAATCTTCAATTTTCAGTCTTATTTCAAGATGGTGCATTGTTTGTTCCAGCCAGTGTGTTAACAGACTTCAGACTGTTCGGTTCTGTGTAAAAAGAAATGTGTAAAAAGAACTACTTTCGTTACAGTGAGTGAAAAATTACCTTTATGTCGGTTTTAGCGAAACTTCAAATTTATTTCATAGATTTAAAATGAATTGCCAAATTTAAATTGGACGTAGCTCAAAAAAAACGTTTTATCAGGCACTATCAGATGGTAAGTGGTCACCGCTTCCCATGGACACCTAAAACACTAGTGCGGTTGCATATTTATGCTAAACTATTGATATTTATGCAATAAAGGCTCTCATTTTAGATGTGTCATATCTCAAGTGTGTTGGTACATGTTGATATTTTTTACGGTCATTTTTACCCATCGGTGTATGATTAAGTTCGTATGAGATTGTAGCAACAAACTTTGTACATATAAACTTTGGTTTAAAAAAGCTGTTAATTAGTTTAAACCGCTTTATTAAAAAATCTAAAGTTTTTAAGTAGAATACTCCATGTGGCCATTTTTAATGTTCCCTGGAGAGTTATGCTGCGACATAACGGAGTTGATACTTAAAAAACAGAACATACCTAATAATATTCTTTAAAAGGCTAAACTTTAAACAACAGAAATTAAATGCTATCTGAAACTTTTATTTTCTTAATAAAAACGGTTACGAAAATGGTAATAACGGTTAATTTTTAATTATTTTGTATGTTTAGAATATATTTTTACATTGTACTGCTTAGCTCTGAAGGTAGTCAGCACATCTGGGGGCGTGTCAAAGTTTATTGGCATGTATCGCGGATGTATATGGGCGACAGTATCCACTTACCACCAGGCGGACTGACCGCTCATCTGCTCACCTTTTTTATTAGCTTTTAACTTTTGTTGTTTACTTTTCTTTTCATTTTTCTTTGCAAGCGAAACTTAAACAATGAACAAACTTCGCAGGTTCAAAATTACTTTATTTATTAGTTTGCATTATAGAAAAACTGTAATCATATCAAATTCAAAATTCAAATTGTCAGAACACGGAACATGATAAAAGTGAATCAGAAAAGTCACTACATACGCAAATATACAATTACGCATAATGTCTTTTAGTTCCTGTGAATTAATGTGAAGTGAAATTGTCAAGGAGCGCGCGATGTACGGTGTCGTAGCGACGCAGAAGCAACCGCAGCGTAAGACGAAAATTGTCCAACATAGAGAACAGGTAAGATTATTATTGCGAAATAATTAAATGCACAACAGAACTACTGAAAGTGGCAGCAAATTTAAGGGTGGATTAGGTTTAGGCTCCCTGGTGACAATAAACATATGTTTTTTTTTTCGGAATGGCCAAATTCTTGTGGCCCTAATGGCCTTTCAAGTGTCACCGGACTTGTATGGTTTAGGGCGAGTGCAGAAGGCGTTCAGCCAGGAGCAAAGAGTGTGTGCAGCAACGAGCCTAAGGGCTCCCCTGCCGGTAGACCGGCGCGTCGGTCGGCGGAAGGAACGGACCTCTGATTAGGACGTTGCTTTGGGAGGGTACAGTCGGTGAACAAAGATAGAACAGTCCCGGTCGATATTGTGTTGACAATTTTAGTAATTAAAAACCGTTAATAACAGTTATTCAAAAATATTTTTTTTTTATGTTGATAATGATTTGTTTTGTTCAAATACAAGGCATTGTTATTTAATTTTTTTATGACAAAGAAAGTGCCAGACGATGCCAACACATCAGTCCAGAATTACAAACGTTGATAAGCTCATGGACACCTTTTGACGTTTAGGAATTAATTTGGAGAAAAGGGATTCGTATCCAGCAGTGGAAAGTTGAACTATTCAGCACAACATTGTGTAAATATCAAAACAATCCAGTCCAAGTATAATCCTTTATTTTGCTCTGCACCATTCTCTAGTTCAACCCAACTTGTTGTCTTTGCTGGCTTTTTGTGCTGTTTTAAGCCTCTGTGTCTGTTGGAATTGTTTCTTTTTGTCTGACTGTATAATTTCACACTATGTCACAAAATATAGTTAAAAAATATATTATGAAGCAATAAGACCATCGGGTTGAATTCTTCTTACAATACATAGTGAGGGGGAGGGTGCACGCTCCAATCCAACAGCCGCTGGGCCACTCCGCTGGCTACGTTACCCCTCTCTCACAGAAGACTACATTGGAATGTACTGAATTACCCATTCTGTCCTATTTTTCCAATGTACGTAGGTGTTTTGGTAATGAGTATGATGTTCCCATTCCATCCTATCCCTCCCGATTTTCCTAACCCATTCTTCAAATCCATTCCTATATCTCCGGCAGCGCATACGGGGACATGTCAACATTTGTCATTCTGGACTGATGTTGATCGCGGATGTCCATGGACCACAGCATCCACTTACCATCAGAACTGTACGCTCAACTGTCACCTTATTTCCATACAGATTAGAAAAAAACCGACATAGCTCGTAGCATCAGCATGCCACTTTAGGGCAATAGGCAGGTCATATTTGCAGCAGGATTGACGGCCAAAGGGAAAGATGAGTCCTCTAATGGAGGTCACGTACCGACAAGCGCAGTGTGGGACGTGCACCGGTCACATGGAGCGACGAAGACGAAGAAGTGCACCGGTGGTAGTAGGATTAGAAGAGTCGAGGAACGTGTGTGGTGACGAGCTTTGGGAGAGGTTTACATTCAGCAGTGGAGAGACAGCATAGACTGTTGGTACGCTATATACATATTTATTCAAGTATCTATCTCCCATTTCCATTCGTAAGTCACAGGAGCTCCAGCTGTAAATCATTATTATTATTATTATTATGGTGTTATAGGTGAGCAGCTGGCAGCTGATGTTGTGCTCGTGTATGCGTTAATCTTGCTCCGACATACATTTGTCTAGTGTGGATTTGAAAATCCCCACCTTTGGCGAACCCACCAGTTCTTGCGGCAATCTATTCCAAGTGTTTACAACTCTGTTGTTCAGTGCGTTACACGCGACTTTTGATGAGGTCCAGAGGCCTTTCCAGTTCTTTGTTATTGCTGTATTTGGTTTTGATCGTATAGGTATTTTAGAATACATACTAGATATGTTATAGGTGCAAGCACTGTAGCCGCCCTACAATACAGTCTATTACTGTTCTAATATATGTTCAGTAGCCATATGTGTTTTGATAATGGAACATTCTTATTACGCAGTACGTCAGTTACAAATTCGACTTTTTAATTCCCCTCCCCCCCGTCATCCGCTCCCCCCGCCCCTAAAGATTGCCAACCAATTTTTTTTATATAAGAACGTATGATGTGTGATCTGGTCTATTCTCATATCGATGTTGTGTGTGTATGGTATGATAAATAGCTTTTATAACTGAAGTATACCTATAAAGTATACCTATTAAACCTATTAAAGTATACAGTATGAAAAACTTGCAACGTGCTTGTAGCGACAAATTAAAACGTATAAAATATTTTTTTATCACCGCCCCCCAAGCCGCTTTTGCGTACATTGTAATAAACGCAAGAGAGCTCTTTTGGGTCGCCATGTAAAGTGCGGGCCTGTTTATTTATTATTGTTTATACAAATGCAATACAGAGAGGGACTCGAAAACGCGACTGATATTTTGAACTGAACCATATCTAGTCATTTTATCGTGCGCTTTTGGACACGGGCCTCTTCATGCACACTGTATTGTGTATGAGAGATGTATGGCCTTAAAACGGCACGCTCACCAAGCAGGTTGGCCACTCGTTCAGAGGTGGTGTATAGTTTCTCAGGGCTTGTGGTAGCTGCTTTGTTATTATTACTTAGAGTCGCTTCTACTTCTCTTCTAGAAGAGTTCGACAGTTGTACGTGCAGACTTATTTCATGTTCCTACAAAAAAAAAACAAATGTCGGTCGTAATGAGTGGTCGTAGTGCAATGAGGGGGAGAGTGCACGCTGCAATCCAACAGCCGCTGGGCGCACTCGACTGGCCACATTACCTCTCTCTCACAGAAGACTACCTTGAAATGTACTACATTTCCCACTTTATCTTATTTCCCTAATGTACGTACGTGTTTCGGTAGTGAGTGAGATGTGCCAGAGCCCATTCCCATCCTATCCCTCCCCATTTCCCCAACCTTTTCTCCAAACCCATTCCTATATCCAAAGGTAGGCAGCGCATCCGGGGGCGTGCCAACGTTTCTCATTTTGGACTAATGTTGGCATGTATCACGGATGTCTATGGGCTACAGTATCCACTTACCATCAGGTGGACTGTATGCTCGTCTGCCACTTTCGTCCATAAAGAAATAAAAAAAAAAAACACTCCACTGGCTCGTATTTGCTCTTCTTATAATGGCTGTCTTAAACAGAGATTGGATATTTTTGGCGACAACTAGGTAGGTTTCAACTACTTTCACTACTAGATACCGTTTAAATTTTTGAAACTAAATTCTATATTTATAAGCATAACTTTTTATATATGATATACTTAATATATATTTGAAACTTCTCTTATAAAATGACACTAACACTGTGGAAATACTGTTTAGGTATGTGTCTAAGTCGGTAAAATTATTATGTAGGGTTAATGTCAAGGCCAACAGATGGCGCTGTATCGGTTCTACTTCGCGCTATGGTTTCGTTCTCGTGACCATTCGCCTTGAATGGTGACTTTTGGTTTGTTGGTTGACCTTGCCAATGGAGCTATAAAATAAAAAGAATATACAGTCAAACTTGTTTTTTTTGGACACCTGAGTCCAGTCGTGCACAGTATGTAATTGATATGTCGTGCTATCACACTGGAAATAATCCCGCGGTTTTAATCCCATGTCCCGTTATGCTGTTCGAAGCGGGCGTGTATCCTGTGCGAGCAGCAATGCGTCTAGCGTAGTGGCGCGTAAAGTACCTAGCATTCTCACACCCCCCTCGAGTAGGGGTGGAGTTCTGTACCTGGGCTAGTAGCCCACTGTCAGAGGTTGATTCGTTGCCCGCTACTAGGGGCAGGTCTCTGGGGTGGCCACTCTTTCGAGTACCCTTGGTTTGGTCTTCTTCCTTCACGCCGCCGATCAAGCCCACCGGGGAGATTCCGCTTGTGAAAAGCTCAGTGAGCGACCTTTCGCGGGCGGCGACTTAGGTGTCATGTCAGGGCGTTGGTGAAGCTCCTAGTGGAGCGATCTTCTGGCGGAGACCGCTGGCATTCCAGTGTACGATGCTCATAGGGTGACTAGTCATGCGGTTGCAGGAGTTTGCCCATTCCCTTGAGCACCACGGGGGTTGGGTCTTCCCCCGCCTCAATGGCTTCCAACACCTGCTTGAGGACGCTGATGGCCGTCTTGACAGTTGCCAAGTTACCACCGGCGATGGCGTTGGGAGATTTGGGCTTCGCCTTCTTCCCCTGTTCCGGCGCGATGTACGTTACCGGGGCTGAGGCGGCGACCGCCTTGGTGACAGTGGGTCTCTCCTTACAAGGAGGGGCTCGCTCCACTACGGATTCTGCTGCTTGGGCGGTAGAGGGGGGAGGGGGTGCTGATGTACCCCTTCTACGGTTTTTAAGTGGCGCGTGACCGTTTATAACTTACAATAAATACTTGAAGTAAATGTTTTCACTGAGTAATAAGTGACGAATTGTATGTATTGTCATATTAAAATTCGAATAGTATTGACGGCAATCGCGCGTCCTCGACTCTCACGTAGGACAACGCGGCCGTTCTGCCAGCAGGACAAAACCTAAATAAATTAGAGTACACATTGTTAGCTTAATACCTAAGTGTCTCCAAAATCCCAACGATCTATGGAATCGATGGATCTATGGAACCAAATCGATGGGCGTCCCAAAGAAGTATATTGGCAGAGGTTTGCAATTGATTCGCTTGTACTTACCATTGTTTCTCACTTATACAATTTCCCACACAAGGTTCTTTTTCTTAGGTAATATCAACAAATAAGTATAAATTCTGCGCAAAATGCCTTTTTAAATTTGCCGCTTTATATACCGCCCATAAATAGAGTTTCGATTGTTCTAGCGGACAATGTCCGGCCATTAGCTTCAGTGCGGATTTTATAAAAGGCAGGCTTCAGTACCTACGATTTATGCTTTTAATGATTTTACTAATATTTTTTTTTTATTTATTTATTCAAAAGAAACTTAAATAGTAGGTATACATATATTTCCGCCAAACTGATGACAGTTTGTTGGCGAATAGTGCGCTCTCAACTTTTAACTTTCCGTGTCTTACCCACTTAGGTTCCATCTCAGCCTTTAGACGTCCACTGCTGGACATAGGCCTCCCCCATAGGTTAGCTTAACTAATTAACAACTTGTCTACGATGTGAACAAGTATATATATGTACAATCCATGAGTACTACATGAAACAGTAAGTACACTTCTAGGTATCTATATTTAATTTATTTAACAGTATCGCTTTTAGCCTTTTTTTAAATACCTGTTTATCACTGCACTGTTCCACAGTTGGACTAATTTGGTTAAATAATTTAGGAATCATGTATTTACGAGTTCTTTTGCCAAAGTAATTGTTCATATTATATTCTACATATCTTCTTTGCGAGTTTTCTCTAAGGTTGCGTATCGGTATTCTACATGTTTTAATGCTATCCTGGCCATAATCATCAATATACATTAAGTATTTTACTTTTTCGTGAACAGGTAATATCTTTAACTTATTATACAACAACTTATAATTTTTGTTACAACTAATCCTAGTTTTTTTATCTACTAATACGTTTTTTATTATTCGAATCTGGATGTTACATATTTTATCAAGATAAGTTCTAAAAGTACGTCCATATGCAACTAAACCATAGCTAATTATTGACTCGGCTAGCGAATGGTATAAGGTATACATTATTTTTCTGTTTACAATATTTTTTAGACTAATTAGTTTTGACATTATTAATCGTAATTTATTACATACTATATCTATGTGGATACTCCAGCTAAACTTAGTATCTATAGTTAGCCCTAGATACTTATATTTATCCACAAACTGAATGCCACAACAATTACAATCTTGGTGATTGTTATGTAGGCAGTTATATGTGTGTCCTATAATATTAATACTTTCACGTGGCTCCCGAAGGTACGGTGATTTAATTAACATACATTTTGTTTTTTCAGTATTTAGTATAATGCCATTATCGTGAGACCATTTAATTATGTTTACAAAATCTGCCTGTATATTTCTTTCCACAGTTTTGATATCTTTGTCCGCATACAGAATACATGTGTCATCAGCATACATATATGTTGAGCAATGTTGGACAACGTTACTCATGCTATTAACGTGCATTATATAACCTACGGGTCCGTATACAGAGCCGGTCGGAACGCCATAGATAACCTTAGCCTCCTCACCGCTTCTGCCGTCGATCACAGTGGTTAAAGTCCTGTTACTTAGGTATTGTTTGAACCACTCGATCACCGGACCACGGATGCCACACTCTTGCATCGCGAGAATCAGCTGTCCGTGGTCCAGCGTATCGAATGCTTTTTTAAAATCAATGTATAAGGTAACGACATACTTTTTATTATTTAGGTGTTCGTTAATCTCATCTGTGAACTGCGTCAGTGCGGTCGAGGTGCTGCGCATACGCCGAAAACCATGCTGAGCGTCCGTTGTTATATTGTTTTGGTCCAAGAATTTGCTTATTTGTGTCACAATTACCTTTTCGACTATTTTATTGACTACCGATAGTATAGCTATTGGCCTATAGTTTGTGTAGTCTAAGTGATTCCCCTGTTTGTATATAGGTCGAATTATTGACTTTTTTAATAAATCCGGATATACACCAAATGTCGCACAGTTATTCACAAATTTTGCCAAAATGGGACTTATGCTTGTTTTTATATGCTTTAAATCGGTACTTCTTATGCCATCTAGTCCCGGAGCTTTTCTACAAATTAAAGTATCTATAATTTTCTCTATATCCTTATGTGACACTTTTTGGTACCTGAATGACACATCACAGTATTTAACATAGTTCTCTCGATTTAGGAATTTTTCACTGCATTCGTGTTTTATTTTTTGAATTTCCAGAGTAAAAGTTTTGGCAAAATTTGTGCACACCGTCTCTATACAGCTATTTTTACATAAATATTTTTTTATAACATTGTCTATATTTGGTTTGTCGTTTCCAAGCCAATTATTAATTGTAGCCCAAAGTTTTCTTAAATCACTCTCACAATTCTTAATTTCGTTTTGCTTATAGTTTTGCTTCGCCAAATATATACATTTATTCGTTACATTTCTAAATCTAGTATAATCTAATCTGTAAGTTGAGTTCATAGGACTAGCTTTCCATTTTCGAAATAATTCATCCCTACGTATTATCATGCTATTCAAATTATTACTTATCCATGGCTGTGTTTCTCTTTTATTTGTGTACATTTTTTTTGTTTTTGACTTATCATATATTTTATTAAAGATGTATAAAATTCTTTCGTACATAGTTTTTGGACAATCAATCCTGTATACCTCCGACCAGTCTATATTTTCTAGTTCTGTTTTGACTAATCTACTATTCAATACCTGGACTTCCCGTTTCTGATGACCGCTGCCGCTAAAATGTTGCCTACAGCCAACATGTGCCGTCGTAGATAAGCTGACACCGACTAAGTAGTGGTCAGACACCTTACACGCTAGCATGTGCGCCGCTGTGGCTCGCAAGTCTCTCTCAGCGCGCACCCACACATGGTCGAGGCATGACGTCACAAGCTGCCCGTCTAGTATCTCCTCCCGCGTGCACTCGTTGATGACGCACTCTAGGGCGCATTCACACAGTATGTTTTTATAAGTTTCAGTGATATTATTATTTATCAATAGGTTGATATTCATGTCTCCTGTAATTACTAAATTATCGGTACTTGGAATATTTTTCAAGATATTCTCCAGTTCCTGTACAAAACAGTTTTTACTGTTACTTGGCGGTCTGTATATAGCTAATATATGGAGAGAGTTTTTGAAATTTTTTATTACTATGTGTATTATTTCAGATGAATGTCCACTCGTACTTAATTCTTCTGTTATTAATTCGTTTTTGGTGTATATTAATAATCCTCCGCCTCTTCTGTTCTCCCGTGTGCGCGAATGCATGGTGTATCCCTGCATATTGTACATAAATATTTCTTCCTTTTTGATGTTGATTTCGCTTAGTATAATAATGTCTATTAAGTTGTTATAAGGCTTAATCAGGCATTGAAAATCGTCGAAGTTTTTACTCATCGATCTAATATTAAGGTGAATTATTTTTAGTTCGTCCTTCGTGTTCTTAATGTATGTACTCCAGTTATTTAAATCATAGAATTTTTTATATTTTGTTGTTCTTTCATTAATGTTGCTTAATATATCGTTGAATTTTATGCGTTAAAGAAATCGCGTAGTGTGTTAGCGCCCACTATTGTGTGGCGTTCTTATCTATTAGTCAGTACTTTGCGCGGATAATAGTTTGCTTAGATCTCCATCCGATTTTATGTTTTTTATTTTCGTCTTCTCGTCCTTTTTTACCAAAACCCTGTGATTTTGCACCCAAATATATTTATATGTTTGTTTTAATGCACTTTTAGTGTTCCAAAATAGCTTACGCGTTTGCTTAGTGATGTTTTCGTTTATGTAAACACTTTGCTCATTATCAATCGAAAGTAGATCTTTATTAGTCAACTTTGCTTTCCTCTGTGTAAGCCATTCCTTTTTGGCATTTTGAGAAGTAAGCGTTACTACAATGGGACGCAGTCGTGGCCTACCGTCGTCCATTTTTTCTCGGCCTACCCTCTTTGCATTTTCTATTTCCCTGGGATTTAATTTAAGTTTTTTTGCAATTTCAATGACTGTTTTTTTAGTATCTTCCTTTTCTAGCTGGTATAGGCCTACTATCTCTATTTCTTTCTCAATTTCTTTCACCTCCAATTGAGCAATTCTCTCTTCTAGTGTTTCGTTCACTTTTTGCAGGTAGGTGTTTTTATTTTCCAATGCAGACATCTTTTTCTGAGCACTGTCCTTAAATTCAGTCATCTCTTGATATTTCTCCGAATAGAAGTCAACTGTCTCCTTCAATTCCTCCAGCTGATTTCTCAAGTTGAATATTATTTCAAGTTTGTTATTCAATTCGCTTAGGACAGTCTCCACGGTCGCCTTGTTCATGTCGATGGCTATTTTAGGAGGATGAATTCCTGGGCTATCTTCACCTCTAGCGCAACTATCACATACTTCACTTTTTAGAAACTGACTCATGTTTTGTACACATTTTCTGTGGTATACACCTTCACACCGTCCTTTACACCGTAATATATCGTCTTTTTTGGTCGATACAAAAAGTTTACACTTTTTACACTGCACCATTTTTAGGATATTTACTATTTTAGAGTAAAGTAAGTAACCCAGTAAGTATAAACACTTTAGAGCGCAGCAAACACGACCGTACGCAAGACTTTTAAGTCACTAGATATGGTATACCGTAAACGTAACTAGCCCTTTTTAGTGTAGGTACCCCTTAAAAGTCGATAGTTTGTGAGTTCGATAAATATCGATATTTAACAAAAAATTTAACGATACTATCGACAGTTGAGTACAGTAAGCACATAAAAAAATAAGGCATTCTATTTATATAGTTTTATTACTTAGTGTCTAACATGAATCTTATTATTAAACTATTATTATTATTATGCGCAGTTTTCATTTTTATTGTGTATAACTGGATTATTTATGTTATTCGAAAATATGTCAATAGGTCGTGTTGGTTATTCAAAAACAAAATGGCGGAAACACGTCTGGCCCTATAAAAAATAACATCCTTGTTAAAGGATAAACAAAACAAAGTATCGAACTTCGAATTAAATCAACAGTGAGTGAGTGAAGGAACGATTCGAAAGACTGAAATCTGAATGAGAAATTCGCGATTTTGTTTTTGTCGGTAATTTCTTGGAGCCTAGACAATAGACCTGTGGT
The DNA here is from genome assembly GCA_914767545.1 of Sesia apiformis. NCBI lineage: Eukaryota > Metazoa > Arthropoda > Insecta > Lepidoptera > Sesiidae > Sesia > Sesia apiformis. Next base: position 220,599 of record OU611977.1, on the reverse strand, counting down.
GCGGAGGTTGCATAAATGAGTCCACATATATTCGAGGAATACGTTTATTCTCCAGTTATATTACACTTGTATATAATCGATGGATAAATTATTTACGTGACTACAAGATGGCGGAACGCGTGTGTCGGAGCGGAGTCTAGCGTGCGCGGCCTATCGGCGTGAAGGTGGTTTTCTGACTGGCAAGCTCGGGAAAACCGAGCCGCGTCCGAGGCGCGACGGAACAAGCCGATCGTTCGCTGGTATCGGCGCTCGGGCGCACGAGTACAACTCGACCACCACATCAGCCCCTCCGGAGACCTTTAGGTCGAATATGAGTAGGCCGTATCTCTAGCAAACCTAACCCTCCTGCCTGACCGAGTGACGTAGGCAGGTGCTTCGGTAGGTGAGGACTTCGACACCTTCAAGTCTCCTGACGTGAGATGTTCGGGCTCAGCGAGTGTATAAGCCGGTTTTAGGCGGTCTATAGAGACGGTAACGGTCTTGCCTCTCATGTCTATCTTGAAGGTTTTTTTTGAACGCTCTACAACTTTAAATGGTGCAGCATACGGCGGTTGTAGTGGTTTACGCACAAAATCTTGCCTTATGAAAACAGCTGTGGCGTTAGTTAGGTCTCGATGAATGAATGTTTTAGGCGTGCCATGGCGAATAGCAGGCGTCGGTTTCATATTGCGGATGTGGTTCCTGAGACGAGACAAGAAGTCGCTGTAGTCGGTGATTTCAGGAGAGGACGGCAGAAACAGATCGCCAGGTAAGTGTAGGTTCTCTCCGTACAGCAACTCTGCGGAGGTGGATGATAAATCTTCCTTCCAGGCACTGCGGATCCCGAGCAGTACTAGTGGTAGTACCTCGTACCAATCACTGTTGTCGTGACACATGATAGCGGACTTCAATTGTCGGTGGAATCTCTCCACTAAACCGTTAGCGGCAGGGTGGTAAGCAGTAGTCGCTAGATGCTTGGAGCCGGTTAGCTTGGATAGCTCTTTGAACAAATGTGATTCGAACTGGCGTCCTCTGTCGGTTGTTATTCTTTTGGGACAGCCAAAGCGTGCTATCCAACCACTCATGAATGCTAGTGCTACCGTTTCAGCCTTGATGTCAGCTAGCGGAAAAACTTCGGGCCAGCGTGTGAAACGGTCTACCGCCGTCAGGCAATAACGATATCCGTTAGAAAATGCCAGTGGTCCAATGATATCGACGTGCACGTGCTCGAATCTTGAGGAAGGAAGTGCGAAATCATGCACAGGTGCTCGTGTGTGTCTGGTCACCTTTGCTCGTTGACAAGCAGTACAGGTTTTCGTCCACTTTCGGCAATCTTTTCGTATACTAGGCCAAACATACCTCTCTGTCATCAATCGAATGGTGGGCTTCGCACCTGGATGGCTGAGGCCGTGGACGGAGTCGAAAGCTTGCTTGCGAAATTCAGGCGTCAAATACAGGCGGGGTGACGGACCAGAGACGTCGCAATATACCGTGCACCGTATGGTTCCTGGAATTAGAAATATTTATTTTCTGTAAATCCAGCGAACTGTTAGAGCAAAGCAAACGTTGCAGTTCGGTATCTTTCTCTTGCGAAGAGGCGAGTTTCTCCAGCTGTAATCCACTAGCGACAGCTTCAATTCGCGATAAGGCATCTGCTACAGTATTGTGATTCCCAGGAATATGCCGTACATTAGTAGTGAACTGAGACACAGACCGACTAGTGTTGTCTGTAACAAGTTTTGAGTGATGTAGGTAGCGGATAATCGATTGTTACCAAAAATATCAATTACTATCGATAGTATCAATAGACTATCTTCCCGCGGGTAAAGCGACTAAGGCGGACTCGCCACGCTTAACCAGCGGGACGTTTTAAGACCACACATCTCCAACGGTGGACGATATGGTTACGGTAAAAATAATTTGATGTAAGCACATAAATAGTGACTTGTTTAGAAATGTTAAACCCCCCCCCAGCGCATGCAAAGTAATGTATTGAAACGTGTCACAGCTCACAGAGGTGTTTGAATAAGCGATTCGGTAGTTGAATACTGAATATGATATGAGACGACTTGTTGACTCAGTCAAGTTGTCAACAACCTGGTTTAGTTTAAAAGTAGATGCATTATTTAGGAAGATTTCGGAGAGTTTTATTTAAAAGTAAAATGGTCCAATAGGGTCCAAGTAAAGTGGTTTAAATTACATAGTAAGACTGAACATAAAACAATAACCATACTGTATGATCATCTTATGTCTCTCTACTGCAGGATATAGGCCTCTCCTAAGGCAACACACATATATAATATACGTGTCACTGAAATAATGCAAGAGATGAAAATGAGTTGATTCATATCGAGAGTACAATAGATTCTAACAGTTTTTACTGTAGGGTTTTTTAAAATTTAATTATCATTTTTTTGGATGGAAAACCGACGGCAGACGAGCATGCAGTCTATCTGATGGTAAGTGGATACGGTAGCCCATGGATACCCGCGATAATTATCAACATCAGTCTAGAATGACAAACATTGGCACGCCCCCGGATACGCTGCCTACCTTTACGAGTGGATTTGGAGAAAAGGTCAGGGAGAAAAGGTGTAAGCCCAGCGGCCGTGAGATGGCGGCGTGAATCCTCATAAATTATTTCTAGTATATCTTTTATTCTACGCGCAGTTGCGCAATCAATGTGACCCGCTGCCGTATGCTGTCGCCCGCCCCACCCTAAGGTGCCTGGTAACCCGTAAAGGATTACCAGGCACCTAAGTAACCCACTTTGCCTCACACCGCAATCTAACTTATACTCATCGGACAGCATATTAGCCGATTGCAGAACATTGACTTGGTTCTCATACTAATGTTTGAATATACTGAATTCCCCCCAGCAACTTCTGTTCCCTGAGCTTTTTCCAAAGAAGGTAATGCGAGACGTGATCAAATGCCTTAGTCAGATCAAGGAAACAGGCATGAAATGAAGTCCTTCTGTCAGTATAGTAATTAACAGTCTCCTTGAGACACAAGATGGCATTTTCAGTGGATAAACTAAAATGTAGCGTCGCGGTCTTGTAAATACCTACGGATATGTATCCAGGCGTGAATCAAGCCGACGCGACGGTCGCGATTATCTTTTTATATTTTAAATCGTATCTGAACGCGTCCATTAAAAGAAAAGGTAATCGAATATAAGGTAAATAAATACCTTTATTTATCTTTTATTGTTACTCGGCCGATTTAGACCCACAGACCGATTTAGAATATAAAATGTGAACAAATCGGGAAACTTTAAAAAGTTATTTCGTCATCATCGTTGCCAAGGAAATTGGTCTGTAATTATAACTACACTTATCTAAAATACCACTTGTTTTGTGTTTCAAAATAGGTGTAGGTAACCACCGTTCTCATAAAATCTTTGGGTAGGTATGAGCGTCCTATGCATATATACATCATACTCAAAACCTAATAATAAGGGTTACGAACGTTTTAGATAGAACAACAACACCTTACATGTTTATAACTTTGGATTTATTTACTAAAATAATTTTATTTTTCACTGAACACTTATACATATTTAGAGCAGTAAAAATATCAACAACATCTAAGTATGTATATGTATATATATACCCATAGGTGTCTATATATTTCTATGTGTATGTATATACAGACATTATTTTGTTATTGTACCATGTACCTTTATTTCGTCTTCTGACTTCTCTTCACCATTCAAAGGTCGCCTGCAAGAAATCGCTATAGCGATAAGACCGCCGGTTGTACTTATAGTTACTTGTACTTTGTATTTATCCGTATGTTTTCGGTGTACAATACGACTCACATTCGTGTGATCCTCAAATCCTCGGCCCGAATCACTGAGTATCTACTTGAGTACGGATTTTTAAAAATTGTCATTAGCCCGGCTGTGAAGAAACAAAAAAATATATCTGAAGTATGTTGTGATCCACCAATCCGTACAGGGCCCACGTGGTGTATTACGGCCCGAAACCCAGTGATTTACTAGGGGAGGCCTATGCCTTGCAATGGTTCGTTATAGGTTGATAGCATCTATTGATCTATAGCAAAATAAACATTTTTTTGAACGAAGTTCCCTTACGCGGCTTACGGTAGGTGTGATTCGAGAGAAAATGTAACGTCACGTAAGATTATTACCCCCTCCATACGCCTTTCTCTTTCTCTCTGTGTGTGTGTGTGTGCGTGCGAGTATCGAGAGCGAGACTCAAGCAGAATAACAGACGTGTAGACTAGTGCGTATCCGGTTGTATAACCTAAATTTTTTATTTTCTATTTGATTCCTTATTTTAAATTATTTGCATTGAAAATATGATACAAAATGAAAATACAGGAACTATACAGATTTTATTTCGAATTACATTCGGAGTTTAAAAAAAAATGCGTGAGGATCTTCGTTCCTGAGGGGGCGGGGGGTGGGGTGGGGGGGGGGGGGCACATTTAATTTTTTTTATTAATAAGAACGGCATCAGCAAGTCAATGTGTTGAAGATTAAAAGCGCCTACTAGACATCCTACGCAGCGTAATAGCAAGAACAGAATTGCTTTAACATTTATAAGGCGTTTGTTTAGTTTAAGTGTGTCTTGTTCCACTCACACCTACCCTTCTACTTGTAGAAATTATATAGATCGCACGTACTTAATTTGCTCCGACTCTGTTATTGCTGAAAATATAAAATTCCCAAACACAATGGACTCCTATATCTTTATAGCCACCAGAGAACGTAAATCTAAACCCACCTTTAATTTGCTGTCACTTTTAGTATATAGTATTTGTGAGGTTTCACGTTCTTTCCATCACACGTTTCGTCGTTCACCGTTTCGTTGTGGGTAAAACCATTGTAGCGATCCATACTTCAGTCCATACAGCGTTGTTACAACGTATGCAGCGTGGGCACCGCTCCGGGAGTCGTAACTCACGGGCCAGATTAATATTATAACAATCTCACACGTTCTCATCGCAGCGTGTCAGTACGCTACAACATTGTAATAATGCCACTGAAAATTATCCTGGGTGTTTCTCTGAAGAAGCCTTTGTTAAGTACAGTAGAACTCCAATTATCCGAATCAATTGGGACCGGACCCCATTCGGATAATCAAAAATTCGGATAATTGGAGTTTTTTCGAAAAAAAGGTATATTACATATGAGGACCCCAGAGGTCAAGGGGTGTAAGTGACATTTTCGAAAGAATTGAGTTAGATGCAGTAACAGACTGTTAAAATACTATTCTTTTTAGTGGTGAGGATATCCAAGTGATTTCCCTGACAGGTGCTGCTACCTAGTGTGTTGCCCCTTCACCACTAGTAGTGCATGCTAACACTGCTATTGTTAGTAACTGTTAGTAATTGTTAGTATTGTTAGTAACCAATAGATAGCTACTAACAATAGATAGCTAGTAATAAACAATAGATAGCTACTAACAATAGCTATCTATTGTTAGTACTAATTAGAAGCAAATGGCCGAAGTGTTGGCCTAAAATGGTAAAAACAAAAAAAAAATAACTTTCCCTCTTACAAAATTTTGTTGACTTTTGGTTCAATTATCTCAAAACATAAATTTTGTCACTTAGACCCCTTTACCTCTGGGGTCCTCATATGTATTTTAAAGAAAAAGAGCTTATGTTTGGTACTGTAAGCATTTTTAATTAGTGATTCAATGAAATATACATATGGTATACGCACATTAGGTATATGTACATGAAATTCATTTTTTCCTGAACATCTCAGTCAAAGTTAGTTGTTTGGATGTTTTCGTTCTGTTTGCACAGCGCCTACACTAGCTTCGTGGAGGGAAGGACAATAGCGCACGTAGACCCAATCATTATTTTGCGTTATACATACATATTATTTTAGCGTTGTGTTATGTATTTGCGTTGCTTTTTTTTTTTCTTCCTGAAATCGATTCGGATAATCAGCGATTCGGACAGTCGGAGTTCGGATAATTGGAGTTCTACTGTATTTTAATTGCTGATTATATGAGCAGTGGACATAGTGGAATTGGCAGCAAATCGTTGGCAGCGGATGAGCTAGGTTTACGTTATCTGGTGACAACAAAGACATAGGAGTCTCTTAGAAGCGGGACTCCGTCGATATTGTCATTACATTCTTAGTATATTTTTTCTTTATGGGAAGAGGGCGACAGACGAGCTAACAGTCCACCTGATGGTAAGTGGATACTGTCACCCATGATCATCCGCGACACATGGCGACATTAGCTCGGGATGACTAACGTTACCAGGCCCCTGGATGCGAAGGAATGGTTGGGAAAATGGGGACGGGATAGGATAAGATGGGATAGGAATGTGCTCTGGCATAGATCACTCACAACCGACACACGTACTTACAGTTATTCAAATTTAATAGTTTCAAACTCCAACTCAAATGAATATTTGTACTAAATTAATATTTATACACTACAATTATGATGATACTTTTGTAAAAAATACACGGTGGGGACGACTGCGACTGCGGTGTACCCATGGATCGCTTCGGGCTTTAATTGAGTTTATTTTATTTCAGACTACAGATCCATATTACAAAAAAAATAACTCAATAATTAATAATAGCTTTAGTATATAAATAACTAGCGATCCGCCCTCGCTTCGCATCGGTTTGTAAGTTTTTTTTTTTCAAAATTTCAAAATAAAATATAGCCTATGTGTTATTCTAGGATACTTAGGAGTGTAATAATACTAGTGTAATACTTAGGAGTTATTCTCGATGAACATCTTAACTGGTATCCGCAACTTGAACAAGTCATAGGTAGAGTCAGGAAACTAACATGGATATTCAGGACACTGAGGCACATTGTACCAGGGAAGAACAACCAGTCAAACTCCCGTAATATCTTAAATGAAATATATATATCCTTGGTCCAATCTGTCCTGGTGTACTGTGTTTCCGTTTGGGGTGGGTCAGCAAAGAGCCGTTTTATTGAACTGGAACGTGCTCAACGTGCTCTAATTAAGGTTATGTATTTCAAAAAAACCAGATTCCCCACTGAGCAACTCCATCTGTTCAGTGATCTACTATCGGTCAGAAAATTATACATCCTGCATATCACACTAAAAAACCATAAAATATTACCTTATAAGACAAATAAAACAAATAGAAGGAAAAAAGCTGCTGTAGCAGAATACGTAATAACAAGAACTTCATTTGCGCGCAGACAGTTTTACTCCAAATCTTCGCATATTTACAATAAATTGAATAAACAACTAGACATTTACCCGAAACTTTACCACGACTGCAAGAGAGTAATCACAAATTGGCTTAAGACCTTAACTTATAATGAGACAGAGTTTTTGTTACAATAATCTTATAAATACAAACACAAACACAATACGCACACACACACACAGACACACACACACACACGCACACACACACACACACAAATACATACATATATATATACACGCAAAGAGAGAGAGAGAGAGAGAGAGAGAGCGATGAGATTTACATCCTGGTTTTGATTTCTTTCATGAATGTATTAACATACACCTGGTTTCATGAACACCAAGTTTCCTCTTATCTTATCTTATTTTATTTTATTTAAACATAGCACACCTTTTAACTTTGCAATCATTACCATGTACACCATAATTTTGGTTAACAAGACTTATTTGATTAACTAAATATTGTAGTAGTTTAAGCATAACACATACTCATGTAACCTAAAGGAAGAGCGGTGCCACCCAACACAGGCATTTTTGCTTACCGGGTGGCTCCATCACTTAGATCATAGACAATGTGTGTTTTATGAAATAAAGAATTTGAATTTGAATTCTGATGTATGAGTTATATTATTGTAAAGTTTCATTAAAATCCATTAAGTACCTAGTCTCTGCGTGAAAGAGTAACAAACATCCATACATCCATCTTCACAAACTTTCGCATTTATAATATTATAATATTAATAGGATAATAAAAACTTTAAAGCTAGTGTCAGTAACATAATATAAATATGTAATAATAAATGGTATTTGCTCTTCTCTCACACTGAGGTATCTGTTTACGTGCGGGTCAGCACTTGTTAGCAAGTGTGGGCAGGTAGCCGTTGGAGGAGGGGCGCGGTCGGCTCAAAACGAAGCGCACCTTTCGCTTACGATGGCGTGGAAGCCATCAGTACGAGTCCCTGCGAACATTTGCAGAAACGCACCAATTCCATTTGCATCCTGAACGCATATTGGACACGCAGGGCGTTGCATGCTCGCTGCGTGTAACTGATCCACAGACTGCACGTGTAAAAAGATTGATAGTACACTTTAAAAAGCGTCACCTTGTCAGATGTTACTAAAATTTCCGCCATTTTGAGTCGGCCATTTTAATTTTTTTCCGTTCCTGGATCACACTTTTCTGAGCAGGGACGTTTCGGACTACGCACTTCACGGAGCTCGGCCTATGGCCTATAGAGAGTCCAAATCGTAATAAGATATAGATTTGTTACTGATTATATTTTGGACTCAAATTTAAAAATTCGAATGTCATTATCTTGAGATTTTGAAAAAATCTACCTAAATTTGTTATTTAAGGTACCTATAAGCATTTGTTGAACTAATTTTTACTAAAAAAAAGTATGTAAAAGTTCAAAGTACCGCAGTACGCAGCAATAATGCTTAACCAGATGTCGTCACGTGGCTTGTGTAGGCAATATTCACATTGCCTTTTGTTTTATAGGTCTGTAGTTTCGCTCCTTTTAATCTTGTATTAGAATACAAGTATATAATGTGTGTATATAGTGTGTGTTCAATTAAATAGGTATACCTGCTCCCTCTTAGCACTGAATTTAATTAAAACTTGACAACGTTTGTTTCACGATTTTTTTCTGAACACGATATTGTCTCCAAAAGTCTTAAATTTCTTTAAACAAAACACTGACTTTGTTACTCTGTAATGATTACACGCCGCTGCTGATGGCAACGCGCTGGTGGCAACGCCGCGCACTCCATTCATAGACGGCTACCTAATATGTCATTTATATAACGTTTGTAACACTAAGAAATATTCTAACTAAAAATTTACATGTATTTCATGATTCTTTTATCACACAAAAAATAAATATTGTTGATCAATTAAGCGAGCGATTGTGGATAGCGTTGCAAGTACGAGTATCTAGATTAATAAAAAATTAAATACATAATAACATTCAATGGCCCACACTAGGCCCAGAGACACACAAAGTCAAGTACGCACCCACACCCGAACAAGCATGTGTCTCACTTACTACCAACCGCGTCATTAAAATTTGGTCTTTAAAATCACCAATCATATGTAAATTTTTATTTTACTCGTATTGACATATTAAAATAATCATTTTACACTATTTTCTAAGACCTCAACTAAATATCTAGTATATCTAATCTTTGATGATTAAATGTTATGTATTATTTGCAGAATGTCGATGACAAGAGAAGTCTTGGCGGGAAATTTATGCAGTATCTGAAGAAACGATTCAACCCACAGCCAGGTTAGTCATTTTTAATTAATGTTGGGAGAGCAGGACAGGTTTCTTAGAGGCCGTTTGATATTGTATAAATGGAGATGGGACATGTATTTTCATGATTCATTAATTTCTCAAAAGAATTAGGTAGTCATGTACAAGATCTCGTACGTGAATATTTTGTTTTGGACAAATGACTCTGAAATTATGGCGAAAAATGTGAAATATAGGCGATGATGTCACAGTTACGGCTCTATGGATGGTTAGTTTTGTAGAAGTAGTGTAAAAAAAAAAAGAAACATAACCGTTTGGCCTAGGTAGACGTACTCGTCAACAACTTCGAGAATCGAGCTCCCGACTGAAACTGGGGTGGGCACGACATGGACATTCGACATGATTTTCGTCTTGTCCATGTTCATTTTAAGGCCCACCTGTTGGGAAACTCGATTGAGGTCTCCGAGCATTGTGCTAAGATCCTCCAGCGATTCTGCCATGACCACGATATCGTCGGCAAATCGAAGGTGAGTGATGCATTCGCCATCAACGTTGATGCCGAGTCCTTTCCATTCCAGGAGCTTGAAAGCGTCTTCCATCGCATTGGTGAAGAGCTTCGGAGAGATAACATCTCCTTGTCTCACACCCCTCTGCAATGGAATCGGCTCCGTGCTCCCTTCCTGTACTCGGACTGACATGGTGGCGTTGTTATACAAACACTTCAACACTTCGATATACCGATAGTCAATATGGCACCGCTGGAGCGACTGTAGCACTGCCCAAGTCTCGATCGAATCAAAGGCTTTCTCATAGTCCACAAACGCTAAGCATAATGGCAAGTTATACTCCTCGGTCTTCTGTATAACTTGCCGCAGCGTATGGATGTGGTCTATGGTACTATAGCCTTTTCGGAAACCGGCTTGTTCGGGAGGCTGGAAGTCATCAAACCTGCGCTCGAGACGATTCGTGATAACCCTCGAAAACAGCTTATAAACATGGCTCAGAAGCGAGATGGGCCTATAGTTCTTCAACAAGGTCTTGTCACCTTTCTTGAAGAAGAGCACCACCACGCTTCTGTTCCATGCCTCCGGCGTAATACCTTCGAGCAAGACGGAATTAAAGAGCTTCTGAAGGACTTTCAGTACCGGTGTTCCACCCGCTTTCAGAAGCTCTGAAGTGATTCCGTCCTCACCCGGCGCCTTGTTATTTCTAAGCTGTTTGAGGGCCATCCTAATCTCGTACAGGCTGATGTCCGGGATGTCTTCGGTATAGTGTCGGGTCAACTTGGCTCTTGGGTCTTTGGCCAAGTTGCCAACAGGTTTAGCGACCGAGGTATACAACTGTCCATAGAACTTCTCGATCTCCCTCAGTACCTCTTGTTTGTCGGAAGTGACACTGCCGTCCTCCCTCTTCAGCTTCGTCAACTGGCTCTGCCCAATAGATAAGTCTCTTGCGAACACTTTGGAGCCTTTATTCCGCTCTATCGTCTCCTTAATACGATTAGTATTAAAGAGACGGATGTCGTGTCGCAAGGACTGGTGAATCCGTCTATTGAGCTGCCGATATGCTTCCGCGTCATCAGGAGTCTGCAGTGTCATCGAACGTCGTTCCGCCAAGAGGTCGAGGGTGTGGTCGGTGAGCTTTTGGGGTCCATCTCTTCGACGATGTCTGAAGAATTTAGACCCCACCGTATGGACAGTTTCTACCAACCTGTTGTTGATATCGTCCACTGCAACGCAATCCTCTAGGCAATCGAAGCGATTTGACAGTTCAAGCTGAAAGCTTTCGGGATTCTGTATGTGGGCAGCAGTAGGTCGGAGCGTAGACTTCATCAGGCGGGACCTTTCTAACTTGACGTTTATATTCAATGTGCCTCTAACCATTCGGTGATCACTACCGGTTTTCACCCTGTGGATCACGGAGACATCATTGAATATTTGTCTCTTTGTGGCCATAATGAAGTCTATCTCATTTTTAACGGAACCGGCGGGGCTCATCCAGGTCCACTTCCTATGAGCCGGCTTCTTGAAGAAAGAGTTCATCATAAAGAGTCCCTCTTTCTCAAGAAAGTCGGCCAGCCTCTGGCCCCTCTGGTTCCGGTGCCCACATCCAAATTGCCCCACTCTCAACTCATCGTCGCCTCTTTTGCCCAGTTTCGCGTTGAAATCCCCCATAACAATATTGTAGTGTGTTTTCGAAGCATGTATGGCTCTACTAATGTCCTCATACATTGCTTCCACTTCGTTATCCGGGTGTGCCGAGGTCGGTGCGTAGACCTGTATGACCTTCAACGAATATCTCTATCTATACTGGTCTACTCTATATAAAAATACATAAATATCAGTGTGTTAGAAAAATTGCGCCCTCTACATATTCTGCTTCCTTATTTGTGTCTTTTATTATACTGCCATTTAGCGGAAATATGTTGAACTATAACCCTTTCTTTCTAGCGAGCAGTAGACAGGAGATTTTACAAGTAGCTGATGTGTTTCTAGTTTTTGTATTACACGATAGATGGCGGTGAAACGTAAGGTTGCATTCCACATTGATTCCATTAACCTTTAACCGCACGCCATGGTAATGGCGAGATGCGTTGTAAATTTGTATGTAATATAAACCATATTATTTTATTATATATATTACTGCCTGCGATGACGCGTTTGTTACTTTGATATTATACCGCCATCTAGCGAAAATAGATTGAACCAAAACTCTTTGTTTCTAGTAAGCAGTTGAAAGGATATTTTATTTTGAAATTTTGGTATTGATAGCGGTATGATCTAACTCTAAAGAGAAATGTAATGCTTACTTTCCATGCTCGCCGGAACCAGATGAAATCGCCCGAGCAATAATGTGTAAACGGATGCTCGCTTTAGTTCGACATTCGTCTCGGGCTCTCGCCTCGATGTCGATTTTTGTGCCCGAGTCAAAGGGAGTTGGAAGGAAGCACGAGCGTCTGTTTACATGCTGCTCGCTACACCGTTCATTCGCTGTCGAGGGTTATGTTTCGGTGATAGGCTACCATCCACTATCTCCTTTTCTTATTATTCTATCTTTTTGGAACGATGTTCCTTTACGCGGCTTGCGGTAGGTGTGATTCGAGAGAAAATGTAACGTCACGTAAGATTTGTACCCCCTCCATACGCCTTTCTCTTTCTCTCTGTGTGTGTGCGTGCGAGTATCGAGAGCGAGACTCAAGCAGAATAACAGACGTGCAGACTAGTGCGTGGCCGCTTGTATAACCTAAATTTTTGATTTTTGATTTGATTCCTTATTTTAAATTATTTTCATTGAAAATATGATACAAAATAAAAAAAATACATGAACTATACAGATTTTATTTCGAATTACATTCGGAATTTTAAAAAAAATGCGTGAGGATCTTGGGTCCCCTGACCGCACATTATTATTTTTCAGAAGATATAAATTGAGTAGGTATTTAGATAACAATTGTAGAGCTTTAGAAGCCCTATGCAACGACATAATAGTTTGTATTACTTATTGTTGAATTAAATTGAATTGCATCCAGTGTCGCCGCTAGGGTCAGGAGCGCCCCGGGCAACATGGAATTTTGCGGCCTCAACTGAAATTAATAATTTAAGACATTTACATTAAAACAACACTTCCAGCTTTGTCTGGAGCCATTCTGTCAAATATGTACCTATACGGGTATATTTTTGTATAGGCACAGTTTAAACTTTATCTTTAAAATTCGAAAATTACAAACACAGGATTCCTAGGTTATCCCTAGTTTTATATTGAATATAGATTATATGAACATTTTTAACTAGGTATTTTTGATAAAGTTGCTAGGAAAGAGAGTCGAAATTTATGCCCTCTGGGTTCTGGGGCCCCGGCAGTCGCCGCTGCCGCCAGCCTATAGCTACAACTCTGATTGCATCCTTATTTTTTTGCAATATAATCTATGTAATCTAAATGTAAAATTGATTTACTATAAATGTAGTTCATTGTGTTGAGGGTAGAATTGTGTAATCAGATTATATTTATAGCAATGTATTTATCACGTGTCAATTTGTACGCCTCATGGCAGAAGTTGGTACACATATAAATGATTTTGATTTTGAAGGTATATGGTCCAAGATCTCGTGAACGCCAGACCTAAATACTGACCTATTTTTCTAAATACTGAAACTATACTAAAACTATTTTTCAATACTAAAACTATTTTTTTATTATTAGGTTCATAGTAAACAATAAAATTTTAATAAAATATCGAAAATTAATTCAGATTTAATTTTAAATATATTTTATAAAACTGAAATTATTTTTTTATCGATTTATTAATTTCAGTTTCTTTAAAATTATGGTAAATAATTATTTAAAAAAATATTTTTAGAGTACAAATAATTTCTGTATTCTGATTGGATTATCCGACAAACCTAACTGTGACACTCGTACTTGCTTACATATACAATTGCCTCTGCGCTCGCACCTACAGCTGACCTTCAATTATGTCTGACAGGAGGTTAGAACCTTCCAAACTGTCTGGCTACTTGGGAAACATCTTCAAATAGTTGCCCAAGTAACATATATAAAATTCAGATTTTACACTATAACCTAAGTACAATTACAATTTATTAAACTTTAAAGGGGTTCTGGCGGGGGGTTGCCACCATACAAATCATACAAAGTGTCTGACAATGGATGACGTGAATTATAATAGTATCCCGTAAAAAATATCAAAAAATCCCGCTTTATACTATGATGATTTTGAGCAGCAATTTTATACACGTTTTCTACCTGGTACCTGTCAAAGCCACCGCCACCGAATGTGGTGTACATCCGTAGAAAAAAATTCAGCCTTTATAAAATGACGTACGTCTGGCGTTCACGGGATCCTGCTCTAATATCTACACAAAAAGAAATCTCCCGTCCGACCCAACTGTCCTCGTTTTTCGCAAAACAAAATGGCCGCCAGATTCTATTACTGTCATTTTCATTACACCAGTGCCCGAAAACCAACAATAATGCGTGTCGTACACACTCGTTGGCTATAAGTCTTGTCCAACCTCTTACCCGCTTACACTACATTAATAAACCGGTGACAAAATAGAGTACAGTGTGTCAGCTTTGTAGAGAAACGAAGTTTAGATTGCCTACCATACTTTAATATGTTGATACTATACGATCCGGCTGTGCATATCGTCACGCGTTCTTTTATAGTTAACTACTGGACAGGGGCCGTCGTCATTGACATTATCTTGTGGCGAGTCCATTCTATAAATGTGGTGTAGTTTAGGACTATAAACCTTAGTCGCCTTTTATGGCACACACGAGAAAAGATCGGATAGGTCTATTCTCAAGCCGGCCGCCACTACACGCGCAAGGCTAAAGTAGGTTTCGATAATTAAAGCACATTGTTACAATGTAATGTGCAGCTGGGATTGAATTAATTTTTCCACACAGCACACAGTTTAACATAGTTGATACTTTTAATAGTTTATAAGTATTCACTTACTCATAGCGCGACTTTTAATTTTCACTTTTTGCAGTTCAAAATAAAAATCACATTGTAAGAATAAAACGTGTTTATTCTGTGGCTTACCACTTATCACTAATACGAAGTTATACACACAAGTATATACAAGGCTATATGTATATAGCTATTTCATATTTTATACATGTTTCATCAATTTTCAAATCTTCTGTTTTTTGCAAAATGTAATAAAAAATATTAAACTTGAGATACCACGCTCTGTATGAAGTCGTCTTCTTATAATAATAATGTATTGTGGTTAGAATACAATACAATATTATTTATTGGGGATTCCGTATACAGGGTGTAATAAAATATACTTACACCTTCTTAATACTGGATTACTGTCGTCGAAACTAATAAGCTTTTTCAATGATTATTTTTTTTATAAAAACGCCACATGCTAGAGTAGTGAAATTTCCCACAATTCAATAGCGACGAATTTAAATTTTGTAATTCATCACTTTTTTCACACATACACTCACTCACTCGCACCGATTTACGTACATGTAAGTATCTAATAGTAGTGGTTCGATTAGCAGTTGTTTGTGAATGCAGTGTGCGTCGATGACGTTCGTAATTAGTGTGTAGTGAATGGTACAGAGTAACAAAGTCAGAGACTGTATTTAAAAACGTTAATCTTTTTGAGGAAAATATCAAGTTTCAAAAAAGTCTTAAGATAAGTACTTTCAATTGTGGAAATTCCTCATATTTTTTTATTTAAACACAAAACACTGAAATCTAATAAGCCTATTACTATTAAAACGCAAAACCACACAATTTTTATAATAAACAAACAAAATCTCGACTACAATTCTCGAGTTTAGTAGGGGGAGAGTGCATGCTGCATTCCCACAGCCGCTGGGCGCGCTCCACTGGCCACGTTACCCCTCTCTCACGGAAGACTACTTTGAAATGTATTGCAATTCCTACTTTATCGTATTTCCCCAATGCACATACGTGTTTCGGTAGTGAGTGAGATATGCCAGAAACAATTCCCATCCCATCCTATCCCTCCCCATTTTCCCAGTCCATTCCTTAATCTGCAAAGGTAGGTAGCGCATCCGGGGGCGTGCCAACGTTTGTCATTCTGGACTGATATTGGTATGTATCGCGGATGTCTACGGACGACAGTATCCACCTACCATCAGGTGGACTGTATGCTCGCCTGCCTCCTTTTTTCTGTAAAAAAAAATTTCCCCGCCAAAAAGTCCCACTTTACTTGTGTATAAAAAGAAAAGCTACGCGCGTAGCTGCGCTACGAGACGTAGCAGTACTACGCGCGTAGCAGAGCTACGACTCTTAGTGCTTTTGTAGAACTCAGCTGTAATTATGGCCCTAAAAGTTAGGTATTTACAAGGCGGTCAAATTTAATACTGTCAATTCAGTCTGTCATTTAGCGGCAAAAGCTACCGAGAACGTATTATTAATAGTTTTACCTTTTTTAAATAACTTTAATAATTTCAACGAAACGGTGTTGTCAATGTAAAAAAAATTATAAAGAACATAGAAATAATTGGAAAATCATTTTTTTTTTCTTTATAAATCGCAACAATAGTAATGATTTCGTTCGCGTGAACTTTAGATTGATTCCCGTGGGAACTCTATAACGGATCGGGATAAAATGTACACTAAATGTTAACCCAAATCATAAGCTATATCTATGGCAAGCTTGATTAAAATCGTTTTTTTCGTAATGCGCGTTCAGTCGATTGACATACGGATAGACGGACAAAAATTCCAAAAAAAAATGTTATGGCCTCTGTATTCATTTATTTTATTAAGTTCTCCAACAAGCTGCAATTCTCCAACAACATTTGCGTTATATAGCAGTAGGTATATTGCTGTTCCCTTACAGAAGAACACAGCATGCAAAAAGCATGTAAAAACTGGTGGACTGCATCACATGTACCACGTACAACACGTACCACGTACAACGCGTACCACGTACAGCATGTACCACGTACAACACGTACTTTAATTTCGCAATGTTTTTTTTTTTCAAAAAGTATTTAATGTACAGATACGGCTTTGTTATGATTATATTATATGTATAGAATTTAATATTTCGCGCCAAATGTGTTTGCGTAATTGATTTTAAGTTAAATAAAGCGAAAACTCTTAAAGCTTAATTATCACTGCTCGTGGATCGCAATATGTTTATATCGCAATATATACCGCTGGCATCACTCATGTACACGGTTTTGTGAGAAGGAATTATCCATCTATGTATTTTGGCTGATCAATGTGTGGTTCTTTTCGAACCTCCCGCGGATCTCTAATAGGCAATCCGCTAGACCTCTTTCATTAGATACGCTGTTACTCTACGTAGCGACAATAATGTCGTTAGGTTACGCTTCGTAGAGAAATGGGTGCTTCGTTATGTGTAGGTATTGAAGGGTCATTTGGCTCGGTTTGTTGTTGACTTAGTACAATATATATTAATTGAATCTTTGGGGCTACTTGGCCGAGGTCTTCTGGAATCTCTTCTTTCTTCCAAACGTTTCGTCAACAACTGCGGTT
Organism: Sesia apiformis; assembly: GCA_914767545.1. Classification (NCBI taxonomy): domain Eukaryota; kingdom Metazoa; phylum Arthropoda; class Insecta; order Lepidoptera; family Sesiidae; genus Sesia; species Sesia apiformis. Next base: position 203,148 of record OU611977.1, on the reverse strand, counting down.
GACATCTTCAGCCGTCAATGTTCAATGTCAACAACTTCAATGTTAACTGGCCGAGAAAGCCTACACTCCAATACAATATATATTATTATATATTATCTATATATATGTATATATAACAAAGTCGGGTTAGTTACACCATTTATAACTCAAGAACGGCTGGACCGATTTTAATGATCTCTGATTTGTTGGATTCGTCTACGCCCCGATTAGCAGAATAACATCCCTCGGGTCGAAGTGGAAGAGAGTCACGCCAGGCTTGTGTCTGAAATGCTCTTTAGATCCAGTCTCGATTTGGGGTTCTCTGAACCTAGTGGATTTCAACCCCAGTAAGACGTAAGTCTGTGCATTCACCGCTAAAAAAAACCCGTTTGTTGTAGTACCTCGCTGTCAGAGCATACCTCTTAAGATCTCAGAAGAAGTATAAGAATATCTTAAGAGTACTTAAGATCTTAAGAGTATCGGGTTCCTTGGTGTTGATATCTATAGCAAAGTCGAATTTAGGGGTCATCTGGAAAATAAGGCCAAAGTGGCCTCCAAAAAGCTCGGTGTGCTGAACAGAGCGAAGCGGTACTTCACCCTTGGACAACTCCTAATGCTTTACAAAGCTCAAGTGAGGCTCCATATGGAGCATTGCTCTCGTCTCTGGGCCGGCGCACCGAAATACCAATTGGATCCATTTGACTCCATGTAACTACGTGCTGTTCGTATTGTCGACGATCCCACTCTCACGGGCGGTTTAGAATCCCTCAGCATTCGGAGAGACGTTGCGTCTCTCTGTGTGTTCTACCGCCTGTACAATGGGGAATGCTCTGAAGAATTGTTTAATATAATTCCCACCTCGGGTTTCTACAACCGCACCTCCCGTCAATGAAGTGCGGTCCATTCGCATTTTCTCGATAAGGAGGTGTCGCGCACTATTCGGTCCAAAAATTATTTTATACCGCGAACCCGTAGGCTGTGGAACGAACTGCCTGAAGAGGTCTTTCCATTGAGCTACGATATGGGGTTCTTCAAGAGAGCTGTGAATAGGATTTTGCAAGGTCGGCGGCGCGCCCGCATACCCCCTGGTGTTGCAGGTGTCCATGGGCGGCGGTAACACTTACCATCACGTGGGACCGCTTGCTCGTCCGCCCACTAGTCTATAAAAAAAAACTATTAAAATATCTGAAAAATTCACGGAATAAAAAGCGCCATCTGTAGGGCAGCCACAGCAACACGTGGCCGGGTACAGCTAGTTAATGTATAATAATGGACTGAACTTTCTATTTTGATTTATATTGTTTATTATTATAGTTATACATATTTTATACTTAAATCATGCTCTAGTTTTAAATAAGTTATTTTTTAATAGATTTAGTAACTTAATTAATTTACATTGAAATATTTGAAAGATTGGGTTATAATAAAATGAACGTTATATTGTGTTAATTAAACTGTATTAATTTAATTTTAAATATGTAATGTAAAATTAAATTATTTTTCGGAATAAATCAAAAGTATCGAAACACTCCTATCACATCCTATCTCTCCCCATTTATCCAATCCCGAGTTCATTCCTACGTCTCCAAAGTTAGGCAGTGCGTCCGGCCGCGCGCCAACGTTTGTCCACTCTGTCGACATGTGTCGCTAATGTCGATTGTAACCTCGTCTGCTGCCTCCTTCAATCTGTATTGCCTTCTTCAAAAAAATAATCTTTTGGTCAGTTAATTTACTTAGCAATTAAACAACTTTAACGGTTTAAATCGCGTATATTTGACATTATTTATATCCCGACGTGTCGAACACTTTGCAGTGGACGTGGTCACGTGGTCACGGGGTGACTAATTGATTTATTTGTTAATTTACTGCTGTACATTATATAACTCTATTTGTAGAATCGGGATGGAATGCATGGCGGTATGTATTAGACGGTATATATATGTTTTGCTGTCGACGCACCGACGCGCGACGGTCATCTGTCACTGTCGACGACATGAAAGCATGCCTATTTTAGTTCGGTCACTTTCTTATGAGCAGCCGTATTAAGTTGAAAGGCTTTATTTAAAAGGTACCTAATCGAAAATATACATGTACAAGAGTATGTGTGGTTAGTTCGATTCCCGTGGGAACTTTGTAATTGATAGAGTTGCACAAAAATAGGCAATTTTTTTTTTAAACTTATGTATTAAACCTGCCATTAAACCTATTGTCTTTAAACGCGAATGCGTGTGAAAAGTCGCGGCCTCAGCTAGTAGAAACAGTGGCAGCCGGCGCCGTATAACAATTATAATTAATTAATTATAATTAAAATTTATGACTCTCCGGCGACTGCGCTCCGCGAGCCGAGGGCAGGGTCTATGGATCGCTACAGTGAGTCAGCTGCGATGCAGGTTTTGTCTCCTCGCCTACAAATTATGTAGGAAATAAAAGAAAAATAAATCTGTATGTTTGGTACAATACTGCATATCTTGATGTATTTTTTTCTTATAGATAACTTGATAAAGTCTGCAGACGAGCATATAGTCCACCTGATCGTAAGTGGATACTGTAGCCCATGATAAACATTGGCTCGCCCGCGGATGCGCTACCCACCTTTGCAGATTAAGGAATGTATTGGGAGAAAGGGTTGGGAAAATGAGGAGGGACAGAAACTAGCGAATCACGTACGTATATTGGTGAAATACGATAAAGTAGGAAATGCAGTACATTTCAAGGTAGTCTTCTGTGAGAGAGTGATAACGCGGCCAGTAGAGTGCGCCCAGTGGCTGTGGGAATGCAGCGTGCACACTCCCCCTACTATTTATAATGGTACATTATTAACATTAGTATTGTTAATGATTAATTTGTCGAGATTTAAACAAAAACATGTCAGCTTAGCCTGGTGGATGATTCCCCCTGCTCTGCTTACTTGCATACTACCAACGTTTTTTTTTTGATATATTTTGTTTCTAATTTTATTTGTATTGTCAAAATATTGTCATTAATATTGCACGCAGTGACAATCTGTAATTAATTAGACATATACAATGTAACAATAAATGTTTTATTTTATTTTAAACGTTTTTGCAAGAAATATGCTTATTTTAATAGTCCTACGAGCCGGATTTGAACCAGCTACCTATGGATAAGATTTTACATTTTTTATGAGACTTTTGAATTGCGAAGCACTTGCGTATATTAAGTAAAGATCTGCACGATAAATTGTTTTCCACAATGAGAGTCTCTATTAGATGAGATATACATACATTTTCATAGTCCTTCGAGCAGGATTTGAACCAACGACTTAAGGACTGGTTTTATACTTTTGATAAGACTTGAATTGTCAAATATTTGTCAAGCATTTGAGGGAAGAGTGCACGCTGCAATCCAACTGCCGCTGGGCGCGCTTGACTGGCCACGTTACCCCTCTCTCACAGTGGACTACCTTGAAATGTACTGCATTTCCCACTTTATCTTATTTCCTTAATGTACATACGTGTTTCGGTAGTGAGTGAGATGTGCCAGAGCCCATTCCCATTATATCCCTCCCCATTTTCCCAACCCTTTCTCCAAATCCATTCCTATATCTCCAAAGGTAGGCAGCGCATCCGGGGGCGTGCCAACGTTTGTCATTTTATACTAATTTTGGCGTGTGTCGCGGATGTCTATGGACGACAGTATCCACTTACCATCAGGTGGACTGTATGCTCGTCTGCCGCCTTCGTACATAAAAATAAAAAAAAAACATATTAACCATACAAGGACTATTTGACGGCGTCAATATCTCTGTATGAAGTTGACACATTGTACGTAGTTCCGTATCGCACCGAGAGCTTGTTCATTACTGAATGTTCATGGAAACGTTGGCGGTGCAGGCCATCTGCAAACTGAACAAGTGCTACAGTGGATAGTCACATAGTGGTTCACAAGTGGAAATATCGTAAGGAAACTTCAAACAACAGTTTGATACCGATAATTATTCTTGTATACCACTTGTACGCTGATTGAGAATATACGATAAAACCGCCCTTTGGATTTAAAAACATAGGGTGGGAGTAATTTTAAAATAAAAAGTGAAATATGTATTTATTCTTATGCTTTCCATGGAAACATGGGGGTGGAATGTAAACAGTGAGACTATTTACCCCATCCACCATATGTTTTTCCATTTTCACTTCTAAATCTCGAAAGGTAGGCGATGCATGCGGGGGCATGCATACGTTTGTCGTTCCGGACGATGTCGGCATCGATTTCGCCGGGCTACAGTTATAGCGAGTAAATTAAACGACAATTATTTTCTGTGTAATAAAAAATCATGAAATACATGTTAATTTTTAGTTAGATATTACAGTTTTAGTACATTGAATGACATATTAAAATATTTCACACTATTTTCGTAGGATCTCATATAGTTTAGTCTCGTATAGTTATCACGGCGAAACCTACTAGCGCAGTGTGTAGCGACCCTTACAACTGACACGACGTCTCGTGTTTATTACACTTCATTAAAACGGTCGACAGGTATTTATAAAATGTACCTTTCATTAATTAAAGTGGGTTTTTGATTTACTCGATTATAAATATTTCAGACACATGTACATGTGTTGTGTATGGTGACTTCAATAGTACTAGTCTTCTGGTATAAGTAAATATTTTATTGTTCACGTAATCTTACAAATTGAAATAGATAAGTAACAAAGTAAGAAAGCACTGGATAGTGATGTGTTGTAGGCCGCGTGAGAGGTTGGAAGCTCGAGACAGACCGTCTTTACATTCGTTCCTGGGAGCACAATTTGAGTAAATAAAAAATAGGACCGTTTACCGAGGGCCGTTTGCAAGGTCAATAAAATCCTCGTTGTAAATCGCCACCTAGAAATAACACTAAAACAATGCGACCAATAGAAACACTTGCACAGATAAGAGGTGACCATGTAATTGAATCAATTATACTGTTTCAAACTATAATATTCTCTGACAGGGGAGGAACACAAATACAAATGAAATTGCAACTAACACAATTTCAAAGGAAACACGTAATGCTAGGGCCTAAGTTGGTGTTTTTTTTTAAAGCAAGCCGGGTATGCTTATGCAACAGTTCGCATGCATTGTTTATTCATTTATTTAGAAAACTTTATTACCAATTATGGTACGGAAGGCGAGCTTGATGCCTTAAGGCATTCTCTGCCAGCTAACCTTTGGGTAGATCAGAGCTACATTGGGAGATGCGATGGGAAGTATAAATGTATAACATAAAAGACGAACGACAGGCTTTCATCAGAATGGATTCAACCCACATTCATGTACCTAATTTTAAAATGTTGGAGCGTTAAGCGAAATATGAAACAAATGTAAAAAGAAAATATTGTGATGAAGTGCAATATGTGGTTCCATGGTCTTAAATTTAAGTTTTAAAAGCGTTTTGAATGAAAGAAATTGCACTATATTTTAGTTTTTTGACGCGAAATTCTTTATTATGCAAAAAGTATGATGGTCCATTGGTTCCATTCAGATTAAAGTCTTTGATTAACATCCTCGTGTTCAGCTAAAATCTTTGTAGGTATATCCTACGAGTATATCGTAACGGATGGTTGTCCATTTTTCACGGCGGTCATTTCTGGCCGACGTAATTAATCACCGACCGACTAAACAAAAAGTTGCCGAGTTTCTAACGATTACTTTATTTTGGCGGGAATTAATGAGGGTTATTGGGAGGCCGCGAGTTTTGCTTTTTCGGGAAAAAAAAAATGCGTATTAAAATTAAAAGTTTAATTAAGTCTTGTGTCGTGTGACTTTTGAGTAGCACCATCCCATTACTTCAGGGATAGGGATAACAAAAGGGCTACTACTAGCTCTGAAGAACTTCACCACCCCTCAAGGAGTGGATTTTAGGGATTAATGCATAAGATAAGGAGGCTCGTTTTCAGCAGTGGATACTGACAGGGCTGGTTGCAATCGTTATCACCATAACCATATCGTGTTTTCCTCCAGTGCTGGACATGGGTTTCGTCATTCACATTGTCTACTGCATTTATTACAAACCTGCATTAATCTCAATTAATCGCTTCCTAAGCAAGTCGCAGTAATTGTTTATTAATCGGTTCCTAAGCGAGTTCCAGTAATTGTTTATTAATCGGTTCCTAAGCGAGTTCCAGTAATTGTTTATTAATCGGTTCCTAAGTGAGTCGCAATAATTGTTTATTAATCGGTTACTAAGCGAGTTCCAGTAATTGTTTATTAATCGGTTCCTAAGTGAGTCGCAATAATTGTTTATTAATCGGTTCCTAAGTGAGTCGCAATAATTGTTTATTAATCGGTTCCTAAGTGAGTCGCAATAATTGTTTATTAATCGGTTCCTAAGTGAGTCGCAGTAATTGTTTATTAATCGGTTCCTAAGTGAGTCGCAATAATTGTTTGTTTAATTCGTAGCACTAACATAGTTTTATAAGTCTTTTTCTTTAATTATTTTATTATTATTATCTGTGTTATCCGATAAAATAGAATAAATAAATAAAATTAATCGGTTCCTAAGCGAGTCGCAGTAATTGTTTATTAATCGGTTCCTAAGCCAGTCGCAGTAATCGTTTATTAATCGGTTCCTAAGCGAGTCGCAGTAATTGTTTACTTTCAATTTAAATTAGTACAATTAGTTCGAAACTCGAATTGGGAGGGACAGAAAAGGCGCTGCGAATCGCTCTGGGACTTTGCCACCACACCTTGAATGGATGGTATGTTATTTCTTAGTGATGTTGTGACAAAATCTAGACGGAAAATGTTACTACGATTCAACTAAAATAACCAGTAGAGTCCAAAAAGTCATCCAAAACAGTAGAGTCATTGAGGGGGAGAGTACACACTGCAATCAAACAGCCGCTGGGCGCGCTCGACTGGCCACGTTACCCATCTCTCACAGAAGACTACCTTGAAATGTACTGCATTTCCCACTTTATATTATTTCCCTAATGTGCGTACGTGTTTCGGTAGTGAGTGAGATGTGTCAGAGCTCATTCCCATCCTATCCCTTCCCATTTTCCCAATACTTTCTCCAAATCCATTACTATATCTCCACCCGGTAGGCAGCGCAACCGGGGTCGTGCGAACGTTTGTCATTTTGGACTAACGGTGGCAGGTATCGCGGATGACTATGGGCCACAGTATCCAATTACCATCAGGTGGACTGTATGCTCGTCTGCCGTCTGTCGTAAGAGGCGACTAAAGGTTTATGCACAAGACAATGTGCTTGAGAAGTAGATACTTAGAGGGTTGATTGTATATATAGAAATTAACAGCTTCATCTGAAGTTTAAATTTGATTATAATTACAGATTTCACAGTAATAACATAAAAATATAAAAAATAAGTAAGTACATATGTTTACTTTTGTGTGTGGTGTGTGCGCGCGCGCGTTCGTGGGTGTGTAAAAGAGAGGGAGAGTGTGTGTGTATTTAAACATCTTTTGTTTGTTCAGTGGTTTATTGTTATAACTGTATATATCCACAATAACTGAAAGAAATAAAAGAAATGGAATGAAAGATTTTGTCTGTTGATATACTGTATTTCTCTATACTGTGGTTTTAAGTACTATGGCCATTACACAGTGGGGCGGAGCAGGGCCTTAGGACAAGTTTTAATACCGTCTTGTTAGAGTTTTGAGTGTAGGCTGCTTGCATACAGAGCGGCGTTGTTGTTAACTGTTTTTTAGCCACGACGGAACAGAGATGGTATATGCATTTGGTAAATATGTATGTTTGTGTAAGTACCCCCTTGTTTCCACATTCCTCTGAAACGGCTGGAACGATTTTAATCATACCTTGGAGCGTGTTTGAGGATGAGTGTTGTGGGTCTAACTCTCCAGGGGGCGCTGCTGTATCAAGTTAAAAAATGAATGCTTTATAATCTCCAAACGAATGTACTTATTCGAATCCGTCTTTCTAAATTAGGGCTATATCTAGCAGGGAGAGACCTATGTCTCTCCCTATGCCTATGGTAAGCCTATGCTTATGGTATGGTATTTGTCTTCTCTGACACAAGGAGGCTTCAATGAAACCCAGTAGTTTATGGTTTGAATGTATAATTTTTGAATAAAGCATAATTTTAACAAAATACTAGTTTACGATAATGAAAAAGGATACCTGCAAAGACAAAAATAAGGTAAGTTAGAAAAGGATAGCGAACAGATAGAGGATAGATTCCTTTTGCATTTAAACACAACGACATGGGGTTCTTCAAGAAAGCTGTGAATAGGATTTTGCACGGTCGGCGGCGCGCCCGCATACCCCCTGGTGTTGCAGGTGTCCATGGGCGGCGGTAACACTTACCATCACGTGGGACCGCTTGCTCGTCCGCCCTCTTCTCTATAAAAAAAATATATACACTAATGAAGTGAAAATTGCTATTGATAATGATAAGGCGTTTTGCGCCTAATCAGTATTCCTAAAGCTTTCCAACTTTACCCGATTCCCTCAATGTATACATGTACGTGTTTCGGTAGTGAGTGAGATATGCTAGAGCTCATTCTTATCCTATTCTATCCCTCTCTATTTTTTTATCCTTTAATCTCTAGACGCAGCACATCCGTGGATGTACCAAAATATATCTCTCTGGATTGATATTATCATGTATGGCGGATTTCATTGGATGACAGAATCCACTATCCGCCAGGTAGATTCCCTGCTCGTTGGCCACGTTCTATCTATAAAAAAGTCATAGGGCAGGAACAAAACCGCTCAGTTTGTAGTCGGCCTAACTTTCTACTGGACTTCGAGAAAGTTGTATGCATTACCCCCCGGTTTGGACGAAATGACTGTTATAATGAATCTACTTGAATTTGGTAGATTTTGCTTCTTTCAAAGTTGGGAATCGATTTTAAAAAAAGATTAATTAATGTGCCGTACGATTAGTGTCGGCCGGTTAAAGAATAACCACCCCTTTCCCATTTCCCTTTCGTGAAAGGCGTACCACAAGTCCTGAGGAACTACATCACCTCTAAAATAGTGGACTCGCCAACCCGCTTAGCCAACGTGGCATTTTAAGGCCATACATCCTTTATGCACCCGACAATGTGCGTGAGGTGGCCCAGCGTCGGACTGGTCATATAGTCGAGGTGGCGTTTGCCAGCCGGGACCCAGCCTGCGCGGGGCCCCCCACGGGCCTGGCTTGCGGGGCTTGCCGCAAGCCAGGCGGTAGGTAGGATAGGAGGCCTGCGCAGCCTAGGTCCCAGCTCTTGCAACCTAAATGTAAACTAGATCAGATAGTTCGTTCATACAATTAGAGAGAACTGAAATAGATATTTTCTCCGATAGTATCCCATCTACCATTATCCAGTCTTGGGCCCCGGGCGGAGCCACCCGGGCCCTACCGGCCCAGTCCGACCCTGAGGTGGCCCATGTCCCAGCAGTGGATACTGAAAGGGCTGCTTGCAAATGTGATACTAGTTTAAAAAGAAAGAAAGACTATTAATAATACAACTTAAACTATATATCCTGCTTAACACAAAGGTGTGTACTTTAGGGATTGCAATCTCCAAGTGTTTTCAATTCCTAAATTTGCGGGATTGGAGCGAATCCTGCGGGATCTCGCATAGATTTTTAAAATTTCATAATTTTAATTAAAAAGTACCTTTATTTTATAATTCGACATAAAAAGTACCTTTATTTTATAATTTGAAATAAAAAGTACCTTTATTTTATAATTTAAAATAAAAAGTACCTTTATTTAGTAAATTAATTTACATACTTTAAGATTTTTGAATAATAATCGGCAACAGTAATTCTGTTAACAAAATAGCATGAATTTGAATCAAATATTAAGACTTCTAGTTATATGAGTAAATCAACATATTCTTATAGGTACATTATTATACCTTTGTGTAATTGAAGTTTTAAATGTCAATTATTAAGTTCTATACCTAAATATAATTAAACCTTAACAAGTAATTAATCTAATTAGCTGTTTTAACAGCATTCTGTTTATCCTAACGTAACCTCTGCCTTTCTAGTATCCAGTGCTGGATGGATGTATTGTCTTAAATCGCCAAGATGCTCAAGCGGATCAAGAGGTGGTAAAGTTCATCAGTGCTCGTGGTAGCGCTTTGTTAACCCTTAATCGCCTATTATGACACCCACGGCAAGAAATGGACTGGCGTCAGTCTAACGCTGGCCGACACTACACGTGTGAGTGGAGCATTTTGGTTATGTAAAGGTGTCACCGAGCTGACAGTCCACTGTCGCCCGTAGACACTCGCGATACGTGATCACATCAGTTTAGAATGACAAATGTTCATCGCCTTTGGAGATAAAGGAATGGATTTGGAGGAAGGGTTGGGAGAATGGGTAGTAGGTAGCATAACGGTAGTACTCCTCATGCCATTACACCCCCCAGTGTTCCATAGGAAGAATCAAGTGTATAATGGACTAGAGTTACTTTTAATTTGATTTTACTCTCCATTCGACGGGAAAGGAGGATGGGCTAGGATAGGTGGTAGATTTCATTCTCTACCGAAACATGTACGTACATTGAAACGACACAGACACAGAGGCATAGATAACGCTGTCCGTCACTGCGTGCCTGAAGCTTGCGCTAAGCACCTACTTCTCGCGCTGCTCCGACCCGTGTCGTTAGCAAGTCGTTATTATAAAACATCTTCCGATGATCTGTGAGTGTGCGACAATTCAGCAGCTCCCTGAGGCTGTGGTATTGCAGCGTGCACCCGCCCCTCTAAACTATATTAGAACAAATAACACACACTTTTAAGCAAGTACTTCATTTGTGCTTGACTTGATTTGACATTTAGCTTTTACTCTTCTCTTTCCAAGTTCACGTGTTGTGTTACAGCTATTAGCCAAGTGTAATAGAGATATTCGCAAAGTGTTTGCAGTTACTGAGGGCTATCTCAGATTGTGGCTACTGAAAGATAATGCGGACTCAGTTGATGGAGTTAGGGCGGGGTTACAATATTGGATACATTTATTTATTTATTAAGGCACATCAACAAAATTCACTTGCCAACAGCAATTGTTAAAGGCATTACTTAAATATTTAATACAACAACTGTTCCGATAATACGATGTATATCTAATACAATGAGGGGGAGAGTGCATGCTACAATCCAACAGCCGCGGGGCGCACTCGTCTGGCCACGTTACCCCTCTCTCACAGAAGACTACCTTGAAATGTACTGCATTTCCCACTTTATGTTTCGATAGTGAGTGAGATGTGCCAGAGCCGATTCCCATCCTATCCCTCAACATTTCCCAAACCCTTTCTCCAAATCCATTCCTATATCCAAAGGTAGGCAGCGCATCCGGGGGCGTGCCAACGTTTGTCATTTTGGACTAATGTTGGTATGTATCACGGATGTCTATGGGCTACAGTATACACTCACCATCAGGTGGACTGTATGCTCGTCTGTCACCTACGTCCATAAAAAAAAAATACGTGTGTACAATCTGTACAACGTAATGTTTGTGATAATCAAATAAAAGCGACTGCGTTTTTCATGTGCTTCCAAGGAGTCCTCTTTTGTTCTCATAAACCTACTATCACTCCACTGAGCGACTCCTGACTCACTTCGACTGGGCTGGACATTGACGCTATACGTTTTAGACTTTAAAATTGTTTATTAAAAAGAAAACTGGCAGAATGTGCTAATTGCACCATTGCCATATATAAAAAGAAAAAATAAACAAGCATAAGTGGATTAAATATTTATTTTGAATCCTTGAAAATGTCAATGTAGAAATTGCTATTTGAACCATTATATAATGCAGATAAGCGGTTAAAATCTTCCCTAGGTTTGTTCTGAATGTTCTAAAGGGCAGTGTTTCTGTAGGTTCTAAAAGGATTGTAGGTAGTAGTGTTAAACTTTCAGGTACGTATAATTTTATTTATTTATTTGCATCCACGGATGCACTGGCCCTAGATGCACAGGAGGCATCCTGGCTATAATTAATTCTCTGAAGAATTGCATACCATTGCAATATAACTGATTCAGTATAGTTTTCGTAATAATAATCCCCCGTCGTGTGAACCAATCCTAAACCAACTACGAGGTTTTAATTAAGTTTAGAGCGAGCTCTTGCCGCTTCAGGGATTTGATATGTTGCTGACTGCTATAGCTCTCTACCTAAGACTCTAATAATTATTTAATAATTCTCATGAGTAGTTTATTTGACAAGTTAGACTTTTAATAGATTAATGAAGTAGTTCTCAAAGTATTTACGAGGCGTATTCGAAAAGTAAGGGCCGTTTCGTCATAAAAAAATTATAATCATATGAAATAGGTTTTCCACATAATCGCCGTTCACTTCCAAGCATTTTTCGTACCGCTGCGCCAGCTTCCTTAACCCCTCTGCATAGAAGCTCACCGCCTGCGAGTTGAACCAGTTTTCAACGGCGTTCTTAATTTCCTTGTCGTTTTCAAAGCGTTGTCCAGTAGTAGTGCGTCCAAGATGAGGAAATTCATCAGCCAGGGCACTAATCGTCAACCGACGATCAGATCGCAGTTTTTGGTCCACCAGAGAAACAATTTCATCGGTTTGCATACTGGGCCTACCACTCCGCTCTTCGTCATGAACATTTGTTCGTCCAGTTTTGAAATCACGACACCACTTTTGCACACAAAAATCTTATTACAGCGCGAACTTCACAGCTGGCGGGAGCAACGATTATCGCGGACATTGTTTACTGTACGCACAGATAGGCAAATGACTACTGAATCAAAACAACACCTGAAATAGCTGCACGAGTAGTGCACGTACAGATATGCACAAGTTTAAACGTGTTACGACTTGTCGATTTTGAAATATAAGCGAACGGCCCTTACTTTTCGAATACGCCTCGTATATTTTTGTTAAGAGTCTTTTCAGCGAGACCACTCTTTCAGAGGTGGTGTAGTTCTTTCTTCAGCGCTCGTGGTAGCTGCTTTGCCTATGCCTTAGTCACCTTTTATCACACTCGCGGGATGATATGGAGTGGTTACTATAGGCGGTCGTAACCTCTAAAAGAATGGACTCGCCAACCCGCTCGACCAGCGTGGCATTATAAGGCCATAAATCCCCGGATCTGAACGGACCGGTTACACTGCATTGCAATGCCTTTTTAGCAGACTCAGATAAAGTGGTGCGCAAGGTGGGCCGGTCGTCCAGGGCGCCAGCTCATTGAGGGGCGCCACGTAGCAAGCGGAAATTTTGTCATGAGATTTTATATGATTCATCTGATTTTTCACTTGTATATGTAACTAGTCTGGCCATAAATACTGTTACATAAAAACTTTTCTTTTTTTTCAACTTTTTAATTATTTTGAATTTGGAACGCGTTTATTATTTTTAAAAGTTCTTTCGATTTCGCGCCATTTCACATATTTTTTCGTGTTCATTATTAAAGTACAATATGAAATGGGGTGTTAAAGAAAATAGGATTGCGGTGATCGCCTTGCACAAAGTGGGTATGGAGCCGTCGGTCATATTCCAGACACTTCAAAAGCTTGGTATCAGCCGTATGTTCGTATATCGTACTATCAACAGATACAACAACACTTCCTCTGTCGAAGACCATAAAAGATCGGGGCGGCCGCGTGCTGTTAGAACTACAAAGGCTGTTAATGCTGTTAAAGCCAGAATTCGTCGAAATCCCATTAGGAAGCAAAAAATCTTATCGCGAGAAATGAAGATTCCCGCTAGGACTCTGTCGCGTATTATAAAACAAGACCTGAAGCTCGGTGCTTATCGTCGATATACAGGACATGCCCTAAATCAATCTTTACAATTAAAGAGAGTGGATCGATCAAAACGCCTTCTGTCGCGATACGCAGGTGAAGGGCACAGAAATATCCTCTTTACCGATGAAAAAATTTTCACGATTGAAGAGCACTACAATAAGCAAAATGATAAAGTGTACGCTCACAGTTCTAAAGAAGCTGCTCAAGTGATCGGAAAGGTACAACGTGGTCATCATCCTGCGTCAGTGATGGTTTGGTGGGGCGTGTCTTATCAAGGCGTCACAAAGCTACATTTTTGTGAAAAAGGAGTGAAAACTTCAGCCAAAGTGTATCAAGAGACAGTCTTGGATCGTGTTGTGAAACCCCTCAGCAATACACTTTTTAAAAATGTACCGTGGACTTTCCAGCAGGACTCTGCACCTGGTCACAAGGCACGAACTACCCAAGCCTGGCTTGAAACCAACGTTCCGGACTTCATAAGAGCTGAAGACTGGCCCTCATCTAGCCCAGACCTCAACCCTTTAGACTACAAATTGTGGTCAGTTTTAGAGGACATGGCTTGCTCTAAACGACACGGCGACATTGAGTCTCTTAAAAAATCTCTGGAGCAAGCAGTGGCGAAATTTCCCATGGAAACAGTGCGTAAATTCATAGATTCGTGGCCAGACAGATTAAAGGCCTGTATAAAAACCAAAGGTGGCCATTTTGAATAGAATATTGTTTTTATTTTTTGCTGAGACTTTAATAAATATGTACATATAAGTTTTAGTAATATTACATTACTTCATTAAAAAAAAAATGCATTTTCATTTGTAACAGAACTTATGGCCTGACTAGTTATATAAATATACTTGCGAAATATACATTCAAATGTCAATCATTCAAAAATGTTCGTAAATATATTTTTATACGCGTGAGATCGCTGCATATTTTCGGCCCAGCACGGTAAAGACGCTTGATCCGGCCCTGCCTTTTACATAACACATAAAATAAAAATGCCACAATGGAATATTATTTCTTCTAATATTTATCTTCATTTATTTATCGCTTTTTATTTTAATATATTCTCTTTTTGTATACCACCATTTATAACAATTATTCTTGACAATTAATCCAAATTGTGGTGTGTGGCGGACTATAAGAGTACTAATCCATTTCTTCTCGTGGGTATCCTGAAAGGCGGCTAAAGGATAACGGGGCCGTGTTGAAGAACTACACTATCACCGAAAGAATGGATTGGCCAACCCGCTTGGGTTGCGTGGCATTCTAAAGCGTCATCCTAATAGATCGCGATTACGCGATCATTGCGCAAATGAGCGATGCGACGAAAAGAATCGGGTGTCCTAATAAGGATGGTCGTATCACGTCAGTTGTGCTCACATTGTAGGCTGTGGAACGAACTGTCTCAAGAGGTCTTCCCATTAAACTACGACATGGGGTTCTTCAAGAGAGCTGTGAATAGGATTTTGCAAGGTCGGCGGCGCGCCCGCATACCCCCCGGTGTTGCAGGTGTCCATGGGCGGCGGTAACACTTACCATCACGTGAGACCGCTTGCTCGTCCGCCCTCTTCTCTATAAAAAACAAAAAAGAGACGCGCAGTTGTTACGTTCAGGAAATATTTCACTAACCTATTTTGCGAATTTTGATAGCAATGAAAAAAAAAACGAGGCGGGACGCAAAGTGCCCTCTTTAAAATGAGAACGATACGTGGTGAATTTTACAATCAATATTTTGACGCACGGGAAAATTATGGTGCCTTTTATGATTACGTGTCTATGTCAAAAGAAACATTCGACCCGATAACGTTCGCGCGATGAGTCAGTTAGGCCACGTCTTCTGCACAAATATGTTTGATCGCGCGTTCGCACTGTTATAGGGCCCCTTTAGGAAAGTGTTTTAAAAAAAAACTAAATGACGGTTACAAGGACTTTAATTACTTTAATTAATTACATGGATTAAAAGGGGACCCTTGGGCAGCCGCACGCGAGGAAAGATCTATGCCAACTGACTACACTCAATGAATCAATTGCCCGTCTCTAAGTCGAGACCGCTGTCTCAGCGGTCTTGGCTTCACAATGTGTTTTTAGGTACATCGCTAGGGTATAACAGCACGAACAAAGTTCGCGCGAACTAGTAATAAAAAACATTTTAGTCGCGTAATCGGATCGCGCTAATGTCAATATTTACGTATTGACATCAAGTATGTTTGATCGCGGGTTCGTATGAACCAAATTCGCGCGAATTTTTTGATGATCACGTAGTCACATTCTATTAGGATGACGCCTAAGACCATACGTCCCTCATGGGCAATGTCATGGCTCTTGGATGCGAAGGCCCCGCAGTCAATACTGTAAAGGGCGTTTGACGTTGATGACGTCAAATTAAACTATATTTTGATTGAACAAAAATTTTTACACTATTATTGATACAGAGTACAAAACCATATTTTTTAGCAATTTTGTCTGTCCGTTTAAAAGCTCATCACACAAAAACCGTTAGACAGATTTTAATGAAACGTGGCATAGATATAGCTTGTATTCTGGTTTAACATTTGGGATACATTTTATGTAGATGTAGATGTACGCGTGTGATATCAATCATTACATAAAATTATTAGCGACACAGGTTTTTGAGCTCAAAGCAAAACAATGAAACGCCGCTAATAGACTTTCCCTTTTGACGTCACTTAAAAATTATATTTTGTCTCTTTCTTCAACGTTGTCTTAAAATATGGTGGTTTTAACGTCTTACACTATTGTGTAGGACGGTAAAGTCAGCAGAAAAATCAATATATCTATATCTATACATATAATAAAAATATAACTGATCGCTGTCTGTATATGGAAGATACATGAGAAAAACTATTATTGGGGGCCTTTATCAACGCAATAGAACCCAAAACAATGATTGTTAGAATTTTTGTCTGTTTATCTGTTTGTCAGTGCGTTTGTGCGCGCTAATGTTAGAAACGGCTTAACCGATTTGGGTGCGGTTTTCACTAGTGTATTGTGGTAAGCTTCACTTAAAATTTAGTGTTTGTTTTATTTCAATCAGTTCATAAATAAAAAAGTTATATCAATTTAAAGAATCACGTCGAATAAAGACGGTGTTTATAAACTAAAGTCCACGCGGATAGTCGAAAATAAATATGGTATTTGGTTTGTAAGGTTAGGTGTAATGTAGCTTACGAAGAGGATCACCAATAAAACTCCCATAATTTTTTGTTATAGTAAGAAAGCGACAGACGAGCTTACAGTTCCACCTAGTGGTAAGTGGATACTGTCGTCCATGGACGTCCGTGATACATGCCAACATTAGTCCAAAATGACAAACGTTGGAATGCCCCCGGATGCGCTGCCTACCTTTGGATATAGGAATGGATTTGGAGAAAGGGTTGGGGAAATGGGGAGGGATAGGATGGGAATGGGCTCTGGCATATCTCACTCACTACCGAAACACGTACCTACTTTAGGGAAATAAGATAAAGTAGGAAATGCAGTACATTTCAAGGTAGTCTTTTGTGAGAGAGGTTACGTGGCCAATCGAGCGCGCCCAGCAGCTGTTGGATTGCAGCGTGGACTCCCCCCCTCAAAAAACTTAATATAGTGATGTCACTCCAGAATGACAGGCGTTGGTACACCTCCTTATGCCTAAGATGTAGGAATTCAGTTGGAGAAAGGTATGGGAAAATGGCGAGGTATAGGATAGGATGGGATGGTTTAATATGTTACTAATAAGACAACTTCACTAATTACTATTTATATATATAAATATGTGTAGTATACAAAGGTGTATTGTGTAATAATGATGACCAAGTGGGCTGGCGAGTCCACTCTCAGTGGTGCTAAGGAATCGCCTTTCATGTCACCCACGAGGACAAACGGCCTGATGCAACATACATACACTGCATTAGAAAAATAGGAAACAAGAAAGAAAAGGGGCTCTTCATTAGAGCTGTGAACAGGATTCTACGCGGTCGCCAGTACGGGTGTGCAAGCTCCCTAGTGTTGCAAGGTGTCCACGCGCGGCGGTGGCCACTTACCATCACGTGGCCCGTCCGGCTAGTCTGACATTTAAATATTCGTGTATTTCATATGCTTATAACACCTTTGTTTTGTCGCCGACGGTACCTCAAGCGGGTAGGTGAGGGTGAGGGGGGGTGAAGTATTTAATTTCCTCTCCAGCATTTAATTACGTGGTAAATCTGCGCATTTGTTGGTTAGATCGCTGAGATGCGGGTTAGCTGTAAGGTACTGAACACACCGTGAAGCGAAATAGAGGCGATATATTGAGTCTGAGACTGCTATTTCGGTACACCCTCCCCAAATGTTAGTGTTGAAGGTGTAAAAATTTTTTTAAACTAGATCATTTTTTTGAAAAAGGAGAGCGAGTGGCCACGTTACCCCACTCTCACAGAAGACCAGTCTATTCTCTACCAGTCAACATTTGGCTTTATAAGACTTAAAATGACTAAATATTCAATTGTAGCGGGAGAGTGCACACTGTATTCCCACAGCCACTGGGCACACTGAACTGGCCACGGGTAACGTGGCGAGTTCAGTGCGCCCAGTCTCTCACAGAAGACTACCTTGATTTACTACTTTATCGTATTTACCTAATATGTATATATATATATATGTAAAGAAACTACATATATTTCTTTAATTTGTACAGCAATCTTCTGTCCGTAAACAGTGACCATGTACTTATGTACTCCATAGATGGCGCTGTGAGTAATGGCGGCCCACACGGTTGGAAGAGCAGCTGATGTTTGGGGTTTGACAGAACTCACCTTGATTCAGTATATTGTTAGATTATTATAAAAAATGTATGTATAAAAAGGAATTGACAATTTAAATAATAGACTTTAAATGTCGTTTCTTTGTTTTCAGGTAAGATAGTAGGATTTAAGTAACAGTGTAATTATTATTGTATGTACCTATGTAAGTACTAAAATAAAATAACTTTGTTTTCAGAGCAACGCAATTGTTTATTTGAATTTTACAATTCCTAATAAGTTTGGAAATATTTATATATATATATAGCCTCTATAGAAATAGATATATATATAGAAATGTGATTCGTGGTGTGAGGTCCTTTAAAGCTGATACTATTCGATCTTTACACTCACTTTCATTTAAGCTAACTTTATATCTATCGTACTAGCGACTCGCCCTCACCTCGCTTCCATTTATAAGAGCTTTTTTTTTCAATTTTTTTATTTAAAAATAATATATAGACTATGTCCACTCTGAAGGTCCATTCTAAATACTGGTGAAAGAATTTTTGAAATCGGTTTAGTAATTCCAGAGATTAGCTCCTACATCCAAACTTACAAACTTTACCTCTTTATAATATTAGTATAGACTAGCCGTGTGCTCGATGAGAAATCTCATCGGCAACATCTCAGGAACCGTTACACCTTTATTTTACACCCTTGGGGGATGAATTTTCAAAAATCCTTTCTTAGTGTTCACCTATGTTATATAAGGTACTCCTCTGCAACATTTCATCGTTCTAGAGCCACCGGTTTAGGTGTGCGTTGTCTGTTAGTCACTGTTAGATTTTTATTAAGTAGATATCATTGCACGAAAATGTACTCGTTCAAATTCCATTGTGGCATAAAAAAGCGCGCGAAATGCAATAAAAAAGTGAATACAACATTTTATATTGTTTTTTGTTTTGACTAAATTTCGTTTGACGTTCGAAATTCGAATTTCAAATAAATTATGTTTTAAAAACGGTACAGCTCATATTAGCTCTCTTACTTTTTGAGTATCTTAAAATTTACCTAGTCACCCTATGTTGCCGGATGAGGTTGTCAAATCTAGCAGTAATTGTCTGCAGGACGCTGTTGCCGCTGGCGCTGCAGGAGGGAGGCGGTTTCCTTGCGTATAATCGCTGGGAAGCCGCCAGTTGGACGCCGCTATAAGAATAAATATAATAAAATTTACTTCAGTTATTTAAAAACAGTTAGGTTTGTTGATCATTTAGTGCTTTTACAAGCTTTTATTCAACTTGACTTGTTAGTATGTGTTGATCAAATTTTGCAACTGAATTTTAAACCAGCTCCACCTAATATTTTCTTAGGTTTTCGCGATTACTATACATAGCAATTAAACAACTTTGAACGGTTTAAATCGCGTATATTTGACATTATTTATATCCCGACGTTTCGAACACTTTGCAGTGGACGTGGTCACGGGGTGACTAATTGATTTTATTTGTCACTTGAGTTACCACCTAGCCGATTGAGCTGAAATTTTGCACACACTTTTGAGGCTGGTGACAATACAATCTAGTGTACACAGTTATGTATTTTTTTCAAAATGGCCGCCGCTTCAAGGTGACGGATTACCTATTTCTTCACAACCTCCTTGACATGGGTATCAAATTAAAGGATTGGTCTAGCAGAATACGCGAAGTCATTCTAATTTGAATAAAATGATATAAAAAAACCGTTTTTTAAAAACATCTTTTTATTTCTATTCTGTTAAATACAAGCCAAATTTAAATTCTCCTGCGGAAAGGTCTCCTCTAACCAGTTTCATTAAACTTGTATGAAAAATACGATATTCAGGACGGAACTGGGGCGAGTTTATTATAAAAAGTTAAATAGGATGGACACTGTAGTGTAGTTGGTAACTATGACGTCACAGTACACGACTCCACAGCGTAGATACGTCCCGAGAGGAACTTAGTTTGTGAAGTACGGAGGTGTCGCGTACTGTTCGGTCCAAAAACTAGTTTATATCGCGAACCCGTAGGCTGTGGAACGAACTGCCTCAAGAGGTCTTCCCATCAACTACGACATGGGGTTCTTCAAGAGAGCTGTGAATAGGATTTTGCAAGGTCGGCGGCGCGCCCGCATACCCCCTGGTGTTGCAGGTGTCCATGGGCGGCGGTAACACTTACCATCACGTGAGACCGCTTGCTCGTCCGCACTCTTCTCTATAAAAAAAAAAGACTGCTTTTAAAAAGTTGAAAAAAAAAATGTAACTGGTTTACTTCACTATATATACAGAATGAATCAAACGAATGGGCCCTTGAGGGTACCATAAATATTAAACATACAATGAATATATAAAAACTTGGTATATATATATCTGAGATCAATAGACTCCGGTACCATTTGACCGATCACCATAAAAGTTGGCACATATATGTATATTTTCATGGAGAAGGTTTTTATGCTATTCACTCTGTTGTAACTTGCCACCAGAGGGCGCTACAAAAAAAAAAAAGCATTGCAACGCATGCCGGGGAACAGCTAGTAGTTTTATTAAAAAAAAAATTGTATTATTTGATAAAATAATGTTCGATTTCACGATCTCGTTTTAATTTAATACATAATGTTTATTAGCTAGTTTTGATCCCCATCATTGACTCAATCGATTGGTGCTATAAAAATACAGGGTAATTTGTGTCGGTTCGATTTCCGGCTCTGACAAGCGACTTTTCAAGAATCCATTAATACAGTTTTTCTTCTATTTAAAAATGAAATAAGTGTCCCCTGAGTAAAATTTGCTAGCTTTTTAATATCTAGGGTACTTTCGTTTTGCATTACGTCGGTAACACGTATTCCGTTCGTCGTAGCAATGCTACGTCCGTAGCATCCGTAGCGCTATGCGTCACGTAGCACCGATCTACGTGATGACCATGTGCTACGCGGAGAAAAGTCTCCCATTTATTATGTCTTTCATTTAGCGGTCAGTTTGCCTCTATGTGAACTTTAAAACGCTAGTGATAAGGCTCAGTATCGAATAATTTATGGTTGCTTAGCGATTTGTACGTATGTACTCGTGAGCTACGTCCAATGTAGAATGGATATATTTGCGGTTATATCAGTCTAAATATATCTTAGGTTCTAGTTCTTTGTATGACATTATTTGTGTAAAAGTCAAATACGAGTCTTCTGTAAAAAGGCCAATAGCAGACGTCAGTTGAAAAGGGCAATGTCCAAATGTATATCAGCCGATGCCCAATAATTACTTCATGTGCATGCATGATTTTTGTTATGTTATGATCTCTAGTAGCCATGGATTAATAATAGCTAAGGAATAGTTTTTAGAAACTTCAGGCACTTTTGAAAAATTACCGTAAACGCAGCTTATAATTACCCTGAAAAGTAAGCATATTTGTTTTATTTAATTAATTTCAAAGCGATCGCCATGGGTCAAATTTTTATGGACAAAAGAATTGCAAAAATATTACGATGACATTTATTTAATAACTACTTTCTTCCCGCGGCTTCGCTCGCGTAGACTAAGCAGCTGTAAAAGAGTTTTAACATCTGTAAAAGCACCGACATCGTGAATTTCACGGATGACAATCGATCCATTTCGAGTAATTCTATTAAAAGACATTTTTATATTTTCCTGTATAATTCCACTTCCTTGTGTCATATGAAGATGAGACATATATTGGTTTCTTTACTTAGTATAATTGGAAATATACTTAGCTATACATTAGTGAGAACCCGATCAAAATTCGTTCAGTAACTTTTACGTGATGCTCAAACAAACATATATACATTTGGGGGGGAGTGCACGTGCAATTCAACAGGCACTGTGCGCGCTCGACTGGCCACTTGACCCCTCTGTCACTGAAGACTACCTTGAAATGTACTGCATTTCCCACTTTATCTTATTTCCCCAATGTACGTACGTGTTTCGGTAGTGAATGAGATGTGTCAGAGCCCATTCCCATCCTATCCCTTCCCATTTACCCAATCCTTTATCGAAATCCATTCCTATATCTCAAAAGGTAGACAGCGCATCCGGGGTCGTGCCACCGTATGTCATTTTGGACTAATGTTGCCATGTATCGCGGATGTCTATGGGTGACAGTATCCACTTACCATCAGGTGGACTGTATGCTCTTCTGCTGCCTTCGTACATAAAAAAAAAACAAGTGCGTGTGTCAAAAACCAATAACTTCCGAACAAAATGACTAGCAAAATTGTACTTTACGTGTATCTCTTTCTTACACATGTGTATTTATATACAGCCGTCACTGTTACTCCCAACAGCTGTGCTAAATGTTTCACTGTAATACTGTCATTTTCATTTTTATCGCTAGTACATTGGAAAATATACAATTTTGGTATAATAATAGGGGTTAAAGTATGAAATTGCCGTTTTATAGTAATAGATACTTTGAATTGGCATAAAACCTTCATGGTGTGAGATTTTCGAGTGAAACTTTTTTCACATGATACCTATGAGGTTCTTGTTTTAAAAAATGTGCAACATTCGATTTTCGACTTTCAATTGTTTTTTTTATTCAGCTTAGACGGGAAAGATGGCTACTTCGAAAATCCGAGTAATCTTTGAATACGAGTTCCGACGCGGAACTAACGCGGCAGAAACGGCTCACAATATCAATGCTGCGTTTGGAGAGGAGACTGCTAATGAACGAACCGTGCGTTTTTGGTTTAAACGCTTTCGTAATGGAAACTTCGACTTGAAGAACGAACCACGTGGAAGACCGCCCACACAGGTGAATAACGCTGAATTGAAGGAATGCTGAATGGTGGAAGCCGATCCGAGTCAAACTACCCAGGAATTAGCGGCATGGTTTAACATTACCTTACCTACAATATTGACTCATTTGCATCAAATCAATAAGATAAAAAAATATGAAAAATGGGTGCCTCATGATTTGACTGATGTGCAGAAAGAAACGCGTGTTGAAACTTGCATTGTCTTGTTGAATCGGTACAGAAATGAAGGAATATTGGATCGAATTGTGACATGTGACGAAAAGTGGATTCTTTACGATAACCGAAAGCGAAAAATGCAATGGCTGACCCCAGGTCAAACGCCGCAACAGTGCCCTAAGGCAAAGCTTACCAATAAAAAGGTAGTGGTAACTGTTTGGTGGTCTATTTATGGTGTTATTCACTATAGCTTTCTCAGGTCTTTTCAAGCAATAACAGCAGATGTTTACTGTGCCGAACTTCGAACAATGATTGCGAAACTAGCAGTGAAACAGCCCCGACTCGTGAATCGATCTTTACCATTATTGCTCCATGATAACGCAAGACCTCACACTGCACGAGAAACCGTTGTAACTCTACAGGAGCTGCAGTTAGAAACCATACGTCATCCTCCGTACTCGCCAGACCTTGCTCCAACGGACTACCATTTTTTTCGTGATTTGGACAATTCTCTACGTGGTAAAAAATTTTCTTCCCAAGAGGCAGTACAAAATGCTTTCACACAGTTTGTCGAATCTACATCCCTAGAGTTCTATCGCAAAGGCATAAATGAACTTCCGGTTAGATGGCAACAATGTATAGATAATGAGGGTAAATATTTTGATTAAATAAATATGTTACATTTTAGAAAAAAACGAGTTTTAATTTTTCAGTACAAATCGGCAATTTCATACTTTAACCCCTAATATATGTACGAGTACATTAAATGTTATATCTATTAAAGTGGTATTTGGCCGTCTGGTGTCGGCGGGATTTAAAATTGCTTTCACCAGCCCATACCGTCCAGTAGACGTCTCAAGAGGAATAATAAAGCCCCTACCACAAGCCCCGAGGAGCTACCGCATCGTTAAGAAAGTGGACTCGCCAGCCCGCTTCGTTAGCGTGGCGTAAGTAAGCCTCTACATCCCTCATGCACAAGATAATGTGCATGGATTAATTGGAATTAATCTCAGTAGTTACGGTTATGTTTACTGAAATCAATTACAAAACACAGCACCTTATTTTACTTTATCGAGTAAAAACAGGTCGATCGCATGATTGTGACATCAAAATATATACAGTATTTCGCTATCAAATCACGAAAGGTCTCTGTGAATACGGTGGAAGGGTTGGAAGCGTATTGTTAAGATTTTTGAATAAATATCATTTTTACGCTATAAATGGGTCCCTTAGACGGGGCATTTGGGGGGTGTAGGGTTGGCTGAAGAAATGATAACTGAAATTTTAGATAACTGTTTTAATGGAGACTTTTTGGCGGGAACTTAAGAAGTGGAGTTGAGGTGTTGTTTGATTTTATTGTTGAAATTGTGTATTATGCGTTTTGTGGTTTAATAGTGACAGTTTATTCTTCAAAGTGATTTTCGTGCGAGGTTTTTGTGATAATCAAATGGTGATGTGATAATTTTATGAGGGGGAGAGTGCACGCTGCAATCCAACAGCCGCTGGGCGCACTCGACTGGCCACGTGACCCCTCTGTCACAGAAGACTACCTTGAAATGTACTGCATTTCCCACTTTACGAGTATGTTTCAGTAGTGAGTGTGATGTGCCAGAGCCCATTTCCATCCTATCCCTCCCCATTTCCCTAACCCTTTCTCCAAATCCATTCCTATATCCAAAGGTAGGCAGCGCATCCGGGGGTGTGCCAACGTTTGTCATTTTGGACTAATGTTGGCATGTATCACGAATGTCTGTGGGCTACAGTATCCACATACCATCAGGTGGACTGTATGCTCGTCTGCCACCTTCGTTCATAAAAAAAAGATAACAAAATAAAAGCGTGCAATTGCGTTTTTCGTGAGTTTCCAAGGAGTCCTCTTCTGTCTTCAGTAAACCTACTATCGCTTTACTGAGCGACTCCTGACTTACTCCGATGGCACTGCACATCGACAGGATACGTGTTAGACTTTGAAATTGTTTATTACGAAGAAAACTTGACACTGGCAGAATGTGCTAGTTGCACCATTGCTATCTATATATGAAGAAAAAAACCTATTTTAAAAGCGATGATGTTACTTTATTTATTATAACTAGCAGCGCCCTCGTCTTTAGGGTACTTGTAGTTCCTTCACAATGATTCCCGCGGGAATTTATAACGGTTCGCGATAAAATGTATCCCGCATGTTGATTATCATTGTACTAAATTTCATAACAATCCATCTGGTGGTTTTTATTTGAGTATGTGATTCCCGTGGGAACTATATAATGGATATGGATAAAAAAATAATTGTTAACCTGACAAATGAACTCTAACTATGTCAAGTTTCATCAAAATATGTCTAGGTGAGAGTGCACGCTGCAAACCAACAGCCGCTGGGCACGGTCGACTGGC
Organism: Sesia apiformis; assembly: GCA_914767545.1. NCBI lineage: Eukaryota > Metazoa > Arthropoda > Insecta > Lepidoptera > Sesiidae > Sesia > Sesia apiformis. Next base: position 177,424 of record OU611977.1, on the reverse strand, counting down.
TACGTTACCCCTCTCTCACAGAAGACTACCTTGAAATGTAGTGCATTTCCCACTTTATCCTATTTCCCTAATGTACGTACGTGTTTCGGTAGCGAGTGAGATTTGCCAGAGCCATCCCATCCTATTCTATCCCTCCCCATTTTCCCAACACTTTCTCCAAATCAATTCCTATATCTCCAAAGGTAGGGGGCTCATACGGGGGTGTGCCAACGTTTGTCATTTTTGACTGATGTTGGCATGTATCACGGATGCCCATGGGGGACAGTATCCACTTACCATTAGGTGGACTGTATGCTCGACTGGTGCGTTCATCCATAAAAAAAAACATGTATTTGCGATCTGTCAAAAAATGCCGTCTCCAATTTATAACCCAAATGTAATAAACACAATATGCGTGAGTATCGCGGTTCGTAAAAATCCGATATTTGTAATAAATATCAAAATATCCATATCTATCAAGTATATATAAAAACGCTGCGAGTTTCATTCTGTAAGTGGATTTAGCCTGTCAAAATCGTTAAATAAAACTTTGAGTTTGATAAATAGACTTATCTAATATACACAAATGAATGTTTGTTTGTTTATTTGTTCGTCTTCTATGCGTTCCTCAATAATCCTTAATAATCAGTGTACTTGATCGACATTCAACTAAATTATAATTATAATCTTTAGCGTTGGATCCTTGGCAGTGGCGGTGATAGCTAAATTTTTATTTATATCAGTATAACAATTTAAAAGCATGGGATCTGCCAAAATACTACTTAGTTTTGACGATAAATATCAATTGATATATATCCGTTGATATACACGTATATCAGCGGAACCAGGTGTGCATGTATGTTTGTGGGAGCACGTGTAGAAGCGGTATGCTGCTCATACACTCAGCCCGCGTCACTGTCGCTCCTCGTTTTATTCACGCGTGTCGCCAGATGTAAGAATGTGTGAACATTTAACTACACAGTTCACACTGAACATTTCCGAAACTGGCCACTTACATAAACAGTATTTAAAAATTAATATCAATATTTGAAAATGGAACTCTTTGGCTGTAGAATAGAGTTTGTTTCGTCTAACAGTCATTTGTTTTGTCCATTGTGGCGTTAAAAATTGCGTGTCTGCATCACGATGCTTTTTAACTGGTGAAAATTGTCGCTGTACGATTTTCTACGATTTTAAGTGTAATTTAATGGCTCAGCAGAGCCTCGCTCGGCTTCAAACTGCTTTTGGCGATGAAACACCAAGCAAGACGACATTTTATAGCTGGTTTGCAGAAACTTGTGAACTAATAATAAAACTAGAGAAAAATAAAATTGCCATAACCCAAACTAGTATCTATTGCATTTTTAGTTTGTCTGTTATGTCATAAAATTATTGACATCTTTTCTTTTTGGAAAAAAATGAGGCAGATGAGCACACAGTCCACCTGATGGTAAGTAAGTGGATACTATCGTCCATGGACATCCGCGATACATGCCAACATCAGTCCAGAATGACAAATGTTGGCATGCCCCCAAGTGCACCGCCTACCTTTGGAGATATAGGAATGGATTTGGGAAAGGGCTGGTTAAATGGGGAGGGATAGGATGGGAATGGGCTCCGGCACGTCTCACTCACTACCCAAACATTAAACGATAGGATAAAGTGAGAAATGCAGTACATTTCAATGTAGTCTTCTGTGAGAGAGGGGCAACGAAGCCAGGCGAGTGCGAGCGGCTGTTGAATTTGTAGCGTGCACCACCTCGAAAAATGTTGGATTCCAATAAAAGCCTCCTCCAAAATGTAGATAAAATTTTCATTAGCTTCACAGCTCCACGTGTTTTTTTCCCCGCGCATTTAGTAGGATTTGTTTTCAATACACATCAGTCTCAAATGATTCCCGCATCAGACGGGGGTTTATTGGCTCACTCTGATGCAGGAGAATTTGTCTCTTTCTATATATTATTTCATAACATCATAGACATCGACGTACTGGAGAGAGTCCAGAGACAGGCTACCAAGATGCCACGCGAACTGAGGAGCAAGTCATATGCTGACAGACACTACAGGAGAGCGTCTGATTTCTTCACGATGGTGGAGAACTCATTGTGACCTTCAAAATACTAACCGATATTAAATTGCACTAAGTATGCTAACAAAGGAATTATCGCAGGTGGTAGGGATTATTGCATTGTATTGTATATCTGAACAGGCCTTAAAAAAGAAAAAAAATACCTATTGTAAAAGCTGATCGAATCGATTCTCTTTCGCGTTTAGATTTTAAATTATTTAAATCTAAAAGAACCTAACATTTTGTGGGGGAGAGTGCACGATGCAACCCAACAGCCGCTGGGCGCGCTCGACTGGCCACGTTACCCCGAAGACTATCTTGAAATGTACTGCATTTCCCACTTTATCTTATTTTCCCAATGTACGTGCGTGTTTCGGTAGTGAGTGAGATGTGCCAGAGCCCATTCCCATCCTATCCCTCCCCATTTTCCTAACCCTTTCTCCAAATCCATTCCTATATCTCCAATAGTAGCGCATCCGGAGGGAACGCTACGTTTTTCATTTTGGACTAATGTTGGCATGTATCGCGAATGTCTATGCGCGACAGTATCCACTTACCACCAGGTGGACTGTATGCTCGTCTGCCGCCTTCGTACATAAAAAAAAGAAGAATTCTAAGAATTCTACCTGTTCAGAGAACACGCTCATTTGAGAAGGAAACATCTATGTCATTACGCTCCGCGAGCATTTTATTAATATAACCCACATCACGTGAAACCGGTGCAGTACGCTAAATATAAAACTGTATAAGAAAGAAATCTGTACAAAATACAACTTCAAGGCTGTATTGTTGCCAAGTCACGACGCATATGCGTTTCACTATGTACCTATCGGATTGACATGAGTTCCATGTTCAGTGTCAGGGTGATGAATGGTCCGGGTAACAGAGGAAGCGTGCGGCGTCAGTGCGAGCGGGCGAGGGCAAAACTTGTAATTGGTTGGAAAAATATCGGTAAACGTTAAATCTCTTTTTAAATAGAGGAATAAATATTAATTCATGAATATTTTAGCATACATGTTTGCATGCTAATAGGCTAAATGTGGCGGACCATATTAACGTATTTTATATTTGTAGAGTGCATGTTGCATTCTCGCAGTCGCTTGGCGTATCAACTGGCTACGTTACCTCTCTCCCATAAAATGAAATGAAGTGTAAATAAATAAATAGATAGATAAACTCTTTATTGTACGTGTTGCAAAAAGACAATTTAAGTAAGTAACACGAAAAGTATAACAGTTAACCTTATCGTCAAAGCGATCTCTTCCAGCCAACCTTTGGGTGGCAACGAAAAAACAGATAACGATATCAAAATTAGGTAAATGTAGTGCAATTTTATATAATAGCCAATCAACATAACATAATTTAATAATACTATTATTTAATATATAAATACTTACTTAAGATGAATACAATACAAACAAACAAACGTACATACACTATATGGGAAATATGGATGGGTATAGAACTTAAACAATGTGAGTACAGAACAAAGTAAAGAACTAACTAGATCAACAAATACTGAAAGTATTAAGTCAGATAATGCTTCTTGACTTGACTTTTAAAACTATTTGAAGTTTTAGCGCGTCCTATAGTCAGTATTACACTATAACAGAGAGTTGTCGCGTCTACGGTTAGGAATTGACTCTGCAGTTCATGCCCTCTGCTACTTAGACTCCGCTGTAAGTGGCACCATACCCTTTCTTCAGTATGTTAGTAATATTACTCCCATGTTAAGTCCACAATGCCACATTAGTCCATGTTGTGGATCATCCCGGAGCCATTTATGGACGATGTAACGACGTTATAATTTAGTGGCGTAGGTACTAACGATTAACAGCTCTCCGTTCATGTTGATCGTCGGTTCACGTCGGACATTTTAATAAATAAAACTTTATATAGAAAATTAGCGTGAATTTAAAGATAGATATGTAACATTTGTACATCATCGATGTCGTTGAGCCTTCGGACAGACCTTTATCCAGCAGTGGTACGTGTGTAATGTATTGTAAACTAGCTGTGCCAGCGACTTGGTACGCGCGGAATTTTAGTTTTTAAACTCTAAGCCTATTCGAAGCACCAAGCCAAGCTTAATTAACCTGTAGAAGCCCCATGAAAATCCATTCAGTAGTTTTGGAGATTAGCGTGTTCGAACAGACAGACAGATAGACAGACAGACATACGTTGTTTAAAAAAAATGGCTTACAACCGATTTATTATGTATATTCAGTGAGTTTTCGTGTACGAATAGAAACAGAAAATTAGGTTTGATTTTGTATGGTGTTTCTTTGTGTTTTCTTGTAAGCATTTATATGTTTATTATATGTTAGATATACTATATGTAATTTTGCACGCTATCATTGGCAAATGTGTCGGATCTGATTATATGTTTACCACCTTTTGTAGCGCACATTGGAAACAAACAAATCGAATTGAATTGTATTCAATTATTGTCTCCCTCTTTCTAACCAATGACTATTAGCGTTTATTATTTTTTATACATACGAGTATTTACTATGATATTTTTACTGTCTGATAGTTTATAATAAATACTTATAGCGCGTCTTATACTTTATACTTGTTTTTATACCTTTTGAAAATATCTAGACAATGAAGCGTGTGATACAGTGAAATAAACCCGTTTATAGTAATGTACAGGGGGAGATTGCACGCTGCAATGTAGGTTAAGTACGAAACACGTACCTAAGTTGGGAGAATAGGATAAATTGGGAAATGTAACCAGATGGACTGTTCACTTATTTGATTCTGTTAAACTTGAAGTGCATCCTCAGTATCATCCTGATATGATATTTCATAGAAAGACTACATTTATACTCTTCATTAATAACTTCAAAATAATTCAAAATAACTTTTGAGGGGGAGAGTGCACGCTGCAATTCAACAGCCACTGGGCGTACTCGACTGGCCACGTTACCTCTCTCTCACAGAAGACTACCTTGAAATGTACTGCATTTCCCACTTTATCTTATTTCCCTTATGTGCGTACGTGTTTCGATAGTGAGTGAGATGTGCCAGAGCCCATTCCCACCCTATCCCTCCCCATTTTCACAACCCTTTCTCCAAATCCATTTCTATATCTCCAAAGGTAGGCGGCGCATCCGGGGGCGTGCCAACGTTTGTCATTTTGGACTGACGTTGGCATGTATCGCGGATGTCTATGGGCGACAGTATCCACTTACCACCAGATGGACTGTATGCTCGTCTGCCGCCGTCGTCCATAGAAAGAAATGTACTCTTATTGTTTGAATGAAATAAAATAAAATAATATAAAAAAAACGATTTTTAAAAACAAGTTTTTATGCAAGCCATGTACTAAAATGAATAAAATAAATTTATATTGAATTATTTGTTGTCAACAAGCTTGTCGCGAAATATTCATAAAAGTTGTACAATTTACAATTCGCGCGACAAGATTGTTGACAACAAATGATTCAATATGTTTATATTATAATAAGTTTATATGTAAAATAAGTTTTTATTTTATTCGTTTTAGTACATGGCTTGCATACAAGCTTGTTTTTAAAAAGCGTTTTTTTATATTATTTTATTTACACCTTTTTAGTTAGAAATATTTCTCAATCTATCCATTTCAAATTTCAAATTCATTGTCAAGTTTTGCAAATTTCATTGTCATATTTCATGTGCATGCTACTAACCGTAGAGGAGTGCCCTCATGAGGAGACAATCCTGGCTGCAGCATCAGTTCGTGTTGAAGATCATATTTAGCTATCAACATTAAAAGTACCTATATGCAAAGTTTCGTGTCCGTGCTAATAACCGTTGAGGAGTGGCCCCGTGAGGAGACAATCCTGGCTGCAGCATCAGGTTATTTCTATCATTTTAGTGTATTATCATCAGAACTGAACAAGCGTGCAAAATTTCAAAGTCGTAAGTTTAGAGGAAGTGGTTCAAATATGGCTTGCAAAATTTGTCCCAAACATACTAACAGGTGAAGTTAAATAAAAGCTTGTAATAAGGTTATTGATGTCATTAATAATACTGTCCAGGCTCGAAATAAAGCAATTGACGACAGAGTAATATTGGAAGGACGAGGCGAAGCCGAGTCCTTTTTAAATAAACGAGGCCGTTAATTGCTATTTCGGCCGAGACTTGTATAGTACTTTTCTCTAATTTGCGAGGAAACAATAAACAAATTAATTCAAGAAACAGAAGTTTCATTCCTGCCAATTCGACTGCGCGCGGTCTTTGTTCTTTTTTTAAACTTTTGAAAAGAAATACACATTCAGCCTTTATAATAATAAATATCGTGTACCTAAAAAAACCTAATTTATGTTAGTGTGCACTAAAAATAACCTCGCTACTGTCCAGCAATCTCTATTATTGTCGTGTTGGAAATTGCTGGCGTGCGTACAGAAAAGAGCCGATTGACGTATTCCTTTTTTAAAATAATGAAGCCATTTCCGAGCAAGTAGGAGAAAGTATGTTAACGGAATCCATTGTTGAGTTTATTGTATTCTAATTTGTAGCAACGATTAATTTTAAACCGCCGGATAACCGATCGGCTAAATCCGATAGGAATCCCATTATTATTATTTATGTATGTAAATTAAGATCAGGCATAGATTATACATTAGATATTAAACGGAGAATGCAGTGGGACAGCTTTATGTTTATGTACGTGTCTGTGAATTCGTTCAAACTTTACAGCGTCCTAGAAATAGACACGAGCCTGTATGATAAAACGCCACGCTCGCCAAGCGGACTCGCTTAGCTCTTGTAGATCTGCTGTAGATCATTAAGGTTTGTGGTAGCGGCTTTTCCCTTACTCGCTTTTTTTATGATACTCACGGGACGAGCTGTGGTGGTAAGAAGGCGCACGACACCACACGCCCAATACAAGTGAGGCAATAGGTACAGGGTTAAATAAAAGGTACCTGCTCACATCTTAAAATTGAATATGTATCCAGTAGTGGAGACGCATTGTACGGTGTGGGGATAACTGAGAGGAATATATCCAGGAATGGTACACGGAGCTGTACCACTGTACTGTGCAATGTAACTTAAAGTTTGCTCAAGTTATAAGGCTTACGTTGGTCGAATAATAAACTTGGTTATTGTAAAATAACTAGGACTGGCCTGCGGCGTTACTTGCTGTCTGATAATATACGTGCAGAGTGCACGCTGCATTCCCTCAGCTGCTGGGCGCAATCGACTGGCCACATTACTTCTCTCTCACAGACGACTAACTTGAAATCTACTGTATTTCCTACTTTATCGTATTTCCCCAATGTACGTACGTGTTTCGGTAGTGAGTGAGATATGTTAGAGCCCATCCCCATCCCATCCTATCCCTCCCCATTTTTCCAACCCTTTCTCTCAATTCATTCCATAATCTGCGAATTAAAAACACGGACACCGCAACTACGGTTTTATATATGTTGAATTATTTGATGTGTTTGAGATTTCGCGTTTTATCGGTGACATATAGTTCCGTAAAAAGTCAAAAGTATATTGGATCAAGGTATTTCTATTTAATCCAATACTAGCTGTGCCCGACCACGCGTTGCTGTAGCTGCCCAACAGATGGCGCTTACCCAGTTTTTACCTGTTTTTGGGTAAAAAGCATTTTTGTTTAAATTTCGATTCGAGTATTTTCTATTTATTTCAATATATTTCTAGATTAATTTTCTTTTTCTTTTCCGTGAATTTTTCAGATATTTTAATAGTTATTCCGCTATTCGGGGCGGAGACGAATCCAACAAATCAGAGATCATTAAAATCGGTCCAGCCGTACTTGAGTTATAAATGGTGTAACTAACCCGACTTTGTTTTATATATATAGATATATGATACTTTCCATTGGATGGGATAGGCTAGCATATGATGGAATGAGATGGTGAATATGTTGTGGCATACTGAAACACTTTCATATGTCTTCTGTGAGAGAGGGCTAACGTGGCCAGTCGACTGCAGTCCAGCGGCTGTGGGAATGCAGCGTCCACCCACATTTACCTAATTAATCAATACGTTAATTGCAGTAATTTTCATTTTATTGGCGGTTTGTGGTGTGTGCTGTCAGAGCGGCTATAGGATAGCACCACCCTATAACTTAACCCTATACCTATACTAAGTGATAACACAGTCGCTACTACTAGCGCTGAGGAACTGCACCATCTCTAAGAGAGTGGACTCGCGAACCCACTTGCCCAGCGCGGCGTTATAAAGCCATACATTTCCAAGTCCAGCAGTGGATGCTGAAAAGGGCTGGTTCCATTGGAGGCGTATCAAAGTTTGTCATTTTTGACTGATGTAGGCATATATCACGGGTGACCATGGCAACAGTATCTACTTAGGGTCAGCGCAGACCGAGAGCAGCCCATTTTTCGCCCTCAGTGTGCTTTGCGACCAAGAGGATCTTGGTGAACCAAAGTATATAAAATACCTATTTATACATATATTTTTTGGTATATAAAAAACATTAGATTTTATCTACGATGTTAACATTTCTCACAGTTAGTCCTGTTTTTTTGCGAAATATCTCGTCCTTCCGCGTGTCGGCGCCTCACTGTCTACACAGTATTCCATAACTGCCAAACATCCTAGAAAACATCTCCTTTACACACAAATTTCGACTTCATTTCATTAGCCTTAAAGTACCTACACATTTGTTGAAAGCTCTTCAGAAAGTCCTTGCTAAGAAGTGAAAAATAACAACAAAATATCTTAAGTAACATTGACTTTTAGTAGAAAAATAAACTGTATGAAAATGAGATAAAGTGACTTTTCCATTGGCGTCTTTAAGAATAATCCGGTGACATTTAAAATAGCTGCCGCAAATGTCAATTTCGTGCTTTCCGTTTGAAACAGTAGTTTAAAACCACTCATACTGTATTTAGCATAAAGATCAAATTCTGTTGAACAGAAAAATGTACATGAGCTTGTTCGTAAATCGAACGTTGCTATTTGAGGTTGCTTGCATATTTATACACGATTTTGAATTTTCATCCAAAGGAATAGGGTTTGCAACAGAATTGAGGCTTTGGATTGGTACGCATGCGTGATACAAGTCGAGCTAATAACAGTGAGAGACTCATTTTAAGAGAGTGTAGGTTAATGAGGGGATTACTCATTTAACTCATGAGTTATTTAGTAAAGAACTAAAGTCATCGACAAAGCTCGAACAGGACCTGCCACAGGACCGATAGCCGATGAAGAAGAGGAGTCTTCGATTGGAGGCCACGTACAAGGAAGCGCAGTGTGGCACGCGCTCCGTACAGATGGATCGAGGACTACTTGAAGAAATTTCGATAAGTCTATATCCAACAGTAGAGAGACATAGCTGCAGGATATGATTTGGTTATGATAAAGCATTTACTCAACCTCACGCCTCAGTTCACCACATTTGTCCTCATTGAGGAGCATGTCTACAAAACCCTGATATTAAGCCTCAGTAGATATCTCGCCGCGGTCGCGAGCGGGCTTGTCGCTCGATTAAACTCACCTCGCGAACAACCACCTGTTCCACGCAAACAAAACGGGTTCCATTTTCAAATATATATTTTTTTAATTTTATTTTTAACGCTTGTCCTAACACGAAGGTCTTACGATATAGATCGTTTACAGTATGAAATAAAATTGTTAAAATGTTTGTATCTTTAAATTTATCGATTATTCAAGAATAGTCTCATTTATGTTTGAATTTAGATCCGATTAAGGTTTGAAGTATCGATTTTTTTGGAGTTCACGTCGTGTTGTGATATCGGATTGCAATTTAATGAGCGTTTACACAGAAACGGCGTGATGTCTGACGCGTTACAGTAATATTAACAAATGTTAACTATACAGGTTGTAATTAAAATTACTTGCATCCTCTTAACCTTCAATTTATATCTTTAGAATTAGCAACTTTTGTTCTATGACTTTTTCTGAATTTGATGTTTTCCCCCAAAAAGATATTTTTTAAAAATGTAGTATCAAAAAAATACATTTAAATACAAGGGTAAATACCCTTTCGTATACGCCTTTGACAATTTCTGCAATTTATGTTTCTCAGCAGTTTGACAACAGTTTGACATGTTGTTAGGTAATACTAAAATTAATAATGTTTTTTTTGTGAAAAAAGGACGTTCCTCCTACTCTTTTTTTTCACAAGTTTTTTTTAGATAATACAGTTTATTTATAATTATTTGATTTACAACATCTCAGGATAAAGTGCTTAGGATAAAAATAATACATAAATCTGAATATGGTTAAGGTTATGACCAATTGGGGATTTACTTTACATAAACCAAACTATAAAATGATGACATCTTTAAAAGCATTTTGAAGGGGAAGAGTGCAACAGCCGCTGGGCGCACTCGACGGGCCTCGTCACAGAAGGCTACCTTGAAATGTACTGCATTTCCCACTTTATCTTATTCCTCAACGTACGTACGGGTTTTGGCAGTGAGTGAGATATGCCAGAACCCATTCCCATCCCATCTTATCCTCTCTCATTTACCCAACCCTTTCTCACACTCCATTCCTTAATCTGCAGAGGTGGGCAGCGCATCCGGGGGCGTGGCAACGTTTGTCATTCTAGACTGATGTTGGCGTGCACCGTGGATGTCCGTGGACTCGTCTGCCGCCTTCCTATAAAAACGGTGCATAATTTTAAAGAGTTTTAGAAGGAAACTTCTTTGTTTTCACGAAAGAGAATATGCGGGTATTTTTAATTTAGGCTAGTTCATTTCTAGAGTATATATACTCTCTTAATAGTGTAGAATGAGATAACAAAAGGAATGTGTAATTATTCGCGTTTTCCTTGAATGATCGAGGAAATTTATAAGTACAAGGACTCTTTAGACGCGAAGATAATAATAAAAATGTGTCGTAATTGTGCTTCCAGTGTCCCTTTGAATAGGGTAATTATTTCAAGAAGCTTGAAGGACTCTATTTGAAAAAGGCTTTTATAATCTTAGGTAGACTAGTGGAGTGTAGGCTTTCTCGGCCGGTGTCCATATTAATTGAATATTCCGGGCTACTTGGTCGAGGTCTTCTGGAATCTCTTCTCTTTCTTCCAAACGTTTCCAATATATAATTCCAAACGTTCGGCTTCTCGAACGCAACTCAGTTGCGCTCGAGAAGCCGAAGAGATAACATCTTTCCGAAAGTGAACGCAGTCGCCACTGAAGATGTCAACCGCAGTTGTTGACGAAACGTTTGGAAGAAAGAGAAGAGATTCCAGGAGACTTCGGCCAAGTAGCCCGGAAGATTCAATTAATTTAGGTAGACTATTCAATAATGATGGAGGCTGGTCGTGTGGTACAGGCCGGTGTTAGAATATCACCACCCCATCCCTTCTTGTGGGTGTCATAAAAGGCGACTAGAGAATAAAAAAGCAGCTACCACAATCCCCGAGGAACTAGACCCGCTTGGCCATGCATCCCTCGAGCCCGTGTTCAGCAGTTGACTGTAAAAGGTCTGGTGACGATGTTCAACAAACGAGCGTCGGCGTCGGTAATCGGATAAGTTTCGCAACCGCTGCCAATCACTGTCAATCTTTGTCGATCGGTAAATAACAAATTAACCCCTCAAAAACTTATTTTGGAACATTAAACAATTATACAACAAATACTTAATAATTACTTATATAAATGTTTTACTAGTTGTACCTACAATTTACACAGCGGCTCACGAATTCTATCTATTGAAAGGAGATCAGTTTTTTAACAAAAATGTTTGCAGACTGACGGTGCACGAGACGGTAAGTGGTAAGTGATGTCCTCCACCGCCCCATGGACATATAACACCAGCGGGAGGTGCAGAATATGACATAATATGTTTATTTATTTATACATATATAAATCTACAGCTTTATCTGAAATATAAATTTGATTTAGTGAATAACAATTGGTATAGTCAATTACAGATTTCACAGTATTAACATAAAAATAGAGAAAATAAATAAACATAACAATAAGTATGTAAATATGTTTGCTTTTGTGTGTGTGTGTGTGTCGGTGTGTGAGAGACAGAGAGGGTCTGTGTGTGTGTGTGTCCTATAAATTCTGCAAGTCCTGCAGTCTCAGAAAGAGGTTTCTTGGCATCGGATGAGTTTACACGTTCGTTTTTTTTTATAGAAAAAAGGCGACAGATGAGCATACAGTCCACCTGACGGTAAGTGGATACTGTTGTCCATAGACATCCGCGATACATGCCAACATCAGTCCAGAATGACAAACGTTGGCACGCCCCCGGATGCACTGCCTACCTTTGCAGATTAAGGAATGGATTGGGAGAATGGGCACGGATAGGATGGTATGAGAATGGGCTCTGGCATATCTCACTCACTACCGAAACACGTAGGTACATTGGGGATTAGGATAAAGTAGGAAATACAGTACATTTCAACATAGTCTTCTGTGAGAGAGGGGTGACGTGGCCCCAACAAAGTTCGTAAAATATCATGGAAATATAAAGTAGAATACTATAAAGCGTATTACACATACTTAATAACCCAATAAAATAATAACGAAAAAAAGAACTAGTAAAAATAGCAAATAGCACAATTAACATAAAAAGCCAATAACATAACGATAACAAAAAAAAAAAAATAAAAGGAATAAAAAAAATACATATATATATATATAAGAATATCATAAAACAATGTATTATGCATATGTATATATTGAATAGCGTGATTAAGCAGGGGTAAGAAAATAAGTAGAATCAATATTAATAAAAAAAAGTGAGTTAAAAAAGGACACGGACAGAAGTCTGTGGAAGGTAGGTTTTCTTAAAAAAAGAAAAAGCGTATTACACACTGTCCAAGGATTTCATTGCCTCGTAGCAGCAGTTCTTTTCTCTTATTTTTCAGATCGGAAGTGACGTTATTGTCCGCTTGCGAGATTGCCTTATTGCCCCTCTGTGTTTGAGGTTTAAACGAAGTGTTGGCAATTTTGACACCTTTTTATTTTTCGTTGCTAGGGGCCATCCATAAATTACGTCACACGAATTTCATGATTTTTGGAGTCCCCCCCCCCCGTCCTTGTTACAGGTGGTCACGTTTCTGTGAAGGTGTGACGTCACATATTTTGCAATTTTAAATTTAGAAATTATTAAATCAAAACAACATTACCAAAATTATAATATTTAAAAGTTTTTCGTTGGAGTTGAAGTTTAGAGTTTTAATACTTTAGAGTTATACATGTGACGTCACGAAGCTTATGACTCGTCCACGCCCCCCCCCCCCTCCCCCTTAACGTGTGACGTAATTTATGGATGACCCCCTATAGATATGCAATCAGCTGTTTCAGTACCCACCAATGGGTCTCCTTACAAATATTATTGTAAGCATGAAGATGTATGGTATGAAAACTCCTCGCTGGCCATGCGGGTTCTATAAGTGGTGTTGTTCTTCAGCACTTATGGTAGCGGTTTTCTTATCTTTTAGTCGCTTTTTACAACAAATGCGGGAGGAGATGGTGTCCTCTCTAACAAAATGTGGCTTCAATGAAACCCAATAGTTGATGGTTTAAATGTATAATATTGATTATAAAACTGTTTTACTAAAACTGCATAGCATGCAGCGAACAGCATGGCGATAATGAAATGACAAGGACACATAATAATTCAATATAAAGTAGGTTATAAATGAACAGCAAACTGAGACTCCTGTTTACACTTAGATACAATTAACAGCCAATGAAATTAAAATTGCTGTAAGGAAATTATAAGGCGCTTTGCGCCGAAACATATGGGGTGGAACTATTCTATAGCCGTCCGACACCATATGACAACTACAAAACGTATTCTGCCATAGTTATATTGTAGCCATAGTTATAAATATTTCACAACTACCTACAAAATAACTCATATTAAATTAAACTCATTACAACAGCTGTTCCTCACGCACCCTATTACAGAATTATCAAAGCTCCCCCCACCCCGCGCGCGCGACCCCTCACAAATTAAGCAATAATCATAACTACGCTAAGCGACCATCTCCGTTTCCGGCGTGTGTACCATATTAAGTGGTTGACGCTTTAAAACGTAGCCATATTGGGTATGGTTCTAGTGTTAGCGATAAATTTTATAATACATTTATGCAGTAAATGTTTCATAATTTTTACCCGTAATTAATTTATTGATTTTGGCAATTAATTTGATATTTTTAACGTAATGTAGGTACTTTATATTTTTTACATTTATTAATTACATATTTTCGAAAGTTAAATAAATTATACTTATATTAATTCGAGAAAGCAATTATTTCATATACTGATAATTTTTGATAGATTTTACAACAAATTTTATTTAAAATAAATAAAAACATACCTATAATACAGTGGTTCCATATGTACTCTAGTTGGTGAGCCCAATTTAAATGTGTATTGTTTAATCACGTCAGTGTTTATTTGTTTAAATAACTTGATATTGTTTTCAGTTAATATTTATAATATTTATACTAAACAATTTGATAATTATTACAGCAATTAATTACAGTAATCGCTGTAAAACTTTCCCCACTTAAGTTATTAAATATTATAATATTAATAACAGCAACGAAGTTGATGGTTTTTACAAATTCCTTTATCTTATTTATTTCATCAGTTTATTGAAATCATACGGTATATTTACTTTGTCTTTATAAATAAAAGATAAAGATAAATTTGGAAAGTAAAATCTTTATTTTCCGTGTGGTGTCGGCCAGTTTGAGACTGGTACCACACCAGCTACCACAAGGACTTAGGAAGTATACCACCTTTAAAAGAGTAGATCGCCAATCCGCTTGGCCAGTGTGACGTTTTAAGGCCATACATCCCCTGCACATGTACATGGGGAGACCCACATCCAGCCGTGGACGATAAAAAAGGCTGATTGAGGAATAGTTTATCATAGTAGTGCTCTCAGAAAAACACGTCCGCTGCCCTAGATATTGTAGAGGTACATCAATCTCTTTGTGTCACCCTTATTTCGCCAAGAGCTTTTTTGTCGTTCTTCATATATCGGTGCCGCAGTGGAGATAGAACGAACAGTGAGAGATGTCGGTGGTATTGATAAAATTGACTTTGAATTTTTCTTTTTCAATCCTTATTTACATCGATCTTGAGAATACATACCAGATATGTTATACAAGCACTCTAGGGCAGCCACGTTACATTCTAATTGTATTCTATATTCAGTAGCTCTCGAATTACGTAGTGCTTAAGTTTCAAATTTGACTTTTTAATGAATCCCCCTCCTCATCTGCTTAACCCCCCGCCTCCTAGAAGCTAACCCGGTTTCTTTGATAAGAATATATGATATGTCATCCAGTCTATTCCTATATATAGATAGTTTACTACCTATTTCCTTTTTGTATATGTATTACTAGCCGTGCCCACTCGCGGGCTTTAGAGTATAGGTTGGCTTGAAAAAAACCCTAAGTGTTGTCCAGGAATAGGGGATTATAACTGTGCCAAGGTTAATTAGAATCCATCCAGTAGTTTTTGTGTGACAAACAGACAATAATTCTAATATTTATTATTTTGGGCTCTGTACCATTTATTGTGTACACTTATAATCTTATATAATTTGGGTGTATACTGCAACGATTTTTTTGTCAAAAAATTATTTAATGTACAAACATGACTTTGCTATAATTTCAGTGTAAATATGCATACATATCTTTATAGTTATTTACACTAACTTTCAACTTAAAGGGATCATTAAATATTTTCACTCGGTTAATAATTGAATTTCAAGAAATACTTTGCTTAGTACATTTTTATGTCGCAGAAGATTACCGACAAACTTCGTGTTTCTAGCTTCATCGTTAGTAATAAATATTGAAAATTATATCTTTCATCAAAACAGTGGTACAGGTCAGGGTTTGAACGCACGACCTCACGAATGAGAGTCTAGAATGAATACCTTTACGTTATTTTTTATGTGGTCGTGTTCAGTATTTAACTGCGCTTACAGAGTTACACTACTGTTCTGAGTCAATACAGCTCTCGACTTGATGTAGGTAGAAATCTCTGATTACTGTGGTCGTAGCACAGAGCTACGGCCTACGAGACTCGTAGCTACTTGCTACGAGCACTACGTAAAGTTTGTGGAGCATGAACGTGAGCTACGAAAGTTTGCTACAATGTAGGTGTACTGTGTTAGTTTTAGATAGATTTCTTACACGATTTTTGAATTAATTTGAATTTTCTTTTTATTTTGAATAAGTTTTCAATTCATTTTGTATACAACGTGTGACTGTAATAACGCAACAGTTGGAATGTTGTTCTGTATCGAGAGTAGAATGATTCTACCAGTTTTGAATTTGCCATTTGTTCATAGTGGCTACTTTGAACTAAGTTATCTTGGGTTACACTTGGAATTCCAAATTCAAATTATATTCAGTTTAAAGCTATGACATTCTTTCTCAAAATGGTTTATTAATTTGTTTTGGTGTCAAACGACTTTTTGATTAGATATCGTTGTGTTTGCGACCATGGAAAATTAAAAAAGAAATCGCCAATATGGGATCCTTTGTGGCAGCATCACAGCATAGACGGCACGCAATATCACCGATGTGTACGGACCAAACACGATCCGGACAAGCGGTCCGTTCTCAAAATTTCCACCTCAAGAACAATTTCCGTGCACGATTCGACACTAAAGGCGTTAATGACGAATTGAAAGCAATAGTGGACGCGGATTCATTTAATACCAAGTCTGAGTTCGCAGCAGCCTTCGGCGTAAGTATCAAAACGATATTGATTCACTTGCATCAAACCGGGAGAGTGAAGAAGCTCGGAAAGTGGGTAGCGTATGAGTTTAATGTAAGTCAGCTGCAAACACGCGTCGAAGTTTGCCTTACTTTGCTGAAACGGCACAAAAATTAAGGGATTCTGAATTGTATGGTCACGTGTGACGAGAAGTGGGTCCTGTATGATAATCGTGAACGTTCGTCACAATGATTGAACCTTGGAGACACAGCCAAACAATGTCCCAAATGTAAACTGAGTCAAAAGAAGCTTACGGTGACTGTATGGTGGTCGAGTGCCGGTATTATACACTGCAGTTTCTTGAAATCTCGCACAGCATTTCATGCAGATGTGTTGATTGACAAACAATGATTGACAAGTTTGCTATCAAATAATCGAGTCTGGTCAATCTCTCTAGTCCATGATATTGCTGGCCCACACACTGCACGACAGGCAGTCTTAAAGTTACAGGAGGTTCCACTGGAAACTTTCCGTCACCCACCGCACTCGCCAGACCTTGCCCCTACTGATTGCAATTTTTTTGGAATTTAGATAAATTTTTACACGGGAAAACATTCAACTCCGATGAGGCAGTGAAAAACGCCTTCAGAGAATTCATCGATTTCCGCCCCCAGGAGTTCTACAGCGGAAGCATCGATCAACTTCCATTAAAATGGTAAAAGTATGAATAATTAAATATACAATTTTCATACAAAAAATCACGTGGACCGCATGCCTGTCTGCCACCTTCACCATATATAAAAATATATCTTATCCGACCGATTAAAAAAATATTAAGATGGCTGCCATTTGCGGCGGGGGAGGGGGTGTGTGTGTGGGGGGGGGGGGGTGAAGTACGTAGGAAAGTGATTTTATCGATCAAAATAAGTGTATAACACGTCCCTTACAATATCGGTTACTTAAATTTAATCAATACTGTTATAATGGTTAATATTAACTAATCGCTAACAGTGGCGACACGGCCTACCGACACGGGTGTGGCGCGTTATTTCTCACGTAATGGCGGTTGCAATTATAGTAATTACCGCGCGGGAGGTGTGTCTTGTTACCTTTGCCTTTGTGTCAACGTGTCACCGATATAACCTTCAAGAGAGCTTTGAACGGGATCCTGCAAGACCGGCAGACGCCCCTCGGTGTTGCAGACGTCCATGGGCAGCGGTGACCACTTACCATCATGTGACCCGCCTGCTGGACTACCATCTATTATATGTAAACAGGAAACACGTCACCTAATCTAAAATAGTATAAAACCGATCTACTGACAAATCATCATCATCACTACATATCATAAACTAAAAGTTTGTGTTTGTTCGGGCTAATCTCAGAAAATAGTGTACGGATTTCTATACGGTTTTCACCAATAGAAATTATCTAGGGATATTAGAAGGGATTATCTAGGAAAAATGTTCATA
This sequence comes from Sesia apiformis, assembly GCA_914767545.1. Lineage (NCBI taxonomy): Eukaryota > Metazoa > Arthropoda > Insecta > Lepidoptera > Sesiidae > Sesia > Sesia apiformis. The sequence continues at coordinate 159,242 of OU611977.1, read as the reverse complement.
AATATAGTCTATTTATGAACATTTTGTTAAAATAAGCTACCGGCATGATCAGGGCCGTCTTAAGTCTATTCTGCGCCGGGGTGCGGGAGTGTATCCTAAGACAGTCAAACATCCTATTGTGTATCCTATGACAGTCAAATATCCTATTGTGTATCCTATGACAGTCAAATATCCTATTGTGTATCCTATGACAGTCAAATATCCTATTGTGTAATTGTTTACTATAGCGTTATATTTTTTCATTACCTTTAAAAGGTGAGCGCCCGGGGTGCACCGCACCCCTTGCACCCCCTGGTAAAGACGGCCCTGGGCATGATGATATTTGTAAATTAAGTCGCAACTGGAGAAACTGTTTTGGCACCAAGAATACCAATAATACCCGCGGACTTACCTTTTCAGTTCAAACGGCTCCAGTCACCCATTAAGGGATTAAGCGTTTGGGATGACAATAAATAAAGCACAGGGCCAGACATTGAACGTCGCCGGGATTGACCTAAGTGTTCAATGTTTTTCACACGGCCAATTGTACGTGTAACATCAAAACTTAATATGTTCTTATTTGCACCTAATCCTAAAGAAGTCATTAATGTAGTATATCAAGAAATATTTTAAATTCAAATATGTAACTTTTGTAGACTCTTCTTCTGCCTCACAATTTCCCATGATTGTTAATTCCTGAGATTAGCGCATTCAAACATACAAATTACTCAACTCTACCCTATTATAGTAGGAACGCGACCTTTACATATTTACCTTTAGCGCACTCTTATAACGCACGAAATAAAGGTTAATATTGCAGTGATAATGTAAAGCCTGATGTGCTATCTATAGATCACATGAAAAACTATACATCTGCTAAAACTTCGTCACATGAATGAAGCCGGAGCGGGTCGCTAGTAAGATTATATTAGGGAATAAATCAACAGTTACAAACTGTAAAGTGTTGTTGTTCTATCTAAAACGTTCGTAGCGCTTAGTACTCAGTATTGGGCAGTGACCGGCGACGCGCGTAGTATAAATTATAGACTAGAAATGAACAATAAGTTATGAACAAAAAATACCTATTGTAAAAACTGTTAGAATCGATTCTACACTCGAAACAGAACAACCTATTTTCATCATTGGCGTTATTACAGTGATACGTTGGATACGTACATAGCCTGGCTATGTACGTATCCATAGGGCTGCCTACCTTTTTGTCGTAGTCGGATTAAAAGTTACATTTTTTTTATGGACGAAGGCGGCAGACGAGCATACAGTGCACCTGGTGGTAAGTGGATACTGTCGCCCATAGACATCCGCGATACATGCCAACAGAATAACAAATGTTGGCACGACCCCAGATGCGCTGCCTACCTTTGGAGATAGAGGAATGGATATGGAGAAGGGGTTGGGAAAATGGGAAGGGATAGGATGGGAATGGGCTTTGACACATCTCACTCACTACCGAAACACGTACGTACATTAGGGAAATAAGATAAAGTGGGAAATGCAGTACATTTCAAGGTAGTCTTCAAGGTACATATAGAGGTTTTGTTTGATTTGATCATAAAAATTGTATATTGTGTGTTTTGTGGTCTAATAGTGATAGTTTATTAAACTTCAAAGTGTTTTTTGTGCGTAACGTTTTTGTTAATCAAATAAAAACATAGGACTATGGTTTCTACTTGTGTTTCTACTGTCGACTGTCGGCTTAATGAAAAAAATTTCTTCCCGGAGTGAAATAAATTTGCATTCTAATTAAAAAAAATATGATGTTATGCAGTTGCAGTGCTTAAGAATATCTTACTGTTGACAAAGAAATACAGTTTGTATAATTAAACGAAATATGTTAAGTTTTTTGGCGCTCGATTGGCCACGTAAACTCTCTCAAAGAAGACTACCTTAAAATGTACTGCATTTCCTACTTTATCTTATTTCCCTAAAGTACGTACCTGTTTCGGTAGTGAGTGAGATGTGCCAGAGCCCATTCCCTTCCTATCCCTCCCCATTTTCCCAACCCTTTTTCCAAATCCATTCCTATATCTCCAAAGGTAAGCAGCGCATCCGGGGGCGTGCCAACGTTTATCATTTTAGACTAATGTTGGCATGTATCGCGAATGTCTATGGGCGACAGTATCCACTTACCATCAGGTGAACTGTATGCTCGTCTGCCGCCTTCGTGCATAAAAAAAAAGTACAATACAACTTTGGTGTAACTGTAATATGCAAATAAAATTACCAAACAATATGCATACATAGAGCGGTGATAGCCTAGGGGTATTTATGCTCGATTCACGTTTGTGTGATCCTAAGTTCAATTACTAGGCCCGTATCACTGAGTTCTACTTAAATACAGTTCTATGCTATATCGCTGTCACTAGTGCTGTGTTGGGAACTGACATTCGTGATGCTGTACTAATTAATGACAATAAGTTCGTACATGACGTAATTATCTACATATGTAGGTACTTTTAATGTAACAATTCATGTTTCCTCTCCATTCACATTTTTTTTTTCTCATTTTAGTAATAAGATTGAAACTTGTAATTGGCTTTCTATAGTATGAATAAATGTTTTTTTGTAATAAGATGTTGGTTTCAGTAAAAAAAAAAGTACGCTATAGAGACGGGGCATGAACTATCGCCAGTCGCGTTGCGTTGTAATGACCTAAACTTGCTTTAGTCATTTTTGTGAAATGGCTCTTAACAAAGCTGTTACCTCCAGCTCTGAGGAACTGCATCACCTCTAAAATAGTGGTTTTGCCAACCCACTTGGCCAGCGAGGCATTTGCAGGCAATACATCCTTCTTATACGTGTCCATGGGCGGCGGTAACACTTACCATCACGCGAGACCGCTTGCTTGTCCGACATCTTCTCTATAAAAAAAAAAAAAATTGTAAAAAAAATATATAATTACCTATATTAAATTATTTTATAAAATTATCAATATTTAGGGCTTTGTATATAAATACATGAATATAAATTGTATATAAATAAAGTATGAAAAACTCAATAAAAAGGTAACATGAAATCGAATCGACGAAAATCAACGCAATTACGCTCGCGCAATACAAGAACGCCATTATGACAAATCACGCAAAAGTATAAGCTATTTTTTCCGGCTTACTTCATATTTGACAGTCTTAAATAAATTCAACTTCTAAATGAGAAAAATAATTAATGAAAGTCACGTAATCATATCGAGTTCGATTGCATTCTCGTCGGATTCACGTTGGTATTGAAACACGTCTTTTTAATTAAATCCGCAAATCGGTCACCTGGATAGGCGGGTGCTAAGTAAATTGAATATGTGTTTGTGGAAAACGGAAGCAGCAATATAAAGGCTGTAGCATATGAGTATATTTTAATATAACTTAATGTTTAAATTCATAGTTGATACTGTCCTTGATCCGATGCACTGACGTACATGCGTGACAGGGATCTGACAGAACATCAGCTCTGCAGGGTATGCTGCAGCTTCATGCAGTACGCACACATTTCCTGTTACAGGGATAAATTATCTTTGTTATCGTTGCATGTCTTTATTTCAATACTAGCTGTTGCCCGCGACTTCGTCCGCGTGGACTTTAGTTTATAAACACCGTCTTTAGTCGACGTGATTCTTTACATTGATATAACTTTTTTTATTTATGAACTGTTTGAAATAAAACAAACACTAAATTTTAAGTGAAGTTTACCACAATACATTAGTGAAAACCACACCCAAATCGGTTAAGTCGCTTCTAAGATTAGCGCGGACAAACGCACAGACAAACAGACAAAAATTCCAACAATGGATTCTATTGCGTTGATAAAGGCCCCCAATAATAGTTTTTCTCATATATCTTCCATGTACAGACAGCGATCAGTTACATTTTTATTATATGTATAGATTTTGGTTGTACTTTTTTTTTTGTCACTGTAGATGGAAAATAAACCAATTTTCTTCGGGTTCGAATCCCATCCTCGTCGCCAAACTGTTATAACCGGTGACCTGTATAATTATATAATAGGTGTACACTCACTTGTGGTCCAGGACATGTAAATTAATTAATTACAGTCCGGATTAAATCTCAGGTATTTCTATAATTATTTAAGAGGGCGTCGAGCGTAAGACGCTGGTGCAAATTAGGTATTTTACAGCTTGTGTGCGTAACGCACTCACACAGCCATGCCTTTTGGCCGGTCATCAGCCAGTAGCGCGGCAAAACGGAGTAACTCAAGTAAAATCACTTTCGCAATCACATTTATTAGTAAATTTAGAATTTTAGTATTTTGCTTATATGTGTTTTACAAAACGTAAATGTTGTAATGATGGATGCTTGTTAGGACCTCGTTCATACGAAAAACTACAAGTAAATTTTTCTAACCTGTACTTTCTTAAATTTAAGTAGGTAGGTACATTAAAGGTTATTTTTTAAGTGAAAACTGTGTGTATTAAATATTGTCACAATCTTGTACAGCCCGTAATATATTTAAATAAAAAATCTTATCTTATTATACTATATAAAGCTCGATTACCACTGACTCACTGACATAATTAATATTATAAATGCGGAAGTTTGGATGTTTGTTACTCAATCACGACAAAACTACTGAACGGATTAAACCGGATTTTTTTTTATATTCTTTATTGAAATACAAATAAAAAAGGTCCTGACTTTTCACGATCAAGTTAACATTTTTAATAAAAAATATAATTAAAATATAAATACCTCTTTATTTTTTTAATTCTTTATACAATAGTGAATAATATTCTTTGTAGAGTTACAAATAAAATAACTTTGTATTAATTTACATTACTTTTTTTGTTCTTAAAACAGAAATTAGTACTTACATATTTTAATAACTTCTTCAAACGAAGGTTATATATGTAGAAGGATGAAATAATGAAACAAGATTTAAAAACAAGTATTTATATCAATACTAGATGACCCGGTGAACTTCGTATCACCTACATATGTTTGTGAACAATATGGACAAAACACTTTCTGAACGCACCTATAAATATTTGACAACCAAGTGACAATGTTTTTGACCAAAAACGTCAAATGTCACCGCTAGGAACATTTTGTATTGGAAAATTAAATTGTCGTTTTTACTGTTTTCGGCTACTTGTTTTTTATTTTTCTCACCGTTCAAACCTTCCCTGAACTTCAACAAATATTCTAAGTTCAAAATCAGCCAAATCGATCTAGCCATTCTCGAGTTTTAGCGAGACTAACGAAGAGCAATTGATTTATATGTATATCAATCAATGTCATTTTTATTATATATTATATTCTTACTGCCAATATTTTTTAACAATTGAATACCTATGCGGTAAAATCGATGACTAAAGCTAATGGGGATAGGATAACTTAGTAAAACTAGCTTGCATATTTTTATCATAAAAATTATTTAATAAAACTCACGTAAGTTAAATAAAATAAAAAGTATACATTGAATGGGAAATTTTAAAGTATTTTACAGATATCCATTACAATATGTGGCTTATTTATATCAGCCAAAGCAATGAGTGTTGACGATGGTGCTTTCAAAAATCATCGACTCTAGATTAGATAGACGTAGCGAAAAACTTTTAGGTATGTTATTTGTGATTCTTTACTTTTTATTTCTTTTAGTTATTTCTACTTGTTCTTTAGTTGCTTTTCGTTTTTTTATTATTTCCCTTTCCTTTATTGCATTAAGAATATAGTCTGGTTCTTTAATTTCCATTTGTCTATCTAATCTAGAGTCAATGATTTCTGGAAGCAAACAATCAAAATAAAACCTTGTTAATTTGTTTTCCATTTCATTCCAAAACGCTTTATCTTCCTGAATTATTTCAATTTTCATATCAACGTCCGTCCAAACAGCAAATATACAAGTTTTTCGACGTGTGACATGTATTTGCCCTTGAGCCTGGTAGTACCAATTATGTTTCTTGTCTAATATTACAGTACCGTTTTTTTCTATTTTCCAGAAATTAATTTTTTTCATCTTTATACCATCGTCAACACTCATTCCTTTGGCTGAATAAGGACATTTTATTTCAACTATTTCTTCACCTACAAGACCATCTGGACTTGCACCTAAAAATGGTAACTCTGGATCTATAAATAAACCACATCTTGTGATGGATTTCTGTAAAATATTCTCCAACTGATCACGAGCGAGATGTTCACATGTTTTACCATATTGAATAGATTTGACGTGATCCAAGTTTTTCCCGGCCACTAAATCTTTGACTAAGGGCCCGCATTTAATGAGCCCTCGTTTACAAACTCTTCCAAAAGTAGAAGCCGTGAGTCGCAATTTACGCTCTTGGCGCCACTCAACAGATTCTCCTTGTAGAATCGTTCTTCGTTCTAATAAGTTGCGGTCTTCAGCAGATAAAGTAATGTTTTTCAAATGTTCATTCTTCGCAAAATCATAATCAGCTTCACTCAAGTCAGGTTTTTCGCAAGACTCGCCATAATTTTTATCAGTTTTAGAACACTGTGGCTTGACTGTAAAAGCTTTATTTAATCTACGTTTTACTGAAGCTAATCTTTTCATGTTTCGTCTATTTTCCAGTCGTCTTACTAATTTGTTTGGACTTCGCAGTAAAATTTTTTTGCTCAAAAACGTCTGTGGTTGTCCGGAATTAAAAGACACTACAGATGCTGCGCATCTCCCTCCGTATGATTGTCTGGTAGAGTAATTAATTCGTTTACCGCCGATAAACTTGGCTATAACGCTGTTGAAAATTTCAGCAATATTGCTATTCACGTTATGCATGAGACTTGTTGCATTATTCACTAGCCTGTATGTGAACTTCATTATATCTAAGAAAATATAGCCTCCTTCAGTACTTTTCATCGCTGGAACTAAATTTTCTTCGGTTGATGCATCGTTTGATGACAGTTGTTTACAATAATATAACTTGCATGAGCTGTGATTACCAAAAACGTGGTGTGGCGCATTTAACAGATCTTGCTTCAGTTCTACAACTTTTTGCTGAAAGCTTTTGTTTTCTTGACCACTGATATGTTTTACAGCACCTGTGACGGAACGCCTAAATCGCAATATATTATTTTGAACTGCTTTTCGATACTTGAGTGGATATCTGGTATTTCTGGTGAGATCATCCAATTTCGTGCAGTAATTCCGTAGTAAATGATTTGTACATTCTATTTTTTCAACTAATAAGTTTCCGTAAGGTTTGGCCTTTTCTATTTTACTATATGTGCTAGCATCCCCGTCAGCTATAAGTTTCGAATATATAAGACCATGAGTTTCTACTGAAGTCTTAAAACCTTCAACGAGAGCTGTTGACTCCATGCCACTAGACGATCCTGTGTAATTTTTGAAGCAAATGTGGTCAGGAATCGGTTTGTTTTTATTTTCAGCTCTAGCACAAACCATGCAGTACTTATTTTTAACTGCCATGTACAGTACTTTTTTTGTCCTGTACCCTATTATCACTGCTGCTCCTGATAATGCATTATAATTCTTTCTATAAGACCTCTTAGACCAGCATGCATCGGCGACGACCGTTATCATTGGTACTCCGTTTGCGTCCACTTCATTATTCAGTACAGCTAGTCGGTATTCTTCTTTAGCCGCTTCTTCCATGCTTTTTTCTTTGGCTAGTTCCCAAAGATCGCAAACTTTTTTATGGCACTTTGCATACAATTTGTCGGACATGCATGGTATATTAAGAAAAGATGAAACTTGTTCTAAGCCTGAATATCCTGCGCCTATGGAGATAAAACCACTCACTGCAAAATCATTTATATTTAATTCTGTGGAGCTATCTGGATCTTTACAGTTGTTCAGTTCAAATTTTTCGTTGCACATTCGGCAGCTAAAACAAAATTTCGAAAGAAAACCTTTCTTTATTTCTTTTGTCATTTTCAAACAGCTCAAGTTACAGCCGAAGGCAGAGTTGTGATTTGAAATATCAAGAAGTTGAGTAAAAAGATAACCAAAATCCACGATCCTGTTTCCATCGATGGCAAATTCTTTATCACCAATTACAGTCTCATGATCGCATTCTGTATTCTTTAATACTACCTGCAAATAAAGACATAAGGTTATTTTCTTTTACATCTCACAAGAAGAGTGTATAGGTAACCAGAAAATTAAATTTATATAATACCATGGACGAACTTATAGGTATATAACTTACATCGTCTTTTGTAGTTTCATTAGTCGACTGCAGGTTGTTTTCAGTTACACTGTAAAGAAATAAAGGATAAGTAGGTATAATAGAGAAGATATAGTACCTATTTAATAGTAAAGATGGCAAAGCTATAAATTACTATACTAGCTGTTGCCCGCAGCTTCGCCCGCGTCAACTTAGATTTACAGCCGTATACGAGTTGATGATGATTATTATATAGGCATAATACATTCGTGTCTGTGAAACCATAGAAATACCCATATAAAATTTCAACCCAATCGGTCAAGCCATTTAGTAGTTGACATACCGATAGCAGCGCCACCTACCGGGTCCAATTATATTTTTAAATCATCAAGAAAACCATCGAAATACCCATATAAAATTTTAACCCAATCGGTCAATCCGTTCAGTAGTTGACATACCGATAGCAGCGCCACCTACGGTGTCCAATTATATTTTTAAATCATCAAGGAAACCATCGAAATACCCATATAAACTTTCAACCCAATCGGTTCAGCTGTTTAGAAGTTATGTGAAAAAGATAAGTACGGAAGGATAATTCTTACTACCCGTTGTCCTATTACCCGTTTTCCCATAGGAATGAAGCATTTTCCCGCGATGAAAAGCCTATGTTCATCAGGGATAATGTCGGCTTCTAATGGTAAAAGAATTTTTCAAATCGGTTCGGTAGTTTCGGAGCCTATTCAAAGTATAGATAAACGCAATTTAAAAATAATTAAAAGTTATAAAAATTTGTGGCAGATAAAGGCTAATAATTATGATGATGATGATGAAACGCAATTCTAAATTTACTAAGTTACTACTTACTTTTTATGTGAAATTCTTATTTTCTTAAATCGACTATTACACTTTTTCGTATAATATTTGTCTTTTCGCTTCCCCATTTTCACTAAAACAAAAACAATAAAACTATGTAATATTAAATTCTTTCGAACATCAATAAATATGAGCTACTAAATCGAAATTTTAAAAAGTATACAATTACATACATACCCTTTGGCTTTGTGCCGCTGTATACGTACACTCTAAATCGCGATGAATATTTAGGAAGCGTCGCTCGGCAAACTGACGTGACCCTTCCTTGAGCTCTGCTGGGCGACTGAATTTTTAGGAGCGCTCGTCGATAATTTATCGCGATTACGCTCGCCCATAGTAATAATGTATGGGAAAAAACAGCCACTTTTTAAAAAATTCGCAATAAATAATTTAAAAAAACATCGAAAATGTAATGTGGTCAAACTGTAGTGTATACTTTGCTACATTGATTGAATCGAACTTAAAATTATTTTTGGCTGTTACACGTTGAATATTAACTAAACGCGGACATGCTTTTTTCAATTTTTGTCCTACTTTAGATGTGTATATCACTATATCAACACATTATTTTAAAAATTGGATTCTGAGTAATTGTAAAGGCTTTCATTTTCATGCCAACAAGGTATATTTGATGCCTATCATAATAGTATTTTACTTGCTATCTATTTAACCAGGACAGCCTTTCGAGCCATTTTTGCTCGATACAGACTTAATAATATAGTCAGTCCGGTCGTGTCGGCTCAGAGCGAGCGAAAGAGGTCGAGAGCGCAGAGGGCGCCCCGAAACTGCGTTTGGTTACCACATTAATGGAACTACGTTTCGTTACTACACTTTCCTAATAAAAAATATCTGCACAACCGCAACGGAGAAAATACCGGAATGAAAAAAAAAGTAGGTCCAATTTGATGTTCTTATGAAACGTTTTAGCGCTTCAATATTATCATGGCGTTTAGAGCATGCCATGCTCCCTAAAACAGACCATAAATCATTATTGAGTGGATTAAGATCGGGACTATATGATCTGTTCCATTCTCTTGTTCTACCGTCACTTTTCTCCTTCGCCCTGTTTCTTTCTCTGTTTCTTCATTGGATTGTCCTGTCCATCTATACGTTGTTCATAGTCACTAAATGTTTGTTTGTAACTTTTCAATTCTTTTTCCACCAACATGTCTTGTCCTTGCTTTTTCTTTCTATTAGTTGAACTATGTTCTACTTCCACAACCTCACTGTCTTCCTCCCTCTGTGATATCCTTGTGAATCACCGCCTCTGTTACCACTACATCTCTGTATGTTTTATTGCATCCTATAGAATTGGATTGTATGATGCTACTTTTAGTACCTTCATTTTCTTCATTTTGTCATTTTATCTCTTTTTTGATAGTTGTATTTGTAAAGCTTTCCTGTAATTACAATTCTCTGCACCCATTATGCTTATAATCGCGTTTTCTTTAAAAAATATTGCACACGATTTATCCAACGCCATGTGTGAACCTTTACAATTAATACATAAGAAGGATAATGATTTATTATTCACGTGAGAATGACAGACTGTAAATTCATTTTTTTTTATTGTAACAGTATTTATGGCCTGACTAGGTATTATTATTATTATTACTACACGTTAATCGCTACAATAAGGGGTATCACTTATACACACAGTTTTATCACAAGGAATTATCCAAGTATTTTGGTTGATTGATATAATTAACGATAAAAATAAATAATCGATAATAAACATATAATTCACTTTATTCACATATGTCCCGACTAACTGGTAGGGGGAGAGTGCACGCTGCATTCCCACAGCCGCTGGGCGCACTCGACTGGCCACGTTACCCCTCTCTCACAGAAGACTATCCCCATTTTCTCAATCCATTCCTTAATCTGCAAAGGTCATTTCCAGCGCATCCGGGGGCGTGCCAACGTTTGTCATGTATTGCGGAAGCTACGACATGGGGTTCTTCAAGAGAGCTGTGAATAGGATTTTGCAAGGTCGGCGGCGCGCTCGCATACCCCCTGGTGTTGCAGAGGTCCATGGGCGGCGGTAACACATACCATCACGTGGGACCGCTTGCTCGTCTGCCCTCTTCTCTATAAAAAAAAAATGTCTATGGACGACAGTATCCAATTGCCATCAGGTGGTCTGTATGCTCGTCTGCCGCCTTTTTTCTATAAAAGAGAAAACTAATTCATCATCGCCGAGCCGAAACCGCTGGCAACATGAAATGTGTTGGGATGGGAACGTAGTAAGTATTTCGTATTTAAAAATTAAAGTATTTGAAATTACTAAAACTTTTACTACCTACTATTAGAGTAGCTGGACCTTTGTTACCGTATGTGGAGAGATGTATACAAGATACATTACTTCTCGTCGCGGAGTATTCGGCACCCATTTATAATTCAAAGTGGCGTCACAGGACTAGTGTAAAGAGAAAACAGTATTGCAACTACGTCAATAAGCACAGCACACATTTTTATGTTCGATTACCTTTTTGCCTCTCCATTTTATACGTCAAATACGTTTCTACGTCAAATATCAAAATCCGCCGATACACTTAGGTAGTCTTCTGTGAGTGGCCAGTCGACTGCGCCCAGCGGCTGTGGGAATGCAGCATGCACTCTCCCCCTACCAAAAGATAGTAAAATAGTGATAATTTATTAACTTCAAAATGCCTATAGTCTAATTATTTATTCGAGTTCGAGATATGACATGTAGAACTGTGTCATGACATAATGAATGAAGTGTCATGACACTTTGTTTGACAGTTCTACATGTCATATCCCCGGACTCGAAAACAAAAATCCGATTTTAGTGTTTGTGATAAACAAACAAAAGTGTGAATGCATTTTTAGTGCGCTTAAAAGGAGTCCAACTCTGTCCTCAGGAAACCTACTATCAATTCACTGAGCGACTTCTAACTTCGACGTTTGAATATTGACAAGATGTGTTTTAAATTATTTTGACTTTCATTAAGAAGAAAACTTGACACTGGCGGAATGTGCTAACTGCGCCATTGTCGTACTGGCTGGGGGTTTAACTTACGATCAATGCGAGTCGGATAAAGACAATGTGTACGAGTACCTCTAATGTTTTAGTACTGCTTTTTATTATTACTGTGTCGCGTGGAGACATCGATCACGTACTATAAATATAAGATACCACCGATTCGGTTTACGAGACCTTTGGACCTTTGGCGTCATTCTATTTAATTACTGTCATATTTACTGTCATATTCATATTTAATTACTGTTTTTAGTTTCATTTGTTTAGAATTCTAATTCGAAATATTTCACCGATAAAACGTCGTTCAACCAAAATGCATAGATGGACAATTCCTTGTGACAAATCTGTGTACGTACACTCATGTAAGTTAAGCCGGTGGAAGTTACCCATTATTTCTTTGTGTTGCAATAAATATTTTGAGTGTGCGTTTATTTACATAAAATCAATTACGCAAATATACATATTTACCACAAAATATTACATGATTAATATATTTCGGTATATATAGTTGCTTTTCAATTATTTCTATGTTTTTTTTATAGGAAAAAGGCTGCAGACGAGCATACAGATCACCTGGTGGTAAATGGATACTGTCGCCCATAGACATTCGCGGTTGTTAGGTTAGATAACATGAGTTCAAAATGTAGCCGTGCTGTCTACCGTATGGATTTGATGAAAGGATTGGGAAATTGGGAAGGGATAGGACAGAGTAGGATGGGAATGCGCTCTGACTTATATAGACAACATAAAAAAGTAACCTATGTCATGATCATCATAACACTTATCATCGCGTAGGACCGCTTGCTCGTCGGCCCACTTTCATATAAAAAAAATACGGTATTAGTAGTTTTTGCCACCAAATGTCAGACTGGATTGACAGTTGTAAATTTGACCGCCTTGCCTCGCTTGGCTGCAATGCTACATCTCTGCATTTTGGTTGATCGATGTTGTGCAATGCGGTTTCAGAATGGGCCGTGTGTGACACTCGCAGTTATTACTTTGCGTGGGTCGTATCGATCTATGTAAATGTGAAATATTAATATATCACTTGAGTATTCATTTCATATTATACTCTAACAGTTTCATAATTCACAGTACTACTTACAGAGGACTACCTTGAAATGTACTGCATTTCCCACTTTATCTTATTTCCCCAATGTACGTATGTGTTTCGGAAGTGAGTGAGATGTGCCAGAATCCATTCCCATCCTATCCGTCCCCATTTTCGCAACCCTTTTTCCAAATCCATTCCTATATCTCCTGAGGTAGGCGGCGCATCCGGGGGCGTGCCAACGTTTGTCATTTTGGACTAATGTTGGCATGTATCACGGATATCTATGGGCGACAGTATCCACTTACCATCAGGTGGACTGTATGCTAGTCTGCCGCCTTCGTACATAAAAAAAAAGTAATTCAGTATTTGCATTTATGTAAATGGTACATTGTCTTGTGAGTGGTGCCGGCCGGCTTCGGTTTATCGCATCGCATCGCATCGCATCCTGTGAGTGTAGTAAAAGTCGATTAAGGGATAGAAAGCTACAGCGACGAGCCCCGACAACCAAGCAGCGTGCCTTTCTAAGTCAATACATCCCTCATACACAAGACAATGCTGTAGATAGTGTTAAATATTTAATACTAAATAATACTAAATTGTACTAAATTGTACTAATTGTAATTGTATTATTGTATTAAATATTTAAAGCAGACGTCGCTCTTTATAGAGAGGTAGATGTTATTTTTGAAACCATACCACATACGGTGTCAAAAATAACATCTAACTCTATATAAAGAGCTACGTCTGCGTTGTATGTCTCGGAATTGTTAAAATATAACCATACCGGCTGTCTAAGTCGGTAAAAGTATTATGTAAAGTTCATATCAAGGCCAACAGATGGCGTTGTATCGGTTCTACTTCGCGCTATGGTTTCGTTCTCATGTAGACCTTGAATGGTGACTTTTGGTTTGTTGGTTGACCTTGCCAATGGAACTATAAAATAAAAGCATATGAGGACCCCAGAGGTAAAGGGGTCTAAGTGACAAAATTTATGTTTTGAGATAATTGAACCAAAAGTCAACAAAAATTTGTAAGAGGGAAAGTTATTTTTTTTTTGTTTTGATCATTTTAGGCCAACACTTTGGCCATTTGCTTCTAATTAGTACTAACAATAGATTATTAAAATCACCTGTGTTACATTTATACGTAATAAAAGGTAGATAATGTGTACTTAGACCAAGCAGCTTAGACCTTAGCGCTCTAAGCAGTGTTAGCATGCACTACTAGTGGTGAAGGGGCAACACACTAGGTAGCAGCACCTGTCAGGGAAATCACTTGGATCTCCTCACCACTAAAAAGAATAGTATTTTAACAGTCTGTTACTGCATCTAACTCAATTCTTTCGAAAATGTCACTTAGACCCTTGACCTCTGGGGTCCTCATATACAGTCACGCTTGGTTTTTTTGGACACCTGAGTCCAGTTGTGCACATGGTCCTTCGAGCCGGATAAAGGCTAGTTTGGATTGCACAGTGGTCACTGATATCACCGAACCCGCACTCGTAGTAGATCGCTACAGCGGCTTGACCACGTGGTAGGATTGGTGTGCGTGTGTTTACCAATATAGTGGAATTTATATCACCCATACTTGTGGTTTTATTGGTCGCACCGTCGGATTGAATCAGAGTTTAACACCGGTAATCATCTATATATATACCATTTATCCGATTGCGATGAAATTTTGGTGAGTTGTTGTGCGCGCGCTCGCGAAGATTTCTGAATTAGTACTTGAAGATCACGCGAGCGAAGTCGCGGGCAACAGCTAGTATTAAATAAAATAAAAATACAGTAGTTTTAGTGCCCAGCAGTGGCCGATCAAATAGAATAAAAATTATATGAAAATATTAATACATTTCACGTTAACTGCTTTCAATTTATAAACTTGTCATGTGTCCGGGTTAACATTTAGGATACTTTTTATACAAAATCAATTATGGTGTATCCACGGAAATCACTCTAATCTTCATGTGCATGAAGCCGTGGGCATGGCTAGCGTAACACAAATCCTCACTATTTAGCGCGGATATCAAATATGCCTCCATAAAGGCTCGTCTCTGCAGCGAACCAATATCCGGGCGGCGGTTATTTCCGGTCGCCGCGTCCGATCATTCGCGTTCGAAATTCGAATGTATTAGAATATTTAATACAGACTTTTTGGCGGGAACTCGAGTAAATTAAGTCGAGTTTGTTACAAAAATTGTGTATTGTCGGTTTTGTGGTTTAATTGTGATATTTTATTACATTTCAAAGTGTTTTTGTGCATAATGTTTTTTTTTTTTTATTTTATGGACGAAGGTGGTAGACGAGCATACAGTCCACCTGATGGTAAGTGGATACTGTAGCCCATTATATAGTCCACATATGTAGCCTACCTTTGGACATAGAAATGCATTTGGAGAAAGGGTTGGGGAAATGGGGAGGGATAGGATGGGAATGGACTCTGGCACATCTCACTCACTACCGAAACACGTACGTACATTAGGGAAATAAGATAAAGTGGGAAATGCAGTACATTTCAAGGTAGTCTTTTGTGAGAGAGGGGTAACGTGGCCAGTCGAGTGCGTCCAGCGGCTGTTGGATTGCAGCGTGCACTCTCCCCCTCATTAAGTTTGTGATAATCAAATGTTTGTGATGTCAGCAAGGAGCCTAACTCTTCTGTGCGCAGTAAATCTACTATCTCTATAGTGAGCGACTTCTGACTTACTTCAATCGAACTTGACATGGACAGGATACATTTTTGACTTTGAAATTGTTTATTACGCAAAAAAACTTGACACTGGCAGAATGTGCTAATTGCACCATTGCCATATATGAAAAGAAAAATACTTTTAGGCGCTAATTTGAGAAGTGAAGTCGAGTTTTTGTTTGTTGAATATAAAAAAAATGTGTGCTGCGTGTTTTGTGGTTTACATGTGATAGTCTATTAAACTTCAAGTGTGTGTACCTATGCATAGGACTGGGTTTTTCGTTAACCTCCAAGGAGTCTAACTCTTCTGTCCTTAGTAAACCTACTATCGCTTTACTGAGCGAGTCCTGACTTATTTCGAAGAACTGGACATTGGCGGGATGAGCTTTGAATTGTTTTTATTTTGAAATTGTCGATTACTGATCGAAACTCTACACTGGCTCAATGTGTTGATTTCCCTAATCCGGATTAAGTAAAAAATAATTAAATGCAATTGCAAGTGCAATTGGAGTTTCAAGTAGGTATACTAGCTATTCTTGCCTTTTTATAGAATGAAGGTGGCTTTGTCCTCGGTCTTTCTTTCTTTCTTTAGGGCGTTTCTGGAAATATTTAGGTTTTTTCGTCTGAAGTCCACAACCTTTTAAGGTGTGCAGGGCGTTGTCACGTATACGTTTATGTTTTCATAATAAATTAAAAATATTTTCTTCTGAGCGATGCAGTTCTTTTTTTGCTTGTTAAAACAACTCAAATAACCTGAAGCTACCGCCGAAGCTTTTAAAATCCGACCTGTATTCCGGAAAGCTGAATAATTCTCGTGCAAATAAAGTGGTGCACTTGAAACTGAACCAGGCTACATCGAGCTGCACTCTTGTCCAATTGAACTGTGACTTATTTTATGCCAACACAGTTTACGCAACGTGTGACGGAAACAATGCAAAACCGTTGTAGCGAAAAATGAAATTATTTTAAGGATTAAATTAAAAGTTACAAACATGTAAGGTTTTGTTGTCCTGTCTAAAACTTTCGTGGTGCTTATTACACGGACCGGGCGCCGCGCGTCGCGGCTCGGCCAACGCGCATAGAATAAAAGATATTGTACTAGAATCTACTAGAATTGTACTATATTAATATATGAATTATATAATATATAATTATCATAAATCACGAAAAAAATACCTATTGTAATAAATGTTAGAATCGATTCTACCCTCAATACTAAACCATTTATATTCCAGCTTTTCCTTTATTTCAATAACAAGTTGTAGGTATAAGGTCCTACAAAAATAGTGTACAATATTTGATTACGTCAATCAGTACAATAAAACTATTATATCTAATTAAAAATTAACATAAGTTTCATGTTATTTTTTTTTTATAGTAAAAAAATAATAATTGATGGTTAATTTACTAGTATGTGCATAACACATCCATACTAGCTCGATTAGATCTTCGACATACGGTCTTCAGATTAGTTAGATTACTCAGATTCAGTCACATTTATTTAAAATTAGAGTGCATTAGTAATTGATCTGTGAACAGTGGAATGAAGTGTGGAACTGTTGGTCAAAATTGTTAAGTGAATTAATCGAGTTTTTGTTTCGAGACAAGAAGTACATCGCTAGATCAAAATGGGTAAGTAAATTTTTTTATTTCAGTTTGTGAATATTTTAGCTTTTTTTTTAGGTATTTTCTTGCTTAAATAAGGTGTCCGGCATACAGTTCACCTGGTGGTGTGAATACTGTCTACCTGCGACATGTGTGATACACCAGTACATTATGATTATAACCGCTTCATATTGTAATTAATTAAAAAGCAACAGAACTCAAAGTAATTGTTTATTTTCATTTAGAAAGTACATATACATATGTATATACAGCAACCCTCTCAGTTTCCCCGCTGGGAAATATTTGTATTTCCTAAACAAATATGCGCGGTAAATATTATGACCAAATCAAGTCGTTTCGTGCCACTGTGTACAGTTTGCATACGCGATTTGAGATAACGTGAATTGAATTACTTGAAAGCTATATTGCCAGAGGTCATTACTTTCGAATTTCAAAAAATATTCACTGAGTTTTTGTTTATTGTATTATATTGGATTGGATTTATTTATATGTAAACATAGATACAATGGTGATATAAACAAAAATGCAGTCAGTTCAATGGGGAATGCTCTGAAGAATTGTTTAATATAATTCCCACCTCGGGTTTCTACAACCGCACCTCCCGTCACAGAAGTCCGGTCCATCCGCATTTCCTAGATACGGAGGTGTCGTGCACTGTTCGGTCCAAAAATTGGTCCTGTAGAGCGAACTGCCTCAAGAGGTCTTTCCATTAAGGTCTTTCCATATGGAGTTCTTCAAGAAAGCTGTGAATAGGATTTTGCAAGGTCGGCGGCGCGTCCGCATGCCCCCTGGTGTTGCAGGTGTCCATGGGCCGCGGTAACACTTACCATCACGTCAGACCGCTTGCTCATCCGCTCACTTGTCTATAAAAAAAAACTATAAATTAGTTTTATAAATTTAGAATAACTTAATTTAAAACAAATTGAAAATAAAAAGAAGTTTTTAGAGGCCTTCTTTCAAAGAATCTAAAACTTATTTGAAATTTTCCGTAGTCGGGTTCTATAGTTTTTAAACTCATTTTTCTAAAAACCGTACTGGGGTCCACGACTATATAATTCTTTAAATTCAGGAAAACTCGCATCTAAAATTATTGAGCGAATGATAATATTTTTTTAATTATGTTGCAATGGGATGGGTATATTAATACCTTTCAAGGGGTAATGGCACGCTTCTATGCCTTAAAATTATATTTCATTTTTGGAATGTGCACATTAAAATATTTCATTTTATACTATACACGATATATCTCCATTTGTTTTTTTGCTACTCGTATTTTCATATATTATATCCGCCATATTGGATTTAAAGTAACGTCAATTATCCTATGTTACGCGGAACATCGAAGCGAGTCCAACGACACTTCATTTTTGAAAATATACATTGACATATACTGCGGGGGGTGTCCACGGGCGACAGTATCCACTTACCACCATGTATACTGTATGCTCGATTACTAAAAAAATAACAATATTGTGGATTCGCGAAGTCGCGGGCTCAGCTAGTTTATAACAAATGACAAGCTCGTCGAGTTTAGACATAATCCACAGTCGCGCCTATATCGGCGCTATTCGTAGCTCACTGCCGTGTCGGGGTTAGTTTGTTTCATAGCGAAGTAAACAGTAGGTGAACTGAGTAAGCATACTCAGTCGAGTATTGTTCTCCAACTTTTTGCTATTAAATCCCTAAGAACGGTTACTGGTGGCTAATGCAAATCTAAATCGAATGTCTAATCTAATTGATCCACGACACAAATATCAATGTTTGAGGAAATGACGTGAGGACAAGCCTAATTAGATTATTTAATGCCATTCTTAACTATAGTCTAAAATGTGCTTATACTCGTATGTAAATGGGTAAAAAAATCATTGAGGGGGAGAGTGCACGCTGCAATCCAACAGCCGCTGGGCGCGCTTGACTGGCCACGTCACCCCACTCTCATAGGAGACTACCTTGAAATGTACTGCATTTCCCACTTTATCTTATTTCCCTAATGTACGTACGTGTTTCGGTAGTGAGTGAGATGTGCCAGAGCCCATTCCCATCCTCAGCGCAGCTCCCATCCATAGGCAGCGCATCCGGGGGCGCGCCAACGTTTGTCATTTTGGACTAATGTTGGCATGTATCGCGGATGTCTATGGGCGACAGTATCCGCTTACCATCAAGTGGGCTGTATGCTCGTCTGCCGCCTTCGTCCATAAAAAAAAACAAAAAAAATCATGTTCGCTCCAAACACGGCTTTGTAATGATATCACTATTTGAATATGTATAGATTTAGTGCTTTTCTGTACATTTAAAAATGATAGCTCATTAAGCTCATTAAATTATAACATATACATTATAGCTCATTTAAGAAAGATATTCCACGGCGTCGTGTAATTGACGCTTTATACCGTTTTATATTGTAAATCGGGTCTGAAGATGAACTCGACGGGTTACACTAGCCGTGGTCACGAGTTGACTGAAGAGGCGGGTGGTCGACGATGGCAGCTGCGAGCGGTTTTATCAACAACTCAATCGGATAGTGTGCGATTAAGTATGTCAGCGAACGTATTCAAACGTAAGTTTGTTAATTACGGGAGTCCCGACGACAGTTTATATCCGTCTTTGCGTTAGACATCTTTGTATTTCTTAATTTCAATCGCTTAACGTTCAGTCCTGGGACAATAGTTTTTTTTTTTTTTATAGACTAGTGGGCGGACGAGCAAGCGGTCCCACGTGATGGTAAGTGTTACCGCCACGGCATGGTTAGGTTGGACACCTGCAACACCAGGGGGGTATGCGGGCGCGCCGCCGACCTTGCAAAATCCTATTTATGTGACGTTCAGTGGATGTTCTGCAAGTGTGTACGAAATTGCGAAAGTTTAAAAAGATTCTAACACCGTTACGTACTGTTTTCTATATATTCTGATAGATCGATACCGAGTCAAAGGGGAAGCAATCAGCTGATGGTTTCCGGCGACCTCTAATCAGGACTGACAATACATTAGGAGTTACGGGTTGAGGGGCCGAGTTGCGATCTTTAGCGTTCCCATGATTGCGAATAGGGAGACGGTAAAAGTATCCATTATTTTGTGTTGATATTTTAATTTTGTTTAAATCTCTATCCGAAATTAATATAAATATTCTTTTCTTTAAAAGGATACTTTGGAACTTTTTGGTGGGAACTCTATAATAGTTATTTGTTATACAAGAGTGCAAAGTTGCTTTTTAACCGCGTGCTCAATTTTGATGACCGAGCAAGCGAAGGATTCTAAAATTGAATCACGAGCGCAGCGAGTGATTCAAAAATTAGAATCCTGAGCGTTAGCGAGGGAATCAAAAGAGCACGAGGTGAAAAATCTTTGCACTCGAGTGCAACACGTAACTTTTCATCCCACCTCGGCGAGGAAATGACTAAATGCAAAAATAAAAAGTACACCAAGAAGGTTCCGAGTCTGAGTTTTTAACAAATTAAAAAAAGTTGTATGATAAATTCGGCACCATGGAGGTAGAAGTAAATAGGTTTAATAATGTTTTGAATTCACAAACTTAGTGCACACGATGTTCTAAATTCAATTTACTTTATCCTCTAGCGGATAAAAACGGCTTTTGCACTCAGATATCGAAGAGCAAAAATACTCTTTCCGAGATAGGGGGATGAAAATGAATTTTGTTTGATTATTATAAAAATTGTGTATTGTGCGTTTTGTGGTCTAAGCAGACTGCGTTTTTCGTGTGCTTCCAATGATTTATAACTTCTGACTTATTTCGACGGGACTGAACATTGGACGGGGTACGTTTTAGGCTTTGCAATTGTTTATTAAGAGGAAAATTTGACACTGGCAGAATGTGTTAGTTGCATCATTGCCATATATGAAAAAAAAAGGCTACTTATTCACTAAATACCGAAAATTTTTCAAAGTATTCAAGCCTTGTCACTCTGTACAATAAGGAATAAAAGAAATACTTAAATATAGCAAAACTATTTAAATGTAGCAAAATTGTAATTCAGTTTTCGCGCGACTGTCGGAAATAATTTCAACCCAGCGGTTTCACGCTTCCACGAGAATTGTAGACAAAAATAAATTATTATAGCTGTACATTCTCGCGCGCAATAAATTCGCGGGCGGGTTCATTCCATTTTTTTCCAGTGAACTGCGCGTTTGAGCCATTGTGCGCCGTGTGGTACATTAGGTGGTTTATTGAATTCGGCAGAGTTCCTGGTACTGATTTGAGATATTGGGCAATAGAAATTGATGACGGTTTATACTTGATAAAAGTGACGACATGAATTATAAAAAGCACACACACACACACACAAACACACAAAAGTTCGTTCTTCACGTTCCTCCAAAGGCAATTGTGATGTAATTATATAATACTATATAAATTTATGTACTCTTATTTTATGTACATTTATTTATGTACTATGTAAATTTAAATTTATGTCAACATAAATTTCTCTTGTCATCGATGTTAAATTTATATACAACTAGCGACCCGCCCTCGCTTCGCTTCGGTTTATAAGTTAATTTTATCAAAATTTCAAAATAAAATATTGCCTATGTGTTATTCTGATGTATGAGCTATATTATTGTAAGGATTCATTAAAATCCATTGAGTAGTTTTTGCGTGAAAGAGGAACAAACATCCATACATCCATCCTCACAAACTTTCGCATTTATAATATTAATAGGATGTTTGGCCCGGATATTGAAAATCCACAATGGACAGCAAATTTTTAAGTTGTTTATAGTAAGTTTTACAAATATTAAAGTGACGTGGATTTATTATAATTTTACTGTACATGTATATCAGCCTATAACGTCCCACTGCAGAGCACGGGTTTCTCCTAGTTTTTTTTTATATAGAAAAAAGGCGACAGACGAGCGTACAATCCACCGCCATCCGCGATACATGCCAACGTTTGTCATTTGTCCATCAGGTGGACTGTATGCTCGTATGCCGCCTTCGTCCATAAAAAAAAATATATGTTGAATATTTTGTATTAAAGTTATAATATTGTCCGATGATGATATTTAATTAACATAGTACATATGTATATAAAAAATATATTTCTTATAAAAAATAATTTAAATTGTTTGTCTAATTATTTTTATTACATTTAAAAGTTAATATACCTAATTTGTATATAAACATTTTTCCTTTTCGTAAAGTAATTTACAAATATCTCAAAAAAATCAGCGACATGCACATCTGGCAATAATTGAATAAAGTATTTTTTTTTACATGTTTCTAATTAATATTTTAAATAACGCAGCGAGCTGGACGTCTGGCAGTGGTGTCACTGGTATCTGGATTGAGATACAATACATTGGCCATCCGCTAATCCGGAAACACCCGAATGCGTCATCCACGTCTATGAATTACCTGTAACTGTATACTTTATTACAAGATAAATACGTAGCTTTATGAACATGTTACGAGTCCGTGCAGAGAAATATATGGAGCTGTTATTTTCCCTTGAAAAACTAATGGCATTATATCTATACTAAACGGTCACTAAAACTCAATAAAATCATCCATGACATGTTAATATTTTCTATGTTCATATTCGCATTTGATTGTGTGATCACTTTTTTTCATTTATCTGGACCAAAATATTATCAATTTTTTTAAAAAAATAACATTTCTTTTACCGCTTATTGCGGCACTGCTCAACTGAAGTGCTCAATTTTAAATAGTTGAGCAGTGGGGAATCACATTGAAGTCCATTGAATCACATTGGTTGAGCTCTTCAGTTGAGCAGTGGGCAATAAGCGTCTTTTACTGCAGTCATATTCATATCAACATTTCTTTGAGCTACATAACCCTTAAGCTGCGACCACGTGTTTTCAATCGGATTGAAATCCGGATGATATGGCGGCAATCTCAATACAGTGTGTTTATATTCAGCTAAAATTTTATCAATAGAACATTCCACAAATGTTTTTTTAGGACGAACAATAGCTTGGTAAATTTGTGGCTTCGTCCGAGTTGGATCGACGTTAATGTCATGTTTTTCATCATATCTTACTTAGGCTTTTCCACATATTTATTATGACATGCAGAATTATCAACGACCAATACCTTGACCTATCTTTCAATTGACCCCGACGATTTATTCAGTATTCACTTTAACTAATAGATCAATATTGCCTTCGAAATATTCGAGCCTAATTGAAAAACAAGCATGCTGAAATCGACGTAAGTCCACGCCAAAACTTCATTTTAAATTGTATCTTATTCGTACGGTAATAAAGTTGATATGTCTGTACTACAGTCTTAGATTCGTTCGTCATTAGCGTATGACATGAATTATTTATAAGGCTTTTTATTTGAGTGTGTGTTTGTGAATGTTATATTTATTTGTTGACTAGTGTTTTCTTATGCATTCGTCTATAACTCCATAACTCTTGAAATATATTTTTATGAAGAAATATCGCCACACTCAATGGTCAAAGCTCACTCAATGGTCAAAGCTCACTCAATGGTTGGAAGAAATCGTCTTAGCTACAAAATTGCTGGTTGCATTTCTAATTACTTGTATTTTATGCATGTTTTGGTATATAATAAAGTATATATACATCTTTGGCAGCATACCATGCTATGCGTGGAAATAAGCCTGCAGATTTATCCGGTATTCAAGTAGGTACTATGTTTTGTGGTTAAACGAAATAAGATATACACAGAGTAATATCGTATATCATTTTAGCTGTTGAGCTTTCGGCGTGTTGGCTTAGGATGGAACAACACTCTTGTATGAGAATTGTAATTTAAAAACAACATTATATAACGTGTCAGCTTATATAAGGTCCCACAAAAACACAGTAAAATATTTTAACATATCAATCACTATACCAAAACTATAATATTTTAACTAAGGATTAACATGCATTTCATGGTTATTTTTATTATACTAAAAATAAATAATAGTGATTAATTTGTATAATACTATCCGCACTCGCTGAGTTATTATAGTAAGTGCATAAGGTATCAACTACGTTGCGTGTTATGCACATACAAGTAGATTAATCGCCATTATACATATATTTTTAGTGTAACGAAAATAATAATGAAATACATGTTAATTTCAAGTTAGATAATAATATAATAATTTGAGTGTACCGATTTATATATTAACTCACTAGCTTCTGCTCGCGGCTTCACTCGCGTGGTCTAAGCTTTGAAGATTTTAAACATCTGTAAAAGCACCCGATGGATTTCACGGATGAAAATCCATCCAGTTGTTTGGAGTAATTCTATTGAAAGTATTCTTTTTATTTTCCTCATAACTTAACGTCCTTGTGTCCTTCTGGATACTTAGCTGGATACATTAGTGAAAACCTGATTAAAATCCATTAAATAGTTTTTACGTGATACTCAAACAAACAGACATACAAATATTACGGACAAACACTTTAAATACTACTGTATTTATTTATTTATTTTATTTTATTCTATTTTATCGGATAACACAGATCCATAGCAAGTGTTAGTATAATAAAATAATTAAAGAAAAAGACTTATAAAACTATGTTAGTGCTACGAATTAAAGTATATTAACTTAAAATGAATAAAGTGACCCTTCAGCTGGGATGTTAATCAAGTGTTATTTTAATTTATCAACATCCGAATGAAATGCATAGTAATAGGTGGGTCACAGTAATTTATTTGTCAGCACATGTAGCATACAACAACGCTTCATGTACTGACAGTCGAACTTGTTCGAAAACATTTCCAGGATACCGTTGGCGCTGGCCCGGACCCTGCGCATCAGGGATGCACACCGTTTGCGCATGATCGCGTAAAAACAATCTACCCGCGCTTCGGCAAACATCCCCGATGCGCTATAGAATCGGGGCAACCCCATCAGCATCCTGAATGCGTTGTTGTATTGCACGCGGAGGGCGCTATACTGTCTTTGAGTGTAATTAACCCACAGGCTGCTCGTGTAAAAGGATGTACAAAAAGCTCTAAACAGAGTGATCTTGACTTCAGTGGAGCAACGAGCAAACCTGCGAGCTATCATGTTGGCTCTCACAGACAACGCCCTGCGTTCCCTTTCAATGTCTGCATTGTCCCCCAGGTCAGAGGTTACCAAATGTCCGAGATACTTAAACTGTTCTACTCTCTTTAGTGGGGTTCCCTTCAGTTTAATAGGTGGAACATCATGTGGATCTTTGTTTCTCGCCCGAAAGACCATACATTCACTTTTGCTTTCGTTATATTTCAATCCATGACTAGCAGCATATTTTTCACAGATGCCTAGCAATTTCCTAAGGCCACAGACAGAAGCACTCAGCAGCACCATGTCGTCCGCGTAGGTAATATTATTTACACACACATTGTCAATATGGCAGCCGACACGAGCACTGCTGAGCTCCTCTATAAGTGCGTTTACGTACAAGTTGAAGAGCTTAGGTGAGGTCAAACCCCCCTGTCTCACGCCACACTCCAACCCATACGGCTCAGAAAACGCACTCGACCATTTCACGACATTGACCTGGCTCCTATACCAGTATTTAAAAATATTATTCAATTCTGTTGGCCACTTGATACTTTCCAGTTTCTGCCACAAGATGTCATAACAAACCAGGTCAAATGCTTTCGATAAGTCGAGAAAACAGGCATAAATAGGTGTTTTTCGGTCAGTATAGTACCTGACAGTCCGCTTTAAACACAAGATGGCAGTTTCTGTAGAGAGTCCCGGTCTGAAACCGAACTGGTTATCGTGTAATTTCAGATATTTGTCCAGTTGTGAATCAAGCAGACTGTCAAGCACTTTGGCAACAATCGTGGCCAGCGAGATTGGTCTATAGTTACTCTTATCACATACATCACCGGTTTTATTTTTCACAATTGGCACCACCACAGTTTTCGTCATTTCGGAAGGCAAGTATGAATGCCCTATACACAGGGCGTAGAACATGGCTAACGCTCTTGGTAGGTGAGGGCCGGCATGTCGAAGGTATTGGGTTCTGTAGCTTGTAGAGACCCACAATTTTTGCTTTTTTAAATTAATTCAATATACAGACAACTCCTTTACTGTTTTATTATATGTATAGATAGGTACCACGGCGGACGGTCATGACTTTTACATTATTTTTGACCTTATGGATTATTTTGATGTATAAGATGTAATTTATCCTTGTTCGATACGTCTTTGGATGTGTATGAACCTTGAACCTTATTGGAATATTTCTGGTCTATTCTCCACTGTTAAAAGTAGCTTTGCATTATACAGGTAAATTCACTATAGTTGAAATTTACTATTTATCCGAGCTGTCCTTACTGGTTACACAGATCACCCGTCAGAGATGTTTACATACATTTACAACGTGCCTCATAACACGACGAGTTAAAAGGTGACTACGTTTTATAGGAACTTGGGATATTTTTATATAAGAGTTGTCAAACGACGGTCGTCCAACGTCCAGGCGGCCGATTACTCTAATGTACGTAAGTGTTTCGATAGTGAGTGAAATATGCCAGAGCCAATTCTCTCTCCGTTTTACCAAATATTTCTTCCAAATCCATTTCTATATCTCCAAAAGTAGGCAGCGTGTTTGGGGGCGTACCGACGTTTGTCATTCTGAACTAATGTTGTCATGTATAGCGCATGTAGCAAAGCGACAGTATCCACTTGCCACAAGGTGAACTGTATGCTCGTCTGCCACCGGGAACGCAGTGTGATACCAGCTCTGACCACTTGAAGAAGTTCGTTGGTGGTGATTGGATGAAAAGAGCTAAAGACTGTGTGTGATGGCGAGCCGCGAGAGAGGACCATATTCAGCAGCGAAGAGACGAGACGTTCACGGTAAAAATATTTTGAGATTTAATTATTATTGTAGGGACATAGTGTTGACACAGAGTTTGCAGAATGCGTACGGTGTTTTACGTTGACAGCAACTTGTGGTAGCGCGTCACTTGTGGTAACTAAATTATGTACTTTTAGTTATTCATGTGAGCTATCAAACATTTTTTTGGTCCTTCAAGCCGGATGGTTAGTTTAAACGTTATAAGATACTTCACTGTCGCTAGACGCTTCTTGTGCAAGTATCAGATTCGAGGTTCTCAACGTATTATTATTATCCAAAATTATTATATTTGTTCCCCAAGTCGCCAGTGTACGCGGTACGAGTACGTGTCGTTTGCGTGCCGCTCGCGGTAACAAGTTTAAAACAACTTTGTTCTCTTGTTCTTGTATCTAAGCCCCCCTCCCCGCCTCGCCATTCCCTTCCTCACACCCTCACGTCACGCCAAGTCGTGTGTACTTACAATACCCTCTTGGTTTGCGGTTGGAAATTCTATTAGATAGAAACATTTTAAAATAGAATTCAAATTCTTTATTTGCACAACGTGAGTACAAGAGGTGTTATTAGTACATTCGATCGTCACACTACCATTTATGGCATTATATTCAAAAATAAATATTTAATCATACAAATAATTAATTATCTAACGGAAGATTAGCGCGTATATTGCAGTGCTCTAACTAGATCCATAATGTTAACAGACAGGTCGAAAATACGATTTATACGGTGTTTCACGTTAGGGTACGCTAGGTATTTCACGTTAGGGTACGCTAGGTGTTTCACGTTAGGGTACGCTAGGTGTTTCACGTTAGGGTACGCTAGGTGTTTCACGTTAGGGTACGCTAGGTGTTTCACGTTAGGGTACGCTAGGTGTTTCACGTTAGGGTACGCTAGTGTGCGGTTAGTTTAATTCCCGTGGGAACTCTATAGTTAAACTGGATAAAAAGTATCCTAAATGTTGACCCGATACACGTCAAGTTTCATTAAAATCGGTCTAGTAGTTTTTACGTGACCTACATTCAGACACATAGACAAAAAATTACAAAAAACTGTTATCAAATTAAAGGGTTTTTCTAGCAGAATACGTGAAGTCATTCTAATTTGAATAAAATGTATTAAAAAAAAACGTTTTTTTTTTTATTATCACTAACATTGGTATAAGTAATCTTACTAATATTTTTATGGATCCAACTTGATTATGATCTGAAATAAAGAAAATTAATATTATTAGTTTTAGTTTTATATCCAGCAGTGAAGACACATATATTGATGGTATGATCGAGAATAGATGGCAGACGAGCTGGCGGGCCACATGATGGTAACTGCAACAGCGGGGGACTTGCGGGTATGCTGACGACCTTGCATAATCCACTTATTATTCATATTGCGTAGAATTTTTGGTTATTCACGTATAATAGAGAAGTCGGGCTGCATCGTTAGTTAATCACAATTAGTGTAGAGAGACGTTGACTCGTGGCAACCAAACCGAAAGGGGCACTTCGCTGCGCTTTTTGAATAGAGGCTGCTCGTTACGGGAAGCGTAGCCAAATAGTGAACTTCGAGCGCTAGTTGGAAAACGTAGTTTTTATATTTTTCCTAAATTTTAGAAATAATAAATGCATTGTAGTGCGCATCTAAACTTATGTTTAATACGATGATTATATTGTTATTAATTATTAATATAATTTATACATATAATAAAATCGTCTACTCTGATTTTACGCTTCCAAAGTTTCGGATGAGACCGAAGTCCTAACGAACGAAGTTCCATAATCCTATTAATTGAATCTTTCGGGCTACTTGGCCGAGGTCTTCTGGAATCTCTTCTCTTTCTTCCAAACGTTTCGTCAACAACTGCGGTTGACATCTTCAGTGGCGACTGCGTTCACTTTCGGAGAGATGTTTTCTCTTCGGCTTCTCGAGCGCGACAGTGGCGCCAGAAGAAAAGATTCCAGAAGACCTCGGCCAAGTAGCCCGGAAGATTCAATTAATATGGACACCGGCCGAGAAAGCCTACACGCCTCTATAATCCTACTCCGACTTTTCTTCGTTCGTAGCTCTATATATGCGGGTATTTCAGATTATTTGATAGGTGGGATATTGTTATCATGAAGTTTAACTCTTATTTCTTAGTGAACGTTTTCGTGATGGGATTCTACCAAAATATCGGACGAAACTTCGTTTTTCGCGTTTTCAGAGTCAAAGCAAAGTCAACAGCAACAGCGCAGGTACATGGAATATTAAAACAAACTATTGCAATATAAAGTGCGAATGGCATAGAGCTTGAAACATTTTTTTTTGGAATGTTTACGCATATGAGTTATAATTATGCCGAGTTTCATTATTGTCCGTCCAGTGGCTTTTGCGTCATGCGAGTTAAGGCAGACAGACAAACGATATTGCACATTATCGTACAAAAGGCGAGCTTTAATCCTGGCTTAAGTCCCTGCAAGCCAACCTTTGGGTTAAACAGAAAGATACCTACATTACTTTTATGTATTTGGTTGTAATATCTTACTATTTATGAGTAGAGGCATATAGCTGTTTATATATTATAGCATATATATGCATATAGCATATAGAGGCATCCAAGTATTTGTGTAAAATATTCACAATTCATTATTTAAGTTAGATTTATACATTTCACGGCACCTCCCAACGTGCCTCTCAGTTCAACCCAAAGGTTGGCCGATAGAGAACGCCTCCACGCATTAAGCTCGCCTTAATTAAGAGCAATTAAGTTAATTTTAAATAAATAATTCATTAAGAGATGCGATGAGAAGTATACATGTCGAAATTAATTAAACCACAACAATTACGAGGCGTATTCGAAAAGTAAGGGCCGTTTCGTCATAAAAAAATTATAATCATATGAAATAGGTTTTATTAGCACATTTAGTTTACTACAAATCTACTTCACTTTTCCACATAATCGCCGTTCACTTCCAAGCATTTTTCGTACCGCTGCACCAGCTTCCTTAACCCCTCTGCATAGAAGCTCACCGCCTGCGAGTTGAACCAGTTTTCCACGGCGTTCTTAATTTCCAAGTTTTTCCGTGACAATTGTGTAGACAGTAGTGCGTCCAAGATGAGGAAATTCATCAGCCAGGGCACTAATCCTCAACCGACGATCAGATCGCAGTTTTTGGTCCACCAGAGAAACAATTTCATCGGTTTGCATACTGGGCCGCTCTTCGTCATGAACATTTGTTCGTCCAGTTTTGAAATCACGACACCATTGTCTAACCTTTCCTTCATTCATTACAGTAGGTCCATAAACTAGGCATAACTCTCGATGAATTTCAGCAGCTGAAGATCCTTTTGCACACAAAAATCTTATTACAGCGCGAACTTCACAGCTGGCGGGAGCAACGATTATCGCGGACATTGTTTACTGTACGCACAGATAGGCAAATGACTACTGAATCAAAACAACATCTGAAATAGCTGCACGAGTAGTGCACGTACAGATATGCACAAGTTTAAACGTGTTACGACTTGTCGATTTTGAAATATAAGCGAACGGCCCTTACTTTTCGAATACGCCTCGTGTATATAATTTCCTCAAATATATTTAATGAAACATAATATATTTCATTAATATATAAATCTAGATACAATATATACAATATAGATATAAACCAAAATCCATCACTATCCCTCCGGCTTCACCTAAATATCAGATTGGACGGGATTTTATCCGATATTCGGCCCATACACGGTGGATCCGGATCGTAATCCCGCCTTTTTATGCGAATAAAGCGCTCGTATGACAGTCATATTTTCGATGTAGTGTTTACTTTGTTGTGAGGAAGTAAGGTGATGCATTAGTTAGGAGCGCCTCAATTGAGGGGTAGAATTTAGAGGCAGGAGTATATCAGTCACAATATTTAATTGTTGAGCCCCGATACTTTATTCTTAATTTAGCAGTATTAAACAAATATCGACAATATATAGATATTTACATAGATATATAGATGTATATTATCTATATATACACACATACACACACACACATATATATATATATAATAAAATAGTCTTTTTAGAAGCTTCAGAACCCAAAACAGTAGTTTTAATTTTTTTTGTCTGTGTTTGTCTGTATGTATGTTTGTTCGAGTATCATGTAAAACTACTGAACGAATTTCGATCCGCTTTTCACTAATGTATAACTAAGTCTTCATATGACACAAGGAAGTTGGGTTATAGAGAAAAATTAAAAAACGACTTTTAATAGAGTTACTCGATAACTATTGGATGAATTTTCATCCGTGAAATTCATCATGTCCGTGCTTTTACAGGTGTTAAAAATCCAATACAGCTGCTTAGTCCATGCAAGTGAAGCCGCGGGTAGAAGCTAGTAATATATATAGAATTCAGAGATATCACGACACCATTTGTATATATCAAACATGACAGTATTATAATAGTATTTGGACGAGCGATTGGCGCAGTTGGTAGTGACCCTATCTGCTGTGCAAAAGGACCTGGGTTCGATTCCCGGTGGGACACGTCATTTGTTTCAAGAAAAATGTGTATTCGGGTCTGGGTGGAGTGTTCGCCTTTGTGTGTCCCAAATACAAAAATACACATACATATCTGGACCAACAACACAGGAAATTCTAGTGTGGGCCATTGACTGTGAAGTTGTCTTTTTAATTTTTGATATATATGTATCAGTGTCTTCAGATAAAAATTACCGATACTTCGTTTTTGTTAACTTTGAGATTCGATTTTGTATATTAATTGAATTCTCTTAAATGGAAATAAATAAAATGAATAATGAATAAGCATATAATTCAATTTTAAGAATAAACAATTTAATGTATTCTTCTTCACCACGAATATTTTAAATTAATCTTCAAACGAGGCGGATCACAGCTTTCAATGGGCAGCACTATGCCGCGAGCAAACCGTGAAGCTATGTGTCAATTCAACTGAATTGCGAACGGTTGTGCGTCACACATTCACGCAATACGAGCGTAGAACACGTTGGAACATGTGTCTTTTGTTTGTAGGCTACAGTAAGATTCATAACCTACCCTTTTATAGTTGGGCACTGGTCTTCTAATGCATATTGTCACTTAAAACATCACGCAGGCCAAGCAGGGTACGGTCTTTTGGAGGTGGTGTGGTTCCTTAGGGCTTGCGGTAGACGCCTTGTTTTATTCTTTAGCCGTCTTTTGTGACTCCCACAGAAATACTGAAATAATCAAATTTAATGGTAGGTTAGATTCTATATTCTCTGGTGACAATAGAGATATAGGAGTCCCTCGAGTTTGGTTTACATTCTTTGTAATTTATTTCAGTTATTCAAATTGAATCTATATATGAATACTACTCGTATATAAAAATGGATGTTGGTATATCTGAGATTAAGAGACTTCGACACCGTTTGACCGATCACCATGAAAGTTGGCACATATATGTATTTTTTCATGGATAAGGTTTTTATGTTATCGACTTTGTTGTAACTCGCCACTAGATGGCGCTGCAGCACCTCAACTTCTATACCGTTCAATCGATCGCAAAAATCATATCGATGGCATAACAGAATAATTTGTGATTTTATATACAGAGGTAAATAAATATACACAGACAGGACAGTGTGTACCGGGTGCACCTAGTACAATATAATTATTAATTAGATTGACATTTACTCCTTGATCTAAATATTAAGTATTTAATAGTTCAGACTTTAATATTCATTTTAAATTAAATACATTTATGGTTATATTGTAGATTTTGCACACTGTTTTACTGTAAAATGTGTCTAGATGCGCTCAGTATCCGAAGAGATGTTGCGTCTCTCTGTGTTTTTTAC
Source organism: Sesia apiformis (assembly GCA_914767545.1). Lineage (NCBI taxonomy): Eukaryota > Metazoa > Arthropoda > Insecta > Lepidoptera > Sesiidae > Sesia > Sesia apiformis. The sequence continues at coordinate 126,284 of OU611977.1, read as the reverse complement.
CGCCAATATAATAAAGAATGTTCTGAAGAACTGTTCGGTGCCAAATTTGGGTTTCTGTCATTGCACCGCTCGCCATTTTAGAGTCTTAGAGTCGCTGCGTATATTGCGGTCAAACCACACTTTATACCGCGAACCCTAAAGTTGTCAATGAACTGTCAGCTGAGGTATTTCCGTTATGACACCATATGGTGTGAAGAGTGAAGACACCTCTTCAAGAGAGCTGTGAACAGGATTCTGAAAGGTGCCCCCCTAGTGTCCATGGACGGCGGTGACCACTTACCATCATGTGCCATCTATTCTATAAAAAAAAGCATCGAAATGAAATTGTCACCTGTATTGTAATCACATTTCCGTATATAAACTATTATTATTAAGAAAATCTTCAAATAATATGTAGTGCATTTGGAGAATCCGAGCATTTTGCAAAATTACGTATTCAAGTGGGAACACGTGTTGAGCCAATTTGGCAAATTCGCTGTCCTCTGCAAACCACATAATTCACTTAACCTAGATCTAAGCAATAGACCTAAGTCACTTAACCTAAGCCATCTATAAAGATAGACGGCAAATGTAAGGTCCTAGAAAAATGGTATATTTTAATATGTCAATCAGTACATTAAAACTATTGATATAAATTTAACTAAAATTTAACTTATATTAAAATAAACTCTAATTGTATTAACTGTATTGTATAAACTATAAGTGTAATTGTATTGTAATTTAATTGTATTAAATTAAAATAAACAAATGCTGTTGAATGTGTCTAAGTCGGTAAAATGATTGTGTAAAGTTAATGTTAAGGCCAACAGATGGCGCTGTATCGGTTCTACATCGCGCTATGGTTGTATTCCCGTGTAAACCTTAAACGCTGAATTTTGGTTTATTGGCCTTACCTGTGGAGCTATAAAATAAAAGGATGTTGAGTTCAGTCTTGCACAGAATGTTTTTTTTTATGGACGAAGGCGGCAGACGAGCATACAGTCCTCCACCTGATGGTAAGTGGATACTATAGCCCATAGACATCCGTGATACATGCGAATATTAGTCCAAAATGACAAACGTTGGCACGACCCCGGTTGTACTGCCTACCTTTGGAGATATAGGAATGGATTTGGAGAAAGGGTTGGGGAAATGAGGAGGGATAGGATGGGAATGGGCTCTGGCACATCACACTCACTACCTAAACACGTACTTAGGCATATTGGGGAAATGCAGTACATTTCAAGGTAGTCTTCTGTGAGAGAGGGGTAACGTGGCCAGTCGAGTGTGCCCAGCGGCTGTTGGATTGCAACGTGCACTCTCCTTCTCATAATTTAATCATACACATGATAGATAACGAGATATCCAGTATTCACTGCAGGATACGGTCTATGCACATTGTCTCGTGGATGAGAGATGTGGATGTGGCCACGCTGGCCAAGCTGGTTGGCGAGTCCACTATTTTAGAGGTAGTGTTGTAGGAACCTTGCCTACACTTAATTAATTTAATCAGGCAAGCAAACCCGCCGGCCGATGCTAAAGTCGCTTTAGACCGTTATGCGCGGCCGCTTGTAGAAGGCGCTTGCGCAGAACGCAGCGAGCGGCCGCCGACAGTCACTACCGATAACCATAGGCGAATGCACGCGCAATGTCATTCATATAAAGTACGAATAAAGTATTTCATATAAAGTGTGGACTTTTAATAAAGAACAATAACAACACTTTAGTGTGTTTCCTCAGGGCTCGTGGTAGTCGCTTTGTTATCACTTACTTACGTTTTACGACAACTGCGGGAAGTGATGGGTTAGTGTTATTCTATAACGGGCCGGCACCACGTGGCACCACGTGGCACCATCACTAATCATTGTCAAAAAATAACTTTTTAATCTTTCGCGTTTTGTAGGTACACATTTTATATTCCAAGTCGGGACTGAACGCGTGTAATAAAGGTATTTGTTTACCCTTTGTTTATTCGACGTTTCGGCGCGGATTACATGAAATTTTCATATAAATCTCCTTAAATTTTTAATGTTTCTAGCTGCCTTTGAACATCACTAGCGGAACATCACTTGAACATCATCACTATTTACTGTCCACGGATGCGTGGACACGATTTGCACTCTCAAAATTCTCTCCACTGAACGTCACTAATATCCCAGAATTGTACGTGAAGCGATTGAAATATAAAAATTTCAATCCGGAAGATTAATATGAACTGTTGTCGACGTGAAGATTAACAAATTTAAACTTTGCGATTCACCGTCGAATACGTCCGCGGACATTGTTAGTGTGGTAGCAGCCTTTCCGCAAATGTGAAGATCAAATGTGGGTAAGTTGATAAAACTGGTCGCAGCTCCCATCCTGGACTATCCGCCTCTTCAGTCAACTCGTGACCACGGCTGGTGTAACCCATGTCGAAACGGCGAGTAGAAATAAATGGTAAACAAATACCTATATCACACGCGTTCAGACCCGATTTAGAATAGAAAATGTCAAATTATTTTCAGACATTTCAGGTCATGAGGATGCACACTTCTATAGAGATTCTATCTAGGCATTTAATATATCCTAGTCACGTACACATTCGCCTAAGGCCGGACGTGTCTCCGCATACAATACATGTAGAATATTAAAAATTGCCTCCGCTATATTGTACTTTTAGACAAGAGACTTCATAATTTAACCTGATCCCAAAGACCGGGGTATAACTGAATTTTAAAAGAAAATGTGGATACTGTCGCCCCGCTAAATGCGCGATACATGACTTTTTGGTGAAAGCTCGAGAAGTGATGGTCGAGTAGTTGTTTGATTATTGTAAAATATATCGATTTTGTAGTTTTGTAGTGATAGTTTATTAAACTTCAAAATGATCAGCGTTTGTGATAATTAAATAAAAAGCGTGAGACTGCAATTTGCTTCAAAGAAATCTATCTCTGTCCTTAGTAAACTTACCATCGCTTCACTGAGCGACTCCTGTCTTCTTTTTATGGATGAAAGCGGCAGACGAGCATACAGTCCACCTGATGGTAAGTGGATACTGTTGCCCATAGACATCCGCGATACATGCCAACATCAGTCCAAAATGACACACGTTGACACGCCCCCAGACGTCCTCAAAGACGGGCAGCGCATCCGGAGGTGTGCTAACGTTTGTCATTTTGTATGTATCCACTTACCACCAGGGGGACTGACTGTTAGTCTGACACCTTAATATAAAAGCAATTAGATTAGTAACAATAACATTCAATAGCCTATTTCGTTGATTTTCCCAACTTTAGTTTTCAATTTGTAGTGAACGCGGAGAGAGCCGTCGAGCCGGGGGAATTGAGTGATTTCGCGCTCCCCAGTCACGTAGATACGATATTATTGTTTCATATTTTAGCGGACAATTTTGTAGTCGAAAAAATCGATAAGAACAAAAAAAACACAACATGCGCGGCTAGACGCCCAGCTCACGTGGGATACACGCTTGCGCAGCTAATGTTTGATATTTTCGCGATTCAACGCGCGACGCTACGCGCCGGTTCGTGCGTCCAGCTAGGACATAGGGTTATATATAATATTGAAAAAAGGTGACGCATACCCACTGGATACTTCGTTACATATTAGTGAAAACCCAATCAAAATCCGTTGAGTAATTTTTACGTGATGCTCAAACAAACATACATAGAGATAAATGGACATAGAGACTAAAACTGTTCTGGGTTCTGTGGCTTCTAAAGACTCAAATTTTACTGTTTCATTATATGTAAGATTATGTCATTATATGTGATATTGGTACTTGAATTAATAATTTAATGGCATTATTTTTTTACTGTTTCATTATATGTAATAGGATATTGGTACTTGAACTAATATTTAATGGCATTATTTTTTTACTGTTTCATTATATGTAATAGGATATTGGTACTTGAACTAATAATTTAATGGCATTATTTTTTTACTGTTTCATTATATGTAATAGGATACTGGTACTTATAATTTAATAATTTAATGGCATTATTTTTTTTTTGGTCATATGGTGAGATTTGATTTAAATTCGAAACTTTCTCTGAAAAAGTTTTTCTACTTATAAAGGGAAAGTGGTCCGGTGACTCTTGAAAGGCCATTAGGGCCACAAGAATTTGGCCAATCCGAAAAAAAATTAAGGGAGGATTGTTTTGAATTACTAAACCCGAAGTGGAGAGACATTTTAATCTTCAAAGCTCATAATTCATCTGCTTCAAATATTTTTAATTCAAGTTTAATGAGCATGTGTTTTTAATTGACGTCGCAACGGACGGAATTCAAGAGATGTATTCAGAGTTGAGATTTTTCGAACGGAATCGAGTTGTAAGCATACAATTTTTTGGTACACAAGCATTTAGCTACACTGGGCAGGATGGAGTGGATACATCAGTGGAGAGGCAGTGAGGCACACGCCGATGGCATTCTATTATGGGAATAAATTGTTTGACTGTGAAATATATTTTTTGATAAATATTAAATTAGCTTAATAAATATTAAAGCGACTTAATGTTATTAAAACAATAATCCCGCCCTCTTAATTGTCAGTGTACCTGCTTACCTAAATATACCAAGCCCTGAGTGAATACAATACATTAGGTTCGCGCTTCTAGCATTTGCATAAAGTCAGTTTTAACTCAAGAGAAATAGAAATGTAATTACATTAGTGAAAGTATAAATGATTATACTGTACTAGTAATTGCTCACGGCTTCGCTCGCGTTAGCGTACATAGTATTTATTTATTTATCGTTGTTAGGTTTTGTACAATGTTAAAATATAATATTGATAATTATACCATAAATAGAAAGCTAACGATAGACGATCAATACACATGACACGTACAGTTAATAAATTTATATTAACACCAAACAATCAAACATAGTTCATTCTAACGATCAAAGTATTATTTGAATTTTTTATCTAACTTCATTTTGTCTGACAAACTATCGGTACAATACCGGTACTAACAGTACACACTAAATTATCTTTCTTAGTCTGTTTCGTAACGTTTTTCGATCTTGGTCTCTTCATCTTTTGTTGTTCTTGTCCGGAATTCAACTAGGGCGCCCTCTATAGTAAATTTGAGTGTAAATCAAACAACTATGACTGCTTCAGTTTCTAATTAAAAGTGAAATATTCTTGCTCTTAAATTCTGAGGTTAACTAACGATAGCACGCTCGCTAGGTACAGTGACATCTACCGTGAAATAGTGGTACTAAATTAACTTTGACTAGTTAATGCACTTTGAACATTTGTAATGCACATTGCAAATAAACAAAATTCAATTCAATTGAATTAAATTCGCTATGTCGTTCTGAAGCGCGTAGTGTCGTATCACGCCTTGCTGTGTCGGTTCGTAACACAACTCGCTACCAATATACGATGTACATTTATTAATTATACTTACTTATTACTCAGTTCGAGGTTTTACAACTCTATAAACCGGAAACTCTACGTTTCGTTGTCACAGAAATTAAATGACAATGCACGACTTGGCGCGAAAAGTGTACTTACTTTAAGTATCTTGTTTTATTTCTTTCTTACCACCGGATGGCTGTCATCTCGTCATTCTACAAAATGAGGAAATTCTAAAATTGCCGACCCAACTTGCCCGTAAAAGCTCTACGGGTGTAGACCGGTGTACTAAGACCGGTGTCGAGTGTCACTCGGCAGTCGCGACAATTATCACGAGCACGGTGTCTGTCACTCGACACGTCCCAAGTCACGCCCGAGGGGATGTTTTAACAAACATGTGAAATTGCTGTGTTCAGTTCGTTTTACAATGAAAAAGTTGGTCACTGATTATTTTGTACTAGGTGTTGTCCGCTGCTGCGATTGCGTGGACTTTAGACGATTCCCGTGGGAACTCGCATGTTGGATCTGGATAAAAAGTATAAGAGGAGATTAATCTGTTATTATAATGTATTTGACTCTACATGGGCGTAACCAGCTTTTAGCCTAAGGGGGGGCAAATCAGAAATTTCCTGTAGGTAGATAATTCAACATAAATAGAAATGTGCATTTATTAGATTAGATACTTAAGTAATTAATTAACTATTTATTTCAAAAGCAATCTTCGTGGATCTTCTGCAAAGCGGCTTAAAACAAGTTCTGTGAAAGAATCACCCAAATCAACCCAAATCAAGAATCAACTCATTTAATCGTAACTTGTAAGGTGACTCAAATATGAATTCTGAATGAAAATTTTGAAATATGTACTTACATATAAATTTTACTTCATCTACAATTTCATAAATACAACAGTACTTAGGCATAGGTAATAATTAACCAGCTAAATGTATGGGAGGCAGTCCAGGTCCGGGGGGGGGGGGGGGCAGCTCCCCCCCTTGCCCCCCCTGGGTACGCCCACGTCTACATTCACTATAACAGTACACAAAGACACCGGAGCAGGCAGGACATGACAAACCACAGACAATTCGGACTTACGAATAGACTATAATTTACTCTAGTTTACATTTGACGAGGCTTTGTCCGGCTAGTAGCGCGCTGCGACGCGTCGCGTCCAGCGCTGTGTCGAGCGTTGCGATGCAGCGCATCTCGTCGCGGACGCGTTGTCCTACGTGGGAGTCGAGGACGAGCGATTGGCGTCAGCACTATTCGAATTTTAATATGACAACACATAAAAATTGTCTCTTATTACACAGTGAAAACATTTGCTGAAAGAATTACGTTTAGGAAAGCAAGGCGCGAAATAAGTCTTGAACGAACGCGCGCGGCTAATGTTTGATATTTTCGCGACGTATCGCTTCGAGCCAGCAGGACATGAATACGTCAAAATACACCATAGTAATAAGCTAATATTATTAAATTCAATTCAATTATTAATAGTAATAATAAATCATTTGCCGCTAAGCGATTTCACCTTTAGTCTCCGCGGAAAAGAAAAAGCTTCCGTAAAAGCCTTTTAGCCGAAAAAACAAGCTTCCCGCTTCATGAATTCACAAAGCTTTCTAGACTATTCCTCAGATTGTTAGTGCTGAAAGAAGTGTAAATATACTTGTTTGGTTCAGAGGTTGTTTCAGTCTGTGTGCTCGGAGGCATACTTTGTTTTTGAAAAAAGCTTTCTTTATTTTAGGCCTGTAATAGCTCGCGGCTTCGGATCTTCATGTAGGGGGAGAGTGCACGCTGCATTCCCGCAGCCGGCGCACTCGCCTGCCCACGTAACCCCTCTCTCTCACAAAAAACTACCTACCTTAAAACGTACCACATTTCCTACTTCATCGTATTTCCCCAATGCATATACGTGTTTAGGTAGTGAGTGAGATATGTCAGAGTCCATTTTGCCAACGTTTGTCATTCCGGACAGATGTCGGCATGTATCGCGGATGTCTATGCACGACAGTATCCACTTACCATCAGGAGGACTGTGTGCTCTGTGAAAAAAATGTGCAGGTGTATTTTATGACGCTTCGCAGTGGGATGCGCTTCGGTCACGTTGATCGATGACTTGAAAAAGTTCGCGGGTGGTTAAAAAGTTGGTAGTTGGATAAAAAGAGCCAAATCTTGTGTGGTAAATTGTGTTTTCATCCCCCTATCTCGGAAAGAGTATTTTTGCTCTTCGATATCTGAGTGCAAAAGCCGTTTTTATCCGCTAGAGGATAAAGTAAATTGAATTTAGAACATCGTGTGCACTAAGTTTGTGAATTCAAAACATCATTAAACCTATTTACTTCTACCTCCATGGTGCCGAATTTATCATACAACCTTTTTTAATTTGTTAAAAACTCAGACTCGGAACCTTCTTGGTGTACTTTACCTAAGTATTATTTGTTATAATTTAAAGATTATTCTGTAATACTTACCTATCATAATGTAGTAGTTAATACCTAAACTGAAATAAAAGTATCTTGTGATTGTAAATGTTTTTTTTTTTGGCATTTAGTCATTTTACCTATCATAATGTAGTAGTTAATACCTAAACTGAAATAAAAGTATCTTGTGATTGTAAATGTTTTTTTTTTTGCATTTAGTCATTTCCTCGCCGAGGTGGGATGAAAAGTTACGTGTTGCACTCGAGTGCAAAGATTTTTCACCTCGTGCTCTTTTGATTCCCTCGCTAACGCTCAGGATTCTAATTTTAGAATCCTTCGCTTGCTCGGTCATCAAAATTGAGCACGCGGTTAAAAAGCAACTTTGCACTCTTTTATAACAAATAACTATTATCGTGGGTAAACTCACGCTGATGGAATGTATCAGCCTTTTAATATCACCTTGTACAGTGCACCGGCCTCCACTAGTAAATCATTGGAGGGTTTCGGACTGGAATCACCCACGCGTGCCCAGTACGGATTGATGGATACACATATCCAGTTTTTTTTTTCTGGATATCCTTACACATATCCTTTTTTCCTCACATTAGGTTTCCTCACGATTTGAACTCACTATCACACGAATGTAAGTCGATTATAGATGTATGTATAAACGTACTGGGACTATGAACTGGACGTTTGCACGCCTATTCAGGCAAAACATAATAGGACAAATGTATTTATTGTAACACCATATTTTGATTACATATGTTTCGGCTAAATATTTTTTTTTTTTTTTTATAGAGAAGAGGGCGGACGAGCAAGCGGTCTCACGTGATGGTAAGTGTTACCGCCGCCCATGGACACCTGCAACACCAGGGGGATCAATGATTTAATTTAATAGGCTATCACGGCAGTTCCATAACTATGTGTATGTAAATGGGTGCGAGTGTACATACGCGGCGCGAGGGAGCGAGCAGTGGTTTTGAAAAATGTGCTGAATTTAAAAAAAAGCTATGAAACATAAATCGTTAGTTTTTGTTACTTTTTAACTTTGACCGCGTATAAGTGATTATATTTGTCACTTGCTCGGTGATGATGGGAAATCATCGTGATCAAACCCACATGCTTCAGACATAAAAAAAATATGAAGTATGCGATCCACCAAACCGCGCTGGGCTCGCGTGGTGTATTACGGCCTGTAACATAAGTGATTTACTAGGGGAGGCCTGTACCTTGCAATTGGGCCGTTACAGGTTGATACCAGTACAAGTACATTTTGTCATTGATTCATACAAATATCTACTTTAATACTACTTTAAGGAAAGTCCATTTTTAATTACCTACCGTTAAAGAATTTGTAAGCTATTATAATGAAAATATGTCGCTGAATGTATGCGATACATTAATTAGAGAATTTTCAGAGGAATTTCTGCCTTTGACCTCTCGCTACGGACAAATCACAGCTCAATTAGAAAATTATGCGTACACACGGCAAAATAAATACGTTTGCATATAACAGACTAACAGATATAACAGACAGAGCTTCGGAAGCCGTCAGTGAAATTCCTTACACGTTCAGTGAATCAATTAACGTCGTATCGATCTGTGTCGGAACTCATATTCGAAAATAATGCCAATTTTTAACTTTTCCACGGTCGCAAACCACGATATCTAAGCAAGAAGTCATTTGACGGATAAAAAATGAGTAACTGATTTTGATTTTTAAAATTCCAAGCCTAACGCAAGATAACTAAGTTCAAAATGGCCACTATGAACAAACGTCAATTTCATATGTAAAGCCCTATGTATTATAACACGCACGAAAATGTACACATAGCACAATATAGTTCGTGCCATTTAGCATGGCAATAGCGAACATTCACACCTCCGTAGTAATGTACTTGTATTCACGATAGCGACGCTGCCAATGTTTCCCGTAATCAGGGAAGTTAGCTGTCGTGGTAGCAGCCACGTTCCATGTTAACGTGGTTGCTACCACGATGCGCTGGCGATAGCTATTCTCTCTCATTACGGGCAACATTGGCAAATGTCGCTATCCTAAACACGAGTACATTAGTACGGGGTGAAAGTAAAGGTAATGACCGCTATTGCCATACTATATGGCACGGAGTATAGATAAGTTTGCAGGCATCTGGTCTTGTTCACTGCGTACCATAACACACGAACACATAAATAAATACCACCCTCAAATATTTGTGTTTGTTGATTGGCAAAGATTCAACTTTCCGTGGGGTAAAGTTTAATGTGAACGGTGATAGCCTGGGGTTACCTATACTCGACTTACATGCATGTGGTCGTGAGTTCAAATCCTCTGCCCGTATCACTGCGTTTCTACTTAAGAAGTTACCTATAGACTATCTTCGTTATGGGCTGATACAAGTACAAAGTTTAAATAAATAATTTTCATGACGACGTATCATTGTTTCAGAGGAAGAAAGCGAAGAATGTCCAATCCCTATGAGCGTACGTCATCGACCCGAGGGGCTTGGGAAGCTAGTGAAAAACACTCGCTTCACCACACACGAGATCAAGCTCATGTACCGCGGCTTCAAGCAGGTAGGTAACTCGTGATTTTACATGACTTTTTTTTCGGGGAAGGCTAAATTCTTGTGGCTCTAATGGCCTTTCAAGAGTCACCGGACATGTATGGTTTACGGCGAGCTCAGAAGGCGCTCAACCAGGAGCAAAAAGTGTGTGCAGCTACGAACCTAAGGGCTCCCCTGCCGGTAGACCGGCGGAAGGAACAAATCTTGGCTGAGGGTGGCCGGTGTGAGGCGCCCAGGCACATGCCGATACCTGGTAAAAGTGTTGGCTGAAGGTCGGTGCGTGTTGACGGTGTAGCGAGGGTGACGCCCTCGTCACCGCCGTGGGGGACGATGTATGTGTGTAGCCTGCGAGTGTAGTGTAAGAACCGCATTAGAAACAGTAATTGGGTCGTCAGGGTCATCTAGGATGTGCCGAGGACGGCGACAACGACGGTGACGAGCGTTCCTATCGAGGACATAGGTTAGACTGGCAACTATTGGCAGTTGCGATGGTGAGGGACTCTATCGCTGTAGCGTCGGACGGAGGAATTTACATGACGTGATTGACAAAGTACTAGGACTTCAAGTCTTGTCTGGGCTGGACACGAGCCGTCTCAAGCACATTGACTCGTGCACGAGGGATGTATGGACTACGTGTCCATACTTTCAGAGGTGGTGTAGTTACTCAGGGCTTGTGCTAGCGGCTTTGTTAACCCTTAATGGTCTTTTAAGACTCCCACGGAAAGACATGGACATGGTGTTGTTCTTAAGTCGGACAACACCACGTGGCCATATTTGACGTCACATGGTTTTATATGAACTTAAATGCCTTTACACGCTGTCTAGACATTTAATGTGTGTTGTTGCAGGAGTGTCCAACAGGTGTTGTAGACGAAGAGGCCTTCAAGCATATCTTTTCGCAGTTTTTCCCGTTGGGAGGTGAGCACCAAGTGAATAAGTTAATTTAGTGGATGAGTTTTAACCAATTATGTAACCTTTATTTGTAACCAATGAATAAAATTAACCAGTGACTTTTAAAATATTAACAAATGGAACGTCGATTAAAATAAATAAGGTAACGTTCGCGTTAAAAGCCATTTAAATAGATAAATATGTGTGAAAAACGCGAAAATCTCAAATGTTATGAGCCAGGATCCCTTCAGAAATTTCCGCACACAATTGCACGTTTAATTAATTCTTCAAATACAAGGCTTCAGACTTGAAACTGGATACTTAGATGGGATTCAAGACTTGAGATCTTAAGACCCGTAGACTTGTTTTGAGACTTTGAAATTACGATTCATGTCAGCCCCGTAATATCAAATCTTACATCTAAACTTAACTAATAAAATAATACTAACACCACATTACACTATTACTAACTAATTAAACTAATTGAATTGTACACATATACCCACAATTGTCAGCATATGCACACGCTTGTACACATATACCCACAATTGTCAGCATATGCACACGCTTGTACACATATACCCATAATTGTCAGCATATGCACACGCTTGTACACATATACCCACAATTGTCAGCATATGCACACGCTTGTACACATATACCCACAATTGTCAGCATATGCACACGCTTGTACACATATACCCACAATTGTCAGCATATGCACACGCTTGTACACATATACCCACAATTGTCAGCATATGCACACGCTTGTACACATATACCCACAATTGTCAGCATATGCACACGCTTGTACACATATACCCACAATTGTCAGCATATGCACACGCTTGTACACATATACCCACAATTGTCAGCATATGCACACGCTTGTACACATATACCCACAATTGTCAGCATATGCACACGCTTGTACACATATACCCACAATTGTCAGCATATGCACACGCTTGTACACATATACCCACAATTGTCAGCATATGCACACGCTTGTACACATATACCCACAATTGTCAGCATATGCACACGCTTGTACACATATACCCACAATTGTCAGCATATGCACACGCTTGTACACATATACCCACAATTGTCAGCATATGCACACGCTTGTACACATATACCCATAATTGTCAGCATGTGCACACGCTTGTACACATATACCCACAATTGTCAGCATATGCACACGCTTGTACACATATACCCACAATTGTCAGCATATGTACACGCTTGTACACATATACCCACAATTGTCAGCATATGCACACGCTTGTACACATATACCCACAATTGTCAGCATATGCACACGCTTGTACACATATACCCACAATTGTCAGCATATGCACACGCTTGTACACATATACCCACAATTGTCAGCATATGCACACGCTTGTACACATATACCCACAATTGTCAGCATATGCACACGCTTGTACACATATACCCACAATTGTCAGCATATGCACACGCTTGTACACATATACCCACAATTGTCAGCATATGCACACGCTTGTACACATATACCCACAATTGTCAGCATATGCACACGCTTGTACACATATACCCACAATTGTCAGCATATGCACACGCTTGTACACATATACCCACAATTGTCAGCATGTGCACACGCTTGTACACATATACCCACAATTGTCAGCATATGCACACGCTTGTACACATATACCCACAATTGTCAGCATATGCACACGCTTGTACACATATACCCACAATTGTCAGCATGTGCACACGCTTGTACACATATACCCACAATTGTCAGCATATGCACACGCTTGTACACATACATATACCCATAATTCAATACAATCTTGAGACATGTAAGACTTGAGAGTTGGGGATTTAAACATTAAATTAGGGATTAAATTTAAATTACATTAAATTTTATTAGGGATTTATTTTATGCCGCGAACCCGTAGGCTGCGGAACGAACTGCCTCAAGAAGTCTTTCCATTGAGCTACGATATGGGGTTCTTCAAGAGAGCTGTGAATAGGTTTTTGGAAGGTCGGCGGCGCGCCCGCATACCCCCTGGTGTTGCACGTGTCCATGGGCGGCGGTAACACTTACCATCACGTGGGACCGCTTGCTCGTCCGCCCACTTTACTCGGGACTTGAGATGAGACTCGGGAGAGCTTTGATGTTTTTATTCAACGGTTTCAGATGCGTCGCAGTACGCTCACTTCGTATTCAACACAATCAAACATAAGCAAAGTGGGAAAGTCAACTTTGAGGTGAGTAGCTATTGTTAAGGTGTCGACGGGGTTCTTGATCAGTAAAAAGTCCACACTTTATTTGACACACTTTATTCTCGTAGGTATGTCAATATTTACATTAGCGATTTATATTTTAGAAGAAAGAGCACGAATTACACACATAGGATGTCACTTATATGATAACCAATTTATTAGAAATTGACTAGAACAAGATTGAATAGAAATTGATAATGAACAGAAACTAAAAATTGCGCATGCATTCGCCGTCGGATATCGGTAGTGACTGTGCGGCGCCCGCTCGCTCCGCTCTGCGCAAGCGCCTTCTGCAAGCGGCCGCGCGTAACGGTCTAAAGCAAATTTAGCATCGGCCGGCGGGTTTGCTTGCCTAATTAAATTAATTGCAGTGTAGGCAAGGTTCCTACATTATTATATTTTATTATAAATTTAGTGTCAAAGTAGTGTTGTATCAACAAGCGGTGAGCGCTCCACGATCGAGCGCTGAGCGAAATTGGAAGGCGGAGGTTGTACGCTGCAAACTAACAGTTGTTTTGTGCACTCTACTCCAACCGGGATAATGGGGAGGGCAATGGAATGGGATTGGGCTCTGGAACTAACAAAACACGTGTACATTGGGGGAATAAGTTGAAATGGGAAATGAAGTATATTTGACGGTAGCGTTCTGTGAGAGAGGGGCAACTTGAATAATCTATTACGCCCTGCGGCTGTGGGATTTCAGCGTGCATATCCCCCCACGCCATATGTTACATACCATATGTCATATGCCATGAACACTGTAAGTCCAGCTTTATACCGAGGAAATTTTATTCAGCCAGTTTTATTTTACATAATCCTTGCTAACCTTTATTTCAAATTAATCTTGTGTAAGAATTTAAGATTATTAATAAGACATTTAAAATTACAATATAAACATTAGTTCGTTAGTATTTACATATAATTTAAAAGTATTTGAATTGACCGGAGCACACGTGCTATGCGTTGGATTGGTCCGCTCTTCGCCCGTTGAGTGCGTAATGCGCAGGCGCAAGAGAAAGGATTTTTCCTCTTAAGAAGTGGATATAAAAGCAGTGATGGCACGTGCGCGCGGTACAGTTTTACCTTTGCATTTAATCGAATAAGACGTGAATGTGTACATACAACACACATATACATACATATCGATAGCTAATAAAAGAGTATAACAAAATAAATTGGTGCGTCCTTTATGAATCCTACACTTTATTAACCGGTATCTTTTAAATCGGTTTTCAGTAAATACATAAAATTATGTATGAATACGATTTGATTGTCCGCTCGCGATGCACAGAGTTGGCGTTATTCTACCTCCAATTTATATTGCTGAGGGGGAGAGTGCACGCTGCAATCCAACAGCCGATGTACACGTTCGATTGGCCACGTTACGTCTCACAGAAGACTACCTTGAAATGTACTGCATTTCCCACTTTATCTCATTTCCCCAATGTACGTGTTTCGGTAGTGAGTGAGATGTGCCAGAGCCCATTCCCATTCTATCCCTCCCCATTTTCCCAACCCTTTCTCCAAATCCATTCCCATATCTCCAAAGGTAGGCAGCGAATCCGGGGTCGTGCCAACGTATTATACAATAATATATAGTATTGTACGAATTGTATAGAGCTTAGAAGATCAACAATTTTTGGAATTTTTGTCCGTCGCCATGATCACGCCAAAACTGCTGGATGGATTTTAATCAAACTTGGCACCACAGTATATTTATTTATTTTCACATTTCACAGTGAAATTTGTACCGAGATGACAGTTTACTGACAGTTCTACATGTCATATCCCCGACTCAAATAAAAAATCCGATTTTAGGTCCAGTTATGACATCGGTTTAAAGAAACCTTACTGTAGTAAAAAAGCATGCATTTCAAGCACAATATATATCATAGGTGGAAGAAAAAATATAACACTTAATTACTAAAAATATTTTCATAAATATTTATACGCTTAGTATATTTCCATAGACATTTATACTATTGCATTGTTTAATTTCATTTAGTCCAGTTATTCGAAAACTTAATGTTTACAAAATAAATGGAACCGTTATTGTGACGGTTATTCGTATAAAATTTCTTACACGTATGTAACATTGGCCGTTTGAACGAACGATTGGCGCAGTTGGTAGTGACCCTACTTGCTGTATAAAAGGTCCCGAGTTTTAAAAGTCCCGATGACATACATTCGTAGAAAAAAAAGACAAATGTACGTTCGGGTGTGTGTGTGTGTTTGTGTTTGTCTCTGTACGTGCCTCTGGACCCACGACACAGGGACTCCTAGTGTAAGTCATTGAGTGTGGTGTTATTTATTCTACGCGCGTCGCCCGCGCCGCGAGAGCCCGGTCTCAGTGATGAGCGCTACGAACGTTTCAGACAGGACAACAAAACCTCACATGACTTAATATTTTAATTTTTTTTTTTATGGACGAAGGTGGCAGACGAGCATACAGTCCACCTGATGGTAAGTGGATACTGTAGCCCATAGACATCCGTGATACATGCCAACATTAGTCCAAAATGACAAACGTTGGCACGCCCCCGGATGCGCTGCCTACCTTTGGACATAGAAATGCATTTGGAGAAAGGGTTGGGGAAATCGGGAGGGATAGGATGGGAATGGACTCTGGCACATCTCACTCACTACCGAAACACGTACGTACATTAGGGAAATAAGATAAAGTGGGAAATGCAGTACATTTCAAGGTAGTCTTCTGTGAGAGAGGGGTAACGTGGCCAGTCGAGTGCGTCCAGCGGCTGTTGGATTGCAGCGTGCACTCTCCCCCTCATAATTGTGTAAATTTTATTTGTTTTAATTTTAATAATTTATTGTGTAAATTAATTTTATTTGTCTCCAGAACGATTTTATATATTTTAAATTGGTTAACGTGTTCCAGGTTTTGCGCTATTTCGCTGACATATTGTATATTAAATAGAGAATATCCTGCAGGACAGGACAAACGTCCCTGACAATAACTGTTGTTTGTTCTATGCGCGAGCGAGACAGCAACACGTGTAGAGCAGGTGTGAGAGCAGGACAGCGTCCTGTGTAAGAGACTGAGTGGCGCCGCTTGTCTTATTCTATTGTCGGCGATATTGGGAGCTTTTTGTTTATCATAAAGGAGATTAAATGAACTTCTGTTTAGTATAAAAGCTCACACGTTTATAGAGAAGCTTTTATAAAGCGAAGGCGATGTTGCAACCAGCTAGTTAGGGACACGGTATCGAATGAAATATATCGATAGTTTACTCATTAGTATTGTAAAAAAAGTATCGTACATGTCGAAGTATCGACACTTCGATGAATCGATACATTTCCACTCCAACTGTGCAAGGTATAGCGAAATCCTTGCCTTTTTCAACGTTGTGATAGCGAATAAACTTCACAACTTGATATTTTTCTAATCTACTCCACAAAATTTTCGTTATTGATTTATTTTCATTCGATATAGTACCTCTTCATATGAGTAAAAATATCGAGTACAAAAAAAAAAAACAAAAAAGTCGACAAAAAAGTACTCGATACTGAAAAGTATCGATATTTTTTCCGTGTTCCTAGATATATAGTACAGTGCAGACCGTTGTCTCCGTTGTGGTAACTGGAGATAGTATTGAAATGCATTGAATTATTCATTCATGCAACGAGATACAAACAAGTTTATGAGGACGAAGTAGTATTGTTGGGAGTTGCTTCATTATTCTGTTAGCATCGTAGCGAGACAGGCACTCAGTTTGAAGTTAAAAGACAAACGCAATGTATCTAATGCTTCACGTGGGCCAAGCCATGCACATTTCCTTGACATGAGGGTGATAATTCTACATACCGTGTGCAATACTTTAAATTATAGGGGGAGAGTGCATGCTGCATTCCCACAGCCGCTGGGCGCACTCGACTGGCCACGTTCCCCCTCTTTCACAGAAGACTTCACAGATGTACTTTGAAATGTACTGTATTTCCTACTTTACCGTATTTCCCCAATGTACGTACGTGTTTCGGTATTGAGTGAGATATGCCAGAGCCCATTCCCGTCCCATCCGATCCCTCCCCATTTTCCCAACCCGTTCCTTAATCTGCAAATGTAGGCAGCACATCTGGGGGTGCGCAAAGTGGCTAGCGTAAGCCCTGAGCAACTCCATCACCTGTAAAACAGTAGACTCGCCAACCGGCTTGGGGAGCGTGCCGTTTTAAAGCTATACATCCTTCGGGCGTGAACTGCTGCATTTGTGCCCACGGGTCTCTCGTGGGCAGCAATGCAGCAGCAATGACTTACAACAAAATATTGATATAGTCAATATTTTCATACCTTTAAAAATAAGCCAATTAATCAAATAAAATTATTTATTGTACGACTATAGGTAAAGTACATTAGAATGAAGCCTATTTGATAGCTTGATAAGGCTAATCAATATTAATTAAAATCATAAATAACTGAAATCGATAAAAATAATTAAAATCGTAAGTAATCATTAGAAGTCGGCGATAAAATATTTAAATCGTTATTAGTCATTAATATAATAACATTCTATTTTCAACAATAATAATTGCATGTCGCATCTTAATAACTCTGTCACTTTATTATTTTAAAGTCAAACTGTCACATCAAACAAAGTCGTTTCACTAAGTGAAGTCACATCATAAATTTTCACATTCCAGGAATTTATAGAGATCCTCTCCCGCGTCGCCCGCGGTTCGGTCCAGGAGAAGCTCTCTTGGATGTTTGCACTCTACGACGTGGATGGAGACGGAAGGATTTCCCGCTCGGAGATGTTAGCAGTCGTGCAAGCGATATACGAGCTGCTGGGTCGAACTGCTAACCCGCCGGTGCATAGCGGCGCGGCCAAGGACCATGTCGACAGGATATTTCATGTAAGTTCATTGAAATGTCAACAGATGGCGCCGAACGTAAAATGTCAATTTTATCATATAACTATTCTTTGTATGCCACAGATAGATACGAATTGGCACAATGAAACACGGAAACAAAATAGTACATACGTGTTTTATGTGATCTTATCGCTAATAGCAATCTCTTATTTAACAGACAATCTTTGGATCGCAGAGTTGTTGAAAAAGTGAATAGTAAATTTACCCACTTACACACATATTTTTTTATAGGAAATGTGGTGGTAAGTGGGTACTGTCGTAAATGTGGTGTGGACAGACAAATTGTTCGGATTTGAATGAGTCAAAATATCAATGGGCCTAATTAATGGGTTTCCAAGTCATTAAAATAGTCGTTTATTGATACACTTTGTCAAAAAATTATTGATTATTAAATAATGTGTATGGTGTTTTGCAGCTAATAGATACGAACGCGGACGGAGTGGTGACGCCGGACGAGCTGGCGCGCTGGTGCGCCCGCGACCCCGCGCTGCTGCGCTCGCTCGACACCCTCGACACGGTCTTGTGATCCGGAGGGGCCGCGCGCCACAACCCCGAGCGGTACGTCACCCCCACCCTACTGCCTAATCAGCCCTCGTATCCACTGCTGGACCCCACCATGAATAATACGAGTGGTAGGGGGTGCTGCATTCCCACAGCCGCTGGGCGCAGTCCACTGGCTACGTTACCCCACACTCAAAGAAGACTACCTTGAAATGTACTGCATTTCCTACTTTATCGTATTTCCCCAATATACGTACGTGTTTCGCTAGTCAGTGCGATATGCCAGAGCCTATTCCCATCCCATCTTCTCTCTCCCCATTTTCCCAATCCATTCCTTAATCTGCAAAGGTCAGTCCAGTCAGTCAGTCAGTCCAACGTCAGTTCAGAATGACAAACGTGGGCACGTTTCCGGATGCGCTGCTTAATTTTGCAGATTAAGGAATTGATTGGGAAAACGGGGAGGGATAGGTTAGGATGGGAATGGGCTCTGGCATATGTCACTCACTAGTGAAACAGGTAAAGGGCGCGATGGCGGTCGTATTACGTGTAATTAAAAAAATACATTTCACAATTACAGCGCGGACGAGCAAGAAGCTCAAGCGTCGTGCTCAACAGAGCCAGCGGGGGCCACCACGCTGCCTCCCCCACTGCACCCCGCGCCGCCGGCGATCGCTCCGCCGCCCCTCCCCCGCGCGACCCCGCCCGCGTCGCCCGCGCCGCGGGAGCGACGCGCCAGCGAGCGCGGGCCGCCGCCGCCGGTGCCCGCGCGCGGCGGGACTGTTACTCATGTGGTGAGATTATTTTGTATTAGCCTGTAATGTCCCACTGCAGGGTGCGGCCTCCCCTAGTAAATCACTAGGGGGTTTCGGACCGTTATCCGCCGGGCCCAGTGCGGCCAGGGATCACATACTCCACATTTATTTTTATTTCTGGAGCATGCGGGTTTCCTCGCGATATTTTCCCTCACCGCCGAGCTAGTTACAATTTTTAAAAATCCGTATTTAAGTAAAAACTCTGTACTTAATTGTAAGTACATATTTAATATTAAAGGGGTCATCCATAAATTACGTTAAGGGGGAGGGAGGGTGTCAACAGAGTGTGACAAGGGGTGGGGGGAGGGGCGAGTCATAAGCTTCGTGACGTCACATGTATAAATCTAAAGTATTAAAACTAAACTTCAACTTGAACGAAAAACTTTAAAATATCACCAACTCTATCAATATTATTATAATTGCAAAATATGTGACGTCACACCAGGGTGACAAGGACGGGAGGGGGGGGGGGACTCCAAAAATCATGAAATTCGTGTGACGTAATTTATGGATGACCCCAAATACATATGTACTTAATCTGTACTGTATTTAAGACCATATGAATGTGAGTCCAGTGTAGCTGCTCCTTGGTTATCTCCGCTCCTAGTACTTCTTTAGTAATTACTTTTAAATCGGCTTACATACAATACGATCAGTCCTTTCAGTATCCACTGGTGGGCATCGGTCTCCTCGAGGACATTATCTCGTGTATGAGGGTTGTATGGCTTTAAAACCTCACGCTGGCCAGGCGGCTTGGCGAGTCCACTCTTCTAGAGGTGGTGTAGTTCCTCATGGCTTGTAGTAGCAGCTTTGTTATCCCTTAATCGTAGACACCCACGGAAAGAGATGGCGTTTTCTTACAATGTTTCCAAATTTTCTTCTACTTTGGATGTCATTATGCAATTATAACATTAAACCTAATTAGCCCCGTTGATGGTGCCCGGTTGGACAAACATGTGTTTAAAGTTAGGTGTTTGTTCCGGTCTGGGCCTGTAAAATATTGATTTAGAATCGTACTTTTAATTCACTAACTAATAATATATTTTAGATCGTAAGTTTTCCAAATAAGTATATGGATAAATACATTTTCAGGTAGCGGAAGAAACAGCGTCTCGTAAGGCGAAAAGACGTCCGAGACGAGCGTCCTCACCCGCACCACATCCGCGGTGAAGCAAACTCAATTCTTTCGCTTATGAAATAAGACTCATTTTCAATTGTATCGCAATGCTTTCCGAAGTGCTTGATATTCATTCATTCAAGATAAAAGTCATTTGTGATTAAGGTCTAATTCGCTATTAGTCCAATTCGAAAAGTGTAATTTGTGGAAAGTTTAATTTACGAATAGTCCAATTCGCGGTTAGTCCAATTCACGGCTGGTTCAATTTACGTTAAACGTAAACGCGTTAGAAATGATACATTATTTTAGGATGGGCATTTCGCGAATTGGGCGTTTTCTGAGCCATATATTTTGGTTGATCGATGATTTCATTCGTTATTTCGACAAATAAACGATTTGTTTCCTATTCAGTTCCAAAAATTAGTAGAATAGGAAATTTGTGTATCCTTTAATTGACTGGATCATTACCGAATTATAAATAATGGAATACGAAAGATTAGTGTCATTGCCTGGTATTACGATTTAAAAATTTGACACATTTTTTTCAACCAATTAATTAATTAATTTGTGAACAATGTGGTTCGGCCGTTAGTCATACAAATTCCAAATATAAAATACATAAACGCTATTAATGGCACATTATTTACAATTTAAGTTTAATTTTAAAATAGTAGTCAGGCAAAACGCATACAAATTGCAGCAAACACAAGGTATGAACAAAGAATCAATAGAAATAGCAACACAAAATGAATTCAGATGTGCGGCAACTAGCACTCATAGCAAAACAAAATTCAATATTAAAATAAAACAGTAAACAAAATCAAAACATATCCGTAATCTTTACGATAACATTTCGAGGTCTTTTTACTTCGACCAACGTAAACGAGTCATTTATGAAACCGTTCTTGATCTCAATAGCTGATATAAAACAAAATTTGTCTCTATAACTGCGTCAGAGACACCGATTCTTGCTTAGTCGTCGATGTAAACAAATTTTAAAATATTTAAATAGTTTTAACATAAAAGTATTATCTTAATTTTACTTGCCGCGTTCTAAAACTCGATAAACTTATGATGTTTTCAATAATTATTGCTAAGATAAGACTAATAATTACTATATGTACTTACTACGAATTATGATAGGAGTATTTGATGATAACCTTATGTAGCATCTATTAAAGTATTCTACTGAGTAGTTCGGTTTGTTCTAGAATTTTCGCTCATACTTTAGCGTGATAGATTATACAGGGTTAAATAAAAAATATCTGCACCCTCTTCACATAAAAGTTTTATCTTTAAAACTGACAACTTTTGTTCGTGACTTTTTAAAATTTAGCACTTTTTTCCCACAATACGTACACTCACTAACACTGCGTGCCCACACTCGCTCCGATGTACATACATGTAGGTGTCTAATGTAGCGGTTCCATTAGCGGATGTTTATGAATGCAGTGTGCGGCGTTGCCAGTTGCCACCAGTAACAGTGGGGTTATTCCGAGCGGCCACCGCTGGTGGCCGTAACTTTATTTTATTTTGTTATAAGCAGTACAAAACAGATGACAACAAAACAATAAATATAAATCATTTGTTTAAAATGCTAGTTGACCCCTTTTAAATATATACTGACATCAAGCCCAGATAACAATTCTCCAGTGATGGATTACAAAAGATATAATCTAGGAAACAAATAGGATATAAAATAGGAATTTATTCGACCAGTGCTGAAACTGACACCAGTCATTGCCCCGTTAAGGGCGGCGGTAGTCGTTTACCATCATGTAAGCCGCTTGCCCGACTGCCTCCTATAATATAAATATATAAAAAAAATGGTAAAAATAAAATTACATAATTCTTAAAAATGTAAATTATGTTTCTGTTTTAGTAAAGACAAAAATTAAAATTACAATATTAGTAGCTGTACATTTTAAGGCAAGTAGACAGTTTAGATTTTGATTTCCTTAGAAAATATACATTTTATAACTAATCATCACAGCTTGTATAGTGAATTGCTGAATGTTGATAGTTTTAAAAATTTCGCGTTTTGTACGTGAAGCGATTGAAATTAAGAAATATAAAAACTTCAATCGGAAAGATTGATATAAACTGTCGTCGACGTAAAATGTAGTGATTAACAAATTTAAACCTTGCTATTTATCGTCGAACACGTCCGCGGACATTGGTAATGTAGTGTGTCACAGCTTTTCCGAATGTGAACATCAAATGCGGGTAGTCGATAAAATTGCTCGCAGCTCCCGTCCGGGACTATCCGCCTCTTCAATCAAATCGTGACCACGGCTCGTGTATCTCGTGCCGAAACATCGAGTAGAAATAAAAGGTTAACAAAAACCTTTAATTTTCCTCGTTCAGACCCGATTTACAATCTATCTAATATATAAATAAAAATGTTCGTTAGTTAAAAATCTTAAATATCCGAAAGTTCTTCACCGAATTTTGACACAACGTTGCATTCGTGTTTTTACATACCTATCACAGGGTAAAAACATGCTTTTTACCCAATAACAGGATAAGCGCCATCTGTTGGGCAGCCACAGCAACGCGTGGCCGGGCGCAGCTAGTAATAAATAAAAACTTAGTGTGTAGAGGGTGCAGATGTTTTTTATTCCACCTTGTACTTAAAATTTTGTCTTTTCTCTATTGCTCTCTTTTAAAATACACTTCATTATAAGTGCCCTTCCAAAGCAAATAAATCAATGTATACTTCATCTATTTCACAACATGCTTACCAAAAACTAAAAACTTTTAAATATACTAAAGCTTTTAAGCTTTTTACCTGAAAATTCTGTTGCACTTCTCTAAATAACCTACCTGATCAATCATCAGTACTTTCCAGTTGATTAATAAATTCTCACTGCAGTAAATAAAAATCAGATTATGTTCGAACATCTTACGGACGGCTTATACGCTAATGATTTTGTTTCATTGAACAAGTTTTATGTTAAAAAGCTGTTTACAGTATTATTGTTGACATCAAATTTTATTAAAAATAACTATTAACTATACATTTCAAATGCTAGTCATTATTTTTCATAAATAAATATTTATTTATTTAAATAGGTATATAGTAATATATTAAGAACTTATTTGAAACTTTATTAAAATTAATATTACGAATTGTTTTTAATAAAATGATATCAACGTAATGTCTATTAGTTTATTAAAAAAAAACAATATTATTAAAAATAAAAAAAATATTAAAAAAATAAGCAATATTTCAGTATTAAATGTACTTTTGTCAATTTCTTTGTATTCCCGTACCTTGTCATTGTAAAAACTTTTTTTTTATGAATAACAAGTCAAAGGTTTCTGTTATTTTTGTTTTTCTTTGACAAGGTCCCACATTAAGAAAGACGTTATTGTATGTTTTTATAATACAATGCTGTCAAACTACAGATACATGTCAAATAGTGTATTGTGTGTGAAGGAGAAAGAACAACATTCAGTTTGTACTAAACAACAAATCTGTTAGAACTCATTTGTCTATGAATTTATTACTATGACATCAAAGCCGTAGAGAAATTCTTTGTTATTATTTGAATTTTTAAACAATTGACCATGGGTTGTTCAAAATGGTATGTCCTGGCAGAACATGTCATAAGAATAAATGCTTAGTCTAACAAGTTCTACAGTCCTCGCAACGAGACACGAGCTTTGCATCTGTGTGAGTGGATGCCGAATTGTCCAATGCGATTGTCGAAATGGTTCGCACTGTACGCTATCGGTGTGCACTCACACAAACGCAAAGTTCGCGTCTCGTTGAGTTAGCTATAGCAGCATATGACATTACTTTCGTTTGGCCGATAATATCAGTTTTTGGTCCAACAATGTATGAAAATTGAATGGTGTCCATTCAAATCTATATTTTCCTAAAATCTAAATACATACACCTAAAATTGTATTAAATGCAAAATAAACCGCAACATATCCACAATGAAACCTCAAATAATAAAATTATTTTAATAAAACGACGCGACTAAGTTAAGAGACACGAACATTGTTGTATAAATATATAAGTAGATTGCATAAGGCATGTTCTAATTATTACAATTGTTACTTCTCCATGAATTCTCTCTACTGTAAAGAGTATCCAATTTTAAGTTAGAATTTGGAAAGCGGGTTCGCTTCTATTCTTCCCAATCCTCTTCTCAAATCCACTTCTGAATCTGTAAAAGTGGAAGTTCATTAGGGAGCGCGTCAACATTCATTATTGTTCGTTACATGTTTATCAGTACCCGTAATTGTTACAATGAATAAATAATACCTTGCTAGGATTCCTTGTGTCGTGGGTCCAGAGACACACAAAAAGACAGAGACAAATACACACCCAGACCCGAACAAACATTTGTCAATTGCGGCTACACCAGCCATCCTACCATTACTTCCTATCGCGCCATTCATGAAATAAAAAATACGTTGCAATCGCTTGAGAATTCGATTTTTCTTGTCAAAAAACCAACATAGTCTCAATTTTGAAGATTATAGAACAGAGAGTGCACGCTGAGGGGGAGAGTGCACACTGAGGGGGAGAGTGCACGCTGCAATCCAACAGCCGCTGGGCGCACTCGACTGGCCACGTTACCCCTCTCTCACAGAAGACTACCTTGAAATGTACTGCATTTCCCACTTTATCTTATTTCCCTAATGTACGTACGTGTTTCGGTAGTGAGTGAGATGTGCCAGAGTCCATTCCCATCCTATCCCTCCCCATTTCCCCAACCCTTTATCCAAATCCATTCTTTCATCAACAAAGGTAGGCAGCGCATCCGGGGGCGTGCCAACGTTTGTCATTTTGGACTAATGTTGGCATGTACTCGTATCACGGATGTCTATGGGCTACAGTATCCACTTACCATCAGGTGGACTGTATGCTCGTCTACCACCTTCGTCCATAAAAAAAAAGCCCCTGTGGTGACGACATTGGGCACAAACTTGGAGTGAGGAAGCGGCTGTTCCGCGAAGGCGATCCACTTTAATCTGATTCAATTATTTACAAAGAACCGACGAAATACTATCGACACAATACTATTATTGTACTGCTTTTTAAATGTCATTGTAATCTGTACTTGGTCATTAATGAACATAATCCCTATTGCACTCACACACTCACATCCGCACCCACACACATGTATATATTTACTCGAGTCTTACGCAATAGTTCTTATACATGTACATGGACTTATAGTCCATCTCCCATATTATCTATTTTGCATTGTATACATAGATTAAATCCGTTTTTTTTCAATAACCTTTATTTATATGTAAAACACTTAAGTTTATTTTACTTTATAAATATAATAAAATAAATAAAATTAACACCAGCAATACATTTGTTAATTAAGTTACTTACATAAATAATTAATTTAACAAATTCTAGCTCTAAATTGGATGCACTACCAGTATTAGCATTAGTTACAAAGTGACTTAAAACTGTAGATCTTTTATCTCTTACTCTATTACTTACATTTCGACCTTCCTTCTCTTTCTTGTCATGCTGTACTCTGTTATTGGAGACCAAGTTTTGTTTTTTAATGATTCATTTTAGTTTCACGTTGTTTATCAAACGAATATTTATGTTAAACTCCGATTATATTATCTCTAGTTCGTTCCAATTAAATTTGCCAAAAATAGAATCTAATCAATGAAATATCTCGACATTTATCTTTAGATCTAGGACAAACTTACATTCCTGAATCAAATTATGGTTAATTTAAACAATTATTAGCTCAGTATTTAATGTAAGACCATGTCAGTTACCTCGAGGCCGCCATGAACCTTTACATTTTATACAAATTAGATTGGAACTAGGTTGGAACTTATTGGAACTATTAATGACATAATTGCATCCATTTGATTTAATCTATCACTAACGTGTAAACATTTACATGTATGTATGAAAAAAATGTATGTATGTACCTTGTCGGCCCATTCCGTCGCAACCTGCTGACAAACACAAAATATTGACAATACATTTGTTATGATACACCGTAATCTATTTATCTGTTGGAACGAATCTAAACGCGTACGTTTCCTCTATTTAATTTACATGTAAAATAAATAATTTCAATTTATTTCTTTACTTGCAATGTGCGTTACAAACATGGTAAGTGCATTTGTGCATATGATGGCGTGCAAAATTACATCTGGCACAACATATACAAGACAAATGCTTGCAAAAATACACTTAATTCAAAATATTAATTAACATGGTAGTAGCAATGTCAAAAATGGAAAATGTAGTAGCAATGTCAAAAATGGAAAATGTAGTAGCAATGTCAAAAGTGGAAAATGTTGTAGCAATGCCAAAAGTGGAAAATGTAGTAGCAATGTCAAAAGTGGAAAATATAGTAGCAATGCCAAAAGTGGAAAATGTAGTAGCAATGCCAAAAGTGGAAAATGTAGTAGCAATGTCAAAAGTGGAAAATGTAGTAATGTGGAAAATGTGTCAAAAATGTAGTAGGAAAACATACGCGTTGAGATGCCTAAATAGATAAATTATTTAAATAGACAAATGTGTGTGAAAAACCGCGGAAATCCCAATTGTTTTAGCTACCGTAATCGTTAAGTAATCGTAACTGATAAAAATACGGTTTTTATGACTGAAACAATATGAAGAAGATTTTAACAAATGAAACATAAGAACGAAAAAGCGGGTCGCACACGGATTTGACATTAACTTACTTCATTTTTTATTTTTATGTACGAAGGCGGCGGACTACCATACAGTCCACCTGATGGTAAGTGCATACATCCGCATATAGACATCCGCGATACATGCCAATATTAGCCCAAAGTGACAAATGTTGGCACGACCCCGGATGTGCTGCCTACCTTTGGAGATATAGAAATGGATTTGGAGAAGGGGTTGGAATAATGGGGAGAGATAGGATGGGATGGGAATGGGCTCTGGTATATCTCACTCACTACCGAAACACGTAACACGTAGCTGTTATATATTTGTATGTAGCATTATTCTTAATTTTTGAAGTGTCAATTAATTTTCATTGTTTCTATTTTTTTTCATATTTTCGCTTCAAATATGTAATAAGGGTGAATATTTAATTATCAAGCAACACTAGATCTTCAATTGTAACTCACTTACACCGCGATGCCGCGATGCCGCGATACACATGTATCCCAGTGCGGGCTCCAACAGTAACTTTGTGGCGAGATTGTGCTAACAGTAGGATAGCTATACTCGTATCTTAAGTTAATTTTGGTCAAAAAAACAAATTTTGTATTTGTATATACGTATACAGAGTAGTCTTTAAAATAATGCAGATTAATTATGGTACAATGTCCAAGGGGGAGAGTGCACTCTGCATTCCCACAGCCGCTGGGTGCACTCGACTGGCCTCGTTACCCGTCTCTCACAGAAGACCACCTTGAAATGTACTGCATTTCCTACTTTATAGTATTTCCCCAATGTACGTACATACGTGTTTCGGTAGTGAGTGAGATATACCAGAGCCCATTCCCATCCCATCCTATCCTATCCTATCCCTCCACTAGTTTCCCAACCCTTTCACCCAATACATTTCTTAATTTACAAAGATGGGCGCCGCATCCGGGGGCGTGACAACGTTTGTCATTCTGCACTGATGTTGGTATGTATCGCGGATGTCCACGGGCGACAGTATCCACTTACCATCGGGTGGATTGTACACTCGTCTGCCGCCTTTTTTCGATAATAAAAAAAAGACCGTTTGTTGTATTGTTCCATAAGCAATCTCTTCTATTTCTACTAACAGAGTACAGCAACATTACTTAGTGTTTAAATCTACTCTCGTGGATCACTTCGTGGCAATACTTAGCTTTAAGGAGAATCTATTTACTAGCTGACGTTACTTTCTATAGCGCGTTGACGGTCAAAAATGTATTTTCTCTATTCGAATTAGAGTATATTTTTCTTCGAGCCTTAACTAATGTTTATGAATAGTTCTTAAGTGCTTCATGACTCCACCAAACAATAACATACAATTTAAATCCTATTGGTATTCTGGAAGTGTATCTTGATCTGTTAAAAAACCATACAAATTTCGGCGTAGGTACTGTGAAGTGGTTGGAAACGTCCTGCTAATCAACGCGTTCGCAACGCGTTGAGCACTGCGTCGCGTCGCGTCGCGAACGCGTTGAGCACTGCGTCGCGTCGCGTTGCGAACGCGTTGAGCACTGCGTCGCGTCGCGTTGCGAACGCGTTGAGCACTGCGTCGCGTCGCGTTGCGAACGCGTTGAGCACTGCGTCGCGTCGCGTTGCGAACGCGTTGAGCACTGCGTCGCGTCGCGTTGCGAACGCGTTGAGCACTGCGTCGCGTCGCGGACGCGTTGAGCACTGCGTCGCGTCGCGTTGCGAACGCGTTGAGCACTGCGTCGCGTCGCGGACGCGTTGAGCACTGCGTCGCGTCGCGTTGCGAACGCGTTGAGCACTGCGTCGCGTCGCGGACGCGTTGAGCACTGCGTCGCGTCGCGTTACGAACGCGTGATCGCTATCATTACTATTGGAATTTCAATATGTCAACACATAAAATTTGTCGCTTATTATTCAGTGAAAACATTTATTTAACAATATTTATATATTTAGAAAGGCAAGGAGCTAAATAAGTCTTGAACGGCCGCGCTCCAAACGCCGCGTCGCTGGACGCGCGGCCCACGTAGGACACACGCGTGGACAGCGAATGTTTGATATTTTCGCGCCACCCACCAGGACACCGGCTGAGTGAAGTTTTTTCCAGTTTTTGAATTTCTCGCGTCCTTCCAACTATTGAACGAATCACATGTGCCCCAGTAATTGTCAGTGATTGCTGGTTACGAGTAACCAGCAATTAGTTGTTATTGTTTAGTGGAGTCAAGATTATTGCGACCAATCATCTTTGACTTGTCCGTGCGTGAGTGGAGACTATACTATGCCTGTTTGTGTATTGCTAGTGGTAGATAATTTTATAAACCCCTTAAGTTTCACTTGTTTTCTGACAGAGCTGAACAATACCGAAAATCGTTTGTAGATATTTACTAAGGTGTTTGAAGACGAAAGACTTCAAACGGCGCATCCTGCCAGTTATTATGACATATTTTACTGAAATTTTACCTTCGATGTTGCGCCCTATCCATAAGGTCAAGGTCACTCGACGGGCTACGGATAGAACTGTATGCTCGGAGTTTTGAAACGAAAAGAATCTGGTAAGTACATTAAAGAACTTAAACTAAATAATGATCCACCATACGAGTACTCCACCGCTCAAGAAGCTCTGAGAATAATCCACCATACGGGTACTCGACCGCTCAAGTCGCTCGGACAATTATAATGAATTTAATAGCATGCTCTTTATTTATTAATATAAAATAATCAAAATATATAATGTCAAAACAAGTATAATGTAAAAAATGATAATATTCAATAAAATTATAATGTCAATAATATTTATAATTAATTTATAAACTCGTCTTAAAAACTTGTCAACTGTATCTGACAATAAAATTGTAACAATTTACTCTTAAAGTAATTAAGCGGCAATTCTTTGATATTATTACGTATATAAATAG
Source organism: Sesia apiformis (assembly GCA_914767545.1). NCBI lineage: Eukaryota > Metazoa > Arthropoda > Insecta > Lepidoptera > Sesiidae > Sesia > Sesia apiformis. The sequence continues at coordinate 95,919 of OU611977.1, read as the reverse complement.
ATTATAAATACTATTATAATTATGATTATAATAGATTGTAAATAGGTATATGATTATAAATTTTGGTTTTGCACGCTGCATTCCCACAGTCGCTGGGCGCACTCGACTGTCCACGTTACCCCTCTCTCACAGAAGACTACCTTGAAATGTACTGCATTCCGTACTTTATCGTATTTCCCAATGTACGTACGTGTTTCGGTAGTGAGTGAGATATGCCAGAACCCATTCCCATCCCATCTCACCCTATCTCTCCCCATTTTCCCACGCCTTTCTTCCAATCCATTCCTTAATCTGCAAAAGTAGGCAGTGCATCTGGCGGCGTGCTAACGTTTGTCATTCTGGAGTGATGTTGGCATGTATCGCGGATGTCTATGGACGACAGTATCCATTTACCATCAGGTGGACTGCACGCTCGTCTGCCGACTTTTTCTATATAAAAAAATACGAATTACCAAACTGTGTTTTTAATTGAAACATATGTATAAATCATTATTGTTTGTAAGTAATTTTCCTGTTACTTCAGAATCAGTTCGGAAAAGATCTGAATGTTTTGACTACAAGTACTCGTAAAATACAAAAGGACGGAATTGGTGAAATTCCAAACAACTAAAATCTTAGCTTAGACATAGCTCTTAGAATTAGTGCTGAAGCGACAGTAAGCACACAATTATAAAAAAACTTTTGTCATAATTATTTAAAAAAAAAAGAAGAAAGAATAATAATTTCATTTCATTTCCTGTGACCAGCCCCTTTTAGTATGCATTATTGGATACGGGCTTTCTGATGCTGATTATCTTAAGACTTTATATCTGAAGATGGTGCACTTTTTTAGAGGCCGTGTAATTGCTCAACGCTTGTGGTAGCCGTTTTGTTATTCCTTAGTCGCCACGACACGACACGACACGACACCCGCGTTAACGGATCACGTGCTTAATTAATTAAATAATACTAATTTTGTCGTCGACACACTGCACGATTGATAACTACGTCTCACTATATTTATTCATTTATCTAAATTTACTTTGATAAATGTAATTAATTATCTATCTTTAGCTGTTACAAATGACGCAAGTAATCAATAATCTGGGAAAACTCCAAGGAAAAACCCGACTTACGAGCTGCAAAGGATTTAACCATATAATTTATTGTAGTATTAACATAGTATATATATATAACACAGTAAGAAATCTTAACATACTATGTTTATATGTCTATAGCTTATGTCTTTCCACTGTTGGATATAGGCGTCTCCCGCAACTGGTCCCACGTGACCGGGAGGGCGTCTCACACTGCGCTTCCTTGTTCGTAGCCTCCACTCGAGGACCGTCTACGCCTCGTTCGTTGGCTTACTTATTCTGTGAGGTATATCGATGTCGGAGACCGACGTAGCTAACAGAATTAGCTTGTTGAAGTGGCAATGCACAGGTTATATCTGCCGTAAGATAATCCACAACGAGTCCTCGAATGAAGGTCACGTTCGAAGCGCAGGGTATAAAAGTCCCGGAACGAGTTGAATGCGCGCCGAAGGAATGTGACCGTTTTATGTCACTTGCTCTTAGTGTTGTACTACAATGATCTCAGTGAAAGATAGGTATATCTGTATTGGAAAAAGTCGATATTTTTAATTTAAATATCGCGGTCAAAAATAAAACACACGACTATGTAATTATAAAAAACATCACTTATTTTTTACTATTTTTATTTTCTTTCATTATTTATTTATTTATTATTTATCACACATTAGATAATATAGTAAGTAGGTATACATAATATTTAGTTTTAAATAGGTATTTAATATTTAGTTTTGAAAAATTAAGTTACTAAAAAACATATAGAAGATTGAGAGAAATATAAAAAAAAACAATATTATAACAACAAAAATCTACTACGCATTACATTTATAATAATAATAAAAAATAACTTAAAAGTACTAAAAGACTATCATATTGTTTTGAATGAATATTAGTCACTGCAATCATCACTTGTAACACGTGATGCAGACAAGTCAGAATCAGGTTTGGTCGCTCATTTTAACAAGTAAGTATAGTAAAAAACTACCCAACACGTGTTATATCGATGACGCAAGAGAAACACTAGAAAGCGAGCAAGCGCATCACTTGACTAGCCGGCATGAGTGCTGCGAGACGGCTGGGAGGGGGGTGTACTCGTGTCCCCGCACCTCACACCGCGCGCGCATTTAGCTCATTCCGGGACTACTTGAAGAAATTCGATCTTTCAGCAATGGAAAGATATAAGCTGATTTTAAGGTTTGGCATATTGGTAACTACAGTTCGTTGTCAAATCTCTTCTGTTTCGGATCTTATTACGCAGAGAAACTCCGAGCACAGCTCACCCTATAGCTCGCTGAGCGACTATGAAGCCACGGATCAGGCACCGCCAGTGACCACATTTGGGCATTCAGGACGCATTCATTGACTTTCGAGTTCAAGTTTGTTAATATGTAACCGTATCCAGCCGTTATATCGTGGACAAGAACCTCATCATGCATCTTGTCTTGTGCACGAGGAATGTGTGCCTTTAAAATGTCACGTTGTTTAAGCGGGTTGGCAAGTCCAATGTCCACTCTCTTAGAGATGGTGTACTTCTTCAAGGCTCGTGGCAATTATTATTGTTTACCTTCGTGTATACTGTGGATAACCTTTTATTAATCTTATTTAATATCAATAATATTGTTAATCTTATTATTATGTGATTATTAACGTTATAATAATCTGTGTTATCTACTAATGGGGTGTGAAGGTGACTTTTATGTTTGTGTACAATGCGTGATATTCAGTCGTGTTGTCGTCTGGCTATAGAATGGCGACTAGTCGGTAAGTAAGTCTCGAGGAACTACGTCATCTCTAAAAGATGGTTGGCCAGCATGCAGTCCCATGCACAGGATAATATGTTCAGTACTTATTCATGACATACCGCCTTAAACGGAACACTGACCAAGCGGGTTGGCGAGTCGAGTTTAGAGGTAGTGTCTCAAGAGTTGTGGTAGCCGCTTTGTACTACGCACACGACAAGAAATTGGGTAGTCCTATTCTAAAGCCGACGGACACCGCACAGTCAATATAAAATTGTTACAATTTATATAAATACCTGTATACTATAAAAACGATTCTCCAGATGTTAATCAAATTCTCTATGTATCTGCTATAACTATATAGTTTATCTACTACTGCCAATATACATATATATAATAAATATACTTAACGGTATTATGGGGTTTTTATTTTACTACTAACCTTATGGCCGCGGCCTCTGCTTGATGATATCTATACTAGCACTTTCCGAAAGAAATGACCTATACGATAGTGAAAACTGCATTAAACTGCGTCCATTAGAGCCCAAGTTATAAACATACATACCATCGATATTTACACGCCCTCTCGGGGCAGTCACATTTCAATTTCCTAAAAATTCTCGGTTGTTCTGCTTAAATATGTGAGTTTGTATTTAGTTTTATAACTTTAGTGTCTTGTATTTGACTGTTTTCTGAATCTAATATTGATATAGGAATAGGCCAGATGACACATCATAAGTTCTTATCAAAGAAACCTAATTGGCAACTTCTAGGGGGCGGTGGCGGGGCGGGGGGGGCTAGGAGGGGTTCATTTAAAAGTCAAATTTGAAACTTAAGTACTACGTAATAAGAATGTTTCATTTTCGAAACACACATGAATTAATGAATTCGAGAGGCACTGAACACAGTACACTGTTAAACTAACGTTTTTTTTTTTTTTTTTTTTATGGACGAAGGTGGCAGACGAGCATACAGTCCACCTGATGGTAAGTGGGTACTGTAGCCCATAGACGTAGCCGCCCTGCAGTGCTTGTATGACATGTCTAGTATGTATGTATCTCAAATCGATTATACATACATATAGAAAGATAGGCAGACAGAAGGACTGACAAACGTCAATGCTCGAGGCTGCGGTGCCGTCTGAAGGTTTCTACCTATCTCGCCTCGATGAGTATACAACGCCGAAAGATTCAAGCGACACATCTAGCAATTTTAAGAACTATAAGCTTCAGGTTGCTGCCGTTCACCAGAACCTGTTCCTCAGTCCGAACTTTTGGCCAGAAACGGTAGTGTTCTAGGTTAAGGTATATTGTATGGGCTTTAGTTGCCTGAAATATATAAATACAATATCCACTAGAAATTCCTGTGTCGTGCGGTCCATCTCACTAGATCCATTGAAAAGTCCCATGATCGACTAATGGATCGATGGACTAATAGTAAGCACAACTGAAATAAAATGTCTTAACAGTTCTATTATTCATTTGTGTTATCATGTATAGATACATTGTGAATACATTGGGCATCGGCTAATCCGAAAACACCCGAACGCGTCATCCATGTCCGTGAATTACCGTACCTTTAATTGTGTACTTTATTGCGAGATACTTTATTGCATGGACATGGATGACGCGTTATTTCCGGATTAGCCGATGCCCAATGTTTTAGTAACGTATCTGTAATATTTTTTTATGGATGACGGCAGCAGACGAGGATACAGTCCATCTGATGGTAAGTGGATACTGTCGCCCGTAGACATCCGCGATACATGCCAACATTAGTCCAAAATGACGAACATTGGCACGCGCCCGGGTGCGCTGCCTATCTTTGGAGATATAGGAATGGATTTGGAGAAAAGGATTGGGAAAATGAGGAGGTATTGGATGGGAATGGGCTCTGGCACATCTCACTCACTACCGAAACACGTATGTACATTAGAGAAATATGATAAAGTGGGAAATGCAGCACATTTCAAGGTAGTTTTCTGTGAGAGCGGGGTGACGAGGCTTATGAAGACAGGTATAATTATAAAGATTATACTAATTATAATTTATAAAGATAATAGTTCCTTTTTATATATGCGTGTATGTGTTTGTGTGTATATGTTTGGGAGTATGTAAAATGACAGTTTTTAAGACCACATTTGTTGACGACTATGTTCTTGCAAAATATATGAAATGAATTGAATCTTCTCACAATGAACTATAGGTATATATATGTATATATATATATATTTGGTTGAATAATTTACTAGTGAACTGTAACTACAAGATATGTGATTATTAATGATTATTCATGATCGTAATGACTAATGTAGCAGAACTAATGACGACATCAACACTCATGAAACTAATCAATATTGGCTACCTATTAATTAGTAATCAGGCAATATACCACAAATGCTCTTAGGATTTTCATGTGGCTTCACTCGCCGTGTCATGCATTGCCGTGAACATGGCACCGACCTAACCCAAAACCTGAAATATGGAAACCAGTTTAAAATATAAAACCGTTATTAGGCTTATTAATTGAATCTTCCGGGCTACTTGGCCGAGGTCTTCTGGAATCTCTTCTCTTTCTTCCAAACGTTTCGTCAACAACTGCGGTTGATATCTGCAGCCGCCACTGCGTTCACTTTCGGAGAGATGTTATCTCTGCGGCTTCTCGAGCGCAACTGTCAGAAAGAGAAGAGATTCCAGAAGACCTCGGCCAAGTAGCCCGGAAAATTCAATTAATATGGACACCAGCCGAGAAAGCCTAAACTCCACGTTATTAGGCTATTATGAAGATGGTGTTGGGTGCTGTAGCAAGTGTTCGCGCCCAATGCATCGCGTAGACAGTCGAATGATGACGACAGCATTTAGAATGATTCCCATGGAAACTCTTAAATCTGGATCTGGATAAAATGTATCCTAAATCTTAGCCCGGCACATAAGTTATAAATATGCCAAGTTTCATTAAAAGGCCGCCGGATTGCAAAGCCTTTCCGGACTTTCTAAGTTGCCGCCTACGCTCGTCGCTCACTGGAGTTTTCACAAGTTTCCACTGGAGAATCCACCCGGTGGGCGCCGTGAAGGATTCAGTGGCAGCGTCACGGTCCAAGAGGCCACTCCAGGTTCCTGCAGTTGCAATTACAGAAAGGGATCAAATCCCAGTTATGTGTGCTCCGCCCCCCGTAAGGAAGCGAGCGAGATATTCCCGAATCAATCGAAACCGCTCTAGTAGTTTTTGCGTGACGCGCGTTAAGACAGATCGACAGTAAAAAATTCCAAATATTGTTGTTACGGGTTCCATATCATTTGTACTTTACATTGCAATTACTTTTGTCTGAAAACGACTTTATTATATGTATAAATAATGTATTATTATTGTACTTCCTTTATTACTTTTATACTTTACTTTATTATTATTCTGTCCGGTTTGGCAGTGTACGTACACACGAAATAAAATCCTCTCTGGATTGTAATTATGTTTATTCGACGAGAAGAACCCTGCAATTTACAAATAGATAATTAATTATACTTGTTAGGTAGCAAAATGTAGGATTTCTTTCTAATACATATAATGACAACTTACCCCGAGCGGTTCTGAAATGTGCGCTATTCCTAGGCTTCTGTTCGTATTAGCGGCAACGAAAGTATGTACATATATATATCTAGTTAGATAAATAATACTTGTAGAACGGTTAACGCCACCCATAATGTTTCCCCAGCGAATGACGGCCAGAAAGAGAGTACTCCTTCTAGTGTCGCAATATCGGTTTCACGCATGCGCCCGCGCAGAGTTCACGCCTGCCATAGAACAATATACCTTATAGCGCTGCAACGGAGCTAAAGTTGGATGGAAACTGTCACTGCTGGATATAGGTCTGTACCGAGGACCACCACCTCACGAGGCCTCCAGCTCTTCCAATCAAGTCATCAGTATCTATATCTTAGGTGAAAAGTTAGATTAAGTTAAAGAATGCAATAAAAATGTTTCACTCGATCATTAATTACTTGAGCAGACAAACAAACTGTTCAATTTTGTGCAATGTTTACGAAGTACATTAAACGGCTTACGAAGTACGAGATTGAATAAAGAAGCGTGAAGTACACGTTACGAGTACGAGACTAATATAAAGTACTGCATTATCACGAAGGCTGTAGTCTAACAACCGCCAGCTATGATCTCACTACTTGGTAAGAATTCATGTATTCTTCTTAAAAATTAATTGTTTTTTTGAGGGGGAGAGTGCACGCTGTATTCCCACAGCCGCTGGACGCTCTCAATTGGCCACGTTACACCCCTCTTAAAGAAGACTACCTTGAAATGTTCTCATATGGACTGCTGTTCGCTGTTTTCATACAATCAAAGTGTTTACCTTCGAAGATGTCGTAATCACCCATTTGCTAAAGTTATAATTTTTTCCAGTTGTACCTCTGATCTTTATTCACGAAACTACTGTTTTATGTCGCTCGGTTCATTTCGATACGACTGAGGACGTTTCACACGAGATTCATACAAAAAGTTCATACAAAGACATTGAGAACTTCTTACTGCCGTTTTTGGAACAAGCATCCTATTCTAATTCATATAAACATGATAAAAAGAAGAAAGTGCTAAAAATTGTATCTATAGGTGATTCTGATGAACTTGAGAGCATCGAACATGAAAAAACGAAACCCAATGAAAAATATGTAGATGCTTCACATATTCACAGAGAAATGAATGAGGCTAGAACTCCTTTAGCTGTGATAGTATCCACTAATGTGAACTCCAGTCCGGAATCTGAAGAGAACAGCGTTGAAACCGTCAAAGATAATACGTTCACTAATCATATTTCTGATATGCATAAAGGAAATAAAGAAAGACATTATATTTGGAATTTTTCGAAACATAATCTTAAATCACCTGAAGTTCAAATTCAAGCTGAACCGGAACACCAGAAAAATCAAGTCTCTGTTTCTGCTGACGTGAATAATTTGAGTTTGAATAACGAAAGTCCTTCATATGAGGAATGGAGTTATGATAGAGATGAATTAATTCAAAAAGGTCAGGGATTATCAAAAGTTATGATAAATAAATCTGATGCTGAAGAATTATCTTCAGAAGATTATCTTTCAAGTGAAGAAGACCGTAATGTAACTCCTGCAAGTGAAGAGAAAGATATAAAAGTCAGTTCAGAAGAAACCATTGCACCCACATATAGTGCAGATATAAAAGGCGCAAAACAGTACGCAAAAGATATTTCTTTAGCATCTCATGAGATAGAAATACCTGGACTAAATTATTTGTTGGAAGATATAGATATACAAAAGGAAAATGAAAATATTTCATCTGCAAATAAAGAATATGAAGGTGTTCTTCAAGATGCATTTGAAGAAATAACACCGACAGAACAAACCATATTTGATGGAGGAATTGTAAGCGAAAGTGTAGGAAAAAATTCTGATCTTCGTACCAGCGATGGTCGTATACAATTTCAAGTAGCTAACGACGTGATAGATATCCTAGAAAAAAATGACAGTGGACAAGGATTAGTAAATGATGTCCAAAGAATTGACGAAAGTCAAGAAGATGCGAGTGACTATTGGAATTATAATGAAAACTCAATAGGAAAAAGAAAAAATATTGAAAATAGTCATACGGGGGACTTGCTCGAAGAAAAATGGGTTAAGGACAAAAAATCTATAGAGAATAAAAACGGCGAAAGTGGGCATGTTTCAGTAAGTGATAATTCTTCTGAAGAAGCAATTGAAACGACTGACAATTTAGACAGAAATGTCAATGATCCACTTAAGTTTTTTAACAGAATCCATGATATCCGTAGACTAGGACGAAAATGTAAGGAGAGAGACAAGAACATAGACAGAAGCAGATTGCAAGACAAAGATGGAGTCATTTATTCAAATAAGATGTACAAGTTCTCATTCCTTTTTAATAAATGAAATAAATTTTAAGTAAAAATAAGACATGATTTTTGATTTTGTCATTTATTGTGTGGACTCTTATTATTATTATTACTGATCTGATTATTATTATTATTATTTATTATGAGCCTGTACTGACCCACCGTATTGTCCTTTTACAATTGCACCATCCCATTTCCTCCCGAGGATGTAGAAAAAGACGACTGAGAGATAACAAAACCGCTATGACAAGCCCTGACGAACTACACCGACCACCTTGCAAGGCCTTACATCCTTCACGCTCAAGATATTTTCCATGAGGTCACCAGTGGACGATGAAACGGTTCCTGTCCCACTCTTGGGCAAAGGGTTTTCGTATTTCATTCACTCTATTCGATTTCGTGTCCCAGACGACCGGTTCCTACAATAAGCGTCAGTAAAGTGCACCGTGCATTCCCACAGCCGCTGGGCGCACTCAACTGACCACGTAACCCCTCTGTCATAGAAGATTACTTTGAAATGTACTCCATTTCCCACTTTATTCCCAATTTTCCCAATGTACGCATGTGTTTCGGTATTCAGTATTCAGGTACTCCTCATCGATCGGGCAGCGCATCCGGAAACATGCCAACATTTGTCAATATTGTGGATGCACATGGACCACAGTATCCACTTATCATTCGGTGGACTGTATGCTCGACTGTCACTTTTTTTCCACAAACATAAAAAAGCCCGTCTCCACCATCGTTTTTAGATCTGAGGCCGTTGGACTATTATTTGTATCTCTGTCATTCAATCGTGGAATTTGTACGTGTCTTCGGCGGTACAGTTCATCGCTCATAGTTTCACGCTTTTGGTCGGACCGCAGCCTTAAAAAATGCTGATAATTTTCATAGTATTATTAGGAAACCTGATAATGTGTTATCTAAAGACATTTATATTATTTATTCCTTATCAAAGCCCACATTTATTAATTAGTTACATAAACATTTTAAATCAGTACATTATCAGTTAGATTAGCTTCTAGATATTTACAATATGTGGAATACGTTTTGATTGTACAAAAACGGACATATAACTATAAGTAACTATACTATAACTATAACTATGTATATTCACAATTTAAATTTGAGCGATATTTAAGTCTGTAGATAGATATTTAGTGTAATTATATTTATTGTAGTATATACCTACAATCAAAACAAAACAGTAATACACATTGTAGACGCACAATGCACAAAGGGCGCAAAGAGCGATCTTTGCCAGATAACCTTTGCGTACAGAGGAAATAAATATTTTGATCACGGGGTAGATGGTGTACAGTATACATACATAATTACGTATAATACATACATATATACATATTATTATACGTAGGTACAGCTCACTCAACGAGACATGACCTTTGCGTTTGTGTGAGTGCACACCGATAGTGTACATTGCGAACCATTTCGACAATTTCATTGGACAATTCGGCACCCACTCACACAGATGCAAAGCTCATGTCTCGTTTGTACGTATTATTTATACATACATACTATATACAATATACACAACGTAGTGTTTTTATGCGAAGACAGCGGTAAACGGGCACACAGTCGTCCTTCGAGTAATGGATACTGGATACTGGATACTGGCGCCTTGCGACATCCGCGATACATTACCAGATCAGTCCACATTGACAAAAGTTGGTATCTTTAAAGATATACTTAATAGTTTTGTAATTTTGATTTATACCAAGATTAAAATTAATAGGACGATCAATTTGTTTTTTCCCATACAAACTCTGACACCGGGGTGTCAGAGGATTATATAGTGACTGTCATAGGATATATAGTTGTTAACGACGGAATATTACAATGTAAATAGGGTACTTATGTATGTATAAATTCGCACGTAGTGTTAAGTTGTTTTGATTGTTTATATTATTTTATGTCCTTTATGTCTGTTTTTATGTAACCTATTGTGTATTTGCTATTAAAATGATTCCTAGTGTGTCCTTTATTACCCTATTAGGATAATTGTTGGTGAATAGAGTAAATAGGGCATGCTAGGGATAAGTTGTGGGCGCTATGGCGTTCGAGGAACAACTAAACGGTCCGCCACCTTTTTTTTTTTTTTTTTTTTTTGTTAGGAGAGACAATCAGGAAAAATCCTGCATGGGACACCTGGTACCATCTAGTCTGGCTGGGCCAGCCTAGGTGGTACCAGGTAGTGTCGGACTCCTACCGACTAAAAAACCTGATTGCCTCAACATCGTGTATGTATAGTTCTTGTGGCCCTAGTGGCCTTTCAAGAGTCACCGGTCGCGTTGATGTAGGGCGAGCGCAGAAAGCGCTCAGCCAGGAGAAAAGTGTGCGTTGCAACAGCCTAAGGGCTCCCCCGCCGGTAAACCGGCGGAAGGAACGGACCTCGGCTTAGGGCGTTGCATTGGGGGGATACCGCGGGATCGCGTGTCGGCGAGAAGCGCCCAGGCACGTGTCGATGCCTAGTGAAAGTGTTGGCTGAGGGCCGGTGTGTGTTAACGGTGTAACGAGGGGGACGTCCACGTCTCGGCCGGCGGGGACGGTGTCTGTGTACTGTGGTTTGTGTGGGAACCGCATTGGCAGCGGTGATCGGGTCGTCGGGATCGTCCAGGATGTGCCGCGGGCGACGATAGCGCGGAGGGGCACTCCTGTCCGGTATGTAGGTGAGGGAAGAGACAATCAGGGGGTTGGGATGGTTTGGGATAGCGTCATAGTAGCGTCGGGCAGTGTCTGTTATGTATTTGACGATGGAGGGAAGCTCCAAGTCCTTGTGGAGGTCAACGTTGCGCATGTACCATGGTGCGGCCACGGCCTTGCGCATGAATCTATTTTGCAATTTTTGGAGGATTGCAATGATGGAGGGAGCTGCGTGTGCGAACACAACGCTAGCATATGTCATAATGGGACGGACGAGAGTTTTGTACAATGTCAACTTATTTCTAAGCGACATTTTACTTCTCCCGCCTACGAGGGGGTTGAGGCGACCGAGCACAAAGGCGGCTCGGTTGCGGACGGTTTTGACGTGTTCTCGGAAGGTTAGTCTATGGTCTAGAGTGACTCCGAGATACTTGGTCTTCCTGACGAGAGGAATTGTTTGACCGAAAAGGGTTATCGGAAGAGGGGACAGCTTAGGCCTACGAGCGTTAGCCCTGGGAAAAGGGAAGCACATGGCTGCACTTTTCGTCGGGTTTATCTCTATCCTCCACCTCGCAAACCACTCACCTAGGGCGGTGACTGCGCGCTGGAGGCGTAGAGATACCATACGTAGGTTCCTATCTGAGGCGTAGAGGGCGGTGTCATCCGCGAAAAGGGCGAGCTCTATTCCTGGGGTGTGGGGGATGTCGTTAGTGTAGAGGGAATAGAGCGTGGGTGCTAGAACGGAGCCTTGTGGGACTCCAGCTCTGATTGGGCGGGGGCTAGACAGAGTGCCTTCGACTCTGTAGCGAAAAGTGCGATCGGTAAGGAAGTCTCTGATGATGAGAATGAGACTTTCTGGCACCTCCAGTTGGTACAGTTTATAAATTAAACCGTTGTGCCAGACCTTGTCGAAGGCCTTCGCTACGTCGAAGAAGACAGCTAGGGTTCGGAAGGGCCTCTTTTGATTGAGACGCGGGAGTATGTGCTCCGTTATTCGGTGCACCTGTTGGACACACGAGTGCTTGGCTCTAAAGCCGAACTGCTCGTCAATGAGAAGCCTTTTTGAGTTAATGTAACTCAGCAGGCGAGAATGGAGGACTTTTTCGTAGATTTTAGCCATTGTATTCAATAGGCTAATGGGTCTGTAACTAGAGGTATCCGAGCGATGTTTGCGCGGTTTGGGGATGCCGATGACGACGGCTTCTTTCCAGGCGACTGGAAAGAGATGATTTCTCATGGCGGCATTGAGGATGGCCACGAGGAGAGCGATCAGATGGATCGGGAGGATTTTGAACACCTTGTTGGGTATTCCGTCGATTCCAGGAGATTTTTTGATTTTGAGATTTTGGATAATCTCCTGGATTTCTGTTACCGTAACCGGTAGAAGGGAGTCAGAGGGGGGGATGGAGGCTCGACGCCCCACCTCTCCGTCAACCGTGTCGACGTGGGATTCGTCCACCGGCTGACGGCTAAGGGAGCACTGGGCCTCCAAACTGTCGGCTAGGCATTCGGCCTTCTCTGCATCGTCAAATGCGGGAGGTCCGTTTGGTCTTGTCAGTGGGGGAAACGAGGCTGTATTGTCTGTTTTCATAGACTTCGCCATCCGCCAGTAGGCAGTGTGTGATGGCGAAATCTCTGACAACAGGGATTCCCAACTGTGATTTTTGAATTCAGCGATGCGATGCTTGGTCCGCCACCTGGCGGCCGAATATAATATTTATAGTCCTGAAGCGGGGGACGGGGTTACGTAAATATGTCGCGCAAACCGCGCGCCCCGTCCACTCGCAACGGAACGTTATGGCGTCAAGATCTTATTGGATCCACCTTAGGTTAGTTTACAATAGATTTTAAGTAGAATTAAGGATATAATATGTGTAATAAGAATGTTATGTGAATAAATGATCCCCGCGGGTAGCGGGAGGGGTACACATGTAAACAAATGGTGGAGGAAGCCCGAATGGAATAAAAGACGAACCATTTTGGGCTTCCCGGCATTCCGACCAGCGGCACCACTCCGAGAACAAGAAGAAATACCTCTGCGCTACCCGGGCTATACTGACAAGACAACAAGGCGTTTTATTACAGTCCACATCCCCCGGCGATCCATAAGGTTGTAGGGCAGTCCACTGTCTCCGATATCTCCGTCGGTTTGACAGTCCTGTCCTCAACAATAGTATAGTGACTATTATAGGATATATAGTATAGTGACTATTATAAGATATATAGGATAGTGTCTGTTATAGGATATATAGTATAGTGACTATTATAAGATATATAGGATAGTGACTATTATAGGATATATAGTATAGTGACTATTATAGGATATATAGTATAGTGACTATTATAAGATATATAGGATAGTGTCTGTTATAGGATATATAGTATAGTGACTATTATAAGATATATAGGATAGTGACTATTATAGGATATATAGTATAGTGACTATTATAAGATATATAGGATAGTGTCTGTTATAGGATATATAGTATAGTGACTATTATAAGATATATAGGATAGTGACTATTATAGGATATATAGTATAGTGACTATTATAGGATATATAGTATAGTGACTATTATAAGATATATAGGATAGTGTCTGTTATAGGATATATAGTATAGTGAGTATTATAGGATATATAGTATAGTGACTATTATAGGATATATAGTATAGTGACTATTATAAGATATATAGGATAGTGTCTATTATAGGATATATAGTATAGTGACTATTATAGGATATATAGTATAGTGACTATTATAAGATATATAGGATAGTGTCTGTTATAGGATATATAGTATAGTGAGTATTATAGGATATATGGTGATTATATAGAGGATTATATAATATATGGGGGGTGAGGTGACACGGGGTCACGTCACCCCTATAAGAGTTGAACTTTGAGATATTACTTGTAGGTAAGAATTTACGAGCGTATGGTGTCGGCTGCCTACAGAATAGCATTACTGCATTAGCCCATGTGTTCTACCGCCATGGCTACCGCAGGCCCCGAGGAAATACACCAGCTCTAACCGAGTGGACTCGCCGACCCGCACGGCCAGCGTGCCATATCCCTCATGCACAAGACAGTTTGCTTGAGGAAGCCCATCCCCACCAGTGGATACTGTAGAAGGCTGGTTACGTTGCATTGCATTCCAAGTCTTCACGTTAGAAAAGGAAGCTACTGTGCCATGTTTCTAACTTCACTTTTATTTATTTTACTTTTATATTATGTATAGATATATCTATATGTTACTGATATAACTCATAAATAAGTTGAAAAATTGATTGTTTAGTATCGAGTAGAATCATTTCTAACAGTTATTACAATAGTTTAGTTTATTAACTTAAGAAGAATAAGTTCCTAGCATATATATTACTAGCGTTCAGCCGCGGCTTCGCTCGCGTGGATTAAACAGCCGTAAAAGATTTTTAACACCTGTGAAAGCACCGACATGATGGATTTCACGGATGAAAATCCATCCAATAGTTTTTGAGCAATTGTATTGTCATTTTTTTATTTTCCTCTATAACTCAACTTCCTTGTGTCATATGAAGATGACACATGAGGAGCATGCGAACAAAAGGTCATAAATCCACTTTTTACTTTTTCGTTTTTTTTTTCATTTTTGCATTTGCAACACTGAAACCTACCATTTACGCTCACTAATTGCTCTTAAATCGTGTTATTTCCCCTTCAAATCAGCTATTGAAAGTGCCGAGTGCTGCCAAAAAGTAACATTTCCATCGGTTCTGTTAAAGTTTTTTAGGCATTGACAAAGCTGAATCCTGTGCAAAACGTTACATTTCCCATACTAAATGCATTGATTGATAGGTATTCTAACAAAATGCAACAATTCCAAAAATTATCTAGAAACACTGGTTAAATGTTGTGTCAACCTCACTAGAAGTGATCGTTATTTTAAAAGAGGGTACCTACCTTTTTTGTGGTGTGTAAAGTTAACTTGTGTTTTGTTTGTACTCCTTATTGTTAATAATTTTAATAATGGCAGAAGTATCTGTGGAGGAAATTAATCAAGGCAAACGAAAGAAAGATGTTCACCCGAGGAAAAGTGTTGAACAACGAAATAATAAGTAAGTTAAATAAACTATTTTCACCAGTTCCTGTAGATAGGTAGTTAGTTTTTATGTGCAATAGTACATAATACAAATAGGTAAGCAAGTATTTAATATAACTTATTCTACTTTTACAGATATGTTGATAAGGATCCGCTAGGGACTAATTTCATCCAAAAGTGTAAGCATTCACCAAAAAGTACTTATAAATGCTCGCAGTTAACCATCGCAGATGTATTAGGCAACAAGAAACTTTTTTATAAAAACATTGGAAAACAAAACCAGGATATTTATTTATGTCTATTAATATCGCCTTTTTCACCTCAGCGTCATCGCGAGAGCCAAACTCAAGGAAAACCTAAACCCCGGAAATTTTGTACAACTTACTTCTTGTTGTCATCAACAAGAAGTAAGTTGTAAGAAGTAAGTAAGTAAAGTATGGTTCAAGTGTGTAAGACATACTTTATGAATGTTTTTGATCTTGGCATAAGACGTTTACACACTATAGCCAAGACTATTGCAGATGGACAAATTCCAAAGGAAAAACGGGGTGGAAACAGGAAAGCATAAAGTTATGCAGCTAAAAAAGAGAGTGTAATAGCTTTTATCAAAAAGTTAAAGGCTGTTGAAAGTCACTACAATAGAGAGAAGTCAAAACGTGTGTATTTAGGTTGTAATTTAAATATGGCTAAGTTATGTAAGATGTATAACAACAACGTTAGCGTTGAATTGCAAGTAAGACCTAATTTTTTCCGAAACGTATTTAGAAACAATTTCAATATTGGTTTCAAGTCTCCTGCTTCCGATGTATGCGGAATATGTACTTTATTAAAAAACAAGTTGGAATCTGAGAACGATCCAGAGAAAAAACTTGAAATCATGACACAAAAAAGGATTCATATTTTGAAAGCAAATGCTTTCTACGAATTAACAAGAAAAGAGGATGATAATTGTATTTCTTTATGTTTTGATCTTCAGCAAATACACCCTCTCCCTAAACATCCAATACAAGACGCCTATTATTCAAGACAAATTTCATATTACACTTTCTGTATAGTGGGTATGAAGTCACGATCACCTCACTTCTACATCTGGACGGAGAATGAGGCTGGCAAAGGCTGTGTAGAAATAGGGTCAGCTTTAATTTCATATTTGACAAAAACTTTGGTTATTTCTCCCAATATCAAGGTTTGAGACTATTTTGTGATGGTTGTGGGGGGCAGAACAAAAACTCCCATATTGTTCATACATTGATGTATTGGCTAACGAAAATGTCCCCTCCAAATATAGAGGAAATCCATTTGACCTTTCTAGTACGCGGACATTCGTTTCTCCCGGCAGACCGGGTATTCGGACGGGTCGCAAAAGAATTGAAGGTACACCCAACTATAATATCAAAAGAAGAATATAATGAGATTTATACAAAATTTGGACAAGTTTATAAATTAGGCGAACACTGGGAGTTGCACGATGTTAAAGGGTTGGAGAAATTCGTTAAAAAAATTGAGAAAATACAAGACTTGAAAAGAATACACTTTAATAAAGTAATTGTCAATTCTAAAGTTCAAGGCAGAATTCAAACTTTTGAAAACTTCAAATTCAGCTCAGGAGAAGAGCCATCGATTAATTTAATTAAAAAGAGACAGTCCTATGACTTGGTAACTATGGGTAAATTACGTATAGGGCGTTTAATAAGCAGGGCAAAGATAAACGATGTCATTAACTTATTAGAAAAAATATATGGAAAGGAATGGGTTGATGATGAAAAGCTGGAGTGGTATAAAAGTATATTACTTACTGATGATGACTATGGAGAAATTGGTGATGATGAAGAAGAAATGCAAAATTTATGTGACTGTGTAGAGCTAGAACCAGTATGTCTTCACATTTAATCTTATACTTATTTCTCTGATTAAATTTTGTCTTGTAAAAACTATCAATTATTTTTCTTGTCTTCATGTAACATTTCCATTAATACCCTAACAAAAGGTCACAATTCCAAAAACTTTTTTTTTTTTTTTTTTTTTTATAGACTAGGAGGCGGACGAGCAAGCGGTCCCACGTGATGGTAAGTGTTACCGCCGCCCATGGGCACCTGCAACACCAGGGGGCATGCGGGCGCGCCACCGACCTTGCAAAATCCTATTCACAGCTCTCTTGAAGAACTCCATATCGTAGCTCAGTGGAAAGACCTCTTGAGGCAGTTCGTTCCACAGCCTACGGGTTCGCGGTATAAAATAGTTTTTGGACCGAACAGTGCGCGACATCTCCGTATCGAGGAAATGCGGATGGACCGCACTTCTGTGACGGGAGGTGCGGTTGTAGAAACCCGAGGTGGGAATTATATTAAACAATTCTTCAGAGCATTCCCCATTGTACAGGCGGTAGAACACACAGAGAGACGCAACGTCTCTCCGAATGCTGAGGGATTCTAAACCGCCCGTGAGAGTGGGATCGTCGACAATACGAACAGCACGTCGTAACAAAATTAACAAAACGTAACATTTCCAGTAGTGTCTATCAATATGTCACATTTCCAATTTTATAACTTAAATAACTTACTAACCGATGTACGAAAAAACAATGTAGTATATGTAATCAGTAGATTTACCTCTTTACCAGAATTTACATAAAAAAAAATTTGAAAAACACCATAATTCGATACCTTTATTGGTTTTTGTTGATTTCCCTACATTTTTAAAAGATGGATATGACTTTTTGTTCGCATACTCCTCACATATACCATACTAAGTCATACATTAGTGAAAACCCGATCAAAATCCATCCAGTAGTTTTTATGCGATGCTGAAATAAATTTTTTAATTAGGTCAATGTACAGTCTCTACCCTTTTTACTGTTTTATTATACGAGTATGTATACACGTATATATATGGTACACCCTATGTATACACCCTGTACAGACACATTACGAAAACATTGGCCATCGGCTAATCCGGAAACACCCGAACGCGACATCCACGTATTTTTGCACACAAACAAACTTTTAAGTAAAATTTACTTTTGGATACTTACTTCTAATTTATTGGGATTCTATTCTATCTGTGGATGTTCCTATCTATCGTTAAATAAAATCAATAACTTGAACAACTACTATATTCTTACATACTAGATATTATTCATTCAGTTACAATATAAATATATCTTTTTTTTATAAAAAGATAGGCGGTAGACAAGCATACAGTCCACCTGATGGTAAATGAGCGTTCATTGATGCTTACAGCCGCTGGGCGCGCTCCACTGGCCACGTTATCCCTCTCTCACAGAAGACTACCTTGAAATGTACTGCATTTCCTACTTTATCGTATTTCCCCAATGTACGTACCTGTTTCGGTAGTGAGTGAGATATGCCAGAGCCCATTCCCATCCCATCCTCTCCCGCCACATTTCCCCAATCCATTCCTTAATCTGTAAAGGTAGGTAGCGCATACGGGGGCGTGCCAACGTTTGTCATTTTGCACTGATGTTAACATGTGCCGCGGATGTCTATGGACGACAGTATTCACTTACCATCAGGTGGACTGTATGCTCGTCTGCCGCCTTTTACTATAAAAAAAACGTCCTCGCGGATCAAACGGTAAACGGCAAAATGAATCAAACTGCAGGCAATTGACGTTTGACGCGCTATATAATTCGGATAAGATTATTGTTACTACCTTGATAGTTAACAAAAACTGATTTGAAATTTCTTAATCATATAATCTTTAATAAGCTTTATAAATATTATTACAAAAATAATATTTATAAAAGTAAATTCAATCAAGTTATCGCTATATCTTTTTATTTATAAAACGCAGCTATTGTTTGTCTGTCTGTTCCCTAATAACTTGGGTTCTACCGGACGGAATCGGAAGCGGTTATCACTATCGTGTAGCGTAAACCAGAGGTTGCAGACCAACCAGCTTATGGGAAACAAGATAAGAGCTGGAATAAAATCCCAATTAGTCACACTGATAATTTCCGGAGCTGGCCACTTACATAAACAATATTTAAAAAGTAATCACAATATTTGAAAATGGAACTCTGGCTATAGAGTAAAGTTTGTTTCATCTAACAGTCATTTGTTTTTTCATTGTGGCGTCATTTTAAAAATTACGCGTCTGCATTACGATGTATTTAACTCGTGTAAATTTTCGCTATATGATTTTCTACGATTTTAAGTGCAACTTGACAGCTCGACAGAGCTGCGCTCGGCTTCAAACTGCTTTAGGCGATGAAGCACCAAGCAAGACGACAATTTGAAGCCGGTTTGCAGAATTCAAGCGCGCTCGTGTCAATCTTAGTGACGATGAAACATCGATGCTGTGCGCCATATGATCGATACAGACAGGCATGTGACCTACCATGAGATTCGGGCATCCTTAGGCGTAGGCACGAGTCAGATACAATCAATCTTACACAGACATTTGGCTGTGCGAAAACTGTGCTCGAGGTGGATTCTATCATTTATTCCATGTAGTCCTAGTAGTTGGATGATCTAACTGTTTGGACATAAATATTCCAATTTATTATACTGGCTAGTTGAACATTTTGGGCACGCAGTTTTTGTTCCAGATAGAACTACTAAGAATATCAAGGTGGTGTACTCGTACCTTGATATTTTTAGTAGTGGTACCACGTACGTCGTGGTACCACTTCTCAGATCTGAGAAGTGGTACCACGACGTACGTGGTACGTAGTAGGTGCCTATTTAGCCGTAATACCTAAAGAGACATAGTTTACCTTTTTATAAAATTATTATCAATCCTCTTTGAAGTAGTGAAATCTCTGTGGGGCATTGTTCGGAAATGTTGAAATAAAATTTTAAAGCGACTGCAGCGGCATACGGTCAAACAGACAAACGACTTTTTGAAGGCGAAAAACATAGAACTCATGAGCCATCCTCCATACAGTCGGGACTGTCACCTTGTTATTTGTTCTTGTTTCCAAAAATTAAGAACGAATCGGTCAACGATTTTCATTGCCAGAAGAGGCTGTCGAAGAGTATGAAAATCATGTTTCCGAGGTCACCACGGAGGAGTGGAATAAATGTTATGGAAATTGGTTTATTCGTATGAAAAAGTGTATTGACGCTCACCGAGAATATTTTGAGAAACAATAAATTGATTTTTGGCTATTCATTGTAATTTTTTCTTATTCATTCCGGAAATTTTCAGTGTGGCCCTCGATTATATGTGTATTTAGTCCGGGGTAACGCTTGTCGCTGTATAAAGCTCAAGTTAGACTCCGCATATAGAGTAGGTACTACTTTCATCTCTGGGTCGGTGCACAGAAATATCAGCTGGACCCTTTCAACTCCAGCTAACGAAGTACTGTCCAAAATGTCGACGATACTCTCAAAGTTAGTTTAAAATCGCTCAGCATCCGAAGAGATATCGCGTCTCTCCGCGTTTTCTACCGCCTCCATAATGGCGAATGTTCCGAGAGCTGTTCCGTTTGATATCGACTTCGGGTTTTTACCATCGCACCGCTCGAAATTGTCGTGCCGTTCATCCGCATTTTCTTGACAAATAGTCGCTTTCTACAGTACTGTCATCAATACACTTTATATCGCGAACCCGAAAGTTGTGGAATGAACGGCCTAGCTGATGTTTCTTCGCTATGCTACCACATGGGACTCTTTACCTCCTGAACGGGGTTCTGCAGCACTCGTATACACTTTTGTGTAGCAGGTGACCATAGGCGGCGGTGGACACTATACCATCACGTGGCCCGCTCGTCTGCCATCTCTTCTAAAAAGAAGTGTCTCAATGATATTTACAGTCTCATCAAGATTTTCGAATATCAAACAATTTTCTAACATGTCTATTGAACGTGTCTACGTGACTATCCCATTACTCCCTTCACTCCTCACCCCCGCCCTTGCTGGAGCTGCAGTGCTTCTCTTTTAAACAGACTATACTATAGGTGACGCCGAAGAACATTCACTACTTCAGGTAGGTATTAAATCAATCATATATCAAAGGATTACTTTAATATTAAACTTTATAAGACCTGTTATTTTTTTGGGTGTCCTAAAACTAGATAAGATATTCAATTGGTATAAATATTAAGGCTTCGGCGTTAACGTTGTCAGAATTTGCAATCAGTTGGTAAAAATGAAGTCTGTGCTAGCCCTCGCTCTGGTGGCCGCAGTGGTAGCCTTGGTGGTGGCCGAGGAACCCGTCCTACAGTACTACCACGAGAACATCGGCATCCCGGAGGCGGCCCGCATCAAGACCGCTGAGGAGGCTGTTGACTTCGATGGATCCAGGATTGTCGGTGGTAGCACCACCAACATCGCTAACTATCCTTTCCTCGTGAGTTTTTTCAATATATTTTCTGACATTTCAATTATTCTCATGCCGTCTATGTTACTACCGGAACTAGCCACTTTTATCGTGCACTCCTGGACCAATTTTAGAGGTTGTGTAGATCTTCAGGGGCTTGTAGTACCGGCCTTGTTATCATGTATGGTCCAATCATCTTCAGTAATATGTGTAGCTCTCTGTAGTCAGACTTAATAGTTTAGTAACATGTGAAATATACGAGTATGTAGCAGATGGCGGTCGAGCAGGCGGTCTAGTTTATTAGTAATGAGATGCTGCCAGAGGGCTAAAGATCATTCTTCAGTACAACGTACTGCATTTAAGTTTCTGAATGATTATCTAGTTTCTGAAATTGTTCTACAAAGGATTGCTGTGTTAATTGGCGACCTGGAGAATATAAATGCATGTAAAATGTAAATGCATGAATGTAAAATGCTTAAAAATATTGCCACAGTTTTTTTTTGTAAAATCAAAATTTTTTATTGACAACCGCAGGGGGTATAAATACATTGATGCCCTGACTCCCAAACTAGGGAAACCTGTATTGCAGTTATAATAACGATCTTTCATATGTCCATATAATCGCGCATAGGCTTTCTTAACTCATGTGAACTAATTTTATATTACTTTAGTAGGGGGATCGCTACCGCTGAGCGAGCTCGACTGACCACGTGACCCTCTCTCACAGAAGACTACCTTGAAATGTACTGCATTTGAACTTTATCGTATTTCCCCAATATACGTACCGCGTTTCGGTAATGAATGAGATATGCCAGAGCCCATCATATCCTTAATCTGTTAATCTTAAGGCAGGCAGCACATCCGGGGGTGAACCAGCGTTTGTCATTCTGGACTGATGTTGGCATGTATCACGGATGTCTATGGACGACAGTATCCACTTACCATCAGGTGGACTGCATGCTCGTCTGCCGCCCTTTTCTATAAAAAAACAACTTAGGTATCGGTGAGAAAGTTAATTTTTTTTTCATTCTCCTTTTGTATATTATAGTTGCAATATGAGGTTGAATCGTGTAGGCTCGTTCATTACCTTGTACTTTAGCTACAAAAAATAATATCATTTACTGAAACTATTAGTGTATTTGTAAATTAATTGTTTTCTTGTATCAATGTTGTAAGATAATGATCAGTTAACTGTTTGTTAGGTGCATTAACTAGTGTGACGATCATGTAAAAATTGTAGGGAGGATTGGTGATCACGCTGACCACCGGCGGCACTTCAGTATGCGGTTCCTCGTTGCTGTCCAACACACGAGCGGTGACCGCGGCTCACTGCTGGTGGGACGGTCGGAATCAGGCGCGCCAGTTTACCGTCGTGCTCGGCTCCTCCTGGCTCTTCTCTGGCGGTACCAGGATCGCTACAACCAACGTTCAAATGCACGCCAACTGGGTACCTCTCACCTTACAGAACGACATCGCTATGATCACCATGTCCTGGGCCTCCTACACAAGTGAGTATTTGTAACTAAATACTTCTTTCAATTACTCATATTATCATTTCAATTTTCGTCGACCTAGCGACAAAGTAATACAAGCTTAAACTGTTTACGGCCGTAAAAGAAATTGCTTTAATTTGACCAGAAAACTAACTTGGAATCTTAGATTTATTTCTTTAATCTGATAACATGTCTCTTTATAAAAGACGTTAGTGGAGACAAAAAAAAAGTCTTGTTCAATATATCATTATTTTTAACAATTTCCCTTGGAATCTTGAGTCAATCTTGAGTTCGCTGTTCACAACTTTTGCACCGCAGACAAAGACAAAAATCTGTCTTTTTGATTTACATTTTAGTTAGATCTCTTTAAGGTCTATTTGGATGGAAACACTTTATTTTCCAAAAACATTCGTTGCTAATTTACACTTTTTAATACACAGACGTAATCCAACCCATCTCGCTGCCTACCGGCTCTCTGTCCAACAACAATTTCGCCGGCACATGGACACAAGCTGCCGGCTTCGGCAGAACCAGCGACTGTAAGTATTTCTCTATGGAGCAGTCTATCAACTATCTATATGTATTAATTTCACCAGATTCAAGAGCCACTTCTACTAACTAAAAATCGACAAATGTAAGCTGAATATAATCTGTACTTAGCATACGTACTCTTGCTTCATTATCAAAGCCTTGACTTTCCTCAATTATGTCTCCATAATCCTCAATTGTCTCTTCCAGCCGCCGGCATCAGCACCAGCCAGACCTTGTCACACGTGACGCTTCAGGTCATCACCAACAACGTGTGCGCGCAGACCTACGGCAGTTCTGCCATCTTCACCACCACCCTCTGCACCAGCGGCGTCGGTGGTGTCGGCACCTGCGGCGGTGACTCTGGTGGCCCTGTGTCCATTACAAGCGGTGGCCAACGCGTACTGGTCAGTATAAATAACAACACATATATTGTTTCAAAATAAAATTGTTTTCATGACATGAAGTTGAAGGACTGTAGTGTGTGTGAATGCGGTGAGGACCACGCTCTCTATGATGTGGAACGAGAGAAGCTGCTGAAGTGGCTAGCAAGGAGAAGGACCTGATATACTATCAGGACTCGGCTCCGGTCAACTCGATGCTGATCTTCAGACTGCTTAGAGAGTTCGCACACTGTTGGCAAAGACCCAAGCTGATGGCAGTAAGGAACTACTCGGCTGCTCAGCGTAAATATGCCGTCTAGTCACACGAAATGGAGAGTGGATATATTGAGAGTTGGTTAGGAACAGAATTTGTAGGGAGTCAAGAAAGAGGACTTCCCATGATTCGATCCGAATAACCGTAAGGTTGGTCGGACCATGGGCAGGTGGAAGGACCCGTCCCTCATGGCCTTTCAAGTGACTCCTAAATGTTCACTAGGGTCATAAAAATTAAATCACTTTCAAAAAACTTGGTAATAACGTGTGTTCTGTGTTGCAGATCGGTGTGGTGTCGTTCGGAGCGCAGATCGGTTGCCAGCGCGGGTTCCCTGCTGGCCACGCAAGAGTCACTTCCTTCCTTTCCTGGATCCAGCAGAGATTATGAACGGTGTAACAGCTCGACGAGATACTGCAAATTATGTGAACATGCTTAAAGTCATATAATTATGAATAAAATATTTTATATTTGCAATACCTATTATTTTTTATTGTACTGCTCCATTTTAATATAAACATATATTTAATATAACATATAATTATGACTATAAAGATTGTAGGAAGGATAATCGGGATATCAACACGCCGGCAAATGGTGTTCGTGTGTGGAGGCTATAGCTATATAGAGTCGCTGGACAATACTCAGATGGTATGACGTAACCTGATACCGTACACTACCGTTACAACTGTTTCATCTACACTGCTGGTCTCCTGGTGTATATTATCAGGTGCATGAGGAAAGTATACACTTCAAACGCCACTTTGACTAAGTGGGTTGGAGAATCCACTCCTTATGAAGCCGTGTAGTTCCTCAGCGCCTGTGGCTGCTACCCCTTAGTGGTTCCGTGTACCCACGGGAACAGATGGAATGGTGATATTCTAAAGCAGGTCGACATCAGTACATAATTCAGTACACTTCGTGAATTCATCAACAGTTTAACCTTTATGGCGGCAGAAGGGTTCCTGTATCCCAGCAAACAATAGGCAAACAGTAGGTCATTGTTTGACAAGCTTAATTTACTACAGTTTTATTTCATACTAGCTGTTGCCCGGCATGCGTTGCAATGCTTTTTTTTGTCAGAAACGTTCGTGGCCGTGCGCACAACAACTTACCAAAGTTTCATCGAAATCGGATGAACGGTCCCAGGAACGCATAGAGGACGAACAAACAAACATCAATTTTTATATAGTAGAAGATTACGGATTTATTTCTAGGATCACTATTTGAACCGTCGAATCATACCACACGTTGTTCAGGCCCTGTGGGGTGTCACAACTAGATAGCACGGTCCTACTTCTGGGACCTTTGGAACACTCTGCGGTCGCAATCTCAGCACCCAGAAACTCCCACCAATCCGGATGCATTATACTTCTGCTCAGGCTCCTGGCTAAATATGGTTCTTGAATAAAAACAGAATGGCCCCCAAGGGTGTTCTCATCTTGATTCAGAATTATTTATTTATGACATTTAAACCACAAAGCTATACAAACTCAAAAAAATAAAATGATGACGCTATAGTTACAGCGCCACGCAGCGCCACGCAATGTGCTCACCAAGCGAATTAAGTGCAAAACCAACTTACCGAGTATTTGCAATGTTGGTTGGTTCGATTTTTACTAAATTAACAATGGAGTAATAAGAAGACATAAAATTAATAACATATAGAGTAAGTGATAGAATGGAATTATTTATTTTGGCACTTTGGGAATCAAATCCAAAACCAACCTATGAGCACAGATTATATAATCCGAACTACAAGTAGGTATTAGCGAACTGGTAATACTAAACGTAATAAGAACAAAATATAAAATTAATATTATAGACTTCGGAGCCCAAAAATAATACAATAGTAGGATCTGAAGCTCTTGAAGGTAATGGGAAGTCCTCAATCAATCATTTTAATTGGAGTGCACATCCACTCCAACCGAATTTGGAGGCAGACCGATTTTCTTTTTGTGACGATGAATATGGTAAGGTTTTTAACCACTACGGACCTGAGGCATATACCCATATGCATTTAGGATAAGAAAATATTGTGTTCGTGTGTTTGTTTGTGTACTTTTTGTGACCACTTTTCTCTGAAAGGGTTAGATAGATTTACATGTAGTTTTTTTGCAAATGTTTAATTAAATTTCGCGCTGTGTTTCTAGATGGATTTTGCATTGTTCTAACTCTTCAGGGGGCCCTGCTATATCAACTTTTGTGTTGTATTTAATGTACGATGATTTCCAAATGATTAGACTTATTCTAATAGATCTTTTTTGAGTTAACAGTTAAGGAGGTATAGTATCATATAATTGTTACTGCCTCGTTTCTGTGCCTTGTATTCAGGTGTCGCGTACTGAACGGGTTCAAGGTCGCGACAATAGCCTACTTACAGTATCGCGTCGTATCATACAAGTCGTCAGTCAAAGCAGCGTCGCCCGCGCCTCTATGTCTTTTGTAAAAGTATTGGTAAAAACGATTTCATGTTTTTTAAAATTAATTGTAAGTTTTAATTAATAACTATACAATTTAACGCCTAATAAATATACGGATATAATAAAAAGTGATTGGAATAGGTATTTATTTATCTTAATCGATTCCCGTGATAACGGAAATAGTCGTACCTACTACACATGAAATTACTCACATTGGTGGATGTCCTAGCAATTCCAATAGCAAAAAAAAATATGTTTAAAGGCAAATCTAAGATGTAAGCTGAAAAGTCAAGTTGCTCTGATTCGATTGAAAATCGGTACCTATCGGAAGGTTGTGTGTGGGGCATTGATTATAATTTTGAGTTGAAATTTTTATCCGTCACTACCTTCCAAAAACTAGTACAGGGGCTGCTAGCTAAAGCTAAAGAATGGTTAAAGCTAGATAGCTGGTATTTTCTTCGGTTTTCGCGATTACTATACATAACAATTAAACAACTTTGAACGGTTTAAATCGCGTATATTTAACATTATTATTTATATCCCGACGTTTCGAACACTTTGCAGTGGACGTGGTCACGGGGTGACTAATTGATTTTATTTGTCACTTGAGTTATTAAGAAATTATTTGAACTACCGTCTGAATTTGTTTATTTTTCAGACGGTAGTTCAAATAATTTCTTAATAACTCAAGTGACAAATAAAATCAATTAGTCACCCCGTGACCACGTCCACTGCAAAGTGTTCGAAACGTCGGGATATAAATAATGTTAAATGTTTGAAATTGGCGCGAGCGTCTTAGCATACCCGCATATAGTGAAGATTTCGAGGCAACATTTTTTGTCCGCGGAAATTGTAGGCGGATTGAGATTTTTAGGATGGCGCGCGCGCTCGGCGGCGAGGGGAGTTAAGTTCACATCGCGGCCTCGGACAGTTGATATTGTGATTCGCGCCTATTAATTGGACTTGAACGCGGATATCCTTGTGCCACGCGAGTGTTTTGGTTGGAATTGTTGGGTGTGATTGTGCTTGTGCTTTGAAGTGATATCTCGAGGTGATTTGCTGCCGTGTGTGAGTTGCCGAACGATAGCGGCCACCGGCTCACCACGGAACGAGACTTGGATTACTACACAAGTATTTATTGGGAATGTATGTATTTATTCAATCACACTAAGATAGGTCACGTCTAGTAGGGACTAGCGTAGGTACACTTTCCAGATTTGTGCGTGGGCAAAACCACCTGGGGTAAGTGAGGCGTTTAAATTTTTTGTTGTGTTTACCCACCATTTTGGTGGATATAGTGATTAACTTTAATTGGGCTCGAGTGCATATTCCTCGAGCTGCTTTCGCGGAACGCGAGGCAGATGCGCCTAGTGTGCGTATCGTAAACATTAAATATACGCGATTTAAACCGTTCAAAGTTGTTTAATTGTTATAGATAGCTGATGTTTAAAAAAATATTGTAGAGACGCTAGGCCCGTTCTCAATTCAATCATGCACATAACATCAAGAACAATATAATACAATTCCTTTCTAATCTTTCCCTGACGCCCACATTGTCACATTTTTGTATCATGGACCCTGGTGCTGTCTCTTTCTAGCATTTATTGGTGTTTGTTTCGTATCCGTTCACTCTGTTACTTTGGTAACAGGCGACAGAGGTGCGGGAGAAGAGGTTCGGGGGGTGGTCCGGATTCCACGCGCCGGCAACGGTTGCGAGTAATCAAGACTTCTGGGAGTGTTTTAACTTCTTTAATCCTGCTCCGCTTGCGGATCCCACTCCTCCTAGTTACTCCTTAACTCCTCTTTTCATCACACATTTGATTTTTGATACATTGTGTCTTTTTGTCTGCTATCTGGCAAACAAACCGTAATGAGAGTCAAACTTTGATTTATTTAAGAATTTTATATTTTTTTTGTATCGAATGTGTTTAAATTTTTATCTCTTTGTAATGTAAACATAGAAAGTAGAGTTTACAGCTTAATTGCCGACTGTACTTTTTGTTCCTTGCATTTAAAATTGTACGAAAAAGATAAATCTTGTTTCTTACAACATAATAGACAGGTTTGTAGCACCACTCATTTCAGCGGCTCCTACCACCTCGCGCCCTCAGCGCACCCGCCACACCCCCCGCCCCCCGCACCCCGCGGCGGGCTTCTCAATTTTCAATTAAATAACTAGGGATGTTCATGCAAAAAATACATCGATGTTTTTTTCGATGTGATGCATCGAAACGTTGTATCGATGTTTTACGATGCATCAAATAAAAACATCGATGTTTTCGATGCATCAGTTAAAAAAAACATCGATAATTTGTATGCTTTCTGACATCATTTAGAAATATAGGATAGGAAAATGAGACATAATCCAAGGTTTTCAATTTAATCGAGATTTATTAGAAGAATGAATGAAAATTTTGGAAATTACAGATCCCAATACTTCTTCTCTAAGCTTTGCATAAATAAGATTTTATTAACCCGTTTTCCTTGTATTCTGTTACGTTGTTAATTCAAACCTTGGGAAGCTTTTGAAACAAGTCTTTCTGATGGTACTGAGCTGGCTACCAAAGTTAAATATTTATAGGCTATTTTGAACAATTTCGGAAACTGTTGTTTATAATCTGACCATACTTATAATTCACATCATTCGTGTCATACATTTTATTTTGTATATATTTTTGTGTTGTTTGTCTATATTATATGTTTATCTCAACCAATGAAATGCCGCGTTACTGTGGCCCCATACATTTCTCATGTACTTTTATTAGAGGATTATAATGCGTGCGTCATTCGATGCATCGAATAAAATACATCGATGCATCGTTAAATAACCAAATTAACCGATGTATCGGATTGATCCGATATATCGGATAGTAAACATCGATGTTTTCGATGCATCGATGTATATCGAGCATCCCTACTAATAACTACTGTAACTAGTCGGAAACCGTCTACCGAGGCGAGAGCACGCGCGCCGCGCTCGCCCGCCGCTCTCCGCAGAGATTTTGTCCATTACGTGTCCTTTGTTATGTTTCATTGTTTCTGTATCTTTGTGACATTAAATGAGTATCTCGTGGAATCTGTTCGTTCGTTTCATTTATAGGTTTTCTTTATTTTTGCCTCGTTGCTTGTTATTTACTAAGTTATCTTAGCGAGTCCATTGTCTCGCTCGGACTAGACTAGATTACGACATAGTAAGGGAGGACGGGGTTCAATCAAGGTTGAACTCCATCCTTTCTCACTGAAGAGGTCATCCCTAGTTTTTTTTAGAATCAGCGTCCCAAAATCTTCTCATAAATTTTTTCAACCGAAGCCGAGGCCATCACATTATTTGCAATTTTCTTTTGCACGCTGGAATTGCTAGAAAATCCAACAATGTAAGTAATTTCATGTGAACCAAGTAGTACGACTATTTTCGGGATCACATGATTCGATAAATAGAAATAAATTTATTTAGTAGTTTTAACAACTCAACTCAATGAAACGCACAAAGGAGATGGTCGCGTGTCGGCAGCCTTCCGTCCACCATTATTGCTACAGAATGGGTTCCGCGACAACATTGACGAAAGAGTCGACCCCGTAGATGGGGTTATGAAAAAAACATTACGTATGTAAAGTCAAAACTTGGGTAAAGTATAGTATAATAAAAAGCCTTCTTTCTTAATTTATAAACGTATATTTTATTAATATATAACAAATTTAGGTATATTTCCAAAATTTACAGCATCCCATCGAGCCGTTAGACCGTTCAAAGCCTGGCTTGTATCCAGGACTGGAAGGATGTGACTCGCGCGAAGCCAGAGGGCAGCCCGACCTGGCAGCCGGCGAGCGCGCCGAACGACACCACGCCGATCTGCGACACAACAAACTCCTTATTACCTTTTTTTTTATTGCATAGATGGCAGACGAGTGGGCCACAGGCCACATGCCACATGATAAGTGAGTGAGTGCGGTAAGTGACTACCGTTTGGTACCTACTCGAGACACCAATACAAACCAACACATACATTGAGTCGTGCGGTGTCGATCCGTTTCAGAAGTCCACTACTCTGTCTCTTCTCGTGGGAGTCGTAGAAGGCGATTATGGAATAAAAAGCCCTGAGAAATTACAGCACCTCTAAAAGAGTGGACTCGCCCACCCGCTTGGCCAGCGTAGAGATTTAAGGCCATCCCGCGTGCACAAGATATTGTGCATTGTGGACTTCTGCAGAACGACAAAAGGGACGGTAATCAGTGTCTGTCTCTGAATATACGATACATGAAGCCCTAGGATTCACCATTGAGTGTGTCGTTATATATACTGACCAGCACGCGCTGGTTGCCGCTCGTGATGGACAGCGGGCCGCCGGAGTCGCCGCCGCAGGTGCCGATGCCGCCGACGCCGCTCGTGCAGATGGTTGACGCGATGATTGTGGTGCTGCCGTAAACTGACGCACACACGTTGTTGGCGATGACCTGCAGGGACACGTGCGACAAGGTCTGAAGGATGCTGATGCCGGAGGCTGAAAGACACGAGTAAGGATAATTAACATGTAAGAACCTTGCCTACACTGCAATTAATTTAATTAGGCAAGCAAACCCGCCGGCCGATGCTAAATTTACTTTAAACCGTTACGCGCGGCCGCTTGTAGAAGGCGCTTGCGCAGAGCGAAGCGAGCGGGCACCGCACAGTCACTACCGATATCCGACGGCGAATGCATGCGCATTTTTAAGTTTCTGTTAATTATAAATTTCTATTCAATCTTGTGCTAGTCAATCTCTAATAATTCGTTATCCTATCAGTGACATCCTATGTGTGAAATTCATGCTCTTACTTCTAAAATATAAATCGCTAATGTAATCAAGAACAAACGCTAATCAAGAACCCTAGATAGACACTTTAAACAGATCGTTCGTTGATAGCCAATAATCAATTACCATGTTTATGTCTATTGCTGGATATAGGCCTCTCCTGCAGCTCGCCATCAGACCATCTTCGGCTTCTCTGATCCAACCACTGGCGAACTTCTTCAAGTCGTCACTCCATCTGGCAGGAGGGCGTCGGGCGTCCCACACTGCGCTTCCCGGTACATGACCTTCACTCGAGGACTCGTCTACCTTATCGGTTAGCAAATATGTCTGTGTGCTGCGGTAAATTTGACCTCCCCACCCCCCTTCAGTGCACTGATTCTACGAGTTATATCGGTGATCGGTTATATCCATTGCTCGCTGAGTGACTTTAAACTGATGGATGTGAGATCGTGACAGACCGAGTTTCCAAACGTTGTAATTGGGAGGACGCACTGATTGAAGACTCGCCTTCAAGAATTGTGGTAAGTATAGGCGACAAGAAGAGCCAATACATTTTGCCAAATGCCACCCAGCTGAGCCGATGCGTCTAGACGTCTGCTGAAACTGGCCTTGCCTAGTTGGATAATTTGCTCAAGGTAGACATAATCATCCGTCCCGGAGGAATATATTCATATAAGTTCAATTAATTATAAAATGTACCAATTTTGAAGAATTTAGTAAAAAGATGATTAAATCAGTGATGGAAAATCTCTATCTTTTTATGTTGTCTTCATACTTAAGTCAACCAGTCTTCCGGTCAAATGACACTGGGATTTGTCTTCTGTTGTGATCTAATACTACATCAGATCAGGGTGGCTGTACACTTTACATCATACATGTTCATGTATGATGTATGTATGAGGGATGCACAGTTATATTTTTTATGTATTAATATGTACAATTATACTGTTTGCGCGAAAATAAAATAATATAAAAATGACACAATTATTATAATGATACTCACAGTCGCTGGTGCTGCCGAAGCCGGCGGCTTGCGCCCACGTGCCCACGAAGTTATTGTTAGCCTGAGAGCTGGCGGGCAGTGCAACAGGTTGGATCACGTCTGTGGAATAAAGAGAAAAAAAAAAATATTACAATTTTTCAGAGTACTCTCCACTTGCATCCATACAATTTGTTTACTAATTTTGAGGAACAATTTTTCCACTGTTGTTGAGGAACCTCTTTGACAGCATCTTCGCATGTACTCGTAGCTGGCGCGTCTTCCAGCTACTCGTGCGAGAACTGGTTCCCTTTTAGTTGGAATTTAATTTTGGGAAATAAAAAAAAGTCATAAGACGCCAAGTCGGGACTGTAAAGAGGATAGTCTAAAACTTTAACCGGGGTACTGTCCAAAAAGTAACTTGTTTTAAGCACTGCGTTGTCGTGATGCGGCAGCAGTCCGCGGACACCTGTGTTTGGACGATTGTTACTCATCGCAGGGAAAACGTTTGGTAAGCACGTGACTACGTACTATTCTGCGTTAATACTGCTTTGGTTTCGTAAAAGTACAGATATCAGGTAGCCAGTTAAAGTGAAAAAACTTGGGATTATTTTTTTCCAGCGCTCCTTGCTCTTTGCACCTTGGTCTACGTTGGCTCACTTTGATACAGCCAAACAGTAGACTGGTGCTTAGTTCTTACATCATACTGGTAGATCCAAGATTCGTAACGCGAAGAGACGACTCTGCTTCAAATTGTGGTAACATATGACGGCACCATTCCACACGAACTTGTTTTTGAGCCTCGGTGAGGTTCTGCGGCGCCCAGCGCGATACTATCCTCCCGACTCGTAGATGCCCATGTAATATTTCACACTCCCCGATCCAATCTGCAATCTGTCCAGAATCTCTTCGTATGTATTTCTTCGCCTCTTTACACAAATTATTTTTTTCAGGTGACTGCTTCTTTTTTCGTCAGCCAAACTTAGTCGACCACGTTTAAATTCATCCTACCACAGATACGCAGTTGCCTTCCAAGGGCACTTTTTTTATAGGGAAGCAGGCGGACGAACAAGCTGTCCCACGTGATGGTAAGTCTTACCGCCACCCATAGACACCTGCAACATCAAGAGGTATGCTGGTACGCCGCCGATCTTACAAAATCTTATTCACAGATTTCTTGAAGAACCCCATGTCGTAGCGTAATGGAAATACCTCTTGAGGAACTTTGTTCCACAGCCTACGGGTTCGCGGTATAAAATGATTTTTGGACCGAACAGTACTCGAAACCTCCGTATCGAGAAAATAAAAATGGAGGAAATTCTGTGGCGGGAGGTGCGGTTGTACAAACCCGAATGGGAATTATATTGAACAATTCTTCAGAGCATTTTGCATTGTACAGGCGGTACAATGTCCCTCCCAACGTTGAGGAGTTCTAAACTGCTCGTGAGAGTGAGATTGTCGACAATTCAAACAGCACGTCGTTGAACAGAGTCAAATGGTTCCAATGAATATTTCGGTGCACCGCCCGGCCCAAAGATGTGAGCAGTACACCATATGGGGCTTAACGTTAGCTTTTGAGCGTTAGGACTTACCCAGGGGTGAAGTACCGCTTCGCTCTATTCAGCACACTGAGTTTTTTGGACGCCATTTTGGCTTTATTTTCCAGATGACCCTTAAATTCGACTTTGCTGGCAATGTCGACACCAAGAATCCCGATACTCTCCGAGATCTTAAGAGGTATGTGAATGCACAGACTTGCATCTTACTGAGATTGAAATGTACTAGGTTTAGAGAACCCCAAATTGAGACTTGATTTAAAGCGTCTCCGATTTCAGACCCAAGCCTGACGTGACTCTCTTCCACTTTGACCCGAGGGATTTTGGAGCGGTCCCTGTCCTCTCCTCAGTGCTGTCATCTGCATAGCAAAGTACTCGTATGTCACCAGCCTAGCGTGGTAGCTTGCCTGGTAGTCTTGCGGAACGCCAGCATTAATAGACATGGTGTCGTTGTAATGACATTAATGACATTGACAATAATGGACACTTGTCTGCAAACGCCATTTGAAGTAAGAATCTTCAGGTTTCACAGAACATTTAAAATCATAAGTGTTCCCGGCGTAAATCCATTTTTCAATGAGACACGACATTTTGATATAGTTCGTAAAAAAATATGGAGGGAAATTTGAATATAGATTGAGTTACAGATAGTTATAGTTTTAATTGACATAAAAACCAGCCAGTTTTCCATAGATAAACTTCCATAGATTGTGGCAAAACTTTTTGAGTAGCCTGGTATATGAGGTCCTACAACAATAGCGAATATTTTAATATGTCAATCTGAACACTAAAACTATTATATTTAATTAAAAAAGAATATTCATTATTTTTTATTGGTGATTAATTTACCCGTATGTATATAACACTATCCACATTCGCTTGTTTAGGTCTTTCACCTTTGACCGCGCCCGCTTCTGTAAATAGCGTAAATAGAAATAAGCGTGAACTATTTTACGTGTTATGCACATATGAGTAAATTAAACACTTATTTATTTATTTAAATGCAATAAAAAAGACAAGGTTTTTTCAATAGAGCTGTAAATAAGACTCTGCAAGATTGGCAGCGCACCCGCATGCCCCCATGATGTTTCAGGTCCATGAACGACGGTGACCACTTACCATCATGTAGCCCGCTTGCTCATTTGCCATCTCGTATCTCGTCTATAGAAAACGATTTTGGTGACCGATAGGTTCAGAGCGACCACAGTAGGTACTTACTTGAGTATGTGACCCAGGGAATGGTGATAATGGCGATATCGTTGATTATTATTTGAGGTACCCAGTTCGCATGCATTTGTACGTTGCTAGTAGTGACCCTGGTGCCGCCAATGAACAGGAAATTGGAGCCAAGTACGACGGTGAACTGGCTCGCCTGATTCACACCGTCCCACCAGCAGTGAGCCGCGGTCACCGCTCGTGTGTTGGACAGCAACGAGGAGCCGCACGCTGAAGTGGCGCCGCTGGTTAGTGAGATCACCAATCCTCCCTGGAATTTTTACATGATTTTATATTACCGGTTGGTGTTCGTAACAGACAGACAGTCATTTGTCTTATAATTTTGACTTGAATATAAATGAACCCACTTTATCTTATTTCTCAATGTACGTACGAGTGTGTGTTTCGACAGTGAGCTGAGCCTAATCCCATCGCATTCTATTCCTCCCTATTTTCCCAATCAGCGCATCCGAGAGCGTGCCAACGTTAGTCATTGCGGACTGAAGTTGGCGTGTACTGTGGATGTCCATGCGTCCACTTACCACCTGGTGAACTGTGTGCTCGTCTGACGCCATCTTCTTTTAAAAACAACATGATAGTTAGAATAACATTTATTGTTGTGAGGACAATATATAGTTTAATGTCCGGATAAATAGACGATTCTAAGATCTTGTAATTAAGTAATCTTGTAATTAAGTAATCTTGTAATTACTAGGAGAAGCCTGTTCCCGGCAGTGTGACATTATAACCTTATATTGTAAACCATTGGTCACACCCCGCGGCGTTAGCAGCCTTTTGAATAACACCCCATCCCCTCCCTTGGGTGGCGTAAAAGACGACTAAGGGATAATAAAACTGGTACGACAAGAGGTCGCGCGCACGACATTACTACGTACTGACTTGCTACGTAGGTACGGCCTCACGTACTACATTACTACGTACTGACGTGCTACGTACGTACGGCCTCACGTACTACATTACTACGTACTGACGTGCTACGTACGTACGGCCTCACGTACTACATTACTACGTACTGACGTGCTACGTACGTACGGCCTCACGTACTACATTACTACGTACTGACGTGCTACGTACGTACGGCCTCACGTACTACATTACTACGTACTGACGTGCTACGTACGTACGGCCTCACGTACTACATTACTACGTACTGACGTGCTACGTACGTACGGCCTCAC
This sequence comes from Sesia apiformis, assembly GCA_914767545.1. NCBI lineage: Eukaryota > Metazoa > Arthropoda > Insecta > Lepidoptera > Sesiidae > Sesia > Sesia apiformis. The sequence continues at coordinate 59,357 of OU611977.1, read as the reverse complement.
GTACTACATTACTACGTACTGACGTGCTACGTAGGTACGGCCTTACGTGCTACATTACTACGTACTGACGTGCTACGTACGTACGGCCTCACGTACTACATTACTACGTACTGACGTGCTACGTAGGTACGGACTCACGTATTACATTACTACGTACTGACTTGCTACGTAGGTACGGACTCACGTACTACATTACTACGTACTGACTTGCTACGTAGGTACGGACTCACGTACTACATTACTACGTACTGACTTGCTACGTAGGTACGACCTCACGTACTACATTACTACGTACTGACGTGCTACGTACGTACGGCCTCACGTACTACATTACTACGTACTGACGTGCTACGTAGGTACGGACTCACGTATTACATTACTACGTACTGACTTGCTACGTAGGTACGGACTCACGTACTACATTACTACGTACTGACTTGCTACGTAGGTACGGACTCACGTACTACATTACTACGTACTGACTTGCTACGTAGGTACGACCTCACGTACTACATTACTACGTACTGACGTGCTACGTACGTACGGCCTCACGTACTACATTACTACGTACTGACGTGCTACGTAGGTACGGACTCACGTACTACATTACTACGTACTGACGTGCTACGTACGTACGGCCTCACGTACTACATCTCTAAAGGAATGTACTTGCCAACTTGCTTGGCCAACGTGCCATTTTAAGGTAATACGGTCCCGATTCCGATCAATCTGACCAGTGGGACGTTTTAATCCCGTTTGTCATTTAACGAATGGGAATTCGTGTTGCCATTCATTCGTCCAATATAAACAAATGTACAGTCACCATTAAAGTTAGTATTCTAATATTTCACAGTAAAATTTTTTGATTAATTATATTATTAACCTTTTGTCTGAATTAACATGGATATAAGACAAAACTAAATTCAATTCTAACTGGTATTCATACAAACGTGAAGCTGTTTCTCTTATTTTTACTTTTTTTCTCTTATTTCTTCTATCATTTTAATAAACTTGCCCGGGTGTATTTAGAATTTCTCTATGTAACTGTACAATATGAACCGAGCATCAGTCGGTCAAACGGGATTAATACTTACCACTGGTCAGATTGATCGGAAAATGATCGAACCACCGGCAAAAATACAAAAAGGCTGTCTAATCTAGCCGCCACTGGCTCATCTTTTCAGACGGCAAAAAGCGACGCGCATCTCTCACGGCAACCGAACAAGTGGATCGCCCCACTACCACACACTCAGTAAATTGTAATAAAGTATGATGAAAACTTACGAGAAAGGGATAGTTGGCAATGTTGGTGGTGCTGCCACCCACGATCCTGGATCCATCGAAGTCTAGAGCCTCCTCAGCGGCCTTGATGCGGGCCGCTTCTGGGATACCAATATGCTCGTGATAGTACTTCTGGATGGGCTCCTCGGCTACCACCACAGCTACCACCGCGGCCACCAAGGCGAGCGCTAGCACACACTTCATTTTTACTAACTTAGTACTTCTAACCGTGCTAACACGGATTAACTTAACATTTATACCAAATTAATATCTTATCTTGTTTGAGTAAATCGGAAAATAGGAATATTACGGAATTTCCATTTTTTTTATCATGTCATTATTTAGTAGGTATTATAGGGATTATTTGATTAAGCATGTTTAATCAACGGTGATCCATAATCATTACTCAATGATTTATAGCGAGAACGGATGTATGAGCAAATGGAGTGCGACATCACCTAACGGAGTACGTACTTGGGTGGAAGAGAGGAGGTGGGTGGAGGAGAGGAGGTGGGTGGAGGAGAGGACACCCGACCCCTTAAACCTGTATAGTTTGTAAGTTTGCCCCCTTGAAGGTAAACCCCCGTTTGGAGTAGTAGCATAATCACAACTGGCTCCGAGTACATTTGTACTAACTATGGAAATTGCTGACTATTGACTAGGTACCAATATTTATTGTAAAATGTGCCGAGAGCCTCGCGACATCGCTCTCTCTGCTATTTAAACGTTGCTGCGAAGGCATTGTTCCTGAGACTTGGAATCAATACTTCATGATATCAATATTCGATGGTATTGGATGTTTGTCCTGTGTGTGTGTGTGTGTGTACTTTTTAAGGGGGAGAGTGCACGCTGCAATCCAACAGCCGCTGGGCGCGCTCGACTGGCCTCTCTCACAGAAGACTACCTTGAAATATACTGCATTTTCCATTTTATCTTATTTCCATAATGTACGTGGCTACGTGTTTCAGTAGTGAGTGACATGTGCCAGAGCCCATTCCCATCCTATCCCTCACTATTTTCCCATCCCTTTCTCCAAATCCATTCCTATATATCCAAAGGTAGGCAGCGCATCTGGGGGCATGCCAACGTTTGTCATTTAGGACTAATGACAAACGTTGGCAAACACTAATGTTGGCATGTATCGCGGATGGGTATGGGCGACAGTATCCACTTACCATTAGGTGGACTGTACGTTCGTCAGCCGGCTACGTCCTTAATAAAAATAGACATAAAATTAGACATTATTAGTAGAGAGGACGCTCCCACTGATTGGCTTTTGAACATTGTTATTGTTAAAGCAGACAAATCGTGCGGTGACACTAACCCACTTCATCTTTTCAGAAGCGATAGTATTTTCAAAGTGCGATGCCAAAATTAGTTTGTGTTGGATGCGTCGCGCGTCGGGACGATGACAACTCAAAGTTATGTACGTTTTCTACGCTGTTTGAAGATACAGATTTTTACGTATGCCTTTTGGGATTAACTGCGCGCCCCAGTGGGAGTGGAGGTATTAACTGCGCGCCCCAGTGGGAATGCAGGTATTAACTGCGCGCCCCAGTGGGAGTGGAGGTATTAACTGCGCGCCCCAGTGGGAGTGGAGGTATTTTATGATGAGATTAGGGAGGTATTGGCTGGGATGTTTTAATCCATCCTCCATACAGTCCAGACAATCGTAGCACCTTCGGATTATCATTTATTCCGCTCCTTACAAAATTCTCTAAGTTTAGCTTAATTTTATCGTTTGGCAAAAGCTTGTAATACTCGTAATACACAGTATCTTGTTAAATTATTGAACTACACCTATCATTTGGTTTATTCTCCTGCAGAGATCTCAATGAGTAGAAAGTTGAGAACTAAAATTCCTTTTTATGATTTTCTATTTCCTATTACCTACAGCCAAAATGTGTAACAAGGTTTATTAATAGTTAAGTTTAATGGTCTAATTATTATCATGTTTATTATTATCATTTTAATGACAATAAGTCTGTTTAGTATTTTAATGACAATAACTCTATTTAGTATTTTAATGACAATAAGTCTGTTTAGTATTTTAATGACTGTTTGGAATTGGCGCGAGCATCTTTGCATACCCGCATACATTGATTATTTGAAGCAACATTTTTTTTGTCCCCGCCATATTGAAGGCGGTTTGAGAATTTGATATTTTTGAGTAGTAACACGCGCTCGGCGGCGAGCAGAGTTAAATTGAGATAAATTCACACCGCGGGCTCGGACAGTTGATTTTGTGATTCGCGCCTATTGATTGGATTTGCATGCGGATATCCTTGTGCCACGCGAGTGTTTTGGTTGGATTTGCTTATTGTGATTGTGCTTGTATTGGAAGTGATATCTCGAGGTGATTTTGCTGCCGTGTGTGAGTTGCCGAACTGTAGCGGCCACCGGCTCACCACAGAACGAGACTTGATTACTACACAAGTATCTATTGGGAATGTATGTATTTATTCAATCACACTAAGATAGGTCACGTCTAGTAGGGACTAGCGTAGGTACACTTTCCAGATTTGTGCGTGGGCAAAACCACCTGGGGTAAGTGAGACCAAATTGTGTAAATTGTTGATTATTTGCTTACCCACCATTTTGGTGGATATATTGAGTAAGTTTACTACATTTTTGGGCCAGAGTGCACATTCCTCGGGCTGCTTTCGCGTAACGCGAGGCAGGTGCGCGCCTAGTGTGCGCATCGTAAACAACTGGTAGCAGAGCGTGGTTGAGTGGTTGATACCGTTATCAACCATTCTTTGTCATTATTCAATTTTTTGTAACTCCACGTGTTGAGGGCCTTGCGTATATTGGGTACACGCTCCTGCTACATCGTAAACATCTGGTAGCAGAGCGTGGTTGATAAAGTTATCCTTGAGGGCCTTGCGTATATTGGGTCCACGCTCCTGCTACATCGTAAACATCTGGTAGCAGAGCGTGGTTTGATACCGTTACGTGATATTGATGACATTGATAATACCGTTAGGTAGTTAATATTGATGACCTTTTGTCTTGTTTGTATATTGGTAATTTGGTTTAAATATTTGGTTTTGATTTTTTATATTTTACGTTCACGGTTTGAAGGCTAGGCCCTACGTATATTTTGTTTCTGAAGATATTTTGAATCCACACGTGGGACATCTAGTAGCTAGCTAGTTACCCACACGCGTTAATAATTTTTTTTGGATATAACGCTTCACGTTTTTTTGATAGCTGGACATTGTGGTTTTATTGAGTCCACGCTCGTGTACATTTTTGGTTGCGTTTATTTTAATTTGATAATTTAATTTGTTTTTTTTTTTGTTGTTGTTTTGTCAGGTAGTCTTAATTAATATTTTGGACGGTTATACCTTCTTGAAGACACATACGCACCCCTTTTGTTTTTTATTGTGCCTCCACTGCATTTTTTGTTTTTTTTATTTTGTTATTTTTTTGTTATTGTTGTTTTTTTTTTTTTTTTACTTTTATTTTTGTTTTTTATTTGTGGGTTTGTTTTGTATTGCGTGCGTCGTGAGGTGTAGACATGTCTGTCAAGGTGACCTTTTCCACACATCAGTCCGTAATGACTGGTGACAATGCTGAGATGGTTTTCTTCTGCGGTTGCAATGGTCAACCGCCCGGACCGGAAGCAAGCCTTACTCGCCCGGGCGAGTGAAATGCCAGCCCGTTTGGTGGCGTTAGATAGGAGTTATGCTGAGGGCTTGACATTTATGGCGAATTTGGAAACGCCTGTACCGGACGAGCAGAAGCAGCGTTATGAAGCGGACTTTGGCCAGATTTACGATTTTGTGGACGCAATTAATGAGGCGGTCTCCCACATCTCAGCTCCCTCTGGTGGGGATTCACTTGTTGCACCCCACGCTCAACCTTCCCACCTTTGACGGTGATTTGGACCAGTGGTTGAGCTACTATGGGATGTTCAACAGTTTGGTGGACTCCCATACCGACCTGTCAGCTGCTGAAAAAATGGCGTACCTGTTGGCCTCCTTACAGGGAGAGGCTCTAGGCCTGGTACAGCACCTGAAGGTCGATGACAGCACCTACTCGACAGCCATGGATTTGTTGAAGCGCCGTTACCACAACGTGCGACTTTTGGCTGACACCCATGTGGGGCAAATTTTGAACCTGCCTAAGGTTGCCTGTGCGTCAGCCTTACGGACAGATATTGTTAACCCGGTTTTGGTGGCTGTTAACGCCTTAAGGCGATTGGATTTACCTGTGGACCAGTGGTCCTTTTTGTTGCTCCATATTGTGTTGGCGAAACTGCCTTTGGAGATGCGGCTGCGCTTTGAGCGACAATGTGGTGGGGACAGCTCCACTCACTTGCCTTCCTATGAGGAACTCGAAAGGTTCCTCGAAGACGAGTGTCGCAGGGTGGATACCGTGGAGGGTTCCACTCTCTTGATGCCGCAGACTAGCGTTCGCCGAGAGCGACCACTGGCCCGACCGCAGGGTCCGCCGGTGAATAAGCAGTCACGGCCGAGATATGGGGTCTCCCAAGAGGAGTCCGTGGCTTGCAGATTCTGCAAGCGCTCCGGCCACCGGATGACTGCTTGTCACAAATTTGTGGCTTTGCGCGTAGCAGCGCGTCGACACATCGCCAAGGAGAGGCGATTGTGTTATCATTGTCTGGAGGGTCACTTCCAGCGAAAGTGTCCTCAGCCTCGTCCATGTGGACAATGTGGTGGTGCTCACCACGTCATTTTGTGTGCGAACCGCAACCAGGAGGGTGCTGGTGTTCGCGATGCTGAGCGACATTCGGGTGCTCACGCTGGTGGTGACAGTCCTGCCAGGTCCAGCGCCCAGGATCGTGCCCTTACGGGCGGGGGTAGGCGTTCGCCACCCCCTAGAAGCGCTGTTGGGTTTGCGGAGTACTCACCAGTCTACCGCAACCGGAGATTCTCCCCCCCGCTGTTGGAGCGACCGAGGTTGGAACGGTGTCCACCCCGCCTAGGAAGGCAGGCTGCCGCCCCCCCTCTCATCCGCACACGTTGTGCAGGGTCGTCGCGGTGAGGGCAGGGTAGACAGTTATCGTCCCCTGCCGCACTCGGGGAGGGAGCCCTCACTCCGTAACTTCTCCCGCTAGGGACTCGCAGCTCACCACGCTGAGAACCCAGAGACCATCCTCTTGCCTACGGTCTCTGTGCGGGTATGGGACCCGAAGGGCAACTCGATTGTTGTTCGTGCCCTTTTGGACTCGGGTGCCCAGGGTTGTATAGTCTCAGCTTGGTTGGTGAGCCAATTGGACCTCTGTGTCGGTCCTTCTCCATTCCCAGTCTACGGAGTGGGAAACGTTAAGGTGACCAATAGAGTTGGTCACACCTTTGTCGAATTTTCTCCAGTACCACTTGGAACCAGGAAAACCACGATTCCGGTTATTGTGCTGGAGAATATATTGAGTCACCACCCGCGTATAAAGCTTCCTCCACCTGTCATAGCTTTGACAAAGGGTTTGGTTTTAGCTGACCCCATGTTTCATACTCCAGGTCCTGTTGACCTATTGTTGGGGAGTAATATTTTGGGACAGGTTTGTTCGGGGAATTGGAGAGCTTTGCAGCCTGGTGGTTTGGTAGTGGTCCCCACGATTTTTGGTTCGGCATTGTTGGGCCCTATCCTTCCGGTTTCGATCGTGTTTTTTGCTGAGGATGGGCTACGTGTGGGATCCACGCTTTCTGACGCCGTTCAGAAGTTTTGGGAAGTGGAGGAACCTCCCTCTATGCCTAGATTGTGTCCAGAGGACGAAGAGTGTGAAAGCTTCTACCAGAGCAACACAGGTCGCCTCGCCTCTGGTCAGCTTGTCACCCGTCTTCCCTTTTTGGCGAATAGGCCTCCGCTTGGCGAGTCTCGGCAGTTGGCTGAACGAAGATTGGTCTCCATGGAACGTCGCATGAAGCGGGATCCGGAGCTTCGCCGGAAATATATTGAGTTCATGCGAGAATATGAGGATTTGGGACACATGTCTGTGTCGAATATTGATTGGCGCTCAGTGGAGCATTACTTCCTTCCTCATCATGCCGTTTTGAAGACGCCAGGTGGCAAGATACGTGTAGTTTTTGATGGGTCAGCGCCTACTACTTCTGGTGTATCTTTGAATCAGTGTCTCCATGCCGGACCTAAGCTACATCGAGACATTGGAGATATCCTCACTGGGTTTCGTCGTCATGCAATTGTGTTCGTCGCTGACATACGTCAGATGTTTAGACAGACGGTAATTCATCGCGATGACCGGCGATTCCAGCTGATTTTGTGGCGAGAGCATCCTGACGATCCCATGGTTGTCTATGAACTTCGTGTCAACACCTATGGTTTGCGTTCTAGTCCCTTCATTGCGATCCGCTCGCTCTTGGAGCTAGCTGAACGAGAGCGGATAAGGTTTCCTCGCGCGGCTGCCATTTTGAAAGAGGATATTTATGTTGACGACTGCTGTAGTGGGGCAGCAACTGTAGAAGAGGCTCTCGTCTTGCGGGACGAATTGATTGACCTCATGAAAGCTGGTGGCTATGAATTGCGAAAGTGGCTGTCGAATTCACCTCGGCTCCTTGCCGATTTGCCGGAGGAGCACCAGCAGAATCCCCACATCTTCCAGAATGTAGACAATCCTGACATGTTGGCTGTCCTTGGTGTCCAGTATAGACCAGTCCAGGATGTCTTCACTTATCATGTGGACCTACAGTCCCCGAAGTCTTGGTCGAAGCGATCAGTGTTGTCCACTGTCGCTCGGACTTATGATCCGAATGGTTGGATCAGTCCAGTCATTTTTTGGGCGAAATGTTTTTTGCAGAAATTATGGGCTGCTGAATTGTCGTGGGATGAGCCTCTTCATGGAGAGTTATTGTTGGAATGGCTAGAGTTTGTGTCATCCCTCCCAGCTCTTAATCGGGTTTCCTTGCCCAGACGTTTCCTTCCGTCTGGAAAATATAGAGCCAGCCTTCATGGCTTTTGTGATGCTTCCGAGCGAGGGTATGCAGCGGTTGTGTATCTACGCACAGTGGATGCTGCTGGACATGTTTTGGTATCGCCGGTTCTAACAAAGAGCAAGGTTGCGCCTATTCGCTCGCGTATGACAATACCGAAGCTAGAATTGTCAGGCGCCACTCTCTTGACTCGTCTCTTGAATCATGTCGTCGCTACTCTAGGGCGTTCCGTAGAGTTAGCAGACGTATTTGCATGGACAGACAGTCAAATTGTGCTTTGTTGGTTGCGAGCTTCTGTTCACACCTTGGAGGTGTTTGTGGCGAACCGTGTTTCCCAGATCCAGGCGTCGCAAGCTAGATTGATTTGGCGACATGTCCCTGGCGATATAAACCCAGCTGATTGTGCATCACGTGGATGCTCAGCGCTAGAGATTATTGGACATCCGTTGTGGTGGGGTCCGGACTGGCTGAAGGGACCAGTGTCAATTTGGCCGGCCTCACGGATCACTCTAGTTCAGCCTGCGATAGGCTTTGTAAGTTTACCAGTGGCCGATGGTGCCGGGAGCGGCCAAGCAGCGGAATCATCATGTGATCCCGATGTTTTGCTGGCCAGGTACAGCTCACTGGATAAACTTTTAAATGTGACAGCTTGGGTTAGACGTTGGCGTCACAATGTTAAAAACCCACAGAATAAATTGTTGTCAGCCTTCATCTCGTCTGAGGAACGACATGAAGCGCTATTGAGTTGGATTCGCGTAGTCCAGTCTGTTAGCTTCGCTTCAGAGTTAAAAACTATGAAGGAAGGTCCCGCGAAATTGAAAGGCGCTATTGTGCGATTGAATCCCTTTGTGGATCCTTCGGGTCTACTGCGCGTGGGAGGTCGGCTTAGACATGCCAATTTGCCTCATGGTGTCCGCCATCCTCTTCTCTTGCCGAAAGATGGACATTTGGTGCGGTTGCTGGCGTTGGATCGACACCTCAAGAACTCCCATGCAGGCTGTAACGCACTGTTGGCGATTTTGCAACGCGAATTTTGGATTTTGTCGGCTAGACGACTCGTCCGGGGAGTAATTTTTCGTTGCATGTCTTGTTACAGAACTAAAGCTTCTACCATGCAACCCCAGATGGGCGATTTGCCCGCGGACCGAGTCTCTGAGTCTAGACCCTTTGCCACAGTTGGTACGGATTTTGCTGGTCCTTTTTTGGTGAAGTCATCTCAGCTTCGTAATGCCAAATCCGTAAAGGCATATTTGTGTGTTTTTGTGTGCCTGTCTACTAAGGCCACACACTTGGAAGTTGTGTCTGCTCTCTCCACAGAAGCCTTCGTAGCGGCCCTCAGCCGATTTGTATCTCGTAGGGGACTTCCTACCTTGATTAGGTCCGACAACGGAACTAATTTTCACGGGGCCAATAACTACTTAAGGGATGTGTATGAGTTTCTTGAAGAGCAGAAAATGAATTTGGGTCGTGAGATGGCCCTCCGTGGGATAACCTGGCGCGTCGATCCGCCAGTTTGTCCGCACTGGGGTGGAATTTTTGAGGCCGTAGTTAAATCGGCAAAGACCCATTTGAGGCGCGTTATTGGTGAGACGATTCTCACATTTGAGGAACTCGCGACCGTGTTTGCGAAAGTTGAGGCCGTCCTCAACTCTCGACCGCTATGCCCACTTTCGTCGGATCCGAATGATTTGGAAGCCCTAACGCCGGGCCATTTTTTGATTGGTCAGCCACTCGTCGCTCTGCCAGAGTACCCTTGGACTGATGTGCCCAGTTCTCGTTTGTCGCGTTTTCAATTGCTCCAGCAGCTCACTCAGAGTTTCTGGAAACGCTGGCACCTTGAATATTTGCACACTCTGCAGCAGCGCGTCAAGTGGACGGACAAAACGAATCCGCCGAAGGTTGGGGACCTCGTGTTGGTTAAAGATGCTAACCTACCGCCCTTGTGTTGGCGCCGGGGGCACATTGTTAACCTTTTTCCGGGCTCTGATGGTGTTCCCAGGTTAGCCGAGGTCTTGGTGGGCGATTCTATTTTGAAGCGGGCCGTCGCGACATTATCCCGCTTACCCATTGATTAGCGACCCGAATACTTCGGCTCGGGACGGGGGATTGTTTGGAATTGGCGCGAGCATCTTTGCATACCCGCATACATTGATTATTTGAAGCAACATTTTTTTTGTCCCCGCCATATTGAAGGCGGTTTGAGAATTTGATATTTTTGAGTAGTAACACGCGCTCGGCGGCGAGCAGAGTTAAATTGAGATAAATTCACACCGCGGGCTCGGACAGTTGATTTTGTGATTCGCGCCTATTGATTGGATTTGCACGCGGATATCCTTGTGCCACGCGAGTGTTTTGGTTGGATTTGCTTATTGTGATTGTGCTTGTATTGGAAGTGATATCTCGAGGTGATTTTGCTGCCGTGTGTGAGTTGCCGAACTGTAGCGGCCACCGGCTCACCACAGAACGAGACTTGATTACTACACAAGTATCTATTGGGAATGTATGTATTTATTCAATCACACTAAGATAGGTCACGTCTAGTAGGGACTAGCGTAGGTACACTTTCCAGATTTGTGCGTGGGCAAAACCACCTGGGGTAAGTGAGACCAAATTGTGTAAATTGTTGATTATTTGCTTACCCACCATTTTGGTGGATATATTGAGTAAGTTTACTACACTTTTGGGCCCGAGTGCACATTCCTCGGGCTGCTTTCGCGTAACGCGAGGCAGCTAGTGTGCGCATCGTAAACAATGACAATAAATCTGTTTAGTATTTTAATGACAATAAGCCTGTTTAGTATTTTAATGACAATAAGTCTGTTTAGTATTTTAATGACAATAAGTCCGTTTAGTATTTTAATGACAATAAGTCTGTTTAGTATTTTAATGACAATAAGTCTGTTTAGTATTTTAATGACAAGAAGTCTGTTTAGTATTTTAATGACAATAAGTCTGTTTAGTATTTATGTTTGAAATTGGCGCGAGCGTCTTTGTCTTTGCATACCCGCATACATTGAATATTTTGAGGCAACATTTTTTTGTCCCCGCCATATTGAAGGCGGTTTGATATTTTTGAGTAGTAACACGCGCTCGGCGGCGAGCAGAGTTAAATTGAGATAAATTCACACCGCGGTATCGGACAGTTGTTATTTGTTATTAGCGCCTAATAATAGGTCTTGTTCGCTGATATCCTGTGCCACGCGAGTGTTTTGGGAGTTAAGTTCACATCGCGGCCTCGGGCAGTTGATTTTGGGATTCGCGCCTATTAACTGGACTTCCACGCGGATCTCCTGGAGCCACGCGAGAGTGTTGGTTGGACTTGGTGATTTGTTGTGATTGTGCTTGTGGTTTGGAAGTGATTCTCGAGGTGATTTGCTGCCGGGTGTGAGTTGCCGAACGATAGCGGCCACCCGCTCACCACGGAACGAGACTTGGATTACTACACAAGTATTTATTGGGAATGTATGTATTTATTCAATCACACTAAGATAGGTCACGTCTAGTAGGGACTAGCGTAGGTACACTTTCCAGATTTGTGTGTGGGCAAAACCACCTGGGGTAAGTGAGACCTCTAAATTGTGTAAATTGTTGTTTATTGTGCTTACCCACCATCTTGGTGGAGATACCTATATTGAGTAAGTTTACTACATTTGGGCCCGAGTGCACATTCCTCGGGCTGCTTTCGCGTAACGCGAGGCAGGTGCGCGCCTAGTGTGCGCATCGTAAACAATTTATGTATTTGTTTTAGTCTTAATATTATTATCTAATAAATGCTTACTTATTTGAGAAAGGGACATGTAAAAATGGTAACATTGAAAGATGTAAATGACATAATAAGGTGAAGATGGCGTAGTAGACCATTGTTTAGTTTAACAATTAAGTTACATGCAACTAAAACAATGGGGCCATGAAACAATTAATTACTTAGGTGAGTAATGTAAAATATTGAGAACAGTAAAACGCTTTCTTTGCAAATCTAAATATTTTATTAATAATCAAATTTAGGCATGTTCACAATGATCGCAGGGTTTCGTCGAGCTGTTAGACCGTTCAAAGCCTTGCTTGGATCCAGGACAGGAATGAGGTGACTCGCGCGAAGCCAGAGGGCAGCCCGACCTGGCAGCCGGCGAGCGCGCCGAACGACACCACGCCGACCTGCGACACAACACGCCTGGTTACCAACTATATACACTAGGTATCTACTGTGGGTTTTGTAGTTTAACAAATAAATAAATAGTGATCATTTATTAAACTTCAAAGTGCCTAATGTTTTTGAGAATCAAATAAAAGCATTAGATGTTTCTCGCGTGCTTCCGAGGAGTCCAACTCTTGTGTTCAGTAAAGCTCTTGTCACTTTCGTGAGCGACTCGTACCCCACTTCGACGGGATTGGACATTGACGAATTTTATTGTTAAATCTTGACGTTGGCATCATTGACATCCTCATCATTGATCCTGTCGACTGGTAATATAAAAATATAGGGATTTTTTTTCGAATTTGTGTCGGTACGATTCTTCGGACCAGACGCGACTTCTTATCTGTAAAATCCAAAAATGCAGGTTTTCAAACCCGCGTCCAAGGCACAAGTCCAAAGTCGTAACAAAGCCGCGTCCAAAACTCAAAACAACCCTTTTTACAATTTTTGTCTGTCTGTTTGTCTGTCTGAACGCGCGTCACCCAAAACCCACTGGAGAGAATTTAATGAAACACAATGATAGCCTATGAGCTTGGCGTAACATTTAGGGTACATTTATCCGGATGCGTCGCAGAGTCGTATACTGACCAGCACGCGCTGGTTGCCGCTCGTGATGGACAGCGGGCCGCCGGAGTCGCCGCCGCAGGTGCCGACGCCGCCGGAGCCGCTCGTGCACAGCGTGGACGCGATGATTGTGGTGCTGCCGTAGGTGGAAGCGCACACGTTGTTGGCGATCACCTGCAGGGACACGTGCGACACGGTCTGGCTGTTGCTGATGCCCGTCCCTGGGACACAACGGTGAGGATGTAACATTTTATATTGTAAATCAGGTGTGAACGATTGAAATTAAAGGCTTTTGTTTTTACCTTTTACAAATAAAAGGTACTTACACAAATGTGTGTGTATGTATGTGTGTATGTTATAAGTATTTATTTAACATAAAGCCGCCGGTCGTACTTACTTGTACGAGTACCTCGTATTTCTCTGTATGTTTTTGGTCTACTAAAATGTGTATTCATCTTTTATCTTTTATTTATTTTATTATAGGAAGAAGGCCGCAGACGAGCACAGGTACAGTCCACTCGGTGGTAACTGGATTGAGTCGCCTTGCGACATCCGTGGTACATGCCACCTTCAGTCCAAGATGACAAACGTTGGCCCCCGGATGTGCTGCCTAAGGCCCGAGATGTAGGAATAGATTTGGAGAGTGGTTTGGGAAAATGGGGAAGGATAGGAATGAAATCCGCTCTGCCACGCACGCTACCGACCGAAACACGCACGTACATTGGGGAATAGGATAAAAGTGGGGAATGCAAGGTAGTCTTCTGTGAAAGACCTAACTAAGAAAATTACGTGTATTTCTTGTTTTTATTAAATTAAAAATATGTAATTAGTAATTAATTTAGTCGTACGTGCATATCACCATCCACATTCGTTCGCTTTGGTCTTTGCCTCTCGAATGCGCCCGCTTCTGTTTACTACTACACGTAAGTCGGTATGTAGTACGAGCGAGTGTGGATAGTGTTGTGCACATACGAGTAAATTAATTACTAATTATTTACTAATCATGAAAGACATGTCATAGTCTGCCGATTGATATATTAAAATGTTTTACAGAATATTTGTAGGACCTTATTTTTTTTTTTTATTTTATTCTATTTTATCGGATAACACAGATCCATAGCAAGTGTTAGTATAATAAAATAATTAAAGAAAAAGACTGATAAAACTATGTTAGTGCTACGAATTAAAGTATATTAACTTAAAATGAACTTATATAACAAGTATGCGATACTCACAGTCGCTGGTCCTACCGAAGCCGGCGGCTTGCGCCACCGTGCCCACGAAGTTGTTGTTCGACAGAGAGCCCGTGGGCAGTGCGACAGGTTGCCTCAGGTTGTCTGTGGATGAGAATGCACACTTATTTATTGTTGCACAAACATTGTGTGTATTATTGAATTCAACACACAGTCGAGACAAGATTTGAGAAGCGTTCGATAATATGCAAAAGGTCTCGTATTGTTAATAACGGAATAAACCTGTAGAAAGGTCCATTTTACCGGCCTCTATGGGTAAGCGGAGCGTGCCCATGCGCAAGTCTCAAAACAAACACATTGGCACCAATCAGTTTCGGATGCGACTAAAACTTGCTAAAGCATTCAACCCTTTTTCTAAATCCATGGCTAAACCTCCAAAGACGGGCGACGCATCCGTGAAACCTGCCAACGTTAGTTATTCTTGACAGGCGTTAACACGTACCCATAGACGAAGTATCCCAGTACTATTAGGTACACTGGCCGTGTGATGTCAGCTGGCTTCAGAATCCCTCAGGAACTACACCACCCATAAAAAAGGGCCTCATTTGGACAGCGTGGTTCTTTAAAACTATACTCAAGCACAAGACAATGTGTATGAGCTCGCCCATGTGCACCGATGGATACTATAGCGGTTGCTGAGGGTTACTTTGATTTTATATGGTTTCATACTTTGATATGGTGATGTTATTTTGGAAAAGCGGTCACAGTACTTACTGGCGAACGACACCCAGGGAAGAGTGATAATGGCAATATCATTGATTATAATTTGAGGGACCCAGTTAGCGTGCATTTGGACGTTGTTGGAAGCAACCCTGGTGCCGCCGGAGAATAGGAAGTTGGAGCCGAGCACGACGGTGAACAGAGACGCCTGATTCCAACCGTCCCACCAGCAGTGAGCCGCGGTCACCGCTCGTGTGTTGGACAGCAACGAGGAGCCGCACACCGAAGTGCCGCCGGTGGTCAGCGTGATCACCAATCCACCCTGGAACGTCACATGGTTCTTACATTGCTACTGCTTTTATAATAATAATAGTTCTTTATTACAGGTATACAGCTATAGAATCCTTTAGACGTAACAATTCTGATTTTATGCGTGAGCGCTTTTTTTTGGAAGGGAAATTATAAGATGATTGAATCCAAATTAAAACCTAGACATTTACATTTGTTTTTCGTAACCAATTTATTTTTCTCATAATTTATCACAAACCCCAACGATTTGGATCACTTGGATTCATATTTATCAAAATAAAGGCATATTTTAAGCCTATAGAACACATATAAAACACATATTACAAATAACAAAATAAATTAAAAAATAAAACGATTTCAATAAAATTTAAGTTATAGGTGGTCTACTAGTGGTGGTCGTCTTATCACGCTCCATTAATTTTACTGCTCAATCTTCTAGCACACAAATATTTATTGAGCTTCCTATTTTGAGATACGTGACCCCTCAGTGGGATGTGAGCATGTTTCACTGCTCACATCCCAATCTGTTACTAAACACATTATTATGTTTTTATTTTTTCTGACCGTAATATATTACCGCCCCTTTAAATCATAGCCGTTTCAAGCCAAAAATATAATAGGTACCAATCAACACACGGACAGACACAAGATTTAGTTATTTATGTTATAAATTTGATGTTATATGTAGCAAAAGTATTTATGTTATAATAGTACGTTATTTAATAACTCATTAATAAAATTCAAAAAACAAATTCCGCGATCTACTTCAATTATTCACTTTATCTCATAACAATTAAATTGAAATTGTGCTGTATAATTCTTCATTATTTGCTTATATAAGCACACGTATTATATAGGCATATGTATTTTTTTTATTTTGCATTTTTTAAATGTTGAAAGTATTTGCTATTATTCGACGCCTAAAAAAATTATGTAAAATTTACATTTGATGTTCTCAGTGAGAAATGTATAAGAAAATAAACTAAGACTGCGTGTTCATTTCTTTATTTTAATTAGATTTATTGTATGTATTTCTCTGTAATTTCTCCATAAATAATACTACAGCTAATTACAGAACGTTGAATATTGAACAGATTTGTTAAAAAACAAGTAGAATATAAATATAATGTAACGTATAAAATACGTCAGTAAAAGTAAATTGGTCTTGTTAAGTGAGCACATTTGAAATCACGATGTTTCCAATGTGCTCACTGAATTAATTGTTTCTGGTTTTCATAACCCACATGTGAAAAACGGTGCGGATTGTACACATATGTAAAAATGTAACGGTGTGTAACAATTTATGTACCTACAATTCTTTGTTTATCCCAATAAACAAAAACAAAGTTTTGTCCTAAGTTTGTTCAGGCTTAACGCAAAAATAAACAAAGGTGGGACAAAATAAACACATAAGCCCATACATTTGAGAAAAAATTAAACAGAAACTTACAAGGAAAGGATAGTTAGCGATGTTGGTGACGCTCCCGCCCACGATCCTGGACCCATCGAAGTCGACAGCCTCCTCAGCGGCCTTGATGCGGGCCGCCTCCGGGATGCCGGTACTCTCGTGGTAGTACTTCTGGATGGGCTCCTCGGCCACCACCACGGCCACCACCGCGGCCACCAGAGCGAGGGCTAGCACAGACTTCATTTTTACCTACTGATCGGTATTTCTGATATTGCTAACACCGAACAACTAATATTTATACCAACTGAATATCTTACTAATCATTTTTATCATAATTAACCTTAAAGCGATTAAAAATTTGCAAGTAATATCTGGTAGAGCGCTGTAAATACTTAATCATCACTAAATCATCACTTAATCATCACTCATTACGTGATTAGAACACACTAGGGAGAAAAGTGGATTTTCTTGCATTTTATTTTTATTACCACTTGAGCTCTGAAATAAATTGATCTATTTTGAAAAAGTATCACAGTTTCCTTCTATACTACAAGAACACTCGTGCTATACTACAACAACACTCGTGCTATATTACAACAACACTCCTTCTATACTACAAGAACACTCCTATACTACAAGAACACTCTTTCTATACTACAAGAACATTCCTTCTATACTACAAGAACACTCCTTCTGTACTACAAGAACACTCTTATACTACAAGAACAGTCTTTCTATACTACAAGAACACTCTTTCTATACTACAAGAACACTCCTTCTATACTACAAGAACACTACTTCTATACTACAAGAACACTCTTATACTACAAGAACACTCTTTATATACTTAGGGTTGCCATTCGTCCGGGTTTCCCCGGATTTGTTCTAGTTTAGAGGGCATCCGGGGAGCGTCCGGGCGGGGCTTCATTTGTAGTCCGGGTTTAAAAATTTAAAGTGTTGGGCCGCCCGCGACACGCGCACTGTGCCCGCACGCCGCGATCAACCGACGAACCGACTCGCTAATATTTTAATAAGGTTTTGTTTTCATAACAGAGTATATCAATAATTTGTGTTTTATTTTAAGAATAAAAAAATTCTAACTGATTATTAAAACAATTTGTAACAAACTGTAATAAGATTCTGTTTTGTTAGGTACATTTAAAATGATGATAAAAGATGACTAAGGTCTTTAATTTTAATTTAATTTTAAGGTCTGAAAATAAATAAAAAGGTGATTTATGACATTTTCAACTGTTTTTTATTACACTGACTATGTTTAAAAAAACCTGTTGACATGTCCGGGTTCTGGGCTCTAAAATCCGGGGTTTTCACGCGTCTTGTCCTGGTTGCCAAATTTTAGAGATGGCAACCCTATTTATACTACAAGTACACTCCTTCTATACTTAATATTATATTACAATTACTTCTATACCTACTACATAATGATACGGACAGACTTTTACCCATAAGTACATGTTGCAGAGAAACGGAATTATTTTGAATGAATAATTGAAACTTCTTTATTGCATTCCTATTTGAACTACTAATTACTTACATTGAACACGACAAGAAGCTACAGGCGACCTTATCGCCAAAAGCGATCTCTTCCAGGCCATCGACGCCCAGTAAACTGACAGAGGAAGAGGTTACAAAATAAATAAATCTAGTCCCGACTGCATTGAGACTGAACTGTCAAAATAGTAGACTAAAGCAACTCAAACAAACGAGTTAGTGTTTGCAGTAAATATGCAAAGTCTGCGGAATGTAGGTCTCCGCTACACAAGACCCTTCTCTTTTCATGCAACGAACTTCTTTACGGCTCGGCCTCTCAGCGCCCTACACGTAGGCTTCGACCACAAGTATAGCACGCTGCAATCCAACAGCCGCTGGGCGCACTCGACTGGCCACGTTACCCCTCTCTCACAGAAGACTACTTTGAAATGTACTGCATTTCCCACTTAATCTTATTTCCCTAATGTACGTACGTGTTTCGGTAGTGAGTGAGATGTGCCAGAGCCCATTCCCATTATATCCCTCCCCATTTCGTCAAAACCCTTTCTCCAAATCCAGTCCTATATCCAAAGGTAGGCAGCGCATCTGGGGGCGTGACAACGTTTGTCATTTTGGACTAATGTTGGCATGTATCTCGGATGTCTATGGGCTACAGTATCCACTTACCATCAGGTGGACTGTATGCTCGTCTGCCGCATTCGTTCTTAAAAAAAAAAGAAAGCTTGATCCATTAGATCATGCGTGCTCTACACGGTGGGCACGGACCCCATTTACAATATAAAATGTCTACAAAACGCGAGTGTTTACAAAGTTACATTCAGGGTGTTCTCGTCCTTTAGTATTGTATCATTTTAACTGTTTTTGCGCGTACAGATGGTGCATAAACAATAAATAATATTATAAAAAATATAATCCTATTTAGATTGTTACACGTGTTTTATGTAGCTTTGTAGTATATCACAGTATTACCTAGTATGTGCATTGTGTGTCATACGAGTATATTTAGATATTATATTACGTTTATATTCTAATATTTATTTAAGTACATTAGTTTTCTTTCTATCTTTAATATTTGTTACGTTCATTTAGACGCCTAACATGTAAACGCGTTGCGGAGCAGAAAGGCCATTTGTACAATAAGTCCGCTTTAAGTCCTTCGCTTAATTGCTTTAATAGTGTATAAAAATAGTAAATACATAAATAAACTATTAATTAATAAGGATTTTGCATTGGACATGTCAGATTATGGAGACCCAATCAGTTATCAGTTAAGACCATCGCCCATCCACCGAGATAAGAACGTTCAAATGATGTATTACATTCCAGTACGAGATTAATACAATGCAGTCTATGATAATGTATAATATTTGTAAATTAGTAAATAAATCGAGTTAAATTTTGAGGTTTGTGATTTCTGTTACATAAAAAAGCGAGCGGACACTCAACTTGGTGGTAACTAGTGATTACAGTCGAAATGCGACATGCGCCCTACATCACCACTGTTTCTTGTTTCTATCGTCTCCACGTTTAGTTAGGCGAGGGGTCTCCAAACTTTTTGGCCTGAGGGCCACACTGATTGTTCCACAAAGTCCCAAGTCCGCCGAGAAACCCTCTTTCCAGAACTTCAAATGAAATTGATTGATTTGCAGCGATATTTTTAAAGAAGTATATCATGACTCATCTTTGCTGGAATTTTAAGTGTTCCACTCACACAGTTTGTCACTTGCATACATTTGCTCCTTGTTTCCGAACTACTTATTTATGTAAAAAAACATTATCCAAAATGAAATACACAAAAAAAATCTACAGATTCAATTTAATTGGTGACCATCTTAAATCGCTTCTGATAATAGCACTAGTAATGTTCGGAATTAACCTCTGTGGTTTTCAAAATTTAAAAAGTAGTGTTGACGTTTTGTCGGTGGCAACACTACACACCCTCTTGCGCCTCGGCTCTCGCCTGGGACACCCGCTCGGCCGCGGCGGTTAGACGCATTGAATAATAACGTATAAAATAATTTAAAGTGAAAATTATAGTTTTCATCGGCTTCGCAACCTGTGAACTTGAGTGCGCTGATTGGGAGCGAGGACCTCCACGTCTCTACGGCCTTCGCTTGATTTAGGGTCGGCCACAAGGGGCTGATTCTGAACATTTCTGGTAGCAGAGCGTGGTTTCGATACACGAACTTACGGGCATTAGGTATTAATCCAGTTATTATTAAATACGGAACATTCTGGATCCGATTCTGTGGTTTTATACGTTGTTATCCACACTCTGAACAAGTAAACTCGAGCCACAACTGCAAACAATTGCCCGTGAAAAATCACAGTTACATAAATCTCATTAATTTATTAGTACAATGTTTAGATCATGTCGAAGTACTAGACTATGTATGACGGCGATTGTGTTATTTAGAAATAAGAATATTATATCTGATTATTATTCTGTTTTATTATAAAATAAAGTTAAGTGTGTTAAGTCGGATGGCCGGCACGCCCAGCTCGCTGCCGCGGGCCGCGGCCCGCTCTTGACCCGCGGACCTCTGCCCCTGGAGACCCCTGAGTTAGACTAACACCATAACATAATAAAAGTCACAATATTCAAATGTCCTAGATAACGAAGTGATGTTAATTTAATTCAAGCTAATCTATACAAACAAAATATTTATTAATTAGAGGAAGGATTAAAATAAAGTGCCAGTGCAGTGCTGGCGCAGTGTTGATACACAACGGGCCAATATCTATATGCAACTTATTATTGCAAGCTCAAGAAAATAATTCTTTCTATAATTTGTTGCTACAGATGGTAGACGCAGTAGCGGAGGCGATCTCAAACCCACGGTTAAAGCGTGGAGTTTGGTTTTTGTTGTAAGTTCGGCGTGGTCGACTTACCCCCTCGCTATGTTTGCAAGATAACAAACATTCTCTATATTTCGTCTTATACTTAAAGATGACCTAGCTCGTGTTTTGAAGTTGTGTTCAAGCAAACGGATAAATCTTTTCTGGATATCCTCAATACAAGACTTCGACTATGACGTCGAATACTAAAAATCTTTGGTAAAATGAAAAGTATGATTTTCAAACTGGCTTTAGTGAACATTAATTCTAAAATTCTTTAAGATTATTGTTGTGGCAAATGCAAAGGTAAAATTTAAAGCGTCGCTGTGTCTATCAAATACAGTGTACCGAAGAAGAAGTGTATCTTGTGTTAATTATTATTAATAATTTAATATTGTCTAAAGGCGGCAGACGAGCATACAGGCCACCTGACGGTAAGTGGATACCGTCGTCCATAGACATCCGCGATACATGCCGACATTACTCCAGAATGACAAACGTTGACACGCCCCCGAATGCGCCGCCTACAATTACAGATTAAGGCGCGGATTTGGAGAGAGGTTTGGATAAATGGAGAGGAATAGGATGGGATGGGAGTGGGCTCTGGCACATCTCACTCACTACCGGAACACGTACGTACATTGGGTAAATACGATAAAGTAGGAAATGCAGTACATTTCAAGGTAGTCTCTGTGAGATAGGGGTAACGTGGCGTCGAGTGCGCCCAGCGGCTGTGGGAATGCAGCGTGCAGTCACCCCCTACTTGACTTTTACTATAATCATTTCATTTCGGCTATTTGGCTCTCGGTAGATTTTTGTCGCCAAATCCATTCCTTAATCTGCAATGGTTAATCTGTTGGACTGATGTTGGCATGTATCGCGGATCACTATGGACGACAGCATCCACTTACCTGTATGGTGGGCTGTATGCTTGTCTAACGCCTTTTTTCTAAAAAAAAGACAGACTGAATTGTTAATCGGTATTTTTGAGCGCCTTGCAAATGCCTGGCTTTTATTGATCGCCTCGATTGATGTCTGGTACTTAATAAAGAATGAAATATGAAAGTGCTCTGTAACGATAACTGGCCTTGTAGTATCTAGTAATCCCTGATACATTATAGAATTGGTGTCACAAAT
The DNA here is from genome assembly GCA_914767545.1 of Sesia apiformis. Lineage (NCBI taxonomy): Eukaryota > Metazoa > Arthropoda > Insecta > Lepidoptera > Sesiidae > Sesia > Sesia apiformis. Next base: position 37,286 of record OU611977.1, on the reverse strand, counting down.
TAGTGTGAGGTACGTAATTGATCGATTAAGTTTTTAATTTTAACAATAATCGCGATAATAACGCACGATAAATGCAAAGGCACATTAAGTTAAAAGTCATGCAAATGAAAATAATAAGTCCTGGCAGCTGCACGACAAACAATTCAATTAATTTTTTGACTTACGTAATATCACTAATTCTATAAGACGACATACAAGCATAAGAATATTATTAATAATAATAAAATCTTATTGTTACTTGTTGACATCTAACATGATACGAAACCCCAATTCCTGAAGTAGGGAGCCCTGTGTCGCACCAGCTATTGTCCTCCCCAATGATATCATAGTAGGAGTAATTTTTGTTGATCCAATAATTACAGCTTATTTATTAAAAGTACAAAAAAAAACAAGCATATAAACAAAGGTTAAAATATGTAAAGAAAAAATATTTAATAATTTCTTGTGCATGCATTCTTATGCAGACAACTAATAAATATTGCATGTAATTATGTATGCCTGTTTATGTATGTGTGTGTGTGTAAGTATATATGGTAATTTGGTTTTTATATTTGAATGTGTAATTGTTAGTATTTGAGTGAATGTATACAGTCTCTAATGAATCCACAGAGCAAAATCATATTAGAATTTGGAGTGAGAAGTGTGTGAAAATGAATGACCGGTGTAGATAATGAAGTGCGTGCTTATTTGTGTTAAAAAGTTTTGAATAAGAGCTCTTCGGTGCTTGCGTAGACGAAGTTGTCAAGACAACTAATAATTTTTGCTTTAATTTGGTTGTTGTTGAATTTAATAATTGTCTCTGACTTATTAAACAAGTTATATATTAAATCGCCTCTCAGCTAAAGTGCTGCTAGCCGTGGGCGCTGGACACCTTAAAACTCTTTTATTGGATTTGGGCAGAGCGGGAACAATAAGGCGATGATTTGTATTTGAATAGCTGAAATGTACATTTCAGTTTCACGATGATACTCACAATAAATGTGTCATGTGACGCTAAGCCTGATTCATAAGTTCAAAGTCGCTCAACGAGGTATGACCACGGAGCTCGGAGCCAGAATGAACACGCAATGCATTTAATCGCATTAGGTGTGGATTACGAAGCTGATCGCAGCGATAAATGATTGATGGAGCTGGTCGACGCGACGTCTGATAACGGTTGACCAGGTTTAGATACCTAATTAACACATAATTTTCGTAATTAGGCACGAGTACCTACACATATATAAACATACCTCTACTTGTATATAATGACAAGTAATTATCGATGGAGTGTTTTATTCTAGAAATAAGAGAAATCGTTAACAACATAAAGTAGCAAATTAGATAGAGAAAGACAGGGAATGACGCCATCCCGGCGTCCACTCGCCGCGTCCACTCTCTCTCGTACTTCTCCCAATTCCCCTTACTACTCGCAGGGAGGAGTGAGGTAATATTACCATTCATCGAAAGGGCTACCAATTCCTGTCTTTCAATATGGAAAATAGTCTTTGTGTGCAAAACCATAAATGACCAATATGAACATGTCATGTAACTTATAATCTAAGTAAAATAGCCTGATCCAACTTCTACCAAATCCAAGAATTATAGCAAAAGCCCCCAAATTTCCACACAAATAAAGTAAATGTAAATACGGGATTATAAAACTTCTTAGCAAGTAGTACCAGCAGGAAACCCAATTCCAGATTCAATACGTGTAAATGAAAATAGTTGCTTTTAAAAACTCGTAAGTCGACTCTAAAACTCCCCTTTTGTATTAAAATCCTAATGCGATAACGCGATCCTGCGCTCAAAGCAGGCTCACAATTCTGCTACGTTGAATATTTCTTGGGTTTACAATGATTTCAATTCTAATTTGTTATTTTCAGAACACAATGTCTATGGGCGACAGTATCTACTTTCCATCAGGTGGACTGTATATGCTCGTCTGTCGCCTTCGTCCATAAAAAAAAAACTCCGCAGTAATGGCTAAAATGGTAATTTGTACTGCGACGTTAAAGGTGAAATTCATGGATTTGTATATTTTTAATTCCTCTGTGAATCGTTTCGAAACCATCCGCCATGTTTCCCGAGTTGGGACTGTGTTTTTCGTAAACGCACTGAAATAAAAAAAGTTGTGAAGGCGATGACGTTCAGGACTGAATTCTATTCTACCTTTATGTCTATCGGATTCCTTATTTTGCAAACACCAACAAATGTTGAGTCATTTAACTTTTTACAATAATATTATTTTATTTATTTCTGAGGGTCAATCTAACATAAAAACACCGAAAACAAAGGTCCAAAACCAATCTCTCAACTTTCGATGCTAGTTTCTCGGAATTACGTGAATGGGTAATACGTGAATGGTGAATGGTGAATGGGAATCAGGGTTTGATTTCAGAGAGATAACCTCAGAAACCTCTACAACATCCCAGGAAGAGCATACAAATTACCGGCGCGTAAACACCGGAAGAACCGGTGTTGAAAAGTCGTAACAAGGTTTATTCTTTTAAATTCACGTGGCAGGTACAGATACGAGTAGATACATTATGAAACATTGGCCATTGGCTAATCCGGAAATAGCGGAACGCGTGATCCACGTCTATGCAGTACTTTACTGCAATTAGACGTGCGCTAATTTAAAAACTAAAACTAAACTACTAACTAAAAAGTCATAATAATTACTTGCAATATTTTTATTTGCAAACAATAAACTAATGGAAAAATAACACGTTACAAACCGAATCAAACAAAAAACGAACAATTGGAAAAATAAAGTAGGTTGAACTGAAGGAGACAAACATTGTTACATTTGAAAAGTATTTTGTTCATAAACAAAGATACTCATACAAGAAAGAAAATACAATCAAAATAAACATAAGAAGGAAGAAAGTGACAAAAAAAAACTGATAATAAAAAAAATTCAAATTAGTTTGAGGCAACACAAACCTAAGTCAGTGTATAAATGTAACATTTTATAAATTTAAAATTATATTTTTTTTAATACAAAGGGAATAAAAGCTTTGAAAATCCATACAATAAACAATGTTGTATTCACTTTACATTGATCGGCGGATACTATCAGAAGAGCACATCCGTACCACCCACTAATGAGTTGAATACAGAATGACCACATCAGTAGGTACTCGTAGGTAGAGGACGACACACGCGGACACGCGGCCTACCTGGTTCGCATCGCACTCGTCTTCCCGGAGGAGGAGGGCGCTTCAACGGTCAGTTCCTCGACGTTATGTTCAGCCTTCCTCTTCACGACGCTCCTATTCATTATCTTCTATTCGCGCACTTTATTGGTTTAGGTATTAGTTTCGTGTCGCGTCATGATCAATCAAATATGTCGATATTTTATATTGTAGATCTGATCTGAACGCGTAAATATTTCTTATTGTAAGTAAATGTTGTTTACATTCGTCCCTGATTAACTGTTGAATATAAGATAGTATCACAGGTAGGTAGGTATACCTGTATAAATTTGGACTAATGTGTTACCATCTACACTAGGAATATCTACCCGTAGGAATGACAGATGGTAGCGCCATCCCCTGCAACTTATTATTATAATACTTGGATATAACACCTGTGTACAACAAATTCGTAAAAATAACTAGTGCTCAAGATAGGTATTATAATGTAGGTATAATTATAATCTAGGTACTTAAGACTATGTTACATTGTATTAGTTAAGATAGTTGGTACGCATATGAGGGAGTGTAATTGTGAGAATGTGCGCATGTGCGCTTTGCACGGACTGAGTGCAAGATGTTGCAAGTGAGATACAGTGAATACTAAAATTAAAATAAAGTTAAACAAAAATCTTATTTTTTCAAATAATTTGGGAACCGCTGGTGTACATACATACTGTCCCCCCCGCCCCTCCCCTCCCGCTTACTTCCGCGGTCCTAACAAAAAGGGCACGTGACATTTTTATTGTAAAATGTTTTTATTGTTCTCATTAGTGCTAAGTTGGAAAGGTTCAATTACATAACTGAAAGTACCTATATTGTAAAACCAGTCGTCGTCAGAGCAACATGTGTTTTTATCGCTTTGTTGTGCGGGTACAGTCAGTAATAAAAATGTCTAGTTCCTCACGGAGAAAATGTTTAAGAAGTCAGGTAAATCTTTATTATTACATAATGTGTACGTACGAGTAGGTAATCCCACTAATATTATAAATGCGAAAGTGTATGTGTGTATGTTTGTTATTCTACTCCTTATATAATTAAATAACGTGGCTTTAGAAAATATTTTGATTTTATTAGCATTAATGTGTTATTATTGTTTTAGACTCGTGAAACTCGTGGCCAAAGTATGAAAGAAGATGTGAAAAGATGTGAAAGAAATATTGCAACTAATCAGAAATCCACTTTTCAATACAGACCCGGTTTTGATACCGAAATTGGGTGAGCATTTAAACAGCGTGCGAAATAGAACAGCAAGGGCACCGGGGGTATCAGAGAGAACAATAACTCGTATATTGGCCGAAGGAAAAGAATCTGGTTCTAAATTTAAATCTCCGTATAGAGACCGTAAAAAACGTGGCAAAAAGTTGGAATTAAACCACTTTAATATTGATGTTATACGTTCAACTATTCAAAATTACCATTTATTGTAGAACATCACGAGTTAAAAACTTGCTAAAGTTAAAAAGAATATTCCAAGAGAAACTTAACTATGGTGGAAGTATTTCGACTCTGCGCACAGTTCTGTTAAAGTTGGGATATAGATGGCGAAAAACGGTGGATAATAGACGTTACCCATAATCATAATTAACCTTGGTGAGAGCAGCGAATCCGAAAGTTTATCATTTGATTTTTCTAGTAGTGATACAGAATAATATATGTTTAATAAATATGCATTAATCTAATTAAGCTGTTAATTTATTTTAAATTTGAACAAATAAGAAATGAACATTTTCGACAGACATTTTTATGTAAAAAAAGGTACTTGACTGTACCTCTTGTCACGCACACGCAGTCACTGTATCTATACAAGCTTTACGCACACATAGCGCTACGCGCCAAGATGAGTTGAAGTATTTATACTAATTTTCTACTAGTTGTAACCCTTGTTCCTTATGGTGGCTCACTCGCCGTCTGCAGATACTCGTAAGTGTTTACAGCGTTCTATTGCGATAAATTCCCATCATCCACCATCGCTTCTTGCAATCACATTTTTTGCTATTTTGTTTTCATAACTTTGCATCTTTCTGCGCTGATGCTGCACCAACTTCTACGTCCTCCAGCCGGAGCTTCAATGTGCTAGAAGTATGGGGCGGCAATGTACGCACAAATATTTTGGGAAGTGAATAGGGCAGCGCGAGGACAAGGGAAGCGGGCTGCGTCAAAACGAGGGGTAAAAGGTTTTTCTGATCTATATATGTAGTTAAATCAGAAATTCCTTCTTAGTGAGTGTTTACGTGATCAAAGAAGGCTGCTGTCCAGTTTTCATATTTCTAGCTTTAGCCATTTTGGCTGGTCGTTGATGAGTCAGTCTGAAACTTATACATTTCCAGAACTACCAAACAAAAGCAATTCAACTTGAGATTAAATATCAAAACATAGCGATAAACAGAGTGGACACGACGTTGTTTCTGGGTATTACGCTAGATAACAGGCTAAACTGGAAATCCCACATTGATTAGGTGTTTCTAACAAATTAAATAGATTTGTTGTCGCCCTCAAAAGGTTGAGGAAAACCGTATCGCAAGAGGCGGCCAGCAGGTGTCCTCGCTCTCATCTCTCGCTCTTATGGACTACCTCTGTAAAAATACCTCTTGAAAAAATAAATGTCCTGTTGTTTGTGAATTAGAGACGTATGCACGTTTGTTAAACAATACCAAGACACGTACTTCCATGGACACGTGGACACGGACATTGCGATAACAAGGCGCAGGGACACATTATACGTCCCTTGAAGTCAGGGGTGCTCAAACGGTCGATCGCGAGTGCTTTTTGAGTCGATCTAGAGAAAAAATATCCGATATAGAACTATTCACAGATTTTGTTTTAGTAGGTAGGTAATTAAAACAAAATGTAATGAATAAACAACTAAAATTTATTCAATCCACAATTAGGCCAGAATAACTCCTTCATCACTTTCTTTTATCGTAATAATCCCCTACTAGCGGCAAAAGGCGGCTTTACCAAAGGAACGCGCGGTACTTGTCAAAGAGAAGCCTCGTTTTTGATTCCCGCCGATTTTTCTAGAAACTTCGGGCGGCGTGTTTGGCGGGAACATTCGAGACTTCGTTCGCGCCGATATAAATGTTGCGCCTGCAGGTATAGGAGTCAGTCTGAGTTGTAACTTGAAGGCGATTCGTCGATACAAAGTTTATTAATAAATAGTACAAAATGAGTGCGGCGAAGAAAAGTAAAACGTATCATTTTAATAACGATTGGGAGGAAGAATTTTTCTTTTGTATGGTAAAGGATAAGTGCATTTGTCTCATTTGCCGTGCGTCAGTTGCAATACCTAAGCGTGGGAACTTAGAGAGGCATCATAAAACGGTTCATAAAAACTATGAAAAGGATTTTCCGTCACAGAGTGAATTAAGAAAGCGAAAAGTACGTGATTTGTAAATTGTTTGAAAAAAGAACAAACCGTGTTCACAAGACCAGCCAAACAATCAAAAGCTGCAACGATCGCGTCATTTAAAATATCTCATATATTGGCGAAACACAAGAAACCATTTGAAGATGGATCGGTTGTGAAGGAAGCATTTATTGAAGCGGGTGAGACTTTATTTAGAGATTTTAAAAATAAAACAGAGATTATGTCTGCTATTAGAGAACTTCAGTTAACTCGTCCGACTGTCACAAGGCGTGTTGAAGTCATGAGTCAGGACATGGCAGATAAATTAAAACATGATATCATGAAATGTACATACTTTTCTTTACAGTTCGATGAATCCACCGATATGACAGACACTGCCCAGCTGTGTATTTTTATTCGAATAGTATTAAATGACATGTCGGCTAAGGAAGAGTTTTTGACAATGATTCCTCTGAAAGGAAAGACCCGTGGCGAAGATATATATGACGTTTTCTTCAATTTTGTAACAAACTACAAGCTACCAATATATAAACTAGTGTGCATTACAACCGATGGAGCACCAGCAATGACTGGAAACAAAAACGGTTTTGTGGTATTGTGTCGAGCTAATGACGATTTCCCTTCATTTTTCTCCTTCCATTGCATTATACATCAACAAGTTTTGTGTTCAAAAGTTCTTAACATGGAGGAGATTATGGGCATTGCAATCAAAATTGTGAATTCCATCCGTGCACGTAGCTTGCAACGACGGCTCTTTAAATTGCAGTTGGAAGATAGTGAGTCAGCTGAACACACTGATTTAGTTCTTCACACGGACGTCAGGTGGTTGACTCGCAGAAAATTCCTAGAAAGGTTTCAATAATTATTGCCCGAAATAACAGCTTTTCTGGACGAAAGAGGTGATGACACTAAGATGCTGAAAAACGGAAAATGGCTGACTGATTTGGCATTTTTGACAGACAGCACAATGCATTTAAACACCATTAACTTGGAGCTTCAAGGTAAAGGAAAAACTATTATTGAGATGATTAGCGCAATAAACGCATTCAAAAGTAAATTGCAACTTGTGATAGATCAACTGAAGAGAAAGGATCTGAAACATTTTCCGTCTTTGAGAGCAAGGATTCCTCAATTGAATTATGATATTTATGAGGCAGAATTATCAAATATTTTGGGCCAATTCGAAATACGTTTTTATGATTTCAGTAAATTGGCAAATATCGCATCATTTATGGGTTATCCTTTTTCGTGTAAAAACATTGAGGAATTAGCTACTGAAATAGCAAGTCAGTTTAACCATATGTGTCCATAACATCCATAACATGAGTCCATATGTTCTGTTGAAAATGAGTTAGTGCAGATTATATCAGATATACATCTCAAAGCCACAACATCTGATACAAAATTCTGATGTTTTATATCTGAAGATAAATATCCAAATCTAAGGCAAATCGCTCTTCAGCTGACGGCAATGTTTGGGTCAACTTACGTGTGCGAGTCTGCATTTTCTGAAATGAAGATAATTAAGTCAAAATATCGCAATCGACTAACTGACGAACATATGTCATTGTGCTTGCGATTAGCACTCGGTAATTACGTACCATCTTATGAAAAGTATGCTGAGGACATGCAGTGCCACGCTTCATCATCCAAAGTCACTCTTTAGTTAAGTTTAGACACTAGAACTCGTTTGTTGTGTAAGAACCAATAAACTCGCAATTTTGAATCATTATGAGTTTGTTCATTGACATTTTAGAGCAGACCTACACTTACCTTGACTAAAAAAATGCATATTGTGCGGAAAACTAATATCTATACCACGATACACCCTACCTAGACGACAATCCTGCATCACACATACTTGCAGCCTCTCAGAGTCGATCGATCGCAGTCTAACAATATTGAGGTACGAGCAGATCGCCAGTACAGTGGGGGGACTAGAGAGTTTTCTGATTACATCATTACATGTTCTTTATTGGCTATTTAATGGGATGGTAAATGAGCGAGCGAGAGCGTGTCACAGCGTCACAGTGGTCGTGATTGCCACTACGACATTACTCGCGTACCACGTGTGTGACTGGGTGCGGTGTGAGTACCACTCACTGCACTCACTGCACTCACTGCACTCACTGCACCCACTGCACTCACCCACCAGGTGAGCTATCCTCGAGGCTAACACTTTCGCTGTATAAATAAAAAAAATGAAATAATAATGTGTTTTTTTTATATTGTATGCTTACGTAAATGTCGATTTAAACATTTTTTTTCTATACATTTATAATCACAATATGAACATGAAAACGGTTTTTCACCAGTGTGAATGTACAAGTGCCTCTGCATATGTGCTTTAAGACTAAATCTACGGTCACAATATGAACATGAAAACGGTTTTTCACCAGTGTGAATGTACATGTGACTCTGCATATGTGCTTTAAGACTAAATCTACGGTCACAATATGAACATGAAAACGGTTTTTCACCAGTGTGAATGTACAAGTGCCTCTGCATATTTGTTTTATCACTAAATTTACGGTCACAATATGAACATGAAAACGGTTTTTCACCAGTGTGAATGTACAAGTGTCGCTTCATACATCCTTTCCGACTAAATTTACGGTCACAATATGAACATGAAAACGGTTTTTCACCAGTGTGAATGTACAAGTGTCGCTTCATACATCCTTTCCGACTAAATTTACGGTCACAATATGAACATGAAAACGGTTTTTCACCAGTGTTAATGTGCAAGTGCGCCTTCATACTTGTTTTATGACTAAATTTACGGTCACAATGCGAAGAAGAAAATGGTTTGTCATTGGTGTGTACACGCATATGTTGTTTTAGATTGCCCATGCGCGCAGTTCTATAGCCACAGTACGAACACAAATGTATTTTGTCGTGACGTCGCGAGTGAATGTGCAGCGCGTCGCGACTGCTGCAGCTGTAGCTGCATTCGTTGCAGTACAATAACTTTCTCTTCATTTTATTGTGCACTGTTTCATTTATATGTCGAATTAGTTTATTTTTTGCGTGATACTGTTCGCCGCACTCGTCGCAAATGTAAACATTATTAACGCTATTTTTATTCAAAGATATTGATGCGCTCGATCTATCGTCCTTAGCTTTTACGTTAGTTGAAATAATCGTAGTGTTATCAACGCTGTTTATTGTACGGACGGTAGAATCGGATTGAAGTGATGCATTAACAGACGGATTTGACACATCATTATTTTTGCTTTCTTCTATAATGTTCGTTGAACAATTCTCTTCTTTACTGTTTTCAGTGTCTAATTTACGTTCATTGTGAAGCGGCTCATCTGTAATTTTCAAAACTGTAATTAATACTTCATAAGTTTTGGGCACAATACTCGAGAAATCTTATTATGTCAATATATACAATTTCAATATATTTCAATATTTAGAATGTTGTTACTTCGTAAACGGCTTAAAAAATATTGTAGGTACTCCTTGTATTTTGTACCATGTGTAATTTTTCATGCTGTGAAGATTCCGAAATAAATGATTAAATACAAAAGTGCGGAAGCATTACCTATAGCGGTGACGTATCCTCGCGGCGAGTTGTACAGTCGCAAGTTGACGTGCAACAGCGCGGCGAACTGCCGCCCGTAGAACACGAGCAGCTCCGTGAAACGAGCGATCGGCTTTATTGTTCTGCAAATAACAAATAGCTGTACAGTCGCAAGTTGACGTGCAACAGCGCGGCGAACTGCCGCCCGTAGAACACGAGCAGCTCCGTGAAACGAGCGATCGGCTTTATTGTTCTGCAAATAACAAATAGCTTAGCGAATACTTTGATATTTGGACAATAACAATACAAAATTAATATAACTTTTGAGATTTTCGCATTTCTCGCACATAATTAATAAAAAAATACAAATATTTATTTGTATTATTATTTATATGTATTTTTAAATATTTCTATTTAGAAAATTAAGAAACTATAATTATTTAAAGAATTTATAACAACTCAAGAATCATTGAAATATAATAAAGGACAATGCCATAACTAGTTTAGAGTAATGCCTGATCCACGAGCTACGAGCCGTGGATTCCTTTTGTATGTATGTGTATGCACATGTGCATGCATATGTGTATGAACATGTGTATACATATGTGTATGTACATGTGAGCCCCTAAATAAAGTACATTAAAAATGGACCCATTACTTATTTTTATTATTGCGTAATCTTTGATGTCTACAGTTCAATTATAAGTAAATTAATTTCCGGAAGCTACAGCTGTTGTCGACCAATTGAACAACTAAATAGTTGGAATTAGTGTTGTAAAAAAGAGCGTTTGCGCTCGACGCGCGACTGGGGGTTAATGACAACGTAATACTTCAGTGTTATGATCCAAATGTTCAATGTTAATAAAGGATAATGTTTGATGATCTCACAGCTTACACCTTACACCTTTATAGCTAAAAGCTCCAGAGTGAAACTGCTAGGGTTGAACAGCACTAACATAGCGCCAGCGCTCGACGCGTTAGTTTTAACAACACAAGTTTAAATTCAACAATTCCGCGTATATGGAATAGGTGAACAAGGACGTTGGTATGTATGACCAACTACGAGTATAATGATGAATTGTATGTACCGATCGTATGATGTACCGATTCTACGTACTGATTTTTTTCCCAATAATCACATCTAGTGTCCCAAAACTAGCGATGCCAGTGACTTCATTGGCGTGAATCTGCGATTCCCGTGGGAACTTTAAAATGGATCTGGATAAAAAGTACCTCAAAATGTTAATCCGGCACAAGAGCTATAACAGTAGAACAGGCAAAAATTCTAAAAAATGTTGTTTTGTGTTCTGTACCCTTCGAAGAGTAGACTGCAACGATAATTTTATTTAATATTTCATGGTGACTGTATTGCATAGAAAAGGTGAGCTCAATGCCCCGCGGCATCTTCTAGCGCTAGAGGATTAACCGCTAGAGGATGCCGCAAACTGAGAATTACAAACGTGGAGCATTAAAAAATAATAAAAATGCATACATACGAGTAAGTGCATGCATTTTAAATTTACAAAGGAAAATTAATAATATATAAAATATATACATACATAATTATAACAAGTCAATAAATATTTATTTGATAAAAACAATAATAAGGAAACGCTTTTGACAAAATACGGGAATATTTGCAGAGAGTAGCGAAGCGATGGGAAATGAGGCATACGGAAGGGAAGAAAATAGCAAGAGAACAAAAGTATTGTGCTATTGAGTGTAATGGTCGCAACCTTTTCAAGAAATGTTTGTTGTCGCATACCCCCTGGTGGTGCAGGTGTCCATCGACGGCGGTAACACTTACCATCACGTGGGACCGCTTGCTCGTCCGCCCACTAGTCTATAAAAAAAAATCTAATGTCAGTGGGAAGCGCGCTCCAGAGTTTTATAGGCTGAATGGCCAAAGAATGGGACATAACGCCAGTTATGAGCGGGACATGGGAGGAGTGCAGAGAGTAGCGAAGAGGGATTGTGATCCAATCGAAGGTGATGCCCACATTCCTGAAAATAAATGATTTGATTTATTTATCGCGTAGATAATATTGAGGTAGTGGAACGAGAGGACCGCCGCAAGCCGTAGGTAGGTGCGAGTACGTACCGACAGTTACCCAAATACAGCAAAGGTGTAGCAGTGTTAGGGCGGTATTCCAGTAATGTGTGAAGTTAAACTGACAAGAGAACGGTTTACTTTAGTAAATATACCTACTATACTCGTATGTCTTCGTACCCATAATTATAAATATATATCAGAAATGTATGCATATTCTTAAGTAAAGTATAAATTAAGTAGGTATACATCTATTTATTATATAAGTATTATATAATATATTTTATTATGTAAAATATATAACTATGTTTTTGGCATAGATGTATAATAGCATATAAATATGTATGAATATAGTAAAGTGTACATATTTATTTGAACATTATTTACTGACTTTAGCTATTTCATCCGAAAGTGACGACAAATTTGCTTCATATCAATTAAGTACCTATTGTCTTAATTTGCTTCATATCAATTAAGTATTGTCTTAATTCGCTTCATATCAATTAAGTATTGTCTTAATTCGCTTCATATCAATTAAGTATTGTCTTAATTTGCTTCATATCAATTAAGTATTGTCTTAATTCGCTTCATATCAATTAAGTATTGTCTTAATTTGCTTCATATCAATTAAGTATTGTCTTAATTTGCTTCATATCAATTAAGTATTATCTTAATTCGCTTCATATCAATTAAGTATTATTTTAATTTGCTTCATATCAATTAAATATTGTTTTAATTTGCTACATATCTGTTAAGTATTGTCTTAATTTTCTTTTTAAGCTATTTCTGTCTCGAGTGTGTTTTAAATTAGGATCTACATCGTGGGTAATATATTCTGGCAAAAGCTGGTAGTCTTGGTGCAATTGAAGAGTAGGATTTTTTAAAGTCGGCGGCGCGCCCGCATACCCATACTGCAACCTGCTGGTGTTGCAGGTGTCCATGGACGGCGGTAACACTTACCATGAGGTGGGACCGCTTGCTCATCCGCCCACTTCTCTATAAAAAAAATACCATCTTCCATGTAAGGTGTATCGAAAAGGTAGGTACATTACACTTATATCTCGTTTTATGTCGGATACCACTAGACTCAGGTGCTAGAGGAGTCCAAAATATTTTTACACATGGATATCATGGCTTGCCACAAATAAAGCCTAAATAAATCTATCGAATAATTGAGCAGTTTCTAATTTTTCATAGTGTCTCACGAGCTCCTCACCACCACCACCCCCACCCCCACCACCCTCACGCCACGATTCCGTTAAAGTAGATTGCGTTAGAGCTTTGCAAACTTGTACAACAGTTGTGTTATTTAAGAGATTCCTAAGTTCCGAGTATACGTAACGTAATTTTCGTATTATGTTAGAAATTGTGTGAATATGTTCATCCCAGCGAAGATGTTGGTCGCCAACTATACCGAGATAGGTTGTGGAGGTCATGTGTTTGAGTGGTCGACAGTTACAAAATGAATAGGAGTCTTTGATGTATGAAAAACACACGAGTAGATGCATGTGTGACATGATGTGACATGTGTAAGATCACACCTGTAGTATATCTGTCCTCGGTACTGGTACGCGATCAGGTTCTGTTCGCGCGAGTGCCGCGCGCAGTTCACGTACCGCAGCCAGTTGGACGCGTCGGCATCCGCCGCGTCCACGACGACGACGCGACGCGCGCCCCCGCCGCCCGCGCACCCCGCGCCGCCCTCGCAACGGATCTACGCGCCGCACACCACAGATTCACTTGTGTCAGTCTATAACGTCCCGCTGCAGGGCATACACGTCTCCCTTACCAAATACGGGCCAGTTTTTATGGACTTTTGATAAACCGTCCAATTTCCAAGCAAGTAAATCAGTTAACATAATAATCGTTATGTAAACGACTCACGACTCAAACAGTCAATAGCAACAACACCTTCACCACGGCTCATGTCACGTGACTGCACACAAATATCGGCTATAATAAATGAATAATAGATCGTGAGTAGCCCGTTTACATAACAATTACTCGTACGTTTTGTGTTCAACCGCGATAACAAAAGTTTAAAATAATTTAACAATTCTAAACTGTCTTGTTTTGTTACGTATTATGAGATTCGATTACCTGGGCGACTGCTGATTAGTTTAATTTTCTGTGTTTTATAGTCAACACTTAAATATATATATCAGTGTATAAAGTTGGATGGAGTTCCACAAAAATTGTTTGTAATGCATGTGCACGACAGAATAGTGAGTGCGTAGTAAAAGTGCAGTGCCCATAAACATGTGTAAATAAAATCAGTGCGCGTAGTATGTACGTGCTGACATCGCACATCTCGGAGGAAAAAGGGTTCTCTAGAAAGGGTGCGCAACTAGTAAAGATCGAACGGCGGAATTCTCGGACATACACCGATAGAGGCGTACGAAGTAAATCCATGCACCTTTCCTCCGAGATCATGAGATGTTAGTACGCACATACTAACATTATTCACTCTTGTTATTATAAGATGTTGTATTATTTATGTCTATTTCCTTATATTTTGTGTGTCTTTTAATATATTTGTGTACTCGTAATGTTTATGTCTTTTGTTTAATGTGTGTGTGTTTTGTCTTCGCTCTCCACAAATGTATTAGGGTACCTAGGTTATAAGTCAGGGTTCTAGGATAACATTCAGAAATAAAGCCTACCGCCCGCAGTGTGTTTTATTTGGTATAAGTTTAAAGTATATAAAGTTGCCGGCTAGATGGCGAAGTTCCGGTATCGGCGCCACTGGTAGCCCTCCACCCTCAGTCCTCCCATACCCCTTGCTACTCAAAGAGAGAGGAAAGTAAAAATGGATTAGAATTAGTTAAAGGGATGTGAGTTCCTATACTTCGCCATCGAAAATAGCCTTGTTCTGCGTATGAGAGGAGGACCAACCCAAGCATGTATGCCTTATAACCTAGAAGTTATGTAAAGTGTTGGAGAGCGAATAGCATATTCCCCGAGGAACGGGGGGATCGCATGGGCAGCAAGCTTGCTATAAACAGGCGAGGCTCTGACCTCTCTGGGCCAGTTCGTCCTCATCACTTAGACAGTAATCTGATCTATCAGAGTCCTCACTGGAGACACCTAACAAGTTCGTCAAAGTAAGCTCGCTGCCGACTGCCGCTTCGTCCGCGCCCCTGTGCTGCAATGTCAACTAGAGCAGCGTTTTATTTCCGTCATTTCACCCCTACACCCCCCGTTGCCTGCAACATTTGGCCTCGCGGTAACCATCGATCGGCGTTCGCCTCCAACAATGCACTCATAATACAAAACAAAATTGCAAGGCAGTTTATTATGTATACGACGAAAAGTGACTGGCAATAAGAGTTTTTAATTGCGCCCTGGAGGTCTATTGCGATCTCGCTAGTAACATGTTCTTCGAAAACCATGCATTTGTCCGTTAATTCCGGTTTCTTATTTTTTTTTTTTTTTTTTTTTATGAACGGAGGTGGCAGACGAGCATACAGTCCACCTGATGGTAAGTGGATACTGTAGCCCATAGACATCCGTGATACATGCCAACATTAGTCTAAAATGACAAACGTTGGCACGCCCCCGGATGCGCTGCCTACCTTTGGATATAAGAATGGATTTGGAGAAAGGGTCGGGGAAATGGGGAGGGATAGGATGGGAATGGGCTCTGGCACATCTCACTCACTACCGAAACACGTACGTACATTAGGGAAATAAGATAAAGTGGGAAATGCAGTACATTTCAAGGTAGTCTTCTGTGAGAGAGGGGTAACGTGGCCAGTCGAGTGCGCCCAGCGGCTGTTGGATTGCAGCGTGCACTCTCCCCCTCATTTTACTTACTTACTTCTTACTATTTTACTTCTAAAACTAAAATATAACTTCAATTGCTACGACAAATTACCAACACCACAAACATAACTCTGTGCCTCACAAACACCGCGTGGAACGCGCTGTCCCTTACTACTTCACCCCAATTTAGAATAACGGAATGCTCGTTTCATTATACCCGTTGACCAGGTAATCAATAGGAGACGCGCGGCAACGGCAGCTTCTTACGGAACTATAATGAATATTAAGAAGGAATATGGAGAGTTAGTGGCGGGAACGTCCGCATACTCCGCTTCACCGACTACATCGGGACCATTGAAATGCAATAGATCAAGATATGAAGAGACAACTTGTGCTCCTTCCTCCTTCGTTCCACTGACTACTGACTACTCCACGGACAAAACGTAAATGGGACATGGATAATTTCATGATATGTGGTAGGTATTAGAAATATTGTTAGGAGTACAAGTGCAAAAAGTGTTGTGAGCGTTACCTGCCAGCAGTAGGACGAGTGGAGGGCAGCGTCGAGCGGCGCGCGGCGCCCGAGGTACGGGCCGAAGCGCACGCCGCGAGGCAACGCCACCGAGCTGTACATCCCCAAACCGGCGCCTCGACGACGACAGACAGACCGACACTTATACTGTCTACCACTATTACACATATCAGGTAGGTAGGTACCTGCCTATACTACCCACTACAATAAATATCATTAGATTATATTACAATTAATATGATTAATACTAGTTATTGCTACATGACGTTTGTACCGAGTCTGCACATGGAGGCTCAAAAAGCGCGACATATTTAAAAAAAATATTCGTATGGTATAAACCAGAGTTAGTAGCAATAGTAAGTAAGTAGACGATTCCGGCCCATTTTACACTAGATTTGCCAGAGGTATATTAATATGGTAAGTATATAACTGATGCAAATATGAATCGTTATTTAAAAATAAATTCTTTGAAAAACAAAAATATAGTAGGAAGAAGGTACATAAATAGAAATAAAAAATAAATAGAATTCAAGAAATTTATTTATGTCATATTCGAAATCCGAATCTAAAAATTCAATTTGCATTGAGGCATCCGAATCACTTCAATTACAAATTCAATTTGTTAAATGTTGTCATGTAAAAAGTTTAGATTTATCCCGGGCGCTCAGCTCTCCTGTGCCAGCAGACTGCAGTGTGTAGAGCTGCTACAGTTTGTAAACTGTATATCTACTTTTGACATGACATTAATGTACAAATTAAATTCTAATATTTGCACGCCAGAAAAGGTTTACCCACACATGTAAGTACCTACTCACATTTATACAAATAAATGATTGATTGATTAATCAAATCAATAGCCAGAAAACCCAAACATTACTATTCCCCAGAAATAAAACTGTTAGATATAGACTGCAACTAATTTAGGTAACAGCGAAAATAAAAAGTGTAAAATTTTATTAAAAACCTTAAATTTAAACTACTCTGCTTTTTAATTAATTCTAAAGAAATTAAAGTAAATGTGAGCCCTAAAACATTATTTATGATTTGTGTCATCACACATGCCATACATTTGAAAGATGTTCTTAGGAGTAGTCGAACACCGGCCAAATTACTTGAAATACTTTAATGTACGAAGTTAAAATAAATAAACAACATTTTTGAAAAATGTGTTCTCCGGCGCGTCTACACTCTTACACTTACAAAACAATGTGTACCTATACTTACGCGTGATGTGCCTACAATATACCTACCGCTGAAGTGTGGCTACACCCAAGTCTGGCCGCAGCGGTCGCAGTTGCCTAAAACTGAGTGCAGCCCATTTTTCACGTGGAGAACTAGCTCCAGTTGTATTGCGGCCAGTTGTAGCTAAACTTAGGCGTAGCCACACTTAGGCTTGTATCCGTAGCACACACGTGTTGCGTGTGTACCTGGTATGTATGAGCGTGCGATGTGCAGGAAGGCGCGCGGCACCGTGAGCGCGGCGCGCGGCACGCACGCCGGGTACGGCGACACCGCCGGCACCTGACCACACGCCACCAACACACCATTTACACACAATACGACGTACATTTTCAACTTTTCAACCCTATCCGGTCTATGGCTTTTCAGAATAAAACGCTCAGCATCAGCTTTCACTACATTTGTGAATGAAAGATGCAGATGCAGATAAGAATGTCTCAACATTTTCATCGGACCCTATAATTATTTTAAATATCGTCAAGAGGACGGTGTCGCTTCGTTTGGGAAACATTGTTGTACATGTTGAAAAAACTCATAAGTAATAGGGGTTAAAGTATGAAATTGTCGTTTTATAGTAATAGATACTTTGAATTGACATAAAACCTTCATGGTGTGAGATTTTCGAGTGAAACTTTTTTCACATGATACCTATGAGGTTCTTGTTTTAAAAAATGTGCAAGATTCGATTTTCGACCTTCAATTGTTTTTTTTATTCAGCTTAGACGGGAAAGATGGATACTTCGAAAATCCGAGTAATCTTGGAATACGAGTTCCGACGCGGAACTAACGCGACAGAAACGGCTCGTAATATCAATGCTGCGTTTGGAGAGGAGACTGCTAATGAACGAACCGTGCGTTTTTGGTTTAAACGCTTTCGTAATGGAAACTTCGACTTGAAGAACGAACCACGTGGAAGACCGCCCACACAGGTGAATAACGCTGAATTTAAGGAGATGGTGGAAGCCGATCCGAGTCAAACTACCCAGGAATTAGCGGCATGGTTTAACGTTACCTTACCTACAATATTGACTCATTTGCATCAAATCAATAAGATAAAAAAATATGAAAAATGGTTAATATTTTCTTAGGTTTTCGCGATTACTATACATTGCAATTAAACAACTTTTAACGGTTTAAATCGCGTA
Source organism: Sesia apiformis (assembly GCA_914767545.1). Classification (NCBI taxonomy): domain Eukaryota; kingdom Metazoa; phylum Arthropoda; class Insecta; order Lepidoptera; family Sesiidae; genus Sesia; species Sesia apiformis. Next base: position 18,477 of record OU611977.1, on the reverse strand, counting down.
TATTTGACATGATTTATATCCCGACGTTTCGAACACTTTGCAGTGGACGTGGTCACGGGGTGACTCATTCACTCAGTCACCCCGTGACCACGTCCACTGCAAAGTGTTCGAAACGTCGGGATATAAATCATGTCAAATATACGCGATTTAAACCGTTAAAAGTTGTTTAATGAAAAATGGGTGCCTCATGATTTGACTGATCTGCAGAAAAAAACGCGTGTTGAAACTTGCGTTGCCTTATTGAATCGGTACAGAAATGAAGGAATATTGGATCGAATTGTGACATGTGACGAAAAGTGGATTCTTTACGATAACCGAAAGCGAAAAATGCAATGGCTGACCCCAGGTCAAACGCCGCTACAGTGCCCTAAGGCAAAGCTTACCAATAAAATGGTAACTGTTTGGTGGTCTATTCATGGTGTTATTCACTATAGCTTTCTCAGGTCTGGTCAAGCAATAACATCAGATGTTTACTGTGCCGAACTTCGAAAAATGATGGCGAAACTAGCAGTGAAACAGCCCCGACTCGTGAATCGATCTTCTCCATTATTGCTCCATGATAATGCAAGACCTCACACTGCACGAGAAACCGTTGTAACTCTACAGGAGCTGCAGTTAGGAACCATACGTCATCCTCCGTACTCGCCAGACCTTGCTCCAACGGACTACCATTTTTTTCGTGATTTGGACAATTTTCTACGTGGTAAAAAATTTTCTTCCCAAGAGGCAGTACAAAATGCTTTCACACGAATCTACATCCCCAGAGTTCTATCGCAAAGGCATAAATGAACTTCCGATTAGACGGCAACAATGTATAGATAATGAGGGTAAATATTTTGATTAAATAAATATGTTACATTTTAGAAAAAAACGAGTTTTAATTTTTCAGTACAAATCGGCAATTTCATACTTTTACCCATTGATGTACATATTTAGAAGCTCACTGCTTTTACCCCTAATATTTAGCTGAACTAAAGAATGTTATAATTATGTACTTTGAATGAAAAACAAACTGCGAGATCTCACACAATTTTTTTTATTTAATTAGGTATGGCTAACATTTGCATGTTAGTAGGTATGGCTAACATTTGCATGTCAGTATGACTAACATTTGCATGTGAGTAGGTATGGCTAACATTTGCATGTCAGTATGGTAAAACTATAATATACTTCAATCATTCTATAATATACACCATGTAACCAAGTTTTACATAACAAAGTTTACATAAATAAAGTTTTACGTGAATAGCCGATTTGCACAAATTCACGTTCGTGAGTTCAAACTCTGACCCGCATTACTGAGTTAACTCAGTGTTTTATCATGCATCGTAAGCAAACCCGCGTGTGTATAGAATTAAAATAACAATGTGGAGCATGCGAAGTGGGTGACCGTCCTCAACTATACTACCACACTGTACAGCGAGACGGCATAAACTAAAGATGTAGGGGGCGTGGCACATGCGGCTGTCTCACAGTCGACTGGCTCACTTCCACCGCACATTCTCTATAGCACATCTTTTTATAGAAAGAACCAGTGTTCTTTCTATCGGTCCACTGCGTCTATGACCGATACGGTCGCCTTGCGACATCCGCGATACGTGGCAACATCAGTCCAGAATGACAAATGTTGACACGCCCCGGGATTCGCCGCCTACCTACCGTAAAACTGCCGTCAACTACACCGCGTACGTACGAGTATAATGGAACAAAAGAAACTCCTTATTCACTTATACTATTTAGTGCCGATCCCACCCCATCCTCCTAAGGAAGGGTTTAAGGAGCAAATACTCTTCGTCCCGTTATACCTACTCCATTTTTTCCATTCCTCCCAACTATTTTTTCAAATCCAATTCTAAATCTCTAAAGGTACCTAGGCTATACCTATATCCAGGCCTCTGCTACGTTATCATTTTTTATTGATATTGACATGCATCAATATAAACAGTATGCGATGACCACTGAGTGGACTGTATGCTCGACCGACGCCTTCTACTTCTTTATAAAAATATGATAAATACGAGTATCTATACTAATTTAAGTAATTAATATTGAGGCCTCTCCCAAGGCTCGTCAGTCCTGTATCCAACAGTGGAGAGACACGGACTGATGGTATGTGTGGTAAGGAACATTAGTGACCTGGTCGTCGGGCACGACGAGTAGCGCGCCGTGGATGGAGCAGTACTCGTACACGCAGTCCGCGCACTCGTCGCAATCTGACACACATTCACAGGTGACGGTAATTACTGTACTATTTACTGTACTATTTACTGAACTGTTTGTCAGCGAGTTGTCGCGTGACGTCAGCAAACACAGCAAACACGTTGTCATATCAAATTTATTGTTACAGTTAACACAACGAATATGAGTTCAAGTCACCTCAATAACTTGTTTGCTAAACGCAAAATAAATTTGTTGTACGGGAGACAGGAAGACGCCTATGGTAGGCGGCGTACCAGAGCGTACGCCTTACCATCAGAAGTACCAATGACCATTTATCTACCAGCGATGTTCCCGTGTAAAACTTCGATCAAAATTAATTCAGTAATTTTGGAAAGATTCATGTAAAACTAAACTAACAAATAGATAATCAATTAAAATTATTATTTTGCCTGTACAAATAATAGCTTCCTGAAACAAATTCCACATGATTTATTCAATATAAACAACAGTCACTTTACATTTTCATAACAAAATACTGGGTGGTTAACACAGAAAAAACCTGAAAATTATATGTTTCTTGTAATCTTTTTTAGTATTAAAGAAGTTAAACGGTATTGAAGAGATATTGAGAAATCAAAGAATCATTTCCTACTTACAAATGTATTCGTCAAACGCGGGCTCCTCCGGTTCAAAGTAGCTTACGCGAGCCAGTTTACGTAACTTCATTTTGTTCATGTTTGTAATAGTTTAATTACATTAAAAAATACTAAAATTCAAGAAAACAAACACTGCAATCTTATAGAACTATCTTATAATAACTAAGTCGAGTAGTGAAGAAGTTTTTTACATTCTTCCCGCGCTTAATATCCTCATTTTTTCTTTTGCTTTTAATTAACGTTTAATGAAACGACAGTCAGTTTATTCAGCCATATATAATTTTATATTTCTAAATTCTTCTTAATTTAATTTTAAACTAAAAACATTATTTTGCTTTTAACCTTTTAAAATAATATTAATAATAACCAAATGAAAAATAGATACATAATAAATAATTAAAATATTGTAATTAAAATCTCATTATGCGTGCGTTTATAAAATTAGGTTCTTTTTAATTGTAAATTGGACATATTATGTAAGTGGATAAGGCGCAACCTACACTACGTGTTGTTGCTAAGTAGAATTTAGTAGTGGAATATGTAATCTTGTTTCATTTAAGTACTTAACAAAATGGTATTTTCAAATACTTCAATTAAATAAATAAGTCGCTAAAGTAGACTCGAAGTGGATATTTGTTATTAGCCTGGTTATGAATCTTAGCAAGCATTGTGCTCTCGTAATAATATTGCATAATTAAAGATTAATTATCTTTACAAAAATAGTACCTATTAAAGATTTTGTAAAATCTACGGTTTAGTGTCCAAATGTAGTTATTTAACAGAAATTCCATTATTGGACAGCATATACCACTTAATGGACAGTAATTAAATGTCTTTTAGCATTAATTAAATGAAATACATCAATGAAATATAAATAAATTAGTTTATGAATAAATCATCGTTAAAATTACATACATTAAAAAAGTCTTATGAATGTAGTCAAGCTAACATATACATGTGGGAAAGGCTCGGAAATAAGAATTTTTCGACTAAACACTTTATTACAATTAAACACCTTGTACTCGCATAGTGATAATAAAGAATTTGAATTTGAATAAATACCAAATTACTTTACAGAGCACACTTCTCGACCAACCACCGTCCATCATACCGCTATCGCTTCTGTCTCTCTCGCACACTCGAACACTCTCAACGCTTATGTTCCGTTTCCCACATTCGGCCGTTGGACATCCACCACTCATATCCTTCCATCATACTCATATCATCTCATATCACATCAGCTCATACTCATACACAATATAATATCATCTTACCCTATATGGAAATAGCAAAACATCTTTAAACAATAGAAAAATGAATAATATTGAATAATAATTAACAATAGTTCAATGAAACAACATAACATGAATTTCCTTTACTTTAAGCAGTCAACAAAAAATATTAATTTTTAATCAAAACTTTATTTAAATATAAATACATATTATTAGGTGTAATAGGCAATAGGCACCTTTATCTTATTGATATTAAACACATGCTCGAATAAGCGCATAACACACATCGAATAACACATGCGCGTTTACATTCTAGATAAGCTCGAATGTAAACAATAAAACATCTTCTGACCATCCTTATTTTATTAATGTTAAGCCAACCTCACCGGCTCGTGGTGCACCCTGCCGACCAACGAACGAGGCTCTGACGACCCGCCACCACGCACTGGACCAGCGCGGCGGGTTACGGTCCACCCCCCCCCCCCCCCCCCCCTATTTCTAGGTCTAAATGGCGGACAATGGGGGAGGCCTATGTCCAGCAGTGGACGTCCAAGGGCTGAGAAGAAGAAGCCAATAATGTACACATAAGTTATAATATGCACCTATAAACAATAAATAATTTTTGACAACTTTTTTTTCAAATGCACACCATGGTTATGTCAATGCTAAACCAACAATGTATAGGTAACTTTACTACATGATAATGAATGTTACAGGATCTTAGTATAAGTGAACACCTTACATATAACAAAAATAATAAAATCGGCTCATACTCTCTTTCATTCATCCCTTTATATACCTACTTCAACATACTTACCTATTCTGTTAGATCATCCTCTGTATCATTCGGCCACCTTATCATTTGATCAGAGGAGCCAGATGTCTTATTAGGCCCTTCAGTATTACTGTTAATTTATCATAGCAATAATATCTTTTGACTTTAATTTAGGTTTTATTTTAAACCCATTCCAAACCGAGTCCTTAAAGCCACAAAAGTCTCCAACTTCATCTTATGACTCGGTTTCCTCTTTTTATTGTAGTTTTCCCCATTTTCCTCTTGGATTTTTAATATTTGTACTTTTGCCTCTCTTCTTAATTCTTCTGTTTACATTATACTGTTGAATGTCTGCTTGTTGTATTAAATTTTGACATTTCCATATCTTAAGTTCTCATTTTTGTCCCAAATAATAAAGAAAACAGAGTACTATTTACACTAGGCTGGCTGGAATGTACCATTCAATGCTCTTTGTAATTTACTTACCTATATACTAGTGCTATAATCCTTATTTTCTATGCAAAGTTTGGTTAAGGTAGGGATAGTTATTCTATGAATTCTCTCTACCTGCCCATTGCCTCTCGGCACACCTGTTGTGATTATAACATGCTTTATGTTCTCCTCCTTGCAATAATTGTTAGTCATGACTCGCGATAGTCGGCCCTCAGTCTGTTATTATTCTTCTTGGATTTCCAAATGTCTACTAGCGTATTTGAAGTTCATCTAGTCTCTTTACTGGATGTACTTTTCATATGGAATAGTCATATAAATTTAATAAATGTGTCAATGACTGTGAGTATATAGTTATACCGTTTTTTTGTCTTTTTTTGTACAAAATGTTATTTTCCAATCAATAAACATAGTACAGTTTGTCTTTTAGAATGTCCTTTATTGCTTTTAATCCATTGTCTTTGTCCTGAACTTGCTTAATATTCTCACATATACTGGTAGTTATTACTGCAATATAAGGGTTTCTACTCCATGCGTCTGTATATTTCATCCTAGAACCTGCTACCTGCTACCTGCTTGAGGCTGTATCTCAATCATACTTGTTCAGCAAAAGCACCCATCTCACTACCTTCTTTCTAAGATCTAAGTGTAAGATCTTCTTTCTTTAGAGTCATCTCAAGTACTTGACAATATATCAATATCTTGAAATGAATTCAGATTAAGTAATGAATGACATAACTTCTTCATGCCCTCTATTATAGCTCGAGCTTTGAGTTTGTAACTTGAGTATTTACTTTGAGCCTCATTTGTCTTTCTGCTCATGCAGTGCACAGGGTGTAAACCTGTTTGGGTGATAACAATAGCCACATATGCTACACTCAAGGTCACTGTGTGTAGTTCTGACCTTAAATTAAGGTCATAATCTTTAAAACTGGTCTAATTGCCAGTTTTCTCTTTAGGACTTCGACGGCATTCTTCTGCTTTTCATTAAATATGAAATATGCATCCATTTTCAACAAATAAATCAGAGGTTTAGCTATGATTGCAAAATCTTCTATATAGTTCATGAAATAGGATAACAGTCCATGAAACTATGTAATTGTTTGATAGTTCTTGGCTCCAGATACCTCAATACTGCATCCATCTTGGCTGGACTTGGTCTCACCTCACCTGCTTTTATAATATGTCCCAGATACTTCGCAAAGTTATCTAGCCTTCTTCTAGTTTATCTCCGGTTCATATTGGGAAGCCACATCCAAGACCTGCTTTAGCAGTGTGACAGCCTGCACTTCATCTTCTGCTGGAATTAAAATATCATCAATGAAAATCATCATAACACACTGTGAAATCAGTTCCCTGAAGATTATACTAACAAATCTCATGACTGGTCAAAGGGAGCACTCCTGAATTTGTGATGTGTACGCGTGAAGTGTAAGGAATTGACTCTTCACTAACACTTAACTGGACATTTCTATTTTAGACAACTAAAACACTAAATATTTTAGCACTCAATCAGCTTGTCTATCTGCTTCTACGTCTACTGATACGGATATTCCTCTTTGACCATCTTAGTGTTTAACAAATGGTAGTCTACACACACCCTGACTGTCTCATCCTTCTTTTTAGTTAGCACTAATGGACTATTCACCTATTCAGAATGACTCACCAGAATTATGTCATTAGACTCGCTGTCGTACCACTGATTGCTGCTCCATCAAAGATAAACGTCAAGTTTCATTGAGCGACTGGAATGTTATGTTTCAAAATAATTTTGAGTTGAACAGGTGCTGCCTCCGGTTTGTAATTTTCAATAAACTGCAATAATACCTCTTTCTTCACAATAGGATTACGGATATGATCTGTAACAATCTCCAGACAAGTCTTAACACAATTCAAGGAACTCATCCGCTCACCACCACTCGGCAACAACGTCACAGATCCTTCATTCATTATCATGGTTACAGTCCGTAATAATTCTTGACCAATAATTTAATCGTAATTAGATTCGTAATTTGACCAATAAATAACATTTGACCTAAAGAACAGTGTGACCATTTCGCGGCACGACAAGAATGCTAAAATTTAGGGATCCCTGTGCTAAAATATGATACAGCTTTAATTAAAAAAATCTACCAAAAACGCTTTGAAAAAAAAAAACAATATTTAATTTAAAAATATCGGTTATTCTGAGTTCTCATCCATTACATACTGTTCAAAATTAACACAAGAACGGCTTTCTGTAAGACCTTGTTTAATGTGTATTATACATGACGCGTATTCTATTATAAATCAGATGTTGTTGTTTTTATTAAATTTACCTACTTGCAAAAATACTTTTTCGCATTGTGTATTTGAAATAGGAAAACACATTAAACATAAAAATTACATATTTTTTTATATTTTGTTGTATTTTGTTTACCATCAACAATATCATCTATGTACTTTAGTATTTTTGACATACGAGTAGCATGGGTAGATAGTCGGTGATACTTGTGATTTAACAGTTTTAAGGATGCGGTAAAAACAAAATTGAATCGATTACATTATGAGTTACTTGTCGAGATGATGTGCAAGGCAAAGTTAATCTATTTATTACAAGTACGATTACAGTCGTAAACTTCTTTATTTTTTAATTTTACTATAATTTAGATGCAGTAAAACTAAATTAATATGTATTAACATTTATTCAACATTTATGCAGTAAAATATGATTGGACTAAAACTATTTACCGATTTCTTCATCAATTCTGTTGAATCATCTGCTTCGTCACTGACATGAATTATAACTTTCTTCCAGTCGTCGGCAGTAACTTGTTGACCCCCTCCAACCTCCAACCATATCAGCATTTTTTTCGCAGTAAGTAGGTATAAGTTGGGACTTGATTATGTCTTGCTGCGTAGCCTGAAAAAAAATACTCACCTTTTACTTGGGCCTAAATAAGCCCTATGGCAAACAAATCTAATATCTAAATAAATATATTGTAACATTTTTCATTAACAATTAAACATTCGTTTTCAATTTACAAGCGCTTTACCGATTTTACTTACGATTTTAAGTATAAGTCGGTCAACGTCACTACAAGATGTAGACGTAGAACATAACTGTGTACGTGTCCTCACAAATATTTAATACTAACTCTTCCTTGAATAAAATCATATATTAATAAAACAAATGGCATTGTTGATTTTCTTAAAATCATTATAAATAGAACTTAATCGATGAATTTCAATGCTTAATAAACTAACATTATGTATTTTTTTTTTCTGACCGGAAGTGTGTCATTCCGTTCATAGTTATGTTCTATCGATACATCACCCGCACCATGCTATATGAAAAATACTATAAACGCCAAAACTCTTTACTATCAATTACTGCGCCTCCAGATCTATCCGCCATGAGTTCTTGTACTTGCACAATGTCAAATTTTATTTGACGGTATTCCTCATCGATTAATTGTTTTAGAGATTCAGAATTTATTATATTTGGGAACATATCTAAAACTTCTAGTAATGATGAAAAAAATTCGTACGCAGCAACTTCCAGATCCATACCATAACTCATTGAATAATGTATCGTCAACGTAAGCCTCATCATTTTAATTTAATTGCATAGTTCGATAAGGAAACTTTGCCATCGTAGTAAAAAATCTTTTATTGTCTTTGATGGTAAAGTACGAGAACGCGTGGCTGAAATTTCTTTTGACACGGTAAGGCATTACTTGGCAAAGATACAAATCGTTTAAAACAAGATAATTAACAGTGCTCTTAGGATTTATGACATTAACATCTGTGGATCTAAGATAACTTGATTTCATAAAGCACCATAAAATTGATTTATACATGTCGTTGAAACTTTATGAAGTGTGTGAATAACACAATAGTGCCTTGAAATATTATATTAAATTTATAAACAACAGGTAAAATATACTCAATCTAAAAATAATAAGTATAACTTTATTACATAATTTTCAAAGTTGTCATGCAAAACGACTTGACAAATTATTGTCGAGAAAATGTTCAGCTTGAAAGTACAATTTTAATGTCTGTCGCTGTTCCATAATCCTATTTACACAAGAGTGTAGGGATAACCAACGTATTTCATAATGGCGCGAAATACGGTGCCTGCTTGAGCCCACAAATTCCTGAAAATGTGAGAATCACTTTTTGCTTAGAACTATGACTAAAATGGTTCTTTAGGGTACACTTCTTTAGCAACTTGCTCCATAGAGCTCGGCAGTTTCTTGCTCGCCCAATTTATTGCTAGAGCACAAGAATGGCATAGGCATTTTGTAAAGATGCAGTTAGGATTTGCAGACTTAATCTTAGCTACTACACCGCTATGCTGTCCAAACATACCTAATTTTATTTTTGTATCCGCTGCAAATCGTAACACATCCTCAATTTTAAGGCATAAATTCGTTAATTTGTCACACAATGATTTAAAAATACCTTCTGCAGTTGCATCATATAATTTAATAATAGTGCCGAAAATTTGTGGTGAAAACGAACCGTTCCAAACGACAAAGAGAATTTAAGATGTGGATTCGTATTTGATAGCCAGCCTATCAAATACGAATCCACATCTTAAATTCACGGGCGATGTCACGGGCGATGTCACAGATCCGTAAGCAACTTTTGACGGTAATAATTACTATATTGAAAATAGTTATTACATTTTGTAGTTAAGTAATGTCAGTATCTATTTATGAGTAAATTGAGTAATGAGTACTCAATTACTCAATTTACTCATAAATACAAGTAATACAATAATACATACAATAATAAAAGTAATACAAGTTTACTCATAAATACAAGTTTTATGGCATTCTAAGAAGAATGCCATAAAACTTTCGAACTAAAGTTATAAACAATCCAATTTGAAACCTAATAACTTCCAAAACAATGGTTTAAGCGTGTTACGCTAGGAAAACCGCTGACGCCTCAATACCTACCGCGTGTTACCAAATGGACTTGGAAACGGGGACATTGCTGACGATGCGGCATGTGTAACTGTGGAAAGACTTCATCGCACCGTAGCATGGAAAATTCCCGGCACTCATAATCCACCTCGATTAGGGTCGCACGTTAGCATGTGGTTAGACTTAGTTAATTTGTGATATTGTCTTTATAATTAAATTTAATATTAGTAAATTGGTTTTTTTTTCGCTCCTCCGACGGCGGTCTACATAATTAGCGTACAACTTTTACAACTCCTTTACTTTCTTTTACGTTTACTTTATCCAAAATTGCAGGTAAATTTCGTAGTTAACTAGTTTGCTGGTGGCAAGTCGCAAGCCAAACCGAATTTAGCAAATACGGAGATGGAGCGACGGGGCAGCAAACTGTAGAAATGCGTTGTTACTGATCCAGCGAGAAACCTGTTGCGATTACGACTAACGCGCGATTTGTCGGCGTTCCTAGGAGTAACCTAGTTTACATTATCGTGAGCAATCGTTACGTGACCTGGTTAGGTTAGGTTAGGTTTGGGTTAGGTTAGGTTAGGTTTGGGTTAGGTTAGGTTAGGTTTGGGTTAGGTTAGGTTAGGTTTGTGTTAGGTTAGGTTAGGTTTGGGTTAGGTTAGGTTAGATTTGGGTTAGGTTAGGTTAGGTTTGGGTTAGGTTAGGTTTGGGTTTTTTTTTTCTCTCTTCGGGGGGAAATCCTCTTGGATGCCTTCCGCTATAAGATGTTCTGTATTCCGGCAGAAGGCGATGCCGGATTTGTACCGGCTAAAACCCCCCGATTGCAAGAACCTCTGATGTGGACGTCAGAGTCTGTATATATCTTGTTATTTCTTGCTATTCCATTTATAATTATAAATCGTGAAAGTCAACTGTGAATCGTTGACTTTCTGTCCCGCCTATTGGCTTCCGACATTAGGTTCGGAAGTCCAGGCCTAATCTTCTTTGTCACTAGTTAGACTCTGATGTATAGGGTCAGAGTCAGTCATACTTTTTAAAACTTATCTTCTAAATCTGTTGTGTGCATTTCAGCCTTCGACTTCTGATGTACAGGTCAGAAGTCTTGGCGTTGTCTTATACTAGTTTTTGGACTCTGATGTATAGGTCAGAGCCCTGGTCATACTTTTAAAATATCTTATCTATTCTTGTACTCCTTCCGTTCTGTCTTGCTATTTTATTTGTTTCTATTAATAGCCCCTTTGGCTACGTGCCGACAGAACTCCAGGAGTACGTGTCGTGTGTCGTCCCCGTCCATGAGCACAGCGAGATTATCTTGTTTTATGTTTCTGTTCATAAGCATTTCTGCTTCAAATCTTCTCTTTCCATATACAGGGCAATCAACAATGAGGTGCAATATACCCTCAGCCACGTCTGGGTCACAGATACACGCCGGGCTCTCCTTGCACTTGAAGCGATTCAAGTACTCGGAGAATCCGCCGTGCCCCGTTAACACCTGAGCGATGACTGACTCCATCCGGATCTTTCTGATTATGCCATGTGCCCTTATGGCGTCCGGTAGGAAGGCTTTGGTTACAGCAGCCGTTTCACCTTCTTGGTAGCGCCGGTTCCATTCATCAAGCGAGTCCTTACGGATCTGTCGCTTCATGAATGAAACCGGGTAGCTATCGTACTCTGCCTTCACTTTCAGGTTTCTGGCAGCCAGTTTGGCCAGCTGGTCAGCGCGCTCATTCCCTTCCAGCCCCGCATGTGCTTTAATCCAAAACAAAGAAACTTCTTTGTTTTGGAGTACACCATGTCGGATGTTGGCCCTCGTTTCGATGGCTAGAGGGTGGGGACTGCAAGGGTTGACGATTGTTTCCAACGCCGAGCGTGAGTCGCTGAAAATGCCAAAGCTCGACTCTCCGCATTGGAGGATATACCGCGAGGCTCTGCATATGGCTAGCAGTTCCGCCTGGTAGACCGTGCAGTACGGCGACAGTCTAAGCTTGAGGGCTCTGGTTTCGGCTTCATTCTTCCATATGGATAATGAAGCTCCCACTTTGCCCTCAATCTTAGAGCCGTCGGTGAAAATTTTTACTGCTGTTGTTATTTCTTCACAGTGTTTTGGATCTACCAGGTTTATGAACTGTAGATCCATATGTTTTGCCGGATGCGGAGTGTCTGCAAATGCCACCCTGCGCTCTACCTCCCCGTCTTTCGGCATCATCCGGGGTATCCCTCTCTTGACCTCATATAGGGCGGCTGCCTCCTGAATCCTAAGGTCGAGTGGTAATATCCCGGCTAGTAATAGTGCCGAATTTAGGGAGACAGTGCGGTAGGCTTTGCAGAGCTTTTGGGCAAAGCCTCTTTGAACTACGTTCAGCTGCCGTTTGACGCCCAGTCTGGTGGCAGCCGGTGCCCATGCGCTGGCGGCATACAAGATTATGGGCTCCACCGTTGCCGTATATATAATACGTATTATGTCTGGGTGGAGCCCCCAACTGATCCTGGCAGCTCTAGACAATTGCTTATAAACATTCAACGCCTTTTTGCAGGTGTTCGCAATATGGGCGTTGAAGTTCAGCTTCTTGTCTACTGTGAGCCCCAGGATCTTAATCTCGTCGGACATTCCAATGTCAACCCCGCCCATGCTCAGGAGTGGCACGTCAAACTTTAGCTTTCTAGTTAGCACCATTGCATTTGTTTTATGCGGTGCGAACTTCAGCTTATTTTTGACGCCCCACCCCCGAACATACTCGAGGGCGGCATTGGCTTGCCCTTGCACTTCCCGCGCAGTGCCACCGGCGAACACCAGGACGACGTCGTCAGCATACGCCTGCACGTAGTCACCTCGCTGTTCCAGGCCCCTCAAAAGTGGGTCGATGAGGAGGTTCCAAAGGAGGGGTCCTGCAATGGACCCCTGTACGCACCCTTTGTGAGTGTCCTTTATGTATTCCTCTCCGGCATACCTGACCCGTACCTTACGATCTTCAAGGTAACTGGTCATTATCCGCCGGAGGTTAACCGGACACTCTTCTTCGGCCAGTCTGGTTTTTATAACCGGCCACCAAGCATTGTCGAAGGCTCCCTCTATGTCCAATGATACAACTACCACTAGCTTCTTCTCATGAAGCTTTCCGCGTATGTGTTGTATCAGGTCATAGAGGGAGTCCTCGGTGCTTTTTTGTGGCATAAAACCATACTGGCGGGTGCACATTTTTGGTGTGAGGTGCCATTTTAGCCGCCCCACAACCATTTTCTCTAGCACCTTCCCCATAACCGGCAGAAGGCCTATGGGCCTGTAGG